>OZ038393.1:6068050-7268050 GCA_964036045.1 Eutreptiella sp. 'Long Island Sound 2002'
CGCCACATCAGGACGGGTCCTACCTGCTCGTGCACTGAACTCGTGTACTGAGACTTACCGAGTTCTGGGTGGGACGTGAGCGGGTACTTCGGGGTGGCACATGGGGAGGATTCCTACTGGGGGGGGGGATGTGTACGTGTGTGTGTGGGGGGGGTACTACCGTTTTTACCAGGTCTCCCGGTCGGACCTGTATGGCCACACTGGCGTCCTCGGGTCGGGTCGCTCCCCATTATAGCAGGCCTTCGGTGCAGGCCAGGGGTGCGTCCCTGTGTTGCCCCTCGACCAGTGCGATATGCACTCGAGGCCAGAACCTGGCTCGCTGCCCCAGGACCACCCTGGAAGTGGGGTGGTGGCTCCGTGGCTTCCACCGGGCCAGCTCCACGGTAATAGTTCAACGAGCCCGTCATCGCCATGTCGCCCCGTGTGTTGTGTGTGTATTGGGGCTTTCACAGCTGGTGGTGCTGGTGGGGCCTCCACGGCCTACTCAATTTGGCGATTTCCCCAGAAAGGATGTCCTTGACGCACGGCTGCCACCGCCCGCCTCCAGACATGCCCGATCCGGGGATCGATCCCACGACCATTCGGTTGCGAGACCTACGCCTAGCCCACACACAGCCAAGGAACCCCCCCCCCCCCACACAAAGATCCCCGGCTAACTCAACCGGGAGGGGCATGAGCTGTGTGTGTGGGGCATGGGCTGTGTTTGGGGGGCACGGGCTGTGTGTGTGGGACATGGGCTGTATGTGTGCGGCGTGGGATGAGTGTGTGGGGCATGGGCTGTGTGTGTGTGCGGGGCATGGGATGAGTGTGTGGGGCGTGGGCTGTGTGTGTGGGGCATGGGCTGTGTTTGGGGGGCACGGGCTGTGTGTGCGGGGCATGGGATGAGTGTGTGGGGCATGGGCTGCGTCTGAAACGCACAAGATCACACCTCCACTTCCACCACAGCCACCCCTTCGGTGGTATAGTTCTGGAGCCGGTAGCCCTTCGGGCCAAAGACAACGATGCGCTGAGGGACCACGACCCAGACCCCGCCGGCGGTAACACAAAGTTGCTGCACCCCGGCCTCGGTGACGACGACACTCATATTCGTGATGGACATGGCGCCGCTGCCGATGGTGCCTGACACGGGGTGCGTTGTGGCATTGCGCTGCGCCGCAGCGTAACAGGCCTTGACCCCGATGATGTAGTCCAGTCCGTCATTCTGCAGCCGCCGTTGCCCCGCACTGAAGCACACAGTATCGCACACGGAGGGCCAGAACGGGGTTCCGAGAGGGCTGGGTGCCCCGGAGCAAAATTTGGCCCAATCACTGAGGGATGGGGGGGGTCTGAGGGGGGGTGGTGGTCTGGAACCCCCCCCCCCCCACACCACTAAGGCTGATTTGTTATGTGGAACTCTGCGGAGGGTGCACGTGATCCAGCCCTTTGATGTGACAAATGAGGTGTTGTCCCACAGGATCCGTGCAAGACTCCCCACACACTCCAAAAGAGCCTACTGCCCCGCAGCATGACAAGCTGACAACCCAACACCCGAGCGCCAGTCCGCAGCATCCCCCACACAGCTCCAGCTGCTTCCCCCTCCACAGCCCCCTGCTGCCTCTCCCACACATCCCTGCTCAATCCCTCACATCGGCAGCACTGTCCTCCTCTCACCTCCCGGAAGACGCGCCACGTGGCTCCTCCCCTCCACCAACTTGGCTGTCTGTCTTGCCCCTGGCCTGGCCGCCTCTGCTCCTTGGTTGTCCCGACCCCACCCCAGGGATGCATTGGAAGAGGGGCAGGTTAGGGCATTGCCTGAGTGGAGGGGGGGAGGGGGTCTCGAGGAGGGGGGGGGAGGGGGTCCAAGGAGGAGCCTCTGCCCCCCTTGCTGAAATGCAGCATCCGCAACGAATTGCAAAAATGTACCACACTGACACATTCAACATATACATTTGTCATAATGTCTGAAGACAGGCAAATGCAACTCATCTTTTTGGGTCCATAAATTGTGCCCTCAGCACCGGGCAACACAAACAGGAAGAGGAATGCTCATTGTCATCGAATTCTTTGCCAAATCAGAGTTGGACTCACCTGAGCTGGACTCATCATTGTCATCCTCTTCTGAACTGGAAGAGGAACTAGAAGAATCTGAGTTGCCATTGGAGTGTTTAGAAAGAGTGTGGAACACGCTTTCTGTGCAGCATTGTATGCCTCTTACCTTTTCTTCCCACACCATTTATCTTGAAAGCGAAAATAGAGGATCGCGGTTACAAGGTCGTCGGGTTTTGTGCGGGGGCACGGTTGGACTGGGGTGCCAAAGAACGTACTTATGCGACACTGCAACATGATATCTGCAACACAGGGAAGAAGTGATATGAGTGCAATGACCAAAGGACCCTGCTACAGGTGCGCTGAAGGCGAAGGGAAAAAATTGGCCCAAACGAAAAACAGGTTCCCGGAACCCTGATTCTTACATGATTTAGAGCGAGCGGGGAGGGGGGGACGGGTCTAGGGGAGGGGAGGGGGGGGAGGGGCCCCACCCCACCTGCCGAAATGAAATTAAAGCAACACCCTGGGGGGGGTACCCCCCTCCAGGGCTCCCAGCTTATGCCCAGCCACTGTCTTCGTAACAGCAAGTGCCAGCTTCAATGGCATTTGCAACTACCAGTAACCGCCCCCAACCGCTTTGGCAACCTCTTCCAACCGCATATCTAACTGCTTCTGGGGCCGGCTCTGAGGTCCCTTCCCTTCTAATGCATCTGTGCCCAACCCCCAGCCTCATGCGTTGCGTGTGCCACCCTGGGCCCATTCACTTGAGGGAGGCATAGTCCACTGTGCGGGGGCAATTGTGCAGCAGCTTATTTGAATACAACCAATGCTGCACCATTTCGGACAAAGGCAAGGTGAACCTGGTGTCGTGTGACCTCCAATGAATGCCACCGCGTTGTAGATGAGCGCAGGTCGTCCACCGGCTGCATTGCGTACACTGGTGGTGTTTGTGTCTTGTTGGCTTCACCGCATGTGTGTCGGAAAGAGTCAGCAGCGGTCTGAAGCCCCAGAGCCTGGCTACTGCTCTGGCACTCATGCTCAGACAAAAGGCGTGTGGCCCTCGGAGCGGCGCGGCGTGGCCATGGACCCATGATGTGTCGCCTCGCCTCTCGACACCCCCTGCCAGCCACAGCCACCCAGCGCTCGCCCCCGTGTCCAATCGCACGGCACAACGCCCTCCTCGCCTCCCAGAAAATCGTGCTCTTTTGTTGCCGCCGGTGCGAGCCACCACGCCCCATGTTCGTGCCGGGGCTCTTGTTTGGCTGCCCCTCGTGCTCGAAACCACCGTCAACCGCAACAGCCCCCGTCAGGGATGTATTAGAACAGAGGGGGGGGGTCCTGGAACCCAAAAGTTTGTGTACCCCCCGCCCCCCTTGCAAACTCCCGGGTTAGCGCGTGACGGTCTCCCGGGTGGGGGGGGGAGACGGTCGCCAAGTGACGGTCTCCCAGGGGGGGGGGGGAGATTGCAAGGGTATTTCAAGGCAAACTGTGGTACCCTCCACTAATGCAAGCAAAGAGAACACGTGTGAAGCGACTTTCGCGTTGATGCCAATGTGCTTTATCCAACACAAATGTTATTGAGGATCCAAAGGAACGGTAAAGAACTTTTGCGTACGAGAATAACACACTTTGAACAGTTGCACATGCTCAGTTTGCATGACAGGCACGTGGTGTGTTGCAAAGCAGGTGTAAAGCAGATGGGCAACACAAACCAGCACAATACATGATAACTAGAAAAACATGGAAGTGACGGTCTCCCGGGTGGGGGGGGGAGATTGCAAGGGGGGGGAGTTTGCAAGGGGGGGGGGGGTACCAAAACTGGCCCAAATCAATGTTGCCTTTTGTAAACCTCATTTTTCCCACTATGAAATCTGGGTCCAGGGAGGGTCCCTCCTCTGATGGTTGTCAGCCGTCCTAATACATCCCTGGCCCCCTTGCATGCCCCACACAGACCTCCCTCCATCACTCGCACTGGCCCCACCCTCCCAGCCCCCCCCACACAACCCCCTTCAACCCCCCACACATCTCCCTCTACAGGCATGGTGTTTACTTCATCAGCATGGCTCCTCTCCGAGGGGTGTCCAGATCGGGTACATACCTCCCAGCCCATGGGCTATGCTCCTAAATTGGATCCCCTTCTCTAAACACAGCCTTGCCACATACGTGGTATTGCTGGCGTTGCCGCTGCTGCCCCCAAACGCCGGGGTTGTGCCCACAAACTCCCTCACAGAAGTCTTGGGAGTGCGGCCCAAGGGCGCAAGGAGGTAGCGGTCGGCGGGCCGCAACGCGGCGCTGCCTTTCGGGAGCGAAAACGACACCACCAGAGGCTGCCTCGCGGAGGGTCTGCTGAGCAGCACCTGCAGGACCATCCCCGCAAACGTCTACAGGGGGGGAGGGCGAGGGCGAGGGCGAGGGCGAGGGCGAGGGCGAGGGCGAGGAGGGGGTGGGGGCTTGGGGCCCCTCCCGCTGTGCGGTACCAGCAAACACCACAACTGTTCGGACATATTACACGGCACGAGGCTCGGGGTTGGAGGCTTGAGGCAGGTCCAGCACCCGTCCTAAACGGGGCTGCGGTGGAGGGGGGCAAGTTCGGGGTAGGGCGCTGGCGGGGGGGGGGGGGGGGCAGCGCGCATACTACCGCTCAGGCCCAGAGGGGGTGCCAACGAGGTCACGTGGCTCAGCTGTAATCGCGCATGCGGTCGGACCAGGAGGCGCGAGTTCGAGTCCCGGAGGGAGTAATAGAAAGGAGGAGGGTGGAGGGGCAAAGGGTCTGGAACTCAAGGGTTCGTGTACGAAAAAATGGCCCCAATCAATATTGCCTTTTGTAAATTTCATTTTTTCCCACTATGAAATCCGGGTCCGGGGGGGGGGGGTCCCTCCTCCGATGGTTGTCAGCCGTTCTAACACATCCCTGGGTAAGGCGGAGCCGTCCCCGGCGCTCGGGTGTCCTCGGGATCCCGTGAGTCGTAGGGGACGGAGAGAGGTTCGTTGGTGCCGGGCAATCTGTGTGGGTGTTCTACCTCCACCTCTGCCCAGAGGGGGTGCCTCTCGCGGTGCTGGCGAGCCGCGCAAAGCCAAAGGTGGGGAGAAAAGTCGGAGAGCCCCGCGCTGGGAGGATGGTTCAGGGGGTGCGCACTCGGTAAGGGTAGCCCCGGACTCCCAGGGGTAGCCCCGGACAACCCGGGACTAACCCCGGAACACCCGGGGCTGGGCCCGGACACCCCTGGGGCTAACCCCGGACGCCCTGGCGGAAGCCCCGGACCCCCTTGGGGTAGCCCCGGACTCTCGGGGGTACCCCCGAACTTCCCGGGGCTACCCGCGGACACCCGGGCCTCACCCCGGACACCCCGGGAGTAGCCCCGGACCCCCCGGGGGTAGCCCCGGACACCCCGGGGGTAGCCCTGGGCTGTTGTGCTGGTCTGCCTCAGCAATCCCTACAACACAACCATCCGAAGTGTGTCACGGACACACTCGATCCATCACCCGTCGGTGCTTCGTGGACAACAACTTGGCTATGGGTTGGCGGTTGGCGGTTGACTGCGGTTAGCGGCCAACTGCCAGCGGTTGGCGGTTAACCGCCGTCCTCAGCGGGAAAAGAAAGATCTCGTTGTCCAAGGACGGCCCTGGCAATGACCCGCGCGCCGAGCACATGACATGCGGGCGTCATCGGTCTCCGTTGGGAAGACGAACCCCGTGCCCCGCAAGCCCTCGCCCCGCACGGACCCGTGGACGGAAGGGAGGGCGGTGGCACGCAGAGGACTGCCCCTGGGTCGACCCACACACCAGCGCCTCTTGAAGGGTGCTTGTGGGCGTGGGAGTGACGCGGGCCGTGGGCGTTGGCGTTGGCGATGGCGTGTGCGACTCTGCAGGCGACACAGACAGTAATGGCGCCACGTGCACAGGGAGGCACAGGGAGGCACAAGGGCGGCCGTACAGCCCCCCAGCCAGAGTTCCATTTAAGGCGGAGGGGGGGGGGTCAAGCCCCCCCCATCCCCCCCCCCCCTCCGGTGGTGCTGAGTTTTTCGAGGCGCCTGGTGAAGGCACCGAAGAAAAATTTTGGCCTCAACTAAACTGGCGCCAAAGGCGCCAGAGAAAAATTTTGATTGGCCGAAAGTGCGGAGCAAAATTTGGCCCAATCACTGAGCTGGGGGGGGGGGGGGCAGGGGTGCATTGGAAGAGTTTGCATGCGTTCGGTGTGTTGGCTCGGTACTCAGAGTGGGGGAGAAATGGGAGGCGAAGGTGGTGCCGAAACTTCTTTTTATTCTTCTCATAGGCAGAGCGGGGGTGTTCACTCTAGGTTGCAGTTGAGACACAGCAGTTGCTGGACCAAGTCTGCATGTTTGAAAAACAGGCGCCATGTCCAGGGGAGGTACCCCCCCGTGTGACATTCCGTCGCGTTGTTGTTTCTTTACGGGGCCCTGGACAATCACCCGTTCTTCCCTTCGCATGTTGCGTCGGGTCGCTGCTTTCTGTCGGCCGCTGGGGCCGGTGCTCTTGCTGGTGTCGTTTCCGCGTTCGCGGAGCCCAGTGGTTGGCGTGCCGTGGCTGTGCTGGACGTGGCGGGATGTGCCGTTTGCGCGTCAGTGGCGCCCAGTAGTTGGCGCATTGGGGGTTGTGTTGGTTGTTGCTGGGGTCGTTTGACTGTTTTTGCTGTACACGCGCCTCTAGGCCCCCCCCCCCCCCCCTCTAGGGCGCCCAGCCGACGCCCAGCCACTGTCCCCTGACGGCCAATCCCAACTTCAATGGCATTTGTAACCGACAGTAACCTTCCCCCAACCGCTTTGGCAACCTCCTCCAACCGCCTGCCTAACCGCCTTTGGGGCCTTTGGGGCAAGATAGGTTGTTGTCATCAGACCACGGCTGACCTGAGGATGGAAGGGAGGGGGTTGACGCAGAGGGCTGTGGTCTATATTGGTCGCAGTTGATTGTCCTACAGCGCGCGGGGGGGGGGGGGGTGTTGTAGGGGCTTGTTTCGCCGGGGCACATTTCGGGGGGGGGATTTTGCGCAACAGGTTCGCCCCCACGCAAACCACCGCGCACACGGAATGCCCCCCCCCCCCCTTTTGCACAACGACCAGCCCCGGGTCAGACGGCGCGTTTCGTGCCCTTCACTGCGGTTGAATGCAGAGACCCGGATTGGGGCTGATGCCGTTGGTTTCCCCATTTTCCCTTTGGATCGGGCCGGGCAGCGGGTGGGGCACCCCGGGTGCGCGGAGAGTGCCGCCGGCGCGCAACCCCCGGGGGAAGGGGAAGCGGCGCGTCGGCCGGGGGGGGGGGGGGGGCAGGGCGGTCCTTAACGGAAGAAAAAAAGTGTTCCGGAACCAGTTTTCCCAAAAAATCCCGCGGGCACTCCATGTGCTCAACTATGGTTGGTGGCGGTTGGCGGTTGGCGGTTGGTGGTTGGCAGTTGGCAACTGGCGGTTGGTGGCGGTTGGTGGTGGTTGGCGGCGGTTGGTGGTTGGTGATTGGTGGTTGGTGGCGGTTGGCAGTGGTTGGCAGTTGGCGGTTGGTCGCCGCTGGCGGTTGGCGGCGGTTGGTGGCTCGCGGTTGGTGGCGGTTGGTGGTTGGCGGTTGGTGGCGGTTGGCGGTTGATGGGAGTTGGCGGTTGGCGGTTGGTGGTCCCTTGGGGCGGTCCTTAAGGGCGGTCCTTAGCAAAAGAAAAAAAATCTGGTCCCTTAAGGACCGCCCGGGGGGGGGGGGGGGCAAGGGTCGCGCCTCTTGCGGGTAGGGCTCGTAGCACCAACGGCAGTCGGGCAAGTGTCCCCAGCAGTCCCCCCGCCGCCCCCCGTGTGGGGGCGGGCACACTGTTGGGTCCCTGGGTTCGCCCAAACTCTGCGGCGGGCGCTGCAAAGGGACCCACCCCCCAGCCAACGCCCACCCACCCGGACTGCCCCAGATACCCCCCGAAGGGAAGGCCAAGCGCCAACCACGGCCCTGGGGCAGCCCCTCCTCCTTCCAATGTCCCCGCGCACGCGCCGCGCTGGGCCGCCGTCGGCGTCGTGGGAGGAACAGGCCTTCCACGGCCAGTGCTGGTCGCGCACGGTGTCCGGGATGGGGACGCCGGCGCCATTCCGCGTGGGGTCCTCCTTCCCGAGATGCTGGAAGATGCCACGCAGTGAGTGATCGGGCTCGGCTGCGGGAAGCCCGGGCGGCATCGGATGTATCTTATGGGTCGATTGCATCAGATACATCCGTGAGCCGGACGTGGATTCATCTCATGAAATCGGCCCATGATATACATCGAGTCCGGAAATTATCTGATGAAAAGTCGATAAACCAGCACTTCGGATTTATCTTATGGTCCTCCGGAATTGGGATGGCGTCAAAAATCGGCCGACCACAACACAGATCTGTGCGCCGATTTATCTGCCTTTTCATAAGATAAATCCGCAATGCGTCCTCCTCATAAAGGGTCACCATGACAGCGGTCGGCATTCATCTGCATTGCTGTGTCCCAGCCTGGGGCTGCCCAGGCCTTAGCTTAGTGATACCAGGGGGGGTTGATCCCCCCCCCCCGCCCCCCCCTGGGATTTAGGCTGACCCCCCCCCCCACGACATCAGAAAATTTTGGCTCAGAAAAAAATGAAGTTTATCAAAGGGGTCCGAAATTGGAGGTCGATTTTAGGTACACAAAAACTTTTTTTTTGCCTCTGCCCCCCGTGTGACATTCCGTTGGGTCGCTGTTTCTTTACGGGGCCCTGGACAGTCATCCGTTCTCCCCTTCGCATGTTGCGTTGGGTCGCTGCGTTCTGTCGGCCGCTGCGGCCGGTGCTCCTGCCGGTGTCGTTTCCGCGTTCGCGCAGCCCAGTGGTTGGTGTGCCGGGGCTGTGCTGGACGTGGCGGGTGCCGTTACTGCTTGGCGGTGCCCAGTAGTTGGCGCACTGGGGTGGTGCTGGTTGTTGTGGGGGTCGTTTGACGGTTTTTGCTGCCCACGCACCTCCGCTCGGCGGTCGCCCACCACCTGCCCCGCTGCGTTACCGTGTGCGTGAGGCCCGGCTGATGCGGGGGCGCTCGGCGGCGCGCGCGGCGTCCCTGACCGCCCCGTTCGTGAGCGCCCCGACCAACCTGAGCCTCGTGGTCACCGTGCACGACGCCTGGGGCGAGGCCACCGCCTGGCGCGCCGGGCACGTCGTCGTCGTCGTCCCGGCAGCCGTGGGCGCGCTGCGCGCAAAGGCCCGGCTGCTGCGCGCCCCGGAGGTCAAGGACTACGGCGAGCTGCTCGCGGGGCCCCCGCCCCCCCGGTGTAGCATCCATCAGCCACTAAGCAAAGGCCTGGGGCTGCCCCCCTCCCCTCCCCTTCCGGGGAGGCCTCCTGACAAGCTTCTTCCACAGCCCTGCAGGGCCCCGGGCATACCCATCGATGTACCAGTCCCCGTCCGGCTCGGCGACAATGACCGCGTCTGAGACGCGGACCGCGTGCGCGTCTGCGTGGCCGTCGCCGCGGCGGTGGTCGTGCCCGTGGCGGTCTGCGTCGGCACGAGCGTCGGGGTGGGCGTGGGTGGCGGGGTGGGCGTGCCCGTGTGGGTGGGCAGCGGCGTGCGGCTGCGGCTGGCGGTGCGTGTTGCTGTCGCGGGTGGCGAGGCCGTGGGGGTCGCAGAGACGGACGGGGTCCTGGGGGCCGTGGGACTGGGGCTGCGGGTGCACGTCGCGGTTGGCAGGCTGGTTCCTGTGGGGCAGGCAGTGCCGAAGCGGAAAGGCAAAATGCCTGTCTGGAGGGGGAGGGGGGGGGTGCTCAATCCCCAAAAGTGCCTCCCACCCTCCCTGCAGCCCAAGGGATCGCGTACTTCAGCCGCTATGCAGCTGACCCCCAAACCAGAGGCCACCGGTTCGAAACCGGTGAGTGATGCCATGTTTGGTGTTGACAAGTTGTGGGTTGGTCGGTCAGTGTACCAAAGTGTGAACAAAAACGGGGTTTCAGCAAAATTTGGGTGTTGATACAAAGCGGGTGGGTGGGGGGCTTACTTCCCTCCCTGTCCCTGTCCCGCTCCCTCCTTTGTCGAACTCGGCCTCGGCCTGCCGTCAGTCCGTCGCTGCTTCTACCAGCTCCCGGCAGACAATGGCCCAGGGGACCTCCCAGAGCTTGCGTTAGTGTCAGCCGCTAGTTGCAACGGGCGCAGCAAGCCTCTCTGGGGGTGGGGGGGATAGGAATGAGGTGAGGCTTTGGCTTGAAAAATGACCCTGTCACACTTGATCACTTGAAGGGGAACAGTGGAGGAAGGAAATCATCTGCAAAAAAAAACAATACCGCACATGTCCAACCCATAAAGTCCACTGCGCTTCGCGCTGTACACATCACCAGGCATGTGAAAAATACACAAAGAGGAGTTGAAACATGCTTTTGGGGAGAGATCATTCTTAGCGCTCACAATTTGAAAAGAATTGCGATTGGAAATCTATGCTTTCTGAGATGCGAAGGATGAAACACTGCTAACGCAGTTTGTGCACTGGTCCTTTGGAGAACGCCCCCCCCCCCCTCTGCTAGCGTCCAGTGCCTCAATGCTTTCAAATGTGCCCTGGCCACCCCCAGACAGGGCTACATGCATCAACACGCATCCTTTTTGCATCGTACCATGGCTATAGTCCCAATCCTACCCCTCTAGGGGGGTTAAACAAGGGAACCAAAGCCGCCAAAAACGCCGTTTGAACAACAACAGCTGAAAACGGCAAAATTGCATAAGTGCTCCTGTCCAAGGGCTGTCTCACCCCACAGATTTGGGACCTGGCAAAGTGTTTTGGTTCAAAATCGGAGTTTGTGCTTTTGAAGTCAAAAAAAAAAGTGGGGTTCATTCTTTCAGCGCCCCCCACCCCCCCTTCCTCATGCCAGCCATATTTGGGAAATCAGGCCGACCAGCGAGTTTTCGAGCGAAAAAGTGGAAATCCCCTGTAAAACAGAAGGTCAAATACTAAAAAAAAAACACGTGCATACCCGAACCCACATACCCCCCGAATGCCCCGGATGCTTTCTCATGGCCAGGGTGATCAAACCACATCGATGGCGAAATGATTTTGAGGGCGGGGGGTGGGACCGAATTAAAAAACAGAGAAATACAAACCAGAGGCAATGCACTCCACAGTCAGGCATGAGTGCATCTTTATTCTCTGTGCCAAACCTGGTTAAACCTCAAGAGACACACTGTGTCTGAAACAGAAACCAGAACATCATGTCTGACAACAATCAGTCAGACAATCACAGTCAGTAGCTGTCAGTCAGACATCAGCAATCAGTGTCGGATAAAGACATCATGCATTACCAGGATGGCCGAAAAAAGCTTCCCGTCGCTTACCGCCTGGGACAGACTGCTGGGGGTTGAGACCTAATTAAACAACAGGCAGATGCAAATTTGTTAACAGGGGTGTGGGGGTTAAAGGCAATAACAATTTGGGGGGTTTATTTGGGGGTAAGGCACACAGGGCAGCCAGCCCAACCCACCAGCCCCGGAACCACACCATTGGGCTGCAGGGACGCCCTCTCGGCTTGATAGCACCGCTCAACACAGTGACACCCCTGCTCCCACCTGAATGTGCCCTTCAGGGGGCAGCCGCTTCAAGGGCGCCAAAGGGACGGGTTCCATAGGATCGGGAGTTGGGTGTTGAGACGACAGACAGAGCAAAGCACGACACACAGACTCTTGTTGTATACCATACAATAGTACAATACAAACAGTGGGGGTACACTTGGAGTATTTGCCAGAGTAATCTTCAGGTCCTGCAGCGCATCCTGTAGCGCAAGCCAGGACCAGACACTAACACATGCAACACACAGACAGGACACATTCAGCGACTGGTGCTCTGGGCTCACTAAAGTCTGGGTTCAACCAAGGCATCCCTCTCCATTCGCAAGCACCTTGGTGTGACGTCTCACTAACTTCGCTAACTTCTTGGAGGGGTAACGACGACACAGACACGCACTTCCGGAACGCATGCAGCAAGCCGAATTTCGATGTTTTCCACGGGATTCAGGTGGCTGAGCTGCTGCCGAGGAGAGCCTGCGCCCTCATCCGAAACCACTTGACACACGGCTGATAAGACCAGATGATAGGCAGGCTTGCTTGGCTTGCGAAAAGACAAAAATCGCGGGTTTCTGCTTTTTTTCTGTCAGAGGTCCTTGAAAAGTGCACCCAGAAAGGGCAGCGCAGGGGAAGGGTAAGAAGCCGGGGAGGGGGGGGGGGGGGTGAAACCTGTGAGTGACGGTGTCACTGTGGCGAAGGGAGTGCTCATGGCCGTTGGTGTGGCAGTGGAAGTGGGGATTACAGTGGCACTGGAAGTAGTAGTGGTCGTCTGCTGGGCAGTGAAGGTCGGTCTAATGGAGGGTGATGGCGAGGCAGAGGAAGACCGGGTACTTGTGGGAATGGGTGTGGTCGTGGGCGTACAGGTGCTGGAGCTGGTGGTCAGCATGGTGGTGGTCATAGTGGGGGTGGTGAGGGGGGTCATGGTGTGGGTGGCATTCAAGCGAGAAAACGGAGTGCGAGTTGTTGTGGCGGTGCCTGCGTCAAAAGAAGCGTGCAAGGTTCAGGTACAGGCACAGGGAGTAAGTGGACGTTCCGCAACAGGCTGGTGGGGTACCGTGTAGTGCACCCGGTGTCCAGTGCTGGGAAGGAGGGGGATGCTTCAAACGATGGTGGGGCACCCTGTCATAGGCTGGATTTTCTTCCCCCGTTGCTGGAAGGAACCATACTAACCTGGTCCGAATCCTGCAGCGAAGGATCAAGACACTTGAGGGGTCAACCCAAGGGCTAACCCCTCTGTCAACTGTATCGACCACCAATCAGTCATGGAACTCTGATGAGCTCCAAGCCCCCTCAACCAGCACTCACCCAGAATCAGGGAAGGATAACCAAACACTCACATGGGTCGGCATATGTTTGGTCTTTGGCATGTGCTACTCGTACACCTGATGCTGCATCAGAGTTTTCCTTAAAGGGGGGGGGTCCGACCTGTGGGGGGGACCCCCCCCCCCTAGGAGATGCTGAGTTGTTCAGCAAAACTCTGTGCTGCATGCTCTGCCCTCTGCCGCGCCTGTTGTGGTGGCGTGGCCTCTTCCGGCTCCACGGCTGCTTCCCACCGCCCTCACCACCGCTGTCACCCGAATCCTGCCGTATTGGGCCGCTCTGCTCGCCCCCCCCGAAGGGGGCCGCCTGCACCGAAGTACACCCCTGTGCGACCTCTGTGCCGCCCATCGCTGCTTGATGGGGGTGGGCATGACCTGGTGGCGCCTGTCACGCCAAGGGGTGGCCGTGGCCAGCGGAAAGGGCCAAAGTTCATAATGCGGGAGCAGTTGGGGGTGGGGAGGTGGGGATATAGAGGTGGCACTTGGTGGCGATGGTGAGGATGATGATGGTGGTGGTGATGTGGTGGTGAGCGTGCAGGTGGAACGAGCCCTCCGTAAGGCGCAGTGTGTGGGAGCGGTACATGCAAGCCCGGGTAGCATTGGGCGGTCCACTCCAACTCAGTGGCAGCACTAGATTGGGCCGCAGCTGATGCAAAAATGGTAAGGACTCCTGCAGTGGTATACCCGACCCCGCCTTACGTGTGCACAACGTGTTCGCAAAGCACTCACTGAAGCGCTGCGTACCGTTTGTCCGGCAGACAGATGGCACTGGCATTTAGGGGGAAGGGGGCTGCGGAGGGGTTCCAATTTACTCTCTTGCCTCGCTCCTTCTGCTGCTTGCGCTGGTTGTCGAAGGTCCACCCTTTTGGTACTGCCCGTGTCCACAAGATACTTATTGGCTACAGGGGGGGGGGGGACTTCGTCTGGGGCAATAATGTCAGGGGGACACCTCCAGTTTTGGTGCAGGGCCATCAGGCAAGGGAACCTTCGACACCCCCAACCCTTGGTTCCTTGTGGACAATCGGGTATGTGAAATTTTGGCAGTGAAATTGACTCTTTATCCCCCCCCCCCCTCGTGACGAATTGCTAAAAAAACTGTACCAGGGCAGCATTTTCATTGTCCTGCAAAGGGGATGAACACTGAGGATGCACAAAAAGCAGGAAGAGCCCCAAATTGCGCAAAAAATTTCGTGTGGAAAATTGCGACACCAAACTGCAAAACGAAGTTGTCCCCAGGAACTTGTCCCCTGACTAAGCACCCCCCCCCCCCCTGATGGGACATGCCCAGGGGTGGATATAGTGGGGGGGGTCCCCCCACCCCGGTGACGAAATGACGATTACGAAATTCAATCTCGCAGAAATACCAATACGGGCTCCTCCTCCACAAGGCACAAGACAATGCACTACACAGGGGACGATTGCATAGCTGAAATACACCGTCCACAGGTTGTTATTGGCCTTTCTTGACGCATTTGGCCAAAATTTGCTTCAGTTCAGCCGCATCTGTGGCAGAGCTATCAGAGCTGTCAGAGCTGCAGGCTGAACTGGAGCTGTCACCGGATGAACGTGATGAATCTGAGGATGAACCTGAGGACGAATCTGCAGCAGGGCGGGCCTCAGACATGAACATTTCTTCCAAAGCATTGTCTTCACAAGTCAATATATTGGGAACCTTGCACTTTTCCCCTTGTCAGAGCGCGTCTTGTGCTTGCCATCGCCCCAAATGGCGGCGATCACCAGACTTTGCTGCTGCCCAAGCAGAAGCCACAGAGGCAACAGGATACTGCTGTGCGTCTGGGGTGTCCTGTTTCCCAATGAGATGCATGCGAATGCTGTCCCAGCTCATAACAGATGCAGTGCTGTAGCAATGCTATTGAGCGTAGAAATGGCGTGCTCAGCATCCGCACTAGAGGGACAAGCCAATACAATAATTGCGGCAAACAGCCGCAAAGAAAGCGCAAACCTTTTGTTGGTAGCCACAGCACACCAGAACTTGAAAAACCCATGTGCTGTGCATGCTGTCTCTTGATCCTCCTTGTTGCTGGCAAAAAAAAACTGCCTTGGCCTTGCCAAAATGTTCCCATGAGCTCACAACCTTGGGGACCAGACTGCCCCACCTTTCCTCCACACGTACAACCAATGTTTTTTCCCTATCAGTCACCTGGCGCTGGACCTCAGCCACTGACCGAGGTCCAGCGCCTGCAGTCAGCCACAGCCATATCCAAAAAGGTTGGGTTCTGATACCTCTGGCTGATTTCTGTGAGTAGGGCCTCTCTTAGTCGCTTGGATGACGACCATGCCTCACTAGCTCTGTCATTTGACAGCAGCTCATCGTTCAAAGTAAAAACAGGAGGCCTAAAAGGAAGACCAAAAAAAAAAGGAAAAGACAGAATCTTGTCACTCAGTACAGCCGCACTTCACTGAAAGGGAGCCCAAAAGGGCAGAACAAAACACATTTTCTGCCAGCAACAAGGGGATACAGATTGCCATGTGACGTCCTATGACAGTGAGAAAAAGCGCAAGGAACCCTGAGTTATGACTTGTGAAGACAATGTAGTGGAAGGAGGACATAACCTGGGCGCTGGCTCAGCTGCAGATTCATCGACAAGGCCATCAGTGGCTTGACACGCACTGTAACACGGCAGCCACTGCACATACCTGCACAGCAAATAACAAAAAGCAATTTTGTAATCGTCGTTTCGTCATCGCCAGCCCAACCTCCCCCTCCAACCCCAGCAAAATATTTCCGTCACTATTATATCCACCCCTGGGACATGGACGTCACTTCACTTCACAGCAAGCACATACGTTGCGGTACACCCTGGTCCAGCGTTGCAGGAGAAGGGAGGTCCTCCCCACCAGACCTACAAACCCCCAGTCTGCGGTGCAGGGTGCGGCATTTTTTGAGAACAGGGCAGTGACTCATTCAAGTCCCATCCCCCGGCCCCGGAAAACGCAAAGGACATTGCACTGCGCACTGGGTGTACGATACAAGACCCCACCAGCCTTGATGGAACAAACCCCTCTCTGCAGCTGCCACAGGGTACTCCATGAAGGCTTCGGGAGTGGGGGAGGAATGTCGCAGTTTTGTGGGTCTGGGTGGATCGCTTGTCCCACAACAGGACTGAAGCATCACTGCCCCATGGGGCACGTTCAGGAGACAGAGAGCACGGGCAGACCTCGTACGGTGGGCATCGATGTTGGCGAGGACGAGGGCAGCGGAGAGGGGCTGGAGGTGAGAGTGCCCGTGGCTGTAGAAGTGGGGGTCAATGTGGAGCTGACAGAATGGGGAATGGGTTGGGAGTTTTGGGTGGAGTTAGAGGCCCAGGGCGGCTGGGGACTCGGAGTCTGGCTGCCGGAGGCCGAGGGCCCTGGAGTGGGGCTCTGGGTGGCGGTGACAGCGGATGTTCCCGTTGGACTGGGGGTGGGGGACGAGGACGAGGTTGAGGTGGAACTGCGGGTGGGGGTGTTTGTTGGGGTTTCTGAGCAGAGATGCAGCAGCGTGAAGACGATCCTGAGTCTTGCACCGCCCTTCCACACATGTGCACACCACCTGCACAACCCTCACACACACATGCACACACCTCCCGCATAGCCTTCGACCCATAGCGCCAGCTGACCCTTGGATGCGTTCACTCCTCCCGGAAACTGCCATGGCAGCGCCGCACTCCAGTTGGACTGAGGTGCGTAGTAGTAGCTGCCCAAGCTTCCCACAGCGAGGGGCAGGTTTGCCACGGCGGCTTGTCCCACCAGGCACACGTATGCGGTACTGCCATTGATGTAGTGACCACCCTGAGATTTTAGGTGGGCTGTGGAGGGCACAATGCTGTTGTGAGCCGAAGACAGGGGAGGAAGAAAGGCGAGAAGAGAGGCAGGCAACAGAGAGGGAGGGAGAGTTGGATGGATGGATGGAGGGAGGGAGGGAGGGAGGGTCCCAGCGTTTTACGCGTATCCATGGCTCACAAAATTCGAATCTCCCTCTCAGATATTGGGCCGTCTCAGGGATGAGTACCCGAAGGCCGCCTGGCAAGCCTGGCAACCTTGGATCCCGACGCAGGTGTGCCCTCGCCACGCCCCCCCCCCCCCCCCGTCCAGCCGGATTGTACGGTGTTGTGTGGGATGGATGTGTGGTGTGGAAGAGGGAGGGAGGGAGGGAGGGCGAGTGCAGGGGTACGAAGGGCCGCAGGGTGGAAGGAAGGAAGGGGGAAAAGTGAAGGCTGGGAGGGGGCGGTCAGACCTCATTCAGGTGAGCCAAGCGTTGGGTTCCGCTAAGGGTTGGGACGGGGGGGCTGGGCAGGAATGCATTAGAAGGTAAGGGAGCTCAGAGGCGGTGCCAGAAGCGGTTAGATAGGCGGTTGGAGGCTGCCAAAGCGGTCGGGGGCGGTTGCTGTCGGTTGCAAATGCCATTGAAGCTGGCACTTGCTGTCAGGGAGACGGTATCTGGGCATATGCTGGGCAACCCGGAGGCGGGGGGGAAACCTCCACCCGTTCCAATTTATCCCTGGGGCTGGGGGCGCAGGGTTGTTGGGGGCGCGTGCCCAGACGGGGGGTGTAGGGCATTCCGCAACCCTCTTACATACCACATGCCACAAGGCAAACGAAGCAACCCCGGCCGAGACGTTGTATGCGTCAGAGTAGGCCACCAACTGCCACAGGGCGTACACCCCCACTTTGAAAGTCCCCGCCTCGTGGAAATAGCCACCGACTCCAGTAAGTCGCAGGCCTACAGACCCAGAGAGGCAGTACTGCGGGGACCAGACAACAGTGCAAACAAAAGGTGCAGCACAGTGACAGCGACACTGGAGGAGACAGGGGGGAGCGAGGGGTGCTGCTGAGGGACAGAGGGCAAGCAGCTCAGACAACCGCAGCGCCAGCGCCACTCGGCAAGAGTATGGCACCGACCTGAGGGCGGCAGAGCCCAAGTGGGCCCTGCTGCGATACGACGGAGAAGTGAACCGCATCCCTGGATGGGGCCCGAGCATTTCGCGCCTGTCTACATTGCTGGCCGCTGCATTACCCATCACTACGTCTCGCTAGGAATGTCCGTCATCACCTCTGGGACACTTGTGTGTTTGGCCCTGGTCCACATGTCAATCATGTTCCCTCACTGGCCGCATCCTACGTCGTACCAACACCCTGTCATACCGGGCCAGTTCTATGGGCACAGCGTCTCGGGGTACCCGTGGCACTGTGTACCAGTCTTGGGACATATTTCCGGGCCAAAACAGCTCTGCCAGCACCAACTCAAGGCTTGCTCATTTGTTGGGGCGGTCTACGACTCCTGTATGAGAAATTGTTGCTGTTAATGCCTTGGCTCGTGCCTGTATGATGCTCCGGTGCAGAGTTTCCGTGCCCAAGCTGTGTTGTCGCACTTGACGACAATGGCTGAGGCAGCAAGCGTCATTGAAACACCGTCGCCTAACAAGGATGAAGCCTTGCATTTTGCAATCACTGAAGGACAGGCTCCCTGGGATGGTGCTACCTGCGTCCGGTGTCAATCAATTAGTATCCCTGGTCCCCCTGGCCTGCTTGCTTCTAGTGCCCAGCCCCATTTACGCATGCCCCGATTCCCCTGCCTACCAAGCACTCGGGAAAGGTGCTACATCCAAACCCTCTCAGACATGTGTTGACCCCCACTGTGTGTGTGTGTGTGTGTGTGTGAGCGTGTGTACATGCATGTGTGTGTGTGCGCGCGCGCGTGTGTGTGTGCGTTTGTGCGTGTGTGGATGCATCATCGGTTTCCCTCACGTCATGTGTCCGTGCGCGCGGGTGCATGTGGATGCATGGGTGTGGATGTCCCCACGGGAGGTCTCCCTGCCCACCGTAGTATGATGGATCCACTGGTCCCTCGCTTTGCCAGCTGGTGTGCTGAGTGCGCCGCTGTGAGCCTTTTCCTTGGCATCCAAATACCAATTCCTGCACTTGCCCTCTCCGCCCTGTGCCGTGTGCCGTGTGCCCTACGTATGCCCCTTGTTCCCAGTGCCCCCCTGCGTCTGCACGTGCCCGCGACCCCTAATACTTAGGTGTGTACTAAGGGCGATGCCAGAGTCACACCTTCTGCAGGGGGACTGAAGGTGCTGCATAGCAGCACATCGGGTGCCAGTGAAATGGTGCCATTGATCGTCTTCAACTCCCCAACAGTGGTGATGCTACCATCCGTTGGCACCGCAAATAATCTCTCTGCTATGGCTGCCCCGAAGCTGAGCAGCCACAGCAGGGCCACCCAGACACCCCACATGTGGGGCACGAACCACCACCCCTCAGGATGCACGTGGCCACCGGAGAAACTGGATAGGACGGGTGCCGAAGGGGAAAGGCCTTGATGGGGAGGTGGGGGGTGGGGGATGGGGGCAAACGGATCGAGCGCAGATCAGTCAATCGTTGCACAACGGCAAAACAACAAAACGACACCATCCACAAACATGCCCACTGGGCCTGGCAAAAAATCAGTAAACGACAGAAACAAGGTGGGGTGTTCCCTACTCTTCTCTCTCTACTCTCTTCTTTCTCTTCTCTACAAAACTGCCTTACAGAAATCAGGGAAAGCGACATGTGGTTCAACACGCGTCTTGAAAATGACATGGTTGACAAGAGGTTGTCAAGTGGTTGACAAGAGGTTGGCAAGTGGCTCTGAACTTCGGCTCGCCATGAACGCTCCTTTGCCCGTGGTTAGGCCGCTTTGAGTTATGCTCGTCGGGGGTTCACCCCCCATGCATAAAAAAAAAGGAGGTTGGCAAGTGGTTGACAATCTTTTCCTGCCACGTGCCAAATGTCAAAAGGTAATGTTGGTCGGCTAGTTTGGTCCCGGCAACAGCCCAAGCAACAACCGCGGCCCTAGCCCAAGGCCCGGGGCATGCGCTGGTGTGTATGGGTGTTGGTGCTAGTGACAAGGCAAGCCCAAGGCAAGCTCAAGCACCATCACAAGGCCCAACACCGGCAGCCTAGGCCCCCGCCCGACCCAGCCCTAGACCCTGCAGCACATCCACGCAGCACATGCATACGGGGACTAAGATCTCTAGGCATGCACAACGGCGCTCATTAATTGCAATGGAAATCCATTGTGCAATGTACTAAACGATTGCTCTACGATGTAGAACCGGTTGATAGGCAACCAACAAGCAGAAATCTATCGCGACACGCGGTGCCCATGTCTTAGGGCATGCTTGCCTGCACGTATTGCGCAACACGCATTCCCACGTCACTGACGTTACAAGTGTAACGCATACCCATGCACCCCACTTTTCGTGCCTCATCCAACGCTGTAGCGTAGGTGTGTGGGGTATTGGGGTAATGTATTAAATTAAGGAATGCACAATACGATCATTAAGCAAAAATGCGTTGAACGGGTGTAATGCATACAGCCAAAGGCAACAACGCCAGGGCTCCAAAAACTCAAGAAACCCACCAGGGAAAACGTACAATAGTTCGTACGATGGGCCACCTCGCCGGCTATGAAGTGTTCATCGGGTGGCTTGATAGCACAAGATGGAGGACAAAGTTATCCCTTGCACCATATGCCAGGCGCTTTGCGCCCATTTGGATGCTATCGGGGTGATCGCTTCCTTTGATTGCCTCTTCCATGACAAACTGGAACTCTACACCCACTTCTTGGGAATCGCTTGCATTTGCTTGTGGGCTGTGATGTTTACCGTCTAAGTCCAAGATTGCGTTGTGGAACGTTCGTGCATGGGCCACTAAGTTCCGGGGAGCCGCACCAACCCAAAATTGGTCCACTCATGAAAAATCATTTTTCATTAGATGGCTGACATGTTTGACGAGTACGTGAGAATATTTAATGCGTGGGAGTCCACACCGAAATGGTTCCTTTTTGTTGAATGCAAATTAGCACCCCTACTGGCCGTGCAGATGGTCTAGCAACATGAAGACGCCATGGTCGCCAAAGGTTTGCGAAAGGCACCGAAGGAAATTTTTCTTTTGATCGTAGGCTTAGAGGAGGAATGCGAAGCTCCTCACGACGGGGGGAAGGGAGTGCACTCAATGCCCTAGACTGATGGGGTCAACAGTTCTAGCCACGGCTCCCGCTAAGCAATTTCAACCTCCACGGCTCAAACATCGAAAGTTCAATCCCTTTTCATATTTTGTTACGGTGACTACCCACAACGACCTAAAGAGAGATGTGCAGCATGTTTTAATGTTTTATGTCTTGATCATGTGTTTCCACCTCTCTGACCATGGCCACTCACGAGTCTAGTCTTTTGGTTTGGTTTTCTTCGTTTAATTCATTGAACACATGTCCCTTTGAGGTTGTAAGGGGCCGGTGAAACTTCGAAAACAAATCCGTGGGATTTGGTTTTTGGGACCGAGTGCGATGAAAAACGTGGGCTCACGGCGGTGCAGTCGAAGAATGTTGTCCAGTTTCTCTCGGGTTGCCGACTGAACTTGTGCAAGACTAATCGGGGCCCGGTTGCGGAGTCGTTGCCAAGGTGCCTAGTAGACAAGTAACCTACTTGAATCGTGGCGACTCAAACCGACGTCGAACGCGCCAAAAGCACCCAGAAACGCCTGGTCCCCAAGGCTTCGTCGCACACCTACAAGTCAACTCGACAAATCAACATGCCTATGACAGTGAAATGAAACGATTCAACAACAAACGGGCAGGGATACTTTTATTCTAGCTATATAATTGGATTGGTCATGATTTCGATGCTAAAATCTCTCAGAAAAATTGTTCATTTGGCCTGAATTAACGACAAAATTTTCCGCTATCGCGAAGCCATATGTCGCATAGGGAACAGTTGACAAATTGCAAACTGGGGGGTCAAGCCGAACCCCCCCCCCCCCCCCCAACCCCACGCCCCCTCCTCTCTTCTACTTCTTTCCTGGGAGGGAGTCCACATTGGGCGCCGAAGGCGCCGAAGCAAAAATTGAGAAAAACATATCCGAGACCCCAGTCCATTTAAAAATAACATTTTACATTATCCATTTTTCGGCCACATTATTATTTTTTTTTTACATTTACATTTTACATTTTCTTTTTTCGTCTACATTATTATACTGTAAAATTTACAATGCGTACATTGGACAAGCTGACTGTAAACCACTTTGTAACCACAGTAACCGCCCCCAGGACAACGCGTGGGGAGAGAGAAACCGGGCGCAACGTTGCGCCCGGAGGGAAACGAATGGCACAAGTGGATACACCCCAAGGCACCCAACGCCAGATTGGTATGGAGGTCGTTGGTGAGTGCCCTGGTGTGTAAGTCGATGTGGTATTCGTGGTCCAGAGACAACTTGATCTGTAACGCCAGGTCCATCGTGTGGGGACTGACCATCCGCGGCTACCCCACACGCTGGTGGAAGGGTAGGTTTCTCAGGGTGTGCCACAGGTTTGCCCTAGACTGTTTTTTCACCAAGACTGATGTGCTAGTCTGGATAGAGGAGGCAAAGCGTTACGTGTGATTCTTTGGTGGTTAATGACGTTGTTTCAGGTGCAGATGCCATTGATATGACTATTAGAGGCTAGGAGCAAGCACACGAAAAGCGGGGGCTGAGCTGGCAACCGTACTCGGAACGCGGGTAAGGGAGGGCTGTCGTGTTTCATATGCTTTGCTGTGCTTTTGTCTGTTCACTGAAAATGTATGAATGTGCACTTGTAGGTAAGATTTCAAGTCTCAGACCGTGCTCAGTGATAGTACTCACCTCATGGGCAGTGTGGAAAAATATGAGGAAGTGGGACGGATGCATGATTGCAGTGTACATACATGCATATATGCATCAAGCGCTTTTGCCAAGGCGAGATGACATGATCAGCACCCTTTGCTTGTGTGTCGATTACGATTTCTGACTCAGCTTCTCACGAGCAATATTGTGTATTGACTGAGGAGTTGTGCTGGTGCTGAGCGTGCTCTTGTGAGTTGGTCGCAGTTTCGGCTACCCCACATTCCCATTGGGAATGTGGGGTAGCCGAAACTGCGACCAACTCACAAGAGCACGCTCAGCACCAGCATAGTAGCATAATAGCATGGTCGATTCAATTAAGTCGAAAATGTTGTAAAGGTTTCCTTTTGCTTACATGCCACACACCACATCACCAAGTGCTCTTGAAAAAAGAATTTTAAGAAGCCGAAATGGATCATTGGTTCACTATTGCCTGCATGTCACGTATTCCCGGGTGGTGGTGGTGGTGGGGTGTGTCGAGGCCTTGCGCGAGACTACCTAGACTCCGCGCTATGCATCCTTGCCACGATTTCTTGCGCCATTGAAGTGGAACTCACAAAGGCTTGCGGTTTGCCGCTATTCCAAGGTTCTTTTTGGTGCTGAAGGGGACGCGCATCGGCAAAGGCTTGTTCAAGTTGCAATTTCCTTGCTCTCACATGCCTAAGGGTGTGTTCCGGTGCGAAGTGTTGCCCCAAATGCTCATGTCTCAGATCTTTTGAGCAGGTGCTCACACATTGAATGCCCAAAAGTGATGCCCGTAGCCTTGGAGTGCAACAAAGACGAAGCCCTTAGATCTTTGTATGCCTCGTGCTGCCTCGTGCTGCGCGAGTCGAGGCCAATGGTTCATGCATGGCCGTTCGGCATCGGGATTGCAAGCCAAACGCGGCATATTGTCCCTTGGGGAGGTTGAGGACCGATTGCGGCCGAGTTCCCGATGTACGAAACAAATATTAGGCAGTTGTTCTAGGAGAAACGCCGCCTTGGGCAATGGAAGGTGCCTAGACTTCTGGGCGTCACGCAAAGTTTGAAACGAGTTTGTTGGCATTCCGCAAATTTTTAGATGGCACATGTTTGACGTTGTTTGATCTGTTGTCGAATGAATCCTTGCAACACAGTGCGCTCGTGCTTGGTTTGGAGGGCAATGACCATGTCATGACCATGTCGCAATGCGCTTGCGAAAACCTAATAAGAGAACTTGGAGTCAAATACCTCACCCCCCAAACAATAGGTAAGGGTAGTAATGTAAGGCGACTCCCCTCGTCGTGTGCCATTTCGCTTCAATACCAACGCGCAATTTTCAATCCAGCAGGTGCGGTTTCCAACAAGTGCCGGAGGGGGGGGGGGCATAGAGCGACCACCCTGAGTTAGCGTGCGTACCATGCCAAGGCCACCGAGGAAGCCTAGAAGAGGTCTTGGAATGCCTCGCAGGAAGGGTAGGCAGGAGGTCCGAATCAATGGAGGTTGGCAGGTGCCGTGAAGTGTTTTCATGCTACGAGTGGAGGCCCCAGGCTACTATATAATTGAACGCCGCTCAGTTAGCACGGGCTGTGATGTCACGTTCGGACGTTCGGGTGTTGCGGTTATGGCTATGACACTTTGCTATCAATGACCCTCGCAATCTCTTTCACCCCCTCGGTGAGCGTTGCACTCCTTTGTTGACCCTTCTTGAGCCTTGTAAACCCTGTACAGACTATCACGGAGCCTTGCCAACCCTTTCCATGGATCGACTACCAAGGTGCAAGAGCATGAGGAGCAAGGGAAGTGATGTTCCTCGAAAATCGCTCCCCCTCCCCTCCTGCACGCTTGACTCGTGACACACATTTATGCCATGCTTGAATATTGACTCCTCGTTGTGCGTACCTCGATAGGGTGCAACAGCGTGCATCCGATGTGGCACCCATTGAATTTGGGTGCCTTGGGGTGTGTCAATGGCACAGTAGAAAGGTAAGGCATCCCGAAGTACTTGCCTCTATTGAAGCTCAATGACCAATTGCAATGAGAGACAATGTGGACCCATAAAGACCTTCTGTTTAGGCTCATTACTACAACTTTGTCCTGTGCGATGATCAGTCACAGTTTGCTCACAGCCTCCGTCTTGATGTGTGCTGTACGTTGGAATCTAGAGCCATTCCACCGGGTCACCTTCAAGGAACAAAGGAACCGTTCTATACAAAATGCCGGATGTCACGACTCACAAAGACTACACCACGGCTCAGTAAGACTCAATCAATATTATAGAAGGCCTCGATACCACTCAAGTGGGATTCAAGAAGACTTGATCATAAGACTCGGTCACTACTCCATGAGACTCAATCAACACTCGTCAAGCGCAACTTAAGCACCCAACCTCGGCACAACATCGCAAGTTCCACTGTTCCGACATACCACAATATTCATGAATGGCTGTGTGGACCAACATCCGGATGCATCACAGGGGGGGTTGGGTGGAGTGAACTGAAAATGGTGTGAAGGTAGGCGAGTCAAAACATTGAGTCTCGGTGGGTCGTGATCGAGGGTTTCTGAGTGTAGGTGTTTGGGTTGTGCGGAACAACCCCAACAACAGCACCCGGTTTCATGATGGAACCTGCACAGCTTGAGAATCATCCCTTGCGCCGCCCCACCCTTGAGCCTGCCGCCCAACTTGCCACCCAATGCTTGGGAGATCCACAACACACCCGATGTGCCAAAGCAGCACAGGGCCCAGGGCCCAGCAATGTACATTCACCGCAGGCAATTGTGTCGCTCATACCTGCGGCTGAAGGATCACGCAAGAGCCAAGCGATTTGCAGAGAAGTCTGTGGCGCTATTCCACACGGAAGAAGGCACGCAGCTTTTGCAGTTATGGTGTGTGAATACGATTGGGGCAGAGTCCCTGGGGGAGGCGCAGCCGATGCGGGGCAGTCTTGGGGAAGGGCAGCCGATGGGACAGTCTATGGGGGGGTTCGTGGGGGGCAGCCTAAGAGGTATGGCGGGCTGTGGGGGAGGGCACTGTCTGTTGCACAACGTGCCCTGTTGCGCCATCTTCCGCAGTAATGAGCAACGATCTGACGGCTGCGATGCAGGGGATCGTACATCCAGCGGAACGGCCGCTGCAGTCCCCACAGGGGCTGAAGATCCCCGTACACGGTGCGTATGTGTGTGGTTGCGTGTGCATATGCATGTGTACATGTGTGTTTGCAGGGTTGTCAGAGGTCCAGACGTGGTCCGTCAATTAGTCCTCACACTTCTCATTCCAACTTACTGCATGGTGTGTGTATGTGTGTGTGAGTGTGTGTGTGTGTGAGTATGTGTGTGAGTGTGTGTGTGAGTGTGAGTGTGTGTGTGTATGTGTGTGAGTGAGTGTGTGAGTGTGTGTGTGTGCGTGTGAGTGAGTGTGAGTGAGTGTGTGTGTGTGTGCGTGTGCGTGTGAGTGAGTGTGAGTGTGTGTGCGTGAGTATGAGTGTGTGTGTGTGTTTGTGTGTTTGTGTGTGAGTTTGAGTGTGTGTGTGTGTGAGTGTGAGTGAGTGTGTGAGTGTGTGTGTTTCTGAGAGAGTGTGTGTGCGTGTGTGGGAGGGTGTTGTCAGTGATGCTGGTGCATTGACTGTTCTCGCCATGGCTGTGCTGATGAACCATTTCCAGAGATGGATGTTTTTCTCCTTGTGCACTCCCAGGTCCTCCACAACATCCTCCCCACCGACTAGTGCTCCTGAGCAGCCCTCGGATGGAACGATGCTGAGGTCGTTGAAGTATGCTTTGCCGGGAGGGCACGCGGGTGCAGACATATTGGCTCCCAAGCCCTTTGGTGAACAGCAGTGACTCCCCACTGACCCATTTTGTCACAGGTGAGTCACGATGGTGGCGATGGGAACTTTTGGGGGGGAGGGGGGGGTGGCGTAGTGGTGAGGAGTGGGGCACCCGGGCCTCACGCACACGGGAACGCAGCGAGGCAGGCTATGGACGACCGGAGGGCGGCGGAGGTGCATGGGCAGCAAAAACCGTCGAACGACCCCCGCAACAACCAGCACAGCCCCAGCACACCAACCACGGGGCTCCGCGAACACGGGAACGACACCAGCAGGAGCACCGGCCGCAGCGGCCGACAGAACGCAGCGACCCGACGCAACATGCGAAAGGAAGAACGGGTGACTGTCCAGGGCCCCATAAAGAAACAGCAACCCGACGGAATGCCACACGGGGGGGGGGGGGGGCGTAGTGGTGCCAGCTCCATGCTGGTACCCATGCGCACAGCTCTGCACTGCTGCCTATGCGCGCAGCCCCCCGTTGGATTTGGTCCCGTTTGTGCTGAGGTATGGCTGAGGCTTCTGTTGCAGTTGGCTGGTGCTTCAGTGAGGTGCACCGGTTGGGCAGTGGGGAAGGCCGTACACCCTCATGCTATCAGTGGAAGATACATCTCCTGTAGGGGAATGTAATAATGGGGTGGGGTGGGGTGGATGTAATAATACGAGGGGTGTGTGGGAGATGCAATTACAGCGGGGGGAATGCAGTAACGGGGGGGGGGGGGGGGGGTTGGTTCGGGATGTAATAAGGAGTGGTGATGCAGGATGGGGCAATACTCACCGGGTGCTGAAAAATGGGATTCAATGGACGTGCACCTGGATCTCTCAAATCCTCTCTGACGGTATGGGGGCCATGCATAGAGGGCTGCACAGAGGCATACAGCTCCTCACTGCACGACGTTTGGGGCACCATTAAGACAGTGCACTCCCTGAGTTCCAGATTGTCCGCTGCTCCATGTCGGGTCGCCCAGCACCTTGAGTCCTGGCTCCAACACCACGCCTCCTGGGATGGGGACAAGTATGCTGCATGGCAGCTGCCGGCATCACTAGTTGTTGAAGGAGTTATGGGGGATTGGTGTCGTGATGCGCCCTGCCTGGGCGTCCTAATGCAAAGATGTACATCCTGAGACTGTGTGTGTGTGTGTGTGTGTCCTCTGGGTAACCAGGGTCAGAGATGATGGTGGAACCAAGACTTAAATCGTTGGGAGCTCCGCGGGAGGGGAGAGAAGGGGCGTCTCGTGGTTTCAACTTTGTTGCCTGCCGGTTTGTGATTATGCATGCGCTGCCCTCAGGCAGTGCTGTCTGACCGCTTTGCTATAGGCCTAAGTGTCGAAGCAGCTGGACACATCCCTCGTCACTCTACCCGCAGAAAGGAGCCTAGCCGCCGATGGTCATGACTTTTCTTTGACTGTCTGGTCGGCTTGACGAGATTTGAGCACTCAGCGCCTTTTTTGTCTGCCTGTTTGCCACATATTACATGTGTGTGTGTGTGTGTGACCGTCGCTCTAAAGGTTACGAGAAATCCTGCTTGACGGTCATAGGAATGGTTCCTCCCTTGCTTTGTCTGGTTCTGTGGTTCACGAGAATGATTTTGCTGTAGGTAAGACGATTGACTATGATTTGTATCGCCGACCACATGAAACTGTTCTTCGCCATTGTGCAGAGCGATTACATATCTTGTTCCTCACGAATTGTGAAGTCGCCACGTCAAAGCGTTTCATGTGCACGTCACAATGCTAATTGCTAGTCAACGTTGCAGTGACCTGTCTAACCTTGTGAACGGTTTGTGACGTCATTCATCTCCCGGACATACATGAGAGCAACATTTTCCTCTTACTGTCAAAGATTCATGCTCTGTTGAGAATCGGCTTTTTCTTGCTTACATTGCTGCACTGTGTGTGTGTGTGTGCTTCCATAATGGTCTATTGATGGGTGGTGCACAGGATGGTGCAACAACACAACATTGAAAGGGCATCTTAGGTCATCGTAGTCTTCCACCAAGATCCATGTCTCCCTCTCTGAGTGCATCTTTCCAATGCGATGCTGTCGTCATATGCCCACCGTACCATATTGCTACAGGTCTGGCTGTGTATACACATACAAGCAGTCCTGCCTGATGTTGGGAAGGGCAGGCATCCTCCCCAAGCACCAGCCCCACATGGTGGCGGTCCTCTGTGGCATTGTCTTGGCCTCCATCTACCGTTTTGTGCTCAAGGTGCTGCAGCCCCTGTGCTCACTTTGTTCTAACAGTCCGACCGGTTAGAATTTTGGCTTTTTGCCCAGCCCCATTACAAAGGGACGGAGGTCCTTCATAGAAGAGGGTCAGTGGTGGGGGGAAGGCCGTGTCAACCACCTGAAAACCACCTGAAAACCACCTGTCACCTCCTGTCAGCCACCTGTCAACCACCTGTCAACCATCTGTCAACACCATGTGAGTGTATCTTGTGGAGCGTTGCTCTACTCGGTACAACCCACGCACACCAACATTTGTCTAGGGATTATGTAGCCCATTAGGGCCAACCATTAGAGGCACCCATTTGGGGCAGCACGGAGGGGGAACAGCCGGAGCGAAAGGAGAAGAGGAGGCAGGGAGGGAGAGAGCAATATGATGTTGAAGCAGGTATTTGAGGGAAGGAGGCCATTGCTTCGTGGGCAAAATATCCTACCCCCCCCCCCCCCCGGTGTGGGGGTGGGGTGGGTGGGTCCGAGGCCCCGAAAAACAGTTTGTTACCTAAAATCGGCCTCCAAAATCGGCCTCCAATTCCCGGCCCCTTCCATAGATTTCGCTTTTCCCTGCGGTAGCTTTTCCCCGCGGTAGTTTTTTGTCTACGTGGGTGGGTGGGTCGGATGGGGTTTGCCAGGACCATAAATGAATCCCCTCTGAGGGTCACTCTGATTTGGCTTGAAGGGAAGTGCATGCAAACTTGTTGCGGCACTTGTAGCAGTACATGTTGTCTGTAGCACCCACAAAAGAGCATCATGCCTCTCCACGCTCTGCCCGCCTGCCCGCCCGCCCACCCCTCTCAGCCAGCCAGTTTGCTTGCAAGCCGGTCTCTGCCTGCGTGCCTGCCTTCGGCCATGCCCTTGCATTCCTGCTTACCTCCCCACCTGCTCGCCCGTTGGTCCCTGACCACCTGGTTGCCTGCCTACTAATTTTGATGTCGCCCGGTTTGCTCGTACAACCGTGCCAGCTGGTGGAGAAGGTCGGGGAGCAGGTGGTTGCGCCACCCAAACTGAAGAAACAATACACAAAATGGGAACAAGCATTAGACTAACAATTAAAAGTTCAAAAGCATGCATTCATGAAGAGCAACCTCAGGTTTTCTCCAGAATTTGGTTGCGCAAGATGCGCATAAAAAAAATGCAAAAAAATATTTTTGGTTCAAATGGCTGCACAAAAATTGAAATTTGCCAAAAAAATCACAAAAATAGATGATTTTAAATTCTGGTCGCATCTGCAAAGTTAGTGCAGAAAAAAAAAAATCACACCGGCCTGCGCAAAAATTAGGGGTCCGCAAAATTCAAAAGTTTGGCGGGTAATGGCCAATTTGTGGTGTCCCCGGTAAGGGGGTAGCACGAACCCCCCCCCCCTCAAAAGTTGAGCCCCTCCCCTTGAAATACTAAAACAAGCATTACAGGCCGCTTGGACAACAAAAACATTGGATGGCCGCGTCTGCGTCCCATCTAAATCACCAAGTTGGTGTCGGGTTCCTGACCACATACTGACTACTTCCTAACTACCTTGCAGATCATAAAGGTGTTGCAGAATGGGGATGCTGATCATACTTCTTGATCAGAAGCCACTTCTTGATTGCATTTCCCGATGTACTTGCCGATTGTGTTTTGGCTTTGCTGTGCGCACTTCCGTGGCTTGTTATCTCAAGCGTCGAATGATAGTCTGCACGAAGTCGCCCCCCCCTACCCCCTCCCCCCCGTACCCCCCCCCCGTACCCCCCATACCCTCCCCCCCGGTACACCCCCCGTACCCCCCTTTACCCCCCCCCCAACCCCCCCCGTCCCCCCCGTACCCCCCGTACCCTCCCCCCCGTACACCCCCCCTACCCCCCCGTTGACCCCCCCGTACCCCCCCTACCCTCCCCCCCCAACTCCCCCCATACCCCCCCCCCGTACCCCCCCCATAGCCCCCCCCCCCCCGTACCTCCAAGGTACCGGGGGGGGGCAACCTCATGCTGTATATGTGTCAAACAGCACCAGCATGCATTGTGCCCGACCAAACATCCATCTTATTCACACGCAAATACACGCAACAAGCACTGCAGTTGGTGCGCTTCATCTCTGAAGGCTTCGATATTTCATGTCAATTCCCCCCCAGGCTGCCAACCTGCCCCACCTGCCTCTCATGCTGGGCCAGCAATTAGCTTTAGGGGAATTAGCACCGCATCAATTTCCCTCAATTTTGGGTGAAGGAATACACCGCGATGCATCACTGAGCCCCAAATGAGCCCCAAATGCATGTGTCCGCTTAGCCAGGAGTGAGCCGCAGGTACAAAAGGGTCAAACTGGGCTTTCAGATTTAAATGGAGCCGTCGGGCAGGACCAAACAATCCGAAATTCATTCGCGATGCATGTTGGGGATGGGCGTCCAAGGTAGGGGCATGGCCAAGACTACAAAGTTGATACATGAGCCCCTAGTAACCTTTGAGTAGCAAGTTCGTCAATCGGAGACACCGAATTACTACTTTGTCTTGGGCCTGTGTTGGGGGCTGGCATGGCACCAAACTCTGGGACTAGGACACGGAATTCAATGACTTTTGTCTGCAGTTCAGTGAGCGCAGGGCTATGCAAAGGTGGATATGCAAGCAAAGACAGCCAATGAGGGTGACTAAGCTCAGAACTCCAAGAGTACAATGGAGGGTAAATGAAGTGCAGACTGGAACAGACAGAGGATTGGAGAGTGACGGAAGGGATTTGTGGGAAGACGACAATTACCCAAACTGCGCGCCGCAGGATTAGCACCCCCTGTACGGATCAATCTGAGCTTTCCTTGCTACGTGTACCTCCCCCGCAGGGCCCCAGTGTGCTGACCTTCCTCTGGCCCGTGCTCGACGCCGGCACTCTGCAGTACCATTCGGCGAACACCCACGTGTACTTTTCGTTCTGGCCCATCCTCTTGTCCGCGGGGTTTTCCGTGTTCCACCGGTTCTTCGCCAATCGGAATGGCCCGCACTGACATGATCCCCCGCGCCCAGTGCCACTCCCACCTCCACAGTTCCTTCTTCTGCACCATCAGTCCAAGACCCTCTGCCACTTGCCCCGCAAACGGGGCAACCCACGCGTTGCATCCAAGCGCAGGGCCTCCTCCACAGATCTGCAACAGCAGCTACCCAAACTTGGATTGTTTGCGGGCAATTTTCACCTGAATGAACCCCCCCCCCCCCTATTGCATGGTTTCCTTTGTCTCATCAAGCACTCCTCAAGCTTGCTCGCCCGCACTTTCTTGATGATGTGCTGCATGCCTTCAACAGGGCGCACGCAGACACGCAGTGGGTTCTCGCTCTGGCAGTGCTTTTCGACAGTGCATTTTTCACACACCAGTGTGCATCGTCCCGCTCCTTTTTGAAGTTATGTGCCTTTTGAGTGGGTGCAATCCAGCAATCCAGTAGCTCTTGGGAGGGGGCGGTGTTCAACAGGGTAAGTCTACGGAAGGCTCCGGCGACACCTTTGCTTAGCTCACCTCGATAGGTCTCACCCCGCCCCCCCCCCCCCCGGAAACCAAAGGAGCTGCCCTAGTCCTTGGACAAGGTGGCGAGTGGGTGCTGAGTTGCGGTGGATACGAGCGGGTCCCGCAGTCGCCGGTGAATGAGCTTCCGCAATGCCGACTACCCACGGGTGTGTCTATGTGGTGTTGGTGGTGGAGCGGGCCAAGAGGGTGGCCACACAAACTCCACTGCAACTCTCAACAAGCCTCAACAATTTCCTTTGGCCTTCTTACTCTTCGTGACCCATGCAACTGTTGCACTGGAGGTACAGCCACGGCGCAACCAGCATCAACAGCGAAGCCACTCCAAAGTCAAACGGTCGGTTGTAGACTGGCTCGAGCCGTGAGACGTTAAAGGGGGTTGCCGAGGACGAGGATCAGTAGACTTGTGCCGGGCGCTCGTTTGCCCAGGCCATCAGGCAGCCACTGTGAGCTCCGGCAACACAATCGCACTGTACACAAGGCGTTTGATGAGGTCTCTTGACCTCCTCGCCGCGAAGATTCGGCAGGCACCGTCTGCGTTTTGTCGGAATGTTGGTCGGACTGACCTCCAGGGCTGCGCTGGTCTGAGGGGGTGTCTGGCGAGGGGACTCTATTGCTTCCCCCAATTTAAGCCCAGGAGTCTCAGCGTTGGTCCCAGGGCAGAGGCAGGGGCATGGGCGGGGTGCAGTCAAGGGTGGTGGTGGTGGTGTTGGTGGTGGTGGTGTTGGTGGTGAGGAGGAGGAGGAGGAGGAGGAGGAGGCGGATCAGGAGCACCAGGAGGAGGAGGAGGAGCTACTGGGACTACTCTTTGTCGCCAGTGCTTACCACTCCAGTGGTAGTTGATGGCCAGGGCGTCATCCCCTTGCTCATTGGCAGTATGTGTATTTGTGGGGGACATATGGGGCACCGCAGCATCCCCACCATTTTGGGTCCCGTCGTAGTCGCTATGTCAGCCATGGCTCTAGGAGTACCGTTGACCAGCACCTTTAACCAGATGCTCTAGAATGGGGCAACGACCAACGTAGTTTGGAATGGTGGCCCCATATTGTTAGATTGCCATCGCGGTCCCTTCTGGTCACGGTGCGTTGCAGAGGGTCCTTGCCCGATCAGCCAGCCCAGCGTGCAGCATGGGAGCAACACACGTCTTCAGAGACGGCTGTTGTGCTGCCGGATGCACAGACCTACAGGTGCAGTCTGCCTTGGCCAAAGCGTCTTTGTGGTGCTTTACTGAGCCCCACTCAACGGAGCATTAGCACACAGGCCACCCTCATTTTGTGGTGGCTGTAGTCACCTGACGGAGAGGCAGACGCAGGGGCAGGGGCATGGGTGGAGATGCAAGTGCAGGGGCCGTGGCAGGCGCAGGAGCAGCGGCAGCAGGGGCCGGGCAGTGGCAGGGCGGTGGCAGTTGCAGGGGGCAGGGCCGCCGGCGGTGGCAGGGGCAAGTGCAGGGACAGGGGACAGGGGCAAGGGACACGGGCTGGTGTAGGGGAGAGGGCACCGGCAGGGGCAGCGACAGAGGTCGTTGCAGGGGCAGGCAGGGGTATGGGCAAGGACAGGGGAAGGGGCAGGGGCAGGGGCAGGGGCAGGGGCAGGGGCAGGGGCAGGGGCAGGGGCAGGGGCAGGGGCAGGGGCAGGGGCAGGGGCAGGGGCAGGGGCAGGGGCAGGGGCAGGGGCAGGGCAGTGTAACTCTGTTGACCCCATACTGCTGGTGGCCCAGCTTGCTGTCCAATCTGCCCACCCACCACCATCGCTGTCGCTGTGTCCGAAAGGAGACGCACTGGTTGTGGCACAGAAAAGGCACCATGGACTCGGTGTGGCTACCCTTGTGGGCCTGCCTGGCGCCGTTGTCAATCTGTGACATCCAGAAATTGCACTATCTTTTTTTTAATTACAGGCTCCAAGGACAATGAATGAGCTGCACATCTGCGCTGCTCCCCTGCGCATCTCCCATGTCATGCCCTCTTTTCTGCTTCTTGCCTTCTCCCGACGAATACGACGAAGAAGCGCAGTACTACCGAGTTATCACCATCTCATGAGTCTTCGAAGAGTGACACAGAACTGGAAGTTCCAAAAATCAAAAAATGCCTCAGAATCCGCTTCGGACTTCTAGACGGAGACACGGACCGGTCCGTGTGTTAGCAGAAAGCAAAAATTTGAGGAATTTTGCATGAGAGAAGCATGGGACGACCCAGACAGCTGGGAAACATGAAGCAACAGCACAGAGAATCTGAGGGCCACAAGGGCGACACGAGCAGTAGGGACACTTCCTCGCTCAGGGGTAGCTCAGTGGGTATGATGTAGGCTGTAAGGCATAATCAGTCAGAGCTTGGGTTCATTTCCAGCCTTTGGTTCTTTCTTTTTTTTTTTTTAAGCCCAGGGCACAAGGCTGCTGGGCCTAGGGTGGTGGTGTTGCAGTTGGTCCCCATCTTTGCTTGCAGGGGCTGTTACGGGTTGGACTTCTGGGTGGCTCTTGAGTTTTGGTAGCCCCCCGCCCCCCGTGGGGTAAGTCAGGTGTTGTGCCCCCAGCGCACCAGTGGGTGCTTTCCTTTTCATTTCAGCCACCCCCCCCTCTCCCCCCGTTGTGAAGAAACGGCGTGGTGCTCGAATTGCGCACACGCGTGCGTGGGTGATACCCACTTCTTTCAAATGCGAACCACAAGGTTCAACTCAGACACCAGAATCAATCAGCTGAATCGTGAGCTTGAGTGAACCATGGGGTTGCAGGTTGTGTGCCCCACTGACAGGCTGGTTAGCACAGTGACGTGTGTGCCCTCTCTCTGTGTGTGTGCGCGCGCACGTGTGTGTTTATGGAACGCCTGCGATGCATGCCTGACTCCCCTGTCGACCCAATGCCTCTCCTTAAAATGTTTCGCCCCCACCCACCGACACACAAGAGGGCCAGAGACAGTCTCGTGTGGACTGCTCGTGGGAGAGTATCCTGGGGTCAGTGCATGAATATCCTCCGTATGGTGCCCCACTCCATTGATATAAGAAATTGCCTCAAGAGGTCAGCGAAATGGGGGGAGTTGCAGACTTAACAGAGGGCAATATGTCGCATTGCTCACTGTTGTAGCTTGCTGCCCTGTGTTGTCCACTTTGTAGCTACGACTGTACGCTATGTGCCACGAGTATGGTACGCCCTAGTTGGAGCCCAAGACGAACCTGTTCTCCAAATCATCCACAGGGCAGTCAGTGGTAACGGGGGTGACGCATGACAATGCCCCGCTGCAGCCCTGATTTCCTCAATTCCAGTAAAGCTTTGCGACGCCAAAGCTGAGGTTGGTGAGAGGCCGCCGTGATGCACCCACTCGGGCCAACGAAAGCCCAGGAACACAGGGGCTCAGAGCCTGCAAAACTCGTTGGGGCACGCAGGGGAGGGCAAAGGTGTTGCAGGACTGTGCTTTGGCTGGGGAGCACTGCGTACACAGCAGACCACATGATTTGTGGTGTGAAACCCCTTTCTCCCCTTGTCCAGGCACCATGACGTGCTGGTTCCATCGATGATGGAGGTGTTGACTTTTTGGCTCTCTGTCGCGCATGGGAGTAGAAGCAGCTACAGTTTGGTGTAAGAGACGCTACAGGCTCTGTGCTTGTCACGGGTACAAACCTTTTGGCCATGCGGAGATCTGGGTCCCCCGCCTCATCGCCAAACTGGATGGGCAGGCGATCCCCAAACCACATGTGGCCAAAGCCACGGAAGTAGAGGGTGTTGGTGCAACCGCACTCAGTAAACTGTCTCTCTCTCTCTCTCTCTCTGTGTGTGTGTGTGTGTGTGTGTGTGTGCGTAGTTCAGATTCATTCCCCCCCTCCCAGGCTGGGGTGTTAAGGTCAGGGCAAGTTCAAGTGCTTGTGACTCACCTGCTGATGATATGCATACACTGTACTCTCGTCCGCTACACCCCTGCAGAAAGGCGCCTAGCCTTATGACTTCATGACAGCTTCAATGCTTCTGCTTTGCTTTGTGCTGTTTTGATTGCTCAGTGGCCTGACGAGGTGTTCTGGGTGCCATCTGATTCGCAGTGCTCGTAGTAAACACCAGTGGTCTTATTGTTTGGTTCCTGCACAAGTGTGTGTGTTTATTTTTCGTCTTTGCTGACGTTGTGCAACTCGCGTTTGGCCACCCTGGTTTCCTGCACGAAGTATGTTTGTGTGTTGCTTCAATCGCGCGCGCGCGCGTGTGTGTGTGTGTGTCAGAGCTTTGAATGTCATCCCCCAAACTGGATTCCAGTTACCGGTGCACACTGGGCCTGAAGCATGGAATTGAAGACAGGGCTATGTAAGTTCGCAAAGTGTGGTATTTGATGTCATTTAAGATTGGTGGTGTTATTTGCATTTATGGGTAGACTGTGGCAGGATGCTGCCATAACATCACGGCAATGCCGGCCTCCTTTTGCCCCACACTCATTCAGCATTTTGTTCACTGCTAATGCACCAGCGCTGGTGCACCCTTCTCTTCCTATGGACCTTGTATGCGCACTGTGGCAGTCTGAAAGCGATGCGAGGTGGCGGATTCATTTCCTGCAGACCGCGGGTGAAACTCAAGCCCAGCCTGAATTGTACGCAAGAGGAAGTGCTCACTGCCCTCAACGAGTGCCTCCCAACCCGCTGGTCCTTCCTCGACACCACTGAACATGGGTTGTACGTGCGCTTCGTCAACCGTCCACCCGACACCTTTGGGCTGGGCAACCATTTGGGGCAGTACTTCCACAACCTTGGGATTGCACAGCTTGCGGGCATCGGGTACAACGTGACAAACACATTCAACGTCTCAGGCTTCTTTATGCCCCGTGGATTCCCCCCCTCTTCACCCCCTGATTGTTCGCAGGCTTCGATGCTCAAGCACTACTGCAGCGCATGCAATCGCAATCGGGCCTGGGAATTTCCGCATGGGTGCCCTGGGCCCTGGATGGAAACAGACATGAGGGGCCAGCTGCTTCAGGCCATCGCCAGGGCACAGCCAGCGTACGACCAAAGGGATGTCGTGCTGCAGTTCCGCTGCTCAGACAGCTGGAATCGTCCGGGGTATGGTATGTTGCCGTGGATGTATTACAAGATGACTTTGTCGGATTTTCAGAGGCAGTCCCAATCCTCCAGGTTCACGGTCACCATTATCAAGGATCCCGGAGTGGAGCGTGTGGAGTTCTGTCAGGTTGTGTTGGGGGTCCTGGTTCGGTTCATCAACAGCACTTTTCAGTGCGACATCGAGGTCCGGGCCGCACGGTCGCTGCTGGTGGACGTCAACACAATGCTGCACGCCAACGCGTTCATCTCGGGGGTGTCGTCCCTGGGCATGTTTGTGGGTGCGGCCCGCCACAGGGTGACGTACATGCCGGTCTCGGTGCAAGCGGCGCACAAAAAAGCGCCTTGCATCGGGAACGTTCGGTGGTTTCTGGCCTGGATCTGGGTCGGCATGCAGCTGCACGGGGACTCGCAACGGGCAATCCAAGAGTTGCCACGGTGGTTTGGGCCCCAGTGGCAGAAGTCTTTCGTGATCAAATCCATCAACGAGGTATTGCAGACAACGTGATCCACAGCACGACGCCCACTTGGAAGAGCAGTCCAGTTTCGTTTAAGATTCCACGGCTGAAATGTAATCCACTGTCCTTCGCATAGATCGCGAGTGAAATACAGTTTCCCATGAAAGCCATGCCCCAAACCTCAACCTCCACAGGCGTGTGAGATTTGCGGTCAGACTGCATGGGTCTGCATGGGCCCAGCTCAACTTGGTGAGGTATGGCCATTTTGGAGGCCCGGCCGGGCCAATAACTTCGTAACCGAAAACGACTTTTTCGGCTCGAAATCGAAAGATTCCAAAATTTTCATACTTTTGAGCAAAAATAAGGAGGACAAACCTCTTTTGGGACGCTTGCGCGCCCTGCCTTTTTCAATTTTTTTTTCCACCCCAGCCTGGATGGGGAAGGGTGCAGGCCGGCCAGAACTGGCCCCACTATATGGCGAACGTGTACCAAATATGATAGCCTTTCGTATGCACGGTGCATCAAGCAAAGCAATGTTGACAGAGGTGGCGGATTCACTGATTGGCACATCACCGGAAGGTGTTGCATCCATTCCCTACCAACAACACACCAGTCGCTGAAAGTTGACACCCAACCAAGGGAGGAGGCATTTCAAGGGGGAGTGGAGGGGCACGGCGATCTGTGCAGGCCCCCACTGGAACCACCGGGTAATGTAATAGAGCTCGCCACCGGGCACACGGGTGTGGCCTGTGCCCAACATCCAGTGGCATTGCAGCGAGGAAACTCCATAACAATATGGCAATTAACTCGGGCGCGCGCCTCAATCAATTCAGGGTCACTCCTTGATTTGGGGGGAAGTCACTATTGTCCGATCGCCCAACTTGAGGAGTATTTAAGAATTCATTGGGGCGCGCGCGCGCGCCTGAATGAATTAGTTGGGGCGCGCGCCTTAATTGATTGGGGGCGCGCGCCTCAATTAACTGAGGGTCATCATTGCAGCGAGGAAACTCCGTAACGATATGGCATTGTCCAGAATGGCCCACAACGCACCTGGGGCCTCGTCATCCCTGAGCGGCAATGTTGCAGCTCCCCCAATCGAGCAGCAACGGGTTCGTGTGTGTACGAGGGAGGGGAGGGGCAAAACCCTATCAGGGCCTGCACATGTCGTGCACGGCGGTCTGTTGTGCTGGCCGCACGCCCCGGTCCGCCGCAGGGCGTCGCTCCATCCCTCCGGCTGCCAGGGTCTGCGTGCGGGCCTGCCTGCGGGGGAGGCAACGGCCGCCCGTCTGCCCGCTGCCCACCCCTGTCCCCGATGGCCTGTGCCCTCGGTGGGCTCCTCCGGTGAACGGGCGCCGTTTGTTGTGCGGGGCCCTGCCCTTCCCTGGGGCGTCGCGTGTGGCCCCTCGGACCCCACTTTGCCGCGGTCCCCAGCTCCTGTCGTGGCCCTGGTCCCCTTTGTCCTCCGTGCCGTGGGCAGGGGGTGCCATAAGGACACTCACCCCCCCCCTCTTTTTTTTTACTATGGCATGCACTCTCTGATGGTGGGGAGGCACCAGATCCTGAGGTACCTTAGTTGGTAGTTGTACTACCCTCTAATGCCAAGGGACCCAGGTTTGAATCCCAGTGTATGCAATCTTTTTGGCTTCGCTTTTTTGCTCTTTTTCATGTCTGCATGTTACCCCCAGGACTGTGTTTGGCTTTTTTTTTTTGGTCTATTTTATGTCTGCATGTTACCCCCAGCGGTTACCCACGAACCCCCAGCGGTTACCCACCAACCGCCATCGGTTACCCACCAACCGCCATCGTAGGGCGTATTGGACACTCCGAGTTTTTTTTTCTTTTCATTACGGCACCCCCTGGCCGTGGGTGCGCGGCTCTCGCCGCGCGGTTGGGCCGTCCGTCAGGCCTCACCAGCCCCTTGCGGCCCCTGAAGATGCCGGTGCCCCGGCTGTGGTCCGGTGTTCTCGTCCGCTTGTCCCCGCGACCGCTCCTGCCCTAAGGGGATTCGTGAGAGACGTCCGGTGGTTGTGGGTGCCGACTGCCCCGTCCCGCCCATGTGCACAGCTCCAAGCGGCTGCTCCTGTGCACAGCCCCTCACTGCTGTGCATGTGCACAACCCGCTGCTGCATGGGCAGCAGCAGCGGGTTCATGCACAGAACCCCCACTTGCGACTTATGTGCGCAGCTCTCCGCTGCTGCCCAGCTTTCTGCCGCAGGAACTGGGCACAACTCCAGGCCGCTGCCCATCCGCACAACTCCCCATTGGCACCCCAAATTGGCAATTGCAAATCCGGTACGGGGCTGCCAGTGCCAGAGAATGTGCAGGAAGCACCATTTTTGAGAACGGTCCGGAAGGACAGCTTTGGTCAACGACCGTCTGCTGGCAGCAAATGGCCAAAACGTTGTTCAGTAAGGGGCTTCTTCCGCCTCCGGCATTACGGGGGCGTACCGTGCGCTGTGCACGCGCTGTGCGAAAAGTTGGCTGTTCTCCACCACCGGGAGTTCGGTAAGTTCAGAAGATTGAAAGGACGTCATTGAATGGCTGCTGCAGTGGACGGGGCTATAGGGGGCAGAATTTAGGTCCTTGGGACCCATGGCAAGCATCAGATGTTTGAATTTTTGAGGTTTGAATTGATTGTGCATGATTCCGCAGGTGCGTGGTTTTCAGGGTTGTTACCTGGATAATCACCGTAATAATTGGCTCTGTGCGCGCGCTGTGCCCGCGCTGTGCCCGCGCTGTGCGAAAACGCCCCCTAAGGGGCTTCTTCCGCCTCCGGCATTACGTCCCCCAATGGGTGGAGCCCCAGCCTCCGGACCCTGCCTTTTTCCCAGAGCGGCATCCGGCGTCCTGTGTGCAGTTTGCGTGTGGAGCCCGCAGCCACCCTCCTGCTGTGAATGCTTTGAAGTCCAGTGCCAACTGCACAACAAAGACCTGCCGATTTCGGTCCCCTTGGGGCCCTGGCTGCCGTTGGGACGGCCGCAGTCCATTCCCGCTCAGACATCCGTCGGGGTACGCCTCGGGGCACAGATGAGATCACCCAGACGGACTGTTGCGGCGGTGACCTCCATCCTGGCCCCTGTATTTTAAGTGTGAGGCGTGGGTATTCTTGGGGGCCACTTTGGTTTGCTGTTTTCGTACAAGAGGCACGAGGGACACATTCAGTTGGTGGGAGCCCCTCCTCCATGTTTTTGCAGGTGTCTGCGTGAGTTACCGGCGTCCCATTCCTCTGGAGCTATACCGCAACTAGCGAATTTATATTTCTCTGACCTGCCCACATCCTAATCCACGGTGCAGGGCCTGGGCGTCAGGGTGGAATGTCAGCACAGCTCGGCCCTGGATTGATGAGTGGCATGGATTAGTCTATATTACGCGGCGCTGTGCTGTACATACGCACTGCACAGCCCTGCGGGACTCACTATAACATACTCAGTTGCATCTCGTCTGCCCTGCTGATGTTGTAGTGCTCACCTTCCGGACCAGAGGGCCTGGGTCCGATCTCCAGATTGAGCAATGCATATGAATTGCAGTGGGCCGTGCCCCCCCCCCTCCTTCCCCTCGTTGCGAGAACAACGCCCTTGTCAGAACAACACTTGGTGCTGTTTCCGTCAAATTTTGGGACTTTCGTGTTGTTCTCTGAAGGGGGCGTGGGGATAAGCAGTGCGAAGCACCCCTGAGCAGTGCAGGCCTCATGACCCCCCGAACATAAAGCGCAAAGCTGCGGTTTGATACCGGAGGGCGGGAAATCACCTAGATCAAGCACAGGCGCGGGCGTCGTATACCCCCCCTTTTTTGGGGTCATTCGCATAGCATACCCCAAGGCATGATACTTGATGTCCCACTCCTTGTAAAATCATTATTTTGCCCAATGCGACAATCCCCCAATGGATTTTTTGATTCTGAGGCCTCTATCCCCTAAAACTGGATATCACTTTTTTGAGGGGGGCGGTGGGGGTGGGGGTGGGGGTGGGGGTGGGGGTGGGGGTGGGGGTGGGGGTGTGAGCGGGGGTCAAAAGTTTTCGCTCAGAAGGCTCCAAGCAGCGGGGAGGCACATTACTGTCACATCAAACCCCGGTCCAATGGTAACGCAGCCGACTGTAGAGTTTTAGGTCGGCGGTCCGAATCCTGGCCGGTGGACTGTCGTCGGCCGCGCCGCTACTCGCCGCCACGTTTGCCCGACCGGGGCTCAAACCGCCGACCAAAGAGTCTGGCTGCATTACCGTTCGGCTACAGCTTGCCCTGAGCACAGTGATTCTCCCCACTGCTTGGAGCAGGGTCTGCCACTGACAAAAAATCCAAACTGTGTGTTTCTGTCTGACTGACTGATTGGCTGACTGTCAGACTCTCTGCGAGGTGCACTGCCGAAGGCAATAGAATTTGGCAGAGGTGAAACTTGGTATGGCGAAATGTGGCACAGCAGAATTGTACCACACTTTGCCATGGTATTGAAGGACCGAAGCCAGGGGATGCAGGGTGCAGAACCATTAGAGCAACCACTAAAATGGAAAAATTGTCGATGGCAGCGGACACTTTGTCTGGATAGAGCATGGTCTCAGGATTCAAATGAGTCTCAACAAACCCCATGTTTGGTATAATGGCTGGGAGAAAGGGTCATTTTAGTGCAGGGCATTTCATTGGTTGCTTGGTATATCATGTACATGTTTTGGTGGGGAACCGGACCATGGTGCCACAAAAGCACAGAATATCTCAAATCTGTTCGACGAAGAATCTGAAAACCCATTTTCTCTGGATAGAGCATGGTCTCAGGATTCAAAAGAGTCCCAAGAAACCCCACATTTGGTATAATGGCTGGGAGAAAGGGTTATTTGGGTGGAGGGCATTTCATTGGTTGCTCAGTATGTCAGTTGCATGGTTTGGTGGGCAGCATGACCGTGGTGCCAGAAAAATACAAAATATCTGAAAACTGTTTGATGAAAAATCTGAAAACCCATTTCCTCTGGATAGAGCATGGTCTCAGGACTCAAATGGCAGCAACATCATGCGAATGCACTGTTCACGGCCAAGGAGACAATTTTCATCGGACAGGCGACAATGGTACATCACAACATTACACACACACTCTTCTCTACTTACCACACTCGGGCCCTGCGATCCCACAGACATGCAAGTATGGCAGCCATCTGCAGCCATGCCACTTTCCTGCTTGGCCGACACTGGCAGCAAATTTTTGATGCCTACCAAAAAGAACGACGCCAGATCCAGCGCCGAGCCCCAGTACCCCTCCTCAACACGTGCCCCCCCGCCCCACCCCCTGTGAAATGAGCACATTGGGCCCAGCTCTCCGGAGTGATCACTTTGTTACCGTTTTTTTCCTGGAGGCTCTGCCGCCAACACGGCAGGCTGACGCTGGTACTGCATGCCAGTGACTGTCCACGCGCGTGACCGCAGACCCATCGCTGTACCTCCCCCTCACCAATGGAGTTGACTGGACCTGAGACCGTGTGGCAGTACAGTCTGTGCTGCATCCTGGGTGCACAATATGGAATACATACGCCTGCCCGGGACCCCCACCCTGCAGACACCCAATGTTTGGTACGCACTACTGAGATTGGGGCGAAATAATGCTTCCTATATAATATGATGGGCGGGTACCAAGGGGAGGGCTGGTCTGAGTATGAAGCAACCCCTGTGGCTGCCTCGTTGATGCGTGACCGTGTCGTGTAGTTGGAACGGCAGATTCTGAGTGTCTTCGGTATAGTGCATTGGTATCATCTGTGGCCCTGACGGCAGTGGTCGGGGGTTCGATGCCCGGAGTGGGATAACCTGTGGCGGCTCGCTATGGGTAGTTCTTGTGTTGCGTCAATGAACAATTGGGTACCATCTAGGAGGATTATTTATTGTTGGGGACAGTTCAGGGATGGGAGCATACCTGAAAGTGCACGGGGGCCCGGCCCCGCAGTGCGCTGCGTCTTCGCGGCTCGTGGAGGCGACGGCGCAGGCCGCCCGATGAGCGTGTTGATGTTGGTGTGGGGTTGGTTTCGAGTATTTCGTCTGCCCAGGTTTGCCTGTCGCCCATAGATGGTGGTTTCGGTGAGGTTTCTCAGCACATCGATAGTATAGCATACTGGAAGTGCACGGGGGTCTCGTCACGCGGGCGTAGGTTCGATCCCCGTTGTGGAGGCGATGGAGGAGGCGGCCCCATTGTCTCTGAGTTCTGTCGGATTTTCTACCAGGCCTCTTTTGGTCTTTGCTCAGTCTGAGATTCTTGGTTTGCCCTGATTTCGACCTATCGCTACATAAATGATGCACTTGCGAGCCTCCACGTTTCTGGAATGCTTCGGCGTGGCGGTACCTGCTGCACTACCATGCATCAGTGCTTACTGCAGGCACATATCCGGAACTGCCTCCTGGCCGCACGTTACGGGGGCGCACGACCTCGGGCTGGGACTCTGGATGCCTGATCTGTTCCCTCGTCACACACCCGTCTGGGACCCCCCCCCCCCCTACAGACATAAGTGGTCGGGTTCGAACCCCTAAAAAGGTCCAGACTCTATAAACAATTTTTGTGTCAGATAGGGTAAGAGGCATGGACGGTCTAGTGGTATGCGCCATGGCTGGCGCTCGTCGTGGTCGGGGGTTCGAACCCCGGTTCGTCTGTCCGTCCAGGGGCCTGTTGGCGAGGCCCCCGCCCCTGCCCCCTTCAGCATCCCGCTCCACCACCGGTACCGCCGGTGCGTCGGGTGGCGTGTCTCCTCCATTTTTTCCCACCTCCTGCCCTACCCCTTGCCCCCGACACACGAAAAACGAGGCACCAGGCACGACACACCTGCAGCAGCGCGCCCCGTCACTGCTACCGCCGTCCGCCGGGCGGCGCATGTCCTCCTCATATTCCTCTTCCGCTTGCCTGCGGAAGAGGAATCGAACTCGGGTCTTCAGGGCCGCAACTGGCTGCACAGCCGCTGCAGCACGCCACCAGAAAACTTCCTGTGGGCCCCGTACACCCCGACCCAGCGCTGGGCTGCCCTCCCGCTTGCTTGATCTCGTAGCCAGAGAACCGTAGATGTGTATGTGCCACTGATGACTGAACCACTGCAAAGACGACACACCAATGAATGATTGAAGAATTTGTGAACTTTCACGTTTCTGCGTTGCTTCGGCGTGGCAGTACCCGCTGCACTACCATGCATTAGTATATACTGCAGGCACAGATCCAGGTTTGCCTTCGGGCCACACGTTACAACGGGTGACTGTACTGCGCCCTGCAGCACTGATGCAGAGACCGGGTTGCGGACCCGACAGCCTTGTCGCTACTCAGCGCAGGCCTGATGCAAAAAAAAAGAGCATGGTCTCAGGACTCAAATCAGTCCCAAGGAGCCCCATTTTCTTTTTAAAAGCTGGGAGAAAGGGTCACTCAAGTGGAGGGCATTTTATTGGTTGCTCGGTAAGTCACTCGCATGTTTTGGTGGGGAACTGGACCGTGGTGCCATAAAAGCATAGAATATCTCAAATCTGTTGCATTGAAAATCTGAAAACCCATTTTGTCTGGATAGCATGGTCTCAGAAATCAGATGAGTCCCCAGAACCCCCATATTAGGTATAATTTCTGGGATAAATAGGCAATTTTAGTAGAGGACATGTCATTGGCTGCTCGGCATGTCATTTGCATGTTTTGGTAGAGAACTGGACCATGGTGACCGTGGTATAATGCCTGGCAGAAAGGGTCATTTCAGTGGAGGGCATTTCATTAGTTGCTCGGTATCTTACTTGCATGGTTTGGTGGGGAAACGGACTGTGGTGCCACAAAAGCACAGAATATCTCAAAACTATTCGATAAAGAATATGACAACCCATTTTTTTTTGGATAGAGGATGGTCTCAGGATTCAAAGGAGTCCCACGAAACCCCCTATTTGGTATAATGCCTGGCAGAAAGGGTCATTTTAGTGGAGGGCATTTCATTACTTGCTCCGTATCTTACTTGCATGGTTTGGTGGGGAAACGGACCATGGTGCCACAAAAGCACAAAGTATGTCAAGACTGTTCGATGAAAAATCTGAAAACTCATTTTCTCTGGATAGAGCATGGTTTCAGGATTCAAATGAGTCCAAAGAAACCCCATGTTTGCTATAATGGCCGGGAGACAGGGTCATTTGAGTGGAGGGCATTTCATTGGCTGCTCGGTATGTCATTGGCATTTTTTGGTGGAGAACCGGACCGTGGTGCCACAAAAGCACAAAATATCTCAAATCTCTTAGATGAAAAATCTGAAAACTCCCTTCCTCTGGATAGAGCATGGTTTTAGGATTCAAATGAATCCCATGACCCCATATTTGGTGTGTTGGCTGGGACAAAGGGTCATTGTCAGTGGAGGGCATTACATTTGGTGCTCGGCATGTCACGTGCATGTTTTGGCGGGGAACCGGACCGTGGTGCCACAAAAGCACAAAATGTCTCAAAACTGTTCACTGCAAAACCTGAAAACCCCTGTTCTTTGGATAGAGCATGGTCTCAGGATTCAAATGAGTCCCAAGAAGCCCCATGTTTGGCAGAATTGTCGGGAGAAAGGATCACTCGAGTAGAGGGCGTTTCATTGGTTGCTCCGTATGTCACTTGCATGTTTTTGGTGGGAAACCGGACCGTGGTGCCGCAAAAGCACAAAATATTTCAAAGCCGTTCAACGAAAAATCTGAAAACCTATTTTGTCTCAATAAAGCATGGTCTTAGGATTCAAATGAGTCTCAAGAAACCCGATGTTTAGTGTAATTGCTGATAGAAAGGGTGATTTGAGTGGAGGGCTTTTCATTGGTTGCTTGGTATCTTACTTGCATGGTTTGGTTGAGGAAATGGACCGTGGTGCCACAGAAGCACGGGATATCTCAAATCCGTTCGATGGGTACACCTTGTTCACAGGCGGTCGATGTATGGTCATCATTGCCGTCACAATTCTACGATTGCTTAAACAACCGCGCCACGTGCCGTTGACAAATACGTGCTCCATTTGTCATATTAATCTGTGAAACATAGTTTTATAGCGGTGCTGGTCCATTTTCCGTATTTCATACCTCCAAAATGGGAAAAAAACAGTGGCGGCGCTCGTATGTTGTGGGGGCCCAAAATGGTGCTCTTTTGCTGCTTCGCACCCCTAATTTGCGCGTCACTGCTCCTCCCCATACACCCTGGCTGGCAACAACCCCTCCATTACGCTTGGCTATGCAGCAGAGAGGCTAGGCTCTATGCACAACAACATTTTTTTTTGAAAAAACGATAGGGGGCACTATGGGCCTCCTAAGACCGGGGTTTCAGGAAAGTCGTCAGGACTGGGTCACCAAAAACCTTGTGCAAACCTCGACCACAGTGGCCCCCGAAAGGTTCATCCAATGGCCCGGGATCGTGGAGGCTTGGGTCCACCTGGGGGAGCTCGACCCGTCAGAGTGTGTATCCGCATGCTTGGTCTCAACATGGAAGCCCGGCACACACCACTCATATGAAACCCACCTCAGGAGGTTTGCCAGAATGGGGGGGGCATACCCATGGGACCAAACCCAATCCCTAGCGGAGAAAGTACTACTATTCATGTGCGCTTCCGGATACCAGGCAGGATCGTTACGAGGATGCGTTTTGGCCCTCAAGGCAGTGGTCCAACTGGGATGGGCACCAGAAGTTCAATGGCCATAGTTGTGGAGATTGGCTAAGGCACCACAGGAGACACCCTGTCACAGACCTTACGGAGGGCCCCACGTTTTACAACTCCTGGGAGAAGGGTGTAAAACAGTGGGGGATGGGAAGATCTTAGCGGGGGCAAGCCTGTCCTTTTCCACCCTTGCCAGGGTCGCCGAAATTGCTTCATTGCGAAAATCGAACATCACCCGAGTGGCCATCACATTCCAGGGACCCAAATGTGGGGATCGAGAAGTCACGCAACATTTGGGGCCGTAGGCTTTGGCATGGTCGACATGGCTCAGGAAAGTGGCTCCTGGTGAAGCACCAGATTTGGGTTCCTCGTCAGCACTCCAGACAGGTATGGCACGACTCCTCCAGGGCACACCACGGCATGATGCAAATGGTACGCATGGAGAAGAGATTGCGACTACACAATATGACCATCCAAGGTATGTAAAGCATGTTTTAGGCCGTATTTACATGATTTGCACCCTATTTGGGTATTAGGTCCCGGGGGTGGGGGGGGCTTCCAAGGGATTGGTACACAACCTGCTAATGCAGTTTTTCACCGTGGCCAGCTCAAAAATCGAAAGTTTTGAAACTTGTTTTTTTGATATCGTGATCACCTAAAGTGACTGTATGTAAAGCATGTTTTAGCCCGTATTTATGTAGTTTATACCTTATTTTGGGTGTGTGTTCCACGTACCTACGGGCAATGGGACTGCCCTGGCGCTACCTTTGTTGGTGGGGACGTTGGAGAAGCATCCACGTGGCATACCATTATGCAACTCCCCGGACGAATGGGAATTCAAGGGTGTGGTGCAACCCCCTTGGCCAGCCGGTGGTGGAATCCGCTGGAAACAAACCCAGATTAAGAACCTGCGGCCGCCCAGTCTCACGGAACTCTTCGAAACATCATCCCCTGCAGGGTCTTCGACGGTTTGAAAAGGGTCAACCGATGCCCACGGATCCGAGGACGGGGCCGACCATGACTCGGAGGGAGACGCCGTCGAACCACCGTTAGGGGCCAAAGTCGCTAAGTCCCGGGGAAGACAAGTGGTGAGGGAGTTCACCGGAAAATGCCGTGGTGAGATCGAGACCCGCTCCAGGAGGGAAAGATGCCAAACCACCCGTGGAGAGGATGGTACAAGCGCAAGGGATCCACAGGGGCCTGGACTACAACCCGAAATCACCCAGATCGGAGGAGAAGGCTCAGCGAACCGGACCGCATCAGCCCCAGAGCCTATCGACGTCGATGAGGAAGGCCCACGACCTGTTGGAGGAGCAGGTGGGGAAATCGCACCAAGACCAACCACGTTAGATTTTCGGAGTTCAAAGATGGGGGGTCAGTTCCAAGGACGACCCCGAGCTATCAGCCCGTGGCGCACGAAAGCCCGAAGTGGAACCGGCCTCAATGTGTCCCGACTGGCTGCCCTCGCCTGACGTGAAGCTCTGCGCTGAGCCAAATAAGGATTGCCCGAGGGCACAAGCAGTGGAGGAACTTTTGAATTGTGACAGGGGGGGGGGTGGATCGAAGAAATCTCTAAAGGACTGCGTTTGACCCTAATCTTCGACCCTGTTTGCGAAGTAGGATTAGGTTCCTCCTGATGAGGGGAGACCGGGTGGCCATGGATTTGGGTATGGTTAATGTTGATGAGCGTCTGCTAACCACTCTCGATGCCCTACGGGGAGATGTTTGGTCCTACGTCCTGTGAGACTCCACCTCCCTTGTTACCCTTCTTTTGGGCTTAGACCCTGAGGTCCTGGATAGAGGTATAGGTCAGGTGGGTCACATACCCATCCCAGAATTTATCTGGGATGTGCACGCCCCCCTGGACTTCCCACACGTGGCTGCGCGCGACCTGGGGACCATGCCAGACATTTCTCCGGAGGGCCTGATCATGGCACGTGCTTTGGTGAGAGACGGGGTTTTGAGACCCTCTCGGGGGGGTGTTCCGAATGGATACCTCTTTCCAGTTCCCAAAAATGCAACCAAGGCATCCATGATAGTCCACCTGGTGGGTTTCAACAAACGACACCAATCAAAACCACACAGTTTTTGCTTGCCTTCCGTGGAAGACTTGGCTTTTTTTGTCCAAGTCCATTGTATGCTCCCTCCCACGTTGTCCATGAATGGGACATATTTGTCTTATTTAAATCATCCTTTTTTAAGAGAACTGGACAGCCTTAGGGTTTCAAGCATCCGCGAATGAGGAGTTGGTGGCTTGCCACATTGACTTGACTAATGCGTTTTGGTCGCTAGTCCTACCGGAGGCTCTGCAGGGTAGCTTTCGTGTCCAGATAGACGGTCAGATCTATGGATTTTCTTGCTTGCCGTTTGGGTGGCAATTCTCGCCCCTGATTTGTCAATATGTGTTGGGATTCATTTTAGAATCCGTCCAATTGGATTCTGTTCTTGTTTTACAATATATTGATGACTTTTTGGTGGTGGGCTACGGTAGGAATCTTGTTCGTACAGCCGTTGGGGCCCTGTGTCGGTGACCGTAATATGCCTGAATGCTCTTGTTTTGCTTTGTAATTTAAACGTGAATTTGCGGCGGGATTGACGTTTGTGGCTTTTCGCGGTTTGAAGAGGTGACGGCGAGTGGCACCCCAACCTTTGACAGGTTGCTTGCGTGAGGAGTTGGAAGGAATTTGGCAGCACGCATAGACGAGGAAGCACGGTTGAAGCGCCTGGCATCTGCCACACTGCAACGAGAACACGGTGTGCTCTGTTGCGATGCCCCAAATGACTGAAGGAGTTGTTGAGGGATTGCGCGTGGTGTGGCTACTCCCGTCGCCGGCAGTGTGCAGCCAAGTTCGGCAAGAGGTGCTACGCACGTTGGAGCAACAGTGGTATGGTGTCCAAAGGTGGCCAGGTGACAAGGTGCAGTTTGTATTGCTGGTGACGCTTTTCCCACTGACCGACCCCACCCCCATCGTGTGGCATTGGTTTTTATGCTGTGTGGGACATGGCCACAACATATTGCTTTTTTGGGCGAGCCACATACGTAGCCCTCCACTGGGCGGACGGTTCACTGGGGGATGTGTGCAACATTCTTTGGCAAGTTTGCAACCTGACCTTTTTTTCTCACTTGATCACCCCTACGGAATGTTGCGTCTAATGAGTTCACCCTTGGGGTGCCCTCGTTATTTTGTGTCCGGCCAGGTTGCGCAAGGAAGGTCCCTCAGTTTTTCAGTCGCATTTGCATGCTAGTCCATCCTCAAGCGGAGCAATAGGGGTATGGTGTCCAACAGTGGCCACGTAACATTGAGTTATGGGTTCACCTTGGATTGCTGGACAATCTCCTCATCCCTATCCAACTAACCAATGCCATTAGCCGTCGTCTTGCAATGCAACTCAACCGCCCACATTGGGATTTCCTCTGTATTGTTCCATGCAAGGGAAGGGGAAAGAAGCATGAGGCTGCCATTTATTGCCAAGGTCTCGCGCAAACTCCTTAGCAAATTCAATCAGTGACCTATTGATGGACCAACTTTGACGGATTTCCGATGTTGTTGAGGAGCTTGCTACTGCCTCAACTCAATGAAGTTCAGATTTTGTAGAGGAGCCTACTACTGCCTCAATGTTGCCGTTTGCACTTGGTAGGGGGCCTGTCAAGGGCTTGTCAAGGGCTTGTCAAGGGCTTGTCAAGGGGTTGTCAAGGGCTTGTCAAGGGGTTGTCAAGGGCTTGTCAAGGGGTTGTCAAGGGCTTGTCAAGGGGTTGTCGAGGGGGCCACCCCTCTGGGACGTTTGGGTCAACCCTCTTTAGAGCACCTACATGTGGGTTCGGTGCAGGCCCGGGTTGTCGGAGTGGATTTCAGAATCAGGGCCAAGTGGCAAGGGAAGGAGGGTCATTGTGCTGTGCACACTCTTAAGCAAATTCTAGAGGGAGGTGATTTTGACAAATATCAATGCATTTTGACAATTTTCTACATTTCAATCCTCTCAAACGATTTAGGCCTCCCACCCTCCTAGTAAGTGCTCCATGGCGAAAGATAGCACTACCGCCAAAGGTCGATGTGGAGGCGGAGGCAAAGGTTCAGAGCAGCGTAGCGCCCCTTACCAACACCTGACCCACCCTTCACCTACCCACAGCCGTGATGCACCCCCTGACGCCGTGAGCCCAGCCTAGCCCACGTTGCAGTGTATTGAGAGCGGCAGCTAATTCCCCACATTGCAAAAGATTTCCGTCAAGTTTGGCTCGGGTTTTTGAGTGACCTAATGAATTGATTTTGACAAATCTCGCATCTTGTAGAGGGACCTGCTACTATTGCTACTACTGCATCAATTCCACGATCTTCAGATTTTGTAGCATGCCTCATGAACCAGCGTCATTGACCCCCACGGCGATGTGAACTCAGGAAGATGCTAGGAAAATGAGGAAGGCTCATCTGAAATGGCATGGCACTCAATCACAAGGCATTTACAGCACATGGCTGAGCCATCCCAAAGCACACCTGACGCCTCACTGCCGTCAACCTCCGCTGGTGAAGCAGAGGCCTCATGATCCAGAGCTCTTGTAGTCTGGCCAATGGGGGCATGCCAATACTTGGCCAGAGAGAAAAGCTCATTAACATGCTTTCCGACACCCGAGGTTGTCTGCAGAAGTTGGTCTCGACATTACCACCCCTTGGATAAATTGTGCAACTTCAACTTGGTAAGAGACACACTGGCGACAGTGCATGTACAGACCGACCGAGGTGAAAGGCGAAAGATGAGGCGCTGGGTTTTGACGGGGAGGTGCAAAAAACAGGCTTACTAGATTGTTTGATGTGTAGCACAGTGCCATGTACCAATGCCATCTACCTTTTCCCAACAGCCTCATGAAATGGTTATTGTGAGTAGCCTTTCGTGGTGCCCTCGCTGTGCTCTTAGTTGCGTGCCTTGTATTTGGGTGTGGGTCTCCCAAAAAGAAGTCTTGGGAATGCAATGCAATAACTAGGAGCAGACATGCTGCTAGCGTCCAGCAGGGGCATTGAGTTTCGTTCGGACTTGATGTCCGCTGCTGTTGCGCCAGAAACTCATCAGCAACCAGCTGCGCCAAGTTCCCGACTCAGTAGGACGCAGTTCAGTCAGATAATCTAGGATCGGCTGGATACTAGTGGCAAGTCTGATTAGGAGGTATATCCATAGTTCATATGAGAGTTGGCATTGGGTGGGAAGGGGGTTCAATATCGTCAACCACCCCGTTTGTGCATCCCTGCCATTCGTCCGTCCTTTCTGCTTTAGGCTCCTTTTTGCTGGAAGCAACATGCTCTTGTTGAGGATTTTGTGTTCTCTCATCCTGCTTTACATGAACTCGGTTGCAGCAGGTATGCATCTCCGTGCACTGGCCCTATGGATTTGAACTGCTTGCACCTGGTGGGACCATTTTTCCTTCCAAGCAGAAGACCATGCCTATTGTCACCGTGCACCTGTTCCATCTTGTTCTTGTTCCTACTTCTGTTGACCAGTGCCTGTGTTGCGGTTGCTGCTAGTGCTGTTGTGGATGCTAGTGTGCTGCTGGTGTGGCTGCTATTGCCCCAAACCCTGCGGCGGGCAGCACCATGATAACATGGTGGGTAACTGGGGCCAAACAAATGCTGGACATCCAGTGCTGAGCCAACGGAAAGTAGAGCATCCTCCGAGCACGGTCCCCAACGCCGCACACCCACAACCACAATAGGGCCGTCACCGGGGAAGTGTACACACCAGCGCCTCGCAACAAGAGCAGAACACGAAACCGCACGCAGAGCCCCATGTGGTGCGCACGGTGCACAAACCTCGGCCCAGCCCAACCCCATGCAGCTGCCGGGGTTGGCTGCGGTGTGCTGTGGCAGGAAACGAGCTGCAGCTGCGGCAGCGTGGCAGTTGCAGCCAACAGGCAGCTGGTGCACAACCACTTGGTGCATGACTTCACTGGACATGCCGTAGGCACATTCGTGCACGGGCTCCATTTCGAGCCCTTGGCTGCTTTGCTCACGTGAGCCGGAGGATAAGGGGGAGAATGTGTGTTGTTGGGCTGCCTAAGCTGGAGCTGGTGGTGGGGGCGGAGGTGGGGGCTATGGTGCCGGGTTGCCTGAGCTAGAGAAGAGGACAGGTCGCCGTTGGGTTGCCCGAGGCAGAGGAGTCGGGGGAGCGGGGAGTTTGTGTGTCGTTGAGTCGCCTGAGCTGGAAGCGGGGGGGGCTGGCATTGGGTGAGGGCGACCATAAGCTTCTCTTTTTTTTTGGAGATTGCCCATTCGAGGTGGAAAGGCAAAGCACCAACACCACTGATGACATTGGAATTTAGCCCCATCAGACCCAAGACGTGCACCAAGCGCGCTTAAAGGCCGAAGTACCCAGTCCCAAAGGCGCCCACATGCCCTTGTTCTGGACCTCTATACACCCAAGCAACCAAAGGATGGTTGCAAGCTCCTACGATTTGGGGAAGATCCTCCTTTTCAAGAAAATTGCTGCAATTTGTATGTAGATAGATAAGCTACGCGCCTCAAGTTAGTTGGAATCTGCAAGCAGGAGGGGGGGGGGCGTTGGGTTGCTTGAGCCGGAGGAGAGGGTGCTGTGTTGTTGGGCTGATTGAGCATGGTGAGGGGGGGGGCTACGTCATTGGGTAGCCCAAGCCAGAGCAGGGGGGGGGGGGGGCTATCATTGGGCTGCCGGAGCTGGAGGATGGGGGTTGGGGTGTCTTTGAGTTACCTTTGTAGTAGTACACCTGGCTTCCAGTGCTGTGGGGGAGGAGAGCGTGTTCCATAAAGGCTGGTGGGGTACTGTGTAGTACACACTGAGGCGGTTGCGGCTGGTAGCATTGAGATGGGCTGCAGTGCCTAACTTATTTTTTTGACATCGTGACCACACAATATGGCCATCCAAGGTATGTAAAGCATGTTTTAGACCGTATTTATGTGTTTTTCACCTTGTACCCAAACGTCCTTTCATTGTCACATTCACTGTCACAACATCCCCACTGACACCCCTAAGAGTGGGTAGTACGGGGTCACCGAGGTTGCCAAAACCGCCAACATAGCAAAAACGGCTGAAAGGTGCATAAGCTGCATTAGCACTCGTCCCACTCCGCCCCATACAAACCCCATGGAGTCGGGACCCGGAAACACTTTTTCGGCTCAAAATCGAAAAAAAACCAAAAGATTCATGATTTTTGGACCCAGAAAAAGGGGGGGGGTCGGCTACGGAGGTGTTTCGCAAGACGGGGGGGCGGGTTGCGCTCAGAAGCGCACCCAAGAATGGCACTCGTGACAGGCTGGGCCCCACGCACGTGAAAGTGGCAGGAGCAAAGACCGTTACAAGCAGCGGACAGAGGCCAGGCACTCCAACACCCCGTGGCGGCCCGACGTTTAGAATGACATGAAAAATGGGTGACTGTCCAGGGCCCCGTAAAGAAACCACAACCGGACGAAATGGGGGGTCGGGGGGGGGGAGGGTGCCGAGATGGGGGACCCCCCCCCCCGCAAGAGTGCTCCTTAACAACTGCGCATCCCCCCCAGGGGGGGGAGATAGCGGAGTCCCCCCCGGCGAATCCGAGGTTCTTCCTTGAAGGGGCCCACGAGCCCAGGGGACGCCACCGGGTTTTTTCGGCCAAGCCGGACGAGGCTCCCACCGGCAACCCCCCCCCCCGTGGGTGGGTGCACGTAACAACCGCCAGCCCCCCCCCCCCCACAGCCCCCCCAAAAAAGGGACTCCGGCGCGGAGGGTTGGGGATATAGTCCCATGCCGCGCGGCCATGAATAGACATGGCCCTACAGCGGGCAATACACGCCCACCCCCCCCCCTCGCTCAAGAGGGGCCCCCGTCGTTCCCCGGGCAAGGAGCCACCCCCCCCCCCCTCCCAAGGAACGGCCGCCCTCGGGGGCCCTCGCCCAGCCCCCGAGGGCCTCTCGGGGTTCGCCCCCGACCCCGCCCGGCCCTTCCACGCCCCCCGCACCAGCCGCAGCCCAGAGGCCCGCCCGGTCTCCCCCGCGCCGGCCCACGACCGCCAGGGACCCGGGCACCAGAGCCTCGGTGCCCAGCCCCGCCCGCCCCCCCGGTATCCATCCGGCGAGGCCCGTCCCGGTCTGGTTCGGCCGCGAGGGGACGGTACGGCATTCCCCCCGCCTCCATCAGGGCTCGCCCCCGTGGATGATGCTCGGTGGGATTCGTCCCCGCCGAGCGGGGTGCGGGCCCCACCGCTGACCGCGGCCCCCAGCACCACGGGCGCCCCGGGCTCCCCGGCCGACTTTGGCCAGCCCCGGCCGCCCCTCTCCCCCGGCCAGCCGAACGGTGGCGCTCGCGGCTGAGCTCACCGCAACCCCAGCCCCTCGCGCGCGCGCCCGCCAACCAGCCCACAACCCCCCCCCCACCCCGCGTGCACACCATGCCCCCGCCTCCCCTCCACACCCCCTCTCCTTCTTCTCAGGTTGCCGTCGCCACCGAGGTGGGCTGCCGCAGCCGCCGACGGGCGGACGCCTGGCTGACAAGGGGACCCCCCATACGCGGTGGGGCTCCAGGCCTTGCCCCCCCTTCCCCCTGCTGCATGCATCATGGCGTTGCATGAGTCATTCCTCCCTCCCTGTGCATCATGCGTCATGGCCGCGAGTGGCCTTTGTCCCTCCCCACCACCCATGCCTCGCACACAGTGACCGAACGGGGGGGGCCAACGGCCCCTGGGTGGGGCCCCCAGAACCCTGGGCGGGGCCCCAAGAACCCTGGGTGGGGCCCCAAGAACCCCTTCGCTGTTACTCCAACGTGGAGGGTGGTGGGACCAGCCGGTGAGCGGTCCCACCTGACACGGAACCCAGTCCCCCACCCTGTCCCCCACCCCAGCTGGGGCGGCGCGGCCCGCACGTGCGGTTCGAGCCCGCGTCGCCCTTGTTACGTTATACAGGCAGTGCGGGCCGCCAGGAGTGCGGAGGGGCCCCGCACTGCCCCAAGCGCCCCCCCCCACACCAGCTGGCGCTAGAGGCCTAGCAGCGCCTGGCGGGCTGTTGTGCAGGGGGGGCGAGGCGACCGGGCGCTTCGTACCCGCCCCCAACGGGGGTCTGTACCCACGGCACCGGGCACAGACACCCGTTGGGGGGTACCACACCACCACCCACCACCGCACCACGGCCACAGGAGGGAGGTAATAGCCCCGGGCATCGGCCTCCCCCAAGCCGAGGGAAGGTGCCGACCGCCAGGCTCATCCTGGCCCCCCACTTCCTCTTCATGATCATCCCCCTTGGCCGTCCCGGCCCACAGTCCCCGCGGCGGGTAAGTTCCTGGGGTAGAAACCTAAGAACTTCGGTGACGGAAACACAGGTTGTGGTTTCGCACCCGGCCGACGTGGGGAGCCTCCGCCCCCACGGGACCCCAGGGCACCCCGGCCATCCCAGCCAGGGATAACCCGCCGCCAGCGCCCCATGCCCCCGCCCCAGGCTCTCCGGCTTCAGTCCCCATGCAGTCTACGTCCTCATCACTTCCTCGTAGTAGGACTCCGGTAGCAGGACTCACCCACCACCGCCACACACCACCACCCCCCCAGAGCCCAGCTCTGGACCGCAGACAGTCGAGCTCCCACACCCTACACCCCCGACACGCCGCACCGGACACCCCTCCCCTCACCAGACGCACCCCCCATCCCTCGCCCCCGGCCGTCACCACCGCGCGACGTACGCCACACCCAGCAACAGCCCCCGCCCACGCCGGGCCCACCAGCCCCCCCCCCCCCCTTACTTTGCGCCACCGCCGGTAGCACTGTTCGCTCTGCATGCCGGAGCCTACGGGCCTCGAGCGCTTGCCTCGGCTTTTTCTGCCCCCCCCCTGCCCGCCCCACACCACCCCCGTCACACGCCCCCGGCACAGGCCTCCCACCGTCCTCCCACCGCCCTCCCACCCGCCTGACGCCACACCCAGCGGCCACCCACGCCCAGTACCACCTCGCGACGAACGCCACGCCCAGCGACGGCCCCCACCCACGCCTGGCCCACCAGCCCCCCCCCCCTTTCTTACTTTGCGCCACTGCCGGTAGCACTGTTCGCTCTGCATGCCGGAGCCTCCGGGCCCTGAGCGCTTGCCTCGGCTTATTCCTTCCTCCCGCCCGCCCGCCCCGACCCACCCCTGCCTCCCCCATCCCGCACCACAGCTGGCGCCCACAGCCGTCAACGGTCCTCCCACCCCCCGGCACGCCGTGTGTCGGACCCTCCCTTGCTCCGCTCCCCACAGGCACCATGGCACACCCATTCTCAGCTCTGTCCCCCGACCTCCAGCGCGAACAGTCGACGGCGGCCGACGCCTGGCCCCTCCTGTCCATCGCCCTGGACTCACAACAACCCCCACGCCTGCTCGCCTCCGCGCGCCACATGCCGGCGAATGTGGACGTCCTCTCCATCCCCCTCGCCGGCTCCTCCATCGAAGCCAGCCCCCTCCTCTGGTGGTTCGCCTTCACCAAGCAGCTCACCGAGAACGAGATCTCCCTCCTCACCACACACCACGACGCCTCGTGGCTCCCCTACGCCTCCTGCATGAGCGCCCTCATCGATTGGGGCGCCCGGGCCTCCACCCTCGACCAGGCCACTCTCGCCTCGGCCGCCCTCGCCCACATTTCCCCCTTCTCCCCCGACCTCCCCCCCTCCATCCCCTTCCGCCGCCTCCTTGACCTCCTCGCCTTCGAGGAGGCCATCAAGCCCAAGGTCGCCCGGGTCGCCCTCCTCCACTGGCTGGCGACCTGGGCGGCCCAGCAGACCGGCTCCCGGCTAGCCTGCCCCCCCCTCAGCTGCGTCTTCGAACCCGCCAGCCCCCACGTCCGTGTCCCCGCCCCTTGCCCCCTGTCAGCCCAACGGTGGTACACCGAGTTGAACCATCGGAAAGATGATGGTTCAATTCGCACCCCCAACATCTCCACCGCCATCACCGCAGCCGCCCGCCGCGCGCACCCGCAGGCGGATGACCCTCCAGCGGCCCCCGATGTCCCCGCCCCCGCCTCTGCCCCCGCTCCCCCCAACGCTCCACAGCCCTTGCCCTCGCTTCCCCCCCGTCCCCAACCACCGCAGCCGGCCGCACCGCCCCCGTCAGACTGGGAGACACTCTTCCAGGCTGGCCCAGCCCCGAGCTCCCAGGACACGCTGTCCTTGCTCGACGGCCTCTCCTCCGTCCCCGGGGCCGACGCCCACCACACGGCCATGTGCATTGTGGCCATGGGCAAGAACTGCCACCTGCCCCCCACGACCGTGCAGCACCTCTCGGTCTCCACGTCCACCGCCAGCTTGGTACTCGCCGCCAAGGGTGCCTGGCACTCCTGCCCCGACCTCCACAAGCCCACCCTCCACCTCCACTTCAACAAGCTCCTCACCCTGGTCTCCCAGCGGTACGGAGCCGCCGCCTCCTCCGTAGCCTCCCTGCCTGCACTTCAGGCCATCCAGCCCCTCATCACAGCCGCTCAGGCCCATGCCGACACCCCTTGGCTGACGGCGGCCTTCACCATCGCCAGCGCCCCCTCCTTCCCCATAGAGGCCTACCAGGACCTCCAGCACGTCTCCTCCGCCGACACCCTCCGCGCAGCCATCGCACGGCTGTGCGGCCGTCTTTCCACCCCGGCCCAGTTCCAGGAGCTCATCTCCTACACCAAAACTGCCCTCCCCCCCCGCTCCATGGCGGACCTGGACTGGTTCCGCCTTGGCTCCTCCGCCCCACCAGCGCCCTCCCTGCAGGCCCCAGGCACCACCGCCCCGCCCGCGCCACTCTCCGCCCCACCCCTCCGCAGCCAGCCCCTCCTCCCGGGCGCCCCCGCACCCTCCGCCACCGGCGCCACCCCCGCCTCCTCGGCCCCCACCTTCGCCCCCGTCGGCTCCTCGCCGGCCACATCCGGCATCGTCCGCGTCTCAGGCCTCCGCCTAGGCCCACACACCTCCATGGCGGTCACCCTCACCCACAACCTGCAGACTGTCATGTACGCCACTGACGCCGATGCCCGCCGCGGACATGCGTTCGCCTCCATCACCCCCGCCCTACACGCCTCCCTCTTCGCCTCTCTGCCCGCACGCGTCATCCAGCACGCCGAGGGCTGGTCCCTGACGGTCCAAGGCAGGCGGGACGATGGGCAACCCTGGCACGCCCCCGCCACCACACTCAACACCCCCCCCTCCCACCGCCCGCCCGTCCCGGGCGACTCTCAGCCCCGTCCTGCCAAACGCAGCCGCCAGCAATCACCCCCCCGTTCCTCCCCCCGACGCTCCCCGAGGCACCATGGCCGCACAACGCCCTCGGCCCCCACGTCAGGCAGGGCAGTCCGCGGCGCCATGTTCCCCAGCGCCCGCAGACACAACTGACTCGCCTTGCCAGACACTCTCCCCGCCTCCAGTGCTCCCGACCTCCCGACCCTGGCCTGGGCGGCCTTCCTCGCCTCCCGTTACCCCCGCCCACCCGACGCCTAGCGCGCCGGAGCGGACCTCCTTCCCGGCCCGGAGCCCCACCCCCAACCCTACACCCGAGAGACTCCCCCCCGCGCACCCACTCCACCACCCGCCTCCGCCCCCCGTATATGCCTTCACTGCGGCACGCTGCGGCGCCCGGCCCTCACGCGCTGCCCCGAGTGCACGCACTCTGCTGACCTTCTCCCCCTTCAGCACCCCCCGACCGCCCCCCTCCCCCCGGGCCCCCTCCGAGACCTCCTGCACGCCGCCCAGATCTCCACGTCGCTACCCCCCTCGCTCCTCGCCTCCGCCCTCCCCACAGTGTGCGGTTGGCTCGCCTCCTTCCCCCGCCAGCGCCACGACCCCTCCTTCTGGATCACCCCACCCCTGCACGTGGTTGCCAAGTTGACCGCCTTTTGGGACACCGCCCACTTGCCGTCGGTCCCCCTCCCCCCGTCCCCAGCGTACGCTCGCTCATCGGGCCCGGCCTCAGCGTGGACGCTACACCCTGCTCTCCCCGACGCCCCGCTCGTCGCCTCCTCCGCATGCCCCGACTGTGGCCGCCCCGGGCCTCACACCGCCTTCGTCGACCTCCCCGCATCCCCAACCGACCACTGGCCTCACTTCTTCTGCACCTCCCCCCACAAGGCCCCGCCCGTGTGCACTCGGGACACCGCCGCCCGCTGTGTGGTGGGCTTCCAGGGCATGCTACTACCCGGAGCGGTCCCCGTCTCGGCCATCCCCTGGACCACCCCCTGTGCCCCCCCTCCGGACCGCCTCCTCCAGCCGACCCCCGCCTTCGTCCTCTCCCTCCCCGACCCCCGCGACCAGGCGTCCACCCCCCTCCGCGACACAGCCCTCACCTTCCTCACGCACAACTGGGGCGGCATCGCCGGCCAAGTCTCCCTCGCCCGCACCTGGCTCGAGGCCCTGTCCCCCGACGTGGTCGCCGAACAGGAACTCTGGGACTTGGCCGCAGCCCGCCCCGCCCTCCCACCACGGTGCGAGGCCCACTACAGCACCGCATCCGGCCAGGGCTCAGGCCTCCGCACGGCCTGGCTCCGGTCCCTCCGCGACCCCTCCCAGCCCGCCGACCTCGTCTACGACAGCCCGCACTGGATTGCCTGCGCGGTCCCCCTCTCACTAGGGGGCCGTGCCCTCCTGTTCAACGCCCACCTCCCCCCACGCCTCTCGTACTCCGAGTGGGTGTCCGAGGTCAAGCTCATGAACCACCTCCGCTCCCGCATGCGTCCCGACCTGTGCGTCCTCCTGGGCGACCTCAACAGCACGGGTGCCCCAGGCACCCCCCTGGCCTCCGCGCTCGGAGCCCTGGGCCCACTCTCGGCCTGGCACCGCCTGGTCCCCCCAGCCACTCCCACCAACTTCACCACCCGCCACGGCTCTCCCCGGTCCGCCGCCATCGACCACATCTTCGCCACCGGACCCATCGCCTCCCACACTCACCACGTCCTCCCTTGCCACACCTCGCACGCCATGGTGCTGGCACAGGTCACCCTGCACCACCGCTCCAGTGACGCCCACTCTTGGCGTCTGTTCCGATGGCGCTTGGCAACTCTCGAGGACATGGACTCCCTCTCAGCCGCCCTTGACCTAGCGTGGGGCTGGCTCTCCCTTACCCCCTCCCTCCCCGACCACTACATCGCTGCCCACCACTTCATCGCGCACCAGCTGCTCCCGCACCCGCCCGACACCCCCGCTCAACTACGTTCCCTGGCCCGGTACACCTTTCCCCTCTCCACCCACGACCTAGCCGCCCAGTCCTCTGCCCTCCGGGAGGCATCGGCCGCCCGCGGCTACGTCTCTCGCGCTGCCATCCTCTCCTCCCCCTCCATCACCTCCGCCACCCGCACAGTCCTTCGGTTGCCCTCCCCACCCCTGGAACCGTTCCAGGGCATCCTCCCCCACCCGGGGGCCACCCTCGCAACCCGCGAGGAACGGCTCGCCGAGGTCACGGCCCAATCCCGATCCCAAACTGCCAACCGGCACGTCTCCGTGGACCACGCCTTCTTCGCCGCCCGCTGCACCCCGGACCCCTGGCTCCCCCTCCTGCACCCGCCCACCGATCTCACTCTCCCCCTCCTCCGCGACGCCCTCCGCGCGCACGCCCGACCAGATTCTCTCGCCTCCCTCCGGGCGTACGCCCTCGCCCGCAAGTCCCCCCCCCCTCATCACCACCGCCTCCCTCGCCCACCGCCGCATGGGCAAGCGCTCCCTCGCCGTGTCCACTGACAACGTGGCACGCGCAGCGCTCTTCCGCAGCGGCGGAGGCGTCCACCTCGGGCTGCTTCACCTCCTCCTCCAGCTTGAATCCGGCACCCCGGGCGTCTCCAACGAGACCGTCCGCTACGGCCTCTACAAGGGGAAACCTACCAAGCCCCTCCCCCGACACCTCACACGCTCCTTCCGCCCCGTCGACGTGGAGTCGGGCGTCTCCGGCGCAGCCTTCGGCATCGCCACGACCCGCCTAGCCGCCGACCTCGAGCTCACCTCCACCTACACCCCCGCCTCCTTCGCCTACCGCCCAGGCCACTCCGCCCTGGGCCTCGCCCTCGTAGCCCGCGCCGCCACCTACACAGCCCTCTCCACCCACGGCACCTGCGCCATCTGCGACTGGGACGAGTCTGACGCATACCTCAGGGTGCTGCGCCAGGACAACTCCCGCCTCTGCTCCCACCTCCGCGCCACGTGGGACTTTGGCCCCTGGGCAGACGGCTTCTACAGCCGCCTGGTCATCCGCGTGGCCACCCGCGAAGGGTTCGCCCACCCCTTCAGCACCGAGGAGGGGGGCAACCAAGGCGACGGGTTCGCCCAACTCCACTACCAGGCACCCAGCCTGGTCATCACCAGGGCCATGCGCCCCAACACTTCCATCACCCTCCCCCTTACCATCCGCGGCCACTCCGCGTCCCTCCCCGCCACCCACCTCTCGTACAGCGACGACCGTCGCTTCATCACCCCTCCCTCAATGACGTGGCAGCCATGGCCACTGACTGCCGCGAGTGCTCTCGCCGCGCCGGCCGCATCATCCACCCCGACAAACAGGAATTCTCCCTCATCGACTCCCGCCCAGGCCGGCCCACCCTCGTCACAGCCGACGTCCCACAACACACCGGCACCACCACCACCGCCCCCCCGGAGGTCGTCGGCATCCCCATCCTCCCCGAGCTCCCCCTCCTCCGCGTCATCAACAAGTCCCGCGCGTCCCTCGACCGGGCGCGCAAGGCCAGCCGCAACCGCGAGGCCTGCCCCATACTCCAGCTCCGCTCCCTGCAAGCCTTCGGCCTCTCCCCCCTCGACTACGTCACCTCGGGCGTCCTCATTCCCCCCCCCTCCCTCCGCCCCCATCAGACCGCCATCAACAACACATACCGCCACACCTTCCGTCTGCCCCCCTGGGCACACTCGGCCTTCCTCCACCTCCCCCTCCAGCAGGGCGGTCCCGGCGCCCCCCTCTTGGCGTACCGGGCCCCCCTCAACCTCCTCCGCACCTACCTCCGCGCCTCCTGGGGCCCCAACACCCTCGCGGTGGCCGCCACGGCGTCCCTCGTCTCCCCACGCCGCCCCACCCCCTGGCTCACCGAAGGTCCTGCCCTGGCACAGGCGCTCGCCCCCCTCGACATCACCGTCCACCTCCTCCCCTCCCCCCACGTGCGCCCCGCCCCGCAGCACCACGCCGGCTCACTGGCCCCCCTCCGCTCCCTCCCCTATGTCGTGGTCGCGTGCGACGGAAGCCAAGAGGGCACCCGCCTCGGCGCCGGCTTCCTCCTCTGGCACCCCCACCACGGCACCCTCTTCCGCGGCTGGCTTGGCCTCCACGCCCTCGCCGGTTACTCCACCGACGCAGAATGGATCGCCAAGATAGCCGCCATGTTCGCCCTCCGTGGCTGGTCCGGCGAGGCCCTCTTCGCCTCGGACTCCACCGCCTCCCAACTCTGCGACCTCACCCGCGGCCCACCCCCCTCCTCCGCCCTCTCCATCCCGTACCGAGCGGCCATCCTCTCCGCCTCCTTCCGCATGCACGAAGCCTGGCTCCCCGCGCAACACGACTCCGGCTCCGCCAGCCACCTCGCCACCCTCAACGCCGAGGCTGACGCCCTAGCCCGCCGCGGGCTCCACACCGCCTCCCCGTGGACCCTCCCCTGGTCCGCACTCTTCCACGGCCGCATCGTGGCGCTCCGTGAGGGCGCGGTCTTCCTGAGCCCCGCGCGCGCCGCAGAGGCAGCGTATGCGGCCACCACCACCCGCACCCACACGTTGCACCTCCGGCCCCTGCCCCCCGGCTGGTCCTCTCACCTACTCCGCCTCGCGTATGAGCGCGCCGAGGTCCCAGCGCTGGCCCTCCACCGCATCATGCACCTCCGGCTACTGCGCTCCCAGGACCATCCCCCCGGCTACGGGGGAGTGGCGTGCCCCTTCTGTCACCGCCCCTACCCGGACTCCGCCGCTCACCTCCAGTACCATTGCCCCCCCCACTACGCCCCGCAGTTGCTCCTCGCGTGGCGCCTGTTCACGCACCCGCCCGTTCTGGCAGCCACGGCCGGCCACTCCCCCCACCTCGTCTCCCCTTTTGAGCTCCGCACGGCCACCGCCGCCGTGTACCTCTCTGAGCACCTCCCAGCCGCCCCGCGACCCGGCCCCCCGACGCAGTTGGGGTTCAGTATGCTGGGCATGTGGCACTCCACCTCCCCCCACGGCGCCCCCCCCCTGCTGGACAGCGCCGGCCGAGAGGGACTCCTCCGCGAGCTCCTTTCCACCCTCAGCACGACGCACACGTCGCTGGCATCACTCCTCCGCCGGGCCCCCTCCCACGTCACCGCCCCGCCCCCCCCCTCCCGCCGCACGTCCCCACGCCGCCCTGCACCCAGCCCCTCACACTGCGCCACAGCATTGCCCTAGTCTGGCTCCTCCGCCACTGCGCCACTTGGTGCCTCACGGTGGACCGCCGGCCTGTGGTCCCGCTCCCCCCGGCGCCTCTCCCGGGGCCGCACCCGGCCCACGTCGTGTTCACCCCCGCGTCGCGGGCCGCGGACATCCTCCCGCTCCTCACCGCCACCCCCCCGGGCGACGCATCTTGCTTGCCGCCAACCCCTCGGTCCTCAGTGAGGTCCTCATCGGGCATGCCGACGCCCTGCACGTGCGCCCTCTGCTGCCCGACCTGCACGTCGCGTACGCCCCCGGCACGCCCGTCAACCCCTCCGTGTGGGACTCTCAGTGAGGCCACCGGCCGCCGGCCGGCCCGCACACACCGCCCCGCGCTCGCCTCGGGCACTCGGGCCCGTTGACGCCGCTTCCGCCTAGGCCGCCCGCCGCTACCCACGCGCCCGGATCCGGCCTCAGCCCCCGGGCAACGCTTCCTGCTAGCCAGGTCCCACGGCCCGCAGAGGGGCCCCCATCGGGCACGCCGACGCCCTTGCGCATGCGCCCCCCGCAGCTTGGCCTGCGCGACGCGCTCGCCCCTGGCACGCCCACCGACCCCACTGTGTGGGGCTCTCAGGGCCACCGCCGACCGCCGGCTGGACCGCCCGCACCGCCCCGCGACCGCCACGGGCCCCGCACCCGCATGGCGCCGCCTCCGCCTCGGCCGCCCGCCGCTACCCATGCGCCCGGCCCAGGCCTCGACCCTCCCGCCGGCTGTGCCGCGCGGTCTCCCGCACGCGGGACACAGGGACAGGCACCAGGGAACCACAGCCGGACCAAACACAACACGCCACCAGCCGTATACCCGTTATAGTGCTCTTGTGCTCCCGCCCTTGTGCCCTCCCTCCCCGCTGACCGACGCGCGCGCGCGCCCGCACCACCGGGGACGAGGCGGCCACACCACAACACGTGCAACGGTGACTAGGCGCCAGCAGAAAGCAACTCCCGGGCCTCCCCTCGCCCCCGATGAAGGCTAGACGCACGGGCCAGCGCCCCCGGCCACGCCACGGCCACACACGAGGAACGGCCACCTCGGCGGGATGTTCGGGCAAGGCGCGGAGTGACCGCGGACCCGGGCGTGCCTTCCCCACCCCAAGGTCCCCGTCCAGCCCTCCACCCCCTCCACAGCCGCTTCGCACAGGTCGGGACGCTCTCCCCCCACGAGACGGGGGAGGGCTCCAGGGTAACTCACAGGTGACCCCTCCCTTCTCCGCGCGCACTCGCCCCCCCCCCCCCACCACACCATGGCGCCCCCCCCCCCCTCGGTCGTCGTCGGCACATGCCCGGCCAGCGTGACGCCGGCCGACTGCTCCCTTGCGCCCTGCCCAGGGAGAGCGTGTCTGGCAATTTCTCCCGCCGGCACGTGCTGGGTGCCACAACAACAACAACAACAACAACCAGGGGAGGGGAGGGGCGGGGGCAGCACCCCCCCCCCCCCAAACACCCCCTGGACCCCCCCCACGCCCCACCCCCCGCCCACCCTCCCCAAGTGATAGGACTAAATTTTCCTTCGGTGCCTTTGCACTCACTGTTTTTTGTTCATTTGCATATAACTGACAACCGCTGAAGAAAAAGCCCCACAAAACCTCAACCCCCCCCCCCCCTCCTGGACCCCCCCCCCTCACCATCCCCTCCTCTTACGGAGGACCCTGACCCCCTCCCCCCCCGGCCTCTTACAGCCGAGGCCTGCCCGCAACCTGTTGGAGGACGGGGTGTATCCCCCCCCCCCCCCCCAACTTTCTCTCCCGATATTCACGGCACTACAGACGTCAGTCAGTGCTGCCTTGAGTGTGAATTATCTCTTAAGGCAGGGGTGTGTGACAAAAGGTGCCCCCCTGGGGGGGGGGGGGGGGGCTGAGCCCTCTGAAAGGGAGGGGGGGGGTTTGAGACCGGGGCTCACATGTCAGAACGCGTTGATTAGTGACTAAAACTATCACCAATTTTTTGGGGGGGCCAAACTGGTTGCGTTTTTTTTTTCTTTCACCGCTGCGCAAATGAGGCGTTTTCTGAGTCCCCTCGTGGCGCTGATTCCACAAATACCATTTTCACTTCTTCCGAATTTCGGGGTCCGGAGCCATCTCGGTCGGGATTCGGGGTCTCCGACACCTGAGCCATGAAGGGTGGGTGGGTGGGTGGGGGGTCTCCAAATGGGGCCTCAGACGACATACCCCCCCCCCCCTGGCGCGCAAACCCTTGTTCTTCCCCCCCCAGTGTGCTCCACAGCAGCACAACACCTGTGCCCATGCCTCCCGTTTATTCCGTGTCCATTCCTCAGCCGATTGTGAGTACGATCGGTGGTCCGAGTGGAGTCGATGCTGCACCACCGGAATGCGCACGCGCACCCGCGCCGTGGCCGTGCCGCCGCAGTACGGAGGAGCCAAGTGTCCCGCGGCCGTCGAGGGCCGACCCTGCGACACCTGCGGTACGTTGCGCGCAGCCGCGGTCCGGTGCGGTGCTTGGGACGCCCCCACTAGGGCTGGCCCAAAGGGACGGGATTTGGCGGTCTGCGTTGGGAAGGTCTCAGCCCTGGCGGGTGTTGGACTGCCGGCCGCCACGGCCATGGTCCACCGGCAGCCAACCCGGGGCTCGTGGCAGCGGGACGTTCCGTCAGGACACCCACGGATTCTTTTTTTTCGCATTGGTACGGAACGCAAACGCCCCTGGCCTGGTGGCCACCGGCCAACTGCCGGCCGTTACTGCCCCGCCATTGTCGGTTAGCCGCCAACATATGGCGGTTGACCAGTCAACCGCCGTCGGTGACGAGCCTACCACGTCGATTGGCGGCCGGCCCGGCCCTCTATCTGGCCCCTAGAAGATCCCACGCCCAGAGTTTGCCCCCCCCCCCCGTTTTTTTACCCTGACGGCAAGTGCCAGCCTCAACGGCATTTGTAACCGACAGTAACCGCCCCTCAACCGCGTTGGCAACCTCCTCCAACCGCCTGCCAAACCGCCTCTGGGGCCACCTTCTGAGGTCCCTTCCCTTTTAATGCAGCCCTGGACCTGACCCAACAGAGCACAGCAAACAGAGACAAGAGGAAAATGAGTGAGAGGACAGGGAAGCAGTCGATAGTCAAGGGTTTGGAGCAGGTGTGGGACCCCGCGCCCGGAGCCTGTCAATGACACCAAGCCCTTCATCGGGTGCGCCATGGATGCACAACCTGAGCCCTGGCCCTGAGCCTAAGCGTTGCTGTTTTGGCGCCGTTCATTTTGCGGCCTTTGTTTGAGAAATACAATTTCCCACCCAAAATAGACCCCCCCCCTTTTGTATGCGGAACAAACATTTTGCACAAATTTTCTTCGGGGCCGCTTTGCAGCCCAATTTCTTAGCCATCACCAGTACTTAGACTGTCCTTTCATCAAGGCTCTGTCACGAGAGCCGCTTTCCCAGGCCCCCGCCCCCCCCTCCAGGGCTCCTTTTAACAACCCCCCCCCGGGGGGGGGGTCCCGGAATCCCCCCCCCCCCCGGACCCCCCCCCCCTTCCTTAAAAGACTGGGCCAAAATTTTGCTCCGGCGCCTTCGGTGTAATTGATCCCTGTAGTTGCCGTCCTTGTACTCTGTCGTGCATTCCTTGGTCTGCAGTTGTGACCTCTGTTTGTTTGTTGTATTTTGGGTCCCTGTACTACCTGCCTGACACTTCCCTTCCATGGTTCACAGAAACTGGACACAATGCGGCAGGGACAATCGGCAGGGACAACCGCAGTTTGTTGGTTGACAGTGACAGTGGCAGGTCGAACATCAGGCGAGACACAGTGCTTGATCATGGTGAAGCAGTGGCAGCAGTTGGTCTAGTGGTGTACCACGAGTATTCAGGCGATAGTGACGTGTGTTCAATTCCTATACTCGCCAGTTTTGGCCATCACACACGTGGTGCGATCTGTTTTTTCATGTTGGGTCTCACGATTTCATTAAAAATTCATTTCGGCACCCCTAAAAACTCGCCCCCCCGGGGGGGGATGCCCAGCTAGACCCACCCACCCACCCACCCACCCCCCTGGACCCCCCCCCCCTAAAAGGAGCCCTGCCCCCCTCCTCCTTCTTGGGGCTTGAACAACCCCACCCCGCCCCACTCCGAGACCCAATTGTTCACCTCCCATGCCTTTGTGCTGTGGCTGGGCATAGGCTGGGCGCCCTGGAGGGGGGGGGGTGCCTTCCCACCTTCCAATGCATCCCCCCCCCTCCCCCTCCTTGTGGGGGTAGGCCAATTCTGGGTGGGTGGGGTACGGGTCGTGGCCCCAAAGGCACCGGAGTGTTTTTTCCCTTTGCCCTAGTGTTGATCATTGGGTGCCCCCATCCGGGGCCAAACCAAGCTGGATGGGTGGGGGTGAATTAGGAATTAATGTGTACTGCACTAACACCGAGGGGCACCCCTCGGTGGTCCTCCCCTCCCAAACCTCCCTCGGGGGAGCTTCTCTTCAACTTCCCTCTTCGAGACGCGTAGCGCATCCCTCCTGCTCAAGAGCTCGATGCCGTGCTGCGCCAACTCCGGCGCCTGGTCCGTGGTCACACCCGGCGGGAGGACGCCTAGCAAGTGGCCGCGTGGAAAGCGTGGCTGACGAAGGAGATGGGCACACACCTGTGGGCAGTGTGAGAGGATGAGTACTCGTCCCCGGTAGTGCTTGATCCTTGCGTTGCCAAACGGGACCCTGTGCGGTATATGGATGAACCGCTCCATCCGCCTCGGGCTCCACCGCAAGTACTAGACACACCCGGAGCCGCACCCGAGGGCATTCTTGGCCAAATATCGTCGCGTACTATAGCGCTTCCCCATCCCGCACACACCACTTACGGGGAATACTTGGCCAAGCACATGCAGCACACAGCGCACACGGCGCCAAGCTTGGATGGCTAGTCCCTTGGCAACTTCGGAGCCCTCCGCGACACCTTGTGCACTGGCTAGCCTAGCTCCAAACAATGTTCGCGAGGGTACACAGTCCTAATCCCCAAGCCCGGGGAGGAGGGCCCTCAAGGCATAAGGCCATTGACAATGTTGACGATGGTCTGCTGCCTATGGGCCTATGAGAAGTCCTCTGTCGGTAGGAGACCTAGGTGCACCCGGAGGTGTTTGGCTTCCAACCGGCACAAGGCTCCCAGGATGTGGAAGCAGTCGCGCAAGTGCTGCTCGAGATTGTCGTAAAGGGCTAGGACCTCTGCGGGATGAACCTTCACTATGTCAAGTGCTTCTACCTCATCCCACATAAGGTAGTGTTGTGCCTGGGGCAGAGCTTGGAATGGAAGCGGGCACCCTTCGGGCCCTGGCAGAGATGTACCGCAAGGTGCGGCGACCTTTCAAGCTCGTGGGCAGTCTCGGCGTGTGGTGGCTGGCCACCTATGGCATCCTCTAGGGGTGCCCTTTGAGCGTGGTGCTAATCAATCTCCTCACCATGGTGTGGAAGATGGAGGTTGACACCACGCGCGGGCTGCCACCGGCCCGAGGGTCCCAAGATCCCCCCCGTAGAACTGCCCCTGCTCTTGCAAGGGCTGGAGCCCGGCGAACATCTGCCCCACAGGGTACGCAGAAGATCCCCAGGTGGTGCATAGCTGATGCCCGACCTACAGGCAATATGTGACTGCACCGGGAACTGACTGGCTGACATGGGGCAGAACGCTCGCCTGACAAGTGGTGCTCCTGACACCTGAACGAGTATGCCAGTACTGGCAGCGGGGTGCGGGGGTGCGCCTAGACGCCAAAGCGGGCGCGGGTCTGCTGCCAAAGTGGAAGTCTAGGCCGGGTTGATGGGCGCAAAGCCATCCTACGCCGCGTGGGGTACTTGCCCACGTTCCATCACTGGACCACAGCCATGGGGATGCTCGCCCTGGCTAAGGCCCTCTTGGGTGTGGAACTCACCGCCCTCGAGGCCTTGGACCCCAAAAAAATCATTGGCCCCTGCCAACCCCATCCCACTTTTGGACCCCCGGTCCTTGACTAGATTGAACCGCCCCCGTGGGGATGACCATGATGAACCGTGTTGCAGTGCCAAGCTGGCATTGCGAAGGCAACACAAACATCTACCGATACACGCGGCAAAGAGGGCAAAGCATGCACACCCATAGAACTGCCTCAAGCCTTCTAGCCCCAAGCAGCATAAGCCAGCATACCTGTTCACATGCCACTCTCATGTCTCCTGTCAAGTACCTTAACTTCAGATCCAGATCATACCATCCTTTCACAAATAGTCTTTCAGCCTTTCAGTCTTTCAGTCTTTCACAAACGTGGCAGCCCTCAAAGCTGCATACACTGGTGCCAGATCATACTGTACTAATGGTGCCAGATCATACTGTACTAATAGAAGTTCCAGCGCATCTAGCGGACAGGTACTAATAGAAGTTCTAGCGCCTCTGGCGGACAGTGGCGTTCCCATGCTGAATACCTTTGTTGTACAATGCCTGCCATTAAGCCCCGGACATTTCGCCCGAGCACATGCGCGGCACACGCAAGTCCGAGACCCAAAAACCTTTGGCCCCTTGCAGTGCATCACTGACCCCCTGCCCCCACCCCCTGTGCCCCCCCCCGGTTTGCCCTACCCCCGTGCGTTGTGCCGTGGTCATGCCGCGTTTGTTGTCTCACCAGCCGTGGACGGCCGCTACGGGCCTTGGGGTCAATGGGGCCCATGCTCAGCAACGTGCGGTTTCGGGGTCCAACAACGCACAAGAGAGTGCAGCAGCCCAGTCCCCCGATATGGGGGGACTGACTGCGATGGCCACGGACCGTCAGCAGAGAGTAGGATTTGCGGGCTCCCTGATTGTCGTATGTTGTGTCTTCGAGTGAACTGTAGCCCCCCCCCCCCCCTCCCCCCCCGTGCGACAAAGCCCAGAACCCTGTAGATGCAGCCCAACTCTTACCCCATTCAGGGCGGAGGGAAGGGACAAGAACTGCATTGCACTGTCCGCGTGACACGCTCAATCAAGGAACTGAGTTGGCAATGAAGGTCGTGAGGCAGGCACGGCTGGAGCTAAGTGGCGGGTCCACACCTGACCTATTGAGGCCCCTCGTGCGGTGCCCAAGCCACCCCGTGTCAAAGACCCACTTCAAGGGGCCACCGTATTAGTTTGGTTCCGAAATGGATACGGTGCCACACCCAACCACAGGCCCATGGGGCGGGAAGCAGGCGGCAGAGAGCAGATGCAAACACACAGGGAGCCATGCGGCAAGAGCAGATGGAGACAGGGTGACCAGAAGTAAGTGAATGAGGCACACACACACTCATCAAATGGCACAGAATGAAGGCATGGATGACTGGCTGGGGGCTGATGGTAGGTGCACAGGCGCAGAGGTGTGCGCGAGGCACGGGTGGGTGTCCGGCCAGAGACCAGATGGGCATGGGGGATGGCAGGGAGAAGACCCCCAGGCGGTCCACATTGGTGCAGCGAAAGGAGGCATCAAAAGGGCAAGATCAGATGGCGATGACACCGTCAGATGCACAGAGGCGTGGGGAGCGGGAGAGGCACACAGAAGGGCAGACCGCACCTCTGAGCACACCCAAACCCCGAGTTGCTGCTCGTTTGAGTGGTACATGGCCCTTGCAAAATGCTACGACAGGGGGGGGGGGGGGGGCTGTCGGCTTCATCCCGTTTCGCTGCACCTCACAGGTGTCTCAACCAAGCACCGTTGTTATTTCACAATGATTGCTCAGTAATGATCGCACATAGGTGTCCAATTAGCCATGTTTCAAGCCGTGACCCCACGCCATGGCCGTTTTACTTGCAAAAAAAAAAGCGCCATTTTCAGCATGTCTTGAAATGTCTTGACAATTGCCCTGAAAGTTCAGGACAATCGCTAGTGTGTCGGCCAGGTGTCTCAAATCACAAATAACAAATCACAGTGTTCAAGTGAGGGGGGATGAGAAGTCGCCTCAACCTCCTTGTCGACTAGATGTGTTCTCCGGAGTCAGGGGGAATGTTAGCAGCCTGGGCATCTTTTGAGGCCACGCTTCTCTGCTTCGTTACCCCTTTCGCTCCTTTGCGGGGGGCTCACACTCACCAGACCCGCCGCCGACCCACCTCGGGCAACAAATGGCCTGTCTGGACCCGCCGACCCACCTCGGGCAACACATTGCCTGTCTGTTGTGGCCGGTTCATAGAGCCTGGTTGCCTGCAAACACACTAACCCTGCTGGCACAAAGAGTGCCCAGGCCTAGCAACACTTTGCAATAGGTGGCCGCAAATCATTTGAAGACAGCACCAATGCTCTTGAGTCCCATACCGTACCTTTGCAAGGGGCATAGCCAGAGGTTCAGCCAAAATGTGCACCGGTACTCTGACTTCTTCCTCCCGCGCGTCGCTATGTAAACCTGGCAGCACTGCGACACATTGTAGTGCCTTGACTGGCTGCCGTGTGGCTCAAACCTCCTGAGCTTTGAGGGCGAGTGTTTGCCTGGCACATGCCCGGGGCGCTGCTTTTGTATTGCGTGTCCCAACTTTAGTCCCATCTTTTCTCTTCCCGATAGAAGCCCCCCAAGCAAACAAGAATGGACTACAAACCTGCACCACAAAGCACACAACAACAAAGCACTTGTGAATTCCACTGCCTCAACACATAGGCCACACTTTGGTGCCAATCAACCTCTGAACAGTCGGAGCATGACATGTCACGCAATAGGTCGTACCGCCCCAAGCACACCACTGGGTTCTAGTGCAGTGACCGCGCCTCCTTCGGCCGCAGTGGGTTGGCCAGAATGGCATGAGCCGGGTGAGGTCCAACATGATGGTGCGTTAGGAAAAGTTGGTTGAGAATGGACGCATTCCTGGCAGTGAGCAGCTGCTGGTGCATTGCCGCCAGAATGCATGTGGGTGCCATAGGCTTCGCAAGAGGAGACTCTGCAGCAGGTTGGGGCTCCTTCACAGGTGTGGGCAGCTTGCCTTTGGTAGCCATTGGCTTCGATGATGGGGCAGAAGCCCCAAAACCGGAGGACTGACTGAAGGGGCCAGTCGGTGCACCCGTGGTGTCCCGGTGCTACAACACCAGGGCCTGCTTCTTGGCTTCAAGGGATGCTGCCTTTGCCAGAGCGGCTACCTCAGCAGCTTCTGCTACTTCCTTGGCAGTCATGTCCTTGATCCTTTGCTGTGGTGGACGCCTGGGCTGCTGTGGGAAAGTGACAGCCTTTGACCCTTCACCTGGGGTACCCAATCGGGTCACCGGTGTCGCTTGTGTTGCGCTTCCATTTGGCTGGCTCCTTCATTTCCGAGATCCGGCACTTCTCTTCCGCCCTTTCCTCAGCCACTTGTACACGCACTGCATGGTCCAGCATCCACAAGGGGAGGGAGGAATACAACAGCTGCTGCCTTTGGCAGGTGTGGATGGGAGTATTCTGCGGGAGGCCTGGAGACCAGATGCAGAACACACACTTACAAAGGGATACGGGCACAAATTTTCATACCCAAGTCAAAGTCGACTTTAACCCCATCCATGGGGACATCCAGCACAGCCCCAGCACACCAACCACTGGGCTCCACGAACGCGGAAACGACACTGGCCGGAGCACCGTCCGCAGCGGCCGACAGAAAGCAGCGACCCAACGCAACATGCGAAGGGCAGAACGGGTGACTGTCCAGGGCCCCGTAAAGAAACAATAACCCGACGGAATGTCACACGGGGGGGAGGGGGGGCTGGGAGTGTTGTTGAGATTGTGCAGAGACTGAATGATATGCCCTGCTGGATTGTCCTCTTGTTTTGTTTGTGAGCCCAGCACTTCTGTTGATCTTGGAATCCAAACGACATTGGGGTGTGTCCATTCGAGCACCTCTTCCACATGCAGGCTTTTCGTCCGTTCAACTGATTTCCAGTGCTCAAGGCCAATTCGTCAGCACCGCTGCCGTCCCATTCACTTCCTCCGTACAAGGCCCATTCACTTCCTCTGGTCCAGTCCCACGGACGTCGTCTGTTCAAGTACCGCTGGTTTCAAGTATTCAAGGCCAATTGACCTCCAGTGTTCAAGGGCAATTGACGTCCACTGTTCTAGGGCAATCGGTTCCCCTTCCCCCAGGTGTGTAATGTCTTGTGCCTCTCTGCGTACTGTGTTGTGCACTCCGCCAGCCCCCCACCTCTTTGGCTCGCCAAGATCCTGTCTTTTTGGGGGAAACACAAAGTGCGCAGTCACGCAAGGCTGTGTGCAGGCAGTGGGCTAGCCCATCACTGAAGTGTGCACCCGAATCCCAGGGGGTCAGTGCATGTGTGTGTGTGCTGCGGAATGCAGAGGAAAGACAGAAAATGAACAAAGGTGACTTCGTACGGGAGAATGCCACACCCCCAGCCCTCGGATGGGACAGACTTCACGGGGGCACCAGGCATGTGGGCTGCAGTCGAGAGAGAGACCCATAGGCACAATGAGGGAAGGGCGCGGTGCACCAAACAGTTTCCGTTTCCACCGGGAACTGATCACCACACCTTTCAGGTCCTGCAGGCTGTTCTGTACGGGGGGAGTGAGTGTGTGTGGGGGGGGGTGGGGAGGGGGCGGGGCAAGGCCGTCCCCGGCGCCCCTAACCGCTATGCAGGCGGCGTCGGGGAAGGACCCCCTCGCGCTGGGCTATGTGTGCTGGGGGGGACGCTCGGCCATGGCCCTTCCGGCCGAGGGTACAAGAGTGGGCAGGCGCCCCCGGCAAACTTTGACCTGGACCCGAATGGGCATGCGCCCCTTGTTCACACGCGTGGGCTGGTGCCCCGCGCCGTCCCCTGTTTGGGAGGGGGCGGGGGTGTCTCCCTTTCGTTCCCTGTGTGGAGGGGGTCGTCCCCCGTACCCGAATCCCGTGGCCAGGGTGCAGGTTGGCCGCCGGGCTTCCATCTCGCGGGGGAAGTGGTACCGGGAGGCTGTCGTGGATGTAGTGTAGCGTGTACCACCTCCGGCCATGCAGGCTGGAGGACGCACAGTGGTTCATTCTGCCCTTGGACGTGGTAGCACCAGCCCTCCCATTGTTGCCACCCCATCAGCCTCGCCGGGCCCATCTGTGGTACTTGCCATCAGCTCTCCCACACCACTTGGACGAGCACCTGTGCCACCCCCACCTCACGCGCTGCGCGCGCCATCCACACCAGGCACTCATATTTGGTCCGCAGTACGGGTGAGGAGCGGTGCCACGGGGTTAGGAGGCAGAAGATGATCTCCTTGGCCCGGGCCGTCCGTGACGCGCCCCGGATCGCCCGCAGGACCCGCGTCTCTAGGCGTCGCAGCTTGGCCTCCTAGAGGTCGGCCAGTGAGACACCATGCAGTGTCGCTGACAGCACCTGGATTGCGATGGCTATCGCAGGCTGCCCGAAGGTGGGCAGGTGCAGCGCCCGTAGGAGCACGGCCTCCACCCGCTCCATGCGCGCCTCGAGCCCAGCTGCTTGGACTCCCTCTCTCGGGGGATGGTATCCCGAGGAGCCGCAGCTGCGTGGGGTGTGTTGAGCCCTCCAGGATGGCGGTGGACTTGCCAACATTGACCACCTAGTCCTTCGACCGCAGCCATCGCTCCGTGGCGGGCAGTGTTTGTTGGAGGGGGGCCATGCTTGGGGCCACCTGTGTGTTGTCGGCGTAGCCTTGCGCCCCCACCGCTAGGTGGCCCGGTCCTCTAATCTGGAGGACCCCTCCTGCTCTCTTTCCGGCCCGGCCCCTGTTGCAGCCGCCTCGCCGGCGGCATGGCATGTGTCCGCACACACACCTGCTCGCACATGGTGTCAATGTCCTCCTTCTGGATCCCCATCGGGACGTTCAGGAGGATGACCGACAAGGGGCAGCACCGGGGGGGGGGGGGGGGGCGGGTGACTCCGCGGGTCCCAGGATGCCAACTACGCACCTCTCCCCCGAGGGGCCTCCGGCCAACAGTTATTTGTCAAAGGTATGAACCTAAGGAGCCAATGGGCGCCGTAGGTGCCCCGGTGCCAAAGGCACCCAATTGGGGAGTGTTGGCGCGCAGGGCGCGCGCCAGGCATCTTTTTTGACCCATGCCCCACCGGTGGCCTTTTAGGGGGTGCACTAAGGGGGCGCACTTAGCGCAGTGCAGCTATTTGGGTGTCTGGCTGTACCCATACTTTGAGATACTAGGGGCATCATTGTGACCCCTAGCGTAGGTTTTGACTTCTGATTTTGTTCCCCTTTGTTGGGGACCCCCGAGAATGCAGGGGTGACGTACCGGCTGAATTCTAAAGATTTGCGAAAATATTTAATTCCTGGCACAAGATGTTGTTGTCCGCAAAAAAAAACGCAAAAAAATAATTGATTATTGGCTTCACGCCTTACGCAAAAATGGGTTCCGCAAAAAAAATCGCAAAAATAGAATAATTTTTGCCCCTGCCCCCCTTTTTGCAAGAATGCCAGAATCATGGGAGAGTTTGCCCCACTGCTTGTTGTCCCCCTCTTCCGTGTCTCATGCCCCGTTCTGCACCTTGCTTTGCTTTCTGAGAATGCTATGGACTGCAATCCCAGAGTCCAACTGATGGACATTTGTATGCCTGTGTAGGAATGGACTGCAATCCCAGAGTCCAAGGTACGCACGGTTTCTTGCAGTAGCAACAAAATAACTCCCAAAACGCAAAAAAAAACCGTCAAAAAATTAAAATTTGGTCCAACACCCAACGCAAAAATGGGTTCCGCAAAAAAATCGCAAAATGAATTTTTTTTGCCCATTTTGGATGCTACCGCAAATTTTTTGCTTATTATTTATTCAAAACACCCAACGCAAAAATTAGGATTCCGCGAAACTTTAGAATCTGGCTGGTAGCATTTCCGCCCTCTTTTCGGCCCCCGAGAAGGCAGAGGTGAGGCAGCCACTTCTGATTTTGTTCCCCTTTGTTTGGGGATCCCCGAGAATGTAGGGGTGACGTAGCCTTTCCGCCCTCTTTTGGGCCCCCGAGAAGGCATGGGTGAGGGACTGTCAATCCACGCTTTATTGCGTGGCCCCTTGAGTTGGGGTTAGGGACTCTCAATCCACGCTTTGTTGTGTTGGGGTGCCCGACACCCCCCCCCCCGAGGGAAGCGCCCTTCCCGGCGCCCCCCCTCCCGACGCCCCTCCCAGGACCCCCCCTCCCAGAACCCCCCCCCCCCCCAAGGGGCCTCCGGCCAATAGTTAGTTGGCGGGGTAGTTGGCGTCCAAGACCAAGCCCCCCCCCCCCCGGGGGGGGGGGGGGGCAGCCCTAAAAGATGCCGTTGGTGGCTCGCCACCACTGCCCTGTGCATCCTGCGAGCTTGAATGCCATCGTAGCTGCTGCTATATGGCACCCAGCGCCCTGCATACCAGTTGGGCAAGGCCTAGCTCGGCCACCACTCGGAGCACCGTCGCCTAGGGGATGATGTCGAAGCACTTTATGTAGTCGACACTCATCCCCGCCACGATCGAGCCCTACAGCCGGCAGAGCTCCAGCAGCAGATGGGCGATAGTGGCTCCATCCAGTGACCCCCGTGCGGGGCGGAACCCGAAGGCTAGGGGGTGCACCCATGGCGTCTTGCCAAAGGATGTCCTCCTCAATGGGCACGCGTGCCCATAGGCGGTAGACGATCGAGAGGACCGTAAGGGGCCATCCCGGGGCCCCCTCCAAGGGGATGAGGGCCGTGGGCCTCCACTAGGGCCAACAGCGCCGCCAGCCAGTCCAAGAGGAGCGGGGGCAACGCTCGAAGCACTTTGAGCCCCAAGCCATCCAAACCCAGGGCGGAGGGCCTCTTGGCGCTCTCGGCGGGATAGGCGGTCCCCTGTGAGCTGGAGGGGGACCATGGGGACACGCCGTATGTGCCGCCCATACGCGCGCACCAATTCCTCCGGGCATGGTTCTAGTGTGGTCGCGTACTTCTGGTTGATGGGTGCCCACGCCCCACCCGTCCATTTCCCGGATGCCTGCTGTGGCCGTGCCGCCCCCGACTCCGACTTGGGGGGGCGAAGTTGTCCTCCCCAACAAGCGGTATACCGCCCCTTGGTCCGTGGTCTAGGCTTCGGTCAGCCACTCTCGCCAAGCTTGGACTCGTTCCTTGTCGCACGGATATGTAGCCGGTCCATGAGGTCCTCGAGCTCTTGCACCCGCGGGACGTCCTCCATGCCAAAGCCCAGGTAGAGGTCCGAGAAGTGGGGCCCCATCTCCTGCACCCGCCGGAGCTAGCATCGCCCCGCCGGCGGACTTCGTGCGGCATAGCGCTTGGCCCCCTGACAGGCTTCCTTCAGCCACCGCAGCACGGGCTTGAGGGAGCCTTGTGCCGTGTGTATGCGCGCCAAGGGGCGGGTCTCCGTTGCCCTGTTGCGCTTGCGCTGCGGGTACAGGCGGGCGGTGCGGACCACCGCAGCCGTACCCCTCCCTCTTCGCGAGGTGGCCGGGGCGTGGGGCAGCGGCACCACCGGGTCCCCGGGCCGGAGGTCTGGCACCGAGAGGGCCAAACGGGACTTCTCGGCCAGCCATGTCCAGAGGTCCCTTGCCATTTGCACGTCACCCGTCGCTAGAGCAGCCTCCAACCGGGGCGAGCACGGCAGAAGGATTCGTGCCGCTCGGTCCACCTACAACTCCGCACTCCTTTCTGGTAAGGTCACCGGCGGCGGCTTGATGAATTTGACGACGGGCTGACAGGCTGCCTCCGCCGCCAACTCAAACGGACGTGTCCCGGGATGGTTGAGTCCCTCAGGGCCTCAGAATTTTGTGGAGAATTCAAAAATGGATGAAAAACACAAAAAAGCATCTTGACCGCGACCCAACCTCCGAGTCGGACCTTGGCTGATGGGCGCCTGAGCTGATGGGCAAATTTTTTTTTGAAAAAGATTACCCCACTGGTGTATGTTCAAAATGATCAGCTTGTCATTGGGATCATTTTGAGGTATGTACGTTAGGGTAACCACCGACCCTCCCCGGGGACCCCGGTGGCTGACTGCCTGACCCGCCACAGCTGCATCCCACAGCGTGGGTTCGGGCTGCACCCCAGCATATGATATGGGTATCAAAATGATCAGCGCAACCCCGGGGGCGGCTGCCAACCAGGGTTTGTAGAGCCCCTGGGGGTGGGGGCGGCGTGCGACCGCCGTGGGGCTGGGCCCCAGAAGTCGATAGGAGCTGGGCCCCAGAAGTCGATAGGAGCTGGGCCCTGTGCGACCGCCATGGGGCTGGGCCCCAGAAGTCGATAGGAGCTGGGCCCTGTGCAACCGCCGTGGGACTGGGCCCCAGAAGCCGATGAGGGCAGGGCCCCGTGCGACTGCCGTGGGACTGGGCCTCAGGGTATGTGGGCAGGACAAGGGGGCAGTAGCAAAGCATGTCCAGACAGTCTGGATTGTCAGACATGGTTTGCTTTGCTGGACATAGTGGATATAGCTTGTCAGTGCAAAGCATGTCTGCCAACCCATGTCCAGACATCATGTCCAGACATGGTATAGGGGAGGGACGGCTTGCTGGGGGACACCCCCCCCCCTGCTTATACACTGGTCATCGGATAGCTGTTGGTGATTAACCAACAGAGTCCGACTGTCAACTGCCAGCGGTTGGCAGCTAACCGACAATGGTTGGTCTAACTGCCGGTAGTTGGCCCGTAACCATCCGTCCGGGCTGTATACATTCCTTAGCAAAAGGAACGTCCTGGGGTTGGAACGGGGTCCGGGGGGGTTGGTCAGACCTGGTCCTGCTGCAACCCGCATCCCTGCCATTACCCCCCCCCCCCCCCTGCACATGCCAGCATATGGTGAGCCCCACCGTATGCGACAGACGGTCTGAACCCCGGCAGAGAGTGGACGGGCTTGACAGATGCAACTATTTTGACAGCGTTGCTGCAGCAGTGCCTGACGTGAGGGACAGGGGCCAAACATCATTGGCGACACCCTGGTGGGCCCCCCAAGTCCACAGCAAGGGGGTGCGTAACACCGCAAGCAGATCAGTACAGGACAGGAGGACGCACAATCTGATGAGTCCGCCGGCAGTATGCACAATGTCATGAATGCCCCCCCCCCCCCCCTCTGTGTTGTGTTGTCACTCCAGAGCGTTACATGTCCCCTGTATGTTATGCGCGTCACTGTGATGTATTATGTGTGCCCCTTGCGCTGGAGTTGGCACTCTTCGTTGGTGCATATTTGTGCAGTGGTGATTGTCGGAACCCTTCAATACCCTAACCTGGTGGGCCTGGCCACTTCAATGGCGTGGGGGCAGTCCTTTACCATTCCGGGGGGCACCAACTTCAATCACATCATGTTTCACTTCTACAAGCACATCGACGGGTCCCCTTATGCAACCGGCAAGCTCTACATCTTGACTTCCGCGACAAATGGCCCGCCCTCTCTCCTGGCGAGTTCGAACGACCTCCTTGCCATTTCAACGGGAATCGCCAGTGTCCAGGGGCCCAGCCAGTGGACGTTTGCTCCCAGTGTGATGCTTGAGGCTGGGAGGCAGTACTGGGCCTATATGGACCAAGAGGCTAGCGAACAAGTATCGGGGCACCTCAACAGAGTATACTCTGGTGGGTCCGGCTACCAGAGCCAAAACGATGTCAATTTTGCTCAGACCCCTGGAAACCCTCCCGGAAACGTAGACATAAAGTTTACGTGCTACGGCAAACCAGGTGTGAGTGCCTGCTTGTACTTCACGTTATGGACCCTTGAGTTGGAGTCATGGACTCCCACACTTTCTTGTCGCCGCTTGAGTAGGCGTCATGGGCTCCCGCACTTTGTGTGGCCCCTTGAGTCACACAAGCACCAAAATGGGTCCGCAACCAATAGGCCACGGAGTTGTTCACACCAGAACAAGGCATAAGCTTCACAACACACACCGGGCAGAATTTTGCACATTTCATGGGGAACAGCCTGGGCTCACTCCTCCAGTGCACCACACGCATTGCGCGGATATGGGTCCCGGCGCAGCAACGCATTCTACGCCGAATAGCACACCTCACCAAATTGTCCCACATCCAGCTGCAGTCTAGCTGGGTCGCGTCCAAGTACAACCAGGCAGACCCCATTACAAGGGGCCTCAAATACACAGGCGCCCGACCGGTGCTCCAAAGGGTGCACGACAAGTATGCCAGGCTGCACAACACACCCACGGCCACGGGGGGGGGGGGGGACCCCTCGGTTCTGGACGCCAACTACCCCCCAACTAACTGTTGGCCGGAGGCCCCTGGGGGGGGATGTGAGGGGGGGGTTCAGGGAGGGCGAATGGGGGGGGGTATAGGAAAGGCTGGGGGGCGGGGGGTCCGGGAGGGTCGGTTGGGGGGGGTCCAAGTGGGGCAATTCGGGGTGGTGGTGGGGGGGGCGTGGCCAGGTATATCGGCACCGGTGCGGCACCGGGCGTAACCCGGGGGGCTCTGAGTAATCGGACAGCGTGAGGGGTGCCCCAAAGGGTGCACGACAAGTATGCCAGGCTGCACAACACACCCACGGCGTGGCCAGGTATATCGGCACCGGTGCGGCACTGGGCGTAACCCGGGGGGCTCTGAGTAATCGGACAGCCTGCGGGGTTTCCCAAAACCCCCCTTTGGCATCCCTGACGATGGCCCGGTGCCGCGCCGCGGGCAGGGCCGGGGGAAGGTGCAGGGCGGCGGCCGCCAGCACCACCCCTCAGGAGGGCTCTGCGGGGACGCCGAGGTGGTGCTCCGGGGCGTGCACCCGCACGCGGGGGCCGTGGAGCAGCCGGGCGTGCAGCAAGGTGACAAGGCCCCCGTCTGGGAAGAGGGGGCCGGCACACACCTGTAAGGGCAGGCCAGTGAGCCGGGCGGCAGCGAACCCGGGGCCCGCCTCCTGTGGGGGGACGATGTCAAGGCCCCGCGCAGACCAGGTACGCGATGATGCACGAGACCTTCCAGGGGGTCCAGCCCCAGGCCTCTGCAGTTGGCCGTCACAACGCAGAGACACCCCACATCAGCAGGCGCACGCACCCAGTGCTCCAGGGTATCCCGCCTCAGGCGCTCGCCGTACGATGCATGCTCCTCCAGGGGGCCTGGGTTTGGGGACGAGGATGTGGCTATCACTCCGGAGAGGGCACAATCCATGGCACCAGGGAGTAGAACGTAATGCACCCCTGTACAAGAGGCTCCATATTCAAAGAGCCCCACCGCACTCTACAATCACCCTCACACTTTACAAGTGTCACCACACTATGATCGACAGGACATTGAGGCTGTAGGCTATGGGGTGTGTGGTGGTCTGCAGTGCACCCCACAGGAGGATCCCAGGGCCTAGGAACTGTGGTGTGCCAACAAAACTAGTTGTCCGTCCAGTTTGGTGCACCGCCTGGTTTGGCGCACTGTGTTGCCTGTATCAGAAGGGGTGCGGGGGTGGTAGTGGGGTGCTGAAGGGGTGGTGGAGGTAGTGGGATGCAGAGAGGGCACCTAGGGTCGCAACTTCCTTGCCTCTGCCAGCAATCCCATTCTTGTGCCTAATCCCCCACCTCCTCCCATGCCAAAATGATCATACGCGCGCCCGAATACTGCTGTTGGTGCCACAAACCACTGCCCTTGCAAACACAGCCCTACCCCTGACCACACACACACACACACACACACGCACACACAAAGATCCCCGGCTAACTCAACCGGGCTAAGCGTAGGTCTCGCAACCGTAATGTCGTGGGATCGATCCCCTGTTGGGGCATGTCTGGAGGCGGGCGGTGGCAGCCGTGCGTCAAGGGCATCCTTTCTGGGGAAATCGCCCAATTGAGTAGGCCGTGGAGGCCGCCTCGCTGCCGCGAGCACCACCAGCTGTGAAAGCCCCAACACACACACAACACACGGGGCGACATGGCGATGACGGGCTCGTTGAACTATTAATGTGGAGCTGGCCCGGCGGAAGCCACGGAGCCACCACCCCACTTCCGGGGTGGTCCTGGGGCAGCGAGCCAGGTTCTGGCCTAAGTGCATATCGCCACGGTCGAGGGGCAATACAGGGATGCACCCCTGGCCTGCACCGTGGGCCTGCTATAATGGGGAGCGACCCGACCCGAGGACACCAGTGTGGCTAAACGGGTTCAGCCGGGAAGACCTGGTAAAAACGGTAATACCCCTGCACATGCACACACACACACACACCAGTGACTGCGGAAGTACGGGGAAGACCGGTGGGCGCAACGTCAGCGACAAAGGCAAGCCAAGCACAGAGCGAAACGGGACAAAAGGCAAGCCCGCAGCGCGGAGCAGCCACGACCTCAGGCGGGGGACACGCCACGGTGCCCGGCGAAAGGAGGAGCAAAGGCGGGCCATTTTGCGGCAGATTTTTACGCCCGACCTGCGGGGAGACCAAAGGAATCTTTCCATGTGGACGAGGGGGCCCAGGCGGAAGTCCAGGGCCTGACACGGCTGGCGATGGCATTCACACCCCTGAGAACTGAAGCATGGGCGCGCAAGGCCGAGGCACACAAACGGCGCACCAAAACCTGGATATGCGAGACACACGGACACCCCCCCTGTAGGGCATGTGCGACCACACACCGGGGGGTCACGCATTGCTGCTCTCGGGGACATTAGGGGCACCCACGAGTGCCCACGGAGTGCCCGGTGACCGCAAACCGCACCCCGGCACGTGTACTGGGGGGCCGACGAATCAGTCAGCGGACCCCGATGGGCAGGGGGGGGGCAGAGCGGCACACCCCCGCCCCCAAACGGCGTGTGCTGCGCACGCCGACGAGTGGGGGCCCACCCCGGGGGGTGCGGAGGGCCCCAGGCGAGGCAGGTTGAGGCAAGCGGGGGGACAAAAGACAGCAGGGACACAAACCCCCCTCCCCGAGAGTGAGCGCCCGTGCAAACGGGCACGCCTGAGAGGGCGACCCGTGGAGAGGCATGGGCGAGCGAGCACGGAAGCATCGTAAGACCTCAAGGCCAGAGGCTCTGGCCTAGGTGAGGGTGGCGTACACGGAAGGCGCCGGTGCAGACACCACGAGTGTCATTCTCTGTAGCATAGGGGCCGCCTCTCTGACCCACTTGCAGACCCATACAGGCCTTCCTCTATAATATGGCGCCACTCCCCCTCCACACACACACACACACACACACACACACACACACCCGGGGCCGAGCCAAATGGGGGATGGAGAGGGAGCAGCAGGACCTCCGACAAGGTCAAGTCCCACAGACGTCGTCTGTTCAAGGCCAATCGTCTTCTGCAGTTCAAGTACCGACGTCCAGTATTCAAGGACAATTGACGTCCAGTGTTCAAGGGCAATTGACGTCCACCGTTCAAGGGCAATCGGTTTCCACCGTTCCAGGTGCGTAATGTCTTGTGACTCTCTGCATACTGTGTTGTGCAACCCGCCAGCCCCCCCCCCCCCCACGTGGCTCCTGAATCCCCTGTCTGGCCAGCAGAACGACGGAAGTGAGTACGTAAGCCGCGGAAGTGTGCTCAGTCAGTAGTTCAACAGTCTGATAACCATGTGTCAGATGATCCACAATACTCACCACACATCACCGCACCTGTTGATTAGGGCGTGCAGGCGGTGGAGGAACGGGGTTGGTGATGCTGTATGAGAACAAAGGGAAATGTGCGGAGAAAACGGGGGACAGCGAGGGGGATCCGATCGGTCCTCCCGGCCCTCTGCGGCTGTCTCCCCAACATGGGAGGTACCGCGGCACCTTCGTGCCTATGGTCAGCCAGGGTGCCATTCCTGAATACGCTTTGCCAGTTCAGCTGCCGCCATAGTCTCTCATCTCTCTCAGTGACGGCTCCGAACCTGCAGAGGGGCTGCCCTATGAGAGCCACCGCACTCTACAATCACCCTCACACTTTACAAGTGTCACCACAGTATGATCGACAGGACATTGAGGCTGTAGGCTATGGGGTGTGTGGTGATCTGCAGTGCACCCCACAGGAGGATCCCAGGGCCTAGGAACTGTGGTGTGCCAACAAAACTAGTTGTCCGTCCAGTTTGGTGTTTGGCGCACTGTGTTGCCTGTATCAGAAGGGGTGCGGGGGGTGATAGTGGGGTGCTGAAGGGGTGGTGGGGGTAGTGGGTCAAACCCCCCCCCCCAATTCGGCGGCCGAATTTGGCCGATTTTGGCGAATTGGTCTGCCTAATTGTTGGGTTTCTGAATCTCGCCGATTTGTATTGCCAAATCACTAGGTTTCTGGGACTTTGCCGCCTCGTTTTGCCAACATGTTGGGGTTTATGGGTTCTGGGTCACCTGAGTTGGCGGCGTCACTTACTTTGGGATACTGCATAATACCTTTTCTTTGTACATTGGTCATTCAGATTGGCACCATGAAGTGTTTTTACTGTCCACAAAAAGACGTGTCTTTGGTCCCCTGGGATTCGTTGTCCTCCGCTGATCAAACTTTTCTTCGGGACAAGTATCCTGATGCCGGTGAGGGGGCACTTTGCGAATTTTGTGTTCGCTCTGCACGGCCCAGTGCGTTCTTCAGCTGCCGTTTTTCGGGCAGCTCATCATCAGGCCCCCAGTCAGTGGATTCCGGGCTACTGGCGCCTGCAGTGGATTCTGTAGTTGTGTCTGGGGAATGCGAGGTTGCCGAGTCTTCCACTTCTTATACCAATTAACACCTCTTGGGGGGAACGTTAGTGCGACGGGCGCGCGCCGGGCATCTTTTGTGACCCGTACCCCACCGGTGGACTCTTGCCGTTGATATGTTGGGCAACATTATATGGATTTGCCCCTTGGCCCCCGGGACATCAGCAGATGTTTTGATTTGGGATAGGTATGGACCTTCTTGTACCCGAGGTGATTTCTTTGATTTCGAAGTTGGGGGCCATGATGGTGCTTATAAAGGCCGGATTCATGTCATTGTGCCATTCATTGGAAGAAAGAATGGCACTTTGACAGCCCGCCAACAATGTTATAATGACGTGCACGGGTGGTATAGGGCACGCATTGAGCAGCTGTTTGCTCGGTTATGGCATGCAAGATGAGGCAGAGGATGAGGCAGAAGTGTGTGTGTTGTGTTGCCAGAAGCGCTCCACCGTCGCAGTTTGTGATGAGTGTAAGGAGCACTATTGTACTGAATGTATTGACACCCACACTTGTGGGACCAATGTTGTTTGTTAAGTACAATACAAATGACATTTGGAGTTGCTGAATTCACAGATATTGCTTTATTATGCAACATGCTTTGCAGGGAAGGTGCGCAGTCCATCATGGTCTATTTGGGGGGCCTTCTCCATCAGAGGGTAAATCTCGGGCTGAAGTCGGGATAGTTAATAGAAAGGTAGCGCGCCGGGCGCGCGCCGGGCAAACATTCCCCCTTGGATATTCAGAAAGTGCACAGTTTTCCCGTGCACATGAAAAAAAATGCGCCGCAAACTGAAACGGTGGGACCAAGTTACCCCCCGGACACTTCCAAAAACCTGTCTTTGACTCTGGGTCCAGGTCATTTCGTTGTGTTTTACAACCCAACACTACAACCATTCAACCAATCATTTTCGTTCGGCAGATGCCATTTTTCGTCTTATAGAACCAGCAGGATGAAAATTTTTTTCAGCTAATAAGGGTTTCCACATGTCCCTGAGAACACAGCAACCAAAGGGACAGTGTGTTTGGGGGGCCAGGGCCATATTCTTGGTGAGTGGGAAGCATTTCGCCGAAAAGTAGGCCCGCCGAATTGTTCTGCCGAATTGTTGGGATTTCTTCGCCGAATCGGGGGGGGGGGGGGTTGTGGGGTGCAGAGAGGGCACCTAGACCGCAACTTGCTTGCTCCTGCCAGCAATCCCATTCCTGTGCCTAATCCCCCACCTCCTCCCATGCCAAAATGATCATACGCGCGCCCGAATACTGCTGTTGGCGCCACAAACCACTGCCCTTGCAAACACAGCCCTACCCCTGACCACACACACACACACACACACACACACACACACCTGGGACCGAGCCAAATGGGGGATGGAGAGGGAGCATGAGGACCTACGAAAAGGTCAAGTCCCACGGACGTCGTCTGTTCAAGGCCAATCGTCTTCTGCAGTTCAAGTACCGACGTCCAGTATTCAAGGACAATTGACGTCCAGTGTTCAAGGGCAATTGACTTTCACTGTTCAAGGGCAATCGGGTGTGTAATGTCTTGTGCCTCTCTGCATATTGTGTTGTGCAACCCGCCACCGCCTCCCCCTCCTGGCGCGCGCGGGGCTCCCCAATCCCCTTTATGGGCAGCAGAACGACGGGAGTGAGTGCGTAAGCCGCGGAAGTGGGCCCAGTCAGTAGTTCAACAGTCTGATAACCATGTGTCAGATGATCCACAGTACTCACCACACATCACCGCACCTGTTGATTAGGGCGTGCAGGCGGTGGAGGAACGGGGTTGCTGATGCTGTATGAGAACAAAGGGAATGGCATGGATCCGATCATTCTCTCTGTACATCGTGCCAAATACCTGTGTGTGCATCTTCCGAAAAAGCCATCACCCGTACTCGACCACAGTTACCAAGCTTGGCATTGGCGAACGAGATCTTCGTGGGCTGCATGTATGACTACATCTATCTGCATGGCGTAACTCCTGTTGAGCTCTTGTGTAGTAGTGTCATGAGCACAACCATGTTGAGTTTGGTGTTGGAAAAGTTCGGTGACCGTGTGACGGGTGCTAGCAAAGCACACCAAGCAGGGGTATGGCTAGGTGCCAAAGGAAATGTCACATGTTTTGCGTTGCCATGGGAGGACGTGTTATCCTTTTTCAACACGAGCGCAGGCAATGTAACTTTACCGCGCATAGGGTTTGGTACAAGTTTTGGTGGAGAGCAACAATGCCGCCGATCTGTAAATGGTTGCCCAACGTGCTAGGGTAAGACGTGCCGTTGTTGTGCACTTGATTAGCACTATGGTGGAATCACAGCACCCCACATATACTCGTGTGGATTTGGCCGATATGGAGCGACGTGCCTCGCATCTGCCACTAGATGGTATCCCCCAAGAGATTGTGGCTATTGTTACCCCCCACCATAACACAAACAATCTGTTGAAGCAAAGGCAGCTGTTCTTGATTCTCAACTGCTTGTAGTTGATGGCGACCCGTTCCTTGGTCATGTTGTTGGGGTTCAATTAGACGGCTTTAGCAGTTGTGCCATGGATACCAATGAGTAGCGCATCAATGCTATTGATAATGTGGGCAAACAACTTGGAGATGAAGGTCAAGCCAACTTTCAACCCACCGATGCCTCCAACAGTGACAATGGTGATACCACCGCCGGTGGTGTACCACGTGTTCACATCAGGACAGGCTCCGCTATGCAAGATCAATTCAGCCCAATGTTTGTTGTATTGGCATTCGCATTTCTATTCCGCTTTGGAGTTGGAACACCCGACATTGTGGGCTGACCTAGATCTAGGCGAGACGTGGGTGCACCGATTGTCTCATTGTGGGACTACACATGTACCACCGGTGCCTAGCATAGAACATTGCAGGAGAGAGCAATATTCTTCCATCAATGGGGGCAATTTTGGGGGATACCCGGCGAGGTGCATGCGATATGCTTCGGTGGGGTCGCTTCCCCCATTTTAGATACGGCCGGGTACGACCCCCGGAAGACCGCTCGGATGTTTTGGCAGCCAGCTCGAGCCCCAAAACGCAACCAATATCGCTTGGAATGTTCTAGGGATCTTCCAGCCGAGGTTCCGTGGAACGCTCGGAAGAAATTTTGGTGGCATGTGTGGAACCTCAACCTATTGGAACTTTAGTAGGATGCTTGGTGCCTGCTTTGCTTACAAGGTGGTCCATGAACAATATTTGTGAACAATATTTGTGTCCTGTGTCCACTGTCAAATGCACACTCCGCGGATGTCTGTTTCTTATGCCAGATAACACTAGGCCGAATCCGGCAAGACGAGCGAAGATCCCTGCCTCGAGCTACTCCCCGGCTAGAGAAGGAGGCATTCAGGGGCTTTCTTTCTTTCTTTGCTTCCACATGCTTTGCGTGCCATTCCCGGTACTTACAAATATTTGTGAACAAGATTTGTGTCCATTGTGTTGGTTGTGCCTCTCTGCACCTTGTGCTCTTGTGTGACGTTGCACTTTCTGCTCCGGCATTCGCATTCGCAATAGACATGTCCAACGCCAGCCAGGGCAGTGCATCCTCTTCGGCCTAGGACGGAGGAAGTTTGGAGTTTGAGGCAGAGATGATTGATGCTGACGTTGTCAATGTGGAATTACCTGAACCCGGGGACATGCGGTCCCGTCTTCAACATGCCTTGGCGGCACTATGTCTGAGGCATAAGCCGTCTAAGACAATTGAGCACCGAATGTTAGGGGTTTTTCTAGATACGGTCACACCTAAGCAATATGCCATTTCACCCAAAGGTACGTTGTTGGCAATGCTCATGCATAAAAAAAAATTGAAATACCGGTTTCAACCACCAGGGAAGCCGTTGGCAACACAACTCCCTCCAAGCACAAAACAAGTTACGGCATTCAATATAGGAATCTTTGTATAGTTGGCCCTGACCCCAAATATAACACAGAGCACACGTTTGCCGAAGAGGCAAATGGGCGTCTCCGTGACCACTATAAAGTCCTCAAGTCTCTACTTTTAACCCACCCTGAGCCAATACTTCGCGAGCTGAAGTGGATGCAGAGTGATGTGTTGTCCTGGTTTAAAGATGCCAAGGTCAAAAAGCGTAGTAAAAAATTATCACATGTAATGTTCCGTCCCCCCCCCCCTCTCTTTTATTCACACCCCTTTTGGCGTGTTAAGGGTCATCATCAACGTCGCCTTCTGTGAAGCACCGCACGCGACCATCCATATTGCGTTGAAAGCCACTATCAGTGGCACCCATGTCACTGAGGTGATGGGGGACACTCAGGGGTGGCGGGTATGGGACCAAGCCATCTCGGGGGTTTGGGAAAAAGTGGTGACCCCCCCCCCCCCGAGGGCGAGGTATTCAGGACATACTTGCAGCCAACATATCACCCCCATGACCCCCTGTGGGGAGTTTTCTTTGGCCCCCGCCCCAAAGCCAAACCAGTCTGCACCAAAACGGGCAACACTGTTAGTTATGGAGTCCTGGTTGCAAGCCAAGGGTGAACAGTCCACACCCCCAGCCACAGGGTAAGTGTGTGTCTTTGTTTCAGGCCCTGTACCCCCCCCCCCCCCAAGAGGATGCACTGTTTTTGTAAGGCCACTATTCTAAATGTCTGCTATCTCTGTTGCCATGGCTGCGCGCTCCAACTCTGCTGCTGGCGCCGGGCCAACAATTTCTTCCGGCCGCCTTCTGGCCACTTCCCAATCGCCCTCTTCATCCCCATCGCCGTCGGGGTCGGCCCCCCTATGGGCACCCCCCGCCCCCAAAGCAGCACCAGCGGCTGCAGAAGAGGCAGCATGGGTAGCAGCGGAAGAACGAGCATTAGGAGAAGCCGCTGCACCACAGGAGGCCGCGGCAGAAGAAGCAGGAGCATCAGCAGCATTGGTGGCGGTAGTGGCGGGCGTGGCCGTGGCAGCGGTGCAAGTGCAGCACTACTGGCACCTTTGCACCAAGAAGAGCAGAGACTGGGTGGCAGTCCAAGCTAGGTTCAATGCCGGCCCTGGGGTGGCCTGGCAGACCAAGGCTGCCATCTCCGGTAAGCGAACCCTGCGGAGGGTTGAAAAATTCGGGTTCCTGCCCCCGGCCTTCCCAATGGCCCTGCTGCAGCAGGCCATTCGGGAAAATGGCGTGGGGATTTGCAGTTTTTTGGGGGTGACCCCCAAGGTGCGGAACTGGGTGGTAGGGCACTTCAGGCAGCCAGGTAAGGGCGCTGAGGGGGAAGTTTGAGGAGGAGGTTAGGAAGTTTAAGGCTGCAGAGGTTAAGGTTAGGGAAACGTGCGGGGGGAAGAGGTAGGGGGAGGCTGGCCTCAAGGAGAAGGAGCGCAGGTTCAAGGACACTGCCACTGCCCACAGCAAAAAGGCAGAGGGTCCGCTGGTGCAGATGCGTGCCCCATGGGGGGAAGCCAAAAAGCGCCATATCCTCAAGTCCCCCTCGCCCAAAAAGCCTGCCTCCACCCTCCCTCCTTTTGGCAAATGGGACGTGACTTGGGGGGGCGGGGGGGGGGGGGGGGTGAGCAGCTCCACGGCCTCGTTGTTGCTGTGCATGCTGGGGGGGTTGAAAATTTTGACCTGGCAGGAAGTAATGCCTCCAGGTCAGCCTGCTCGAAACTTCGCGCAAGGGGTGTTCAGGCTGCCCTACACACCAGCCCCCCACACTGCAATCAAAACAATTGTATGCATATTGCAATGCGGATGGTGTTGTGGCACCTGCAACACCCCACAACAGAGTGGGGGAACCCCCACCCCCCTCAGCAAATTTGCCATGCCAGGGAGGGAGTGTAGGGCCATGTTTGATGCCTGCGCATCCTTGGTCAAGGTACCTGGGAACATGAAGCATCGGCGCACTGGGTGGGCTGCCAGTGTGCTGAAGGAAATCGCGAAGGTGGCAGAGGAGCTGCCACCTGGGGGGGCAAAGGGCCAGTGCCCTTTGCCCCCCTCACAGGGAACATGGTTCCCCTGGTGGTGCTCCACCAAGTCGCGACTGCCCCCCCCCCCCCCCCCCAGACTCAGTCTGATACTGAGTCCCAGTCAGACTCTGCTGCCCCTGTGTCCTCTATAGCGGTGAAGGGGAAGAGGAAGAGGGCTCAGGGCACGGGGCACAGGAAGAAGAGGAAGGGGGCTGGTGCCCCCAGCCCCTACACTTCCTGGAGTGGGACAGGGACAGGGGGGGGGGAGGCCAAAAGGGGGCCCTCCCCCTTAGGATTTTGACGTCGCCCTGCACGCCGCTGGACTGCGTGCCGGGCACGGGGCACTGCCCCAAGACGTCGATGAAGCCCTTCCCCCTGCTGGATGGAAGCCCAGCCGGTCAGAGGGAGCTCATCGTCTTGATTGTCCCTCCAGGGACCCAGGCCAGTGGGTCCCTGGTATTTGTGTTTAAGGACACTTGGTCCGTGGTCAATTCCTGCTACACATCTGTGTAGCACCCTAGCAGGGCCTTCCATAAAAACCACATGACTTATGAAGAGTCAGAGTCAGAGTCAAAGCAAGAGTCACAATCAAAATCGGTGTCGCATACGGCTTCATAGAAAGAGTTAGAGGCAGAGCTGGAGCTGGAGTTGGAGGGCATGTATTGTTCGTGCCTAGTCCGTATTTTTGATTTTTGCTCACACTGCAATGGAAGGTGATTGTGGTAACTGAATTGTGTTTTGCTGCGTTGTGCAATGTTGTTCTGATTGTTTTTGGGAATGGCGACGAAAGATATGACATACCGTACACTGCAATGTACAGCACTACAAAACAATCTGATCTGTATAATAAAATCTCTTGATTGAATTTCAGTGCCAGTCACGACCTAAGCTAACATCCTCTTTTTGCTCAGGGTAGCCTAGGCTGGGCAGGACGTCATCACACCCCCCGCCAAGCCTACAGCCACAGCTAGGCCACATGCAAGGGCTCACACATACCTCGGGGTATGCATAGCCATATGTACAAGTGTTGAGCACATAGGTGCTGAAATTAATAAAAATTGTGAGGGTGCACATTGTGCCACAGTTGGGTGGCACCGATTGTGCTTGAGTCCGCCCTTGCAGGAGATTCCGCTGGTGGTTTTGTCCGAAGTATGTTTCTACACAGGGTAGCCGTTTGGCCGACCCTGACTATGTGCCATCAAGGGCGGCAACGGAGGCATCTACGTCCTCTAGTTGTGCGCCTACCTCTGGCTCTAAATCCGCCTCAAGCTCCGCCTTGGACACCCAAAGCATGCCAAAGCAAACCACACACACCAAGCACACGCACGGTCGGACCTCCTATAGGGCCAGAACAAAACTATATTTCTCTATGCAAGAACCCCACAATGTGACCCGTGGCACAAAGGCTTACAAGGATTTGAGCAAGATTTTGGGTGACTGGAATTTGCCGCTTGTGGGATGTGATTTGTGCTCCGTGTGACGCGGTCCTACCTACCCTGGGCTACCCGCAACCAAAGGAGGATTTTAGCTTGGGTCGCGATCGTGCGGCGTGCTAAAGTTCAAGTCTTGTGAATCAAGAGATTATATTATCAAAATTGGATTGTTTTATGTGTTGTTGTACGTTGCAGGGTATGAATGTGACAAATGGCAAGAAGGACCTTCGTACCTAAGCCCCCATATGTTCTTTCTATGTCCTTGAGGTATACATTGTTGGCAATGCTCATGCTGAACAAAATTTGAAACACTTGTCCTTATTTGTCCTTAATTGGAAATGTGAATGCTGTACTCCCCTCACTTAGCATATGCACAGGACAGCCATCACTTGACATGGCGTCCACATCCAACACCCGCTCCCCCTGACTATGTACAGCCATACGCCGATACTTCTTGGGTTGCAGTTGAGGTTCACGGCTGACATAGAGCAGCAACTTGTGTTTTCCAAAGGCATTAGTAGCAGCAGCAGCATCAGCAGCAGCAGCAGCAGTAGCAGCAGCAGTGACGGCGGGAGTAGTAGCAGTCCTCAGAATGATGGTTCTGAGGATGATGATATGTACGTGACTGGCGGCTCTATAGTAACACATGGCGCTGGAACGCACAGCATAGAAGGTAAAAAATGACAGGAAAAAGCTGGGCATTTTGCAGGGGATTTTTGGACACACTTAGCACTTATGGTCACCAAATGGGGCCCGTATCGCACGGTGGAATTCAGAAATGGGCACTAAAATTTCTTCCGAGCTACCCGGGGACGGTTGGCTGGAAGGTCCATAGAACATTCCAAGCGATATTGGTTGCATTTTGGGTCCCGAGCTGGCTGCCAAAACTTCCAAGCATTTTGCCGGGCAACTTTGAAACCTTCCAGGCGATTTTCAATTGAAATTTGCTACGTTGAGAGAGGGCAATGTTGTCCACCCATTTCCCTGACCGCAGCAAAGCCACAAGCCAAAAAGAAAAGAATACTTGTCCTTAATTGGAGCTGTGAATGCTGTACTCCCCTCCACTGAGCATATGCACGGGACAACCATCACTTGACATGGCGTCCACATCCAACACCCGCTCCCCCCGACTATGTACAGCCATACGCCGATACTTCTTGGGTTGCGGTTGAGGTTCAGGGCTGTCATGAGGTGATGATGAAGAATCTAACCCTGCGGCACTTACTGTTGAGCTGCTAGACACGTACACACCATCATCCTCAGAATCATCATTCTCGGGACTGCCACTACTCCCACCGTCACTGTCGCTGCTGCTGCTGCTGCTGCTGCTGCTGCTGCTGCTGCTGCTGCTTTTGGGAAACACTAGTTGCTGCTCTATGTCGCTATCAACAATGGGGACGTGCAACAACTTTGCCTGCCTCATTGGTTGTACGCGCTGGTGGTCGCTTACATCACTTGGACCTTGAAATGAGGCAGCACTGTCCTCCGCCTCCGAAGCAGGAACCACAAGAACGGAACTTGGGTTAGAATCCACTGGTCTGTAGATGGGCCCCACATCAGATTTACCCTTACCCATACCCTTGCCCTTGAGATCTTTACGCCGTGCGACACAGGATTTGAATTTGGACCGGCTCTTCAAAGCCATGGTAGGCCAACTTTGGACAGCTTCCACCTCAAGTGGGACCCATTGACGTATACCACGCTTTGAGCCACAACTCCCACACATACAAACCACATCACTTTCCGGTTCTGCACTTGGAAAAGTGCATTTAACCGAATTGGTTGCTGGGTGCATATATAACTTGCAGCCGCTTGCTTCTTAACAAGTCATCAAGTGCCGTAATAGGCGTTGGAAGACTGTTTGTCACAGTGCATTGGCAGCAACCATGCAAGCCTCCAAAACAAGGTTCCGATTGACACAGGCCCAATTTTGGTAGTGGGGATCTTCTTTTTCTTACCCAAAAACTTTTCATACATCTCATGCTTCAAACTTTCATTAATACTGGCATCTTGCCTAGTACTAGTCAGAGGGACATATCTTTTGGCCACCCGGAGATCCCGTTCCCCTGCCTCATCAGAATATAGCATGGGGGTCCGCGGGTTAAACCAAGTATGGGACTACCCATGCATATATAGGGTTGCGGTGCAACCTTCTTCCGCAAATTCCGGAATGACGTGCACAATATATGTGTACACCAAACCCATAGCTTGCCATGCTGCAGTTGCCAATGTAGTGCAACCGTAGCACACGTGTACTATGTGGCAGAAGGCCAGAACCAGAGAATGGAATGGCAATGGGAGGACCATGCCCCCCGCCAGTCTGACCATCACAGTGCGGGCCTCTCGGCCAGTTGAGCTGATGCCTGCTTGGAACCTTCCTCGCACGAGGCGCTGGTGCTCCCTGCTATCAGGAGGCAAAGATCCAGGGTGGTATCTCCGAGCAACTTGAGCTATTACCTTCAACAACTCATGCTTGTACGGCCCGGCTACGGTTCAGCCAATAACACCAAGGTGTCTGGAGGCTCCTCCTTTGGTGTTGTGTAATACCCGTTGTATAATCTAAACCTGTGCCGGGTTGGATACACCTTGGAACTTGTGGGAACCGCGCACCTCATTTAGACGCCCCCCGTTGTGCAGAAACAGTATGGCAGCCCCATGCTTATTGACCCAGGGACATGCCACGCACCCCTTTTGTCGACACTCTGACCACAAATGGTGGTGATCTACAGTCAGGCAACCAAACCGTACGTGCAGTGTCGTAGTGTACTCTGCAACACCATACTTCATGCGTTGGTTGAATTTACACGAAGGCAGGGCTTGTAGGGCCTCTGCCCGTTTGGGTAGCCACTCCGCATCAACAACTTTGGGAAGTTCCATCGAGGTTATCATGTCTATGCACTTGGGCACATGGCCAGACCTTGGGAACCAGTCTCCCGCAAAATCAATTAAACAAATCTTAGTGTTTACATTGGGACGCCCCCTGGGCTGGTATCCATCAGCATACAGGCCCAAGGTTAGGGTGGCTTGTTGGGGGGAGGGTCCCTGCGCCTTTGTACTGCTAGGGTGCCGGACTTCTGCAGAAGTAGATGGCACAGCTCTGGCAACAGTCTACTGTTGCTCAGGGAGTACTCCACTGCCGTAAGATGTAGTAGCTCCTGCTACCGCAGTGCCACTATAGACCACCCGGCACCTGCTTGGAGGCGATCAAGGGTTTGAAGCACTGCTGCTGGCACAACATGCTCATGCCGCAGAAGCATGGAAGCTGGTGCCTGGGGACACTGGGGTATTGGGCTGGCGGAGTTGGGTGGTAAAGGGCCCATTGTGCGCCACACAACCCGGACTGTGCTAGTGGGGGCCTTGGCAGGTTGTCTAGCTCCTTGCAGTCCAAAGGGGTGGCCCTAGGGAAGTTCAAGATGAAACCTGACACCATGAACTCGTTGGCAGGCACACGGCAGATGCTAGCAAACGCCTCCAGTTTGGACACGTCCCCATTGACCCATACAGTAAAATTGTCCACGATGAACTCATGGTTGAACATTGTGATTTTGCAAGACTGTGATAGAGAGCATGAATGGCAGACATGTTTGTACTGCCGCAACCTGTAGCTTTCACTAAAACCTGCTTTTGGTCGAATTGGTCATAGTGGCTCAAAGATCCAGGCCCTGCAAGTGTGCTCGACTATCCGCCCCCCAAAAAACCGCACCGTTTCATATTTTTTTCAACCAAGCATTTTTGTGATGCCCCAACCTGTAGCTTTCACCAGAAGCTGTTTTTGGTCGAACTGGTCACAGCATCTCGGACATCCAAGCCCTCCAAGTGTGCTCCACTATCCGCCGACAAAAAAGGCCCACTGTTTCAGATTTTTTTCAACCAAACATATTTGTGATGCCCCAACATGTACCTTTCACCAGAACTTGTTTTTGGTCGAATTGGTCACAGTAGCTCAGAGATCTAGGCCCTCCAAGAGTGCTCGACTATCCGCCCCCCCAAAAGGCCAACTGCTTCAGATTTCTTTCAACCCAGCATATTTGTGATGCCCCAACCCGTAGCTTTCACCAGAAGCTGTTTTTGGTCGAATTGGTCACAGCAACTCGGACATCCAAGCCCTCCAAGTGTGCTCCACTATCTGCCCACAAAAAAGGGCCCACTGTTTCGGATTTTTTTCAACCAAACACTTTTGTGATGCCCCAACCTGTAGCTTTCACCAGAAGCTGTTTTTGGTCGAATTGGTCACAGCATCTCGGACATCCAAGCCCTCCAAGTGTGCTCCATGCACTATCCGCCCACAAAAAAGGGCCCACCGTTTCAGATTTTTTTCAACCAAACATATTTGTGATGCCCCAACATGTACCTTTCACCAAAACTTGATTTTGGTCGAATTGGTCACAGTAGCTCAGAGATCTAGGCCCTGCAGCTCTGCTCTACTATCTGCCCCCCAAAAAGGCCAACTGTTTCAGATTTTTTTCAACCCAGCATATTTGTGATGCCCCAACCTGTACCTTTCACCAGAAGCTGTTTTTGGTTGAATTGGTCACAGTAGCTCAGAGATCCAGGCCCTGCAAGTGTGCCCGACTATCCGCCCCCAAAAAAGGGCCCACTGTTTCGGATTTTTTTCAACCAAACATTTTTGTGATGCCCCAACCTGTAGCTTTCACCAGAAGCTGTTTTTGGTCGAATTGGTCACAGCAACTCGGACATCCAAGCCCTCCAAGTGTGCTCCACTATCCGCCCACAATAAAGGCCCACCGTTTCAGTTTTTCTTCTTCTTCAACCAACCATATTTGTGATGCCCCAACATGTACCTTTCACCGGAACTTGTTTTTGGTCGAATTGGTCACAGTAGCTCAGAGATCTAGGCCCTCCAAGAGTGCTCAACTATCCGCCCCCCAAAAAGGCCAACTGTTTCAGATTTTTTTCAACCCAGCATATTTGTGATGCCCCGACCTGTAGCTTTCACCAAAACCTGTTTTTGGTCGAATTGGTCACAGTAGCTCAGAGATCCAGGCCCTGCAAGTGTGCCCGACTATCCGCCCCCCAAAAAGGCCCCACTGTTTCATATTTTTTTCAACCAAGCATTTTTGTAATGCCCCCACCTGTAGCTTTCGCCAGAAGCTGTTTTTGGTCGAATTGGTCATAGTGGCTAAGAGATCCAGGCCCTCCAAGTGTGCTAGACTATCCGCCCCCCAAAAAAGGGCCCATTGATTCGGATTTTTTTGAACCAAGCATTTTTGTGATGCCCCAACCTGTAACTTTTACCGGAACTTGTTTTTGGTCGAATTGGTCATGGTGGCTCAGAGATCTAGGCCCTCCAAGTGTGCTCCACTATCCGCCCCCCAAAAAGGGCCCACTGTTTCAGATTTTTTTGAACCAAGCATTTTTGTGATGCCCCAACATGTACCTTTCACCAGAACTTGATTTTGGTCGAATCGGTCACAGTAGCTCAGAGATCCAGGCCCTCCAAGTGTGCTCGACTATCCGCCCCCCTTAACACAGGCACACAGACACAAAAATAGCAAGAGAGGTAGAATATGACATCTGCAATTGATTCGTTGTACATGGCATATGACCATTGTGCAGGATGAACTCATAACGTGTATTTCCATTTGAATCATGCTCCAACTACGAGGTTCAACATTCGTACATCCTACATCATAACATATAAACATATATATGTAATTTAATCAGAGTCACTGCCATTCGAACCACGGAAGTCCATGGGTTGGTTTTGGGGGGTCCCGTCCATTGAGCCCCTTTTTTGGGGGGATGGGGGGGGGTCTAGCCAGAGGGACCTATTAACCCCCCCCCCCAGGGCTTCTTTAGAATCATTAAATACCAAGGGGACCAAACTCTTTTGCGACGTTTCTTAGCTCGCCCCTTTCTGGGCCCCTGTACTCAGGCTCCGGGGATTTACACCCGGAACCGAACCGAAATACCCCCCATGCCACGGTTCCAGCCATTGTGCCTTGGGGGAGGTCCAGGTATCAATGTAGGATTTGCTGTGCTCCTGTGGGTATGTCGGGAGCGTGGGTTGCAGAGTATGCTGCCGGCCTGTGAAATGTGCCCCTACGGTTCTCCCACTGCATCAAATACGTCGAAGTTCGTTTGCCCAGAACCAAATGGATTTTTCGCCGCTGAGTCGTGTATCAGTTTGTGGCATTGCTCAAACAGCAAACCCAACTTCATAAAGTGCCAAGCCCCGAATGGCATTCAGCTGAGATATAGTATCAAGAACATAAGGTGCGATTTTCCAGAGCAAGTTGATCGTGACTGCCCCCTCCAAGATGATCCTACAAAAGGTTCTTCCCCCTGTTTGTGCTCTATGGAGGGTGGTTGCCCACCCTGACCCACCCTGGCCCGGTCCCGCCCACGGGGGGGGGGGGGGGCAACTACAATCGGTCCGGATGCGACTCACCCCCAGCTATCTGTCAAAACTTGCGGGGGGGGGGGGAGTTGGGGCGGGAGGGGGGGGGAGGGGGTGCAAAACCCCCTCCCCCCTCCCACAAACCCCCTCCCCCCCTTCCCCCCCCCATTCCAATTCTACAAAAGTTCAGTTTTGTGGTTTCTGACAGTGCATACTTACGGGGGGTCCCCCCTTCATCGTGGGGAACCAAATCTGCTGTCTACCCCCCTCTCCTTGCTCTCGACTCTTCCCACCCTCCGTTAAACAGAGCATTTCGGGGCCTGAGACTGCGTCACTTCCAAAACTTTTGTTTCTCTCTCTCTTTTTTTTTTTGGATCTTTTCTTTCCTGTCAGTTAAACGACGCTGTCTGCAGGTCTGGTGCCAAGGTAAGCCAAGGTGTTCTTTGGCCGGGTGTGGGGGGCCGAGAGGACCCCTTGGCACCGGCCACTGTGGCGCGCACCATGCTCCAACCAGTTTTAGATGAGGCACGGCTTGCTGCACGAACACGCACCCGTGCCTCATTAAACAATGACAAGGCAAACAGCAAGGGGAAGGTTAGGATGGAGTGTGCTGCTGCCACCCATTTCATGCGGAACAGGGGTTGGGAGAAGGTAATCGATGCTTGCCTACAACACCCCAATGTGAGGCAGCATCAAGTAGGAGGAAAAAGTTGGGAGTCGGTGTGCAAAACATGGTGGGAGAATTTTGCAAGCATGTGTGTATTCGCTTGGCGTTCCGCATGGTTCTCTGGGGCCGACTTGGGGCGGCTCCGGAGCCATAGCATAGCCATGGGCGCTGCCCATAATGAGCTTTAGTGGGGCAAACTTCTGTGGACGCATCTTTGGATCGACCACATGTATTATTTTGCAAGGAAGTGGAGAATCTTGTCAAAGTTCTCCTGTTTTGCCATGGAGGGAAGTCACCGGAGGCTGAAGCGCATGTTGCGCAACAGCGGGGGCCTAAGCCACCTCCGGGGGAGACTAGGGGTGCAAGTGGTTGTGGACAAACACACCATTGATGATAGCCTTTGGTTGCATGGGTGGGATGCGACCAAAAGGGCACAAAATGGGCAAGGGCCCATAAGTGTACAAAGTTATGCAAGCCGTACAAGAAGACGGCTTCTAACCGACATGCGGCACCTTCAGACCCTAGAGCGGCGGTTCCGGTGTCGCAAGAAACAGACATGAGAACACAACACAAACCCCGACCATTGTTGCCTGTGGCAAGAGTGCATGCAGGGGTGCATTGGAGGGCGTACCTTGGGTGTTAGGACAAATGAGGGGGTGCACACCGGTTAAATTTGTGTAAAATCACGTGAATTCACATGAATTTCGTACGAATTCACGTGAATTCACGCCTATGAATCAGCTACAGGCTTGCCGGGTTTTGGCACCTCTCGTTTTGGGTGCCGTTTGGGCATGGTGGATGCTTTTGGGGCGGGATCTTCACTGGATGATGCGTAATGAAGCTGGGGGAAGAATTTTACCCCCTCAAATCCCTAAGAAGGAACCAAAAATATGGCCTTTCCCCCCGAAAACCTCGAAATTTGGGTCAATTCACGCAAATATTCACGCCGCATTCAAACGGCCACTTATCCCCCGTTCACGAAGGGTACATTCCTGCTGGGTTTTGGCCCGGAAGTGCCGGACCATGTGCGCCGAAGGCGCCCTAAGGAAATTTTGCTTGCCTTAGTAGAGGGTGAAAAAATGGGTTTTGACCCCATGTGTCTATACATATACGCCCGCCTGGCTTTGATCTAACAACCTCTGCGAGGTGATTCTATTGCCTTCGGCAAGTCCACCTCGCAGAGAATCTACCCCAAGCAACGTACACCCAAAATAGGGTAAAAACTACATAAATACGGGCTAAAACATGCTTTACAAATCTTGGATGGTCAGCTTAGGTGATCACAATATCAAAAAAAAAAAGCTTGGAAAACTTCAAATTTTGAGCTGGATAGGCCGAAGAACTGCACTAGCAGGTTGTGTACCAATCCCGTTTGACCCCCCCTCCCCCCCCGCACCTAATACCCAAATAGGGTGAAAAACACGTAAATACGGCCGAAAACATGCTTTACATACCTTGGATGGTCATTTTAGGGGATCTCGGGTTTAGGTGATCGCGATATCAAAAAAGTAAGTTTCGGAAACTTCGATTTTTGAGCCGCCCAAGGTGAAAACCTGCATGAGCAGGTTGTGTACCAATCCCTTGGGAGACCCCCCCCCCCCCGCACCCAATACCCAAATAAGGTGAAAAACGCATGAACACGGCCTAAAACATGCTTTACATAGCTTGGATGGTCATTTTGTGTGGTCACAATATCAAAAAAATAAGTTTCGGAATCTTCGATTTTTGAGCTGCACAGGGTGAAAAACTGCTTTAAGTAGGTATGGCCCATTCAATCATGCGAGCCATTATTGGTGGAAACAGTCATTTCGCGTCTTTGGCACGGGTTGTGACTGGCCCTCAGCAAGGCTACAGACTACAAAAAACGTCCTTTCGTATTGTAGTAGGCATATACTGTCACAACATCCCCACTTACACCCGTTAGAGTGGGTACCACGGGGTCACCGAGGTCGCCAAAACCGCCAACATAGCAAAAGTGTGTGGAAAGTGCATAAACTGCCTAAGCGCTCGTCCCACTCCGCCCCATACAAACCCCATGGAGTCGGGACCCGGAAACAATTTTTCGGCTCAAAAATAAAAAAACCAAAAGAATCATGATTTTCGACCCCCAAAAAAACGGGGGGTCATTTTTTTACCCCCCCCCCCGCGCCCCCCCCCCACCTCCCTCAAAACCTCTAAAAGTGGGTTTCAAGTCGGGGGGGTCTAGGGGGGTCCGGACTAAAAACTCATTGGGGGATGCGTTTATTGGACAAAATGAAGGTTTTACAAGGGTACGCGAATAGGCCCAAAAAGGCCCAAAAAGGGGGGGTATGTGGCACTTTCCCCTATATATGCCTGCCTGCCTGGCTTGGATCTAACAACCTCTGCGAGGTGATTTTCAAGTGTCGCTAAACAACCTACGCAACACAAATGCAAGGTGATTGTGCGGCTTTCAGAGGGCCCATGGCACGAGCTACATAGGCCTAGCAGCCACTACTTGGGTCCCCATGGGTGCTCAAGTACCCGTATTGTCACCAAATGATCATCCAAACCCATCCTAGGGGTAACGGAAAGTTTTCATGAAAACTCGAATTTTAAAAGACTTTCACGTGCCACTAAACAGCCTATCCAGTGTGAAAACGGCGAAGTCCTCACTGGCAAGGGGCCATATGGGGGGGGGGGGGGGGCGACTGGGGGTACCTGGAGTTGGGACCCGGGACCCCCGCCATGGGTTAGGGGGTCCATATACAAGAAAAAAGTTCTTTAGGACCCAGGTCCAAATACACACACAGCGGCCACAATACGCCAAGAAGTTTTGACCCCCCCCCCCTCCCCCCCCCCAAAAAGGGGTACCCAGGTGCGGGGCGGGGGTACGGGGGTCAAAATCAAAAAAATCATTGGGGGATCATTTTTGGTCCTAAAATGATGATTTTACAAGAGGTTAGACGTCACAAACCAGACATTGGGGTATGCTACGCGAACGACCCCCAAAAAGGGGGGTATACGACGCTCGCACCTGCACTTGATCTAACAACCTCTCTTCGAGGTGATTTCACCCAGACCCTCAGCTCGCCCCCCCCCCCCAAAAAAAAGACCTAGCCATCCCCCCCCCCCCTCCGGGCCCTTGGATAGTGCGGACTTGTCAGGGGGGTAGACCTACAGAGCTGGGAGTCCCCTGAGGGTGGGGAGGTTTGCCATAAAGGTTTGGTGAGGAGGCCGGTTGGTACTTGGTACTTCTGCATGTCCGCTTCACATGTCACCAAGCAGCCACCGGAGGGCACCCAAACATCACAAATTTGAGCCAAGCTGTGCCGGCTTGAAACTGGTGAATTCTTCACTGTTAGGGCCCTACAGGGGGGGGGGGGGAGGCAATGGTGAAGTCGTCAATCACATGGGACTCACACAGGCTTCCTGTGGAACTGGGCGGGAGTCGTGACTGCACCATGTTCACACCGGCAGCGCCCCGACCGCGGCGCATCGCCTCGTTGCCCCCCGCCTGCAAGCCAACCTCATGGGCCACATCCGTCCGTCCTTCCCTGCGACTCATGCGCTGCCACTCGCCCCCAACCCCCTCTTCTTCTTTCAGGCTGGACAAAGATTTATGAGTGCGGTCCCTCTGGCACTGGGAGTCCCTACCTTTTTCCGGCGGCGACAATCCAAACAATGGCGGGATTCGCAAAACGGGTCAAAATCTGCACCGGGGCTGACTGTGTCGAAAGTACTCCAAACTCAAAGCCCATTGAACGGCTGCGTGATGGGAAAAACATCCCCGGCTGCAGCGATGGATGCATCCGGGGGATGTGGTCTGCGACCGGCTCCCGCTCCCTCACTCATCTTGTGGGATCGCATTCAAACAAGGCGCTAGACGTCTCGCTGTACCATGCAAACGCAAACCCAAATGGTCTTCACCTTCAGCTGGACAACGGTCAGTGTACGTGGGACCTCAACGCCGGTAACACGGAAAGCATTGCAGTCTACATTGATGTGATTGGTGTGCAGCCGACCAGCGCGGCGCCTTGAAGTGAACGCAAGCAAGGCTTGTTGCAACGACCGACACCCAGTGGAGGAGCCCCCCCCCCCCCAGGGCTTTGCTTGAAGGGAGGGGGGTGTGCCCCCCTCCCCCCCACGCTCCTCCTTCAACTCTACCCGAAAGCGCGTCCGCAACCCCAATACCCCCCCCAGCCGCGTTTCCAACCGCCAGTGACTGCCCCCCAACCGATTTTACAGTGCGCACCAACCGCTTCGTGACCGCTCTGAGTTTGCCCCCAGAGCACCTCCCCTTCAAGCAAACCCCCCCCCCCCCCCCCCGGTCCGATCTGGTGTGCGCTGTAGTGCAGCAAGTCCAAACAATGAACTGTGATTCATAGCTATGACCATATGCCGGTGTCACGGGGGTGTATGCGAGCTCAGTATCCGGTGCTCATGGCCCCCTCCTGAAAGAACAGGTTGCGCACATAGAACTGAGGGAGTCTGGCATGAGGTGGGGATCGTGCTGGTTACTTGCAAAACCTGATGACATGGCCCCTGAGCACCCTCCACACTTCACTGCCTTGGGAAGGGCGAACTGTAAAGCGTGCAACCGCTGGGGTCCGGGAGGGATGCCAAGGGGCAGAGGCTGCAATTGTGAGAGGGGGGACAGCCCTCCCGCTCTCACTTATCAAAACGATTTCCCCCAGATTTCAGGGTCCCTGGCGCACCCACACCACCTTTATCCCCCCCCCCCCCGCCCACAGTTCCAACAAGCGGAGGATCCCCCCCCCAAAAGACAAACACATCTGTGTTCCCCGAAGTATCAACCGGCGTTACTCGGTTGGCCCAGGGTTTGGCAGGACGCCCTGGCCCAACCCAAGCTGTGTGGGCCCACAACTGCGTTTTAGACCACAACCCAGGCAACACTTAACACCACAACTCAACACCACTACTCAACCCAAACCCAGGCCCCGGAAACCCACACCAAGAACCACAGCTACACAACAGCTCACCTCGGTGCCACATCCCCAAGGTGATGCAGCAATCGTATAGTGATGGGAAAGGATGCACGACCGCAGACATGCCTCCTGCCCCAACCACGAGAACGCGTACGAAGGGGACATAAGCCCGGTCCCAACCCCTTAGACCGACAGTGGGCACTACATGCATACAGTGTGGGTAAAAATTACCCTGTGTAAAAATTATCCCACAACCTCCCAGACCGTGATAATTTGTACCGCTTGTAATATTTCCCCACCGTGAACGTGTTACGCCCCCCAGCCAAGGCTCTTTGATACTTTCTCGGTTGGTTGTAGGGGGTTCTGGCAAGAGCAAGCATCTTTTCTCCTGTTTCGACCAATGGAAGCCACACACACCGCCTATTGTTGTTGGAGGATCAAAGCGCAAGCGACAATCCTATCAGTTGCGTGAATAATCTGTCGCCGTCCTCATGTGTGCACACGTGGGGGCCTTAAAAGGGGCAAAAAGCAGAAGTGGCACCATAACCCCAGGAACACGGGAACCCCACAAAGTGGGCAATATACACATGGGGCTATATAACCCCCTGACATCCGCATGTTGTGCGTCAACATTCACGATGCCTAAGAGGTTTGATGCCCATGGGGACCCAAGTAGTGGCTGCTAGGCCTATGTAGCTCGTACCATGGGCCCTCTGAAAGCCGCACAATCACCTTGCAGTTGTGTTGCGTAGGTTGTTTAGCGACACTTGAAAATCACCTCGCAGAGGTTGTTAGATCCAAGCCAAGCAGGCGTATATAGGGGAAAACGCCACATACCCCCCCTTTTTGGGCCTTTTTGGGCCTATTCGCGTACCCTACCCCAAGGGGTTGAATTGTTAGTTTAACCCCTTGTAGAACCTTCATTTTGTCCAATAAACGCATCCCCCAATGAGTTTTTAGTTCGCACCCCCCTAGACCCCCCCCCCCCACTTGAAGTCCACTTTTTGGAGGTTTTGGGTGATCATTTGGTGACAATACATGTACTTGAGGACCCGGTGGAAGGCTGGCAACCACAAAGGGGAATCCTTGCACTGTGTGGGCGGTGCGCGCTACTTGTAGGCCGTAGTCCCCCCGAAAAGCCCACGGACCAAGAAAAGGGGGTAAATGGGTGGAAAATGGGGCAGGCCATTTCTCCGACGCACAAGAAGCTTCAACATATGTATTATCCAACGGCACCGATGCCCCCGTGCAATGCCACAAGTATATGGGTTTCTGGTATACCGAGATAGCCAAGCGGTTGCACTGCGCTTAAGGCACCCCCGAAGAGAAGGAGGGTCCTTGTGCTCCCCACTAAATGGGCAAATTACAAAAGTGGTGGGGGGGGTTGCTTAGTGCCCCCCCCCCCCCGCGCCGCCCCTTGTACAGCCCGCCCGTCCCTTGTCGAGCCCCCCCCCCCCCCCACGGGGGTGGGGGGTAGTAATACTTGGCAGTTCTAATTGCATTGTGATTCTGAAACATGGAGCCTGACCTACTCCTCCTCCTCCTTGCACCTTCCCCCAAAAAAGTGATGACAACTTTTTACCAAGACTCTGGGCAGGCAGACCGCTCTAGTTTACCTTTCTACCCTCCCCCACTCCCACTCACTAGGCCCCGTGATTGCGAAGAAGGGGGGGGGGGGGGTTGGAAAGAAAGGGGGTTCGGCGTGGGGCGGGGGAGGAAGGTCGGGCGAACACGACTCAGCGCAAGACCGGCCACGTTGCACGACAGGCATTTGGCGAGGAGAGACCCCGGAGCTTGCTGCCACAGCCCACGGCCACGGCGCCAGCTCCTTGCTGATACGTGCAGTTCAGTCTCCGCACGTCGTTAGCCCGACTCCTGGAACAATGGCCTACGTGCCCTCGGTACTCTACCGCGCCTCCCGTGTCAGACAAGCACCACCCCAAAGACGGAGCACGCTTCTGGGACAGAGACAAGGCGTTCATAGATGCACCACGCCTCGACTTCCGCCGCACCCACATTCCCATTGTGGTCTGAAAACAACCGACTCAGCGGGTCCGCTGGCTGCAAGGCGGACGGGACCCATACAAACCGCACGACCATACCTGACACTGCCAACCGCCAAACCAGTGCCCGGAGCACCCGCATCTGGCGCTGGAGCCACGTCTTAGCCCTAAGGCCCACCGCCTGGTAACTGGCCGCCGTGCTGCCGGTAAAGATAGTCACCGCGCGCAATCCAAATCGGCACGCCAGGCGTATCGCCCACGCCACACCCTGGAGCTCTGCCTCCTGTTGATTGTGGACCCGGCTCTGGACTGCCCAGGACCGTACACCCCGCCTCGGTACCACTCCCCCCACCCGATATCCAAACCTGTCCCACGCCGCATCGACAAAAATGGACGGCCCAAAAAAGTCCGGGCCGGTCATTTCTTCAACGAACATCCCACGCGCCAGGCTGAACTTACTATGGGGTACGGTACCGTACCGTACTGTACTGTACTGTACTGTATCGTATCGTATCGTATCGTATCGTATTGTATCATATTGTATCCCATTATATTGTATTGTGTTGTGTTGTGTTGTGTTGTGTTGTGTTGTGTTGTGTTGTGTTGTGTTGTGTTGTGTTGCATTGCATTGCTTGCAGAACATTTCCTGATAACGGGGGGGGGGGGACAATATATATATTCTCTATATATATATATATACTCATGGAGAGCCATGTAGCATCTTCTAGGCCCTCTTAATTGTGCTTCTTGGCCCCCAAAAGCCGGGTTGGGAGCTTTTTCACATGCGTTACGCGGCAATCGGTGGCTACAGTTATAAATTGATTACAAAAGCGCTCCTCCCAATCTAGCCAATCCTCATGGAGGATTGGAACACACTTTTCTTCAATTCGAAAAAGGGCCAAAAGGTTTGCTATTTATGAACCCCCGAATAGAGGGAGGGGTGTCATTTTTCAACCCCCCCCCCTTATCGCCCTAGAAGTGGCTTTCTAGTTGGGGACATTCGAGGGTGGTTTCAGAAACTGAGATGGCTTATAGGCACCACTATGCATCACTCAATCCCAATTCACGCAATTGCTCATCAACCGCTGTTGACCCTTTATGGTCCCTCTACCCCCCCCCCCCCCATCCACACACACACAGAGCACACTGCAACAGACATGTATGGACCAGGAAGGTGCTTGCAGTTGTGCGCACACCCCAGGCGGAGTTTTGAAGGCCAAGAAAGATTGTGTACCTAAAATGCGCCTCTGATTTTTTGGGTCCCTGTTCCAAATTTCATTTTTTGTGGGAGGAATTTTGGTCCTGCTTTTGTGTGTGTGGGTGGCATGGCTTGGAGACAGGCTGGTTTCCGTCTCTTTCGTGAGAGCCTGGTTTGCAGGGATGGGGTCGCCAGAAAGGGGGCTCGAACAGTCCCCACCCGCTATCCCCCATTTAAGCAAATGACTCATCCCCCTCCACGCACCATTGGGCTGTGCACCGCCGCGCGCATGCGCATGGGCCCGTCCTTGTCTGTCCGCCGGTGCGGCAGGCGTCGATTGTCGAATGGCCGAGTGGGGCCAATGGGGTCCATGCAACTTCCAATGCCCCGCGGCGGGACAGCACCGGCGGTGGAGGGCCGTGGTTGCCCCTGAAGGTGATGATGGCGCCGCAAAGTGCTTGGACACGGCCAGGACCCGCAACTGCAATCCATGTGGTGTGCCCCTCTTTGGTAGGGGGAACCCTCCCTTCCTGTGGGACCTGTCTCCAACCCCCTCCAACTCCCTCCAACCCCCTCCAACTCCCTCCAACCCCCTCCAACCCCCTCCAACCCCCTCCAACCCCCTCCAACTCCCTCCAACTCCCTCCAACCCCCTCCAACCCCCTCCAACCCCCTCCAAAACCCCCCTCCAACCCCCTCCAACCCCCTCCAACCCCCTCCAACCCCCTCCAACCCCCTCCAAACCCCTACAACTCCCTCCAAGCCCCTTTGAACCCCGCACTGTCTCTCCAAACCCGTTGACACTACCGCACCTTCCTTTCTTGTACAGGGGTTCTGCCCCCCAACAGGGATGCATTAGAAGGCAAGGGAACTGAAAGGCGGCCCCAGGGGCAGTTAGACAGGCGGTTAGAGGAGGTTACCGAAGCGGTTGGGGGGCGGTTACTGTCGGTTATAAATGCCATTGAGGCTGGCGCTTTGCGTTGGGGGCACAGTGCCTGGGCATAGGCTGGGCGCCCTGGAGGGGGGGGGGGGTACCTCACCCCCTTCCAATGCACCGCTGGCAGTGCTGCGCCCTCTCCCCCACCGCGCTTTGTCGCCGCAGAGTGGCACCCGGCCATATACACAAGTTGCTTGGACATGGCCCGGTGAGATGCTGACACTCTGCCATACCTTTGCCAACGCGTGTGCGCGCACGCACTTGTGCTCGATGTTCGTGGGAAGTTGGTGGCAGCAGGTGGCGGGAATGATGTGACGCTTTGTGGCGTTTGGCATGACAAGCGCCGTCAGCACGTGTCATGGCCGCCTCCACCGACCCCTGTGTTTCTTTTTACCCTCGGGACCCCCACCCACCCCCCAACGCGCACAAGTGCAAAATGCCTGAGGATTGTGCTGCCACCACCGATGGGTAGCACTTGGTGATCCGCAACCCCCTTGGGCCCTGTACACAAGGCCGCGTAGCTCAGCAGTCATGCACGTGACGCCTGAACTAGAGGTGCTTGGTTCAAATCCCACTGGAGCCACAAGCAGGAACGCAGTGCTCTGGGCGCTAGGGTGCCTGTGACCCCATGAGCCGGAAGGGAAGCTGCGAGGGATGAGGAGGGTAACTTTACGCTGGAGCTGGGAGCACGCCCCAGTCCCTTACCTTACCCCACCCTTCGGCCCTGTGGTCCACGTCAGGGCGGTCCTTAAGGGACCAGATTTTTTTTTCTTTTGCTAAGGACCGCCCTTAAGGACCGCCCCAAGGGACCACCAACCGCCAACTGCCAACTCCCATCAACCGCCAACCGCCACCAGCCGCCAACCACCAACCGCCACCAACCGCCGCCAACCGCCAACCGCCAACCGCCACCAACCATGGTTGAGCACATGGAGTGCCCGCCGGCTTTTTTGGGAAAACTGGTTCCGGAACACTTTTTTTTTCCCGTTAAGGACCGCACTGGTCTACGTCATTTGGCAGAGGCAGCACTTTTGAGCAGAGGGACAACGGCACTTCCATGCAGACCCTCCCATGTCCCATTGCCCCCCCGCCCCCTTTCTCGAAAAAGATCTGGAACCCCCTGGGGCTTCGGTTACCTTTCCCGCATCAGAGCACCCTCCTAACTTCACTGTCCAGACCGCACGGTGCACTGTCCTGAAGCAACGCAAAGCCTTCTCCAAGGTCAAGAAGGTCATGCCGAGACAAATTGTCATGAGACGAGGATGCACCGCCAGCATCCTCATCATCATTGTGCAACACACCAGAGGGATCAACATTCATCTTACGGTTGGAGATCACAAGCATCAGTGCACACAAAAAGAAACCAACTAATCACCCGGCCACACGGCAATCCCATCCGTCGAGTGTCAAAACCCCGTCGATGATCAACCAAATCCCACCACCAACAACTTCCGGCCGTCCTTAGTGGAGTGCAACAGGGGAAGAATTAAACCCCCTCTCCCTGTTAATACCCCGGGCGGGATTTATAAATAAGTGTTGGCTGGCTGGCCAAGAGGGGGAATTATGGAGGGGGGCGATGGCACTTGATGTTCAGCCAACGGCTATGGGCCAACGGCCGACAGCCGTTAGTCGCCAGCAGGCGCTCCGATCAGGCCCAAGTGCATCAGAGGCTGGCAGTTGCTTTTTTGTCTGGTCTCCGTTCAGGGCCACCCTGCATCCACCCCATTTGTGTGGCACAGATGGACCGAAGGCACCCCAGTCCGATTCTGGGCCCAAGGGGTCAGGTACGCCCCATCTGCTGTGTTTTGCTGTGCTCGCCGGGATGCGCGATCCCCACCCCCCCCCCCCCCCGCATGGGGCATAGGTCACTATGATGTGTGGGCGTCGCCACAGGACAGCGGCGGAATGCCCTGTTTGGTGGGTGTGGGGGGATGGGGGGGGGGGGGGGCTGCAGGACCGCAAATGGACGATTATCAGTTTACAAAAGGGCCATGTTTGACAAACGGTGTGTCCGAGTCTGGGGCGCCTTCTGACTCTGATGACAGCCCCGGTCCCAGTTCCAGCCCCGCCTCATCTTGTGATATAAATGAGATCCCACGAATTCCGGCCAAGGCCCAAACATGGGCTGACTGTGCAGCACATTCCCATGAAACCAATCCCCTGCGGCCTGGGTGTACTGCGTGCGTGTGTGCCTCAAGGAGGGGGGCCTGTGGCGTGGCTTGTGAGGTCCAGTACTGTTTTTTTTGCCAGCCCTGTCCTTTCCTGCTGGCGCCCGGTCCCTAGTCCAATCACTGGACGCATCCCATTGGTCACTGGGTCACTGTAGCGAACAAGACAGCAGGGAATTGTTGTTTGTCCACGACACCTACCGTCCTATGAGCTATCCCCTGGTCGACACATGGCAGCAGGAGGGGGAGCCCCGCCCCATACCCCACCCCAATACCTCCCCATCCCCCCCTCCAGAGTCCGGGGGGGGGTTTGAGGGGGGAGTGGTTCTGAAACTCTGGAGGTGCCGATCCCGCTGATCACTGATCACTAGTCGCGAATCCTGTTGGCGTCTGGCTGCTAGTCTCACAAGTCAGTGATCAAATCACTGGCCACCAATGCCACTGGTCACTCACCCGGTCACAGGTCACTCACTAATCAAGTCATTGCCTACGGATCCCACTTGTCATTGATCAAATCACTGGCCATACCAGTACTGGGAGATCCGGAGACCATGTTGTTCACAGAGATGACACAACAACAGTCACCCACAAGCCAGAAACCAGTAGACAGTGAGTTGGGGATCGGTGTTTGGTGATGAGTATGAAAAATTTTCACGATCAATGATCCGAGTTCAATGCAGTGTTTTGGCTGGTGTCCGATATTCCAAGCATGTCTGCATCAGCACCAATGCAAAAGGTGCAAAATTGGTAGCCATGTTTTGTTCCAAAAACCAAATACTTGGAACATGCGTCTTGCACAATTGACTAACCTGCTTATCCTGGCGACGCATTGAAGATTGTGCATTACCCTCAGTACCCTCATTGCTTACGGTGACTGAAGAATCTGAACGGGTTTGTTGGCTAGATACGCTCTCTTTTTGTTGGAAAAAGGCGCCTTGACCTGTGGGGCATAGGTGTGGTGTCGTACCATTGTGAGAAGCTTTTGCAGTTGGGGGTGGGCATGGCATAATTGTTGGTCGATTGTTGTCCTCCCAGAACTGCCGGCGTGATCATGCAGTGCTGAGGTCTGTAGTGCGTCTGGTTTGCCATCCACCTGGCTCCAGTTCATTGACCATCTGGTTTGCCATCCACGCGGCTCCAGTCCATTGACCATCGCACTTGTGCTGCCCAATAGTTCGGCTGCTGTGGATTGGTGCTTGCGGGGTTTTGGATGGTCTCTGACGACAAAGTGAAGGCGGTCGCAGGGTGGCAGGTGGCTGAGGCTGATGGGCACTGCTGACCCACCCAGCTGGAGTGGACTGGACTGAGCACATAGGGTGGTCCATGGCACGCGGGCTGCTCCCGGCCAGGACCCAACCCCAAGGGGGGGGGGGGTGGCACAAGGCCTCGGTATCTGATTGTTTGCCTTTGGCGGCGCCCATCGGCCTCTCGCCACTGCTCATTCTGACCCTCCGTGGGCCCGAACGTGTTTTGGTTGTGTCAACAGAGCCCCTGGATGACTTGTCCTGTTTGACTACTCCGGGGGTGGGCTGTCCTGGAGACGGGGCTGTTGCCCGTGCCGTTGACCAGGGGCATCCAGATGCACACAAGGGGGGGGTGGGGACCCCTCTACGGACCCCAGAATGGTTGCACGGAACAATGTGCTTGGTCGGCGCCAGAGGCGCCAGAGATTTTGTTTTTGGGCCCCTGGTGCGGGGGTGGACTGTTGTTATCACCGCATGTGTTTGCACTCAAAATGCCCAGATTTTTCAGGGGAACTCAAAACGGTTGCACACCCCTCGGGGTCACACATTGGCTGGCGGCAGCTCCCATGGTCCAGGGCATGGGGGGCAGACGGGAGACCTGGGGGCGCGTTCGTGGCATGAGTCATGGGCGTAATCGTGTGGCTGTATTGCAGGACCGCCGGGTGCTGGTTCCAAGCCCAAGGGCCCGGCTGCCGGGAACCCCCGTATGCCTCCTCTCCCCAGTGCTTTGCTTTGCTTTCGTGGACCACAGCCGGTGGTACCTGCATTCCCTGCGGGGCAGGCCCCAAAGATGTTTCAAGATGGTCTTGTGTCGACATTGAGGACTTCTCCTGGGGACTGCTATTGCCCTGCAGGGCCCGTCGGTTATCACTGCTGCCGGTTATCCTCCAACCCCCCGTCGGTTACCCTCCAAACGCCATCGGTTACCCTCCAGCCCCCTGTCGGTCGTTTTCCAACCGCCGTCGGTTATCCTCCAACCGCCGTCAGTTATCCTCCAACCGCCGTCGGTTATCCTCCAACCGCCGTCGGTTACCCTCCAACCCCCCGTCGGTCGTTTTCCAACCGCCGTCGGTTATCCTCCAGCCATCGGTTACCCTCCAACCCCCCATCGGTCGTTTTCCAACCGCCGTCGGTTATCCCCCAACCGCCAATCACCTTCTACCCATTGAGCTGATTTGACGGACGCCAGCATTTCTTTTCACTCACTGCCCTAGTTCCCTGCGTTTGATATATTCGCAGTGTCATTGCGCGGTTCTCTCCAAAGCTGCGCTTCCAGCACAGGTTTGGCCCGACGTTCGACGCCGAAGACGCAAGCGACGATGATTGCAGAGACCCGGACCCGGAGGGGCCACTGCTGCAACCCAGGCTCTGGGGCGGGGAGGGGAGGGTTTTCAGAAACGTTGAGTGACTGTGCAGGGGACTTCCGGGGGTACGCACTGAAATGGGGCTTCCAAGGCAAAATTGTTTGCATTGTTTATCTACAGACGGCTAAACGTTGGGAATGGCAAAGTGGTGGCATGCGGCATTCAATCTGCTTGGACCGCACGCCAGGGGGTGGGGGCGTTGGGGTGGGGTGGGGTGGGGGGGGGGGGGGGGTTCTTGTTAGGGGGCCCTGGCGGGTCCCTTTGTGGCCGAAGTTGGGGAGTAAAGCCGAGTTCAGGTGAGCTCAGGGAAGTTGTAAGTTGAGCGTGTGGTGCACTCCACCTCCCAAAAGCTCCTGATTGGCACCCACTCAAACGCGCATAACTCGGCATCAAGGAAGTGTTGTGCATGCCCAAGCTGCTCACAGTCCTTGCTGAGATGAAAGACCCCATGCATTAGCGGCATGGCTTTACAGAGCTTCCCACTAATGACTGGGTCCAATGACTGGCTGCGGGGGGCGTGGCAGGGGGGGGGGGGGGGGGGGGGCAACACCAAGCGCTCCCGCAGCTGCCCAACTATTGGACCCCACTCACACGGAGGCGGCACAACAGGGGCCACCCCCGGAAAAGCAGGAATGACCCAACGCGCCTCGCCAAGGGAACAACGGGTGGATGTCCAGGGCCCCGTAAGGAAGCAAGCACAGGACATAATGCCGCACGGGGGCTACCGCAACAAAGGCAGTTGCCCGTTGTCACCTCTGCTGCCCTCAACGGTCAATCTTGTTTTGGTCCTCCGGATGAGCGCATATTTGCACTTTGGCGGTCGACAAGCGAGAGCGCAACAAAGCCCGGCAATAGAGCCCCTGCCCCATTGCATGCACTGCCGCCTCGGCGATGCCGTGAGCCCAGCCCCCCTTATCCCAAATCGCCATGTGCCTGTTCGATGTGACTTCACAGGGGCGAACATTCAAACGAAGCTGACTTTCGAAGCACTGGCCCTCCACGTGCAACAGTACTTGGGGTTCGTACTGGGCCGGGTCCCCACTGCAGGTGTTGCCCTGGTGCAGTGCACGGCTGCTGACCAGGGCCTGCCCTTGAATAGAGGGATCCTCCAGCCCCCCAGTCCTCTGTTCCCCACGCTGTGACGTTACCTGCAGTTATTGCGATCCGGTACCAAGCACATTTCAATTTATTAGAAATTGATTAATTATTTGGACCACATGGGTCACAAACAACCTGATACAAAAATTTGGATTCGCAAAATTAATTACTTAGGTGCATAGAAGCTCACATTCATTGCCAAAGTTAATAAATTAGGTGCGTAGAAGCTCACATTCATTGCCAAAATTAATTAATTAGGTGCGTAGAAGCTCACATTCATTGCCAAAATTAATTAATTAGGTGCGTAGAAGCTCACATTCATTACCAAAATTAATTAATTAGGTGCGTAGAAGCTCACATTCATTGCCAAAATGAATTAATTAGGTGCGTAGAAGCTCACATTCATTGCCAAAATTAATTTTTTTGGTGCGTAGAAGCTCACATTCATTGCCAAAATTTATTGATTAGGTGCGTAGAAGCTCACATTCATTGCCAAAATTAATTACTTAGGTGCGTAGAAGCTCACATTCATTGCCAAAATTTATTAATTAGGTGCGTAGAAGCTCACATTCATTGCCAAAATTATTCAAATAGGTGCGTAGAAGCTCACATTCATTGCCAAAATTAATTAATTAGGTGCGTAGAAGCTCACATTCATTGCCAAAATTAATCACGTACGTGTGTAGAAGCTCACATTCATTGCCAAAATTAATTACGTAGGTGCGTAGAAGCTCACATTCATTACCAAAATTTATTAATTAGGTGCGTAGAAGCTCACATTCATTGCCAAAATTAATTAATTTGCTGCGTTGAAGCTCACATTCATTGCCAAAGTTAATTAATTAGGTGCGTAGAAGCTCACATTCATTGCCAAAATTAATTAATTAGGTGCGTAGAAGCTCCCATTCATTGCCAAAATGATTTAATTAGGTGCGTAGAAGCTCACATTCATTGCCAAAATTAATTAATTAGGTGTGTAGAAGCTCACATTCATTGCCAAAGTCAATTACTTAGGTGCGTAGAAGCTCACATTCATTGCCAAAATTAATAAATTAGGTGCGTAGAAGCTCACATTCATTGCCAAAGTTAATTACTTAGGTGCGTAGAAGCTCACATTCATTGCCAAAATAAATTAATTAGGTGCATAGAAGCTCACATTCATTGCCAAAATTATTTCTCTAGGTGCATAGAAGCTCACATTCATTGCCAAAGTTAATTACTTAGGTGCATAGAAGCTCACATTCATTGCCAAAATTCATTAATTTGGTGCGTTGAGGCTCACATTCATTGCCAAAGTTATTTAGTTATGTGCATAGAAGCTCACATCCATTGCCAAAACTAATTAATTTGGTGCGTAGAAGCTCACATTCATTGCCAAAATTAATTAATTAGGTGCGTAGAAGCTCACATTCATTGCCAAAATTAATTAATTAGGTGCGTAGAAGCTCACATTCATTGCCAAAATTAATTAATTAGGTGCGTAGAAGCTCACATTCATTGCCAAAATTAATTACTTAGGTGCGTAGAAGCTCACATTCATGGCCAAAATTAATAAATTAGGTGCATAGAAGCTCACCTTCATTGCCAAAATTAATCAATTTGGTGCATAGAAGCTCACATTCATTGCCAAAATTAATTAATTAGGTGCGTAAAAGCTCACATTCATTGCCAAAATTAATTGCTTAGGTGCGTAGAAGCTCACATTCACTGCCAAAATTCATTACTTAGATGTGTACAAGCTCACATTCATTGCCAAAAACAATTACTTAGGTGCATAGAAGCTCACATTCATTGCCAAAAATAATTAATTAGGTGTGTAGAAGCTCACATTCATTGCCAAAATTAATTGATTTGGTGTGTAGAAGCTCACATTCCTTGCCAAAATTAATTAATTAGGTGCGTAGAAGTTCACATTCATTGCCAAAATTAATTAATTAGGTGCGTAGAAGCTCACATTCATTGCCAAAATTAATTACTTAGGTGCGTAGAAGCTCACATTCATTGCCAAAATTAATTAATTAGGTGCGTAGAAGCTCACATTCATTGCCAAAATTAATTACTTAGGTGCATAGAAGCCTACATTCATTGCCAAAATGAATTAATTAGGTGAGTAGAAGCTCACATTCATTACCAAAATTCATTACTTAGGTGCGTAGAAGCTCACATTCATTGCCAAACTTAATTACTCAGGTGCGTAGAAGCTCAGATTCATTGCCAAAATTAATTTTTTTGGTGCGTAGAAGCTCACATTCATTGCCAAAATTAATTACTTAGGTGCGTAGAAGCTCACATTCATTGCCAAAATTAATTACTTAGGTGCGTAGAAGCTCACATTCATTGCCAAAATTAATTAATTAGGTGCGTAGAAGCTCACATTCATTGCCGAAATTAATTACTTTGGTGCGTAGAAGCTCACATTCATTGCCAAAATTAATTACTTAGGTGCATAGAAGGTCACATTCATTGCCAAAATTAATCACTTAGGTGCGTAGAAGGTCACATTCATTGCCAAAATTAATTACTTAGGTGCATAGAAGCTCACATTCATTGCCAAAATTAATTAATTAGGTGCATAGAAGCTCACATTCATTGCCAAAATTAATTACTTAGGTGCATAGAAGCCTACATTCATTGCCAAAATTTATTAATTAGGTGCATAGAAGCTCACACTCATTGCCAAAATTAATTACTTAGGTGCGTAGAAGCTCACATTCATTGCCAAACTTAATTAATTTGGTGTTTAGAAGCTCACATTCATTGCCAAAATTTATTACTTAGGTGCATAGAAGCTCACATTCATTGCCAAAATTAATTACGTAGGTGCGTAGAAGCTCACATTCATTGCCGAAATTAATTAATTAGGTGCGTAGAAGCTCACATTCATTGCCAAAAATAATTAATTAGGTGTGTAGAAGCTCACATTCATTGCCAAAATTAATTGATTTGGTGTGTAGAAGCTCACATTCCTTGCCAAAATTAATTAATTAGGTGCGTAGAAGTTCACATTCATTGCCAAAATTAATTAATTAGGTGCGTAGAAGCTCACATTCATTGCCAAAATTAATTACTTAGGTGCGTAGAAGCTCACATTCATTGCCAAAATTAATTAATTAGGTGCGTAGAAGCTCACATTCATTGCCAAAATTAATTACTTAGGTGCATAGAAGCCTACATTCATTGCCAAAATGAATTAATTAGGTGAGTAGAAGCTCACATTCATTACCAAAATTCATTACTTAGGTGCGTAGAAGCTCACATTCATTGCCAAACTTAATTACTCAGGTGCGTAGAAGCTCAGATTCATTGCCAAAATTAATTTTTTTGGTGCGTAGAAGCTCACATTCATTGCCAAAATTAATTACTTAGGTGCGTAGAAGCTCACATTCATTGCCAAAATTAATTACTTAGGTGCGTAGAAGCTCACATTCATTGCCAAAATTAATTAATTAGGTGCGTAGAAGCTCACATTCATTGCCGAAATTAATTACTTTGGTGCGTAGAAGCTCACATTCATTGCCAAAATTAATTACTTAGGTGCATAGAAGGTCACATTCATTGCCAAAATTAATCACTTAGGTGCGTAGAAGGTCACATTCATTGCCAAAATTAATTACTTAGGTGCATAGAAGCTCACATTCATTGCCAAAATTAATTAATTAGGTGCATAGAAGCTCACATTCATTGCCAAAATTAATTACTTAGGTGCATAGAAGCCTACATTCATTGCCAAAATTTATTAATTAGGTGCATAGAAGCTCACACTCATTGCCAAAATTAATTACTTAGGTGCGTAGAAGCTCACATTCATTGCCAAACTTAATTAATTTGGTGTTTAGAAGCTCACATTCATTGCCAAAATTTATTACTTAGGTGCATAGAAGCTCACATTCATTGCCAAAATTAATTACGTAGGTGCGTAGAAGCTCACATTCATTGCCGAAATTAATTAATTAGGTGCGTAGAAGCTCACATTCATTGCCAAAATTAATTAATTAGGTGCGTAGAAGCTCACATTCATTGCCAAAATTAATTAATTAGGTGCGTAGAAGCTCACATTCATTGCCAAAATTAATTAATTAGGTGCGTAGAAGCTCACATTCATTGCCAAAATTAATTAATTAGGTGCGTAGAAGCTCACATTCATTGCCAAAATTAATTACGTAGGTGCGTAGAAGCTCACATTCATTGCCGAAATTAATTAATTAGGTGTGTAGAAGCTCACATTCATTGCCAAAATTAATTAATTTGGTGTGTAGAAGCTCACATTCATTGCCAAAATTTATTACTTAGGTGCATAGAAGCTCACATTCATTGCCAAAATGAAGTACGTAGGTGCGTAGAAGATCACATTCATTGCCGAAATTAGTGAATTAGGTGCGTAGAAGCTCACATTCATTGCCAAAATTAATTAATTAGGTGCGTAGAAGCTCACATTCATTGCCAAAATTAATTACGTAGGTGCGTAGAAGCTCACATTCATTGCCGAAATTAATTAATTAGGTGTGTAGAAGCTCACATTCATTGCCAAAATTAATTAATTAGGTGCGTAGAAGCTCACATTCATTGCCAAAATTAATTAATTAGGTGCGTAGAAGCTCACATTCATTGCCAAAATTCATTACTTAGGTGCATAGAAGCTCACATTCATTGCCAAAGTTAATTAATTAGGTGCGTAGAAGCTCACATTAATTGCCAAAATTAATTAATTAGGTGCGTAGAAGCTCACATTCATGGCCAAAGTTAATTAATTAGGTGCGTAGAAGCTCACATTCATTGCCAAAATTAATTACTTAGGTGCGTAGAAGCTCACATTCATTACCAAAATTAATTACTTAGGTGCGTAGAAGCTCACATTCATTGCCAAAATTAATTACTTAGGTGCGTAGAAGCTCACATTCATTGCCAAAATTAATTAATTAGGTGCGTAGAAGCTCACATTCATTGCCAAAATTAATTACTTTGGTGCGTAGAAGCTCACATTCATTGCCAAAATTGATTACTTAGGTGCGTAGAAGCTCACATTCATTGCCAAAATTAATTACTTAGGTGCGTAGAAGCTCACATTCATTGCCAAAATTAATTACTTATGTGCATAGAAGCTCACATTCATTGCCAAAATTTATTAATTAGGTGCATAGAAGCTCACATTCATTGCCAAAATTAATTACTTAGGTGCATAGAAGCCTACATTCATTGCCAAAATTTATTAATTAGGTGCATAGAAGCTCACACTCATTGCCAAAATTAATTACTTAGGTGCGTAGAAGCTCACATTCATTGCCAAAATTAATTAATTTGGTGTTTAGAAGCTCACATTCATTGCCAAAATTTATTACTTAGGTGCATAGAAGCTCACATTCATTGCCAAAATTAATTACGTAGGTGCGTAGAAGCTCACATTCATTGCCGAAATTAATTTATTAGGTGCGTAGAAGCTCACATTCATTGCCAAAATTAATTAATTAGGTGCGTAGAAGCTCACATTCATTGCCAAAATTAATTAATTAGGTGCGTAGAAGCTCACATTCATTGCCAAAATTAATTACGTAGGTGCGTAGAAGCTCACATTCATTGCCGAAATTAATTAATTAGGTGCGTAGAAGCTCACATTCATTGCCAAAATTAATTAATTTGGTGTGTAGAAGCTCACATTCATTGCCAAAATTTATTACTTAGGTGCATAGAAGCTCACATTCATTGCCAAAATGAAGTACGTAGGTGCGTAGAAGATCACATTCATTGCCGAAATTAGTGAATTAGGTGCGTAGAAGCTCACATTCATTGCCAAAATTAATTAATTAGGTGCGTAGAAGCTCACATTCATTGCCAAAATTAATTAATTAGGTGCGTAGAAGCTCACATTCATTGCCAAAATTCATTACTTAGGTGCATAGAAGCTCACATTCATTGCCAAAGTTAATTAATTAGGTGCGTAGAAGCTCACATTCATTGCCAAAATTAATTAATTAGGTGCGTAGAAGCTCAGATTCATGGCCAAAGTTAATTAATTAGGTGCGTAGAAGCTCACATTCATTGCCAAAATTAATTACTTAGGTGCGTAGAAGCTCACATTCATTGCCAAAATTAATTACGTAGGTGCGTAGAAGCTCACATTCATTGCCAAAATTAAGTAATTAGGTGCGTAGAAGCTCACATTCATTGCCAAAATTAATTAATTAGGTGCGTAGAAGCTCACATTCATTGCCAAAATTAATTACTTAGGTGCGTAGAAGCTCACGTTCATTGCCAAAATTAATTACTTAGGTGCATAGAAGCTCACATACATTGCGAAAATTGATTAATTTGGTGTGTAGAAGCTCACATTCATTGCCAAAATTGATTAATTTGGTGTGTAGAAGCTCACATTCATTGCCAAAATTAATTACTTAGGTGCGTGGAAGCTGACATTCATTGCCAAAATTTATTAATTAGGTGCAGAGAAGCGCACATTCATTGCCAAAATGAATTACTTAGGTGCGTAGAAGCTCACATTCATTGCCAAAATAAATTACTTAGGTGCGTAGAAGCTCACATTCATTGCCAAAATTAATTACTTAGGTGCGTAGAAGCTCACATTCATTGCCAAAATTAATTACTTTGGTGCGTAGAAGCTCACATTCATTGCCAAAATTAATTACTTAGGTGCATAGAAGCTCACATTCATTGCCAAAATTAATTAATTAGGTGCGTAGAAGCTCACATTCATTGCCAAAATTCATTAATTAGGTGCGTAGAAGCTCACATTCATTGCCAAAGTTAATTAATTAGGTGCGTAGAAGCTCACATTCATTGCCAAAATTAATTAATTAGGTGCGTAGAAGCTCAGATTCATGGCCAAAGTTAATTAATTAGGTGCGTAGAAGCTCACATTCATTGCCAAAATTAATTACTTAGGTGCGTAGAAGCTCACATTCATTACCAAAATTAATTACTTAGGTGCGTAGAAGCTCACATTCATTGCCAAACTTAATTAATTTGGTGTTTAGAAGCTCACATTCATTGCCAAAATTTATTACTTAGGTGCATAGAAGCTCACATTCATTGCCAAAATTAATTACGTAGGTGCGTAGAAGCTCACATTCATTGCCGAAATTAATTAATTAGGTGCGTAGAAGTTCACATTCATTGCCAAAATTAATTAATTAGGTGCGTAGAAGCTCACATTCATTGCCAAAATTAATTAATTAGGTGCGTAGAAGCTCACATTCATTGCCAAAATTAATTAATTAGGTGCGTAGAAGCTCACATTCATTGCCAAAATTAATTAATTAGGTGCGTAGAAGCTCACATTCATTGCCAAAATTAATTACGTAGGTGCGTAGAAGCTCACATTCATTGCCGAAATTAATTAATTAGGTGCGTAGAAGCTCACATTCATTGCCAAAATTAATTAATTTGGTGTGTAGAAGCTCACATTCATTGCCAAAATTTATTACTTAGGTGCATAGAAGCTCACATTCATTGCCAAAATGAAGTACGTAGGTGCGTAGAAGATCACATTCATTGCCGAAATTAGTGAATTAGGTGCGTAGAAGCTCACATTCATTGCCAAAATGAATTAATTAGGTGCGTAGAAGCTCACATTCATTGCCAAAATTAATTAATTAGGTGCGTAGAAGCTCACATTCATTGCCAAAATTCATTACTTAGGTGCATAGAAGCTCACATTCATTGCCAAAGTTAATTAATTAGGTGCGTAGAAGCTCACATTCATTGCCAAAATTAATTAATTAGGTGCGTAGAAGCTCAGATTCATGGCCAAAGTTAATTAATTAGGTGCGTAGAAGCTCACATTCATTGCCAAAATTAATTACTTAGGTGCGTAGAAGCTCACATTCATTACCAAAATTAATTACTTAGGTGCGTAGAAGCTCACATTCATTGCCAAAATTAATTACTTAGGTGCGTAGAAGCTCACATTCATTGCCAAAATTAATCACTTAGGTGCGTAGAAGGTCAGATTCATTGCCAAAATTAATTACTTTGGTGCGTAGAAGCTCACATTCATTGCCAAAATTAATTACTTAGGTGCATAGAAGCTCACATTCATTGCCAAAATTAATTACTTAGGTGCGTAGAAGGTCACATTCATTGCCAAAATTAATTACTTATGTGCATAGAAGCTCACATTCATTGCCAAAATTAATTAATTAGGTGCATAGGAGCTCACATTCATTGCCAAAATTAATTACTTAGGTGCATAGAAGCCTACATTCATTGCCAAAATTTTTTAATTAGGTGCATAGAAGCTCACACTCATTGCCAAAATTAATTACTTAGGTGCGTAGAAGCTCACATTCATTGCCAAAATTAATTAATTTGGTGTTTAGAAGCTCACATTCATTGCCAAAATTTATTACTTAGGTGCATAGAAGCTCACATTCATTGCCAAAATTAATTACGTAGGTGCGTAGCAGCTCACATTCATTGCCAAAATTAATTTATTAGGTGCGTAGAAGCTCACATTCATTGCCAAAATTAATTAATTAGGTGCGTAGAAGCTCACATTCATTGCCAAAATTAATTAATTAGGTGCGTAGAAGCTCACATTCAGTGCCAAAATTAATTACGTAGGTGCGTAGAAGCTCACATTCATTGCCGAAATTAATTAATTAGGTGTGTAGAAGCTCACATTCATTGCCAAAATTTATTACTTAGGTGCATAGAAGCTCACATTCATTGCCAAAATTAATTACGTAGGTGCGTAGAAGCTCACATTCATTGCCGAAATTAATTTATTAGGTGCGTAGAAGCTCACATTCATTGCCAAAATTAATTAATTAGGTGCGTAGAAGCTCACATTCATTGCCAAAATTAATTAATTAGGTGCGTAGAAGCTCACATTCATTGCCAAAATTAATTACGTAGGTGCGTAGAAGCTCACATTCATTGCCGAAATTAATTAATTAGGTGCGTAGAAGCTCACATTCATTGCCAAAATTAATTAATTTGGTGTGTAGAAGCTCACATTCATTGCCAAAATTTATTACTTAGGTGCATAGAAGCTCACATTCATTGCCAAAATGAAGTACGTAGGTGCGTAGAAGATCACATTCATTGCCGAAATTAGTGAATTAGGTGCGTAGAAGCTCACATTCATTGCCAAAATTAATTAATTAGGTGCGTAGAAGCTCACATTCATTGCCAAAATTAATTAATTAGGTGCGTAGAAGCTCACATTCATTGCCAAAATTCATTACTTAGGTGCATAGAAGCTCACATTCATTGCCAAAGTTAATTAATTAGGTGCGTAGAAGCTCACATTCATTGCCAAAATTAATTAATTAGGTGCGTAGAAGCTCAGATTCATGGCCAAAGTTAATTAATTAGGTGCGTAGAAGCTCACATTCATTGCCAAAATTAATTACTTAGGTGCGTAGAAGCTCACATTCATTGCCAAAATTAATTACGTAGGTGCGTAGAAGCTCACATTCATTGCCAAAATTGAGTAATTAGGTGCGTAGAAGCTCACATTCATTGCCAAAATTAATTAATTAGGTGCGTAGAAGCTCACATTCATTGCCAAAATTGATTACTTAGGTGCGTAGAAGCTCACGTTCATTGCCAAAATTAATTACTTAGGTGCATAGAAGCTCACATACATTGCCAAAATGATTTAATTAGGTGTGTAGAAGCTCACATTCATTGCCAAAATTGATTAATTTGGTGTGTAGAAGCTCACATTCATTGCCAAAATTAATTACTTAGGTGCGTGGAAGCTGACATTCATTGCCAAAATTTATTAATTAGGTGCAGAGAAGCGCACATTCATTGCCAAAATTAATTACTTAGGTGCGTAGAAGCTCACATTCATTGCCAAAATAAATTACTTAGGTGCGTAGAAGCTCACATTCATTGCCAAAATTAATTACTTAGGTGCGTACAAGCTCACGTTCATTGCCAAAATTAATTACTTTGGTGCGTAGAAGCTCACATTCATTGCCAAAATTAATTACTTAGGTGCATAGAAGCTCACATTCATTGCCAAAATTAATTAATTAGGTGCGTAGAAGCTCACATTCATTGCCAAAATTCATTAATTAGGTGCGTAGAAGCTCACATTCATTGCCAAAGTTAATTAATTAGGTGCGTAGAAGCTCACATTCATTGCCAAAATTAATTAATTAGGTGCGTAGAAGCTCAGATTCATGGCCAAAGTTAATTAATTAGGTGCGTAGAAGCTCACATTCATTGCCAAAATTAATTACTTAGGTGCGTAGAAGCTCACATTAATTACCAAAATTAATTACTTAGGTGCGTAGAAGCTCACATTCATTGCCAAAATTAATTACTTAGGTGCGTAGAAGCTCACATTCATTGCCAAAATTAATTAATTAGGTGCGTAGAAGCTCACATTCATTGCCAAAATTAATTACTTTGGTGCGTAGAAGCTCACATTCATTGCCAAAATTAATTACTTAGGTGCATAGAAGCTCACATTCATTGCCAAAATTAATTACTTAGGTGCGTAGAAGGTCACATTCATTGCCAAAATTAATTACTTATGTGCATAGAAGCTCACATTCATTGCCAAAATTAATTAATTAGGTGCATAGAAGCTCACATTCATTGCCAAAATTAATTACTTAGGTGCACAGAAGCCTACATTCATTGCCAAAATTTATTAATTAGGTGCATAGAAGCTCACACTCATTGCCAAAATTAATTACTTAGGTGCGTAGAAGCTCACATTCATTGCCAAAATTAATTAATTTGGTGTTTAGAAGCTCACATTCATTGCCAAAATTTATTACTTAGGTGCATAGAAGCTCACATTCATTGCCAAAATTAATTACGTAGGTGCGTAGAAGCTCACATTCATTGCCGAAATTAATTAATTAGGTGCGTAGAAGCTCACATTCATTGCCAAAATTAATTAATTAGGTGCGTAGAAGCTCAGATTCATTGCCAAAATTAATTAATTAGGTGCGTAGAAGCTCACATTCATTGCCAAAATTAATTACGTAGGTGCGTAGAAGCTCACATTCATTGCCGAAATTAATTAATTAGGTGCGTAGAAGCTCACATTCATTGCCAAAATTAATTAATTTGGTGTGTAGAAGCTCACATTCATTGCCAAAATTTATTACTTAGGTGCATAGAAGCTCACATTCATTGCCAAAATGAAGTACGTAGGTGCGTAGAAGATCACATTCATTGCCGAAATTAGTGAATTAGGTGCGTAGAAGCTCACATTCATTGCCAAAATTAATTAATTAGGTGCGTAGAAGCTCACCTTCATTGCCAAAATTAATTAATTAGGTGCGTAGAAGCTCACATTCATTGCCAAAATTCATTACTTAGGTGCATAGAAGCTCACATTCATTGCCAAAGTTAATTAATTAGGTGCGTAGAAGCTCACATTCATTGCCAAAATTAATTAATTAGGTGCGTAGAAGCTCAGATTCATGGCCAAAGTTAATTAATTAGGTGCGTAGAAGCTCACATTCATTGCCAAAATTAATTACTTAGGTGCGTAGAAGCTCACATTCATTGCCAAAATTAATTACGTAGGTGCGTAGAAGCTCACATTCATTGCCAAAATTAAGTAATTAGGTGCGTAGAAGTTCACATTCATTGCCAAAATTAATAAATTAGGTGCGTAGAAGCTCACATTCATTGCCAAAATTAATTACTTAGGTGCGTAGAAGCTCACGTTCATTGCCAAAATTAATTAATTAGGTGCATAGAAGCTCACATACATTGCCAAAATGATTTAATTAGGTGTGTAGAAGCTCACATTCATTGCCAAAATTGATTAATTTGGTGTGTAGAAGCTCACATTCATTGCCAAAATTAATTACTTAGCTGCGTGGAAGCTGACATTCATTGCCAAAATTAATTAATTAGGTGCAGAGAAGCGCACTTTCATTGCCAAAATTAATTACTTAGGTGCGTAGAAGCTCACATTCATTGCCAAAATTAATTACTTAGGTGCGTAGAAGCTCACATTCATTGCCAAAATTAATTACTTAGGTGCGTAGAAGCTCACATTCATTGCCAAAATTAATTACTTTGGTGCGTAGAAGCTCACATTCATTGCCAAAATTAATTACTTAGGTGCATAGAAGCTCACATTCATTGCCAAAATTAATTAATTAGGTGCGCAGAAGCTCACATTCATTGCCAAAATTAATTACTTATGTGCATAGAAGCTCACATTCATTGCCAAAATTAATTAATTAGGTGCATAGAAGCTCACATTCATTGCCAAAATTAATTACTTAGGTGCATAGAAGCTCACATTCATTGCCAAAATTTATTAATTAGGTGCATAGAAGCTCACACTCATTGCCAAAATTAATTAATTAGGTGCGTAGAAGCTCACATTCATTGCCAAAGTCAATTACTTAGGTACCTAGAAGCTCACATTCATAGCCAAAATTAATAAATTTGGTGTGTAGAAGCTCACATTCATTGCCAAAATTTATTACTCAGGTGCGTAGAAGCTCACATTCATTGCCAAGATTAATTAATTAGGTGCGTACAAGCTCACATTCATTGCCAAAATTAATTACTTGGGTGCGTAGAAGCTCACATTCATTGCCAAAATTAATTACTTAGGTGCGTAGAAGCTCACATTCATTGCCAAAATTAATTACTTTGGTGCGTAGAAGCTCACATTCATAGCCAAAATTAATTAATTTGGTGTGTAGAAGCTCACATTCATTGCCAAAATTTATTAATTAGGTGCATAGAAGCTCACATTCATTGCCAAAATTAATTAATTAGGTGCATAGAAGATCACATTCATTGCCAAATTTAATTACTCAGGTGCGTAGAAGCTCACATTCATTGCCAAAATTAATTAATTAGGTGCGTACAAGCTCACATTCATTGCCAAAATTATTTACTTAGGTGCGTAGAAGCTCACATTCATTGCATAAATTAATTACTTAGGTGCGTAGAAGCTCACATTCATAGCCAAAATTAACTACTTAGGTGCGTAGAAGCTCACATTCATTGCCAAAATTAATTACTTTGGTGCGTAGAAGCTCACATTCATTGCCAAAATTTATTACTTAGGTGCATAGAAGCTCACATTCATTGCCAAAATTATTTACTTAGGTGCGTAGAAGCTCACATTCATTGCCAAAATTAATTACTTTTGTGCATAGAAACTCACATTCATTGCCAAAATTAATTAATTAGGTGCATAGAAGCTCACATTCATTGCCAAAATTAATTACGTAGGTGCATAGAAGCTCACATTCATTGCCAAAATTTATCACTTAGGTGCATGGAAGCTCACACTCATTGCCAAAATTTATTAATTAGGTGCGTAGAAGCTCACATTCATTGCCAAAGTCAATGACTTAGGTGCGTAGAAGCTCACATTCATTGCCAAAATTAATTAATTTGGTGTGTAGAAGCTCACATTCATTGCCAAAACTTATTAATTAGGTGCATAGAAGCTCGCATTCATTGCCAAAATTAATTACGTAGGTGCGTAGAAGATCACATTCATTGCCGAAATTAATTAATTAGGTGCGTAGAAGCTCACATTCATTGCCAAAATTAATCAATTAGGTGCGTAGAAGCTCACATTCATTGCCAAAATTAATTAATTAGGTGCGTAGCAGCTCACATTCATTGCCAAAATATATTACTTAGGTGCATAGAAGCTCACATTCATTGCCAAAGTTAATTAATCAGGTTTCGTAGAAGCTCACATTCATGGCCAAAGTTAATTAATTAGGTGCGTAGAAGCTCACATTCATTGCCAAAGTCAATTAATTAGGTGCATAGAAGCTCACATTCATTGCCAAAATTTATCAATTAGGTGCATAGAAGCTCACACTCATTGCCAAAATTAATTACTTAGGTGCATAGAAGCTCACATTCATGGCCAAAGTTAATTAATTAGGTGCGTAGAAGCTCACATTCATGGCCAAAGTTAATTAATTAGGTGCGTAGAAGCTCACATTCATGGCCAAAGTTAATGAATTAGGTGCGTAGAAGCTCACATTCATTGCCAAAATTATTCAATTAGGTGCGTAGAAGCTCACATTCATTGCCAAAATTAATTACTTAGGTGCGTAGAAGCTCACATTTCTTGCCAAAATTAAGTAATTAGGTGCGTAGAAGCTCACATTCATTGCCAAAATTGATTAATTTGGTGCGTAGAAGCTCACATTCATTGCCAAAAACAATTACTTAGGTGCGTAGAAGCTCACGTTCATTGCCAAAATTAATTAATTAGGTGCATAGAAGCTCAGATTCATTGTCAAAGTTAATTACTTAGGTGCATGGAAGCTCACATTCATTGCCAAACTGAATTAATTAGGTGCGTAGAAGCTCACATTCATTGCCAAAATTAATTACTTAGGTGCGTAGAAGCTGACGTTCATTGCCAAAATTAATTAATTAGGTGCATAGAAGCTCACATTCATTGCCATATTTACTTACTTAGGTGCATAGAAGCTCACATCCATTGCCAAAATTAATTAATTAGGTGTGTGGAAGCTCACATTCATTGCCAAAATTAATTAATTAGGTGCGTACAAGCTCACGTTCATTGCCAAAATTTAATTAATTAGGTGCATAGAAGCTCACATTCATTGCCAAAATTAATTACTTAGGTGCATAGAGGCTCACATTCATTGCCAAAATTTATGAATTTGGTGTGTAGAAGCTCACATTCATTGCCAAAATTAATTACTTAGGTGCGTAGAAGCTCACATTCATTGCCAAAATTCATTCATTAGGTGTGTAGAAGCTCACATTCATTACCAAAATTAATTAATTAGGTGCGTAGAAGCTCACATTCATTGCCAAAATTAATTACTAAGGTGCGTAGAAGCTCACGTTCATTGCCAAAATTAATTAATTAGGTGCATAGAAGCTCACATTCATTGCCAAACTTAATTACTTAGGTGCATAGAAGCTCACATTCATTGCCAAACTTAATTAATTAGGTGTGTAGAAGCTCACATTCATTGCCAAAATTCATTAATTAGGTGCGTACAAGCTCAGGTTCATTGCCAAAATTTAATTAATTAGGTGCATAGAAGCTCACATTCATTGCCAAAATTAATTACTTAGGTGCATAGTGAAGCGGTACCCAGAACGCCATGACCATGGTGGGGTATACAACCGGTCTCCGTGTGCCCACTAACCCCATGTACGGAGGGGAAGACGCCCGGTGAAGCCCGGTGAGAGCCCGGCAGGAGCGTGTCCCTTGCCGTAAAGCCCCCGTGACGGCATTCCGGCCACTTGGGGCATGTTACCATGTACCGGCAAACTGCCATTTGCCGGTATCTTACTATTTCACGCCAATCTGCCCCGCACCGCCTTCGGCCGTCGATTCGGCAACCTAACCCTAACAACAGATGTAGGTAAGACGTGTTTGTGTGAGAGATATGGGCATTTCAGCTATTAGCGGCCGCATCGGCAACGGATGCGTCGCCCGCTGAGATTTACACATCAGAATATCAGGAATCAACAGGGTTTTATTTTCATATTGTTTCCGTAAATTTTCACGCTTCCGTTCTGATAATCAATGTTTTGACTGCTGGCGGTTGGCTCGCGACTTTGGCGTAACCGCCAGTTTAACTGTTATTTACAGACATTTTAGCGCAATCCGTGACGAAGACTCTAAAGTCTTCAGGAATTGCATTGATGCATCTGCAATTTTCACATTGTACACTCGCAACCTTAATCCGAATTTTTCAGGATGTCGAAATCGGATTTTCGACTTCGACATCCCCGCACTTGATTTGACCTCTTTCGAGTGGACCTACGTGCTTCCCTATGCACGAATCAACTTTCCTTTTGTCTTGCCCTCCATTTGTCTTAGAGATATGGGCAAAACAAAGTTGATCCGTGAGGCCACTTGTGAGGGTCATATCTCGTGCTGCTTGCGAGGAATGACAATGAGTAAGCATGGGATGTATTCACAATACTCCCGACGTAATTTAGGAAGCTTTTTACGCCTTGCGTCTCCACCCGTGCGCGCTAGCGTAATCGATCATGGTCAAAAGGGTAGAGCTTGCGTTATAACTCTTTGGCCATGATATTGCGTGCGTTAAGATGACTTTCGAGTGTAGCGCGCGAGTGTTGGTGTTGCATAGGAACTTTCCTTGAGTTCCTATGAGCGATTGACACAAAGTTATGCTCTTGGAGGGGCATGACATATCGTGGGGGGAGCTACCTTTTTGGGCAGTATGTGGTATGTGCCATGTGTTACATTGCGTGCCCATTTGGCGGGTTTGGCTAAGAGTGATACACCCACCAATGGACCTCATATTGCACTAGGCCCTTCCTTATACTCCCCACGATCAATTGCAAGCCTAACCTTCGTGGAGGAAAGCTTGTGTGGCGATCCCAAAGCGATGCGTTGGGAGCAAGGTGTGTGTTTTGCAATTTTCCATACTTTCATGTGCCCACTTGGGAAGTAGCGCTCGTGACCTTTCAAAGCGCCCCAAGTGGAGCACATATGTGGAATCGAAGGTCATTGGTGTCAAGTCATTGTGTGTAGAAGGATTGGTCCATTACTCAATCCAAGCCGAAGATATTATAATATATTTGTGCGCCTTTCAAGGCACCATTGGGTGTTTTTTCGCCACTCTTGCTGTTTTGTGCCCGTCATGATGTCAAGTGGCGACCGTGTATCTCAACGTTGCGCCCAATTGACATCATGACCCAAGTATGTTATGAGGGTACATACTTCGGTGCCCAACATATCTTGGACCCGGCGAATAACTCCTCTTGGGCTTGGCGTACCGTGGCCGCCATGTTGGCGATTTGGGACCATCCCAAATCATGGGCTCACTTGGCGACCCTGCCATTCCCGAAACCGGAGGAGTTGGGCGACGCCCAAAAGATATGTTGGACACATATGACTTGATACCAATCTTATGGCACACTCCGGTCCAAGTCGGGCATGTGCCTCATTTGCCCCAACCATGAGTGTGCGCATTTTCGGGCATTTTGAGCAATTTTCCATATTTTCTGCCCGCCGTGCACCATGTTCAGCCACTTCGTGCACGCCGGACTCATGGACCAATGGACCATATATGACACGGGTGTTATGGACATTGGTCCCCATAGTTCACACACCACGTGGGCGAAGCGGAGCAACCTTCGTTTGGGTGCTAGCCCAAAGTGAGTGTGGACAATTTTGCCATTTTGGCATTTGTGGACCCAATTGGGATTGTCACCACGCCGAGTGGCATGGAGATCTTTGAGAGCCAAGTGCATGGGAGTCTCTGTTGGACTCCCGGTAGATCGCCTATGGAATGGCGGATCCGATCTCCAAGCCGGCGTGGAGATATACTATTGGGAGCACCCCCGAATTTTGGCTCATTTCGAGCAGCCAAAATGACCCCCTTTTGGGACCCCAATTTCACCCCCCCGTGTCGTCAATTGGCGGCCCCATATCTCTATGCCCACAGGAAGCCCCGACCTAATTTCAAGTTGTACACTCAGATATAGGTCCTAGGTCCTGCGTCCTATCCTGTGAGCCATTGGCCTTGCCCTGGCCGGGCGAGCCACGCGTGGGAATGACGCCAATTTTGGTAATTTTGGCATCATGACCCCACTTGACGAACCCGTGGTGCCCTGATGCCGGGACCTCAGTGGGAACCAGGTTGGGTGAGGGCTCTAGGGAGTTCGTACTCGAAGGGCATAGGGTCAGTTGCCTCGTCCCTACCTCTGGCGGGTCCAGACGAGGGGTCAATTATGGAGATTTTTGAGCTAAGGTCAGTTTGGGCTGAAACAGCCCATTTTCAGCTACCAACTCCTGGGGGATATTGGCGGGGCCATATCTCTAACTCAGAAGGGAGTTGGGACCTGCCGTGATGGGAGCACAGGGAGCCACTGTGGGTTGGCCTTGGAGTTCTTTGGTTCCCAGGAACTCGCCTGTGGCTGAGCGCGACACCCCCCCTATCGGCAGGGTTTCAGGGTCCGGACTGAGCAGGGCATGGGTTGTGTTTGAGCCCCCGCCCCCACCAGCCACTGAGAGGGTCGGACCTGGGATTGGGATACGAGTTGGGACTGAGTGTCTATTGTCCTGTGATGCCCTTACCCAAGTCCAGTCTTAACCCCATGCGTACATATCCTGATGTGTTGCTGTACATACTTTTGTTCCCTTGTTTCAGAGTGGCAAGGATCCTGAAACGCTTTGTCACATGACACATGATGCCCTTGTGAGCGTAGTGCTTTGCCTGCCTGCTCACCTGTGCGTGTCCATCGCAGCGTCCCCTGGCCAGGCCCCCCACGGGAACGCGTCAAAAGCGTTTCACCGCCGCGGGGTTACCCATCCCTCGCGTGCCACTCGGGGCCACCAACCCCGAGCAGCGCGAGGCAGCAGTTCGCAGCTTGCAGCTTGCAGCGCAGCGCAGCGGCTCGCAGCGCCGCCCAGCGACAGCGCCGAGTCCGTGAAGGAAGTGCGGGGACCGGAACTCCGTCATCAACGAGTTCCCTCTGCCGATCAGCGAGGCCGCACACCCAGCTACAGCAACCACTTCTACAGCCACCGGCCGACCAGCACCGGCCGCACTCCCAGTCCAGTGCTGCATCACCCGCCTCAACAAACACCACCAGGACCAGTTCGTTGAGCGGAACGAGTGACCACCAAGGACCTCAAGACCAACTACGCCCCCCGCTGCCATGGTAAACTGGCAAGAAGCGAGCAAGACGTGGCCGCGGCCCCACCCCCATGCGGTGCGCCTACTGCGTGGGTTGGTGTGGGACCAGCACTATCGCCACAGCCACCCCCAGTGCGAAGGCGGCATGCCCGGGAGCTTCGAGCTCCGCACGGACATGGGCCCCGACCGCCTGCAGGCCGTGGAGGACTGGCTGCGGGTGGAAGGGTTTGCCTTTCTGCTTCTGCCAGAGGCGGTGGAGGGTCTGGACCCGGCCAGACAGGCCCGGCAAAGGGCTGCGCCCCAACGAGACTGAGGAGGACGAGAACTCCAACGAGTACCCGTCGGGTGCCACGATCAATGTCTCCATGTGGGACATGATCGAGAAGAACTTCCCGGAACCGGGGAGCGAGCGCAGGCTGCAGGGCAGCAGCAGCAGCGCGTCTCCGGGGAAGGAGAAGCGGTCCGCTGGGGACAGGAAGCGGGACCGGAAGTGGCGGGAGTACCAGGAATCCCTGGCCGCCGAAGCCGCCCAAGGCGCCAGGGGCGGAACCCGGGCCCCCAGCCCCCAACGGGCCAGTGGCGGTCACCACCCCGGCCACACCACCCTTGGCGACTACCTCCAAGTCGCCAAGCAGACCAAGGCCAAGCCCCGTCCGCTGCTCCTGAGGAAGTCAGGCCCGAGCAGCGACGTGGAGTCGGCCCACCGCGGGAGGATGCCGGCCGACCAGGCCAGCTCCAGCAGCAGCGTCGCTCCCGACCAAAGGGACGTGGCGCGCGCCTGTGAGCGCGCCTGTGGGGTGCCCTGCAACCTTCGAGTTGCCCCGCAACGGGCCACGCAGCAGAACGCTGCCATGGAGGGCGCCGTCGGCATCGCCCAGCAGGAGGCTGCGGAGTGGCAGCATGGCATGGCCATCCACGCCTCGACCGTGGCAGCCATCGCGGGCGGACTCACGGCCGGAGCTGCCCATGAGGCAGCAACTGCCCAGATCAAGTGTGAGGTGGCGGCAGCCGACGAGGAAGCCCGCCTGACGCAGGAGGCCATTGCCTGGAAGGAGGCAGAGGTGAAGGCGCTGGAAGAGGCGCTTGCCCAAGAGAGGGCAAAGAAGGAGGCGGAGGAAAGAACCCATGCCGAGGCAACAGCTAAGGCCCAGGCGGACGGCGCCAAGAAGGACGCCATCGAGGCCGCGCTACGGAAGGTCGCTGAGGAGAGGGCCAAGACGGAGGCGGAGTTGGCGGCGTTGGAGGCGGAGAAGGCTCGGCTGCAGCAGGCCCGGGAAGCCGAGGCGGCTCGTGCCCGGGAGGAAGCCGAAGCACGAGCTGCCGCAGCCACAGCCGCCGCAATGGAGGAGGCAGAGGCCAAGCTCCGCCGTGAGACTCCCCCGGGAGGATCCCGAGTGGAGACCCTTCGAAAGCTTTTCGAAGGGGACGCCTCCTCCAAGATGACGCTGGACGAGGTCGACACGGGCAGCAGTGGGAGCAGTGGCCCCACCGCCCACTGACGGAGGAAGGGTAAGGGGAAGACCCCCGAGAGGCCACGCAGGCCAGCGGGTGGACACCCCCACGACAGTGACCCCTTCTTCACCGCCAGCGACGGGGATGAACGAGGCTGCCGACATCGCCAAGGAGTGGCTGGCGGAGGAGGCGGAGACGTCCCCATGGAGCCGGAAGGTGAGGATGAGGATCTCCCTCCTCCCTACCGGAGCTCGGAGTCTTCCGAGACCGAGACGCCCAGGTGGGGCAACATGGACGAGGATGACGACATGGACTTCGACATCACGAAGAAGCGCCCATCCTCGGACCCACCGGGACCCCCTGGCGGAGGACAATGAGGACCCCCCGGAGGACGCCCACCAGGTGGACCCCCCGGAGGCGGACCCCCTGGCGGAGGAGGACCCCCTTGACCGGGCGGACCCGGCGGAGGCCCTCCTGGAGGACCCCCTGGGGACCCCGACGACCCACCAGGGGACGGCGACCCGGATGCCACCCGGCGGTGGATTGTCTACCTCCGCAGGAGAGTGCAGTTTCTCGAGCGCGAGGTAGACACGGGCAAGGGCGAGATGACTCGCATCGCCAGGGTCGCCGCGCGCGCACAGAGAGAGCTGGACATCGCCAAGATCGAGATGGTCAAGAGCGCCAGCGTCGCAGCCGCCACCCAGAGGCAGCTGGACATCGCCAGGGCCGAGACCAGGCAGCTGAACAAGGTCATCAGCGGCCTGCAGCAGAGGTTGGACGTGCTGGAAGCCCGTGGGAGCGTCAGCAGCGACCACCCACCCCTGGAGTCTGGCTCGTCGGACGGCGGCTGGGGACCCGGACCAGGTCCTGGCAGACCCCACGCCCCCGGCGGAGCCCCCAGGAGTCGCCCCAGCGCCGGTGTCCCCTCTTTCAGTGCCCCCTCTCACGACAGCGCGGGCCGCCGCAACGAGCGCGTGCCGCCCGGCAGTGGCAGTGAGGATTGGCGTGATGAGTGGCTCAGCGCGGAGTACCACAACCGCCGTGCTCCACCGCGGACACCGGTACGCCCCCGACGCCCCGCACCAGCCCCGGAGCCAATCCAAATGGCTGGTGGACGTTATGGTGGACTCAGGGATGAGGTCCCCAGAAGAGACGTGGAGTGGGATGTCGGCGGACCTGAGGACCTGGACTTGGACCTGGAGGAGTTCGACATTTCCCCGCCGCGTGGTGTACGACGGGAGGCCGCTGAACGCAGCCGCCGGCACCGTGATGAGGAGGTATACATGGAAGGAGTACGGCGTGAACATCTAGGTTCAGCGTACATAGAGGAACCACGGCGTGGCCACGCGGATACCGGGGAGGAGATGGAAGTGGCAGCCGTGGGAGTCCGTGGGAGAGGCCGATGGGAACCTCGGTCGACCTCGCGGCCGGCGTTCATGGTCTCTAAGGCCGCGGATGCCGCCCTGTGGGAAGACCTGAAGGACATCAAGCCCCCCATGTACGATGGCAACCCCCTCAACCTCGACCGCTTATTGGAGAAGCTGGACGATTGGGGGGTAACCGTCACTGAGGACATGGATCCCGCAAATGCGGAGAAATATTTCTTCAGACGGTTCAGGTACCGCCTGCCGGAAGTGCTCCAACAGCTCTACTTCGTGGCGACCAAGGAGGGGAAAATCAAGACCCTCAAGGAAGCCAAGAAGTGGCTCAACGAGCAGGAGCGGGTGGACGCTCCGCAGGTGGCTGCCAAGCGGTGGAAGTCCATCAAGCTTCAGCATGATGGACGGGAGATCCGCCTACGGGACTGGCGAGACTTCCGAGGGCAATACACCCTCTTCCGCCGCAACGTGGAGGACTGGAACGAGGGTGACAAGCAGGCTCGCGTGCTCTCCATGCTGCCGGAAGCATGGATCAAGAGGGTCACCAAGGAGGAAGCCAAGAGGGCCAAGTCCAACCACACGGTCAAGATGATGCTCCCCAAAGAGTATCATACGAACGTGGTGGCTTGGACGAGGAAGAACGTGGCCTGGGATGTCAAACGGCACTCCCTGCGGAACGCTCTCCTCATCACCGTCTCGGGCGATCGCGAGAAGACCGCGATGTGGCGCCTTGACGAGTGTGACGTGAGCGGCCAGACCATCCGTCTGCAGGCCATCCTGGCGCGGATGAGCTGCGACGAGATCCTGGAGTGGGTTGGAGAGGAAGTACTCAAGGAGTACCGGAACCTCCACCACACCCGCGGGTTGAGGCCCGGCGACCTTGACGTCAACTACGCTGGCGAGGGACCTGGCGGGGAAGCTGCCATGGACCCAGCGGGAGCCGATGGCGATGAACCTCTCGTCGACGATGACGACGACGATGAGCCCGCCGAGATGCCCGTTTGTGCCTTCGTGGCCCACAACGGCGCGGGGAACAACCGGGGAAGCTGGAAGCCCCTGCAGCCGGGTTGGAAGAAGAAGGAGAAGAGGGACCCTCGCCGCATTGGCGACCCTCCGCTGTCCTTTGGGGAGTTCATACGAGCTCATCCTCAGGGCTGTTTCGTGTGTTATGGGAGGAAGAAAGGCTTCAACCATGACCACCGAACATGCCCCACCCACCAGGCCGACACGGAGGCCTACAAGAAGGCGCACGGGTCGAAGAAGCGTGCACCCGCGGGTATCCGGGAAGCCAAGGTGGAGGTGGACAAGGACGAGCTCTCCAAGCTGATGTCGGTGGGGACCGAGTTGGCTAAGGAGATCCAGGAGATCAAGAGGAACTGGGTCCCCAGGTCGGACAACAAGAACAAGGAGAACAAAGAGAAGGACCAGAACAAGGACAAGGACAAGAAGCCTAGGAATAGGAGGAAGAAGGGTGTCAACGAGGTTGATGCGGAGGAGAATACCCCTACTTCCACAACCGACGCCCCCTAGCGAGCCCCTGCTGCCAAGGGCCCCAGCTAGGGCGGTCGCAGGATGGTCTCGTGGGAAGCGCCACACCATCCCAGTCGGGAGTCGATAAACACAAAGGGATTGCCACGGGCGGAAGGCCCGGTCCGGCACCCAGTCGCGGTGGCGGTGTGAGGGCAAGTGAAGGCACGAACCCTTGCACCCGTCCATCCTTCGCGACCGAAAATGTGTTTGATGTACTTCAGGATCTATCCGAGAGTATCGGAGGATCACCCGGACCGCGGCTGGATGCTGCAAATGGGCAGCCTGTGCCCATTGTCCACGACCTGCACCAGTCGCTTGTTGAGCTTCTGGAACGGCCGGAGATCCTGAGCTTGCACGCCGTGCGCCGTGTTGGACGGGAGCGGCAGTTGCACCTTAAGGTCCGTGCCTTATGCGGGGAAGTGGAAAAGGTCTTCGACGTGTTGGTCGACACGGGAGCACAGGTCAGCTTGGTCAAGGCTGGCCTACTTCCACCAGAGTGTTTGACCGACAGTCGGAAACCTGTCAGGCTGAAGGTGGCGAATGGCCAGTACATGGTTGGAGGCACGAAGGAAGCGGCCATCGGGCTGCAGTTCGTGAACCATCGTGAGCTGAGCCGCCCAGACCTCGGCAAGGAAATCCTCCTGCAAGGTCGCTTCTACGAGGCCCAGATGGACTGAGACATGATCGTTGGGTACGACTTCATGATGGAGACAGACTCCGGCGTCCTCCCGGCCCAGGCCTCCATGACCCTGTACCAGGACGACCAGCTCTCGTGGCTTTCGTCACCTGAGCACCATGTGGAATGCCAATGGATCCACCCTAAACGCAATCAGCTCGAAGTGGCCGCGCTGGACACTGAGCCAACGGGGCCAGCAAACCAGGAGTACGGCGTAATGCCGGAAGTGGCGAGCCGAGTGGTCGCGGACCTGGGAGCTTCGGATCCGGCCCTGGATGCGTTCTCTTCAGGAACCTCCGCCCATCTTCGGGTTTGTGAGAAGTACTGGAGCGCCCAGGACTCCGCGTGGAAGAAGCACTGGGGTCCGCATCAGGGATTGATGTGGATCCATTGCCCCCGTTGGGACATCCCAAGGGCGATAGCGAAGATTCACAAGGACATCTCCAAGGCAGTGCTGGTTGTTCCTATGGGATGCACCGAGGAGGAAAGTACCCGACATTGGGTAGTCTCATTGACCAACATGACCTTAAACAAGGTCGTCCTACCGGCTGGAGAGAGTGTCTATCAGGACGCTAAGGGACAGCCCATGCCACCCCAGAGATGGCCAACGGAATTCCACTATGTGGATGGGGGCCTTGATCAGGCCGACACCACAGACTTCGTGTGTGTCAACCGCATCGTAGCGGAGCCATGGCGGCAATGCTTTGCGGTTTCCCCTGTTGACATCGGAGAACCGGAAGACCCCCTGACTGAAGAGGAGTTGGATCTGGTTCAGGGGTATATGGATCAGCCCTTTCACGACTGGGGAAGCCAGCGTGAGGGCCAAGGCCAGGACAAAGCCTGGTGGGAAGTGGACTCGATCGTCTCTGGTTCCTATGATGGGGATACCTTCGTAAGGAGGGTACTGGACCACTTGTCCAGCCAGGACGAGCCAATTGGAGGTAACCCACCCACTTACGGCGATCTGCTCCGAGGCAAGACCAGAGATGGCCCTTTGGGCCACCTGGGAAGACCACCTGAGCCGAAGCCGAGCGGGGTCGCTACCCCTCAAGTAAGCTCAGTGGTCCAGGTGCCCGGAAAAGCCAAGGCGGAGTCCAATGATTGCCCAAAGATCAAGGCATTGAGGGCCAGGCTGAAGCAGAAGTATGGGGACACCTTCTTCAGCGGAAAGCCTGTGTTTCCCCCACCGGTGCGTGGACCGTATGGCGAGGCCAAGATACGACTGAAGCAGGACCCCCGTGTGTATCGGCACCGGGAATTTGCCCTGAGGGGCGAGAGGAAGGAGGCCATGGAGAAGATCCTCCGTGACTTCATCGAGAGAAGCTGGCTTGAGCCGTGCCACTCCGAGTGGGCCTCTCCGTGCTTCGTCGTCCCCAAGAAGGTGGCCGGAGAGTGGCGGCTCGTGGTCGACTACCGCAGCCTAAACGCCCAAACGCAGCACGACAACTATACGCTGCCCCTCATTGAGGACATGCTGCAAAAACAACACCGGCGGAGGATCTTCACGGTGATTGACCTGAAACATGGTTATCATCAGATGCCTCTCGCCGAGGAGTTCCGTGCCTGCACAGCCATGAGCACCCCACTTGGACCTCTCCAGTGGAAGGTGATGCCCATGGGCGTTACCAACGGCAATGCGGCTTTTCAGCCGATGCTGGAGAACCTGCTTGAGCCGGTGCGTGACTGTGCGGACCCTTTCGTGGACGACGTGATCATCGCGTCCGGGGACCCCAGTATGAGCTACGAGGAGCTCATGGAGGCACATGAGAGGGACGTCACTCGAGTGCTGGACCTTCTGGTTCGGCACAAACTCACGGGCAGCAGTGACAAGGCCACCATTGCGGTAAGCGAGGTGGTCTTCGCTGGCCACGTAGTCGGGAACGGGCAGCGAAAGCCCATACCTGGCAAGGTGGCTGCGATCGAGCACTGGGAAAAGCCCAAAACGGTCTCTGAGCTACGGGCGTACTTGGGGTTCTGCAATTACTACTCGGGGTATATCAAGATGTATGCCGAGTATGCAGCCCCCATGACGACCATGCTCAAGGGCAACCGAGAGGAGACCAAAAAGGGGTCCAAGAAGGCTCTGGTGTGGGATGCTGATTCCGACCGTGCCTTTGAGGGGATGAAGCAGGCGCTGCTATCCGCAGTGGGTCTGCACCTCGTGGATCCTGACCGAGGGTTCGTCCTGCGCACCGACGCTTCCGACTACGCCGTTGGTGCTGTGTTGGAACAAGTGCTTGACGATGGGAGGCACGTGCCCGTGGCCCTCTGGAGCCGTGTCCTGGCGGAAGGTCAGAGACGGACGTGGACGCCCCGAGAAAAGGAGGCGTATGCCATCGTCATGGCTCTCAGGAAATGGGCTGGGTACATAGCCCTCCATCCCGTCACCGTCTGCACCGACCATCAGAGTCTGCAGTCGTGGCACAAGGAGCACGTGGACACCCCCTCTGGTCCCGCGTCCCGACGGGCAAGATGGCATGAGACCTTGGCCAAGTTCGACCTCACGGTTGTGTATGTTCCTGGAAAGGACAACACGGTGGCGGACTGTCTCAGTAGGTGGGCCTATCCCGCCAGCCAGGGCATGACGGATATCTCTGCCCATGGCGATGAGGCTGAGACCGCTGAAGCCAAGAAGATCATTGAAATGGAGCGCCTGATGGAGGAGGAGGGTGTTAAATGCTTCGTCGTTATGGCTGCGGATGCCCCCCTCGGAACGAGGATGGGCAGAGCGGTCAGAGTACTCGCCCCTGATGGAGCTGAGTCCGACAAGCACCCCTTCCCTGAGTCTTGCCTCTAGGACGACTGGAGCGACGACTACGCCAAGTCTGAGGCCTTTGCGGCCGCGTATAGGGCTGTGACCGACCCTGATGACGGGCAGAAGTGGCCAAAGGGGCTAACTGAGGAAGATGGCAAGCTCTACCGGAACGGTAAGCTGCTAGTACCAGAATTCCGAGTGCTGGAGCTTTGTGAAGCTTGGCACCACCACATGTTGCACCCAGGGGTCAAGAAGCAAGCCCTTGACATGCAGCGCCGGTTCGAGATCGACCAGATCGGTCTCTACACCGCCATCAAGAAGGTCAGGAAGGGTTGCTCGGTCTGTCAGGCCTGCAATCCCGATAACCGGAACGTCAAGGGGGAAGCCCAATGGACCCCGGTTCCTGACCAGCCCATGGAGAGCGTAGCCATGGACGTCTTCTCCATGCCCGAAGTGCACATAGGCAAGGAGACCTTTGACTGTGTGGTTCTTTGTGTGGATCGCCACAGTGGCTACGTAGTAGCCGTTCCGGCACGCAAAAAGGGGTTGCTTGCCAAGGAAGTGGCAGTCATGATGATTCGTCATTGGCTGACCGTCTTTGACATCCCCCGCACCATTTGCAGTGACCGGGGGCCCCAGTTTACTGGTGGCTGGTTCAAGGCTATGTGTTCCCTCATGGGAATACGTCATGCCAAGAGCGTCGCCTATCTCAGCCGGTCTAACGGCCGAGCTGAAGTGGCTGGACGGCAGCTGTTCGAGAAGCTGCGCAAGATTCACATCACCAATCCACGGCGGAACTGGTTTGAGGAGATGTGGCCCGCTCTGAAGGCCCATCATGACACCCCCACTCCGGGTGGTTTGTCCCCTCACCAGATTCTGTTCGGCACGGACCCCCTGGGTCGGGGACTTCCCTTGTCGGGTGATGGTATGGCCATGGACGCCAAAGAATTCCTCGCGCGGCAGGAGCAAACGGCGCGGGACATCAGCCAGCAGCTCGAGAAGGAGCATGCTGAGCGTCAGAAGTCCGCCCCGAGCTCCACAGCGCAGAAGTTCAGGGTGGGAGACCCGGTGTCGGTGATCAGACCCCGCCCTATGGGCACCCACCGCACCAAAACCTGGTTCACACCCGGAGAGGTGGTCCGCAGGATTGGTGAGGACACCTACCGCATCAAGGTGGGTCAGGGACAGTTCCGGGAGCGCCACGAGAGTCAACTCCGTGTGCGGGAACCCGACCTCCGTGGCCGACATGTGTCCCTGGACTATGCCGCACATCAGGCCGATTCGGACGACGACTATGCTGAGCAGGACGGCTATACACTCGGGAAAATCCTGGCCCAGCGTCCGAACGCCTCGGCACCCGGAGGCCTGGAGTTCAAGGGTTGTTGGCGAGGCTATGGGCCGTCCCACGACACCTGGGAACCCCCTTCATGGACTACATCCGCAAGCACAAGACCAAGATCCATGTCTCGGACTTGGCAGCACTCACCCGGGCGATTGCAGCCAGGGGTGCCTGATCAACGCCCTGGGCTCTCCCCTGATGCGGTTTGAGCGCTTGTGTGGTTGACGGATCGTCCCTCACTTGCTTGCTCTCTTCCATCTTCCGGTGACCTGGCATCAGAGTGGCCATATACCCCCCCCTGCTGAATCCAGAGGAGGATGGCCCCTCTCTTTCTATTCGTCACTCCCCCCCTGCTGAATCCTTGGGAAACAAGGCAGGGCGACTGACTTTGCTTTTCTGAGCTCTTAGGGCCTTGAAGCCCATACGACGTTGCGCAACGGATGCCGCTGTCATCGGCATTGCGATTTTTTGGTGTGACGTCTGGTCCCATGGCACTTGCGGGATCCAGACCAGTCGACGTGTGTCTGCAGACTATATATGGCCTGAACTCAGGCGTTTTCCTGTCCACCCTCCTGCATATGCCTTATCCTAACCAGGGCGTGGTTTGGCGCTCTTTCCAGAGTGTGTTTACGCCCCTATTACCCCGTTTATTGCTTGCTTTTCTGCCCCCCCAGGATATGTGCGTCTGTATGTTGCAGTTATCAGCCCATCGCCGAAGTATGGACTGTTTTTTCCCCCCCGCGGGATGCGAATCGACTACGAAGGCGCCCTGAGTCGCCATGTACATGCTCCTACATATGGTCCAGCCTGGACCAGTACCTAAGTACAGAATCTTCTGTTTGAGTGCCCGTGATACCGTGTGCCCTAGTGGCTGTGATGTGCTGAGATCCTGAAGGCGCCAGGCGGTAGGCCCAGTTGCCTGACTACACTCCCAGCGGTCCGCCACTGTCAGTCCCAGTGTGAGCCTACCGACTCGCAGACGCACTTGCAGTCGGGTGGCGACCTCCGGTGTTCCTGACCTCGGTCAGTCTGCCTGGGAAACTGGTGGTTTGAGGAGTCGACGCCTCCGCCCACACTGCATGAGGACTCCCTCATGTATGGCCTTCGTGGTAATAGGGCGAGGGAAAAGACGTCCTTGATGCCCGATCCCTTAAGGAGGAGCTCGTTCGGCTGTACCACTCTGGACTCGCGTCGTGGATATGGACATGGTGCGCCCGAGGAAGGACCCGTGGGGACTCTCCCCCAGCCGGCGGGCCTTGGGAAGCTTGGGGTAGCCTGATGGATCTTTGTGGTCGCTTTCGACCTGTGGGACCACCTCGGTCGTCGTGTGACGCCTATGTTGGCCGTGTATGCCACTGCCACTGTGGTAGTGACTGTCGCAGCCGGCACCCGGTGCGCCTGGTATGGGTCCTTTGGATGCCGAACAATCGCCGCCAGGACCCGGGACTTGATACTTGATACTATACTTGCAGTTACTAACAGCTACAGCACCGTACCTGTCTTACTGTGGGATTTGGGCAGCCTAACCTGCGAATCAGCCTGAGGTGAGGATGTGACACCCCCCCCCCCTTCAGGGGATGGTCCTGGGTACCCGCTGCCATGCGTGGTGTTATCGAGCCTTCCCCTGGGTTTGCTCTAAGGAGGGGGGTGAAGCGGTACCCAGAACCCCATGACCATGGTGGGGTATACAACCGGTCTCCGTGTGCCCACTAACCCCATGTACGGAGGGGAAGACGCCCGGTGAAGCCCGGTGAGAGCCCGGCAGGAGCGTGTCCCTTGCCGTAAAGCCCCCGTGACGGCATTCCGGCCACTTGGGGCATGTTACCATGTACCGGCAAACTGCCATTTGCCGGTATCTTACTATTTCACGCCAATCTGCCCCGCACCGCCTTCGGCCGTCGATTCGGCAACCTAACCCTAACAACAGATGTAGGTAAGACGTGTTTGCGTGAGAGATCTGGGCATTTCAGCTATTAGCGGCCGCATCGGCAACCGATGCGTCGCCCGCTGAAATTCAGACATCAGAATATCAGGAATCAACAGGGTTTTATTTTCATATTGTTTCCGTAAACTTTCACGCTTCCGTTCTGATAATCAATGTTTTGACTGCTGGCGGTTGGCTCGCGACTTTAGCGTAACCGCCAGTTTAACTGTTATTTGCAGACATTTTAGCGCAATCCGTGACAAAGACTCTAAAGTCTTCAGGAATTGCATTGATGCATCTGCAATTTTCAGATTGTACACTCGCAACCTTAATCCGAATTTTTCAGGATGTCGAAATCGGATTTTCGACTCCGACATCCCCGCACTTGATTTGACCTCTTTCGAGTGGACCTACGTGCTTCCGCATGCACGAATCAACTTTCCTTTTGTCTTGCCCTCCATTTGTCTTAGAGATATGGGCAAAACAAAGTTGATTCGTGAGGCCACTTGTGAGGATCATATCTCGTGCTGCTTGCGAGAAATGACAATAGGGAAGCATGGGATGTATTCACAATACTCCCGACGTACTTTAGGAAGCTTTATACGCCTTGCGTCTCCACACGTGCGCGCTAGCGTAATGGATCATGGTCAAGAGGGTAGAGTTTGCATTATAACTCTTTGGCCATGATATTGCGTGCGTTAAGATAACTTTCGAGTGTAGCGCGCGAGTGTTGGTGTTGCATAGGAATTTTCTTTGAGTTCCTATGAGCGATTGACACAAAGTTATGCTCTTGGAGGGGCATGACATATCGTGGGGGGAGCTACCTTTTTGGGCAGTATGTGGTATGTGCCATGTGTTGCATTGCGTGCCCATTTGGCGGGTTTGGCTAAGAGTGATACACCCACCAATGGACCTCATATGGCACGAGGCCCTTCCTTATACTCCCCACGATCAATTGCAAGCCTAACCTTCGTGGAGGAAAGCTTGTGTGGCGATCCCAAAGCGATGCGTTGGGAGCAAGGTGTGTGTTTTGCAATTTTCCATACTTTCATGTGCCCACTTGGGAAGTAGCGCTCGTGACCTTTCAAAGCGCCCCAAGTGGAGCACATATGTGGAATCGAACGTCATTGGTGTCAAGTCATTGTGTTTAGAAGGATTGGTCGATTACTCAATCCCCGCCGAAGATATTATAATATATTTGTGCGCCTTTCAAGGCACTTTTGGGTGTTTTTTCGCCAATATTGCTGTTTTGTGCCCGTCATGATGTCAAGTGGTGACCGTGTATCTCAACGTTGCGCCCAATTGACATCATGACCCAAGTATGTTATTGGGGTACATACTTCGGTGCCCAACATATCTTAGACCCGGCGAATAACTCCTCTTGGGCTTGGCGTACCGTGGCCGCCATGTTGGCGATTTGGGACCATCCCAAATCATGGGCTCACTTGGCGACCCTGCCATTCCCGAAACCGGAGGAGTTGGGCGACGCCCAAAAGATATGTTGGACACATATGACTTGATACCAATCTTATGGCACACTCCGGTCCAAGTCGGGCATGTGCCTCATTTGCCCCAACCATGAGTGTGCGCATTTTCGGCCACTTTGAGCAATTTTCCATATTTTCTGCCCGCCGTGCACCATGTTCAGCCACTTTGTGCACGCCGGACTCATGGACCAATGGACCATATATGACATGGGTGTTATGGACATTGGTCCCCATGGTTCACACACCATGTGGGCGAAGCGGAGCAACCTTTGTTAGGGTGCTAGCCCAAAGTGAGTGTGGACAATTTTGCCATTTTGGCATTTGTGGACCCAATTGGGATTGTCACCCCGCCGAGTGGCATGGAGATCTTTGAGAGCCAAGGGCATGGGAGTCTTAGTAGGACTCACGGCAAATTGCGTATGGAATGGCGGATCCGATCTCCAAGCCGGCGTGGAGATATACTATTGGGAGCACCCCCGAATTTTGGCTCATTTCGAGCAGCCAAAATGACCCCCTTTTCGGACCCCAATTTCACCCCCCCGTGTGGTCTGCTGGCGGCCCCATATCTCTATGCCCACAGGGAGCCCGGACCTAATTTCAAGTTGTACACTCAGATATAAGTCCTAGGTTCTGCCTCCTATCCTGTGAGCCATTGGCCTTGCCCTGGCCGGGCGAGCCACGCGTAGGAATGACGCCAATTTTGGTAATTTTGGCATCATGACCCCACTTGACGAACCCGTGGTGCCCTGATGCTGGGACCTCAGAGGGAACCAGGTTGGGTGAGGGCTCCATGGAGTTCGTATTCAAAGGGCATAGGGTCAGTTGCCTCGTCCCTACCTCTGGCGGGTCCGGACGAGGGGTCAATTTTGGAGATTTTTGAGCTAAGGTCAGTTTGGGCTGAAACAGCCCATTTTCAGCTACCAACTCCTGGGGGATATTGGCGGGGCCATATCTCTGGCTCAGAGAGGAGGTGGGACCTGCCGTGATGGGAGCACAGGGAGCCACCGTAGGTTGGCCTTGGAGCCCTTTGGTTTACAGGAACTCGCCTGTGGCTGGGCGGGACACGCCCCCTATTGGCAGGGTTTCAGGGTCCGGACTGAGCAGGGCATGGGTTGTGTTTGAGCCCCCGCCCCCACCAGCCACTGAGAGGGTCGGACCTGGGATTGGGATACGAGTTGGGACTGAGTGTCTATTGTCCTGAGATGCCCTTACCCCAGTCCAGTCTTAACTCCATGTGTACATATCCTGATGTGTTGCTGTACATACTTTTGTTCCCTTGTTTCAGAGTGGCAAGGATCCTGAAACGCTTTGTCACATGACACGAGCGTAATGATGCCCTTGTGAGCGTAGTGCTTTGCCTGCCTGCTCACCTGTGCGTGTCCACCGCAGCGTCCCGTGGCCAGGCCCCCCACGGGAACGCGTCAATAGAAGGTCACATTCATTGCCAAAATTTATTAATTTGGTGTGTAGAAGCTCACATTCATTGCCAAAATTAATTACTTAGGTGCGTAGAAGCTCACATTCATTGCCAAGATTAATTTATTAGGTGTGTAGAAGCTCACATTCATTGCCAAAATTAATTACTTAGGTGCGTAGAAGCTCACATTCATTGCCAAAATTAATTAATTACGTGTGTAGAAGCTCACACTCATTGCCAAAATTAAATACTTAGGTGCGTAGAAGCTCACATTCATTGCCGAAATTAATTAATTAGGTGCGTACAAGCTCACATTCATTGCCAAAATTAATTAATTAGGCGGTTGCAAAATTTCTTTTTTTGGGGGGGGTTACTGAAGCATCGGTAGCTAAGGTGCATCTGTGTGCGTCTCAGTTGCAGTCAATGCGGAAATAATGCACCGACGTTTCCATCTTCTATCCAGCCTATATTGCCTGTGCAACGTTGCACATTTATTGCTACCACCTTCTCTTCAAAGGGTACCGTTCAGGCTTAGTGGAGAGCAAAGAGGAGAGGTGACCGAGTGTGATGCGAAAATCGAATTTGAACATGGTCTTGCAAGATGCCTTCTGATCCAGAAAGGAAATAGTTCGTTTTGTGTCTGGTCCTACACATATGAAGTGGACAGATCAGTTTCGCATTTCATTTCCAGACCCATATTTGGAATCAATCCTCTGACCACATCATACAATCTGTCACTTTGGAGCTCATGTTCTAGATTCCAGTAGAAAAAGGGGTGTACAAAGAAATATTAAGTGCCAACGTTAATTAATTATGCTGGTCAAACAACAGAAAAACCGGATACAAAAATAAAAAAAAACTACCAAAATAGATCAATTGGACCTCTGCAGAAAAACATAAATCAAAACTTTAAAATGTGCTCGGTAACTCTTGGTGGCCGCATCAAACAAGGGAAGTCTGGGGTGGCAGTGGCCACAACTGTTTCGATGGACTCAGAGCCTTTCTGTTTTCCTGCAATTCGTACCCAAGCCATCCGTTGCACTTTCCATCTCAGTCTTGACACTGTGTCGCTGCAAGTCACTTCTGATTTTGCCCACCTGATTTTTTTCTGAGGGGAAGCATAAATGCACCGTTTAGTCGGGCAAATATGTCGCCACTAACCGATATCTGGGAAAGCTACCTGTTAATCGTTCAGTGTTGCATTGACATGGTAAGTTCTGTCGCTGTACCAAAGGTTCCGCATTCCCATTTGCTTGGCTCACTTTTCTCGGGTATTAATCCCCGAACAGTAGCGGTCGGTTCCGTTCAAACACTACCCTCCAAACTACAACTGCGGCTGCATCACTTTTGTAACCGCCGCCAACCGATTTCCGGACCTGGGCCACCCATTCATCGCGCGCAGCGACAGGTAGTGTAAAGGTTGCCAATAAATAGTGACATGGTGAAACAGCACATCCTCCCCACATGTCCAAATCCAGCTGGATACACGCAGTGCTGCAGACACGAACCTCCATCATCGCAGGTTGGGGTCGGGTTCCACCACTCCACCTTATCGTTGCAGCACAAGACACTTCAATTCAAATGTTCACATTCGCTTGTGGAAGGCTCCCAATAAAACATATTTGTACAATGACCTCCGGGGTTAGCGCCTATTTGAAGCTTGTCAATCAAAAGAGGAAATGTATGCAAAACACAAACAAACATGCATTAGGCAAAGACATTCAGCACTCCATGAATCCTTTGTGGATTTAATGCTCCATGGCTCCGCATCACCCGTCCCTTCCGTCCGTTAGCCTAGGGCTGGGGATGAGGGGCACGTGCCCGAGGTGGAGGAGCCCCTTACCTAGACCTAGGGACAGTCGACTCCATCCCTACCCCCCCTGTCTGCCCATGCCCTACCAACCTCCAGACTTTTGGCACCCCAGCCGCTTTGCCAACCCCCCAGTAACCGCGTCTGAAACCCTCTTTTGGCATGTCGGGTTTTCACTTGCGGGGGGGGGGGGGTCAATAGAGCCCCCAAAGACTGGGGGGGGGGTTCGGAAAAAGGGCTCAATTGACAGGCACCATTAATCAGTTCTTATGAAGTTTGGCGCCGAAGGTGCGGAAAATATTTTTGAGCATCGAAAATGGTCGATTTTTTCTCAGCAAATGTATGGCAAATGATTACTTTTCTGAACCTCCTCGACACGATGAATCCGGAAATCCCGTTCTCATTTATTTTTGGCCAATTTTTGGGTCTGGGTCACCCCCGGGGCCCGGGGGTCAGTCTCGGTAGGATTTTGGGCGTCCTGTCAATTGAGCCCTTTTGGGGGGGGGTCCCGCCGGAGGACACTATCGACCCGTCCCCCCCCCCGGCAAACGAAAACCCGGCCTCCCTTTCTTGGCCCTTGAAGCGCCTCCCTGGGGCCAGGCCACACCGCACGCACACGCCGTGTCGAGGTCATGTCCCCGCGCTCCGATGGTCCTCTCGCAATGCAGCGCCGCAGGTCGCCTCGACCGAACTGGTCATATACGGCACGCAGATGGCCGCCGGCACGTGGCTGTCCACGTCCTTCAGCCTGCCTCGAGTCACGGTTGGGGCGCAGGAAATCGAGATCACCAACTGGGGGGGGGGGCGTTGAACGGGCCACGATCGTAGTGCACGACCAGGGCAATGCCGTGACGATCCTTGGCATCAACTTGGACCCTCCTTCTGAGTTCCATTCCTGGGCCACACAAGTGGTGTCGGTCACCCGCTGGGACGCAAATGGGAACAAGATATCATGTATGCTTGGCACCGGAGGGCAGAGGTCATGATGTGAAGGGCCAACACCCCCCCAATTTGACCAAAATCGACCGTTTTGTCGCCCCCGTGTCAACCAAAATGGGCCTAGTCGGCGGTCCAAGTTTGGCCAAAATCGGGCGTGTCGGCACCCCAATTAATGGGCAAAATTGGCGAAAATCGGCCGCCCCCGGGCCCGCAGTGGCCGACTCGGCGGCCCAAAAATGACCGAAATTGGTCCCCCGGCCGCCACCAATTTGACCAAAGTCTACCGTTTTGGCGCCCACCCTCCTCCACATCCAGTAGCTCTTGGTGGCTGGCTGTGGTCAACAAGGTTAGTCCACGGAAGGTTCCACCAACGCCTTCGCTTTGCTCACCTTGACTAGGTCTTCATTAGGTCTCACCCCCCAGGAGTCTCTCCCAGCCGATAAGCGGCGGGCAGCTCTTTTTGGCCATGCTGGTAATGCACCGGTTCCTTTACCCCATCAAGGAGGCGGAGCGGCTTGGTCACCCCTAACACTTCTTGATGCCGTGCGGTATGCAGACACTGCTCCGCAAAGCACAAATGGAGTAGGTTCTCGCTCTGAAAGTGCGTTTCGTTTCTCACACCCATTTCAATCATCTTTCCTTCCCGCTCATTTTTGAAGTCATGTGCCTTTGAGTGGTTGCACTCCAGTAGCGCTTGGTATGTGGCTGTGGTCAACAAGGTTAGTCCACCAACGGTCCACCTACACCTTCGCTTCGCTCACCTTGATTAGGTCTCACCCCCCTCCTCCGAACCCTGCCAAAAAGCTACGCCAAAATCTTGTCCCTTGTGTATCAACTTTATGCCAATTCTGTGTCAATTGTTTGTCAGTTTGACGTCAGTTTGACGCCAATTTTGTGTCATAGCTTGTCATTTTGTGTCAATTTGATACCAAATTTTATGTCTTCTTTTTCTTTTCTTCAAATGTGTGTCCATTTTTTATCACTTTTTCGGCAATTTGTTGGCACTTTAGTTTCCATTTGATACCAATTTTGTGTCATTGTTGTCTTTTTCGTGTCCTTTTTGTTATCACGTTTGTTTCAATTCGGTGTCGCTTTTTGCCCCTTTTCTGCCATTTTTGTGCTAGTTTTCGTCAGTTTTGCGTCAATTTGAACCAATTTTGTGTCAATTCTTTGTTACTTTGGTGTCAATTTAATGTCAGCTTTGGATTAATTTTTATTGCTTTTGTGTCAATGTGATGGCACGTTTGTGTTCACTTTTGTCCATTTTGCCTCATTTGGGTGCCAATTTTATGTCCATTTTTGTCTTTTTTTTTTCTTCAATCTGGTGCCAATTTTGTGTCTGTTTCTTTTCAGTTTGTTGAATTATTGTGCCGTTTGTGTCAGTTTTGGTCAGCTTTGTGTCAATTTGAAGCCAAATTGGTGATAATTGTTTCCGACCCCTTTGTCATCTTTGTGTCAACATGATGCCATCTTTGTGGGTCAATGGGTCAATTTGACAATATCCATTTTTTTCGTCGCTTCTGTGTCCATTTGATGCCAAATTTATCAAATAGAAAATTTGAAACACATTGATGCAGCAGTCACAACCAAATGTGAACGAGAGGAAGCATCTAATTGACACAAAATCGAGAACAAAATTTACAAAAACTTGACATCACATTGCCCCGAAAGTGGTAAAAAGTTGACCGAAAATTGACATCAAATTGACGCAAAAGTGACAAAGAATTCACACAGCACAGCCCTCTACTGCTCCGCTGAAAAGGCTGTTTCACGATCTGATGCACCTCGGTCTTTGGTGTTTTATGTGTGCGGTGTTGCGTTCTGAACAATGTGTTTGTTTTTGTGTGAGAGCCTATTCCACAGGCGGTAGCTCCTCGAAATAAGACGGGCGTTGTGCACAAAAGGGGTGACAGCCCCCTTTGCCCTTTTGTGTGACTTGTACTCCCCATGTCCAAGACCCCAAGGGGGGCGGGGCTGGATGGGGGGAAGTATTTGGTACTGAGTGGGGGGCTTGGGCACGTGGGGGGAGGGGGTAGTTGAGAAGAGGTTTTCAGGGCCCGAATCGTTTGTGTTGCTCATCTGTCTAAAGACGTCCGGGTTTCATGGGGGGTGACTCCGTAGGCTTTTGGTCATCAGTCGGTCACAATGCAGGAAATGACTGCTAGGCCCATTTGGTCAGGGCCATGCTCTTCCCCCCCCCCCAACACCCCACAGCCCTGACAATTGCTGTTTGCAGGGTGTGTAGTGGCCCCCAGAAAGAAATGGGGGCCTGGGACACGTCAACTGCACTGGGTTGACAACAACAGACCTGCTATTACGTCCATCTCTATGCCGGGCTCAAGAGCGAGGGGGCCTGTAGGGCCCTGCCACAAAGCCACAGCTCAGATCTGGGGATTTATTTGCCCGTTCTTGGGTCCTCTGAACCCAGCGGTCCCTATCAGCCGCTTAGGATACGCCTGCAAGCCCCGCTCAACACCCCATACCCTCCTCGGATATCAACCATCGGTTGCCTTGACTCAGGCAACAACAATGCGATTGGAGACGTCGCTTGTGCGATGCGCAGAACAACAAAACACCTCCATTTCCAAGATTGCGCCGAATGAAATCAGTCAATTCAGTCATTGGACGAACCCGAGTGACTGCCACCTGATGGAATATCAGGCGTCAAATGCCAGACCGCCGACAATGGTGCTCTATTTTCACAACCCACTATTGCACAATTTCGCCTCAACGTTTGCTTCAGACGGAAGTGCTATTTGGCAGCCGTTGCATGACAATGTGCCCCCGAGATATGGAAGGTGGTGGTGAGGGGGTGGGGGGGGGGGTTTGGGGGCGGCTTGGTGTCGAAAAGGGGCCGGACGTCCACCCGCGGCCATATCACTTCTCATGAGCCCCAGGCAGCAGCTCACAGGTGCATCGCAATGGGGCTGGAGGGGGGGGGGTTCATAGGGAGGGGGGGGAGTGCCAGAACACCACCCCCCCAACAGTGGGACACCCCAATACCCTGGTACCGGTGCCCCGCCCCCCCCTCAAGAGGGGGAAAAAAGAAAATAGGCCGAAGGACAACTTGATTTGGGCCGTTTTTGGTACACAAATCCCCGGGGAGGGGGCGCCATAGTACAGAGCGCGACCTGCCTGGGTCTGCAGGTTGGCTGACTTGGCGGAGGGCCCAGGGATGCATTAGAATGGGGGGAGGTAGCCCCCCCTTCCTCCCTCCAGAGCGCCCAGCCTACGCCCAGCCACTGTCCCCCTGATGGCAAGTGCCAGCGGCAATGGCATTTTTAACCGACAGCAACCGCCCCCAACCGCTTTGGCAGCCTCCTCCAACCGCCTGTCTAACCGCTGCTGGAGCCGCCTGTGAAGTTTCTCCCCTTCTAATGCATCCCTGGGAGGGCCCTCTGTCTTTACCTCAGCCATCCCCTCGCCCGGGCCAGAGCCGTTGTTGGGAAAAGGGTCATGAGGTTATGTGTCCCATGGGGGATGGATTGGAATATGATGACCGGAAACAATTTTTTGACCGCACTAACAGCGAAACGTGTACTCATCGGCAAGGATCGGCGGCTAACCGGGGCTGATTACTGGGGAAGGGGGGGGGGGGCTTGTAATTGGTCATCCCAAGCCCCCGCCCCCCCAGCGCCCAATTCGTTACCCGCGTCAACCACTGACAACCGTATGAGGGGGCAGCCCCCCCCCCCCCCCCCGGACCTTTGCCCCCTCCACCTCTTGCAAAGTTTGGGGCAGGCAGTTGGGGTCCTGCCTCCACTATTGCCTGGTCAAATTTCTCTTCTGCGCCTTCGACGCAAGAGAATGTAGACCAAAAAAAGATTTTAGGCGCCTTCGGCACAGATAAACGGATCATCAGAGTAGGGGGGGGTCCGGGCCAACCAACCGCCCCCCCCCCCCTCTTTTCTTGTCTTCTAATGCACCCCCCCCCTTTTCTTGTCTTCTAATGCACCCCCCTCCCCCCAGCACCACACACACACACACCCACCCACCCACCCACACACACACACACACACACACACACACAGACACACACACACACACACACACACACACACACACACACACACACACACACACACACACACACACACACACACACACACACACACACACGCGCGCGCACACACACACACACACACACACACGCACACCTCCACAAAACCCCCTTCAACCCCCAACCTGCTGGCCCCTCCACGTGCCGGTCTGCCTTGCAGTCGGGCCCTTGGACTTCACGCTCTGCCTGGGCGCCGACTACGCGACCTTCGGGAGCCCCCCTGAGTTCCACCGCTACGACGACGGCTCCAGGGTGCCCAACCACCTGATCAACCAAGGGGGGACCGTGGCGGACGCCGGGGGCGGCTGCTACAACGTCCAGACCCTCCGGACCTCCTCAATCGCCGCCTTCAACATCTCCGCATCGCCGAGTCCGGGCGCAAGCCCCAGTCCGAGTCCCAACACCACCGCCGTGGGGGACACGGGGAGGGGTGTGTGGCTGTTGCTGCGGTCCGCGACCCGGGCCGCCCGTTCGGGTTCCCGCCCCCCCCCCCCCCTCCGGGCGGTGCGCCGGAGCCTGGCTTCCCTGGAGAGACAACCCGTGGCGCCGGTTGACCAGCAACTGGTCGTTGGTTGACGAGCACCTGGGGCTGATAAGGCCTCATCGCATTCGGAAGGCCAGCCCAAAGCCCAAAGCCCCCCCCCCCCACCCCTCCGGCTACCACATAGTGCAGCACCCGAACCAGGAAGGGGGCACATGCAATGGTGCGAGAGCCTTTGGACTAGTGGCGCAAAGTGTCTATGGCGGGGACATTCAGTCCATGGATACCGACCATTGATCCCCTCGGCCACCACATAGGCCTCGACCGTTGTTGGGTAGAGTGTCCGCGCCGTCTGCCCCCCCCCCCCCACGTGTGTGTACTCAGAATGACCAGGATTTATAGAGACTTCAAAAATGATTGAAAACCTTTGAAACATTTGTTGACCCCCCCCCCCCCCACACACCGCTACCCACCCACCCTCGGACTGAGGGTACCCTCCAAATGAGCAGCGCGTCGAGCTGATCATTTTGATACACCAATGCCCCGCCGAGCCCCCCCCCGTGGGGGGGTCTGAAGATTTCGTGGATGATGAAATCAGCCAGCGTAAATTGGCTAAAGAAGTTGCTCAAGAACCGCTTATCCCGTCTGGGGGAATACCTGAGTATGGGTTCAGTGCGACCTTGTGCAGCCCCATTCCAAGGGGTGGAGTAGACCAGGGGTATCTCCCAACCATCAATTGTGATACACGCCACTAGCTGTTCACCCCCCCCTGCCCCTCATTTCAACAGGCGGCCCCCCACGTCCGCGACCAACCCGCAGCTCTGGTCCCCCGATCAGGGGGTTGCCCTGCAGGCACAGGGCCTTGTGCCCTTCTTTTGGGCACAGGCAATGCCCGGGACCCGCCGGCTGCGGTGGTCGCTGGCGATGCGTTACCGACGGCGGCCGGCCCGCCAAGGCCGACTGGGACCCGCCAACCGACGACCAGTTCATAACCAACCGACGACCAGTTGCTGGTCAACCGACGGCCAGTCGCTGGTCAACCGATGGCCAGTTGGGTCTCTGGTAAAACCTGGTATTTGAAAGGCTTTATTGCAAAAAAAACTTCTTCTACGAGGCCCAAAAGGTTTGTACTATGTCTTACTGGATTTCACTGGGTATTTTTCTGGTAGAAAAACAACTCTTTAATAGGTATTTCGTCAAATAAAAAAATTTTCTTTTGCCGGGTAAAGGGTTTGCTAGGCACTAGGGGGGCTCACCAACCACCAGTTGCTGGTCAACCGAAGACCACGCGATGTTCCACTAACCAGCAGTCGCTGGTCAGCCAACTCAACCGCCGACCAGTTGCTGGTCAACCAGCGACCCGTAGATGGCCAACCGCCGTCCATTGGGCGGTTGTGGGAGGGTGTCTCGACGGACCCCATAATACACGTGGCGGTTTTGGTCCGCCCGCTGCTTTGCACTGCAATGCTCTTCAGACTGAGTGGTCCGGTCTACAAAGTAACGAGACGTATTTCTTCTGCGCTCGGGGGGCCCCCGGTCCCGTCCCTGCGTCACGAGGCAAACCAGGGGTTTGCTGAATGCCTGGCCGACGCAGGTTGGGGGGAGGGAGGGCGAGGACTGCCGGAGCGCTGATGTGGAATGGCATCTCCACCACCAGTTTCCAGTCACTCATCGATGCGTTCTGACATCTGAGCCCCCCCCCCATCCCTGACCACCTGACCCCAGCACGCAAACAGTTGTTCTCCCACCCTCACGCCAAGGCCAAAGTTGGAAGTGCACACAGAGTGCCAGTAGCCCCGGTGGAAATGGGCAGCGAATACCCGCGGGTTGACAACGGCGGGCGGAGTCTGGTCCCAGGCGTACATCAATGTAGCGCAACGGTTGCCGTCGAAGTGATCTATGTGCATTAGACTTGATGAATGTGTGTGACTGTGGGGATACGGTTGGGCAGCATATGCACCGCTGAGCCCTGGCCGAGGCCCAACCCCCCCCCCCCCCCACCACCGGGTCCCTCAGCAAAGGCCTGGATACGAGGCAGAGGTACACTGTCGCGCGGAGGACCCCGGGGGGCGTTGTGGATGTGCATGTGAGACCCGTCAGGGCTGTCCGTGGGTGCCCACTTCTTCTGGAGGCCCCCGGACGGCCCCGTGAGCCAACACTCATGGGCCCACCGCAACTGCACACCGACTGCTGATCGTTGGCAGTCGCCGGCCCCACCCGCCGCCCCGCACGCCGCGAAATGCCGCCAGTGCAATGCCAGTGGCTGTGTTGCCGGCCATCACTGGGCAACGGCCGTCGTGGACTGTGCCCCGGTCGCGGGCGTTCCGTGCGGCGCGTCCCGCCCTGTTCTCTGTGCGCCTCCTGGACGGCCCTGGAATCCGATGCGCCGCACCCCGCCCACCCCCCTCCGCCTCTGTTCCACAGACACGGCGTTGCTTGGTCTGCTCGCCCTCCTGGTCATTCCCTTCATCGCCATCGGCCTGGCCATGCTCTACTTATCCAAACGCGCCGCGAGGCTGTCCACCGAGTCCGCTCAGTACGTCCTGGGCCCCTACCCGTTGACGTACATGCAGGCCCCGCCGCCGCCGTCGCCGTCGGCCGTGCCCACGCCTGCGGTGAAGTCGCCAGCCCCGTACTTCGGCCCCTCCCCGCCGTTTCGGTGATGTGCCGTCACCCCTGGCAAACGAGGCCCTCCAACAAAGGGCCTTTTGCTCGTTAGGGCTGTGCCTCCCGTCCTCCCTCGTCCTGTGTCCATCACATGGGCAAGGGGACCGGCATGGAACGGGCATGGCTGTAAATTTGTTCAGCTGTCCTTCGGTGAACCTCGCAGTTGAGCAGATTTGAAATAATTTGGGTGGGGCAACCCACCATGCCTTAAGAAATGGGCACTGGCATGGAACAGACGATCTCCCGGCATTTCAGTCCGTGTGTATCCCCTTTTTTGTTTCAGTGCACCGCCTGCCCCCGGCAATCGTCTCTTTCTCACCGGCCCTCAGAGCCTCCAGAGTTTTGCTTGGACGTGGGTGGCGCCACGCAAGTCCCGGGGGATTTGTGGGCATTGCGAGCTGTGTGCTGGACATCCGGTGCATGTTCGCCTTGCTACTGCATTTGCCCCAATTTGGTGCAGTGACCAGTCTAGGCCAGCTCGTTTTGGATTGGGCAGAGGGGACGGGACTATGCACAGGCATAATTCCGCATATTGTTCTGCTTCACTCCTGTCCAATGCAGTTTGGTGTTGTGTTTATCATGGACAGTTTTGTGTACCAGAATGCACCAGCACATGTTTCCACTGCTGAAGATGCTTTGCCAGGCGATGAAATTCTTCCACCGTCTGAAAATGAGGACAACAATGATGCTGATGTGCAATGGTGATATTGAGGAACGCTTCTGAAAAGACTGCGCATGAGTGACTGCTGGAGACTTTGCTGTATTGTCTGTTTTTAGGGGATCGCAATCCCATGATCCCTCTTGTTTGCAATCCCCCTGTGTCTTTGTCAAAATGCAGCCCGTATAGTCGTGCATGATCGTGCACGTTTGTGCGCAGTTGTGCATAATTGTGCATTGCATAATCCAAGGCCCGTGCGTGCATAATATCCCCCCCCCCTGGACTGGGCCAACAGCGAATGGCATTATCAAATTGAAGTATAATAAATTGTTGCATGCATAATTATCTTTCCATTGCATCTTTTCTCTTTCTCACCAACCTCTCAGAGCCTCCAGAGTTGTGCTTGGACGTGGGTGGCGCCACGCAAGTCCCGGGGGATTTGTGGGCATTGCGAGCTGTGTGCTGGACATCCGGTGCATGTTTGCCTTGCTACTGCATTTCCCCCAATTTGGTGCAGTGACCACTCTAGGCCAGCTCGTTTTGGATTGGGCAGAGGGGAGGGGACTATTCACAGGCATGATTCTGCATAATGTTCTGCTTCACTCTTGTCCAATGCAGTTTGGTGTTGTGTTTATCATGGACAGTTTTGTCCACCAGAATGCACCAGCACATGTTTCCACTGCTGAAGATGCTTTGCCAGGCGATGGAATTCTTCCACCGTCTGAAAATGAGGACAACAATGATGCTGATGTGCAATGGTGATATTGAGGAACGCTTCTGAAAAGACTGCGCATGAGTGACTGCTGGAGACTTTGCTGTATTGTCTGTTTTTAGGGGATCACAATCCCGTGATCCCTCTTGTTTGCAATCCCCCTGTGTCTTTGTCAAAATGCAGCCCATATAGTCGTGCATGATCGTGCACGTTTGTGCGCAGTTGTGCATAATTGTGCATTGCATAATCCAAGGCCCGTGCGTGCATAATATCCCCCCCCCCTGGACTGGGTCAACAGCGAATGGCATTATCAAATTGAAGTACAATAAATTGTTGCATGCAGAATTATCTTTCCATTGCATCTTTTCTCTTTCTCACCAACCTCTCAGAGCCTCCAGAGTTGTGCTTGGACGTGGGTGGCGCCACGCAAGTCCCTGGAGATTTGTGGGCATTGCGAGCTGTGTGCTGGACATCCGGTGCATGTTCCCCTTCCTACTGCATTTCCCCTGCCTAATTTGGTGCAGTGACCAGTCTAGGCCAGCTCATCTTGGTCTGGGCCAAGAATTCTAATAAAAAAGTTTCAGACAAATTGTTGCATGCAAAAGTATCGTTGTGCTGCGCACAATGTACTCCACAACAGCTGCGCAATCAGCGGCAAGGCACCGTGAGCAACAATGCTCGAATGTTGCGCACACGCCGGATGTCCGCTGGTGTGCTGTCAGTTGTCACTTGGTGGGTTCAGACCAGGGGCAGTCAAGGAGGCAAAAAAGGGTGATGTTTTTTGTGCCTACACTGTGTTTCGGAATATTGTGGGTTCGTTGATCCACAGCGGGATCGGACATTTGCATGCTCATCCAGCATTGCGCACAGTTTTGGGTGTTTTGTGTTACGCTGTGCTGTGCTGCCGGTTCTTGGGCCTGGGTTTGGTTCTGCACCGCTGTCATCCACTGCAGACTTTTGGTCAAAAAACGCATTCGACGGAAGATATTTAAAACACCACCAGAAGGGGTTTTTAAAACAGTGATTTACAGTGTCGTGAATCATGTGCTGCACAACTCTACTCATGGCTGTTATTCGACTGATGTGTTATTTGGCTGCAAAAAAAATTGTTTTTTGCTTCTGGCTATGAAAGGCATGATAAAAGCGGTGTTAAGCTTACATGGGCCTGTTGTTGCTGCGGGGGTGTTTGGGTCCTGTTTGCTGGAAAGAAGGACCACCAGCCGATCCTGAACGGCACTAACGAGGACATGCAGTCGTTGGCCGAACAGTCCAACAGAAAACATCCACACTGCACATTACACTGGCACTCGGTGCGGGAAAGGTGTGTGACACAATGCATCATTGGCTCTTTATTCATCAGGAGGTTGGCAAATAAGCTCCTAGATGGTTTGGTTGTGGAATCAATGTGCGGAAGAATAGACACACAGTTTTTGCATGATAAACAAGCTAAGGGAAGGTTTCTTCAACCTGTAGATGTGGCAAAGGGTGGGCGTTTAAGGGTCCAAGGGCGCTCATGGTTAGGTTAAGTCTAAGCGCCACGGAAGGACTTTCCTGCATCTTACAAGAATCAGGTTTGCCATAAGCAAACCCAAGTTTGGTTTGTGCTGTTTTGAGTTGGGAGTTTTCTGCTGTGGATGTCTATGCAGTTGTCTTTTGTACTTGAAGGATGCTTGTTTCGGCTTTCAGCTTGCCGGGAGGACCGGCGCCTCGTGATGGCACGCCAGATGGAGCGATTGTTGGTTGGGGAGGAGTCCAAGCGCCGGCGAACGGGGGGACAGAGGCGGTTCGGAGTACCTCATCAAAAGGGCGGCCACAGTAATCAGCCCTACGGGACCACCGACCGGATCCGAGGGGGGGAGGGGTTTGCGGGGTTGAGACACCGGGGCGCCTCTAAAGTCTTGGACAACCTCTCCTGCTGCACCAGACAACCACAACGGTCAACCTGTGGCCGAACCAGGGGGGCAAGGGGAAGGGGTGGAGGTTCTACCCCGAGCGCATCGACCGACGAGCCCCGACTCCTCGCCGCATTTTGACGCAAGGTCCGCGGGGTTTGGGTGCAGGTGCCCTCCGGGGATCCACGCCAGCTGTGCTTTGCGATTGCGCAGCTGTGGGGCTGTACTGAGGAAAGATTTGTGGATGACGTACCAGGGGCACGTATTGGCGGACAAATCGGGACTACCCCCCCACGGTGGTCACGTGTAGGTGCGCATGCGTGGGGTAGGGGGTATGCATCCTGGATTTCCTACCCCCAGCGGGACCGAGGAGGCCATGTGGGAAGAGAAGGAACGCAAGGGTACGGCGCGGGATGGCACCCGGTGGGCATCCAAGGCGAAGAAGAGCGAAGAAGGAAATGGGAAAAGATGATTTCTTTCCGGGAAGATACGCAATCAGGGCTGCACGCCCAATGGAGTCTTGTCTGAAGGACTTCATTAGGGTGCGGATGGGGATCCAGACCGGGCTCACTACGTTGGGCGAGAGGCGCGACGAGTGGGTGGAGAAGGCTCACAAGGCGCATGGGTTGGAGCTGACGACGGTGGAGTTGGTGGAGTACATTGCATGTTATTGCCTGCTCGGGGAAATGAGTTTTGACGTGACTACGGGAAACTTTGCTAAGGCGGTGGAGGAGGAAAGCCAGGCCCCGTCCCACGGCATCAACGAGGTCCTCAAGAAGTTGAAGCAGTTGGAGAAGAGGTTGGAGGAGATAAGAGTGGGAAAAGGAGACGGTCAGAAAAATACCCCCTCTAAGTGAAAAGGAATTGTCAGCTTTGATGGAGATGGATCATAAACCGCAGCGGGTATGCTGTTTATTGGTGTTCTTTAAGGCGGTGCTGGATGGAAAGAGGGTGGATCCCAATATGATGGAGTGCACTTCGGCGTGAAAATCGTCAGACCTCCAAGAAGAGTTTGTTATGTCGCCGGAAGAGGCGAAGATCTGTGATATTTGGACGTCGGGGGCTTGGTTGGAGGCCATAACCGCCCCGATGGAAGGGACGGACTGCGAAGGGGGCCCTCTGATTTCAGCTGTCACCGCAAATTATGTTGAGAGCCTCTGAATGTTGCTGGTGCTGGCGATGGGATGGTACGACGAATCATACTGTTAGAACGCGGGCGGTGGGGGGGTCAGGAAGGCCCCCAAGGAGGCAGGAGACCCCAAACAAAATTTTGGAGACACTACGGTCCCTGTTGAGGAAGGCAGACGGATGCTAGCTAGCCTGCGGAGGAGATTTTCGTATGAAAACGGGCGAAGGATATGGATGCCGAAGAATAATAATCAGCAAAGGAAGGACATTACGGATCCGCCAGCAGCCGTTGGCCGCATATGCAAGAACCACGGGGCGCCCGACAAGAAGCATTGGTTTTTTTCGTGTCCTTACTACGAATGACGGTGTCCAGACCGGGGGGAAGAACAGGGGGGGGGGGGAATCGGTGCGGCGCCGTCGCAAACAGTGGAGGGAGTTGCGGAAGCACCGGCAGACTGGTCTTCCTAGACGGCGGCATGGAAACGACTCAATGGCCAAGATTCCGCGGAGTGCTGTGGCGCCCTTGTTGTCATTTCGTTGAGCACCGGAACGACAAATAACTACGCTGGTAACGTCCGGGCACTTGGAACGCTTGGCGCCACGCAACATTGAATCAACAACTCCAAGTTACTAGAGCGGTACTTGCGGGCCCTCTTCGCCAATGGTAGATGCTAGTCGTACATGCAAGGGGCCATCAGCGCGGTACGGGCATTGCCAGACTTGAGATGGATCACCGGGGTGATCCAGCCCAGACGTTGGCGCATGGCAAAGTCAGAGATGCGAAACACGGAGGAGTAGCGGCCATACGGAGGGCCGGAGGATTTGTCGGTACTTGCACAGTCTTGTGGGACGAAGGAGCAGTGGACCGGATACGCCTTGGCGGTCCTCTCTTTCACGTGTTTTTGGTGTGTGACGGCGGCGGCCAGCGTTAAAAGCAGCGGGACCGAGGACGAGGCCGTCTGGTCTTGGTGTAATAAGAACGGTCACAAGATTGTCGGGAGGGGGGTGGGCCCATACTCCGCGAAGTAGGCGCACTGGCTCTGTTAATCTTGATCCACGGGTCGTCGTAGATCGCCCATCATGTGCCCCTTCGGAGCACTTTGGTTGGAGTCGTTGCTGCAGTACGAGTTCCGGGTCACGGGATTGGCGGGTCACAGATGGCATTGTTGGAAGCGCGGGAACACTGCTCTACAAAAGTACCTAGCATTCCCCGCCGAGATCAGGGAGTGGTCGGGTAGGTGGAGGTCCCGCAGAGTGGCAAAAGACTACACACAACCACCCGAAGAATGTAAAATATGGAAGTTAATCAAGCTACCCCGGCGGGAAGGACCTTCCAAATTCGGTAAGCGCACAACGCGAGGACACAACTTTTGGCCTAAGGCACTTTGGGAGTTATTTCGGGACAAACACCAACCTGTGGGACAAAGGCCTGACGTTGGATCCAAGCGAGTGTGCATTGTGCTGTCGGCTGATGACACGGCTCAGCGACCTAAAGTACAGGTGCGGCGCACCGTCCGGGTGCGAAGGAGTGGGGGTGGGAGTCCCGTGACATCAGCAGCGGTGGGGCCTCGGGTTGTGCTAGTGCCTTCTGCAACAAGTCCGGGACGGAGCGGTGCAGGTTTGGTGCAACAGGCTGCTGGACCTTATCTATCTCCCGCCAAGCAGCGGCGGCCATGATGGCTGGAATTCGGGGAGGCTACTGGTGTTGGTGCTCAGGGTATGGAGGCATTCGTCGGAACGGGGCATACCACACCTGGGAACGCATATCGCTGATTTTTCATCTGCAGCTCACGCGGGATGCCTGGTTGATCTTGTTAAGGGACTCCACTTCCCCGATGTAGATTGTGGTGCTTTTGACTACGGAAATTTTGGAAAGGGGCGTGTGGCCTGTGGGTAACGTTTGCACCCCCCCCGACATTTGCGGAGCTTGGGTGCCGGGGAATTTAGGGGAGTTATGTCTACGATCTTGTTGTCCTTTATCACCTGTGCAGGGTCAGGCTGCAGGCTGTAACAGGAGTGAACCGGGTCCACCCCCCCACATATGGATGGAGCCCCCTGGGCCAAGGTACAAAAACAACCACCCGAAGGTACAGCCCCCCCAGCACAGTGACAACTCAGCCCCCCCTATGCCGGGTCCCTTTTAAAAGAAAAGCTGGGTAGGTTTCGTAGGGCGGTGGGTATTTTTCTGAGTGTCACATTATTCTTAGGCGGCTCAAGTTGCTGGGTCAAAAACACCAGAAGAGGTAGGAAAAAGACAGGTTTCAGAATGCATCAAATAATAATTATTTTGATTGATATGTCTAGCACGTCCTGAACCATTGCCATGAAATAAATATTGTCATTGAAGTGACATGTCCCATGGGTCATGTACGGAAAAGTTATGTTTTGTGTCAATTCTTTGCGCGAGGCCTCGCGCAAAGGCGATCATTTGTGTCAGATTAATGTACTACAGCGATGCATTAGGGAGGTTGTCGGAAAAGAGAAACTTAACGTCTTTATACACGTAACTTTGCATCATTATCAGGATGGAGTGATAGAAATGGATCTATTAATAAATAAATTTCGATATCACTACACCTATTAATCTTTAAATGTATAAATGTTCCGCAAGAAACTGTACTTTCTGGCGCGAGGCCTCGCGCAAGGAATGGCGCATGACCAACAATAAAATTTTGGTGATGTTTGTGCGTGGCCTCGCGCAATGGAGGTCATGAATGCGCCTGGAAACAGAAAATGGACAGATCCACCAACTACACAGCATGTACCTTCCCATTGATCCGGCGCTCTTGCATAGCCAGCCCTACAGGTCTCGCCGGCATCTCTAGCTTTCATGCTGTGGTCACCGCTGACTTCACTGGCCAACAGCGATGGTAGCGCGCCGCAACTGGCTACCGCAATTAGGTTTAACCAGTTAAATGTGGGACCAGCAGATAGTTCCAGTAAACCGAAAATGGAGCATGCGACAGGCAAATCATTGAATAATTGGTCGCTCGAAAACTGTGTGACAGGTTGATGTTTCAAGCTGGAAAGTTTTTCAAACAGCGATTTGCAGGAAGATACATTTGTGCAATTTTTTTTTCACAGTAGCAATGCCCGTGCGCAAAGTGTTGGACCTCGAGAAGGCAGTAACGGCGACATTTGGAGTATTCGGCGATGTGTGCTCAGAGGAGCCGCCGTATCACACGGCAGAAGAATTGTGGGAAGGGCTAAAGCATGGGGACGAGGGCGCGCGATTGCTTTTTGTGTTTTTTCTGCGTGTGCGCAAAAATGAAAGGATGCGTTGCAGTGTTGAAAAGGCAATTGCAGCAGAGGGCAAGAGATGGGTTGGTGTTTGGATAGAGGAGGCGTGGTGCCTTTATTTACCGATGCGCCACCGCACAGTACCATAGCAGGGAAAACAAAAGTCAGTTGTTGCAATAGAGGGGGGTAGGGCGCAGCGGCATATTTTAGCAAGGTCTGGTCTAGAGCAATACAACGCACCTTCAGTGAAGGAGAGGGCCGCAGTCAGGTTACAGACTACATGGAACAAAATACACGAGCAGTGGGTTGTGTTGTGGATGAACAACTGGTACAACAAACAATTCACCACAAACCCTGACAAGAACGCCAAGAGCCTTAACGCAACAGCGTTGGCTGTCTTGCTCGTACGGGATGCACCACGGTACTGGCATGGTCATCCTAGCCTGGAAGAGGTGGAACGGCGTGTTCCTATGGTTGCGCGCATGCTGGGGAAGACTGAGGAAAACTTTCCCCGTATCCTGCGTGATCTAGGATTTGCAAGCACGCGGCCTGTTGTGCGAAACATCAGGGCACCGCTTGATATTATTCGCCCAGTGCCTGCCAAGAGACCGCATTGGCAGCCCCTTTGCCTAAGCAAAGAAAAGGTAAGCAGCAACGTATCGCTTCTTAACCAGTTAGCCAGGAGTTTACTAAGGACTTGGCCCGACACACTCGGCCAGTTGTGCCTGTTTTATGTGACGAGAACATCCATTACCGCATTTGTAAGATGATGTATGGTGAAAAAACAACGAGCTGGAATGTCCGGCTATTTTTGTGGTCCCACCCTATATTATACGGCTTCTGGCACGCGTACATATTTTGCGTTACACAAACAGTTCGCTCATTTTGGCCAATTGTGACGTTTTTCCGTAAAGGTTGGTTGCTGTAAAACTTGGGGCATAGCCATGTCAGAATCCATGTTTGTTGCCCATTTCTCCTTTGCACACTCATGTTGCTTCTTGCGTGCCATTTCAGGTGTAAATTATTTTGCGATCTCAGCATTTGATTCCAATCCCAGATTTCGATCCCAGAATTAATTCCGATTGCAGATTTCAGTTACTTAGGCGGCTCAAGTTGCATGGTCAAAATTTGCCCAAAACTGCCTCTCCGCGGCACTCCGAAAAAATAGTTCTTTTGGGGGACCCAAAAACACAAGAACCGAAAATCCAGCAAAAAGCAATGAATTGGTCCATTTTCATTTATTTTCAACCAAACTGACTGCCCGGGAAAAAAATTTATCTCCCTAAAAATGCACTACTTTTTTCGGAAAACCACGACTTTTTGTTTCCTCTACCACTTATGCTTTCCCCTGAAAATACCCATGAGCTTTCAATCTTTTCGAAAACCAGTTTTCGAAAACCATGTGGAGCACAGCACGACAAGAAGCATCTTTTGGCACCCCTCCTTTGCGCGAGGCCTCGCGCAAACACCAGCACAACAGCGCAATAAAATGCATCACAGAGAAAAATGTGCCGCACAAGGTGACAGCAAAAAGGTCGTCGAAGAGGAATGCATCGCGCATACTATATCCGAACAAACGAAGAAATTACTTTTTCTTGGGAACAACTTGCATCTTAGAACCCATAGACTTAGCAACAGAAGTCTTACCCTTTGGCGGTGGCTTTGCGGGCTGGTCCCTTGGTTGGGACTGACCAGCTGGCTGCTTGAATGGAGCCTTGGCCCCGGTTTCCTCGGGCCTCGGTTTCGATGCCGCTTTCTTCGCTGCCTTGCCTTGGGAGACCTGCGGTTCCTCCTCCTCTTCTTCCTCGCTCTCCTCCTCCTCATCTCCATCGCTCTCGTCGGATTCTTCACCAGTAACTGACTTCGCTGCCTGAGGCTTGGAAGCAGTCTTCTTCTTCTTCGGGGCTGGTTCCCCACCAGTAGACTTCCGCTTGGCAGGGGCTTGTGCTTCTGCAGCTTGACCCTTCTGAACAGTCTCTTTCTCCTTCAGCGACAACGCCTCAGAGCCCAACTTCTCATCGTGAACCCAAAGGGGAATACCACGTTTTGCCCAGTTGGCTTGCTGGTCCCAATCACCAGACTCGTCCAGTTTCAACCCTTGTGTCAAGACGTGGTTCAACTGAGTCTGCACTCTGGTGACCCAATCGGGGAGACTGTCGGTGGAGACACAAAGAAGGTACATGCCAGAATCCGGCTCGATGGACGCAATCTTGCACACCAGGTCTGGCTGATAATCAATGAACACAAACAAAGGCTTGAAGCTCTTATCGAGGAGGGTGTCCTTGATTAGTGCCCTAGATATTTTGATGAAGTCCTGCAGGTTTTTGATGAGAAAATCCCAAAACCAAAGCAGCAAGTAGAGCAAGAACAGGATGTGGATCGAATCAATGAATAGTTTGAAATCCAGTGTAACACAGAAGGGCTGCAGATAGACAAAGCAGGTATAAACACAAAGATTCAATCACAAATGGATAATACAAAAGATTTTATATGAAAACTGGACTGACTCTAGCCTTCAAGATAGCATCAAGCACTTCATGTGCACTCTTTTGGGTGAAATGGTGCTGGTTAGGAATGTGGGGCATAGGTGTCAGGCCAACACAGAAAATGACTTGGCCAAGCAACTGAATTCAGAAGCAGTTAAAAAGTAGAACGACAATAAGTGGTAGAAACAATTGAGTATAGGGGTCTTGGGGTGGGAGACCACTAGGCTTAACCTCCAAGGCCTAAAGCATGAAATGCCTATTTTTTCGGTATATCCTCCATGAAGGAAGGTACCTCCGCTCAGTTGAGTGGTACGGGTGAACTTCATGGGGGGCTAGGGTTACAACCCTAGTTACTTTGAGAAAGTGTACTTTAATTTTCAAAAGAGAGATAAAAATACTGAAGTTAGTCTTAGCATCAACAAAAGGGTTTTAAGGGGGGCTTGGCCTGGATCAAGCCCTCCAAGAAAGACGTGGCAGTGACTTTTTCTTACTCCCCCCTGGAGTACTAGTTATCTAAGCTAGTAGGACCAAGGAAAAAGGCTCAAATATTCCCAAAATTACCTCAGAAAATGCATTAAACTTACCAAAAACATCCTCATCAGTTCATGGAAGCCTATCACACTGTAGATACCCTCAAAAAACAGTGTAATGTACCCTGAATGGTGTCCCTTCGATGGGGCATTCCTCAAAAGTCGCCAGGGTGCAAAGAAAACCTTTGGTAAAAATTTGGGGGTAGTGGGATTTGAACCCAGGACTCCCTCCCTGTAGCACATATGCTTGCCCACTAGGGTACAGTCGAACGCTCTGATGCGGACGGCTATCGCTGCATAAACAGCGTTTTAGTAAACGTCCTGACCAAGGACCAGGGCGGAGCAATACTCCCGATGGAGGACACAAATCTCCAGGAGCTGAAAAAAATAGAAAAAGTAACCAACAGGGAGTGATTCCTGCGGTTTAGCGAAAGCTGTAGCGATTTAAGAAGTCAAATCGCTAAAAATTGACGAAATGGCGCGAGAAATCGTCATTCTTACACCAAAACTCAAAGTCGCAGACAAGCGCAACGGAAGCGGACTTCAAAAACAAGGTTGCGCAAGCGTAAACTGCTTTTGAAAAAGAAGGTATGAGCCGTAGTTTCTAAAGTTCTAAAGGAAATGTTGCACAGTTGCAGTAAGAAAAAGTGCTTTTCCATTGCTTTGGGACATACTCTAGTTGTATTAGAGATGCACTGAGCATCCATGCATTTTTATCTTAGTATTGGTCCAGCCAAAAGTGGTGAGAACACATTTTGACCTATGGAACCAAACACCCAATCAGGATATGGAGTGGACCCCTTAATCCCCTTTCAATCAGAAGTAAAACATCTTTTCCTGAGTTGACTGAGCACTGACATACCTAAGGTAGAACCTATGAATTTATCTATGTTTTTCCATGAATACTTATCTGCCCTAGTGGTATGCACCATAGGGGGTTAGGCACCTCTTTTTGAGAGGTCCTGGGTTCAATTCCTGGTCAGCCTAACTAAGTAGGAAGATCCCAACTAAGTAGGAAGATCCCATGTGACATGGCAGTGACCTCATCGCCACATACCATGCCACCTCAGCACATATGGGACCCAAAACAAAGAGTGCACATCTCCTAAGATGGCACTATGGAGAGAGAGTGATCCTGAGGCAGTTTTCTAACTCTTTTCCCAAAACATTTCAGCTATCTCTGTGAATATGCATTCATTTGTATCCTGAGTTGCAGTTTCTGTGAATACCTAATCATCTTTCACTGTTTACACTGCAGCCCTTCATGCTTTGATCCTGAATTACCTTCTCCTTGCATACTATTGGCTTGGGCTATCCTGGATTGAGTTGGCTTTACTGTATTTCAACAAACAAAAGCTTTTCATCATCCAAAACCAGCAGCAGGACACCCTACAGCAACAACAAGCAGCAGGAGAAGCAAAAACACAGTGCTGAAAACACTATAAACTTTTCTGGTAGCAAGAGGCAGCCTGTCTCTGTGCACCGGCAGCGACCCCGCGCCGTACAACCAGTGCTCCGAGCAGGCAAACATAAGCAGAAGGGTGGATTAAGATGGATCCAGGAAGAGTGGACGCCGAGGTGAACACAGCGCCAGCGCCAGAGACACCGGCAAGGCCGGCGCCTGACGCTGTACCTTCGGTGGAGCCCTTACATGGGCCAATGGATACGGCGGAGGACTCCTTGGATGGCCTCCAGACGGCCTTTGGGGCCCTGTCGGTGAAGGAAATGGTCTCTCAGCCTCAGCCTGTGAAGAGGAAGAGAGGAAACGAGAGTGAGAAGGATGCTGGAGAAGGAGCAGACGAAGGAGAGGAGCAAGGGCAAGACCCGACGGATATCCCTACCTTCGAAGGCGCACCAAGCGCTTCTGGCCTCCAAGCATCACCCTCTCCCATAACCACCACACACCCAGCCGCCGCTACATCCACTTCCACAACCAACCAGCCTATGGCAGAGGGCACAGGCTTTACTGGCATGCCTCACTACCCCGCCTATGGCATGGGCCCACCTACCACTGCGCTCCTTGAGGCAAATACTGCCAGTGAGCCGGTGGCTTCCAGCTCTGCGCCGCGTTGGTATGCGGCTGACCATCCCCATCCACTCTACGCCACTGGAACCTACATGGAAGTTCCTGGGTATGCTCCTGGGTGTGCACCTGGGTATGCACCCCTGAGTGGGTTGAGGAGAGGACCAGAGTCTCTGGGAGGCAGGAGTAGAGGATCGGGAAGATCCTCCAACAGGTCCCTGACGCGGTCGGAGATCAATGAGGTGCTCCGAGGAGCCACTTCGAAAATCGTGGGCGACCTCACGCAAGAGATCAGGGAGAAACTGCAGCCCCTGATGATCCCGTCCCATGCGTCACCTACGACAGTGGAAATGTCACCCCACCGAGTACAGGCTAACCACCTGGCGGCAGGGTTGACGAATACCCTGGGGAGCCTGAGGAGCCGACCGATGCCGACTCCTGCAGCAGTACCAAGAAGCCCATTCGTCCCGAGGACAGCCCAGCCGCCCTACAGTCACGTGACGAACTCGACGAGGGCCGAGCTGGACCAGCTGGGGCTGACAGCCCTAAGGGCTATGGTGGACGTGGAGCCTTATGGCTCCAGTGATCTAGGCGGAGACCCCTCCGATGATGGGCCGCCTTCGATGACTTCTTCTTCGCCATCGGATGACGAAGACCCCGAGGACCCCGAGGACTCCAAGGGTAAGAAGAAGAAGAAGAAGAAGAAGAAGACCCGACGCCCTGAAGGACGCCGAGCTCAGGAGGCGAAGGCTATTGCCACCTCCAAGATAGTGGTGAACCTGCCTGAATTCACAGGCAAGGACCTCAGCGAGTTCGCTGAGAACTTTGGCCGGTTCCTACGACTGACCGGCCAAACCCACGCGAGTGGGCGAGTGAAGTGCGACCTGCTCCTGCAGTGCTGCAAGACGAAGTACCTGGAGAAGCAGGTCAGGCAGATCGTCACCAACTCCGCCACCTTTGCCGACGTGTTGGTTGCCCTGGAGAGGCAGTATCCAACCTACGAGACCGACCTCTCCATCAGGGCCGAGATCCAGAACCTGCCCGTCCTGCCCAACAACCCCAAACCCGGCAGGGTCTCCGAGCTGTTGGCGGACCTGGACCACTGGGCTGGACGACTGACGCCCGGTTCCTACAGCAGCGACGACCTGCTGTTTTGGTTGCGCTCCAAGCTCCCCCGTGAGCTATGGGACGAGTGCCGTCTGACGGCTGAGCGCAAGGCTAGATCCCTCCGCTACGAGGATCTATGCGTGCTGCTCCTGGAGATGGCGTTGGAGAAGGAGAGCGACCAACACCTGAACCACTACCGTCCTGGTGGTGGAGGTTCTGGAGGCAAAGGGTACCAAGGGTCCCGACCTGGGCAGGGGACTACCCCCAAACACGCCCACGCCCGCCTAATGGAGAACGTGAAGGAGCTATTCTGGTGTGATGCCAGAGATGAACAGGGCCACCTGCAGCATGCCTCCGACTGCGAGCAGCGAGACTGCTTTGTTGTCCAGGGGAAGCAGCAGGAAAAGATCACCGGCGCCAAGGTGAAGATGCCGGATCATTACCGCTGCACCATCACGTGTGCATTCTGCGGTAAGCGGAAGCACTATGAGGACGAGTGCTACCATAAGCAACGCCTATCGGCGAAGCTTAAGGGGGAAGATCCTGGCAAAAGCTCAGGCAAAGGTGGAGGCAAGGCCAAAGGCAACGACTCCGGCAAGGGCAAGTCGAAAGGACGTGGTCAAGGTGGTCAAGACAAGGGTCAAGGCGGACGAGGAGGAGGCGCTAATCGCCAGAACGACAACAAGAACAAGGACAAGAACGGAGGTAACCCCAACCCTAATCCAGGGGGGAACTCCGAGCCCTCTGGAGGGCAGTCTGGACCTACCACACGCTCACAGACGCAGGCCCAGCAAGAACAAGGAGCCAAGCGTGAGCATGAAGGTGGTGACGACGGCAACGCCAAGAAGAGAAGCCGTTTGATGAGGATGGCCCGCAAATTGCGGAACAAGGGGTTCGAGGTGACCTGTCCCGCGGAGTTCTGACGGGGACGCTCTGGTGGCACCCAAGACCTGGTGTTTTGGGTACGTATCCGACTAGGGGGACGTGAATACCTGGGGGTACTGGATACTGGAGCCACAATATCGATAGTGGCCAAGAAAATTTTACCTTGTGGGAGCCTGAAGAACACCATGACCACCGCCGCTATACGGATGGGGGATGGACATGTGGTGCACAGCTGCGGGGACTGCGAAGTGGAGGTACCTATGGGCTCCAGGACTATCGCCCATCGGTTCTATGTGATGGACACTGATGCCTTCGACTTTGTACTGGGTACTGACTTCTTCGTGCAGCACTCCCAGATACAATCCCTGACGCTGCAAGCGCCCTACCTCCTGTACGTGGACCACGGCAGTGGCAGAGAGTCTGTGCCACTGGAGCAGTCGGAACATACCTCGAGTTACCTGAGACTATCGAAGGAGGAGCCCTCGAACATGATGGCGGCCTCCGAAACTGAGGACTATCAACTATTGGGGGAAGTCCTAGACCAAGGTCTGAAGGAGTTGGGTTACTCTCGAGAAGACCTAAGTGTGGAACTGTTCGCCAGCGACAAGCAGCATGTACTGGACCTATACTGCAGCAAGGGGAAGAACTGCAGCTACAAATTTTACTGGCCCTCTTTCGGGATGGCCTACGGGAACCCCAGATTCAGTGAACTGGGGAAGGTGCTGACCAAGGTGGCCTTGGAACGCTCCCGTATGGTCCTGTGTTCCCCCGATTGGGGAGCCCATGGGGGCAACGAGTACTGGCGAACCCTCCTTGACAAGCTGACTATCAGCTCTGTGCGGTTACCTGATGAGGCCATCTACGTGCCTCTGGGACGCAAGACGCCCATTGGGAAGCCCGGATGGGGGAGTATGCTCAGCGTGGTGGACGGAAGTCTTACCACCATCCCCTGGGAAGACCTGGACCCTACTCTGGTCCAGGCTATACAACGAGAAAGCGATGGACTCGCCTTGGGTGACTTGAAGGATCGTCTACGACCTCAAGATGCTGTTGAAACTACACCCGGAGGAGATGAGTACGTCGTGACTGACACCAACGCCCCCAACTCTCCCTGTCATGTACCTGTTCCTGATGGAGTCTCTGAGTGTGGACTATCTGAGCTACCTAGCTCTATCCACTCAGACGACGAAACTGAGCACGACGCCTTCTTCGTGCAGACTGCGGTGGAAGAAGTGGAGAACGCCGAGTACGTCGCCCCACTAAAACCCCTACTCTCCATGAGGGTGGAAGAACCCGTGGATGAAGAGCTGGACCCTCGATCCAGGCTCAGGGAGTATGTGGATTCCAAGAGGAAGTTGGTGGCGAAAAACCTATGCTACGCGAAGCCTACCCGCAGCTCGTGGCCACTGAAGCAAGGACGTATGGGAGACCTATCCCAACTGAAGGAGGACCTCGAACAAAAGATCACCACCTGGCAAAGGGAGGTAGATCTCAGGCTCATGAAGAGCGTATGGGGTGCCCATGTGAGGACCCCAGATGAGGACGACCTCTCGGAGGAATGTGTATGTGAACCCCCTAAAGCGTGCCTATGTTGCCATCGTCCACCGGAGATGGTTGAGCAAGACCTTCTGTATGCCTACCAAGGCTGAAGGATGCTACCGCGGGCGAAGAGTCGGTGGAGGACCACCTCCCGACGTCTATTCAAGGGGCAAGCAACTTACACTCCGACGAGGACATGGAGGACAAGATCAAGGTACTGGACCCGCGGGTACAGAAGCTGATAAGGACCTATCTGGAGGTGTTCGGAGAACTACCCCCTCCAGCCTCATGCGACAAGCTGGTACAGATGGACCTCAAGCTGAAACCCGAGTTCGTGGGTCACAAGATCCGGAGGAGACCCTATCCAGCTCCTAAAGAGCAGGCCGACGAGATTGAGCGACAGATACAAGAATGTATCGACGCTGGCCTAGTCCTGGAGTACAAGGATGGGGACTACCCCCTACACTGCAGCCCCTGTTTCCTGGTGGCTAAACCTGGGTCTACAGCCAAACGGCTGGTAGTGGACTATGGAGAGCTGAACAAGAAGACGCTGAACCACTCAGGGTCCATTCCCAATATGGAGTCTACCCTGGAGAAGATAGCCTCCTGTCGCTACAAGACCAAGATGGACAAGCGAAGTGGATTCTGGCAAGTGGACCTGACGCCCAACGCGCAGGAACTACTGGCCTTCATCACCCCTCAGGGGAGGGTATTCAAGTGGAAAGTCATGCCATTCGGCGTGGCTAACGCCCCCGCTCTGTTCCAAGAGCTGATGAACAAGATCTTGTCCATCCTACGAAGGAGACCTAAGGTGCAGGAGCTCATATCCCGTGGGGCCCAGATGGAGGCTCACATCGACGATGTATGCCTCGGGACCAATACCCAGGAGGATCACCTAATCCTCTTGGGTGAGTTCTTTGCGGTCTGCCAGGAGAACCACACACGACTCAAGCTGGAGAAGTGTGAGTTCATGCAGGAGACCATGCAGTACCTGGGGTTTGACGTTGGCTATGGGTGGTGGACCCCAGCGGCCTCTAAGGCCAAACCCCTGATGGATGCCAAGGTACGACACGAAGACCCCAAGAAAGGACGCAGTTTCATTGGGGCGTGCAACTTCTATCGCCGCCACATCAAAAACTTCACCTAAACCAGCGCGGTACTGACTGACTTGATCAAGAAGAGTACTACTTGGCGCTGGGGCCCACAAGAGCAACAAGCGTTTGACGAGCTCAAAGACAAGGTAGCCAACGCTAAGTGCTTGGGCGTGCCTAGGGCACAAGGGGAGATTATCCTGGTGACCGACGCCAGCAATGTGGGCGGTGGTGGAACGTTGTTCCAGTGGCAAGCACTAGAGAAGGAGGAGTTCGACTCGGCCATTTCCCAATGGGGGACGGAAGGTCTCAACCGAGATGGAACCCTCAAGCACAGCTACCCTGACGACAAGTGGGTCCTAGTACCTCTGGGCCACTGGAACTGGAAGTGGAACCAGGCCAGGGGGAACTACTCCACCTATGAGCAGGAACTGCTCGCGGGTATGCTGGTGCTATCCTCACAAGCACGACTGTTGGGGAGTAACCCTGTGGTCTGGCTATGCGACCAAGAACCGGTCCGCAGTTTCCAGAAGGGCCCCCCACCTGAGAAGGCCAAGCTACGTCGCTGGTGGACCTACCTCAGTCAACTACGGCTGACGGTACACCATATCCAGGGAGTGAAGAACGAGTGTGCCGACTACATCAGCCGCAACAACTTCGACGCCCTGATTGGTGCCCGGTCTGAAGCGCTGGCTAAGGAAGCGTTCAGCCGTATGGACGTACACCTGGACCTGAACATGACCATGATACGCCCGCTGGATGGACTCCAACAATCGGAGTACCTACAGGAGTTTGGGGATATCTACCGGCGCCTGGAGAAACGCCTTGAACCCCTCCTGGTCAACCAAGACCAGTGGAAGCGGGACAAGAGCTACCTCTGGCACTAGGACCGCATCGTGGTGCCTAGTGACCGAGTCCCAGCGCTGCTGAAGTGGACCCATGAGTCCAGTGGTCATGTGGGTGCTGACCGTACCCTGAGGCTGTTCAAGCAGTGGTTCCACACTACGTGGACTGACGACCAGCTGCGGAAGACGCTCCTGCCTATCGTGGACAAGTGCCCGTGCAGGTCCTGTAAACCAGGGGATATCAGGGACAGAGGTCTCTACTCGACCCTGCCCATCCCTCACTGTGCTAACAGTGTTCTATACGTGGACTACACGGAGATGCCGAAGTTCGGGGGCTATGACTTCGCCCTCGTGGTAACCTGTGGGTTGACCAGGTTTACCAGGGTGTTCCCATGTACCAAGCACATTACCGGAGAGGAGACTATCAAGATACTCCTGGAGGAGTGGTTTTGTGTCTATGGGGCGCCCAAGGAGATCAACTCCGATGAGGACGTACGAGTACGCTCAGATACTGGCTGGTACAAGAGGGTCCTGAGGTCCCTCAATGTCCAGGTGTCTACGGGGATTCCCTACTCTCACACGAGCAACCCCCTATGTGAGCGACAGATTCGTGTCCTGAAGGAGAACGTCAGGATATGGTGCAAAACTGAACGCACCAGAGACTGGGTGAGACTACTCCCCGTCATATCCTTGATGATGAACTCCCAAGAGAGTTCAGCTACTGGCTACTCGCCACATGAGCTATTCATGGGGCGCCCGGCGTGGTTCCTACATGCCCCCTATCCAGAGGACACCCATTCTTCTGTGGGTGAATGGGTCCAAGAGCAACAAGCGAAGGTGGACAAGGCCAAGGCTATGCTCCAGAGAGTGAGGGAGCGTCAGTGGAACAAGAAGAACAAGCACCGTGTACCGGCCACCTACCAAGAAGGGGACTGGGTGCTGGTGCACCACAGTCGACTACCCGCCTGGCCACGCTCTACCAGCGATGACCCATACTTCGGGCCGTACAAGATCCTATCTGTGGATGGGCACCGTATCACCGTGCGGTGTTCTCCCCGTCTAGGGGGGACCCTGGTGTGCGCCGCTCAACACCTGAAGCGCTACCATGATCCTGAAGACCTCTGTGGGGAGGAGTGGGAGCTGAACGACGAGGAAATCGCCGCTCTGGACCTACAAGGGGCTGCCAGCCCTATGGAAGTTGAAGGTGAACTCCCCGACATGAACGCCGAGGAGATGGCTAAGGAAGGCTTCTACCTGGTGAAGTCTGTCCTACGCCACCGCTATCGCCAGGGTTGGCGCTTCCTCACCCTCTGGGAAGGGTTTTGAGTCGAAGAGGCCACCTGGGAGCCCTTCTCTGCATTTGTTCTACCTGAGGGACGCCTAAACTCAGTTCTGGTTGACTACTTGTCCCAGAACAACCTTGGTGAGTTGTTGAGGCTCGCTGAGATGTTTGCCTCCAAGAATAAAGCTAGGGACTGAACCTTACCCTTACCTGCCAAAGCGTATGTGTGAGTGTGCTAGTCCTAAGGTCCTGAGAGCAAGCCGCAGAAGTGGTGTCCTAATTATACCCAAGTCTGCGCCCTTGCTGAACCTGGAGGGTTGGCTTATTGATGCCACGGGGTACGCCCCGGGTCTCCCCTCCCCTATGCGCCCAATTTCTGTGCTGGCGCAAAACCTTGGGGGAATACCCAGAGTGTTAATCCAGGTATTGTTTTCCCTACCTACCTGTCTACTACAGGGAGGGGTGGCCAAAAGCTATGAAGGCATGCAAAACGCCTGTTTGCTATGTGGCCAAAAACACTAGCCTAACCCACTGTCACAGCCCACCAACCCAGCTAAAATTGCAGGAAAAGGGTGGGACAGTGACACGCCCCCTACAGGTCCTACACACCCTACAGTGGCACCATCCTGGTGGGCGAGCGCTGGGCAACTGGCTCTAGCCCCCACGCAGGACTACCACGCCTACACGCACACTCTACTTGGCGTTGCGAAGAGAAAGTTCTCGAGGGTCCTAGCGACCCACCTGTGAAATGACAAGAGAACACAGCGCTGCTAAGCAACTGTGGCCTCACAGGGGACGCCACAACGCGTTTCCCCTGCAAGGGCTTGGAGGGAAGGAGTGCTCTCGTGTGCAAGGCGCAGATGTCGATGAAGTCGGACTCCCTGCTCTGCCACAGGCGGAGCGGAGTTACTTGTTTTTGTGATCTGCGCCCCTGTTTAGCAGGGCATAAAAAAAATGCTGCTGCACCACTCACCCTACCTGCCCACCTGTAAAACAAAGGCAAATGAAAGGGCGTTTGCGGCGGAGGAACCAAGGCACACTCCAGGTATTATACCCTTCTCAGTGTGCCCTATAATACGCTGTCCGCAAACACGCTGCATGGAGCAGCTACCCTTATCAAGCAAGCAAGCGTTAAGGGACTCCTCAGGTTCTCTTAAAGAACGTACCGAGGAGCCCCTGGGTAGCCTAAACAAGGTTTACCGTGCGCACTTCGCGTGGCCTACCCTTTAATGCGTGTGTGCATGCACGACTATGCACAATCACGTGGGCAGACCTGCCCATCTCCACAACAATCTTGACTCCACCAGGGGGTGGCCCCGCCTGGGCGTACCTACCTTACCTACCGCTGGGAAGTGAAGCAAGGAGAGAAAACGAAAGGGGCGCACGCGAAGAACGTTGCTATGCACTTGTGTGTATGACTAATCACCCTGATCTGACCGCTAATCATCTGCAATCTTACTAATCAATCCCTCTACCGCGTCCTATCGTGGTTATCGTTGTTAACGCTGCTACACGACTCGGTCACGCAGACTCGAGACGAGCAATGTGTATGCGGCATGCAAGACGAGCATACCTGTAGTTTATACCTGATTCATTGAAGTCTTTTCAATTGATTTTCGAATTCTTGAATTTTTGAAGCTTCTATTAGTGTGGGTGGAATCTGTATGTTTGTTTATTAATGTGTGTCTCGTCATTTTCAAGACTACGTGATACATACGTTTATAATTCCATTATTTTTCCATTTTCCGGCGCTTCGCTAGGAGCCGCTCCTGCGCGCCGCCATTTTATGCGTATGAATTTCTGGACTTAAAAAATCCAGAGATGACTATAATTTCTATAAAAATGTGCTGAAGATGCACAATTGGATTCTACTCAGGTGTGTCGTTTCAGAAAAATTCTGCGCCGTCATTTGACGGATTTTGGTGTCGTCGCTTCGTTTTTGCGTGGATTCGTCCATAATTCTCCCATTCCTGCCTCTGCAGATACCCACGCGCAGCCTCGCTGAGTAGGCCGTGTTCGGGCCGAAACGCAGGTGCCTGGAGAGACTGAGCAGAACCAAGACCCCACCAAGGGGCAAATTAATTTCTTTTCGACTCCCTACGCCCTAAGACAGGTCACAGGTCGCCAGCAGGTTTACGAGAACCCATGCGAGTGTGTATAATGTGTCTTGCGTTTGGGTTGTGTCGACGCTGCGTCTTGGAGGAAGGGATGCATATGCACATGTTTGGCATGCTCCCAATCTAACCCAACCAAGCCACAGGAGCCCCGGCAGCGCCAAGAGCGCTCAGTCTTCTGTAGGAAACTGTACAATCAGAGCAGCAAAAGGACGCCAGCCATGGTGAGCGCCCAATTTTCAGTGTGAGGGAGACTGTAGGTATTTTAAAGTAGATGTGGAAACCAAGGAAAGGCCAAGAAAAATTCCCTTTTTCCTAAAATGCGACAGTGGTGGCCACCACAGCACAAGGGGGGAGTAAGAAAAAGTGCTTTTCCATTGCTTTGGGACATACTCTAGTTGTATTAGAGATGCACTGAGCATCCATGCATTTTTATCTTAGTATTGGTCCAGCCAAAAGTGGTGAGAACACATTTTGACCTATGGAACCAAACACCCAATCAGGAAATGGAGTGGACCCCTTAATCCCCTTTCAATCAGAAGTAAAACATCTTTTCCTGAGTTGACTGAGCACTGACATACCTAAGGTAGAACCTATGAATTTATCTATGTTTTTCCATGAATACTTATCTGCCCTAGTGGTATGCACCATAGGGGGTTAGGCACCTCTTTTTGAGAGGTCCTGGGTTCAATTCCTGGTCAGCCTAACTAAGTAGGAAGATCCCAACTAAGTAGGAAGATCCCATGTGACATGGCAGTGACCTCATCGCCACATACCATGCCACCTCAGCACATATGGGACCCAAAACAAAGAGTGCACATCTCCTAAGATGGCACTATGGAGAGAGAGTGATCCTGAGGCAGTTTTCTAACTCTTTTCCCAAAACATTTCAGCTATCTCTGTGAATATGCATTCATTTGTATCCTGAGTTGCAGTTTCTGTGAATACCTAATCATCTTTCACTGTTTACACTGCAGCCCTTCATGCTTTGATCCTGAATTACCTTCTCCTTGCATACTATTGGCTTGGGCTATCCTGGATTGAGTTGGCTTTACTGTATTTCAACACACAAAAGCTTTTCATCATCCAAAACCAGCAGCAGGACACCCTACAGCAACAACAAGCAGCAGGAGAAGCAAAAACACAGTGCTGAAAACACTATAAACTTTTCTGTTGCATCAAAATGTTTATAAAGTTTAGGGAAAAGCATTCAAACTCAACCCACACCACAGAGCAGGTGGGCAACCCACCTCTCAGGTATGCCAGTGTAATCTCACACGCATGCATTGCGTTCGTGTTGGTTGCTTCGTTAAAACGTTAGGGTTGTCAACGCTGTGTTCGTTGGGGGTTCGGGTGCTCCTCTCTCTTGCTCTGCACAGGTCAAAACAGGAATGAAAGGTATGCGATGCGAATGGAGCGCGCAGCGCGCACGTAGGGTTAGAATATGCGCTGTGCTCACGATGCATGTGCTTAATTGAGGCATTCACACGCTGTGGCGCTTTCCCTGTACCCCATTTCATCCTTGTTCTCTCTTCACAGGTAAGAAAAGAAAGTGCTTGCTCGTGTGTAGCCGTAGCGTTAAAGTAGGGTTGCTTAAAACGCTTAGGCTTGTTTATAACTCGCAATAGGGTTGTTTTGCGTTCGCTTCACTTCGGCATTCACACGATGCATGGTGAGTAAGGTAGGTTAGCCCAGGAGGAGCTCAACTCCTGGTTGAGTCAGTGTGGTTATGGTCTCGCCTCCCTTCCCTGCATGCGTGCACACGATGCATTAAAGGGATTTGACAGTAGGCCACGCGCTGTGCACGCGGTATGAACCCTTGCCAGGTTACCCAGGGCTTCGCCCTACTGTCCATAAGGGAACGGGAGTAAGAAAAAGTGCTTTTCCAATGCTTTAGGGTATATGTTAGTTGTATCAGAGGTGCTTCAAGCACACAGGCATTTCTATCTTAGTATTGGCCCAACCAAAAGTGGTCGTAACACATTTTGACCTATGGAACCAAACACTAAATCAGGATATGGAGTGGACCCCTTAATCCCCTATCATTGTGAGGTTATTCATCTTTTCCTGAGTTGACTGACAACTGACATATCCAGGGCAGAGCCTATGAATTTATCTATGTTTTCTCATGAATTCTTAGCTATCCTAGTGGTATGCACCCTAGGGGGCTGGGCACCTCTTTTTGAGAGGTCCTGGGTTCAATTCCCGGTCAGCCTAGCTAAGTAGGAAGATCCCATGTGACATGGCAGTGACCTCATCGCCACATGCCCTGCCACCTCAGCACATATGGGACCCAAAACAAAGAGTGCTCATCTCTTGAGATGGCACTATGGAGATTGAGTGACCATGGGGCAGCTTTCCAACTCTTTTTCCAAAACATTTCAGCTATCCTTGTGAATATGCAATCCGATGTGCCCTGAGTCGCAGTTTCTGTGAATATTCTAACATCTTTCACTGTTTACACTGCAGCCCTTCATGCTTTGATCCTGATTCTCTTCTACTTGCTTATCTCTGGCTTGGGTTATCCTGGACTGGTTGTATTTCAGCAAATAAAACATTTTCCTCATCAAAAACAAGCAGCAGGAAACCCTACACCAGCAGCAAGCAGCAGGAGAGGCACAACAAACACACAGTGTTGAAATCACTATAAAACGTTCTGGTAGCAAGAGGCAGACTGTCTCTGCGTACCGGCATCAACCCTGTGCCGTACATCCAGTGCGCCGAGATCAGTCATATATAAGCAGAAGGGCAAACGAAGATGGACACCAAGAAAGAGGACACCGACGTGAAGACAGCGCCTGAGGCACCAGCAATGCCAGCACCTGGTGAACCTGGACCTGGACCTAGCGCTGTACCTTCGGAGCCCTTACATGGGCCAGTGGACGTGGCGGAGGATTCGCTGGAAGGACTTCAGTCGGCCTTCCGGGCCCTCTCAGTTGAGGAGGTGGACACCGATCCTGTGAAGAGAAAGAGAGAGAGAGAGAAGGATGCTGGAGACGAAGCAGACAAAGGAGCAGACCAAGGGCACGACCCGACGAATGATCCTACCTTCGAGGGCGCACCAAGCGCTTCTGGCCTCCGGGCATCACCCTCTCCTATAACCACCACACTCCCAATTCCAGACCGACCCGCTGCAACATCCACACCCATAACCAACCCGCTTATGGCTGAGGGCACAGGCTTTACTGGTATGCCTACCTACCCTGCCTATGGTGTGAACCCACCTACCACTGCGTTTCCTGAGGCAACTACTGCCAGTGAGCCGGTGACCTCCAGTTCTGCGCCGCGATGGTATGCGGCTGACTATCACCATCCTCTACCAGCTACGGGAGCCTATGTAGATGTTCCTGGGTATGCAACCCTGAGTGGGTTGAGGAGAGGACCTGAATCTCTTGGAGGCAGGAGTAGAGGATCGGAGAGATCCTCCAACAGGTCCCTGACGCGGTCGGAGATCAACGAGGTGCTCCGAGGAGCCACCTCTAAAATTGTTGGCGATCTCACTCAAGAGATTCGAGAGAAACTGGAGCACCTGATGATACCGCCCCAAGCGTCACCTACCACAGTGGGAGTGTCACCCCAGCGAGTACAGGCCAACCACTTGGTGGCAGGGCTGACAAAAACCCTGGGGAGCCTGAGGAGCCGACCGATGCCGACCCCTGCAGCGATACCGAGAAGCCCTTTCGTACCGAGAACGGCCCAGCCGCCCTACAGCCACGTGACGAATTCTACGAGAGCCGAGCTGGACCGGCTGGGGCTGACAGCCTTGAGGGCAATGGTTGACGTGGAGCCTTATGGCTCTAGTGATCTAGGCGGAGACCCCTCCGATGTTGAGCCGCCTTCTGCTTCGCCCTCGGAGGGCGACGACCTGGAGGACCCCGGGAACCCAAGTGGGAAGAGGAAGAAGAAGAAGAGGAAGACCCGACGCCCTGAAGGACGCAGGTCTCAGGAGGCTAAGGCTATTGCCACCTCCAGGATCGTGGTGAACCTGCCTGAGTTCACAGGCAAGGACCTCAGCGAGTTTGCTGAGACTTTTGGCCGGTTTCTCCGATTGACCGGCCAAACCCACGCTAGTGGACGGGTCAAGTGCGATCTGCTCCTGCAGTGCTGCAAGACCAAATACCTGGAGAAGCAGGTCAGACAGATCGTGACTAATTCCGCCACCTTTGCCGATGTGTTGGTTGCCTTGGAGAGGCAGTACCTGACCTATGAAACCGACCTCTCCATCAGGGCCGAGATCCAGAACCTGGCCGTGCTGCCCAACAACCCCAAACCTGGCAGGGTCTCTGAGCTGTTGGCTGACCTGGATCACTGGGCTGGGTGATTGACACCCGGTTCCTACAGCAGCGACGACCTGCTTTTCTGGTTGGTGGCTAAGCTCCCTCGAGAGCTGTCAGACGAGTGCCGTTCAACGGCAGAGCGCAAGGCTAGATCCCTCCGCTACAAGGATCTATGTGTACTACTCCTGGAGCTGGCGCTAGAGAAAGAAAGCAACCAGCACCTGAACAACTACCGTCCTGGAGGAGGAGGCTCTGCAAGCCATGGCAAAGGGTACCAAGGATCCAGACCTGGGCAGGGGACTACCCCCAAACACGCCCACGCCCGTATCATGGAAAACGTCAAGGAGCTCTTCTGGTGTGATGCCAGAGACGACCAGGGCCACCTGCAGCACGCCCCTGACTGCGAGCAGCGAGACTGCTTCGTACTCCAAGGGAAGCAGCAGGAGAAGAACACCGGCGCCAAGGCGAAGCTGCCGGATCACTACAGGTGTACAATCACCTGTGCCTTTTGCGGGAAGAGGAAGCACTACGAGGACGAGTGCTACCACAAGCAGCGCATGTCGGCGAAGCTGATAGGTCAGGATCCTGGCAAAGGCTCTGGCAAAGGTGGAGGCAAAGGCAAAAGCAACGACTCCGGCAAGGGCAAGTCGAAAGGACGTGGACAAGGGCAAGACAAGAGTCAAGGTGGATGAGGAGGAGGCGCTAACCGCCAGCCAGAAAAGGACAACAAGAACACGGACAAGAACGGAGGCAACCCCAACCCTAATCCAGGGGGGAACTCCGAGCCCTCTGGAGGGCAGTCTGGTCCTACCACACGCTCACAAACGCAGGCCCAGCAAGGACAAGGAGCCAATCGTGAGCATGAAGGCGGTGATGACGGCAACGCTAAGAAGAGGAGCCGTTTCATGAGGATGGCCCGCAAATTGCGGAACAAGGGGTTTGAGGTGACCTGTTCCGCGGAGTTCTGACGGGGACGCTCCGGTGGCACCCAGGACCCGGTGTTTTGGGTGCGTATCCGACTAGGGGGACGTGAATACCTGGGGGTATTGGATACTGGCGCCACCATATCTATAGTGGCCAAGAAAATTTTACCCTGTGGGAGCCTGAAGAACACCATGACCACCGCGGCTATACGAATGGGGGATGGACATGTGGTGCACAGCTGCGGGGACTGTGAAGTGGAGGTACCTATGGGCTCCCGGACTATCGCCCATCGGTTCTATGTGATGGACACTGAGGCCTTCGACTTTGTATTGGGGACTGACTTCTTCGTGCAGCACTCCCAGATACAATCCCTGACGCTGCAAGCGCCCTACCTCCTCTACGTGGACCACGGCAGTGGCAGAGAGTCTGTGCCACTGGAGCAGTCGGAACATACCTCGAGCTACCGGAGGCTATGGAAGGAGGAGCCTTCGAACATGATGGCGGCCTCCAAAACTGAGGACTATCAACTATTGGGGGAAGTCCTAGACCAAGGTCTGAAGGAGTTGGGTTACTCTAGAGAAGACCTGAATGTGGAGTTGTTCGCCAGCGACAAGCAGCATGTACTGGACCTTTACTGCAGCAAGGGGAAGAACTGCAGCTACAAATTTTACTGGCCCTCTTTCGGGATGGCCTACGGGAACCCCAGGTTCAGTGAACTGGGGAAGGTCCTGACCAAGGTGGCCTTGGAACGTTCCCGTATGGTCCTGTGTTCCCCTGATTGGGGAGCCCATGGGGGCAACGAGTACTGGCGAAACCTCCTGGACAGGCTGACTATCAGCTCTGTTCGGTTACCTGATGAGGCCATCTACGTGCCTCTGGGGCGTAAGACGCCTATTGGGAAACCCGGATGGGGGACTATGCTCAGCGTGGTGGACAGAGGTCTTTCCTCCATCCCCTGGGAGGATCTCGACCCGATTCTGGTCCAGGCTATACAGCGAGAAAGCGATGGACTCGCCTTGGGTGACTTCAAGGATCGACTACGGCCTCAAGATGCTATTGAGACTATACCCGGAGGAGATGAGTACGTCGTGACTGACACCAACGCCCCCAACCCTCCCTGCCATGTACCTGCTCCTGATGGAGTCTCTGAGTGTGGACTATCCGAGCTACCTAGCTCTATCCACTCAGATGACGAAACTGAGCACGACGCCTTCTTCGTGCAGACCTGTGTGGAGGAAGTGGAGAACGCCGAGTACGTCGCCCCACAGGAACCCCTACTCTCCATGAGGGTGGAAGACCCCGTGGACGAAGAACTGATCCCTCGGTCCAGGCTAAGGGAGTATGTGGACTCCAAGAGGAAGTTGGTGGCGAAAAGGCTATGCTACGCTAAGCCTACCCGCAGCTCATGGCCACTGAAGCAAGGACGTATGGGAGATCTATCCCAATTGAAGGAGGACCTCTAACAGAAGATCACCACCTGGCAAAGGGAGGTAGATCTTAAGCTCATGAAGAGCGTGTGGGGCGCCCATGTGAGGACCCCAGAGGAGGACGACCTCTCGGAGGAATGTGTATGTGAACCGCCTCGAGCGTGCCTATGTTGCCATCGTCCGTCGGAGATGGTTGAACAAGACCTACTATATGCCTATCAAGGGTTGAAGGACACTACCAAGGTCGAAGCGTCGGTGGAGGATCACCTCCCGATGTCTATTACTCAGGGGGCAAGCAACTTACACTCTGACGAGGACATGGAGGACAAGATCAAGCTATTAGACCCGCGGGTGCAAAAGCTTATAAGAACCTATCTGGAGGTGTACGGAGAACTACCCCCTCGAGCCTCATGTGACAAGCTGGTACAGATGGACCTGAAGCTGAAACCCGAGTTCGTGGGTCACAAGATCCGGAGGAGACCCTATCCAGCTCCTAAAGAGCAGGCCGACGAGATCGCGCGACAGATACAAGAATGTATCGACGCTGGCCTAGTCCTGGAGTACAAGGACGGGGACTACCCCCTACACTGCAGCCCCTGTTTCCTGGTGGCTAAACCCGGGTCTACAGCCAAACGGCTGGTAGTGGACTACCGAGAGCTGAACAAGAAAACGCTGAACCACCCAGGTTCCATTCCTAATATGGAGTCTACCCTTGAGAAGATAGCCTCCTGTCGCTACAAGACCAAGATGGACAAGAGGAGCGGACTCTGGCAAGTGGACCTGACGCCCAACGCTCAGGAGCTACTGGCCTTCATCACCCCTCAGGGGAGGGTGTTCAAGTGGGAGGTCATGCCATTTGGCGTGGCCAACGCACCCGCTCTATCCCAAGAGCTGATGAACAAGATCTTGTCCATCCTACGAAGGAGACCTAAGGTGCAGGAGCTTATATCCCGTGGGGCCCAGATGGAAGCTCACATCGACGATGTATGCCTCGGGACCAATACCCAGGAGGACCATCTAATCCTCTTGGGTGAGTTCTTTGCGGTCTGCCAGGAGAACCACACACGACTCATGCTGGAGAAGTGTGAGTTCATGCAGGAGACCATGCAGTACCTGGGGTTTGACGTTGGCTATGGGTGGTGGACCCCAGCGGCCTCTAAGGCCAAACCCCTGATGGATGCTAAGGTACGACACGAAGACCCCAAGAAAGGACTTCATGATGTACGCACTTTCATTGGGGCGTGCAACTTCTATCGCCGCCATATCAAAAACTTCACCTACACCAGCGCCATTCTGACGGACTTGATCAAGAAGAGTACTACTTGGCGCTGGGGCCCACAAGAGCAACGAGCGTTTGATGAGCGCAAAGACAAGGTGGCCAACGCTAAGTGCTTGGGCGTGCCTAGGGCACAAGGGGATATTATCCTGGTGACCGACGCCAGCAATGTGGGCGGTTGTGGAACGTTGTTCCAATGGCAAGCACTAGAGAAGGAGGAGTTCGACTCTGCCATTTCCCAATGGGGGACGGAAGGTCTCAACCGAGATGGAACCCTCAAGCACAGCTACCCTGACGACAAGTGGGTCCTAGTACCTCTGGGCCACTGGAACTGGAAGTGGAACCAGGCCAGGGGGAACTACTCCACTTATGAGCAGGAACTGCTCGCGGGTATGCTAGTGCTATCCTCACAAGCACGACTGTTGGGGAGTAACCCTGTGGTCTGGCTGTGCGACCAAGAACCGGTCCGCAGTTTCCAGAAGGGCCCCCCACCTGAGAAGGCCAAGCTACGGCGCTGGTGGACCTACCTCAGTCAACTACCGCTGACAGTACACCATCGCTGTCGCCTCCCCCTCTCTTCCAATGCATGGCTGCCGCGATCCCATGCGGCGCTCTTCGGGCACGGATGGAATAGCCCAACAGCCCAAAGCCCCCCCACCCGCTCTGCCGCAGGCCCGGACTCAAATTATCGAGCTCCCCCACTGACAGGGGATTCCCATCAGAAGTCCCCTTCCGCCAGGACCCCCAGCCATCAGGTCGGTCCCTCGCTCCTTTGCCCCGACAAAGAGTGATGTGCAGAGTTTCGCACCTGGGTGTAGAAGGGCCTGGCTGCAGAGGGTTGGTGGGTGGGTACAGAGAGGCTCTTGAGCACTCCAATTGCTGTCGGTTACCGTCCAACTGCTGTCGGTTACACTGCGACTTCAGATGGTTAATGTCCGCCCTCTGTCTCTTTCGCTGAGTCGGTTACCCTCCAACCCCTGTCAGTGAGCCCCCCCCCCCCACGCTTTTGTTTTTGGAGCACCTTGCCTTTGCACATGGGCAACTTCAAGCATCACCCCCTCCCCAGCCCGTTCCTGGTATACAAGCGCGTGGCTGTGGGTGTGTGGGCTGGTAGGTGCAGAGGTGAGTGGGTGGCCGCCAAGGTGGGTGAGTGCGTGCGCTGGTTGGTGAGAGGGTGGTGCTCTGTTTGTCCGCTTTCCGCGAGCGCGCACGCGCGCGCGTACTGCGACGCATACCTGGGCCACATGCGTGCAGCAGTACCCAAACGGTCAGGCGCCAATGCACGCGTCGAGCAGCACCGACACCTGCAGTAGATCAGTCACGTTGACGACCAGCGCCTCGGAAACTGTCTCTCCCATCCCAATAACCAGGGAGTGAAGAACGAGTGTGCAGACTACATCAGCCGCAACAACTTCGACGCCCTGATTGGTGCCCGGTCTGAAGCGCCGGATAAGGAGGTGTTCAGCCGTATGGACGTCCACTTGGACCTCAACATGACGATGATACGCCCCCTGGATGGACTCCAACAATCGGAGTACCTGAAGGATCTTGGGGATATCTACAAGCGCCTGGAGAAACGCCTTGAATGCCTCCTGGTCAACCAAGATCAGTCGAAGAGGGACAAGAGCTACCTCTGGCACGAGGACCGCATCTTGGTGCCTAGTGACAGGGTCCCAGCGCTGCTGAAGTGAACCCATGAGTCCAGCGGTCACGTGGGTGCTGACCGTACCCTGAGGCTTTTCAAGCAGTGGTTCCACACTACGTGGACTGACAACCAACTGCAGAAAACCCTCGAGCCTATCGTGGACAAGTGCCCATGCAGGACCTGCAAACCAGGGGATATCAGGGACAGAGGTCTCTACTCAACCCTGCCCATCCCTCACCGTGCTAAGAGTGTTCTATACGCGGACTACACGGAGATGCCGAAGTTCGGGGGCTATGACTTTGCCCTCGTGGTAACCTGTGGGTTGACCAGGTTTACCAGGGTGTTCCCATGTACCAAGCACCATACCGGGGAGGAGACTATCAAGATACTCCTGTAGGAGTGGTTTTGTGTCTATGAGGCGCGCAAGGAGATCAACTCTGATGAGGACGTACGAGTACGCTCAGATACCGGCTGGTACAGGAGGGTCCTGAGATCCCTCAATGTCCAGGTGTCTACGGGGATCCCCTGCTCGCACACGAGCAACCCCCTATGTGAGCGACAGAACCGTGTCCTCAAGGAGAATGTAAGGATATGGTGCAAAACTGAAGGCACCAGAGACTGGGTGAGACTACTCCCGGTCATCTCCTTGATGATGAACTCCGGAGAGACTTCAGCTACTGGCTACTCGACCCATGAGCTATTCCTAGGGCGCCCGGCGGGGTTCCTACGTGCCCCCTATCCAGAGGACACCCATTCTTCTGTGGGTGAATGGGTCCAAGAGCAACAAGCGAAGGTGGACAAGGCCAAGGCTATGCTCCAGAGAGTGAGGGAGCGTCAGTGGAACAAGAAGAACAAGCACCGAGTACCGGCCACCTACCAAGAGGGGGACTTGGTGCTGGTGCACCACAGTCGACTACCCACCTGGCCACGCTCCACCAGCGATGACCCATACTTCGGGCCGTACAAGATTCTATCAGTGGATGGACACCGTATCACCGTGCGGTGTTCTCCCCGTCTAGGGGGGACCCTGGTGTGCGCTGCTCAACACCTGAAGCGCTACTATGATCATGAAGACCTCTGTGGGGAGGGGTGGGAGCTGAACGACGAGGAAATCGCCGCCCTAGACCTACAAGGGGCTGCCAGCCGTATGGAAGTTGAAAGGGAACTCCCCGACATGAACGCCGAGGAGATGGCTAAGGAGGGCTTCTACCTGGTGAAGTCCGTCCTACGCCACCGCTATCGCCAGGGTTGGCGCTTTATCACCCTCTGGGAAGGGTTTGGAGTCGAAGAGGCCACCTGGGAGCTCTTCTCTGCGTTCGTTCTACCTGAGGGACGCCTAAATTCAGTTCTGGTTGACTACTTGTCCCAGAACAACCTTGGAGTGTTGCTGAGGCTCGCTGAGACGCTTGCCTCCAAGACTAAAGCTAGGGACTGAACCTTACCCCTAAGTGTGCTACGTATGTCTGTGTGTGTCTCACTTCTCTCCCGGGCGCGGCTCCCGAATCAACGGGCTTCGCTGATGTCGGACTGAAGGTCCTAGTCAGTTACTGGTACCACTCCTATGGCGCCCAATTTCTGTGCTGGCGCCTATCCATGGGGGAAGACGGCAAAAGCCCTACCTACTAGAGGGCAGGGGTGGCCAGGTGTGCTAAGGGCATACAAAACGCCCATTCTTGCTAAAGGCCAAAAGCTAACGCACTCCCCTGCCCACGAGGAAAAGCACGCGGGACAGGAGACACCACTACACTACACACACTACCTACAGTGGCACCATCCTGGTGGGCGAGCACTTCTGCAACTGGCTCAAGCCCCCACTCGGGATTACCACTCCTACACTCACGCTCTACTGGGTGTTGTTGGAGATCCAGTCGTGAGTCCTAATGACCCTCCTGTGAAGAAGACAAGAGAACACAGGGCTGCTAAGCAACTGTGGCCTAACAGGGACGCCACAACGCGTTTCCCTGCTAGGGCTTGGAGGGAAGGGGTGCTCTTGTTGCGTGCACAGCGTGGATGTCGATGGAGTCGAACTACCCTCGCCACTCCTGGCTGAGGTGCAGTCAATTGTTTGTGTGATCAGCGCCCTTGTTTAGCAGGGCAAGAAAAAAATGGGACGCTGCTGCACCAATCACCCTACCTGCCCACGTGTAAAGCAAAGGCCAATGAAGAGGTGTTTGCGGCTGAGGAACCAAGTCACACTCCACGTATTATACACTTCTCAGTGTGACCTATAATACGCTGTCCTCAAACACCCCTGTCAAGGAAGCAAGCGTTAAAGGACTCCTCGGGTTCTCTTAAAGAACGTACCGAGGAGACCCTGGGTAACCTAAACAAGGTTTACCGTGCGCATTTTGCGTGGCCTACCCTTTAATGCGTGTGTGAATGCACGAGCATGCACGAGTGGACGAGGTGTCTTTGGCAAACCTACAAATGTTACCCACAATCACGAACTCCACCAGGGGGTGGCCCCACCTGGGCTTACCTACCTTACTTACCGCTGGAGAGTGAAGCAAGGTGAGGAGAAGAACGAAGCGCAAGCGAAATCGTCGCTATGCATCGGTGTGTATGTTCTAATCAGTGCAACAAAAAGGGACGTACGTGCTGTAAGAGCAGTTGTCACAGTTGTCCCGCAGTGCACCGCAGGGCAGGACCGGTAGCTCCCGTGACAATCACTCCCTGGCCGAAGGCCATCTGATTTTTCCCTAATCTCACCTCTAATCATCTGCAATCTTTCTAATCTAACCCTCTATCGTTTGTTAGCGCTGCTACAAGACTCGTTCACGGAGACACGAGACGAGCAATGTGCATGCAGCATACGAGACGAGCACACCTGAGGTTTATACCTGATTCATTGAAGTCTTTTCGTTGATTTTGGAATTCTTCGATTTTTGATTCTTTCTGTCAGTGTGGGTGGAATCTGTATGTTTACTTATTTATGTGTGTCTCGTCATTTTCCTGACTACGTGAGACATACGTTTAGAATCTCATTATTTCTGTATTATCGGGCGCTTCGCTAGGAGCCGCTCCTGCGCGCCGCCTTTTTCTGCGTAGGAATTTCTTGATTTAAAAAATCGAGAGATGACTACAATTCTTATGAAAATGTGCATCTGATGCACAATTGGATTCTGCTCAGGTGTGTTGTCTTAGAAAAGTTCTAGGCCGTCATTTGACGATTTAGGTGTTGTCGCCTCGCGCTTGCGTGGATTCGTCCATAATTCTCCTATTCCTGCCTCTGCAGATATCCTCGCGAAGGCGTTGCTGAGTAGGTCGCTTTCCTGGCCGAAAAGCAGCAGCCAGGAGACTGAGCAGAACCCAAGACCCCACCAAGGGGCAATTCAATTTCCTGACAACTCCCTTCGCCCTAAGATCAGGACAGCAGGTCGCCAGCAGGTTTTAACAACCAGAGCGGATGTCCATACAGAGTCTGGCGTTGGGTTAGTGTCGCGCTGCGTATTGGAGGGAGGGATGCACATGCACATGTTTTGGCATACTCCCAACCTAACCCAACCAAGCCAAAGGAACCCCGGCAGCGCCATGAGCGCTGAGCTTTCTGTAGGAAATGCCACGAACACAGCAGCAAAAAGGCGCCAGCCATGGGGAGGGCCCACGGTTCTGTGTGAGGGAGGCTATAGGTATTTTAAAGTAGATGTGAAAACCAAGGAAAGGCCAAGAAAAAAATCCCTTTTTCCTGAACGTGCGACAGTGGTGGCCACCACAGCACAAGGGGGGAGTAAGAAAAAGTGCTTTTCCAATGCTTTAGGGTATACTTTAGTTGTATTAGAGGTTTTCGAAGCACACAGGCATTTCTTTCTTAGTATTGGCCCAACCAAAAGTGGTGATAACACATTTGGACCTATGGAACCAAACACTAAATCAGGATATGGAGTGGACCCCTTAATCCCCCATCATTGTGAGGCTATTCATCTTTTCCTGAGTTGACTGAGAACTGACATATCCAGGGCAGAGGCTATGAATTTATCTATGTTTTCTCATGAATTCTTAGCTATCCTAGTGGTATGCATCCTAGGGGGCTGGGCACCTCTTTTTGAGAGGTCCTGGGTTCAATTCCCGGTCGGCCTAGCTAAGTAGGAAGATCCCATGTGACATGGCAGTGACCTCATCGCCACATGCCCTGCCACCTCAGCACATATGGGACCCAAACCAAAGAGTGCACATCTCCCGAGATGGCACTATGGAGATTGAGTGACCATGGGGCAGCTTTCCAACTCTTTTTCCAAAACATTTCAGCTATCTTTGTGAATATGCAATCCGATGTGCCCTGAGTTGCAGTTTCTGTGAATATTCTAACATCTTTCACTGTTTACACTGCAGCCCTTCATGCTTTGATCCTGATTCTCCTCTACTTGCTTATCTCTGGCTTGGGTATCCTGGATTGGTTGTATTTCAGCAAATAAAACATTTTCCTCATCAAAAACAAGCAGCACAAAACCCTACACCAGCAGCAAGCAGCAGGAGAGGCACAACAAACACACAGTGTTGAAATCACTATAAAACCTTCTACGGGCGAAGTCCTTAAGCTTGCTTGCTTGCAACTGGGTTCAGGAACAGTGTATTATAGGGCACACTAAGAAGCGTATAATACGTGGAGTGTGTCTTGGTTCCTCCGTCTTGAACCCAGTCCATTGGCCTCTGTTGTGAAGGTGGGAGAGGTACAGGGTGATTGGTGCAGTCCCTTGAGCCGTGCTAAAATATACGGGGCTGATCACACAATCAAATGACTGCGCCTCAACCAGGAGTGGCGAGGGCAGTTCGACTCCATCGACATCTGCGCTGTGCACGCAACAAGAGCACCCCTTCCCTCCAAGCCCTAGCAGGGGAACGTGTTGTGACGTCCCTGTTAGGCCACAGTTGCTTAGCAGCGCTGTGTTCTCTTGTCTTCCTCACAGGAGGGTCATTAGGACCCGAGACCTCATTGACAGCAACACCAAGTAGCGTGTGTAGGGGCTAGGGTCAGCAGGCCTGGCAGGAGTTGAGTGCAGGTGATGAGTGCTCACCCTGCCTTCGAAGGCCGGTGCTGGTGTTAGTGTGTGTAGTGTAGTGGTGTCTCCTGTCCCGCGTGCTTTTCCACGTGGGCAGGGGAGTATTTTAGCTTTTGGCCCTTAGCAAAAATGGGCGTTTTGTATGCCCTTAGCACACTTGGCCACTCCTCCCCTCTAGTAGGTAGGGCTTTTGCCGTTTTCCCCCAAGGAAAGGCGCCAGCACACATAGGGGTATGGTAAACCCTGTAAGGAAGGGTAGAACCCCATGGGTCTGGACCAGTCAGGGGTCCTAACTGTGGGCTCGCTTGTCCCCAAGGAGGGAAGACACACCTTGCCTCATAACACCTTGCTTGTCATTCCCCCCTGGTGTAGTAAGCCGGCGTTCTTCGTTGGCTCCCCAAGGTCATTACATCACGGCAGTCCCCATGCAACACATGGTCAACAAGGCATACACTCGCTGGGTGGCTGCAAATCTGATAAGCGGCCACCTGGTCCACGCTGGAAACCATAGGCATGGGTCTGCAGGGCACAGACAGGGTCAGTGAAGTGCTCAGTAAGCAGTAGTCTGTGAAAAATAGAAGGCCTTCGGCCAGGGAGTGGTTGTCACGGGGGGCTAACGGTCCTGTCCTGCGATGCAATGCGGGGCAACTGTGACAACTGCTCTTACACCCATACACAGGCACGTCTGCACAAGAGTGCTCACTGCACCTGTGAGGTTAGAACACAGTCAGTAGACCAACACAGGGGAATTAGTTTCGCTTTTTACGCTCGGACATAGTCTCAGCACGGGTCAGTAGCTGCCCCTCGTTGTTCTCAACAAGGTAGGAGCGGAAGATAGGGTTGATACTCCCATCTGGTTGTATGAAGGCTGACATAGTTTCACAGGTCGCCTCGGATAACCCATAGACATCCCACAGGGTTAGGAATTTCCAGCCCTGTTTATACTCGTGGCGAGCAATAGCTGCAACCACGTAGTAACCATCGACTGCCATCTCTTCGGCAGTCATCTCTTCGAGTTCATCTGCCTCCTCTGGACTGGCAGCGTTCTCTAGGTCTATACGCTCGACCTCACTGACGCTGAGGCGCCACTCATCCCAGGACAAATCGGCAGGGGAGTGATAGTGCCTGAACTGTTTAGGTGCACACAGCAGTTCACCACCTAGACGTGGACTGCACCTGACATGGATCCTGGATCCATCTATCCTGATGATACGATAGGGTCCAAAATAAGGGTCCTGTAGGCAGTTACGTGGCCAGGAGGGTAGGCGTGAATGGTGAACGAAAACAAGGTCACCAACCTTGAAGCTGGCTGGTCGCCGTAGGCGGTTCAGTCGGCTCAGTTCACGGTCACGAATGTGTCTCAGGTTAGTCCCAGCCTGGTTAGCCAAAGACTGCTTGTGTTCCAGCCAATCTCCCACAGGGCTCTTGAAGTCCTCAGGAAAGGGGGTTTTGAAGAACCATGCAGGTCGTCCTCCATGGAACAGTTCGTGGGGGGTGAAACCCGTAGAGGAGCTCCGCTGTGAGTTCATGGTCAGCAATGCCCAGGGCACCAGGCGTACCCAGTCCTTGGTACGCTCCTCTTTCATCAGGATTCTTAAGTTTTGCTCCACCACACGGTTCTGTCTCTCCCAGAGAGGGTTAGACGTGTGGGTATAGGGCACAACTGTGGTTACCTCCACGTTGAGGGCATTTAGCACTCGTTTGTACCACCCAGTGTCACTGCGGATGCGTACATCCTCATCAGAGTGCACCTGCTTAGGTGCTCCATAGGGTTCGAACCATTGTTCGACCAACATTTTCACAGTCTGCTCACCTGTGATTTTCTTATTGCAAGGGAACACACGGGTGAAGCGAGATAGGCCACAGGTGACCACTAGGCATCTATCATAGCCGCTGAAGCGTGGTAAGCAGTTGATGAAATCCAAGTGGAGAAGAGAGTTAGCACAATAGGGTATGGGTAAGCTGGAGATCAGGCCCCTATCCCTACTGTCGCTCTGCTTGCTGGCATGACAGCCACAAGCATCCACAATGGTCTGCATACGCGACCTCAGTTCGGTCAGGGTTAGACTAGAGTAGAAACACTCACGGAAGAAGTCCACTGAGCGATTAGCGCCAGTGTGACCAGAACTGAGATGGGACCACTGTAGGCACCCATCCAGTCGTGCCTCAGGCACCACAATTCGGTCCTCGTAGAAGAGGTACTGATTGTTGTTATACCACTGGTGCCCGTCAATGACACGGGGTTCGAGACCAGTGCTGAGGGTTTGGAGTATTTCTTTATACTCTGACTGATAGTCGGTTAGACTCCAACCCTCCAGGATTCCAGCAGTGCGCATGGACAGGTCAAGCTGGACATCCATACGCTGGAAAGCCTCACTGGCGAGCGCCTCAAAGCTCTCACCTATAAGCGCATCGAAGTTGTTGCGCGATATATAGTCAGAGAGTTCATTCTTTGTTCCGGGGATATGATGAACTGTCAGCCTGAACTGACTCACTTAAGTCCAGCACCGCTTTAGCTTTGCTTTCTCTGGTGGTGAACCCTTCTGAAAAGACCTTACAGGTTCCTTGTCACACAGCCAGACAATAGGGTTAGATCCCAGGAGTCGGGATTGTGACGAAAGCACCAACATACCGGCCAGGAGTTCCTGGTCATAGGTGCTGTAATTGGAACGCGCCTCGTTCCATTTCCAATTCCAGTGTCCCAGTGGCACCAGTCACCACTCACTGGTAGGATAGTCATGTTTCAACGAACCATCACGGTTCAGTCCACTAGTACGACAATGGCAGTGGGTTAGTTCAGCGGGGTTAAGCTCCTGCCATTGGTAGATCGTACCACCCCCCCCTACATCACTGGCATCAGTGATCAGGACTATCTCGCCCTTAGGGCGGGGTACCCCAAGGCAGTTGGAGGAGGCAATTTTCTTCTTCAACTCCTGGAAACACTCTTCCTGTCTGGCGGTCCACCTCCAGGGAGTAGTTTTCTTGATTAGGTCAGTGAAGGAGGCAGGAGAGTAAGTAAAATTGTGGATGTGACGCCGATAGAAGTTACAGGCGCCCACAAAACTCCTCACGTCGTTCAGACCCTTCTTAGGGTCATCGCGAATCTGCATGTCCTGTAGGGGCTGCATCTTAGACGCGGCTGGTTACCACCAACCATAGCCTACGTCGAAACCCAAATATTCCATCTCCTCTTTCATAAACTCACATTTTTCGAGTTTGATTCGGAGATGGTTTTCTTGACAAACAATGAAAAATTCACGGAGGAGAAGGAAATGGTCCTCTTGGGTATTAGTACCCAAACTCACGATGTCGATGTGGGCCTCCATTTCTGCACCTGGAGAAATCAACTCCTGTACTAGAGGCCTGCGCCTCAGTATGTACAAAATTTTGTTCATTAGCTCTTGGAAAAGTGCTGGTGCATTAGCCACCCCGAAAGGCATAACCTTCCACTTAAAGACACGGCCCTTAGGGGTTATAAAAGCCAGCAGCTCCTGAGCTGCGGCAGTTAGGTCCACCTGCCAGAAACCAGAGCGTTTGTCCATTTTGGTCTTGTACCTGCATTTGGCAATACGCTCCAGGGTATTTTCCATGTTAGGAATACTTGCTGAGTGGTTCTGGGTTTTCTTGTTGACCTCACCATAGTCAACAACCAGTCATAGGGCAGTCAACCCTGGTTTGGTAACCAGGAAACAGGGACTGCAGTGATGGGGGTAGTCCCCCTTCTTATATTCTTCAACGAGGCCAGCATCAATACATTCCTGGATCTGGCGCTCGATTTCTTCAAACTGTTCCTGTGGAGCGGGATAGGGACGAAGCCTCACTCGCGTCTTTTCCAATTCGGGTTTCAGTTTCAGGTCCATCTGGACCAGTTTTCTACAAGAGAGGGGGGGCGGCAAGGCGCCGAATACCTCCTCATAGGTTATCAGCAGTTTCTTCAGTCGGGGGTCAAGGTTAAGACTCTCAAGTTTCTGCAGGAAATCGTCCTCAGCATGGAGGTTGCTCTTTCCATGTTCTTTCTTTTTCTGCTGATCAGCAGTTTCGGCAGGCACAGAACCATCGTCCCACTCAGGGGAACATTGCTGCCCATAGTGCAGAGAATACACTAGCGGTATCTCAGGATCAGGCAGCGTATAGGAATCATCGTCCTCCTCAGACCAGATGGAGGATATCCAGGTCTGTCTGAGGTATTGCAGCCGCTCTTGGCGCTCAATACCTTCGGCTTTCAGGTACAACAGCCGCCGGAGTTCCTGAGTGTCATGCTCAGACAATGGCATGTTATTAGAAGCAGGCCGCGCCAGAGCATCAGCACTCCGCGCCACGGGTTCACCTGTGTGCATAGGCTGCATGTGTAGCACTGGCTTCCCAACAGGGGAAGCGGGCTCAGAGATTGACTCTAGATCTACCTCCTCTAGCAACAGCTGGGCTGTGAAGGCACTGTGTTTTACGTCAACACAGCTGGGATCAACAGGAGGGATAGTGCTGGCGATCTCAGACAGCTGGTCGTCAGCATCCTCCTTTACAGCTGCAGGTTCAAGATAGCCATCGGGAGACTCACACCCTGTAAGTTTGGCAGATAGGTGCTCAGGAGATCGATTTTTGAGATCAGAAAGGGTCAGGCCACGATTTTCGGCCATGACCTCTTTCAGTAGCACCTGGTCTAGGTCACACAGGGGTACAGGATTGAGAGATCCATCGACGATGGACAGGAAACTGGCCCACTCAGGGGCCTGCATAGCTGTGTCTGAGTCCTCAGGCACATAGATAGGGCCGTCGGGGAGTTGCACTCTTCCCAAGGTCATCCGATCTAGCATACGGCGCCAGTAAGCATGTTCACCAGAGCAGCCCCAGTCAGGGGTGCACATGACAACCCTTCCTCCCTCATAAGCGATTTTGGTTAGAACCTTCGCGAGCAGGGAGAAGGGAGGGTTAGCATACGCTAGGCCCATTGCTTTCCAGAAGAGACGGAAGGCATTGTTCAATTGTTTCGAGCAGTACAACTGCATGATGTGCTGTTGTTGGCTCGCAATCAATTCCACCTGGATCTCATCCAGGTTTACCTGAAGGGCCGCCAGTCCGTTTTCAAGAACGTGACGGGCCAATTGGTAGTTTTCAGTACGATAGTTAGTCTTGGATGCGTAGCGCAGCCCAGACTCTTTTCGTCCTGACAGCTCCAAAGGTACGGAGAACAGTCCACTGCCAAAGTCGCAGTGCAAAGAATAGGGGCGCTGGAGAGACCGCATTTTTACCTGGGGGTTTCTTCGCAGGAAGTGTGTACCAATGACGATGTCAAAGGCGTCGGTGTCCAGCACTCTGCAGTGTTGGGTCACGGTTTCGTCGCCCAGGCATATAGTCACATCGACCCCCCCCCAAAGAATGGATGGTACGCCCATCCCCTACTCTTATGGCCACGGTCTTAGTTTTCTTGAAAGTCTTTAGCAGGCGCCGGGCCACTATGGAAAGTGTTGCACCAGTGTCAAGCACTGCTCGAAAAACTTGATCCCCGATTTTCACGAGGATCCAGAAAACCAAGTCCTCCTCTTCGGAGCCGCCCCCCTACTCCTCATCAGGGAACTTGACATCCATCCCTGCAGCTATGAGGGACCTGGCCATCCAGGCCAATCGCCTCTTCTTGGAGTTATTCCCCTCAGGGGTAGCGTTATCCCCCTGTGGGCGCTTCTTGGGATCATCTGCGGCAGGAAGGGGTGTAGCAGCAGGAGGGGGTGTAGCAACGGGCGCTGATGAGTGCATCTGGGGGTTGGGGGGTCCATTTCCGCCACCCCCCTTGCCACCTCCTGTCACATAGGACTTTATGACGTCCAATAATCCCGAAACCCGTTGACACACAAAATTGAGTGTCTCAACGTGTGTCTCAACTTCACCACAGCTGCAGCTGTGACAATCTGAGGAGCACCTTGACTATAATTATTGAAATAAACTGAAAAAAAACTGAGTTGATGTGCAGTAACGCTGTCGTGCACTGTCAAAATCAATTTTGCGCTCATTTTCGACTGTTTTCCCTTTCAGTTTGGCCCAAACGTTGAGGCACAAGTTGAGTGTCTCAACGTGTGTCTCAACTTCACCACCATTTGAGGAGAACCTTGACGATAAGTATTGAAAGAAACTGGGTTGCTGTGCTGTAACTCTGCTGTCAATTTCGGGCTCCAATTCGAGTGTTTTGCGTTTCATCCTGGCCCAATCTGTTCATTTCGATGGTTGAACCATGTATCGCTCAGAAAAACATGTGTTTCAAGAAATGTATGCTCAAAGCTAATGCGCGCGGGCGGGCACCAGTCTGCTCACTGTTCACTTTAATGTTCAATACCCAAGTGCTCAAATATAGTGTCCAGCTTGCGCTCAATTCGCCTGAGGGCATCCAAAGTTCGACCACGGTCACTTGAGTTCAAACTGTCCCTCGAAGTATTTGTCTGGCATACAAGCTTCATGTTTTCTTCACTGTCAAAGAACACCAGGTATATGTGCCCTGTGGCATTCGAGATACACTGGAATGAATCAAATGGCTGTATGGTTTGGAAGAGGTAGTGGCCCTGAGGAACCTTTGTACCCTTGGCACCAATGGCAAAAGATTGAAACGTCAGTGGTTTTTTCGGGCCTATTGCAATCATTGCAAGCGGATGACACGTGTCTGCATCAACCTCAAAGCCAATGCGATCACCACCCTCTTCAATGCGATAGATGTACTTTCCGTCCGTTGTGAGTTCTGAGTTTAATTTTATCACGGCCGCCAACGCCTGCAATGCATCACGGTTTTTCTTCCCATCTGTTTTTGTCAATGCAGCAACACCAGTGCACACTTCTGACCAGGAGTGACTTTTTTGTTTCCAAATTACCCCACAAAGGGAGGCGCCCAGTTCTTCTGCCCGTCCTCGTGTTACAGTGAATCGCACTTGCTTCTTTTGACCTGGATCTTCATCATCTGATGACCCCTCCTCATCACTGTTGGCGAACGTTGGACCTGCAGGAGTAACAGTAATTGAGACGCAAATTGAGACGCACAACTTGCGCGTCAACTTTCGACCCACTTGCAACACACTTTTGGTACGCTCGCTGCTGTTAGACTGCGACAGTGAACAGTGATCAGTGTGCAGTGAACAAGGAACAGTGAATGGACAGTGAAGCGCACTGTGGGACATAATATTCACAGTAAGCATTGAGACGCAAATTGGGACGCACAACTTGCGCGTCAACTTTCAACACACTTTCAACACACTTTCACTACGTTCATGAGCTTCGCCAGCGCCGCCTTGGCTGTTGTGCTCGGTGCTGTCGCTGCCGTCGCCGCTTTCCTCATCTTCCTCCGACGACTTGCAGCTCGCTTGGTGTCGGGCTTGCTTGCCTGATGTGTCACGCTGATGCGCTGATGACTCTGATGCGCTGATGCTTCTTGATTTGACTTTACCTTGTAGATCAAGAACATGTCCCAGGCTGTACCAAAGGAGCCAGTACTGTCTATTCACGCACACACCTCGGGCCATGAGCCGGCCTAGCTTCTGACTGTCATCACGCTCGGAGTCGTCCAGGGCACTGTCATCCAGAACACTGTCGTTCTCACTGTCAGCCCGCTGAGATGAGTACAATGCAGCAAAAATGACGGTACGGACAATGGCAGTTGTGAAACAAAAATGATTACAAACATACTTTTCTTTTTGACATGTTTCAAAAGGCGTAAAAAGACTCCATTTGAGTCTCAATCTTCATTTCTCCAGGTGCCTCCGGTGAATTCCAGCAAATTTTCCAGTACTGGCGGTTGGTTACTGTTCCGAATTAACGTGACCTGAAACACAAACTATGCTGATTGGGCGGAGATGAACGGCAAAACACTCAAATTTGAGGTTGAAATTGATTTTGACAGTAAACGACAGCATTACTGCACATCAACGCCGTACGTATAGTCAAGGTGCTCCTCAAATTGTCACAGCTGCAGCTGTGGTGAAGTTGAGACACACGTTGAGACTCTCAACTTGTGTGTCAATGGGTTTCGGGATAATTAGACGTCATAAAATCCTATGTGAACCACCTTTATCCCCATTCTGAGGGTTTTCGGTGGGTGTTTGGGTCTTCTGGCGTTCAGCCTCCTGACGCTTGAGTTTATCACTCTCGCGTTTCTTTATGTGACATTCGTCTTCGGAGTGACGACGTTTGCCACAATAGCCACAGGTGATGGTACACCTGAAATGATCCACATGGGTCACAGGTTTCGCATCCTTGGTATGCTGCTGTTGTTTCATCTGCAGCATACAGCTACTGCGTTGATCGCAGTCAGGGCCATGACAAGGCCCCCCCTTGTCATTGACAGGTTTGCAGTAGAACAAAGGGGGTGTACCTGCATCAGTTTTAACCTCATTCATGGCACGTAGGTTACCCCTTCCTTTACCACCTCCCTGGTTGGGGTTAGTGGGATTTTCAGGCCCTTTCCCTTCGCCACGTTCGGGGGTAGGGTTACCCCCTCGACCCAAGTGCTTCTTGAGGAATTTCTCCATGTTGGAATCATTCTCCCTCTCAAGAGCTAGCTCAATCAGAAGGTCCACCAGTTCATCGTACGAGTGGGTCCGACTCTTCCTCTCAGAGGTAGAGCGGCAATCATCCCAAGTACGTTGGGGAATCTTACTCATGAGCCACAGGTGGGGCTCAGTGGCTCCGTAGGAGCCCACGTTCATCCGTGAAAACAGATACTCCAGGTCGCACACGTATTCAGAGATTCGCGCAGCGGAAGGAAACTCAGGGAGCATAGGTAGCTCCTCTATCTGTTGCGCACACTGAGGTCAGTCTCATAGACTGGGAACGTTTTCTCCAACCTCTGGAGTACCTCTGCCCAGGTGGAACAGGTTTCCACAATCTGTTTCACCTGTTTTTGCAAAGATTTCTTTTTGCATGAGCGTTTCAGCAGTGAGCATTTGGTGGCCATATCCACATGGGTTTGGCCAGTCAGCAAAAGAAACTCAGCAAATTCTTCTGCCCACTCAGGCAGATTTTTGGGGTCGAACTCCGGCAGTTCCAGCTGGATGTCTGCCTGGGCAATAGGTCTGCCTGTCTTCCCAGACCCCGGAGTTAGGCCAGAAGGTGATACGCCGGCAAGAGGTGCCGGGGCTGACAGCCCTCTTTTCTCAGTCTCCGTCACCGGCACGCCCTGTAGTTCAGCAATAGGGACTGTCCTGGCGCGAGGAAGAAAAGGGCTGGGGCAAGTGACCTTGGGTAGCAACCTGGACACCCTTGATCTTTTGAGATCATCAGCCAACGTGCTCAATCCTGGTGAAGGTGAGAGTAGCGCTGGCTGGGGTAAGGGTTCAGTACTACCCAATTTAGCTTTGACAGCCTCAGAAAGGTTTGTCACATCAGGGTCTTCGGACCGAGAAAGTAATTTGGCCAGTAATTTGGCCGTACGGTCCAGGGCCCCATGAGTTGGCTCTGGTAGATGGGAAGCTTTCACATATGCGGGGCACACTTCAGGGCTCCTGCTAGTGATTGGCAGCTCCGGACGCCATACTGGCCCTCGAGGTCGCCTGGGTAGAGATACTGTGTCGGCCAGGTCCGTAGGTCGGCCGGAGTAAGGGTAGGAACCCATGTCCATGTACGGTGGGGATCCCAAGGCGTCTAGTGGTTCCTCTCCATCTTCGCCTGTTACGGACTTGTAGTACTCGTCGTGGAGAATATATTCGTTGATTTTCCTTCTGAATTCGCCTTCTTCCTCAGGTTCCCGAGTGGGGGTAGCCGTTGAAGAAGGAGCTGGGCATATGGATCTGGAGATCGACGCAGCAACCCTTCGGCGGAGGTGCTGAAGGCTATCACCACGGGCCGCTAAGGCCTCTGTGGTTAATCTGGGCGCATCTTGTTCCGCCCTTCTGTGTACTGGATCTTTTTGACACCCAGATGCGGCTCTGAGTTTGGGCTCACTCATTGAGGTGGACCCACTGTTGCCAAGTTGAACTTGTACACTTCGAATTGGCCCGGTCCTGGCAGACATCTGTACTGATGGCATGGACATTTTGTTTCTGGTTTTGGCTTGTGTTCTTCTCAGAGTCGGTTCGAAAGGTTCTCAAGGGTTGCCTCTGCTACCGGAAAGATGTCCTTGATTAGTGCCCTAGATATTTTGATGAAATCCTGCAGGTTTTTGATGAGAAAATCCCAAAACCAAAGCAGCAAGTAGAGCAAGAACAGGATGTGCGTCGAATCAATGAATAGTTTGAAATCCAGTGTAACACAGAAGGGGCTGCAGATAGACAAAGCAGGTATAAACACAAAGATTCAATCACAAATGGATAATACAAAAGATTTTATATGAAAACTGGTCTGACTCTAGCCTCCATGATAGCATCAAGCACTTCATGTGCACTCTTTTGGGTGAAACGGTGCTGGTTAGGAATGTGGGGCATAGGTGTCAGGCCAACACAGAAAATGACTTGGCCAAGCAACTGAATTCAGAAACAGTTAAAAGGTAGAACCACAATAAGTGGTAGAAACAATTGAGTATAGGGGTCTTGGGGTGGGAGACCACTAGGCTTAACCTCCAAGGCCTAAAGCATGAAATGCCTATTTGATTTCGGTATATCCTCCATGAAGGAAGGTACCTCCGCTCAGTTGAGTGGTAGGGGTGAACTTCATGGGGCGCTAGGGTTACAACCCTAGTTACTTTGAGAAAGTGTCCTTTAGGCTTCAAAAGAGAGATAAAAATACTTAAGTTAGTCTTAGCATCAACAAAAGGGTTTTAAGGGGGGCTTGGCCTGGATCAAGCCCTCCAAGAAAGACATGGCAGTGGCTTTTTCTTACTTATCGTTCATCAGGCAATGGAGGTGAGTGTCGAAATACCACATGACCGTCAATATCGGAAGGGGACCGCCAAATTCAGTGTCATCCATCTCCTCTACTTGGGTGGGTCCAAAGGCCAGATAATTCGGAAACTGCAAAGAGGGAGATCTTATTGCGCGAGGCCTCGCGCAAAGAGAGGACGTAAAGACGAAATGATACCTTTTTGGTCCAGCTATCCCGTTACGAAATCAGCAACCAGCAAATGTCAAACAATGTAGGATCCCCTGCTGGCTTCGGTTTCATTGGCCAACTGAAGATGGGAACACGCAACATCTGAGCCATGCGCGGCGCGTTGAAATCATCGTTGAGACGCCTCTCTGTTTGTAATGATCTTGAACTCCTAGAGGTCTATTTTCTCCGCGACAGTGAACACCGTACTGATTTCCCCAGATACCCAAGATAAGCACAGAACTGCATCAAGTCGTTCACGATCACTACATGTTACAACTGCAGTTCTGTGCAAACATGAAAATGGATACATAACAATTAAAAACAATGAAATTTGAATACTTAATTGTCATGTGCAACATCGCATTTTATTATTGCCTGCAGAGCCCTTTGCGACATGATCTGGCACTTTTCCTACGCGATTTCTGTCGCACCCACACAGTGTCAAACCCATTACACTCCCCTGCCAAGCTCAGCTACACCTCTGAAACTCAAAGGTGGAGCTGGGCTGACAAACGAATAGTGGGTTTGTCACTACATTTTCCAAAATGCCTACAAAATAGACATTCAGAAAGTGTGCCTAGCTCTTTGGGGTTGGGGAACAGCCTGCTCTATATTTAGCTTTTAAAAACCCCATTCCAATTCAGGGGGTGTGGTAACACTCCCCTTCCAAAGAAGTTGATATTGACCCGTCCTTGATAATGACGCGTTCCCGTGGGGGGCCTGGCCACGGGACGCTGCGGTGGACACGCACAGGCAAGCAGGCAGGCAAAGCACTGCGCTCACAGGGGCGTCATCACGCTCGTGTCATGTGACAAAGCGTTTCAGAATCCTTGCCACTCTGCAACGGGGGAAAGAAAGTATGTCCAGCAACACATCAGGATATGTACACATGGGGTTAAGACTGGACTGGCGTAAGGGCATCACAGGACAATAGAGACTCAGTCCTAACTCGTATCCCAATCCCAGGTCCGACCCTCTCAGTGGCTGGTGGGGGCGGGGGCTCAAACACAACCCATGCCCTGCTCAGTCCGGACCCTGAAACCCTGCCAATGGGGGAGGGTGTCCCGCCCAGCCACAGTCGATTTCTTTGGAACCAAAGAACTCCAAGGCTAACCCACAGTGGCTCCTCATGCTCCCTTAACGGCAGGTCCCAACTCCACTCTGAGCCAGAGATATGGCCCCGCCACTATCCCCTAGGAGTTGGTAGCTGAAAATGCGCTGTTTCAGCCCAAACTGATATTAGCTCAAAAACCTCCAGAAGTGACCCCTCGTCTGGACTCACCAGAGGTAGGGACGAGGCAACTGACCCTATGCCCTTTGCCTACGAACTCCCTGATGCCCTCACCCAACCTGGTTCCCTCTGAGGTCCCGGCATCAGGGCACCACGGGTTCGTCAAGTGGGGTCATAATTGCCAAAATGGCAAAATCGGCCGTCTCAGGCGACCGTCCAGGGTAGGAAACCTTGGTGATTTTGTCGCGCCAAGCCTTGACTCACGACCCTTGATATCCCCTCTGGTCCCATGCCCTGGGTTATCGCTTGCTGTCACGCTGGCTGCTTACTGTTCACCAAGGGGATGAACACGCGGATGGGGTAGAAAGCAGCATGCGGTGCAAACGGGGGGATCATGGATCGCACCAAAAGTTGAATAACTCCAGATGAGCCTGAGAAGCAATTACAAAACCCAATGGCATTCAACCCTTGGTCATATGCTACAATATTAGCCCCTCCTTCCTGGCTAGATCCCGTGCCCCATGGAGATATGGTAATTCCAATATGGCATACAATGGCAAAAACAGCGAAATTTGGCCAAAATGGCCCGCACCCATGATTCCATATCTCCATGGCCACGGCGAGGATCCTTTCAACCAAAGATGCTATAGACATATGGGACTTAGGTCCCAATATATGCCGCTTGCCAACCCTCATGGTCGCCTCTAGCTATTTTTTATGACACACAAATGGGGGAGAATGGCAACATACCCCAAATTGGGTGACTCACAACTCTCCTTTCAAGAGGAGAGGCCACATGGGGAAACACCCCATTCGATGCGGGTTTATGTGCCCTCTCCGAATTGCCCTTACCCTTGGTCAAGTGGCGCACGCAACCTCGGGGGCGAAATCAGGGGGAGATGGGGTTTGTGGCCATTCCGGGCAAAATGGCCAAAATTGACCCAAAAGTGGTCCCTCCAAATATCGCATCTCCGTATCACAAGAGAAAGGAGCCTTGGGCTTTTGCATGGATGCAAACCGAAGCTTTGCCTCCCTTTTGCAACAAGGGTTGAGGTTCAAAGCATAATGGAAACATTTTTAACACCTCAATCCTTGAAGCACACTATTTTTGGGAAAAAGTGCATATATCGGCGATATTGGCATGAACATATCTTTGGGTCATTGAGGAACAAAAATATGAGCAAACACTTTTGGAGTAGGCCCATAGTAGGTGCCTTCAAATATGCCCACTATGGTTAGATTGTCTCCGCCCACTCGTGTCGTTAGTGCTTGCATATGAGCGCGTGTGCAAAGAGGCAGTATGGCACGCGTGCTCACAAGGCGAAATTGTACAAAATAGAAGACAAGGTTGCAAAAATCAACCAAGCCATCCACGATGTCCTTCGTGGTCTCTACTTTACATATTGCCTTGGTTCGAGGCTCAACTCCACAAAGGCTTCGAGTACGAGCCTCGGGGGTTTGGCCATTTTGGCCTAATTTTTGACCAAAACTTGCCCTCTTTCGAAAATAGAGTTTTGGTACGCATTGAATTGCGTGGAGCCATTGTTGAGTTGGCTCAAAAGCCGAAGGTGGCCCAGGGCTCTTGGTCTTGTGTGCATTGTGTTCGGTTATTAACGTTCATGCTCACAAGGCCACAAAGTTAGCGTTTGCGCACGCAAACGACTTGGGTTTGCGAGACCCATAAGCTGCCTGAAAAATTGCCATTGCCCGCTTCCCTATACAAAGTGATATGCCCGAGTGAAAGGGGCATGGATGAAGCGCAGAGGGGGGGAATGTAGGGTTCCATCCGAACTCATGGTCCTTGAGAACCATGAGTTCGAGCGATCGACGGAAAAGCTTGCGCGCTGATTTTCTCGAAGACGGAAGGGCGAAAAATTCTGGTGAACACACCAGATGAAAGTACAAAAAAATCCCTCTAGATTCAGCCCCTAAGTTCTCTTAGAACCTCAAAGGTACTCGAGAAAAATCCGTCACAAAACTCGCCACGGAGAAGCGACGAAAGCGCGCGAACAGGCGACATCAGGCTGCGATTTCACGACAATTAGAAATCGCGGTAGAAATCAGGTATTTCACCGATTTCCGACTGAAAATCGCCCAAGACAATAAAATTATGGTAATTCTAAATCGATTTATTGGTTATAAATCGGATTTGAGATTTCGCGGGTTAGAGAACAGGGATATCCCGCTGACAGCCGGTGTCAACGGCTTCCGCACGGGTGTGATGGCTCACAGGCCTCCGGGCCATGGGCCATAACGGGTGTGACGGCTCACAGGCCTCCGGGCCATGGGCCATAGGTTCTGGGTACCGCTTCACCCCCCTCCTTGGAGCAAACCCTGGGGGGGGCTCGATAACACCCACGCATGGCAGCGGGTACCCAGGACCATCCTCTGAAGGGGGGGGGGTGTCACATCCTCACTTCAGGCCGATTTGCGGGTTAGGCTGCCCAGTACAATCCCACAGTAAGACAGGTACGGTGCTGTAGCTGTGTGTAACTGCAAGTATAGTATCAAGTATCAAGTCCCGGGTCCTGGCGGCGATTGTTCGGCATCCAAAGGACCCGTTAACCCATACCAGGCGCACCGGCTGCCGGCTGCGACGGTCACTACCACAGTGGCAGTGGCATACACGGCCAACATAGGCGTGACACGACGACCGAGGTGGTCCCACAGGTCGAAAGCGACCACAAAGATCCATCAGGCTACCCCAGGCTTCCCAAGGCCGCAGTCTGGGGGAGAGTCCCCACGGGTCCTTTCTTGGGCGCACCATGTCCATATCCACGACGCGAGTCCAGAGTGGTACAGCCAAACGAGCTCCTCCATAAGGGATCCGGCATCAAGGCCGTCTTTTCCCTCGCCCCATTACCACGAAGGCCATGCATGGGGGAGTCCCCATGCAGTCTGGGCGGAGGCGTCGACTCCTCAAACCACCAGTTTCCCAGGCAGACTGACCGAGGTCAGGACACCGGAGGTCGCCACCCGACTGCAAGTGCGTCTGCGAGTCGGTAGGCTCACACTGGGACTGACAGTGGCGGACCGCTGGGAGTTCAGTCAGGCAACTGGGCTTCCCGCCTGGCGCCATCAGGATCTCAGCACATCACAGCCACTAGGGCACACGGTATCACGGGCACTCAAACAGAAGAATCTGTACTTAGGTACTGGTCCAGGCTGGACCTTATGTAAGAGGATGTAGACGGCGACTCAAGGCGCCTTTGTATGCCGATTTGCATTCCCTCTGGGGGGAAAAACAGTCCATAGGCGCTGATGGGTTGATAATACGCAACATACAGACGCACATATCCTGAGGGGGAAGAAAAAGAAGCAGTAAGCGGGGTAATAGGCGTGTAAACACACTCTGAACAGAGCGCCAAACCACGCCCCGGGTAGGATAAGGCATATGCAGGAGGGTGGACAGGAAAACGCCTGAGTTCAGGCCATATACAGTCTGCAGACACACGTAAACTGGTCTGGATCCCGCTGGTGCCATGGGACCAAACCACACACCCAAAAATCGCAATGCCGATGACAGCGGCATCCGTCTCGCAACATCGTATGGGCTTCAAGGCCCTAAGAGCTCAAAAAATGCGTCAAACGCGTCAAAAGCGTTTCAGAATCCTTGCCACTCTGCAACGAGGGAACGAAAGTATGTACAGCAACACATCAGGATATGTACACATGGGGTTAAGACTGGACTGGCGTAAGGGCATCACAGGACAATAGACACTCAGTCCCAACTCGTATCCCAATCCCAGGTCCGACCCTCTCAGTGGCTGGTGGGGGCGGGGGCTCAAACACAACCCATGCCCTGCTCAGTCCGGACCCTGAAACCCTGCCAGTAGGGGAGGGTGTCCCGCCCAGCCACAGGCGAGTTCCTGGGAACCAAAGAACTCCAAGGCTAACCCACAGTGGCTCCTCATGCTCCCTAAACGGCAGGTCCCAACTCCACTCTGAGCCAGAGATATGGCCCCGCCATTATCCCCTAGGAGTTGGTAGCTGAAAATGGGCTGTTTCAGCCCAAACTGATATTAGCTCAAAAACCTCCAAAATTGACCCCTCGTCTGGACCCGCCAGAGGTAGAGACGAGGCAACTGACCCTATGCCCTTTGCTTACGAACTCACTGGAGCCCTCACCCAACCTGGTTCCCTCTGAGGTCCCGGCATCAGGGCACCACGGGTTCGTCAAGTGGGGTCATAATTGCCAAAATGGCAAAATCGGCTGTCTCGGGCGACCGTCCAGGGTAGGAAACCTTGGCGATTTTGTCGCGCCAAGCCTTGACTCACGACCCTTGATATCCCCTTTGGTCCCATGCCCTGGGTTATCGTCTGCTGTCACGCTGGCTGCTTACTGTTCACCAAGGGGATGAACACGCGGATGGGGCAGAAAGCAGCATGCGGTGCAAACGGGGGGATCATGGATCGCACCAAAAGTTGAACAACTCCGGATGAGCCGGAGTAGCAGTTATGAAACTCAATGGCGTTCAACCCTTGGTCATCTGCTACAATATTCGCACTTCCTTCCTGGCTAGATCCCGTGCCCCATGGAGATATGGTAATTCCAATATGGCATGCAATGGCAAGAACAGGAAATTTCGCCAAAATGGCCCGCACTCATGATTCCATATCTCCATGGCCATGGCGAGGATCACTTCAACCAAAGATGTTATAGACATATGGGACTTAGGTCCCAATATATGCTGCTTGCCAACTCTCATGGTCGCCTCTAGCTATTTCCCCTGTTGGAGAGAAAGTGACACACAAATGGGGGAGAATGGCAACATACCCCAAATTGGGTGACTCACAACTCTCCCTTCAAGAGGAGAGGCCACCTTTTGCAACAAGGGTTGAGGTTCAAAGCATAATGGAAAATTTTTTAACACCTCAATCCTTGAAGCACACTATTTATGGGGAAAAGTGCATATATCGGCGATATTGGCATGAACATATCTTTGGGTCATTGAGGAACAAAAATATGAGCAAACACTTTTGGAGTAGGCCCATAGTAGGTGCCTCCAAATATGCCCACTATGGTTAGATTGTCTCCGCCCACTCGTGTCGTTAGTGCTTGCATACGAGCGCGTGTGCAAAGAGGCAGTATGGCACACGTGCTCACAAGGCGAAATTATATAAAATAAAAGACAAGGTTGTAAAAATCAACCAAGCGGTCCACGATGTCTTTCGTGGTCTCTACGTTACATATTGCCTTAGTTCGAGGCTCAACTCCACATAGGCTTCGAGTGCGAGCCTCGGGGGTTTGGCCATTTTGGACTAATTTTCGACCAAAACTTGCCCTCTTTCGAAAATAGAGTTTTGGTACGCATTGAATTGCGTGGAGCCATTGTTGAGTTGGCTCAAAAACCGAAGGTGGCCCAGGGCTCTTGGTCTTGTGTGCATTGTGTTCGGTTATTAACGTTCATGCTCACAAGGCCACAAAGTTAGCGTTTGCGCACTCAAACGACTTGGGTTTGCGAGACCCATAGGCTGCCTAAAACATCATCATTGCCCGCTTCCATATACAAAGTGATATGCCCGAGTGAAAGGGGCATGGATGAAAGGCATAGGGGGGGAATGTAGGGTTCTGTCCGAACTAATGGTCCTTGAGAACCATGAGTTCGAGCGATCGACGGGAAAGCTTGCGCGCTGATTTTCCCGAAGACGCAACGGCGAAACATTCTTGTGAACACACCAGATGAAAGTACAGAAAAAATCCTCTAGATTCAGCCCTTAAGTTCTCTTAGAACCTCAAAGGTACTCGAGAAAAATCCCTCACAAAACTCGCCACGGAGCAGCGACGAAAGCGCGCGAACAGGCGACATCAGGCGGCGATCTCACGACAATTAGAAATCGCGGTAGAAATCAGGTATTTCACCGATTTCCGACTGAAAATCGCCCAAGACAATAAAATTATGGTACTTCTAAATCGATTTATTGGTTAGAAATCGAATGGCAGATTTCGCGGGTTAGAGAACAGGGATATCCCGCTGACAGCCGGTGTCAACGGCTTCCGCACGGGTGTGATGGCTCACAGGCCTCCGGGCCATGGGCCATAACGGGTGTGACGGCTCACAGGCCTCCGGGCCATGGGCCATAGGTTCTGGGTACCGCTTCAATAATATAATAATCCCTGTCGTCTTTTTTGTTTGTTTAACCACACAAATTTTGAAAAAACATTGCAAGATCCTCCCAACCAAGGGGAAAACCCGCACTGCTTTTCAAAACCCTGCAGTTTTGGCACACAAACAAGCAATCAGCAGAAACACAACAACAAATGTGGCGTGTTGCTCTGTCCCCGAGAGGGTTAGCACCACAGTGGTGCCGTGCACAATACTGTAGATAGTGCAATGGTGCATGTGCACGTATGGGTCTCAGACACTCAGGCCTTTGGTCAGGGCTGATGACACCAAAGGCAGGGCCCACCAAAAAAGAAACGGAGACAAACTTGCATACATATTCATAATAACAAGGCCTTGGACAGCCCTGTTGGGGCAAAAGAGTCCACGAAGGCTCAACTCAATTTTCACATTCACATCAGATTCATGCATCTGTAAGCCTGCGAGGTATAAACATATGGTGAGACACACAAAAGGAACATACATCGTTGAGAAATATGGATACTTCATGGCTGCATACCCTGCAGTCGTGCTGGCAGTCGCTCGTACCCATAGGGCAGCCTCCAGCGCGACCTCAAACCATGGCAGAGCCTGTAGCAACGCACACACACCCGGCATTGCACGCACACATTCGAACTACAGTAGGCTGACGCGACGCATCGAAGGTGCAGGCTGTCCACTCCACGCTCGCACACACGCTCGTGGCGCCTTTGGCGCGCACCACTGTAGGCAGACGCACTCACACGCGCACGCTTGGTCGCTGGCGCACAGACAAACCACGACTGCCGGCGCAGGAACACAAACACCGGGCGTGCACAACACACGCACCCAGTTCAGCGCTGACAGCTCCCCAACTCAAATGACATGATAATAGATAATTTAGACCGAAAGTGAGACTTACTTCAACAACCAAACAGACTTTGAAAACACGGGGCACTTCGCGTTCAACACAGCGCTACTCCACAGCGCTTCGTCTACTCGCTTCCGCGTTCGCCACAGCGCTACAGCGCTCTCCTTCAAATCTCCCTTCAGTAGTGCGCCTCCGACGTGAATGGTCAGCACGAAAGCCTCATGCTTCACACAACTAATCTGCTATTTTGTTTCGAACTGCAGTTGTGTAATGATCTTGAACTCCTAGAGGTCTTTTTTCTCCGCGACAGTGAACACGATGCTGATTTTTCCAGATACCCAAGATAAGCACAGAACTGCATCAAGTCGTTCATGATCACTACATGTTACAACTGCAGTTCTGTGCAAACATGAAAATGGATACATAACAATTAAAAACAATGAAATTTTAATACTTAATTGTCATGTGCAACATCGCATTTTCTTATTGCCTGCAGTGCCCTTTGCGACATGATCTGGCACTTTTCCTACGCGATTTCTGTCGCACCCACACAGTGTCAAACCCATTACATGTTTCCCTTTCCAGCACGTCGTACATGTTGTCAACAACAGTTTGAGATCCGTAGATAAGCGTATTGGCACGCGCCATCTCTTCATAGAGCCAGGCTGGGCACATCATCTCAGGAGCAAGATGTTCAAATATGTCGCCGTTGATGACGATCAGGTTCTTGTCAATCTCCATGAACCGCTTCGGGGGATCGTGGGCCAGAGCTGCAATTCGGGTCGCCTTATTTGTGATAGTTTGACTTGCCAGTAATGGATCCTGCTGTTCCACTGTCTTGAAGTCACCAGTAACGCCAGCAGCTGGGGGGACCACACGGCTCTTGGTAGCCTCTTGACCCAGGAGATTTTCAGGGAGGCGGGTTGCCTTTCTCTGCCACCTGCCACAGTGGTTCGCGAATCATGGATTTCAATGCCGGCCATGAAACGCGACTTTTGCCTTCAAGTTCCCGCCAATAGCCCCATGTACCAGGAGTCACCTTCAGGGCAGGCCTTCCAAGTGCAGCAACCTCTTTGCGGGTGCGCATGTCCTTGGCTAAAGAACAGAAATGGAGAAGGTGCAGCACACCAATGCAGAGACGGAACCCACGTCTCGCCGATGGTCCACACCTTTCTCAGGTCGAACGTACTGGCCGTTGTGAGTAACAAAAAGTGCTTTTCCAATGCTTTAGGGTATACTTTAGTTGTATTAGAGATGCTCTAAGCACTCTTGCATTTTTATCTTAGTATTGGCCTAACCAAAAAGGGTGATAACACATTTTGACCTATGGAACCAAACACTAAATCAGGATGTTGTGTGGACCCCTTAATCCCCAAGCTATAAGCACTAAAACATCCTTTCCTGGGTGACTGAGGCACTGATATACTGAAGGCAGAGCCTATGAATTTGTCTATGCTTTCTCATGAATTCTTAGCTATCCTAGTGGTATGCACCCTAGGGGGCTGGGGCACCTCTTTTTGAGAGGTCCTGGGTTCAATACCCAGTCAGCCTAGCTAAGTAGGATTATCCCATGTGACATGGCAGTGACCTCAGCGCTACAAGCCATGCAACGTCAGCACCTATGAAATGCAAAAACAAAGAGTGCACATCTCAAGATGGCACTGTGGATGAGAGTGAGCCCTTGGGGCAGTTTTCCAAACAGTCTTTCTCAAACATGTAAAATATTTCATCCTGAGTTGCAATGTATGCTAATTTCTGTGGTCTATTGTTGATAGTTGTCTTTATCTAACTCTTTGTGACTGCAGCCCTTCATCCTTTGATCCTGATTCTCTTCTACTTGCTTATCTGTGGCTTGGGCTATCCTGGATTGGTTGTATTTCAACAATAAAACAATTTCCTCATCAAAAACAAGCAGCAGGAACCTTACACCAGCAGCAAGCAGCAGGAGAGGCACAACAAAAACACAGTGTTGAAATCACTATAAAACATTCTGGTAGTAAGAGGCAGACAGTCTCTGCGTACCGGCAGCAACCCCGTGCCGTACATGCAGTGCGCCGAGATCTGTCATATATAAGCAAGAAGGGCGAAGATGGACACAAAGATAGAGGACAGCGACGTGAGGACGGTGCCTGAGGCACCAGCAATGCCAGCACCTGGTGAACCTGGAACTGGACCTAGCGCTGTACCTTCGGAGCCCTTCCATGGGCCAGTGGACGATGTTGATGACTCGCTGGAGGGACTTCAGTCGGCTTTCCGCGCCCTCTCAATCGAGGAGGTGGACGGCAACCCTGTGAAGAGAACGACGGAGAGAGAGAAGGATGCAGGAGAAAGCATGGCAGACGAAGGAGTAGACCATGGGCACGACCCGACGAGTGAGTCGACCTTCGAGGGCGCATCAAGCGCCTCTGGCCTCCACGCATCACCCTCTGCTACAACCACCACACTCCCAACTCCAGACCCAGCCGCTACAGCATCCACACCCATAACCACCCCGCCTATGGCTAAGGGCACAGGCTTTACTGGTATGCCTACCTACTCTGCCTATGGTGTGAACCCACCTACCACTGCGTTTCCAGAGGCAACTACTACCAGTGAGCCGGTGGCCTCCAGTTCTGCGCCGCGATGGTATGCGGCTGACCATCACCATCCTCTACCCGCTACGGGAGCCTATGTGGATGTTCCTGGGTATGCAACCCTGAGTGGGCTGAGGAGAGGACCTGAGTCATGTGGGAGCAGGAGTAGAGGATCGGGGAGATCCTCCAACAGGTCCCTGACGCGATCGGAGATAAAGGAGGCCCTCCGAGGAGCCACCTCTGAACTTGTGGGCGATCTCACTCAAGAGATCCGGGCTAAACTAGAGCCCCTGATTCCGCCCCAAGCGTCACCTACCATGGTGGGAATTTCCCCCCATCGAGTACAGGCTAACCACCTGGTGGCAGGGCTGACAAACACCCTGGGGAGCCTGAGGAGCCGACCGATGCCGACCCCTGCAGCGACACCGAGAGGCCCTTTCGTACCGAGAATGGTCCAGCCACCCTACAGCCACGTGGGGAATTCTACGAGAGCCGAGCTGGACCGGCTGGGGCTAACAGCCCTGAGGGCAATGGTTGACGTTGAGCCCTATAGCTCCAGTGACCTAGGCGGAGACCCCTCTGACAATGAGCCGCCTTCAATGACTTCTGCTTCGCCCTCGGAGGACGACGACCCTGAGGACCCCGAGAACCCAAGTGGGCGGAAGAAGAAGAAGTAGAGGAAGACCAAGCGCCCTGAGGGACGCAGGTCTCAGGAGGCTAAGGCTATTGCCACCTCCAAGATCGTGCTGAACTTGCCTGAGTTCACAGGCAAGGATCTCAGCGAGTGCGCTGAGAATTTTGGCCGGTTCCTCCGAATGACCGTCCAAACCCATGCTAGTGGGCGAGTCAAATGCGATCGGCTCCTGCAGTGCTGCAAGACGAGGTACCTGGAGAAGCAGTTCAAGCAGATCGTGACTAAGTCCGCCACCTTTGCCGACGTGTTGGTTGCCTTGGAGAGGCAGTGCCCAACCTATGAAACCGAACTCTCCATCAGGGCCGAGATCCAGAACCTGCCCGTGCTGCCCAACAACCCCAAACCTGGCAGACTCTCTGAGCTATTGGCAGACCTGGATCACTGGGCTGGACGATTGACGCCCGGTTCCTACAGCAGCGAAGACCTGCTTTTCTGGTCCGTGGCTAAGCTCCCTCGAGAGCTGTGGGACGAGTGCCGTTCAACAGCAGAATGCAAGGCTAGAGCCCTACACCACGAGGATTTATGTGAGCTACTCCTGGAGCTGGCGCTGGAGAAAGAAAGCGACCAGCACCTGAACAACTACCGTCCTGGAGGGGGAGGCTCTGGAAGCCATAGCAAAGGGAACCAAGGATCCAGACCTGGACAGGGGACTACCCCGAAACACGCCCGTATCATGGAAAATGTCAAGGAGCTCCTGTGGTCTGATGCCAGAGATGAGCAGGATCACCTGCAGCACGCCCTTGACTGCGAGCAGCGAGACTGCTTCGTAGTCCAAGGGGAGAAGCAGGAGACCAACACCGGCGCCAAAGCAAAGATGCCGGATCACTACAGGTGTACTATCACCTGTGCTTTCTGTGGGAAGAGGAAGCACTACGACGATGAGTGCTACCACAAGCAGCGCCTGTCGGCGAAGCTGAAGGGTGAGGATCCTGGCAAAGGCTCTGGCAAATGTGGAGCCAAAGGCAACGGCAACGACTCCGGCAAGGGCAAGTCGAATAGACGTGGAAAAGGGCAAGACAAGAACCAAGGTGGACGACGAGGAGGCGCTAAACGCCAGCCAGACAAGGACAACAAGAACCCGGACAAGAACGGAGGCAACCCCTAGACTAATCCAGGGGGGAACTCCGAGCCCTGCAGAGGGCAGTCTGGTCCCACCACACGGTCGCAGACTCAGGTCCAGCGAGAACAAGGGGCCAAGCGTGAGCATGAAGGTGGTGATAACGGCAACGCTAAGAAGAGAAGCCGTTTCATGAGGATGGCCCGCAAATTGCGGAACAAGGGGTTCGAGGTGACCTGTCACGCAGAGTTCTGACGAGGACGCTCCGGTGGGGCCCTGGACCTGGTGTTCTGGGTATGTATCCGACTAGCAGGACGTGAACACCTGGGGGTATTGGATACTGGAGCCACCATATCTATAGTGGCCAAGAACATTTTACCTTGTCGGAGCCTGAAGAACACCATGACCACCGCGGCTATCCGAATGGGGGATGGACATGTGGTGCACAGCTGCGGGGACTGTGAAGTGGAGGCACCTTTGGGCTCCCGAACTATCGCCCATCGGTACAATCTGATGGACACTGAGGCCTTTGACTTTGTATTGGGGACTGACTTCTTCGTGCCGCACTCCCAGATACAATCCCTGACGGTGCAAGAGCCCTACCTCCTCTACGTGGACCACGGCAGTGGCAGAGAGTCCGTACCACTGGAGCAGTCGGAGCACAGCTCGAGCTACCTGAGGGTATTGAAGGAGGAGCCCTCGAACATGATGGCGGCCTCCGAAACTGAGGACTATCAACTATTGAGAGAAGTCCTAGACCAAGGTCTGCAGGAGTTGGGTTACTCTAGAGAAGACCTGAGTGTGGAGTTGTTCGCCAGCGACAAGCAACATGTCCTGGACCTTTACTGCAGCAAGGGGAAGAAGCTACAGCAGCTACAAATTTCACTGGCCCTCTTTCGGAATGGCCTACGGGAACCCCAGGTTCAGTGAACTGGGGAAGGTCTTAACCAAGGTGGCCTTGCAACCTTCCCGTATGGTCCTGTGTTCCCCCGATTGGGGAGCCCATGGGGGCAACGAGTACTGGCGAAGCCTCCTAGACAGGCTGACTATCAGCTCTGTTCGGTTACCTGATGAGGCCATCTACTTGCCTCTGGGGCGTAAGACGCCTATTGGGAAACCCGGATGGGGGAGTATGCTCAGCGTGGTGGACGGAGATCTTACCTCCATTCCCTGGGAGGACCTGGACTCGACTCTGGTCCAGGCTATACAACGAGAAAGCGATGGACTCGCCTTGGGTGACTTGAAGGATCGACTACGACCTCAAGATGCTATTGAGACTATGCCCGGAGGGGATGAATATGTCGTGACTGACACCAACGCCCCAAACTCTCCCTGCCATGTACCTGTTCCTGATGGAGTCTCTGAGTGTGGACTATCCGAGCTTCCTAGCTCTATCCACTCAGATGACAAAACTGAGCACGACGCCTTCTTCGTGCAGACCCGTGTGGGGGAAGTGGAGAACGCCGAGTACGTCGCCCCACTGAAACCCCTACTGTCCATGAGGGTGGAAGACCTCTTGGAGAAGAGCTGGATCCCCGATCCAGGCTGAGGGAGTATGTGGACTCCAAGATGAGGTTGGTGGCGAAAAAGCTATGGTACGCTAAGCCTACCGGCAGCTCATGGCCACTGAAGCAAGGACGAATGGGAGATTTATCCCAATTGAAGGAGGACCTCGAACAGAAGATCACCACCTCGCAAAGGGAGGTAGATCTCAAGCTCATGAGGAGCGTGTGGGGTGCCCATGTGGGGACCCCACAGGGAGACGACCTCTCGGAGGAATGTGTATGTGAACCCCCCCGAGCGTGCCTCTGTTGCCATCGTCCACCAGAGATGGTTAAACGAGACCTACTTTATGCCTACCAAGGGTTGAAGGACACTACAAAGGGCGAAGAGTCGGTGGAGGAGCACCTCCCGACGTCTATTACTCAGGGGGCCAGCAACTTACACTCTGACGAGGACATGGAGGACAAGATCAAGCTATTGGACCCGCGGGTGCAGACGCTTATAAGGACCTATCTGGAGGTGTTCGGGGAACTACCACCCCCAGCCTCATGTGACAAGCCGGTACAGACGGACCTCAAGCTGAAACCCGAGTTCCTGGGTCATAAGATCTGGAGGAGACCCTATCCGGCTCCTAAAGAGCAAGCCGACGAGATTGAGCGACAGATACAAGAATGTATCGACGCTGGGTTACTCCTGGAGTACAAGGACGGGGACTACCCCCAACACTGCAGCCCCTGTTTCCTCGTGGCTAAACCCGGGTCTACAGCCAAACGGCTGGTAGTGGACTACGGAGAGCTGAACAAGAAAACGCTGAACCACTCAGGGTCCATTCCCAATAGGGAGTCTACCCTTGTGAAGATAGCCTCCTGTCGCTACAAGACCAAAACGGACAAGAGGAGCGGAATCTGGCAGGTGCACCTGACGCCCAACGCTCAGGAGCTACTAGCCTTCATCACTTCTCAGCGGAGGGTGTTCAAGTGGAACGTCATGCCGTTTGGCGTGGCCAACGCGCCCGCTCTATTCCAAGAGCTGATGAACAAGATCTTGTCCATCCTACGAAGGAGACCTAAGGTGCAGGAACTCATATCCCGTGGGGCCCAGATGGAAGCACACATCGACGATGTATGCCTCGTGACCGATACCCAGGAGGACCACCTAATCCTCTTGGGTGAGTTCTTTGCGGTCTGCCAAGAGAACCACACACGACTCAAGGTGGAGAAGTATGAGTTCATGCAGGAGACCATGCAGCACCTTGGGTTTGACGCTGGCTAAGAATGGTGGACCCGAGCGGCCTCTAAGGCCAAACCCCTGATGGACGCTAAGGTACGACACGAAGACCCCAAGAAAGGACTTCATGATGTACGCAGTTTCATTGGGGCGTGCAACTTCTATCGCCGCCATATCAAAACCTTCACCTACACCACCTGATCAAGAAGAGTACTACTTGGCGCTGGGGCCCATAAGAGCAACAAGCGTTTGACGAGCTCAAAGACAAGGTGGCCAACGCTAAGTGCTTGGGCGTGCCCAGGGCACAAGGGGAGATTATCCTGGTAACCGACGCCAGCAATGTGGGTGGTGGTGGAACGTTGTTCCAATGGCAACCACTAGAGAAGGAGGAGTTCGACTCGGCTATTTCCCAACGGGTGACTGAAGGTCTCAACGGAGGTGGGACTCTCAAGCACAGCTACCCTGACGACAAGTCGGTCCTAGTACCTCTGGGCCACTGAAACTGGAAATGGAACCAGGCCAGGGGGAACTACTCCATCTATGAGCAGGAATTGCTCGCGGGTATGCTGGAGCTATCCTCACAAGCACGACTGTTGGGGAGTAACCCTGTGGTCTGGCTGTGCGACCAAGAACCGGTCCGCAGTTTCCAGAAGGGTCCCCCACCTGAGAAGGCAAAGCTAGGAGGCTCGGCTTCAGCACAGCACAATCCCCATACTGAGCACTACTCAAAACTACCGGTTTACTTCACAAGTGTACTCTACATTCCCCTTTATGGTACACTTGTCCCCTGATTGTGTTTTGCCTATATCTCTACACTGAGGCACCAACAGGGAAAACGGCCTTCAGCGATGGATTCGGCACCCTCAAATCATGGGGGTATAGCCTCTTATAAAAATACTTGAATTTTCAACAATTTAGGGGTTTGAACCTAGGTCCCCCGAATACAATGCAAAGCCTTTAACCACTAAGGCAACTGGTCAATCTGCCTAAATGTCTGACATAAAGTAGATTAAACGAAATCAAAATCAGTTCACACTCACTGACTAACTGCCAATAACTGACTCCCTATGCTCAAAAAAACCGGTTTGCTTCAAGAATTGATATAATTCTGAGCGACTTGATTTTTTGAGTGGCTATTTCAATTTTAAATTCCAGTTTGCAGTTTCACCACAATGGATGCTCAAGACATCATTGATTTCATCACAAAATTGCCAGAGTCGATGCAACAGATAACAGACATGCAAGTCGTACTGGATGCAATAAAACAGATGGATGCATATGCATTATCATTGTGGCAAGCGACAAAAGCATACGCCAAATTGACTGGTCACAAAACAGTATGCGTCGCGACAGAATTCTTGCCTCTGTTACACGATGCCTTACATTTAATGCACTCTGGGAAACCCAAGAGGGCGATGACCTCGGCGATCAAAGAAGATGTCTTCATGTCGCATTGTGAGCAGTTTGTGATGATGTTTTGGGCGGGAAACCGCCATGTCTAAAAAAAAAGAGGAAGATGTCTTCCTGATTTCGTCGGCATTGGAAGAGGCACTGAAACGCCCCGGGTCCGCGGAACAGTCCTTCGTGTGGCAGGATAAAACGCAGACGACGCCAGCGATCGTCAAGCGCATTTTTTCGGAAGCGCCCACGTTAGTGGACCCTGCAAAACGACGCAAAGCCATGAAACAGGTCCCACATTACGCTGAAATCGGACGTACACCAGTTTCCAACGCTCCAATACGCCGAGAACTGGACGCAGAGAAGGTGCGCTGGGACAACCACGTGCGCGAGTGTTTGCGTATGCTTACCACACTGCAACTAGTTACTGAAGAACCAGAGTCTGTCCCAGATATTGACCCGGTGTATTTCCTACATCACACCATCGCTTCACTGGGGGCGCTATCTTTGTCGATCACACAATTCAGGCGTGTGGCAGTGCATAAGCTTCTCGAAGGCGATAAACCAGGTTCAACACCCTTGTTTGCAGAGACAGAACTGAAATTGTTGAAACACAAAGATACCTTGCACAGTAGATTGCGCGGCAGATCGTCATACTCTTCTTTCCACCCAGGAGAAGTCGTTTTGGCAAAGGTCACACGTTTCGGCCTGAAAAGGGCAAGGGCAAAGGTAAAGGAAAGGGTAAAGGCTTCGATCGACCCTTCCACATGGAGCGTGTTGCAGAAAAATGACATCCGTCAACGAGCTACTTATGTCGCACGTGGTGGTACGTGCTGTGGACACTTCCGTCCCACCACACAAGCGTGTGCAGGTGGGATGGCGTGAGTGGGAAGCCCTTGGAGACTCGTATGTTGCCCGCATAGCTCGCAATGGGCTCCAATTTGATTGGATCCCTGGTTTTGACCCATTACATCCGGATGACAACTACCGACCTTTTTCGCTGTCGCCTTACGCACGTGACAATCTAGATGATGATAAAGTCTTGCAGCGGGAGATAGACAAATTGATTCTGGCTGGTCATGTCAGCGAAATTGAACCTGAAGACGCGAAATGTGTCACTTCTATTTTCTTGGTTGAGAAAAAGCCGGGCCCAGAGAACCCACAGGGGTCGTCACGACCGTGCACAAATTTGAAACCGGTCCATCGTTTCATACATGTTACGTATTTTTCTTTACCAACGCTTTGTGAAATTCTACCGTACTTAAGGAAGGGGTACTACGCTTGCAAACTGGATTTGAAGTCGGCCTATTTTCATATGCCGATCGCGAAACGTGATGCGCCTTGGCTGGCTTTCAGACAACGAGGCCGTGTTTTCAGGTCGGACTGCTTACCTTTCGGTTTGAACATCGCTCCAAGGGAATGGCAAAGAACGCTGCTCCCAGTGGTGAGCCACTTGCGGAGAAAAGGTGTTTTACTTTGGGTTTATTTGGACGATTTCCTGACTATCGCTCCAACGATGGAGGACTGTGCGTTGCATACCCAATGGCTGGCCAATCTTCTGTGTAGGCTCGGGGTACAGATCCACATCGCCAAGTTCGTCTTGACGCCAACACGCGTCTTGGTCTTTTCGGGTTTCTTACTGGACCTGCAAGACGCGACGGTACGCATACCACCACAAAAGCTCAAGTCTCTACTCCTCGATGTGCGTCAATTAATGGAAGCAGAAACACCAACCTGCAGGAGGTGCTCGTCGGTTCTGGGTCGACTTCGGGCGTTGCTTTTCGCAGCTCCACAGATGAGGCTGTACACCGACGCCCTGGCACAACACGTTGCGGTACTCAGCAGAAGGGGATGGGAGACACAAGCAAGTCTTCCAGAACAGGTGACTATTGAGCTGGAGTTGGTCATGGAAGAACTACATCAGTGGAGAGGTCGTCAGTTCACCGCCGATTTGGAGAAGACACAGATTTGGAGAGATGCGTTCGATTACGGTTAAGGCGCCACCATGCAGAATCAGATGGCTACGTTCGGCTGGTTCAGCACGACACAGGGTCACATAGACTTGAAGGAATTTAGGGCAGGAGTCAATGCGATCAAAGCGTACCTCTTGGATGACACCGAACTCCATCTCCACGTAGACAATATGGTGTTCTTCCACTACCTGAAGAAGTAGGGAGGTCGCATTCGGAGATCAAACAATCTCATGCAAGAATTATGGGAATACTGCCGTCAGATGAACGTGGTCATCTTTCCACACTACGTGCCCAGCAAATTAAATCCGGCGGACATGTGGAGCCGTCAACAAATCACATTGACAGAGGTATCTCTGGACCCACGCAGCATGGAAATCATTTGGAAGAAATTTTGGTGGATGCGCTCGGGAACAGATTCGATGGCGAGTGCGGTGAACAGGCAATGTCCAAAATTCATTTCAGAATACCCTCAACCAGGGGCGTTCGGGGTGGACATTTTCATGCAACGAACACACAAGGTGTCTCCGGGTTTCTGCAATCCGCCGTGGCATCTAATTCCCAAGATGCTAACTTTCCTAGAGGAAGGTACGCATTACGAGGTTCTGTTAGTGGTCCCGTATCATCAATTGAAGCCGTGGGGGCACAAGTTCCAATCAATGACTCAGATGACAATCACAATTTATCAAGCGACCTATCAGCTTCCAGCCGGAGTGGCGGACAAAGCACGTCAACCTATGATTTTTTCAGACATGGCGGTTTCCCGCCCAAAACATCATCACAAACTGCTCACAATGCGAGGTTCCTTGAAGGACAGCCGCGGGAATGGAACCCGTACAAAAAGATCATGCCACTGTAAATCTCCCTGGGTGCAAAGCACTGCCAAGTGAGGCACCAATAGCCTAGGGAGAGTGACAAATGGCAATCAAATATACTTCAACCTATGATTTGCGGATGGCTTTGCAAGACTACCTCAGACTCAAAGGAACCACCGAAGAAGAAATCAAGACGCACTTGAAAGCCTTGGGGGATCACACCTTCAAGCGATACAATAGAGCTTGGATCAAATTTCAGCAGATGGCTTATACGAAGCGTTCCTTCACCTCCATTAGGGACTTGAACACCACTCCAATTACTTCGTTGGCGTACTGGTTGATTCAATTCGCTGAGAAGGAATCAGTGGCGGAGGCACGTTGTGCATATGCGGCTTTGCTGTTTTTTTCTGGAACCAACGCGTTACGATTCAAATCTTTTTTGAAAGGGCTCACAAAGAAATGGAACTACTCAGTTCCACGCTACGTGGTGTATTACGATGTGCCCAAGCTACTGCAGCAGCTGCCATACCAGGAGGCACGAACGGAGTCTCAAGTTCGTTTACGTCTCATTCTGGTATTTGGCTCCTTCGCGAACTTTCGTGGAATTGATCTGGAACGCACAAAGCGCACAGATATCATCTAACACGACAAGGTTTGGTTTGTGATGAGCAGGCGTAAAGGGCGTCCAGTGCATGAGCCATGTCCCATCCACGCGATGTCTAATGTTGCATTCTGTCCTATCTACTGGTTGAGCGTATACCTGGACATGACCACTTCTTACGAAGGGCCTGCACTCTTCGTGTCTTTGAAACCTCCTCGAAGGCCCATTCTGGCGAGTATCATCAATTCGTTGACAACGACGTTTCTGCGAAGCACGGAGCTGCATGAGTTTACTGCTCACAGCACAAGAGGTTCAGCAGCTACAACCCTCATTTTATTGGGAGTTGATCCACACGTTGTCTGTGAACTGGGAGATTGGAGAAGTTACGATACCTTCAGGCGCTTTTATAACAGAGTGCGACTGTTGGGGAGGAACCCTGTGGTCTGGCTGTGCGACCAAGAGCCTGTCCGCACTTTCCAGAAGAGTCCCCCACTTGAGAAGGATTTTTTGAGTGGCTATTTCAATTTTAAATTCCAGATTGCAGTTTCACCACAATGGATGCTCAAGACATCATTGATTTCATCACAAAATTGCCAGAGTCCATGCAACAGATAACAGACATGCAAGTCGTACTGGATGCAATGGAAGAGATGGATGCAAACGCATTATCAGAGTGGCAAGCGACAAAAGCCTACGCCAAATTGACTGGTCACAAAACAGTATGCGTCGCGACAGAATTCTTGCCTCTGTTACACAATGCCTTACATTTAATGCACTCTGGGAAACCCAAGAGGGCGATGGCCTCGGCGATCAAGGAAGATGTCTTCCTGATTTCGTCGGCGTTGGAGGATGCACTGAAAAGCCCCGGGTCCGCGGAACAGTCCTTCGTGTGGCAGGATAAAACGCAGATGGCGCCAGCGATCGTCAAGCGTCTTCTTTCGGAAGCGCCCACGTTAGTGGACCCTGCAAAACGACGCAAAATCATGAAAGAGGTCCCACATTACGCTGAAATCGGACGTACACCAGTTTTCAACGCTCCAATACACCGAGAACTGGACGCAGAGAAGGTGCGCTGGGACAACCACGTGCGCGAGTGTTTGCCTATGCTTACCACACTGCAACTAGTTACTGAAGAACCAGAGTCTGTCCCAGAAATCAACCCGGTGAATTTATTACATCACACCATCGCTTCACTGGGGGCGCTATCTTTGTCGATCACACAATTCAGGCGTGTGGCAGTGGATAAGCTTGTCGAAGTCGATAAACCAGGTTCAACACCCTTGTTTGCAGAGACAGAACTGAAATTGATGAAACACAAAGATATCTTGAACAGTAGATTGCGCAGCAGATCGTCATACTCTTCTTTGCGACACCCAACAGTCTGGAAGAGTGGTTTTGTGTCTATGGGGCGCCCAAAGAGATCAACTCCGATGAGGACGTTCGAGTACGCTCAGATACCGGCTGCTACAAGAGGGTCTCGAGATCTCTCAATGTCCAGGTGTCTACGGGGATACCCTACTCTCACACGAGCAACCCCCTATGTGAGCGACAGATCGGTGTTCTCAAGGAGAATGTAAGGATATGGTGCAAAACTGAGCGCACCAGAGACTGGGTGAGACTACTCCCCGTCATATCCTTGATGATGAACTCCCAAGAGAGTTGGGCTAGTGGCTACTCGCCCCATGAGCTATTCCTAGGGCGTCCGGCGTGGTTTTTACATGCCCCCTCTCCAGAAGACACCCATTCTTCCGTGGGTGAGTGGGTCCAAGAGCAACAAGCGAAGGTGGACAAGGCCAGGGGTATGCTCCTGAGAGTGAGGGAGCGTCAGTGGAACAAGAAGAGGTTTGAGGTTTTGAGGTTTGATTTTGCGGGTACTAGACGCCTTTCGGCCCCGGGGGCCACCTGGTCGGGCCAAATGATATCCTCCCCACCGGGTCCTAGTGGGGGGCCCTCCAAGACGCACCTCCTGCCTGGTGGCGGAGTCCCCCGGGTTCACAGGGCTCGGAGCCCCGTTCCTCCCCTGCTTCCCCTTTTGGCCACTCCCCGGTCAGTGCATCAATTCGCAGCCATGGCTGCGGGCGCTTACCCACTGCGTCGCCCCCCTAATGCGTGGTCGCCCGGGGCGCCGGCGCTGCTGGGCCCGTGCTACTGGCTTGTCGCCAGTGGGACCCCCTTGGGCTGGCGCGGTGGCTGCCTAGCCTAGGGGTTGGGGCGTGGCGCAGTGCGCCACTACTGCCTTGGCGGGTGCAGTGCCCCGTCCGTGTGTGCGCGGCGCTCGCGGCCGGTTCTGGGGGCTCGGGCCGGTACCTGGTGCTGTGTCTCCCCCGTTTCCCCCTTCCCACCTAGCGTGTCCCGCGCTGTGTGTGGCGGGCCGTCCTTTCCGGATGTAACTGCGGTCGCCCACCAAAGCCAGACACCCGATCCAACAACAAGTGCTGATCTTATATACACCTACATTTCATTCCACGCATATTTTTTGCCTTCACCCCAAGGCAGTACGAGGACTTAATTGAAGCGCGACGCCTTTGACAGACGCGCACACGTGCTATTCCTACGCATGTACAGTATCATGAAATGATGAGAATGCTCGGCAGGATAGCCAGGACCGCACACCAAGAGTGCTACGCAATGTTTCTGCTTGTGGGGATATTATTGCAAAGTTTGTTTCTGACAGAGATGTACATACTTTCCTGTTTGTGTTGCTCAGGGGTGTTGTAAGCCCATGTATTGTCTCTGGCGTTGTGGACCTACGTGATAACCGGAATAACAAATCAGTACAAATACTGCAGCTTTGGTCTTTGCCGTCGCTTCCCTTGTTTCTCCCAACTATTTTCTCAAACTGTGATTTTGTCTCAGCCGGAGACCCAGCAGGAGAATCATGATATGGTCTTCAAACAATAAGTGGGGCAGCAAACTACGGCAGAAGCCAGCACCTCAAAATAGGTCCACTCCACGCCTGTTGCCACCTACATGGGCAAGCGCCGCAGAGTCGCCGGGCCCCAAGCACCAGGGCCAGGAATCACCCCAAGGTTCCCCTTCACTGCCGCTCGGACTACCCAAGGGTCCAGAACACGGAGCTACCGCCAGACAATGGCCATGTGAACCGAGCGCACCACAAAGGGTGAACTTACAAGACAATACATGCTCTATGTCTGCTGCGCTTGTTGATGGTGCTACAGAGCAGAAGCAGAGCTGCGGCGAATGCAGACGCTGCTTGATTGGCTGGTCGTGCGTCAATGCAAGGCTACACAGCCCGCGCACAACAGAATCATGTTCCTGGGATGACATCGTTGCCAGTCTTGTGAAAGAACGTGCTCAGTTTGAAAAGGAGGCAGCCGAAGTCCGAGCTCGCGGGCTCGCCACGAGTGTCACATGTGACTGTTGCTTCTTTGGTTGCCCTCTCTGTATAGTGTGGGATGAGATCAACGAAGAGAGGAACACTTATGCCGAAGAGCCAAACCACGATGGAGAAGAGACGCGCGAAGTGTTTCATATTGCAGGGCTGAGAGCGCCAGACGCCGTCCACGTGGTTTTGGAGGATTTCTGGGGAAGTCTACTGGATGTCGCCTGGAAATCTGGATCCGAGGTTGTGGAGAATCTCTGGGAAGTAACAGCGCAACAGCTGCAAGATATGTTCGGACACGTCGACTCACTGTCTGCTGCGAGGCTACTACCGAGCCCAGTCAGGTGCTGGGCTAGGATTTGTTGCAAGGTTCTTTGCGGCGAGTGCGAGCCGTGGCATGATTCTCAGGCGCTGTACGATTTTGTTTATCTTGTTCTGTATAATGTGTGGATGCAAAGTGAAGGAAACACTATGGTCTTGGGTCGTTTGGACAACGAGTTTCAGACCGCCTACCACTATGAAGAAGACGACGGAGAAGAGGCTTCTGACGGTAGCGAGCCCATTGAACTGGACGCTGACGACTACTGGGACTCCTTCATTATCGGTGAGAAAGAACAGTTAGAGTGGTGGTACCTAAAGAACAGTGGCCCTCAGTTGCAGCTGTACTACACAAATGAGGACTACTACCAAGACCAAGTCGAAGACGAAGAGGCAGAATCAGACGTCGATGCCGAAGAGGAAGAGGCAGAAGCAGACGTCGAGGCTGATCAGGATGAGGCACAACCCAATGAATACTACTATCAAGACCACGTCGAAGAGGAAGAGGCAGAAGCAGAAGAAGATTTTTCTGAAGAAATTGACGACAACTCGGAGAACAAGGAGAGCTCAGAACACGAGCCTGAAGAGTCTTTTTCTGGAGGAGCTGACGACCCTGCAGAGAGCAAGGAAAATCGGTCCTATGGGTCTGAACTGTCCTCTCCTTTGCAGGATGTAGGACCTCTAGAGAGCCCTGATGCGTTTTCGTTTACAGCACCAGTCCCTGTGACAGCTCATTCTCTGTCTGACACCGCTCACTCTCAAAGTCGGTGGTGCAGGTACGGCACACGGTGCTGGTGTCACAAAAAAGGACAGTGTCATTTCCGCCACAAGTAGAGTTTGTTGACTTCTGTACAGTGCATTATTGCTTCGACGACCCTTTGTACCCCTTCGCCACGACAGCTGCTCACTTCCTCCGCTCGCCATTGGACCCCTGTGCGAGCGAGAGGCAGTGCTTGCTAGTGCTGGGCCAAGCGTTCGAAGGCCGTCCAAATCTTACTAAAACTCACGGAGTGGGAAGTATTGCTGTTGACGGATGATTCCCCCTTCCTTTTTGTTTTTCCTCTTCAACTAGTGGTGCTGGGCTTGCCACGGCGCTGTCCAGGTACCAGCTCAATGGCCTGGGGGTGGCGACCAGATAGCCTTGGTTGAGTTGAACTTGAGTCCACAATTTTTTAGGGTTAATTCTTGAGAGCAGGTTGTGGTAACCTGATGTCGGTTTGCTTGTCTGAAGTTTTGATAACCTGCAGTGAACGCTTGAGGTCCTGAAGTTTCAAGGCTGGAAATTTCAGAGCATTCCTAAGTGTCATCATTGAACAACGCTGGGTGTCGGGGCTGAACATTTCGTTTCTCTCCACTCATCCTTTCCTCAAGCCATGCCATGTCGGTTCAAAATGCCTTCGTCCTGGAGAGAGGTGGTGCTGCAGTGCGTCGACAGCAATACAGGTGTACGACCTTGTATCCAGCTCCCTTGTACAAACCAGCCCTGAGGTGCCTGAAGTGCTGTTCCTCCCTTTCCTTACATGTTTGATTTGTCCAGGTCTTGGTCTGTTTGTTGGTTTGTTTTATTGTTCCTACAAGGTCAACTGTCCATCGTCGTTCGGTTTGCCCTTCCAGTGGAGACATCGTATTCAAATGAACGAAGTCCTGGTTTGTTACCTTTTGTTGGAATTTGGGGAGTACAGTACAGGTCCACAAGGTGTTTGTTTCTCTCATTTTGGTGTTCTTGAAGCAATTTTGAAGTCTGAAGTTGGATTTTGATAGTTTGTTGCGAATCAGAGTCCCTGTTCCCTGGCGACGCGCTCGGACAGGGTTACGGCGCTCACAACGTGACGCTCTACGCTGCGCTGACAGCGTTTGACTGTCCTGCGCCACCTGTAGCAGCTAATTCTGTTTCAATTCTTCAATTTTGCAAATTTTCAAATTTTGCTCTCTTTTTCTGTCGGCGACGCTTGTCGTCGCTTTTTGACGCGCGAGTGCGTTCGTGGCACTCGTCGACACTGGTATTGTGTGTCGACGGCTCTCTTCCAGCGTCTTGCCCAGTTTCAGGGCTTCATCCTGGCCCATTTTGGGTTTTTAGACCTTTTTGGCCTGTTTCTGGCCAAATGTGCCATGTTTGGCAGGATCGGTCGCAAGCGACAGCTGCGACGCGTGGCGACGCCCTCTGTCGTTCGCCACGGCGCTGCTGGGGCACTCCGAGTGCGCCTGGGTGTTTTCGAGGTGAGTTTTGGGTCGATTTTGGTCATTTTTCACTCTTTGAGAGAATTTCATCTTTGTGATCATCCATCACCATTTCAAGTCAATCAGCCTATTTTGGCTGCTCATGTGCAGTCAACTCCTTCGCCAGAGCGAACCTGTAAGTGAGTTACGAATGGTCAGAACTTGGTAACAACCTTTCACATCTTTCTCCATCCACGCTCAGTGCATCAAGAATGACAGTTCACATGACACATGACACATGACTGGAAGAAGTGACCTTGATGGTAGTTGAGCAGAGGATTAACCCACTCAATTGCTGTACATCGGCGACCCATACAATCCAGTTTTCTTCCGACAAGTCTACTTCTGTTTGGCGACTCAGATCACAGACACTGATAGGTTGTACCACAGTGTCCATTTTGATCTTGTCTGGGGACTCATAGGTATTACCAGGGTCTCGCGCTGATAGGTACTACCACAGCGGACACCACTCCACGCCACTTTAGCTCTGCACACTACCTGCGTCTGAATTAGCCATTGCATTATGGACACAAGCCGGTTGACGTGCGGCAACACGCAACTAGTTACTCTTGCCGGAGTAGGGCTGACTTGTACTCGTTCGGAGAGACAAGAAATCCACGTGTTTGTTTGGTGGGTCTTAGCTGCCGGGTATCAGGCTGTGGCAGCACTGCAGCAAAGACCCCACAGATCCCACAACCACAGCAGGCAAAGAGGGAAAAGACCCCACGGACACCACAACCACAGCAGAGCCGCAGAATGTACACTTGATCCCTTTTCTCACCCGCATATACCGACATTTTTGCGCACATTCTTTCTGTCCTCCAGCTATGTATCTGTGTGCCAGCTTCAGGCGCCACTGTCGCTTGTACATACCTCAGTTTGGGTACGCCAGAGAAAATGGAGCATTCAGGAGGTTTGGAATTTCAGTTCCGATTTCAATCAGCAGTTCATCTCAGCAATCATGTCAGTGTCATTCATGTCATCAGTTTCATCCATCATTCATCATTCATCATTCAGCACTTTATCAATTCATCAGGAGTTTATCAGCAGTCTATCGATTCATCATCATTCATCATACATTCTGTTGTTGTCAGCATGTAACATTGCATTACACATGACTTCAGTGTCAGTGCATCATCATTCATCATCATCCGCAGCATCACTCCATAAATTATTATCAATATTTACAGCTCTTTTGACTGTCATGCAGCGACAATTCCAGTGTATGCATGGCATGCTGCGATGTGTCAGGTTCATAGGTCAAACCAGAACCAGGTTGATAGGTCAAACCACAGCCGCAAAAAGAGTCACTGTTTTGTGGGACACATGTGTAGACCCGGAAGTTGATAGGTAACACCACAGCTGTCGAGGGTATACATGGACCAGCAGTGAGCTGCCAACCACTCGTTAGTGAGATAGGTAATTGAATTGCTTGACCAGCACACAGGGTACACAGTCGGCTGGGGTGCGGTAACACCCAGGTAGCTGCGCTTGCCGTTGCAGGGCTGTTGTAGGGATGCTTCAGACGGCCCTACTTTGTGACTGTGACAGTTTCTAGGTTCAAGCATGTGCCAGGTGTGGCCGACCGCATTACTCTGTGCGTATCGGCCTCACCCCCGTAGGTGCGTCCTGGTAGGGGGGTGTAACTGCGGTCGCCCACCAAAGCCAGACACCCGATCCAACAACAAGTGCTGATCTTATATACACCTACATTTCATTCCACGCATATTTTTTGCCTTCACCCCAAGGCAGTACGAGGACTTAATTGAAGTGCGACGCCTTTGACAGACGCGCACACGTGCTATTCCTACGCATGTACAGTATCATGAAATGATGAGAATGCTCGGCAGGATAGCCAGGACAGCACACCAAGAGTGCTACGCAATGTTTCTGCTTGTGGGGATATTATTGCAAAGTTTGTTTCTGACAGAGATGTACATACTTTCCTGTTTGTGTTGCTCAGGGGTGTTGTAAGCCCATGTATTGTCTCTGGCGTTGTGGACCTACGTGATAACCGGAATAACAAATCAGTACAAATACTGCAGCTTTGGTCTTTGCCGTCGCTTCCCTTGTTTCTCCCAATTATTTCCTCAAACTGTGATTTTCTCTCAGCCGGAGACCCAGCAGGAGAATCATGATATGGTCTTCAAACAATAAGTGGGGCAGCAAACTACGGCAGAAGCCAGCACCTCAAAATAGGTCCACTCCACGCCTGTTGCCACCTACATGGGCAAGCGCCGCAGAGTCGCCGGGCCCCAAGCACCAGGGCCAGGAATCACCCCAAGGTTCCCCTTCACTGCCGCTCGGACTACCCAAGGGTCCAGAACACGGAGCTACCGCCAGACAATGGCCATGTGAACCGAGCGCACCACAAAGGGTGAACTTACACCGGATGTTCCTTACCCTCGCTCGCTGGTACGCCATTCCACGCGATCTGTGCGTTCCGCGCCCTCGGTCCGGTTGCCCTTCTGGTATTCCCCGCGTGCCCTTTGTGTGTGTGTGCCCTCGCGCTCCCGCGGCGTCCGCTTTCCCCCCCCCCTCCCCTGGGTGGTGTGGCACGCGCACCTCGTGCGGTCCCGTCGCTGGGCGCTGGTAGGGCCGTTCCACGCGGTCCGTGCCCCTCCGCGTGTCCTGCCCCGGTCCCTTGCTCCATCTGGCGTGCTTTGGGGGGGGTGTCCCGGTTCCGTTTCCCCCCTACCTGGCTTGGGGTTGTGCGCCCCCCGTGGGGTGGGTCTGCGCGTCCGAGGCGTTCCCGTGCCGGGGGGTGGGGTGGGGTGGGTTGGGGGGGGGGCGTCCTGTGGGCCGCGCCCCGCGTTTGTGCGGCCGGGGGGGCCAGTGGGGCGGGGGGTCGCTCTGCCTCGGTCCGTCCCTCTGCCTTCCCTGGGCAGGCAACAAAGCGGGTGTCACTGGCGTCGTTCTGGTCATGGAGGGCGTGGCCCCCATACCGCTCCGATTTGTGGAACAAGAAGAACAAGCACCGAGTACCGGCCACCTACCAAGAGGGGGACCGGGTGCTGGTACACCACAGCCGACTACCCGCCTGGCCACGCTCTACCAGCGATGACCCATACTTCGGGCCGTACAAGATTCCATCTGTGGATAGACACCGTATAACTGTGCGGTGTTCTCCCCGTCTAGGGGGGACCTTGGTGTGCACTGCTCAACACCTGAAGCGCTACTATGATCCTGAAGACCTCTGTGGGGAAGAGTGGGAGCTGAACGACCAGGAAACCGCCGCCCTAGACCTACAAGGGGCTGCCAGCCCTATGGAAGTTGAAGGGGAACTCCCCGACATGAACGCCCAGGAGATGGCTAAGGAGGCTTCTATCCTGTGAAGTCGGTCCTACACCACCGCTATTGCCAGGGTTGGCGCTTCCTCACCCTCTGGGAAGGGTTTGGAGTCGAAGGGGCCACCTGGCAGCGCTTCTCGGCGTTTGTTCTACCTGAGGGGCGCCTAAACTCAGTTCTGGTAGACTACTTGTCCCAGAACAACCTCGGTGAGTTGCTGAGGCTCGCTGAGACGCTTGCCTCCAAAGACTAAAGCTAGGGACTGAACCTTACCCTTACCTGCCTAAGCGTATGTGTGAATGTGATATTCCTACGGTCCTGAGAGCAAGCGGCTAAAGAAGGTCGCTACCAGGACCGGCCCCTGCTGTGCCCCTTCCGCCTGTCACCCCTGCTGACTTGCTCCTGATCAACGATTGCATTTCTCAAAATCCCGGATCCAAAATCCAAAAAAAAAGAAAGTACAATCCTCCTTCAACCCTGAACAGCAACCAGATCCCACAAGTACAGCAATAACCCAATCCACAATCCAAATCCAAGCTGCGGGCTTCCGTTCAGCACACCGGTTGTCTCACGGTGGCGGGCATGTACAAGAATTGCACCAAAGAGGAAAGCCCTGAAATTGGCACATGAACACAAATAAAGCACAGTTGGGCAAAGAGACAAACATACACAGACTCAGCCATAGACCCCTCTTTCCCTGGACTCAAGACCTTCCCCTGACTCATCAACATGATGCCCTGAACCCAGTCAAATAAGATGGCTAAATGCCATGTGTCAAAAGTCACTACACAAACCCCAAAAATGTGTTCACTCCCAAGCCTCTAGATCCTAGCCCAATAGGGGAGGTGGGGTGTCATGGCGTGGAGTGGCACTCAGGACCATGCCCTACCCTGACATAACCTTGGTAGGACCTGGAGTCAAATGGGCTTGGAGAACTGCCACATGAAGATGACCTCACAACATGGCAAAATCTGGCAAATCATACCATTATGCCCAAAAGTCAATTATATACTCAAAAATGCATATGGCAAATATTCAAATGCTCCATGCATGTGTCAAACCGGAAGGTAATTTACAAGGGTGATATAGATCAAAGGTCGATGCCCAAGAATATCCCATCATTGGCTCCGAAACCCCTCCGGTTAGATACATGACATGCTTCACAAGTCAACTCATGAACTTGAGACCTAATTTTGTGAGGCCTCGTGTGCCAAGCTAAAGTGACCACGTGATCCGGCATATGGTGAGGTACAACACCGAAGCAGATGCCAACATATAAGCAACATACCATAATTCACGGATCTCTAGGCACTTTACTGTTAGCCGACCAGTTGAGCACATAAAACACAAAAAAGAGCATAAAATGAGGTCAAAAACATGCAAATAATGCCAAATTCAAGATAATTGCAATAGTATATAACTTCGCTCACCCATGGTATCAACATATGATTCAAAACACAATTGCTCCCGACCATTTGCAAACAATCCTCCACTTAGATCCCCACATGGACGCATAGGGACACCTTCGAACCTCCTCCCAACACGCACCACGAAAATGGGAAAATTGATAGAGGCGCTTGTGGGTCGCTCCGTAAGCCCTCCCACATGCACTATATGTGCGGTAGACTTAGTCTAGCGCTACGGAGCTCAGCATTGTGACATGGGCAAAGCCCTTGCCACGTATGACTCCATATATCTTCCTACAAACGGAGATATATAACATGGGCGTGAGCATATCGAATCACATACCATGCATATAACACATACCCTCAAAAAGTGGCTCCCACCATGATATGCCATGCCCCACCAAGGACATAACTTCACGTTAAAAATACGTAGGAACCCAAATAAAATTTCTATGCAACCCCAACACTCATGCGGTACACTCGAAAGTCGCAATAAAATATTCGGTTGCACGGTCCAAGAGTTATATATCACTTTCTACCCTCTTGACCATTATCCCTTGCTATACCGGGCATTTGTACACACCAAAGGCGTTTGATGCTTCCTAAATTAAGTTGAGACCAAGGCGGTTCCAACCCAATTCTCGATATTGATATTCCTCGCCGTGAGCCGGAGATATGATTCTTCAAAGTGGTCTCACGAATCGCTTTTGTTTCGACTATAACTCCAAGCAAAATGAAGGGCACAACAAAAGGAAGGTTGATTAGTGATCGGGGAAAGATGTATGGCCACTCGAGATTCATCACATCGAGTGCGGCGATGTCGAAGTCGAAAATTCGATTCTGAAAGTCTGAAAAAATTGGATTAATTTTGCCAGTGTATAATATGAAAATTGCGGAAGCAACGAACCCTTTACTGATGAAATCTGACCCTTCATCGGGGTTTCCGCCAAAATATCTGTAAAAAAGAGTTAACAAATCGGTTACCGCAAAATCGCGAGCCAATTTACAGTCCCCGATACATTGACAATCAGAACGAAAGGCTGCAAAATTACGGGAACATTATGACAAAAAAACCCTGTTGATTCCTGATATTCTGATATATAAATCTCAGCTGGCGGCGCCTCGGTACTGCGTATGGCCGCTCATAGCCGGAATGGCCAAACCTATCACACTATCACATCGGGTTAGGTCAGGTGGATGGGAGAGTATGATATCAGCCAATGGCGGCTTGCCGGCACATAGATACACACCCCAAGTGACCCCAAGATGGCCATGGGGGTCCGAACCGGCTTCACCCCCCTTCTCAGAGCGTTGTTACCGCTCGGAAGTCATTGAAGAGAGGACGGGAGGACCCCAATGGGCTCCAAACCCCCCCCCCCCATGTCCCAAAAACACATGGAGGCCCCACACACGTCGTAGGCGTCCCCCACGCCCCAAGGGAGGGGTGAGGACACTCATAATCGGTGCCCTACGCCATATCCGTTCTCCTCTTGATCTACAACATGGACCAAGGGGATCAAAGATAGAGAAACGTCGTCGGTCGACCTAAATAAGTATACCACAATGAAATATATATGTGGAGATCGAGTGAAGGGGGTATATGGCCAATAAAGGCCCAAAAGTCCCCGGATGAACGCCCTCATCCATCTCCCAAGCACAAAAACAAACAAAAATGCCAAGGGGGATCCATTACGGTGCTACTGCAGCCACCAAATGGACCAACACGTCCTTGACATCCAAAGAAATGTTCTTTTTCTTCAGATAATCCATCCAGACCGTGGTGTACCTCGGCACACAGCTGCTCGGAGGCTCCCACAAATGCCTGGATGCGGCGAATTCCTTCCAACGGACTTTATAAAGCCTTCCCCCAGGCGTCCCCGGGTCCGGCTTGTCCGCCAGGATCCTATCGGCGGTGAAGTCGTCGTCCTCACCCTCGTCGTCCGAGTCCACATCGCCGGCCGTGAACTCGAAGGTGACGGGACGTCCGCTGGGGTCTGGTGCTCGGGGACGAAGCTGGGTATGGTCGCGGTCCAGGATCTTGTTATCCCCCACACGAACCGCATACACATCCTGCCCGACCTTCCGCACGATTACCCCCGGCACATACCAAGATGCCTGCCGATGCCTGGACAGGACATCCTTGTGGTGCCGCTCCACCCACACGGTGTCTTGGAGGGCATACATCTGGACTTTTCCCTGCTTGAAGTACTTGGCCCTCTTGTCATGCTCGTCCTGAAGTGCCTTGCACACCTTGGCCACCGTGTCGTCCGCCTCAGCCATCATAGCATTCGCATCCCGGGCCACTTTGCCATGGTTCAACGATCCCGCAGGAACAGGATACAATGGGGCGACAGTCCGGTGGGTCCCGGAAGGTCATGATACGCCTGGAGTACTCTCCACAGCGAATTGTACCAATTCTGGCCCAGTTCGTCGATATGCAGCTGGCGGAACTATTCGAACATCTGCCGCCCGGCCACCTCAGCCCAGCCATTCGACCGGCTGTGGTACGCCACGGTCTTGGCGTGCCGAATCCCCATATGCTTGCACATCGTCTTGAACCACGTACCCACAAATTGACTGCCCCGATCGCTGCAGATGACAGCTGGAACATCAAAAATTGTCAGCCAATGCCTGATCATGGCATTAGCGACGGCCTTGGCCTGCAGACCCACTCCATGCTTGTCCTTCTTGTCCTTCTTCTTGGACTTCTTGCCCGGGACTGCCACGATATACCCGCTGAGCCTGTCCACCGCCAGGATGACACAGTCGTAGGTCTCTCCTTCCACGATGACCTCCGGCATGGCGAATCCCTCCATGGCTACGGACCGCATAGGGGCTTCCGGTATAGCCGTGTACACCGGATTGCCAGCCGTGGAGTGGTTGGGGCTCTTCGTGGCCCGACACACGGCGCAGTCGCTGCAGTACTTATCCAGGAGGGCGTAGTACCCCGGTGGGAACTTGAAGCGCCACTCCAGGTCCTGCAGCATCTTGTCCCGACCAGGATGCATGAGCTGGGCGTTATGCCAGTGGTCAATGAGCTCCTCCATTCGGTTCTCTGGGACCAATAGCTTGTCCTTGAGGAACAGTTTGTCCCCATCCTCGGTCAAGCCCTCGGGCCATTCGTCGTCCGACGGGGCGCTCACGGCATTCCAGTACTTGCTCCAGTGCTCGGATGCCGCATAGTCATCCGACCAGTCCTCTGTGAGCACCGACCTGACTAGCTCTAGAGGGCCCACTATCCATTGCTCGAGGGTTTCCTCTCGAATAGCTTGGACGCGGGCGCCCCGGAACTTGGCCAGGTCCGTACTGTTTGCCATCACCACAAAGCACTTGACCCCCTCTTGCTCCATGGCCTTCTCCATCTCGATGATGCGCTTGGCCTCCTGGGTCTCCTCGGCGTCCCCATGGCTGGATATGTCCATCCACGCCTTGCCCGCGGGGTAGGCCAATCGACTGAGGCAATCTGCCACAGTGTTGTCCTTCCCCGGAACGTATACGACGCTGAGGTCGAACTTGGCGAACGTCTCGTGCCACCGGGCCCTCCTTGCCGCCGGTCCCGAGGGGGTGTCGACGTGCTCCTTGTGCCAGCACTGCAAGGACTGATGGTCTGTACAAACCACCACCGGTTGCAATCCGATGTGGCCAGACCACTTCCTGAGCGCAAAAACAATGGCGTACGTCTCCTTGTCCCTCGCGGTCCAGGTTCGGCGTTGGCCCTCAGCCAGGATCCGGCTCCAAAAAGCCCCGGGTACGTGCGACCCGTCGTCCCGGACCTGCTCGAGGACTGCCCCTACAGCGTAGTCCGAGGCGTCCGTTCGTAGCACGAATCCCTTGTCCGGGTCCACCAGGAATATCCCCAGCTGCCCCAGGAGTCGCACCTTCAGACAGCTGAACGCATCTTCGGCTTCAGGGATCCAGGCAAGCTTCTTCGTGCCTCCCTTCCGGCCATTGAACTTCCCCACCTGCAGCATCTTGTGCAGCGGCCCCGAGAGTTCTGCATACATCTGGACATAGCCCGAATAGTAATTGCAGAACCCCATGAAGGACCGGAGTTCGCCGATGGTCTTGGGCTTTTCCCAGTGGTGCAGGGACGCCAGCTTGCCAGGCATGGGACCGCGTTGCCCGTGACCAACCACGTGACCCGCGAACTCCAGTTCCTTCACGAAGGGTGAGGCTTTGGTGGGCTTGCACACCATGTTGTGCTTGTCCAGCTCACTGAGCACTCGGCGCAGATCCTTCTCATGCGCTTCGATGAGCTAGTCCTCCGTCACGTTCTCCGTGCCGGACCCGATGATGATGTCATTCACAAAAGGGTCGGCACAGTCCCGGACCGGACCGAGTAGGTCCTCCATCATGCGCTGGAAAGCGGCGTTGCCATTCTTGGCGCCCATAGGCACCACTTTCCACTGCATGGGCCCCAGCAGCGTCGACATCGCTGTGCAGGGCCTGGAGTCCGGGTGTAGCGGCATCTGGTGATAGCCGTGTTTCAGGTCCAACACCGTGAAGATCCGCTTTTTCTGTTGTTTTTGGAGGATGGTGTCGATCAGGGGAAGCGAGTACGAGTCGTGCTCGGTTTGCTCGTTTAAACCCCTGTAATCCACCACAAACCTCCACTCGCCCTTCTCCTTCTTGGGCAAAATAAAGCCTGGCTGGCCGTCTCACTGTTGGAGGGTTCGATCCATCCCCGCTCAATGAACTCGGCCAACAACTTCTTCATTGCCTCGGCCCGATCGCCCTGAAGTTGGTACTCCCGATGACGATAGATCTTGGGGTTCGGCTTCAGCTTGATCTTCGCTGTGCCAAACCTCCCACGATCTGGAGGGTTCTTGTTGGCGACGCCACTGAATAGCCGCGGTTAGGCATTGATCAGCCTCTCCTTCAGCTCGGCGACCTTCGGGTTCTCCTGGGCCTCCTCAGCCGCTTGCTTCGGTATCGATACAACCGACCGCACTGCAGTATAGGCCTCTTCTGGGTCCGAGTACGACTTCTCCTCGTCCGATATGCCGTCTTCATTGCCGTGGGGAGCTCTTCCCACCGATAATCTTCGGAAATTTGCGGCGTCGGACTGGTTCTTGTCGTTATCGGAACCCATTCTTGGAAAATCTAATGTCGGCGGGTCCGACCCAACCAGACCATCATATTGGTCCGCGATGTGGTCCATGACCCTCGCTACGAACTCATCCTTCTCGTACTTGCCGGTGACCAACATCTTGTCATCCCATCAATGCGGAGATGTGACCATGGCCCGCCTCTTCTTGGCTGCCACACGGTCGTGCATCCCCATTCGCATGTAGTTGACGACGTCGTCGATCTCGGGGTGGGACAGGATGTCAATGCCATCCACTGCCTGATCCGTCCCCTCCTTGGGGTCAAACATGACCTTCATGGGCACCGCCTCCACCCTACGGATGAATGCTTCATCACCCGTGGGCTGGGCTTGCGCCCCATCCACCAGGAAAGCCTTGGTACCCCACGCTTGACCCGGGGAGGGCATTGATACACCCTTGGCGTCGATGAACAGCTCCTCTTCTGGCCCGAATGGCATCTCGTTCAGGGTGATGGAGTCCAGCGTCGACTTGAGATCTTCCAGCGGACATGGGGTGGATCCTATGCCGGTTATGACCAGGATCCCCTTCGCCCTATCCGCGACGATCTTCTCCACCGTACGTCTGGTGTTATCCAGGGAGCCATGCCAATACATGGCCCCCCACTCCTTCAAACCCCAATGCCTGTGCCAGGCTGAGTCTCCTCGATGCCAATGCCTCCTACACTTCCGCGGTAGTGGGGCATCCCGGGAAGCGAAGACGTCCGTTTCGGGCGCTTCGGCTCCCAGCATCTGGATCATCCTGTCATACACCTGCGGCGCCATTCCATACTTTGTGAGCTGAACTCCGCGGTCCCCTCTGGACTTGGCATCCACAGCTTGCACCGCTCGGACGATCCGATCCTCTTCCTCAGCATTCCATTCGGATGATCCGCATGCATTGTCCGTGGACAGCCATGTAAGGCATTCATCATCCTCCCGGACCAGCGTTGCACGATGGGGAAGAGCTCCAATGGCGTTGGCCACCATGAAATCATACCCCATGATCATATCCCAATCTGTAATGTCAGCCACATAGAAGTTCCCGGATAGAGTGCTTCTCTTCGCCAAATCAGGGCGGTTCAAGCGCTCATGCTCCCAGAATTCCATACTGATAGTGGCCTCATGGGTGCCACCACCCGTAATCTCTCCATTGGCCACCTTCAGGCGTACCGGTCTACGGCTGGGCTGCAGGGATTCCTCCTTGAACAACCCCCTCCGGACCAGGCTCACCTGGGCACCCGTATCCACCAAAACATCCATCATCAACTCCTCTTGTCCGCACCGTACACGCACCTTCAAGTGCAACTGCCGCTCGTCAGCATGCGGTGTATGGACGACTCTCACGGCATGCAACTCTAGCACATCCGGGTGCATCAGGACTTCGAGGGTATGGTCAAGAATGGTGTAGATCTTGGGCTGGTCCTGCCCGTCCACGGGGCTCTCCGTGGTCGCTCCTTCCTTCTTGCCACGTCCCTTGCCCACATATACTTCCCTTGGCAGGGCGCTCCAGGGGTTGGGAGTGGCGAAACTCAGTGGTTTTGGCTCTTCTGGAGCCTTCTTCGGCACCCGATGTGCCTTCGCTCTCTCTGGGATTCCACTGATTTTCGGAGAAGAGACCTCCGAGGTCCCACCCCCGTGGGGGCTCCTTCAGACATGGCCTGCCGCAGCTCCCTCCTGCTGCAATCCGCTCAGACTTTGTCCACCACGTTGCTGGGCTTTGAGTTCCTCCAACGTCCTCAACATGTCCTCAGCAACCTCCTCGATCGACCTCACTCGTCGGTCTTGGCCAGGTCCACCACCATAACCTCTTCCTCCGCCTTTCCCTTGGCCTTTGCCTTGGCCTTTTCCCCCGTCTCCGCCCTTTGCCTTCCAATCGGCAATCCGCTGCTCCTTGGGCTTCATCTCTGGGTGGGCGGCGAAGTAGGCCTTCTTGTCCGCCTCATACCCCTTGCACTGACGGTGGTCATGTGCATGGTTGTTTCCCTTGCCATAACAGCCCCAGCACCCGTCGTGCTGAGACCTGTACTCCCGGAACGAGAGCGGAGGGTTCCCGATCCTCCTTGGCTCTTTGCCCTTCTTGGGTCCCAACCGGCTCCATCTGGACCGATCCTGCCCATGGTCCCTCACGTTGTGCGCCACAAACGCGAAGAAATGGGCCTCCTCGTGATCCTCCCGGGACCCGGTCCAGTGGTCTTGGCCGCTTCCACTACCATCCTCCGCGGAGTTGGCCGTGTCCCCCTGGATGTTCCGATGATGGCGATCTTCTCGGTGGCCTCGTTGTCCATGACCTTGTCGATCCTGCATGTGAACCTCGTTCTTGGCGTTGAGCTTCAGCTCCACCGTGATGTACTTCACGATCTGGTCCAGGCTCATGCGGGCGAAGATGACCTGCATCCTCGGCGGCTCTCCGCGCCTCCACTCCACGTTGTTGAGGCGCATCAGCCTTTGCCCCATGGTGTCGCCGAATACCTCCACGTAGACGGCGTTCTTCACCCCCTACATTCGGCTGGGCTCGCCGAGGTTTCGCCGGAAGAACTCCATTATTCCGGCGTGGGTGTCCTCCGACGCCATGATCCGTACGGCCACGCGCTTCTTTGCTCTCTTCTTCTCCTCATCCTCCACTCTTCTCTTCCAATGCCCGGGGAGGACGTCCTTCAGCAAGTGTCGGATCTCACTGGCCTCGTTCCAGTCCTCCACCAGCTTGAGGCTTCTTCGGTACTTGCGGATGTACCGATTCCATTCCCGGACCCTCAGTTCCCCGCGCTCCAGCGGCAGCGGAATGGACCACAGGTCCTCCAACTTCTGGTTGGGGGCGTCCACTCGCTCCTCGTCTTCCAGCCACTGGAGACAGGCCTGCTCCGTCTGGATCCATCCCTCGCGGATCTGATCCCTGAGCTCCTCCTTCAGGTCCTGCGCCAGCCTGTGTGGGAATGTCCGACATACCCACTTGTCCCCGGGCGCTCCCCTCATCTCGCCGACGACCTCCTCGGCGAAGTCCTCCCAATCCAGGATGAAGTCGTCCAGGTTGGAGGGATTGCCATCATAGTAGGGGATTTTGATTCCCCTGAGGTCGTCAATCCTGATGGCGTCTCCGACGTCCGCAGCCACCACTCCACGGAGACGGATACCACCTGTGGCCGGGGGGTGTGAGTACACTCCCCGTACATCCCTCTCCTCCATGGAGTGCGGTCCAGTTGGGCCTGAACCCATTGGGTTTGGAATGCGGGAAGGACTTGCTCCACCGGCCGTCCATATCCCCGTATTGGGGTCCTTCGCCCACAGGTGTCCGCCTGGATGACCTCGACCATGTCCGTCGGCGCTTCCCATGGTTCGCCCCTGCATGGTCTGACTCTGGATCCCCTCTTCCGCATAAACTGCATGGGCAGTCGTAGTGATCGGTACATCCTGGGCGGCATGGGACATCTGTACCGTCAGGCTCCTCGGGTCCGTGGTTGCGCGCCCTTCCAGCATGGACCCAGCTGGTGCCGTTTGCTCCCGAGCATTGTGGGTTCGCTGAACATGGGAACAAACGGCGGCGCACCCGGGTCAAACGCGGAGGCGCGTAGGGTGCCTCTGCAGGGCCGCCCATGGGTTTCTCCAAGGCGCCCCTGAGGGTCTTAACCCGCTCCACCAGCTCTGCCGCTGCCGGCTTTGCCGGGAGCTCTGGACCCGAGGTGAGGGGCTGTAGCTCCTCTAGCCTTTTCAGGCGTCCCGACATTTCCTCCACTAGGTGGGGGAGGCTGTCCACCACTTGCTGCTGCTTCTCCAGGGCCAGCTCCAGATTCTCCCGGTACCGGTCCTGTTCCGCTCGCAGCTCCGCCATGTCTCTCTCCCTGGCCGACTGGTCATCAAGGATCCCGGGGACGTCCTCCTCTAGGCCGTCTTTCGCGTTGTCCAGGCGGTCGAGGCGATGCACGATGGCGTCCATCCCCATCTTTGGGTACTTGCCCATGAGGAAGGACACGTGCTCGCAGTGGCACTCAGCGTGCTTTCCACCTGATCCCGCGTATCCCGCGGTTCCCGGCGCCTCGGACTCCTCCGCCATGGGTGTGTCGCCCATGCTATCCCGCGTTGGCTCCGTGTGCCGGGCCACAGGAGCTGTTCTGGCTCTGGCGGGCCTCTCCAACGCCTCGGCGTCATGCTCCAGGCTGGGTTCTGGGGCCGTGTTCGCCCTTGTGGGCGGTCTGGCCGTCCCCTCCGACTCCGAAGGTTGCTCATAAGCTGTCCGATAGCCCTTGGAGTGCCCCTCGGAGTCCCACAGCCTGACCGGGCTGGGGTCCGTATCCATAGCCCCGGCGTCCCCTGCCGCGGGCTTGGGTGACTCGCGCTTCCGGTAGCGCCGGGCCCGTCCTCCACTGCTGCCTGAATGGCAGGTCTCCTCAGAGTCCTCCGCGGCGGAGCGGAGATTGCATGCCTTTTGGCAGGGACGCTCACACATGGAGACCAGGTCCTCCATGTCAAGTACTCCTCTTCCCGTACGTTGTACTTCTCTTCGGGCTTCAACTTCTGGAGTTTGCCATGCTCCTGAGCGTCTCGGCTCTTCTCTGGCTCCAATCTCCGGCGTGGTCTCCACCGAGTCCACAATACGCACCCGGGGCGTACTTGGGCACGGCTCATAGGGGCCCAAGTCCCCGGGTCGGCGGTAGGTAGGGGCAGCAGGTACGCCTCTGCTACCAGAAAGAAGGTCCCTACCAGGACCGGCCCCTGCTGTGCCCCTTCCGCCTGTCACCCCTGCTGACTTGCTCCTGATCAACGATTGCATTTCTCAAAGTCCCGGGTCCAAAATCCAAAAATATAGAAAGTACAATCCTCCTTCAACCCTGAACAGCAACCAGATCCCACAAGTACAGCAATAACCCAATCCACAATCCAAATCAGGCTGCGGGCTTCCGTTCAGCACACCGGTTGTCTCACGGTGGCGGGCATGTGCAAGAATTGCACCAAAGAGGAAAGCCCTGAAATTGGCATATGAACACAAATAAAGCAAAGTTGGGGAAAGAGGTAAGCATACACAGACTCAGCCATAGACCCCTCATTCCCTGGACTCAAGACCTTCCCCTGACTCACCAACATGATGCCCTGAACCCAGTCAAATAAGATGGCTAAATGCCATGTGTCAAAGGTCACTACACAAACCCCAAAAATGTGTTCACTCCCAAGGTAGGTAGGTAGGTAGGTGCACTCCGTCGTGGAGAGGCGCCCCATGGTTCCCCCTGGCGTCGCCCCTGTGACGAACAGGAAGAGGCTCCGCGCGTGAAGAGGGGAGGCGGCTTACATCCCGCTAGACCTGACTTTTGGCGCCCAACAAAGCGCCCCCGGGCTACACCGGGAGGGCTGATCGCCGCCAGCGTGACGTGCTTGTCTCGCCGGGAGGGTGGGCCCCCGTGCTTGCGCACGTCCCCTCCTTTGGGCGGAACCCTAGGGGTTCACCGGACTTCCTGGCGTATCCCGTTCCCAAGGCATGCATGCATGTTCTTGGTACTAGGGTTCCGAGGCGCTTGGGTGTCGCACGCTCCGCCTCGAGTAAATGCCATGTGTCAAAGGTCACTACACAAACCCCAAAAATGTGTTCACTCCCAAGCCTCTAAATCCTAGCCCAATCGGGGAGGTGGCGTGTCATGGCCTGGAGTGGCACTCAGGACCATGCCCTACCCTGACATAACCATGGTTGGACTTGGAGTCAAATGGGCTTGGAGAACTGCCACATGAAGATGACCTCACAACATGGCAAAATCTGGCAAATCATACCATTATGCCCAAAAGTCAATTATATACTCAAAAATGCATATGGCAAATATTCAAATGCTCCATGCATGTGTCAAACCGGAAAGTAATTTACAAGGGTGATATAGATCAAAGGTCGATGCCCAAGAATATCCCATCATTGGCTCCGAAACCCCTCCGGTTATATACATGACATGCTTCACAAGTCAACTCATGAACTTGAGACCTAATTTTGTGAGGTCTTGTGTGCCAAGCTAAAGTGACCACGTGATCCGGCATATGGTGAGGTACAACACCGAAGCAGATGCCAACATATAAGCAACATACCAAAATTCGCGGATCTCTAGGCACTTTACTGTTAGCCGACCAGTTGAGCACATAAAACACAAAATGAGCATAAAATGAGGTCAAAAACATGCAAATAATGCCAAATTCAAGATAATTACAATAGTATATAACTTCCTTCACCCATGGTATCAACATATGATTCAAAACACAATTGCTTGGGATCATTTCCAAACAATCCCCCCACTTGGATCCCCACATGGATGCATAGGGACACCTTCGAACCTCCTCCCAACACGCACCACGAAAATGGGAAAATTGATAGAGGCGCTTGTGGGTCGCTCCGTAAGCCCTCCCACATGCACTTTATGTGCGGTAGACTTAGTCTAGCGCTACGGAGCTCACAATTGGGACATGGGCGAAGCCCTTGCCACGGATGACTCCATATATCTTCCCACAAACGGAGATATATAACATGGGCGTGAGCATATTGAAGCACATACCGTGCATTTAACACATACCCTCAAAAAGTGGCTCCCACCATGATATGCCATGCCCCTCCATGGACATAACTTCACGTTAAAAATACGTAGGAACCCAAAGAAAGTTGCTGTGCAACCCCAACACTCATGCGGTACACTCGAAAGTTGCAATAAAATAATCGGGTGCACGCCCCAAGAGTTATATATCACTTTCTACCCTCTTGACCATTATCCCTTGCTATACCGGGCATTTGTACACACCAAAGGCGTTTGATGCTCCCCAAATTAAGTTGAGACCAAGGCGGTTCCAACCCAATTCTCGATATTGATATTCCTCGCCGTGAGCCGGAGATATGATTCTTCAAAGTGGTCTCACGAATCCCTTTTGTTTCGACTATAACTCCAAGCAAAATGAAGGGCACAACAAAAGGAAGGTTGATTCGTGATCGGGGAAAAATGTATGACCACTCGAGATTCATCATATCGTTTGCGGCGATGTCGAAGTCGAAAATCTGATTCTGAAGGTCTGAAAAAATCGGATTAAGTTTGCGAGTGTATAATATGAAAATTGCGGAAGGTAGGTAGGTAGGTGCACTCGGTCGTGGAGAGGCGCCTCATGGTTCCCCCTGGGGTCGCCCCTGTGACGAACAGGAAGAGGCTCCGCGCGTGAAGAGGGGAGGCGGCTTACTTCCCGCTAGACCTGACTGTGGGCCCCCAACAAAGCGGCCCCGGGCAACGCCGGAGGGCTGATCGCCGCCAGGGTGACTTGCTTGTCTCGCCAGGAGGGTGTGCCCCCGTGCTTGCGCACGTCCCCTCCTTTGGGCGGAACCCTAGGGGTTCACCGGAATTCCTGGCGTATCCCGTTCCCAAGGCATGCATGCACGTTCTTGGTACTAGGGTTCCGAGGTGCTTGTGTGTCGCACGCTCCGCCTCGAGTCCCAAAGCAGCGCAGGCTTTAGGATGCAGCCTTACCCCCGGTCTCCGGATCTCGTTTGGCCGGGTCACCTGCATGGCACGGGCTGCCTCAGTGCCCGGGCTGTGGGCACTGGGTTTCCTACTGTTGTGCGGCGTTTGTGTTTGGGTCCGGTTGGCGGTTGGGTGTGGGTTTTGTTAACCTCGCCAGTCCTGGCTGGGGTCTTGGGTGGGTGTGTTTGGGCACGGTTTGTGGCGTTGTCCCTCTAGTGTCGGCTGTTTGTGGTGGTCGTGGTTGGGCTTCGGTTTCGGCCTGCTTATGGGACGTGTGTGGTTTCGTGGGCGCCCCGCTTGCCCCCCGCCGTTTCTGGTTCCGGCGTGCAGTGTGGGCGTGTGTGTTGGGCCCGGGTCTCGGCTGTGCCCAGCCCTTCTTCGCTGGGTTGTCGGGGTGTGTTTTTTGCGCTTTTGTTTTTTCTTTTGTTTTTTTTTTTTCCGGGTTTGTGGTCCCTGTCCCTCCATCCCCTTTCTTTTGGGCTGGGCTGGTGGCTCTCCTTTTTTTTTTTTCCCGTTTCGGTGTCCCTTTTCCCCGTGGGCCGCTGTTACTGGCTTGGTGTTGCCGGTTTTGGGTCGGTGGTCCCCCTGTGCCTCTGTGGGGGTCCGGTCTTCGGTGCCTTCTGGGGGGGGGTTTTGGCCGCCTGTGGTGGTGTGGGCGGGGTTTGGCGGCTGTGGGCTGTTTTCGTGCCTTTTCCCCCTCCCCCCTCCTTTTTTTTTGGGGGGGGGGGCTTGCCTGTTCCTCCCTCTGCCTTCCCTGGGCTGGCGCACGCACTGGCCGGCATTCAGTGTTGTCTTCCGGGCTGTTGTCTTCAGTTGCGTTCTGTGTGGCCGCGTTCCGGCCCCATGGGTCGGGTGGGCTATGTACACGGTGAGCTAGGCGCCCCTTCTTGCCGGGTTTGGTCCTGGCTCTGCCGGCTGGGCGGCTGCGCCAGGCGGGTGCTTGTGGTTTTGGGTTAGGGGGCTGGGGTTGTTCGTGTCCTTTCCCCTCTGCGGTGCCGGCTGTAATCTTCTGGGTGGTCCGCCACCGTTGTCGCCTGGCGCGCTGTGGCCCCGTGTGTGGCCTGCGGTGCTGGTGTGTGGCGTGCCGGCGTGGCGCCTTCCAGGGTGTGCGGTGGCTGGCTCCGGTTAGTCCCTCAGGTTAGGGTCAGTTGTGTCGTGCTGTGCCGCTCTGTGCCGCGTCGCGTCGCGTCGTGCTGTGGTGCGTTGCACTGTGGCGCGCTGTGGTGCGGTGTGCCGTGGTGTTGCGTGGTGCCGCGGCGGGTCAGTGGAGGTCAGCCTGGCCTGTGTCGTGGTGCGGAGTGCGGGCCGGAGTGTGGTCGGCTGGTGGTTGGGGGGTGCGGTTAGGTGTGGGTGGCTTGCTGGGTCCGTGCTGTAGGGGCTTGGGTGTGCCGCTCGGGCTGGTGGGTCGGGTAGGTCTTCGGGAAATTCTGCTGAATGTTCACGGTGTCCTTGGGGCGTGCACACTGACTCTCACCCCTGGACTCAATCTTCACCGGGCCTCGCAGACAGGCAGGTGCACTCGGGGTGTAGGAAAGGCGTTCCTTCTCCAAGGCAGACAAACAGAAATCAGGAGTCGGACGGTGGAGGTGGCTTCCGAACGCCGTTTGAGTGGCAAAAGGCTTGCACTGCAGCTCGGCTGCGCTGGCAGGGACATGAGGGTCCGGGTCGGTGCCGCCGGCAGGCATGAGCTCATACTTCAGGGTCAGGGGGATGTCCATATCTCCGGTGCTGAACTGCAGGGGTCCGGGGCACCGGTAGTAATCTTGGCACTTCAAGTCTTCACGGCGCTCGGAGAAGGCCTTGAAGGGGGCACCGTCCAGCAGCATCAAGGCCTTCGCGATCACAGCCTTTCACTTCCCCTTGCGGCGCTCGAAATTCATCATGGACGGGATCGGCGTGCCGCCGCAGTGCCATTCCTCCACTGGACGCAACAGGTTGGTGACGGACGCCCTCACGGACGTGAGACCAGCTGAGATCAAGCCCCTGGCCATCAATCCAAGTGCATAGCAATACTCTGCGTCGAACCGCGACGGTAACGCAGCCCGGCCCTCATAGCCAAAAGCGTGGTCGCGTGACGGTCCGTGGGGTTGCCCTCCCTGGGGGCCTGTGCCTTGGTCCCGTGTCTTCTGGGGGTTTCGGTCCCTAGTCGTGGGTGCCGCGGCCGTGCCTTCGTCCTCTTCCGGTGCCTGTGAGGTGGCCTTTGTGGTGGCCGGGGTCGTCGCCTGGCGGTGAGGGCGTGGTGGTGCGCCGTGCGGCGGCGTTCCCTGTGGCTTCCTCTGTGGGTGTGGCCCGTTCTCCCCGTGTAGGTGTGCCCTCCGTTCTCCGTGTGGTTTCCGGTGGCCGGTGGGCGTGCGCTGGTGTGATCCGCATGGCGTCCGATGTTTGCTTCGGTGGTGTGTGTTGGGGTGTTTGGTGGGGCTCGGGCGGCGCTGGTCCCCCCGTCGTGGTGTGCCCTTCCTGGGTGTGGGTCGTGGTGCCTGCCGTGGTGCCCTTTTCCTCCGTGTCTTGGTCCCCGTTCCCGCCCCTTCCTGGTTCTTGGGTGGTTTCCTGCCCCCATGTGGTGTCGCTTCCGGCGTCCTGTCCCTGCGAGTGCCTGCCCTCACTTGGGGCCCTTCCGTGCCCTCTTGCCTGAGTGCTCCTTGGTGCCCCTTGCCCTTCCTTGCCCTTGTCCTGCCCCTTCCTGGTGTGGTGGTGGCGGGAGGGGCGGGTTGGGGAGGGGGCGCCGGCGGCCCAGGCCTGGGGGTGGGTGGCCTGGAGCCACTGGCGGAGGGCTTGGGGGTTGTAGGGGGGGCGGAGGCCCTGGACCGCATCGCGGAGGAGGGCCTCCCATGCCGCTTGCGGCATGATGGCCTCCGGGGCGGCCTCTTTGCGGTTTGCGGGGGTGCGGGTGCGCACCTCCTCGAAGGTATGCACCACGTGCACCCCTTCGTGCCTTCCCGCTCCTCCGGCCCACTTCACCCAGCGGCGGAGATCCTGCAGAGCGGGGGGAGACCACCAGGCGAGGTGGGCGGGGGCCCGGGGGGGGGAGGGGTCCGTGCCCGTGGTCGTGGTGCGGCGGGGGGAGGACGTGGACCTGCGGTGGTGGTGGGGGTGGCGGTGCCTGGGGGAGCGGGAGCGGCGGCGGCGGGGGCTGGGGGTGGAGGACGGGTACGGGCGGAGGGGGGAGCGGGAGGGGGAGGTGGACATGGGGCGGCGGTGGCGCGCTCGGTGGCGTCCGGGGGAGCGGGAGTGGTGTTGGCGGGGGCTGGGGGTGGTGGATGGGTACGGGTGGCGGGGGGAACGGGGAGCCCGGCGGGGCGTGTGGGGGGAGGGGGAGGTGGACGTGGGGCGGCAGTGGCGTGCCTGGCTGCGTCGGGGGGAGCGGGAGTGGTGGTGGCGGGGGCTGGGGGTGGGGGTCTTGTTTGGCCGGTGGGGGGAGGGGGAGGGGGACATGGGGCGGCTGTGGCGCTCGTGGTGGTGCCCGGGGGAGCGGGGGCGACGGGAGCGGGGTCCCAGGGGGTTGTGGTGGCACTTGGGGGAGCGGGAGCGGCGCGAGTGGGTGGTTGAGGCGCGATGGGAGTGTGGGCGCGGTGGGCGAGTGTGCCGTGCGGGGGGGGAGCGGGAGCGCCGCCGTTTGCGTGACCGGGCCTCATCGCTCGAGTCGGGCCAGTCCGGAGGCGTCGGCGGTCCCTGGGGGGCCTCGCGCGGTGCCGCCTGGTTCTGGGGGGGGGGGGGGGGAAGGTCCCCCGTCGTCCATGGATCCGCCACGTAGGGGTGTGGTGGCGGCAGTGGCTGGTGGTATGGGTCGAGTGGCTGTCCTTGGCGGGGTTGGGCCCGGGGGGCCCCTTCGGCCATCGGATGGTGGCCGGGGGGTTACGGATACGGTTCCTGGTACGGGGGTGGTGGCTGGTACGGGGGGGGTGGCTCCTGGCGGTGGGTGGGGTATGCGGGTGGAGCGCTCGGTGGCTGCCATCCCGTCCGCTGGTGCTGTTCGTGCACGGGGGGTTGTGGCCCGGTGGGGTAGGGCGATGGGCAGTGGTAGTGGTGGGGGTGGTGTTGGTAGTGGTGGTGGTGGGGCCGCTGGTGGTGGTGGTGTGGGTAGTGGTGGGGTTGGTGTTGCGGGTATGGCCCATGGACCCCTTGTGGGTTTTCCGGTCCCCCTTGTGGGGGTGGGGGGTTGGGCATCGTGGGCAGTCCCCGGGGCTGCAATATGTGGTGGGCATGGGGGAAGGGTTGGGTGCCGGGCTTGACGGTGACGGTGGTCGAGGGGTCCCACGTCCCTGGGTCGGTTTGGCCGGCGGTGGTGGTGGTTTGTGGGGGATGGATGACGGGGCGCTTGGTGACGGGGATGCGGACGAGGGCTTGGACGGGGTCCTGCTGGGTGGCCGTCTCTGCGGTGGTTGTGGGTGTCGGCGGGAGGGGGGCGCGGGTTGCGGTGGGTGGGGGGTCCTGGCTTGGGCGAGGACCCGGGCGGGGGTGGTGTCGGGTGGGTTTGTGTCGTTGCGTCTGCGGCGTTGTGTGTGCTCGCGTGGGCGCCGGCTTGGGTTTGGGGTCGGGTTTGGCGTTGGGGTCCGGTTTGGGTTTGGGGTCGGGTTTGGGGTTGGGGTCCGGTTCCAGGTTGAGGAGTACCTCTGTCCGGAGGTGTGAGGGCGCCGATGTCGGGTCGGGGCTCGTCCTGGTGGGTTGCCGGGGTGCCTGAGTCGCCTTTATGGGGGTTGGGGGGTCGGTGCGTGCGGCCGCGGCTTTGGCTTTCGCTGTGGCCTTGAGGATGAGTTTGGCGGGGAGGGGGGGGTCGGAGGATGAGGTGGAGGAGGTGGACGAGGCTGAGGATGAGGAGGAGGTGGTGGACGCGGGTTGGGCTGTGATGCGGGCGGGCTTGTGGGCGGCGGCTTCTGCTGCGGCCACGGCGGGGAGGATGGAGGGCATGTCCTCGGGCTGTAGGTTGGGGGCGGGCGGCTGGGGGGGCCCGGTCGTGACCTGGCGGCCCGGCGGGCCGATCTGGTCGGCAGCGGCGGGGGAGGGAGGCGCGGGGCTGTGGCCTTCTCCTTCTGGGCTCGGCTGGGCCCGGGTCCTGCAATGTGCGAGGTCGTGTGGGTTGGTGTCCGCGGGGGGGAACAGTTCGTGTGGGCTGCATTCAGGGGCCGGGGGGGGTGGGCCTGGGTCCTCTGGGGTGTGTGTGGGGGCGCGGGCGGGCCACTGGGTGGGGTGGGCGTGCCGCGGGGCGCGGGGCTCCCCTCGGCGGGTGTGTGTGGGTTGTCGAGTGTGGGGGGCGGTGAAGCGTGTCCGGCGGGTGGGTGTGTGGCGGGCGTGTGCTGGTGTTCGGGCGGGGGGGGGAGGCCCGTGTCGCGGGGCCCGGGGGTGCGCGCGATGGTGGGCGTGTGTGGGTCTCCGGTTGGGCAGCGAAAGGGGGGGGGCATGGGCGGGGATTGTGCGGCGGGGTGTGCTGTGTCGGTGTATGTGTCCGCTTGCCGCGCGCTTGCGTGGGCAGTTGTAGGCCGGGCGGTTTGGAGGAGAAGCTTGCCCTATTCTGCTGCCGCGGCAAGGATTTCGCAGACGAGCTTTCGTATCTGGTGGACCTCTTGGTCAGTGGTGGGAAGGGGGCATGCTAGCTTTGGGCTAAGGCCCGCGCGGTTGAAGACCCTGTGGATGGCGTGGTACCCGCAGGTGAGGGACTGCTGCGGTCTGGGGGGGCGGATTGGTCGTGTGTCCGGGCCTGCCTCGACTTGTGTGTGGGCGGTGGGGATGGCCCAAACCCAGGGCACGGTCCCCGTGGGTGGCCAGCGGCGCTGGATCCAGTGGGTTAGGCAGAGCATGGCCAATCCCAGGTGGTAGCCCGCCTTGACTGAGGTGATTTGGGCCAGGGCGCGGGCTGGGGGGTTGTCCCCTGGCTGGAGGACACCCCTGAGGACCCTGTGCTGGGTGGTGGGGTCCCCCACTGCCCCTGGTGGGGCGGTCTCCGAGCGAACATGGTGTCTGTCCCGTGGATGAGCCATTGCGGGCCGGGGGACGCAGCCGTAGCGGCTATCACGTAGTAGTGGCCGCGCTCGAGAACTGTAACCCAGACCTCCGGCGGGGGGTGGTCACTGTCTGTAGGTGGGGGGGGAGGTCGTCGTCCGGGGTGCGGAGGCCGGCGGCGCGGAGGGCGGTGTCGCGGTTGGGCGCGGTGGCCTGTTCCCACTGCTCCGGCCGGTTTCGGGTCCGCTGGGTGGTCCGTCTCCGCTGGGGCCCGTCGTAGGCGTACGGTCCCTTGACGCGTGACGTTGATGCCGGTGTCGTGCGTCAGGGCCTGGCCCCACTCGATGGGGGGGATCCAGATGTGCTGGCCCCGGGTGTGTTTGTGGGCTCGCCAGAGCACGAGGTCTACGATGGTCTCGTGGAGGCCGCTGCCTGGGGTGGTCAGGTCCCGGAGGGCTTTGACGGTGAGCTTGGTCCAGTCCTCTTGTAGGCGGTACCAGCCCAGGGGGGTGGTCGGGGCCCTATCTTGGAGGGTTGCTCGGAGGAGGTCGGGGTCGCGGATGGTGGCCGGTGTGAGGGGGGGGTGCCTCGAGTCCGGGGGGGGGTGGGCTGGATGGGCTGCCGGGGTCTTGCGCGTCTACGTCGATGGATGGTTGGCCCTGGTTGGGCTTGGCCGGACTGGGCGTTGCCGGGTGGTTTCTTGGGTGTGAGACGGGTCTCGGGGCGCTGTGGTGGTGCCTTGGAGACCTGTGGATGGAGACGGGGGGCGCGTGCGGGGCGCGGAGCAGGTTAGTGGACGTCTGGGTCATGCACGGCATGGTAATGGATGAGACGCTGCATGTGTTCCCTGGCGGTGGGGTCGGTGAGTTGCTCCGCGTGTGTTAGCAGGAGGTGTTTGCGTTGTACCATTTGGGCCGCTGCTCTGCGGACTGCTTCTAGCTGGAGGTGTGCTGCTGCCTCCATGGGGCTTTCCGTGTGTTTGGTGAGGTGTCGGTGCAGGGCCTGTGTCACTGCCCCTCTCATGGTGGCTTCTTTGATCAGGGGGTCCTGGAAGAGGTGTTCGATGGCCTGGTGTGCGTGGCTGTGGGTTGGCCATCCTTCGTGTTGTCGCAGGGTTTCCGCCGGGGACCAGCCCACTAGGGTGTCCCTGTCTGTATGGAGGGGGCAATTCTTGAAGTGTTCCCAGTCCTCCGGGGTGGTGTGGTCGCATGGGCAATGGGTGTGTTCGTCGGGGACGTGGATGTGCTTGCGGGCGAGCCATCTGGCGACCCTGGTGAGGAATGGCAGTTGCTCCCTGAGGAGCTGGATGCGTCGTTTTTGGAGGTGGGCTGGGACGTTTGCTGGGCGGAGCGCTGAGTGGTAGAGGGGGACTTGCAGTCTGTCCTGGAGCTCCTGGATGTGCGCCCGGCTGTCTGCGTCGCCGAGCACGCGGGCGAGATGTTGGATGGGGTTGGGGTAGTGGTATGCTCTGTCGTGGGAGGAATAGGGGGCGTCCTCTGGTACCCAGTCCGGGGTCTGATGGGGCTCGGGTACAGGGGGCACGTGTTTGAGGTGTGTGTGGTTGCGGCCGAGGTCAGGGATCTGGAGGGCTGGTAGGTGTGTTGTGCGCTGGTGTACTGCCTGGTTGTCGACCTTACCATTTCCGTATTGGTGTCTGTGGGACTCTTGTTTCACGATGTGGAGTTGGACGTAGGGGGGAAGGCTGCGTAGGGCTTTCCAGAGTAGCAGTGCCTGGGTGCCGAGGCTCGTCGCGGTTGCTTTGTGAAGTGGTTGCCTTGCTATGCGGAGGAGCAGGTGTGTGTCGACAGTGGCGTCTACCACGAACCAGACCCGGACGATGTGCGGGGAGTGGGCGGGTAGGTGGGCCGCGACCTCGGTGATGGCGTCGGCCATGGCCCCTAGCTCCCCGTGGGAAGAGGCCCCATAGGTGGTGTGGCCCGTGTGGTGGTCCATGTGGTAGTGTCCCCCGGTGTGGGTTAGCTGCAGGGTGGCCCCCCCGGTGATGGGCGTGAGGGCGGATTCGCCTGAGGCGTCGGTGAAGAAGAGCCGGTCCGCCGGTGATGGTTCTGGGAGGCGGCATGGGTTCATGGGCAGGTAGGCGTATATGGCAAGGCCCGTGGCGAGGTGGGCTACTGGGGTTGTGGGCTGCAGGATGGGGGTGGCGTACACCCCTATTCCTTTGGAGATGATGTGCTTCGCTGGGGGGGACAGGGCTATGAGTCCCTGCTCCGGCTGTCCTTGTGTGAGGTAGGAGTAGATGTAGTGGAGGATGTAGGCTGTGTCGGGGTTTAGGTCGTGGCATGTGAGGGTTTGTGTTCGGTGCTCCGGTGTGTGGCAGGAGTGGTGGAGCGGATAGTAGGGGTGCTCGTGCTTGCCCGTTCTGCCTGGCTCGTACATGCTGTAAAGGATGGCGACCCCTGCCGGGTCGGGGCGGGGGCATGTGGGTGTAGTGGTGAAGAGCCATTTGGGCGCGTGGTCGGGGTTCCATGCTACCGTGGGGTTAGTGTCGGTGCGGTGGAACCATGGGGCTATCCATGCGTAGGCCTGTGGTGGTAGGTGGGTTGTGGGGTGGGTGTGGTGGCGTGCTATGAGGTGTAGTACCGGCCATGGTGTGGTTGGTGCCTCGGGGTCACAGGCCCAACATGTGCGTGGCATGCTCTGGGAATCTTGGGGGACCTTTGGTAGGTCTCGAGCGGTCATGTGGTGTTTCGGTATGCGCCATTTTGCCCCGTGGTGGATGACGGTGGTCTGCGTGGGTTTCCCTTCATTCGGGGCCAGTAGTAGGGTTAGTGGTGGGACTGGGCCCGTCACCGGGGGGACGAGTTCGTGTTTCGATCCGGTGGGTGCGTAGGGCGGTGTCGCTGGGATGGGTCGCGGGTGTTGCTTTGTGAATTCTCCGTAGGCTGTGCGCATGTCTTTGCTGCCCGGTAGAGTGTGTCCCGCTGCTCGTGCCGTCTGCGTGAGGTACTGGTGGAAGAGGCGGTATTGTGGCCATTCGGGAAGCTGTAGAAAGGGGGTGTGGTGTGCCCCGCTGTGGTGCAGGACCCGCATTTGGGGGAGGGTGACGTATACTACGGTGATGGAGGCCCCGACAAGGTCTATGGTGTGGATGGTGCCCTTGGGGTGATGGTGGAGGTCCCCGCAGAGGACCGCTAGTGGCCCTTCCTCTGGGCACGTGTGGTTGGTGAGTATGGCGTGGTGTGGGGATGGGAGGAGAAGCTGCAGGTGGTTCCACAGGCGCGTGTTCATGTTGGTGGGCATGCCCGTCTGGTGGAGTACCCAGCGCGGGCATGTGTTGCGGGCCCGTTGTGCGGCTTGGAGGCGGATGGCGGTGACCTCGCGGACCTCCAGTGAGTGGTTGTGGGTCATGCGGTGAAGGAGGAGGGCGGTGTGTCTGGTGTAGGCCGCTTTCACCTCGTCCCCTATGGCGTCTCCATAGTGGGGCCATGCCGCTCGGATGGCGCGGGTGGGTACGGAGGTGGGCCAGCCCCCGTGTGCTGCCCATGCCTTGGTCACGGCGCGTGTGGCCGGCTGGAGGACGGTGGTGGGTTGTGTCAGGTGGAGTGCTTGGAAGCCTATGGAGGCGTTCAAGACCCCGGTGAGGTAGTACGCCAGGCTCTGGTGGGACAGGGAGAGGGCCTTGGTGGTCGGGGACGCATATCTGGGGAGATGGGCGAGGTGTGATTGCAACTTGGGAGGGGGGGTGGCGTCCTCAGGGTTGGCGGCCTGGACTACCCCAAGGTGGGTGGTGGTTGTCACGACTTGCATGGGGGGTCCTTGTGGCCCTATGGTGGGAGGTGTGGCAGACCCCTTGATCATGGACACTGACTTTGTGGGGTGGACGATGAGGTTGTTGTGGGAGAGGTAGGAGACGGTCACGTCCAGTAAGTCGTTGGCCTGTTGGGTGACCGTTGGCCCGGGGTCCGGGGCATGGGGGTCGTGTGGGTTGTGCGCGACGGTGAGGTTGGTGTCGTCCGCGAAGCCGACCAGGGGGGAGAGGAGGGGGTAGGGTGCGTAGGCCGGATAATCCTGCTCGATGGCGAGGGCCAGGGGGAGCGTCACTAGAAGGTACAGGAAGGGGCCCTCTGCTCCCCCTTGGGGGACCCCGCTGCCTGGCTCGAGGAAGGGGGTGAGGCCTGCTCCTGTGCGGACCGTGTATTTGCGGGTGCGGATGTAGTCGGAGGTGAAGTTGTAGAAGGGGAGGCCTAGGCGTTTCCGCACCGCTTCTAGAAGGAGCCAGGGGGTGTTCGGGAAGGCTCCCTTGACGTCGAGGGAGGCGATGATGAGGTCCACCGGGTCCATGTCCGCGATGGTGTCCTGGAGGAAGATGGCCTCGTGTGGGGACCGGCCTGGGATGGCCCCCCAGAGGCTCGCTGGTATGTGGGGGTCCAGGTGGGGGCGGATGCGGCGCAGGAGGATGGTCCAGACGATTTTGACCTCCGTGACCGCACAGACTATGGGGCGCCAGTTGTCCGGGTTTGCCCAGTCCCCTTTTTTGTAGAGGGGGCGGACAACGTTTGCCCAGTCTGGTGGCAGGAGGGTCCGCCCCGTGACGATGTCCCAGAGGCGGTGGGCGAGGACGCGGAGGAGGTGGGCGGGGAGGTGGTAGTATGCCTCTGCAGGGAGGCCGTCGTAGCCTGGGGTTTTGTGTTGCCGGAGACTGTGGATGGCCTTCCGGACTTCTTGGATGGTGAAGGGGCGTTTTTCCAGGTGCCTCCTCTGGGCGTGGTTGAAGACCCGAGGGAGGCTGTCGATTTTGACCTGGTTGTCTGGGTCCAGTGTGTCTTGGGTGGGGGTGTGTTGCCGGAGGAAGCTGTCTTGGGTGGCTTGGAGCACTGTGGCTGGGTCGTTGGTGAGGGAGCCGTCCTCCTGCCGGACCGTGGTGGTGGTGCGGTGGCCGGTGTCGGTCATGGCGTCGTTGAGGTGGCGGATGGCCTTGTAGGGGAGTTCATGTTGCGCATACCGTTCGTGTTCCTGGGCGATGCGCTGTTGCCTGTGGATGTGCCACCGCTGCAGGTCCGCCCTGATGTGGGCTTTCCGTGTCCTGCAGTGGTGTATCTGGCGGCGGGTTTGGGGGGTGTCGGTGTGGAGGAGGGTCGCCAGTTGTTGCTTCGCATACCAGAGGTCATGGAGCATGTCCCCCAGGGCCGTGGGTGGTTGGTCGTCTCTGTGTGATGTTGGAAGCCGCAGACGACGGCGGCCGTGCGCATGGCTGTGAGTAGGTCGGTGGGGTCTGGTTGGATGCGCCGGGCGCGGTCTATGGCCCTGTGATATTGGGACCAGGCATGCTTGTCATGCAGCGGGGGCATCTTCAGGGGGGGTGGTAGGCCTTGGTCCGCATCCTCTGGGGGGCTGGGGGGAAGGTTGGGGATGGTGAGGCGGATGTGTAGGGGGCTATGGCCTGTGGGTCCCAGCGGGAGGGGTCCATATCGGGCCTCCGCTCGGATGATGGTGGTGGGGTCGCCATAGCATACGTCGATGCGGGATGGGGCGGCATCCGTTTGGTGGGGGAAGTGGGATGGTTGGCCTTCGAGGTTGGCTGTCAGGTCCACGAGCCCCAGCATTTCGATGGTGTCGCGGACTGCTTGGTCTTGGGGTGTGGCCTGTCCCCCTCGTTCCGCTGGGGTGGGGGCGGCGTTCATGTCGCCGATGATGACTGTGGGGGCGAGCATGGCCATCTGGCGGTATGACTCGGCCAGGGCTTGGAGGGAGGGTTCCGTGGCTTCGCCGAAAGGGACGTGGGTGTTGATGACGTTGAGTTGCCATCCGTCCCCGACGACCTCATAGACACCTAGCCTCCCTGGGACGCTGAGGTGGTGGACGAGGTGGACGTGGATGCCGGTTTGGGCGCATAGGGGGGTCCCCTTGTGCCAGTAGCATTTGTACGCTTTCTGGTCCGGGGTATATATGGGGGTGGTTTCTGGGGGGTCGTCGCGCTGTAGGCCTTGTTCCTGGAAGGTGAGGAGGTGGGGAACCCACCCCGGCCCCTGTGCCATCGGGAGCTCTTGGAGGGCGGTTGTGGCGTCCTTGGAGTATGTGACGGCCGGGTGGTTGAGGTCGAGGAGGTTGACGGTGGCCTCGGTGGGGGCTGGCCGGGGCTGTGGAGGCTTGTGCCCTCGGCCCTTGCCCCGTCAGGGAGGGGGACTGGGGCTCGGGGACTTTTTGCCGGTTTGTGGGCGTTTGGGTAGGCGCGGCGGGGGGAGGCCTTGGCTCCACTCCGGGGGGAGCTCCCCAGTGTATTTGGTGCCTGTGTGGGCCTTGTTCTCTCCGGTGCGGAGCCGGAAGGGGTGGGCGCTGGTGAGCTCCAGGGTGTAGCCGACTGGTTTGTCCGGGGCGCTGCTGCCTTGGTCTAGCTCCTTTTGGCGGTGCCAGATCACCCGGATCTGTGGCCCCTTGTTGTCCCCCGGTTCCTTGAGGCGGTACTGGATCGTGCCCTCACACCAGATGCAGTCGCCTGTGTGGTCGTTGCGGAAGGGCTGTTGGACTTTCGCACCTTTTTCGAATCCTGGGTATGCTTTGGGCGGGGGCTGTGCTGGTGGTGGGAGGGAGGCTGATGAGGATGCCTGGTCCGGGTGGGGCGGTGGTAGTGGTGGGAGGGAGGATGACGAGGATGCTTGGTCCGGGTGGGGCGGTGGTATCGGTGGGAGGGAGGATGACGAGGATGCTTGGTCTGGGTTCGCCGGGTGGGTCGGGTGGGATGCGGGGGGTCGGGAGGTCGCTGCTTTTCCGGCTTGGCTGGGGGCGGTTGCGCCCCTTTGTCGTCTCGTTCGCTTGGGTGGGACTGGAGGTAGCGGGGCTGGGGGGGCATGGGGTTTGAAGAAGGGGTGCGTTGCTTGCTGGTCTGGATCCCTCAGTGGGGGTTCTGCCGGTGTTTGCATTTTCGCTTTCGCGTGGCTGCGTATGATGTCGGCGAGCTTGCGCACGGTCTCCGGGGGATCTGTTGGCCATGGCAGTGCGGCGGGGCTGTCGTCGAAGGGGTGGTGTAGGTGGTAGTTCCTCATGGCTTTGGCCTGCATGACCCAGGCCTCTGTGGGTTCCGGTGTGTCCGGGCCGTTTGGGGAGCCTTGAGCCCAGTAGAGCGCTGTGTGGAGGGCTTCCCAGGGGGCGCCTTCGCGGCCTGTGAGGGTGGTGGCTTGGAGGAGTCGCTGCTGGCCCCGTGGGGGGTCTTCCGGGTCTATTTCCGGGGTATAGGCCTGGGCCGCCATGAGGACTCCGTGTGCCCAGTGGAGGACCCACCATTGGGCGTCCGCTTTGAGGATGTGGATGGCGGGTTGTTGGGGGGGCGTGTCCAGGGTGTCCCACGATGCGATGGCTAGTGGTATCCTGGAGGGGTGGAGGTGTGGGGGGGCCTTGCCGCTTAGGAGTTGATCGATGTGGAAGGGGGTGACGGGATCTTTGGGGCCTTGGGGTGGCGGGGGCATTGCTTGGATGGTTGTGGGGTCCCAGTGGCGTTAGTGGGCGGCGAGGGTGTACAGGGCGGCAGTGATGATGTGGTGGGCTTGCCCCTCCAGGACGATGTGGCGCTCCGTGCCGAAGTCCTTTGGTAGGTTGGCTGCGGGGTGGACAATGATGTGGGCCAGGGCGCGTTGGTGGGCCTTTTTGCCCCCGTCTGGCGCCTCTGTCCGTTTGTCCCCCGGGATGTGCTGATGTTGGTGTTTTGGTGGGGGTGGTCCCAGGGCGAGGGACACTACACCGTGGAGGGGGATGGCGTTTTCCTGGACCTGTTGGGCAGGATGTATATGCCCGGGTCTCCCGGTACGGTGCCCAGGTACATGTTGCCCCGGATGGTGGGGGCCGGCAGCGGTTGGCGCAGGGGCGAGGTGCATGGGGTGGAGCAGTGCGGGTCATGGTGCTCACACCGGGGGTGGTCGATGCCGTACGGGGTGACGTGTACGGCGAAGGGTCCAACGGCGGGCTGGAGTTTGTGGGGTTGGATGTTGTGGAGGCGCGTCACTGCCCGTGTGTGGGAGCGCCCTTCGCTGATCCACACGGCGTCTGCCCGCGACGCCGCTGGGTTGAGGCAGTCCGTGGTGATGCCTGTGATCGTGCGGTTGTGGGTGGTATCTGATACCCTGGCGGGGGGGGCGCCGATGCGGGGGATGGTGTGGTCGTTGTGGAGGGCGCGGGCCTTGCGCCTCGCATCGTGTCGGTGCCGGGCCTCCTGGGCGGGGGTGCGCACACCCGTGTGTTTGGGCTTCTTGTTGGGGCGGTCCGCTGGGTGGAAGGGGGTGGGCCAGGAGGGGGCGTGGTGGAGGTCGGGGTGTGGGAGGTCCCCCCGTGTTGCCCATGTGTACAGGGTGGTCGCGGCGGCCCCTTCCGCCTGTATGGTGTATCACTCGTAGTGTCGGCGACGGGTGACGAGGACGTTTGGGGGCCGTCAGCTCATACACCTGTGTCGTGTGGGGGAGGTGGCGGGTGACGGTGATCTTGGCGGCGTCGTTTTTGCGGGTGGTGGTGTGGGGGATGATGTAGTGGGTCGCCCATTCGTCCTGGGGGGTGTGTTCCGTCGGGTCTAGCTTGAGTGGGGGGTGGAGCGGCTTCGGTGTTGGGGGCTTGTCTTGGCCCTTCGCGCGGGGCGCCACTTTGGTTTCGACCAGGTATTGTGGGCCCCAGGTTTCCTTGGCCCCTACCTGTGTGTCTGCCGCTGTTGCGGCTCGGAGGAGGGCGGTGGTGTTGGTGTCTAGAGGGGGGGCCCCCGGTTGGGGGGTGAGGGTGTCATGGTCTTGGTATGCCCACCAAATGGTGTAGCCTCGTTGGGTGTTGCGGTGCGGGGTTTGGGTCTGGGCTTGCTGGATGGATAGGGCGGTCTTGATGTCCTCCGCTGCTTGTGGGTTTATGGGTGTGGCGTACGCCCATACTCCCGCGGCGTGTATGCCGTGTGGTGCTTGGCCTACTCCTCGTATCGGGTGTAGGGTGTGGTGGGTGCGTGTGAGCCCTAGGTGTTCTTGGAGGAGGTCCCCCCGGATGTCCTCCCACCGTTGCTGCCAGGTGTGTGTGTGGTCATTGGGGGCGGGGTAGGTGATGACGATGGCTTGCCATGGGGTGGGGCCTGGATGCACCATCATAGGTGCCGACGATGCTTGCGGGGGTATGTGGACGGCGTGGGCGGGGGCTGCGGTTACGGGGTCTCTTTCCGTGGGTGTGATCGTGGCATCGCCTTGGACGGTGAGGAGGAGGTGGTGGCGGTCCGTCGGTAGTGCCCAGGTGGTGGTGGGCTCGGTGATCGAGTGGAGGCGGATGGCCTGGAGGCCCGGTGTGATTTCGTCCCATCGGAGTGTGCCGTTGTGGACCGCCCATTCCCGCGGCAGGTCTCGAAACCCGTTTCGGTCTGGGGTGGTGCGGTGTTGTGGGGGGAGCTCCATTGTGGTGATGGGGTGAGTGAGGGGCTCTGTGCGGGGTTGGTCTTGTGTGGTTGATGGTGATGGTGCCTGGGGCATCTCTTCGTCCAGTTGCTGTGGGGCTTTCGCCTCCTGGAGCTCTGCACTGATGGTGGCGAAGACATCTGGGAGGGTGGGGGAGGCGGGGGGGTGGGGTGCCGGATCGTTCCAGGTGATGTGGTATTCCTCCGGGTTCTGGGGGCTTTGCTGTACGGTGATGGTGGCTGTGGCGTCGTCTTCAGGTGTCCATCGGTGTGGATTGTGGTCGAGGGGGTGGAGGGTGACAGTGTGGCGGTGTTTCCAGCTGTGGAACGCTAGGAGGGCGTGGAGGCCGTGTCTAGTGTCCCCGGGCGGGCGGGGGTAGGCTTCGGCTGCTGCCTCCAGGAAGGCGTCCGCGGTGCCTTTCCAGGTGTCTTCCCAGAGAAGGTCTTCCTCTGTGCCCCACTCGTTGTCGTTCCTTTTCTCCTGCTTCCACCCCTGGAGGGTCGCGTGGTCCTCAGGGAGGTCTCGTTGGACGGACTGGTAGTACTGCTCGGCGTCCATGGGGGCTAGGGTGCTGGCCAGCGTGGCGTAGATGTCCTTTTGGGGGGGGGGGGGGGCGGTGGGGGCGTGGCGGCGCGGCCGGGGTCGGGCTCCTCTCGCTGGTGTTCCGCGTTCCGGTCTGCGGTGGACGCGGGGGATATGCAGCGTGGTGGCATGGGGTGGTCGGGCTCCTGCGGTTCCCTGGGTTGCTGGTGGGCTTGTGGGCGCGGGGCCGTGGCTGCCAGTAGGTGTCGGATGGCCGGGACGATGTCGTAGTCGTCTTCCCAGCAGTGGGCTGGAGCGCACGCCCTGTCAGGGGAAGCGGGGGGGGGGCCTGTTGCGGAGCGGTGTACGATAGGGCGGGCGACGCGTGCGGGTGGTGGCGTGCCCGCTCTGCCGTTCTGTTTCCCGCGGGCCCTGACCCTGGGGGGGTGGTGGTGATGTTGGTGGTGAGGGTGGTGTGGGCGCCGGAGTGGATGATTGTGTCGGTGGCGGCGCTGTTGGCGAGGGTGGTATGGGCGTTAGCGTAGATGAAGTTGGTGCTGGGCTATGGTTGATGGTGGTTAGCTGGTGGGTCAGCTGTTGTCGCTGTCGTCGTCGCCCGTGGTGTTGGTGCCTCTGATGACGAAAGTGATTGTTGGTGAGCATGGCGCGGGTGACGTATGGGCGTATGTGGTGTTGTCGGTGGTGTCGATAGTGAGGGTGTTGTTTCTGGTCCTTGGGGCGTAACGTTTGTGGGCCGGATGTGGCGGTGCTGGCGAGGGTGCTGTAGTTGACGGGTGGTGTGGCCCACGTCGCCTCCGGTGGTTCAGGTGTGATAGGTGCCGTGGTGGCGTTGGCGATGGTGGGGTGCCGCGGGTGGTGTATTGGTTGTTGGTGGTGGAGATGTTCCTGGATTGTGGGTAGTCCCCGTCCGGCGGTGGTGGTGTTGGTGGTGTCGGTGCTCGTTGAGGCCGTTGGCGACGCCGGGGGTTCCTGGCCTCGCGCGGGGTGGTGGTGGCGGTGGTGAGTGTAGGCGGTGCCATGGGCGGCGGTGCCATTGACGGCTCGGCCGGGCGTGCTGGTGCCGGTTTCGGGTGTAAGTGTGGTTCGGGGTGCGGTATTGGTGGGTGGCATCGACGGTGGGTGGCGTGACTGGTGGGTGGCAGCGGTAGGGGGTTGTCGGTTGTGGGTGAGGCTGTCGTTGTCGGTGTTCCGGTTGGTGCTGGTGATGGTGTCGCTGGTTGTGCAGATGGTGGGGGGTGGGGCGTTCGGTCGACGGTGGTGCTTTCGGTGGTGTTCTTGTAAGTTGGCCGGGAGTGTTGTCGGCGATGCTCTGGCTGGTGCCGTTTGTGCGGGCTGTGTGGTTTTTGCATCAGGGGTCGGTGGCGTTGGTGACGGTGGTGTGTTGGGGGTCGGGCCGGTGGTGGCGGTCCGATGGTGAGGGTGCCGGGGAGGTTGGGTGGGTCCGCGTTGTTGGGCCTTCTCCTCGCCATTCCTGGCGGAGGGTGCTGCCGGTGTCGCTGGTGGCGAGGGTGTGGTGGTGTTGCTGTGGTGTTTTGTGCTGCTTGGGTGGGTGATGGGGACCCCTGATTGATGTTGACGATGCTCCGGGTGATTTCGATGCGGTGGGTGTGATGGTGTGTGGCGTTGCTGTTTCCACCCTTGGCTGGGGGCCTGGTGGGTGGCGCTGGTGGCGTTTGTTCGCCAGCCGTGGTGGCGTCCTTGGTGTTGTCGTCGATGGGGGCGCCCCAGGTGTTACTCTGTGCCGGGGTCGTGGTGGTGGTGATAGGGGTGTTGTGGGTGACGGTACCTCGGTTTGTCGTTGGTGGGGTTGGCGGTGGTGTGTCTCGTGCTGGACTGGTGGCGTGGGTGTTTTTGGTGTTGGTGCTGGGTGGCCTGCGTGTTGGTGATCGGTGGTTCCGGGCGTGCCATTCGTGGCTGGTGTTTGGCCGGCTTGTGGTCCTGGTGGTGTCGGTTGTCCCTGGTGTTGGGATGTTCCCTTCGGCTGTCCTTGGGTCTGTAGTGACAGGTGTTGCTTCGGTTGCGGTTTAGGGTGTCAATGCTGCGGTTGGGTGGCGGTGTCGCCGTGCTGCCGCTGTGGGTGGTGCCGGTGTTGGTGTTGGTGGGGGCGCCGTCGGGGGAGCTGTGTGTGTTGGCGTTGTAGGGTGTTGTAGGTGTTGCCCTGGCGGTGTTCTGACGGCCGAGGGGGGACCTCGCCACTCCTGGCGGAGGTTCCCATGTGCGTCGTTGGCTGGTGGGTTGGCCTTGGCCCCCTCGGTGTCCTTGCTGCCGATGGCGTCTTACCGGGATGCGGGATGCAGGATGCTCCAGGTTGCTGTCGGTGAGGTCGCACTGCCGGTGGTGCCGTCGGTGATGCCGGTGGTGAGGTCGTTGCGGGCGTTGCTATGGTTCACGGTGTCTCTGATGTTGTTGATGCTGCTGGTGGTTGGTGTGGGTCTGTGTGTGGGTTGTCAGTGGCTGCTGCTGCTGCTGGTGGTGGTTCTGGGTGCGGGTCGGTGGGTGGCGCGGTTGGAACGCCTTGGGTGTAACTTGGCAGTTGGGTGGTTTCTTGTGTTGGTCCGTTGTTGGCGAGGGTGTCTCAGGCGTCCTGCTGGGTGTCGGGGTTGCTGGTGTTGCCGACGGCGTCCCCGTTGGTTCCGGGTGTCTCCGCTGGTGAGGGTGTTGTGGTGTTCGGTTTTGGTGTTGGCGGCGGTGCAGGTGTGGGTGTCGCAGTTCCTGGCCCTGGGTCTGGGCGTGGCCGTTTGGGTGTTGCTGGGTGTGGGCGTTCGCCACTCCTGGCTGAGGGCTCGGTGGCGTTCGTTCGCCAGCCGTGCTGGCGTCCTTGGTGACGCCGTTGGTGGGGGTGCCCTAGGTGGCGGGGCCGTGGTGGTGGTGGTAGGGGTGGGGGGTCTGTAGGTGACGGCACCTCGGCCCGTCGTTGGTGGGGTTGGTGGTGGTGTGGATAGTGCCGTGGGTGTTGGTGGCGTTGGTGTTGCCGATGGCGAGGGTGCAGTAGGTGTTACCTGGTGGTTGGCGTGTGTCGTGGTGGTCTGTTGGCGTGGGTGTTGTTGGTGTTGGTGCTGGGCGCGGCCTGCGTTTGGGTGGTCGGCGGTTCCGGGCGTGTCACTCGTGGCTGGTCGTCGCGGTGTTGGTGACGGTGCTGGCGAGGGCGCCGCCGGCGGAGCTGTGGGCGATGTCGAAGGCGAGGGCGCTGCAGGTGTTGCCCTGGTGGATGGTGGTGTTCTGACGGCGGGGGTGGGACCTCGCCACTCCTGGTGGAGGTACCCATGGGTGTCGCTGGCCCGCGTGTTGGCTCCCTTGGTGTCGTTGATGCCGATGGTGTTGTACCGGGTGGTGTCGCCGTGGCGGTTGCTGTTGACGCTCTGGTTTGTTGTTGCTGAGGCCGCACTGCCGGTGTCGGTGTCGGTGATGTCGGTGGTGAGGTCGTTGTGGGCGCCGCTATGGTTCATGGCGTCTGGGACGTTGCTGATGCTGCTGGTGGTTGGCGTGGGTCTGTGTGTGGGTGGTCAGCGGCTTGTGTTCAGGGCGGTGGCCGGTTTCCGTGGCTCTGTCTGGGAGGGTGTGCAGTAGGTGGTGTGGTCTGCTGGTGATGTTGTTGGTGTAGGTGGTGCAGGCGATGCTCCGGGTGGTGTCGTGGGTGAGGGTGGTGTTGGTGGCGCCGGTGGTGTGGGTGCCGCCGGGGATTGCACGGTGGATGGCACCCTGCGGTCGCTTTGGTGGCAAGGGTGTTGCTGTGGATGGTTCCGGGCGTATGCCCTCGCTTCCCCTGGCCGGGGCTTGGTGGTTTGTTGGCTCACCGGCTGTGGTGGCTTTGGTGTCCTCCGGTGGCGGAGGTTGCCGGTGGCGACGCTGATTGTGGGGTGTTGCCGGCGATGGTGTGCTTGATGCCGTTGGCTTGGGTGATGTAGGTGCTGGAACCGGCGGTGGTGTGCGTAGGTTTCGTAGGCGATGGTGCCGGCGGTGACGGTGTTGGTGAGGGTGTTGTGCTGGCTTGATTTTTGGTGGTGTTGGTGTTTCCGATGGCGTGGATGCTGGTGGCGGTGGTTCCGGGTGCGGGTCGGTGGGGGACCGGATCGGCTGGGTGCGGTCGTTGGTCAGTGTTGGGTGGCTTTTTGTGTTGGTTTGTCGTTGGTGAGGGTGTCCTATGTCCTAGTGTTTTGGTGGGTGCTGGGGTCGCTGGTGTTGCCGATGGTGCCTCCTTTGGTTTCGGGTGTGTCCGCTGGTGAGGGTGTTGTGGCGGCCGGTTTGGGCGTTGGTGGCGGTGCTGGTGTGGGTGTCGTAGTGCCTGGTCCTGGTGTTGGGCGTGGCCGTTCGGGTGTTACTGGGTGTGGCCGTTCGCCACTCCTGGCTGCGGGCTTGGTGGGTCCTCCTTTGTGTCCTAGCGGTTTCTGGCGGCCCTGCAGCCCCCCTGGCGGGGGGGGATGCTGGGTTCCTGTTGCTTGGGTTTGTGTGTGTTGCGTGTGTGGTGCGGGCGGCGCCTGCGCTTTGGTGTGTGGTGTGCGTTTGTGGGGCTCGTGTCGGTGGCGGTTGTGGGGGTGTGTGTTGTGTGCACGCTCGGGCGTGTGTGCGGTGTGTTGGTGGTGCGTTTGGGTGCCTGTCGTCGCCTTTCTGGGCGTGGTTTGGCGGCCCTGTTTGGTGTGGGGGCTGTGTGTCGTGCCCCCCCCCCCGTCTCGGCTGTGTGGTTCCCCGCCCCCCCTGGCTGGGGTCTGTTGGTGGTGTGTCCCCCTGCCGTCCCCTTTGCGTGCCCTTCTCCTTCTGTCTCTTTTCCGAAAATTGCGGAAGCAACGAACCCTTTACTGATGAAGTCTGACCCTTCATCGGGGTTTCCGCCAAAATATCTGTAAATAACAGTTAACCAATCGGTTACCGCGAAATCGCGAGCCAACTGACAGTCGCCGATACATTGACCATCAGAACGAAAGGCTGAAAAATTACGGAAACATTATGACAAAAAAACCCTGTTGATTCCTGATATTCTGATATATAAGTCTCAGCTGGCGGCGCCTCGGTACTGCATATGGCCGCTCATAGCCGGAATGGCCAAACCTACCACACTATCACATCGGGTTAGGTCAGGTGGATTGGAGAGTATGATAACAGCCAATGGCGGCTTGCCGGCAAAAAGATACACACCCCAAGTGACCCCAAGATGGCCACTGGGGTCCGAACTGGCTTCACCGCAGAAGTGGTGTCCTAATTATACCCAAATCTGCACGTTTGCCAAACCTGGAGGGTTGTCTTACCAATGCCACGGGGTACGCCCCGGGTGTCCCCTCCCCTAAGTGCCCAATTTCTGTGCTGGCGCAAAACCTTGGGGGAATCCCCAGCGTACTAATCCAGGCACTATTTTTCCTACCTATCTGTCTACTACAGGGAGGGTTGGCGTAAAGCTATGAAGGCCTGAAAACGCCTATTTGCTACGATGGCCAAAATCTAGCCTAACCACTGCCACTGCCCACCAACCCCGCTAAAATTGCAGGAAACGGGTGCGACAGTGACACACGCACTACAGATCCTACACACCCTAAAGTCACACCATCCTGGTGGGAGACCGCTACTGCAACTGGCTCAAGCCCCCACTCAGGACTACCACTCCTACACGCACGCTCTACTGGGTGGCGCTGAAGATGAAGACAAGAGCCCTAGCGGCTCACCTGTGAGATTGCAAAAAAAACACAGAGCTACTAAGCGTCTGTGGCCTAACAGGGACGCCACAACGCGTTTCCCTGCTGGGGCTTGGAGGGAAGGGGTGCTCTTCTGGCGTGCACATCGTGAATGATGAAGATGTCGGGCTACGCTTGCCGGTCCTGGCTGAGTCGTAGCTTGTTGTTTGTGTGATCAGCGCCGTATATTTTAGCACGGCTTGGGACTAGTTCACGCTGACCTTCCCACCTGAAGAGCAAAGGCGGATGCAGGAGCGTTTGCAGCGGAGGAACCAAGACCATCTCCACGTATCATACGCTTCTCAGATGGCCCTATAATACGCTGTCCACAAACGCCCCTATCAAGCAAGCAAGCTTAAGAAGCTGTATTGTGCTTGTACCTAGGGTGCACAATAAACCCTTTTATCCTTGTCTTGCACTTCAAATTCAAATTGTTTTAAATGGATTTCTCCATTCCAATCGATTCCCTTGGCAAGCACAAAGTAGGCAACAGCAAGAAGACGAAGTCGTCAACGAACATTGAGCTGGACCAACTGGCTGGTCCAGTAATACGGGTTCACATGCCTAAATAACCAGAAAATTGATATAACAATAAATTCTCATTAAAAAGGCAATAAAACCTATATTTTGGCAACCTTCTGAGTAGTGTATCTTATCACAGGCCTTGTCAACATTACGTAAATTGCTGTCGCCAACAGCAGGCGGCGACAGTCGCGACAGGCCATCTGAAGCTTCGAAATAGCTTCAAAATAGCTTCTAATACATTAGAACCTTCTAAAATAGCATACAACACGATTAAATCACATTATAAGCATATGGAATGTGATTATTCGTGTATGGCTACTAATGTATCCTAGATCTCTCCTCTCTGTAGTGTACCTAAGAGCAGTAGAGTCTAGCAGTAAGCTATAGCCTCGGAATATAAGCCAAATATGAGCAAATATCCTAGTGTTCTAGGATCTTGAAGCTTGGGGACGTCTAGTATACATCCTCGAGAAAGCTTCTGAGAGGCCAAAATGCCCTGACTTATTACACCTCCTTCCCAAGCTTCATGCACATCCGCTAAGAATGTTCATGACAAGCTGATAATCTAACATAAGGAGGGGTATGGGCATAAGGCACGCTCATATTGAATGATCCGAGTGTCTAATGTAGTGTCTTACTACCCCCATCCTAGAGGTAAAGATGTATCTCCACCTAAGAGGGTAAAGTTCCTAAGTCTTGGGTATGGTAGGGCTCAAAACGAAACATGAGAAACACTAAGCAAAAAGCTAGCATACAAAGTATGAACAATGATAACCTTAATCTTCAGGCAACCAATGAGGGCAAGGGTAATACACCTGGATGTAGACGTATAAATTACAATGAGCTATACGGAAAATCAATCACAATTGAGAATGAAATGCAACATGTGGGGTTAAGCTGGAAATTCAAGCTCTGCCCAAGCTGTCTATTGACAGGCTTGTCTTCGTCATCCAGAGAGAGGATATGCCACCTTACTCAACGGACGCGTTACATGTGGCTACCTAATGCAATGGATGCATTGGTACCTATTTGATGCAATGGGTTTCGTGGCCTGCATTACACGGACAGAGAAAGCGAGGCAGCATCAGTAATGACTAACTGTTGATTAGTTTAGCGGGCAGAAGGTGCCTCAAAGTGTGTGGGGGGGGTGGCAGTCACGATGAGTAGACATCATCTGACCCGGATCTGCTCTTTCTTGTCCCGGCCATGGGGATGGATCCGTCAGGGGGTATGGGAATTTATACTAATACTTCAACCAAAGAAACGTTGAAAGATATAGTCCGTCATTACCAGCCTTTTACTCATACTTTCTGGCTATCTCTAAAAGCAAAGCTGAAACATCGGAAAACCTATCATGGCTAGAAATCATGTACAAAAGGATCAACATTCCATCACGGAAAAATGCTCTGGGCCACAGATGCAGAGCATATGAACCATGTTCCTCAATAGGACATAGCCAACAGGAATTTAATGAGATATGAAGCTAGCGGGAATACTGATTTGTGTAGACATGTCCCAAATGACTTAAATTACCAAAGCAAAGAATTTGCACGAAGAAGTGAAAATGTAGAGGTGTGTTCATCATGTAAATTCAGAGAAAGAAAATGTATGGGTTGTGACAAAGTGCTAAAGATGACAAAACCAATGAATTGTATGTGTGCATATTGGGGTTGGGTTCACGGGTAGGGGTGAATTGGTCCCCTAGGGTTGGTTGGAAACGAAGTTGGTAAGTAATAAGTGAAAAAAAAGGTGAAAGGTCGGATCTTTCATGGAACGCCGTTCAGCTCTAGTGGGAGCCAACGGATATCCTACACGACTGGAAGGTCGCCACTGCCTCATACGCGAAATGTATCATTGTCAAGTTGTCTCAGACAAGTAGAAGTAGTAAATCTCCGAAAGATGCTATCGTAGTTAAAGTGTGTTCTGTACCTTACCGGAAGACCAATTACGGCAAGCCCCTTGCCCAGCAGATGGTTGTAGAAAACCATCCGTGCGGGGGCCTGTCTTCCTACATGAAGAGTGAATTCCGCTCAACTGAAATACAGGATTCAGGCTATCCTTTTGGAGCTTAACTCTGTCATCTATCTCTACCGCAAGAGAAGGGGTCTATCCCACTGCAGGGAAAGTACTTATCTACCCGCGCGAGGGTAGAAGCTTATTACTGTAGGCTTTCGATACCTTTCGATAATCCTTTTCAATGAGCCTACCGTAGTGCACCGCTGGTCTCGGTGGCTACCGGTGTAGGGCTCTTCACTAACACAACGCGGAATGCATTAGCCAAGTCACAGGCTAAGTGACCAAGCTTAAACCTGTTCACTTGTGTTACACAACAAAGATGTGGCGGGGTGAGTTCAATGCCGGCTCCTGTAAGCGGACACTGACTATCTACACGAAGGAGATGACTTAGAAATTGGCTCGTAAGAAAGAATTTGATGGATGAGGTACTACAGCAATCCCTCAGAGTGTGATATCCAAAGAGAACAAATGGAATAATCAACTGCCTCATGGTATGTGTTTGTGTGTGTGTGTTGTATGTGTAGTGTGATGCGGGAGGGAATGTGTGAAAAAAATCGAAGTAAGTGTGTCATGCTGATGGTCTGGTTGGGGGGATAGAGAATGTGATACTGTAGACTGTGGACACTCAATTGAGCACTCTTGAACCCAGTAATTGAGGCTGTACCAGGCGATCTAGCGAAAGTTAACGAAGGGGAACGTACCCGTAGTGGTTCGGTAGCAAATTTGAGGACAAACTAGCTCTTTAGACCAAATGACCTAGGTCAATGATCGCGAGGGCTGGAAAAGAGATTCATTCCTCACAACTTGCAGAACAAAAGGTGAGTGGATACGAATTGATGTTCGTCGCTGCGATCCAAAACTCGGGGTCTATTGAGCAAAAGGTGCTCATAGAACTACGTAGGGCAGATCAATTACGGACCATATTGCATGTTGAGCGTTATGGGCAAATCCTTGCAATAAGGAAGTAATGCAATAAGTATGATATGTAAGATATGCCAAGTGAAATGCAATGAATGAGTGACTCTTCTGAACGAAACGAATGAAATGCAATCCGAATGGAGAGTAGAATACGTCACTAGTCAAACGCTTGCCTTGACGGCCATGCAGTGAAGGATGAGATGCATGGTAGTGTGAAATGAGGACAAATCACTTCCTAGCTCAAATGCAATTGTGCTCAAATGAAATAGCTTGACAAATTCAGGCTTCCGGAAAGGGTCTCAGCACACGCATGAGTGGCGGACCGTGACCAGAAGTCATGCAGTCTATGCAGAGTCTCGGCACCCCATGAGAGGGCACGGACCGTGCTCAGAACTACATTGAACTGTGTCAGGTAGTTCAGTAAAGAGATGAAAATCAGTTAAATGGCATTGCACGCTAACATTCCGGCCTGCACCTACTGGAATGGTTACCTCTTTTGCAGTAGCAGCGCCTTGCGGCACTTCTCCTCACCACCCTGCCCTACAGGGGGAGGACCAGAGACATTAAGTTGCAACTGTTAGGATTAGGGTAATACCATAAATTCAATGCACCTCCCACACTGGCTAGTTAGCTAGCTAGCTAGCTAGAGTAAGTAAGTAAGAGTAAGTAAGTTTTGGAAGCTTCTTCCGCGACCAGTTGCCACCACCAACCTCTCTCATCGGAGAATGGTCACAAGGACCCCGAGAGAGGTCAATGCCAATGGTTTGGTCGAGTGCCGTCTTTTAATGTTTCACTTGGGTGCTCCTGCATTGAGTCTTCTGGTCCACCTTCCGCTCACACCCATCAATCGCCTCCCTACTCCCTGGTGGCAACAAGTTCCACGCCTTCTTTGTCCCCATGACAATGGGCCAGCCGAACTGAGCCACTCAGCCTGGGGAGTTGAAGGGAAAGGCTTAGACGGTGAATTTGGCGGATGCAAACCGTCTGTTAATGGTTGTGGCCAAAGTTTGTCTTGTGGCCAAAAACGATGACAAAATATTTCACTATTTAATGTGTGTCTAGGTAATTCTAAGATACCTACCTTTCTGCCCAGGCTAAGCCTAGTCAGAATGAATCAGAACTGAGGCAAACAATCACAAACTGCAATATCATACAATGATTCAAGGTTAGAAGACCAAAGATTCGCGAATGGTTTAGAGAAGATTGATGTCAAAAAACATGTTTTTCCTTGAAAATGCCCAACTTCTGCACCAGCTCTCTGTCCCATGTTGCTGAGATGTCAGAGAAGAAATATCTGCACTGGCTGGGGCATGTCCTCAGGTTTTCGAAACATATTTGATGTTATCCCAACTCATCATTGGTTCAGAGAATTAGAAGTTGGGGGGAGACACATGAATCTCATATGACACACATGCTGAAAAACCATCAAAAAAGCATAAAGAAATCGAACTTTTTCACTGCCATCTCATTTTCAATAAAATCCAATGATTGAATATCTGCAAACTAGGCACCATTACCGTTCCAAAACAGCTTTGAGGACGTTTTAACTCACCACAGGCTCTGAGAAAAGCTTTTGTCCTGTAGCATCATGAACACAAAAGTTGAAAACATGCTTTCATGCACTAAGTTGACCACCATGGGAAAAGTCCATCCTTGACCACAGAAATTCAAAGTAATCATTAGAAGTTGGGGGGAGACACATGAATCTCATATGACACACATGCTGAAAAACCATCAAAAAAGCATGGAGAAATCGAACTTTTTCACTGCCATCCCATTTTCAATAAAGTCCAATGATTGAATATCTGCAAACTAAGCACCAATACCTTTCCAAAACAGCTTTGATGACGTTTTAACTCACCACAGGCTCTGAGAAAAGCTTTTGTCCTGTAGCATCATGAACACAAAAGTTGAAAACATGCTCTCATGCACTAAGTTGGCCACCATGGGAAAAATCCATCCTGGACCACAGAAATTCAAAGTAAACATGTTTTCGGAACTCCATGCTCCAGTGTTCACAAAGCACCTTGGTTCAGGTTCAAACTCACCATGGTCACAGAGAAATGATTAAACCTCTGAAGCCATTTTGCATGATTTTTCACCAAGTGGTTTGTGTGGTAACTTGCTGCAATTTTACCATAGCCATTCTTATTTTCTGAAAATGTAAACGACTCAGGGTTAAAAACCACGTACTTCAGTGTTGTTTAGAAAAATAATGTTGAACCTCAAACCTTTTTTCTCTAGGAGATATGAAGGAAGCACAAAAGACACTTTTGAGGGGTTTTTGAGGTGTCGTACATTGGTGACATTGTTGGAGATGCAAAAAATAGTAAAAAAAAAGAATTTCAAAATAGTGAAGTGGGGGATAGAAGCGTAGCACTGTCTACTTTCGAAAAATACTTGGTTCCGATTTTTGGAGCACAGTGGTGGAGATATGCGTAAAACACCGAATGTCACTCTTGAGTTTTTTAGAGGGTTGGGCAACAAGTGATTCATGGGTGATCTTGAAAAAATCACCGAAAATAGCCCTTGAGGAGTTAAAACAAAGTGAGAGCCGCATTTGGAAGCTAGCGCTCTCTACTTTACCACAGCGCTTTAGTTGGCGCGATTTGACGCACTGCCGCGAAGATACGCGTGAAATGGTGTAGGCCATTTTCGACATTTTTGGCCTTTTGGTACATCAATGAGTTGAAAGAAATATGAAAGAATTCAAAGCTTTTAGACCCCCAAGAGGGTCAACAGTGACTGGGGTGGAGATTCATAGTCACGGACCGTCCCTTTAGTCCCTTCCCTTGACATAGGATCTCTTGAAGGACCGCAAGCAAGGAGAAGATAAGCCTTGAAAATGCACCACAAGAAGTATGCAACATGTAGCAAAGGAAAGCAACACAATGAATGGCTGTAGGCCTCAAAGAGCCTCAGAAGAGCCTCTGGAAGCTCGCTCGCAGCGCTCCTGCAGCACGTCGTCGTCGTAGAAGTCGTCGTCGTCGTTGCTGAAGCGCTGGGAAATTGCCTTGTGTTGTAGAAGTTCACCACATATTTGAAACTTCTTTTTAACTTATAATCCTTCAAAATCTTCACCAAACTCAATGAAATAAACCCACTGGACGCCTTTTCGAACTCTTCTGAAGCCTCTCGCGTCGTCGTATTTGCGTAAAGGTCGCTGCACGGTACGCTCTTCCAGTTTTCCAATTGATTTGAGGTTCTTTGACCATAGGAGGAAGCATACCTTCAAAACTTCAACGTTTCATGACCTTTTTGTGAAAGTCAAGCAGGGAACTCACTTTACTTGAACAGCGTACGCTGGCCTAGCTGCTGCTCGTCGTCCTCGTCGTCGTTGACCTGCTGGAACTCTAGATTACTGGACTGTATTGTGCTTGTACTTAGGGTGTACAATAAACCCTTTTATCCTTGTCTTGCACTTCAAATTCAAATTGTTTTAAATGGATTTCTCCATTCCAATCGATTCCCTTGGCAAGCACAAAGTAGGCAACAGCAAGAAGACGAAGTCGTCAACGAACATTGAGCTGGACCAACTGGCTGGTCCAGTAATACGGGTTCACATGCCTAAATAACAAGAAATTTGATATAACAATAAATTCGCATTAAAAAGGCAATAAAACTTATATTTTAGCAACTTTCTGAGTAGTGTATCTTATCACAGGCCTTGTCAACATTACGTAAATGGCTGTCGCCGACAGCAGGCGGCGACGGTCGCGACAGGCCATCTGAAGCTTCGAAAAATAGCTTCAAAATAGCTTCTAATACATTAGAACCTTCTAAAATAGCATAAAACATGATTAAATCACATTATAAGCAATTGGAATGTGATTATTCATGTATGGCTACTAATGTATCCTAGAACTCTGCTCTCTGTAGTGTACCTAAGAGCAGTAGAGTCTAGCAGTAAGCTATAGGCTTGGAATATAAGCCAAATATGAGCAAATATCCTAGTGTTCTAGGATCTTGAAGGATTGGAGAGGTCTAGTATACATCCCCGAGAAAGCTTCTGAGAGGCCCAGATGCCCTGACTTATTACAGAAGCTCTGTCCGTTCTCTTTTAGAACGTGCGGTGGAGACCCTGGGTAACCTAAACAAGGTTTACCGTGCGCATTTCGCGTGGCCTACCCTTTAATGTGTGTGTGAATGCACGAGCATGCACGAGTTTACCGCCAACAACTGTTTTTCTTCCTAATCTTACCCACGATCACGAACTCCACCAGGGGGTGGCCCCACCTGGGCTTACCTACCTTACTCACTGCTGGAGAGTGAAGCAAGGTGAGGGAAAAGCGAGACACAAGCGAGAAAAGACACTATGCATATGTGTGTATGTCTAATCACCCTGGACTTGCCTCTAATCATCTGCAATTATTCTAATCTATCCCTCTATCGTTTGTTAGAGCTGCTACAAGGCACGTTCACGGAGACACGAGACGAGCAATGTGCATGCTGCATACGAGACGAGCACACCTGTGGTTTATACCTGATTCATTGAAGTCCTTGTTTTGATTTTTGAAATCTTGAATCTTGAATTCTTACTGTCAATGTGGATGCAATCTTTATGTTTGTCTATTCATGTATGTTTCGTCATTGCCGTCATACTGCGTAACATACGTTTATAATCCTATTAATTCTGTATTTTCCAGCGCTTTGCTAGGAGCCGCTCCTGCGCGCCGCCTTTTTCCGCGTAGGAATTTCTTGATTTAAAGAATCAAGAGATGACGACAAATTTTATAAAAATCTGCATCTGATGCACAACTGGATTCTGTCCTGGTTCGTGCCTTCCGAAAAATTCTAGGCCGTCATTTGACGGATTTAGGTGTTGTCGCTTCGCGTTTGCGTGGATTCGTCCCTCATTCTTCCATTCCTCTGTTGTACAGACCACCTCGCAAAGCCTCGTTGAGTAGGCCGCTGTTCGGGGCGAAAGGCAGCAGCAGGAGATTGAACCTGATTAAAGCAGCGCACCCTCGGTGTCTCCATTAGGTTCAATGAGACTCGGGTCGAGCGTCCTATGAGAGTGTGGCGTTGGGTTGTGTTACGCTGCAGCTTGGAGGGAGGGATGCAAATGTATATGGTCTTGGCATGCCCTATTCTAACCCCACCAAGCCACAGGAACCCCGGCAGCGCCAAGACCGCTGAGCTTTCTGTTGCAAAGTGTCATTAACAATGCAGCAAGAGTCGCTGGCCATGGTAAAGCGCTCTTTTCCAGTGTTAGGGAAGCTATAGGTATTTTAAAGTGGGTGTGGAAACCAAGGAAAGGCCAAGAAAAAAATCACTTTTTCCTGAAAGTGCGACAGTGGTGGCCACCACAGCACAAGAAGGGAGTAAGAAAAAGTGCTTTTCCAATGCTTTAGGGTATACCTAAGTTGTATTAGAGATGCTCTAAGCAGCCTTGCATTTTTATCTTAGTATTGGCCTAACCAAAATGGGTGATAACTCATTTTGACCTATGGAACCAAACACTCAATGGGGATGTTGTGTGGACCCCTTAATCCCCCAGCTATAAGCAATAAAACATCCTTTCCTGGGTGACTGAGGCACTGATATACTGAAGGCAGAGCCTATGAATTTATCTATGTTTTCTCATGAATTCTTAGCTATCCTAGTGGTATGCACCCTAGGGGGCTGGGGCACCTCTTTTTGAGAGGTCATGGGTTCAATACCCAGTCAGCCTAGCTAAGTAGGATTATCCCATGTGACATGGCAGTGACCTCAGCGCTACAAGCCATGCCACCTCAGCACCTATGAAATGCAAAAACAAAGAGTGCACATCTCAAGATCGCACTGTGGATGAGAGTGAGCCCTTGAAGCAGTTTACCAATCAGTTTTTCTCAAACATGTAAACTATTTCATCCTGAGTTGCAATGTATGCTAATTGCTGTGGTCTATTGTTGATCGTTGTCTTTATCTAACTCTTTGTGACTGCAGCCCTTCATGCTTTGATCCTGATTCTCTTCTACTTGCTTATCGCTGGCTTGGGCTATCCTGGATTGGTTGTATTTCAACAATAAAACATTTTCCTCATCAAAAACAAGCAGCAGGAACCCTACACCAGCAGCAAGCAGCAGGAGAGGCACAACAAAAACACAGTGTTGAAATCACTATAAAACTTTCTTTCTGCGGGTGGTCCAGATGCATTGAGACCCACTGTTCAAGGATGATGTCGTCGAAAGAATTCTGCAAGGATTTGAGAGTTGTTTTTTTTTCCTGCATCTCTTCTGCCACCTTCTTGTAGAACTCCGGCAGGAGGATCCCGTCCAGTTTCTTCAGCGCATTCTGCGTGACTTTCTCCCTTTTGTTGTGGAACTTCTGCAGACCTTTCACAGCTTCCGGACCAGCATAGTAGGCAAACGTCATGAAATCTTTCCACAATTTATACGTTTTGTCCTGAAAATGACAAGGTTATGCGCGAGGCCTCGCGCAACGAACAGCATTGAAACAACGTTTAATGAACATACGAATTGACCAGGCTGCCAGTTCAGCGGTTGGAACCAGGGCACTCATCTGCACAGCATCCACAATGGCGATCTTGAGATTGCTGTACGTGTCAGGTAGGCCTCGCCGCCGCTGATCTTCAACAGAACGAATGAGGTTATCTGCTGCCTCATACAGCGGTATTGGCTCAACGTCCTTTGCGCTTCCTTGTGCTTGTCCCGCCAGCTTTGCACGGAAGGCCCACGGTGTCTCAGGCTTCAGAATATCGGCGATGCATGTAGTATGCCACTGCTGCAGATCCAGACACGCTGTGCGCCGCTTCTCCCGAATCTTCGCAATCGCTTCCACGCTGTGCTATCCAGATACACACCAATAATCGCCATTTGCAAATATGAGACACGTCCATGCGCGAGGGGTCGCGCAACGAGAAGAGCAAACAGTACGTTGGTAACATACTATTATCTTCCCAGAGAACGACGTGTAATGGGCCTGTTGGCGGTGCTGCTTCCAGTGACTCAATACACTTCTGCAGTAACTTCGTATCTTTCCGTCTGATCTGTCCCTTTGTCTTCTCCTGGTCGATTCTCACGTTGTCCAGCTCAACCTCCACCTGCCTCCCATCCGGCTTCAGGTGGTCCTCGATGTCAGTACCCATTGTCAGGCGAGGATCAGGTGTTTCCTTACTCTTCCTCCCGTTCTTTGGTGTTCCAGCCTCGGATCCCGAGGTCCCAGGGTCAGCGTCGATATCTTCCCGTTCCTCGGCTGTTTTTTTGGCCGGGCTTGCCATTCTGCGATAAGAAGCAAGCCTGTTTTGCAGGAAACGAAATATTAAAAAGGGTTAAAATCGTCAACAATAATGCATATGTGACGTGTTTTTAGCGAAAACGGGTACGGTATGGTTGAGAATGCAAAACCCGAGGGCCACGCAACTGTTTTTGACTAACAACCTTGCGCAAGGCCTCGCGCAAGAGAGGGGGTGTGAAAACCTGTTGTTTCATGCTGTTTGCGCGAGGCCTCGCGCATCACTGCATGCTCTCCAATCTTCTTCGAACGTTTCGCATCGTGTCAGTCTTCCTCTGCTCCTCCAACACACTGAGTTGGGGGATCAGTTCGGACAATTTTCGCTTAAAGCCAGCCTTAAGCGGCCCCTGCTGCATCAGCACCAACACCACAGACACAAGGACATGTTTGTAGTGGTTAGAACCCTTTGCAATTAGAAGGGACGGTAGAAAGTTAGGTACACCCCTGCGCGGCCAATGTGCCTGGATTGTACAAGTAGGCTCCGCACACCACCTAACCCAAGGTTTATATACCCGCTCTGCGTTCAAGTAAGCAGTTAACCGCTGACGCACGGAATTGACAAAGGAATTGGGGATTTTGCAGACGTTCACCCTGTGACCTTCTTTCCGGATAGTTATGAGATGGTACAGATCGCTAACATCTTCAATGGTCACTGCACCTCTGTTTTGGCCTTTCTCTGTCACAAGGCTGCAGAGCAGACTTCCACAAAACTCCTCGGCAAAAGCTCCTCCAGGCATGGCTGTGTGCCATGCAGTGTGGCACAATAACGCAGTTGCAACAGTGCGTTTGTACTTTAAAAGTGTGTCCCCCATGTTCAAACGGTCTAAAAGACACATAACGATCTGCAATCCCTCAGAAGCAAAAACACCCGTGTTGGCCGTCTCCCCAGCCCGATTGCACTGCCTAACGAGGTGTCCTAGGTATAGTAACATAGGACAGTATTGTGTTAACAGAACCTGCATGGCCTTACACACAGCGTACCGGAGGCAACTTCACCGATTTGCTGGACGTGCCAGCCCAAGGGAATGACATTTTCTGGTAAGGCGCCGTATGTGGGGGCCAATACCCAACAGCAGTGCACCAATGGTTATCTCCATTGTGATTAGCTTGGGAAAACAGGGGACTGTGTCACCGCTGCGCAGCAAACCTTTACGGAAGAAAGTCACAATCGGCCAAAATGAGCGAAATCTTTGTGTAACGCAAATTTGTACGCGTGCCCAAAAACACATAATATAGGGTGTGAACGCAAAAAAAGCCAGACATTCCAACCCGTTGTTTTTTCACCATACATCATCTTACAAATGTGGTAATGGATGTTGTCATCACATAAAACAGGGACAGCTGGTCGAGTGTGCTGCGCCAAGTCCCTAGTGAATTGCAGTAGGTTAAGAAGCGATACGTTGCCGCTTACCTTTTCTTTGCTTAGACATAGGGGTCGCCAATCTGGTCTCTTGGCAGGCACAGGGCGAATAATGTCAAGCGGTGCCCTAATGTTTCGCACAACAGGCCGCGTGCTTGCAAATCCTAGATCGCGCAGGATACGTGCAAACGTTCCCTCGGTGTTCACCAGCATGCGTGCAACAACAGGAACACGCCGTTCAAGCTCTTCCAGGCTAGGATGACCAAGCCAGTAGCGCGGTGCATCCCGCAGTAGCAAAACAGCCAACGCTGTTGCGTTGAGGCTTCCGTCGTTCTTGTCAGGGTTTGTGGTAAGCTGTTTTTTGTACCAGTTGTCCATCCATAACACAACCCACTGCTGGTGTATTTTGTTCCATACATGCCAATATCGCCGATATATGCACTTTTCCCCATAAATAGTGTGCTTCAAGGATTGCGGTGTTAAAAATGCTTCCATTATGCTTTGAACCCCAACCTTTCGGATTTACCCGAATAGGTGAGGAGGAAAGAAGAGATGGCGAAGCAATAGCACTACACAAGACACACATATATACACATGTAAGGAGTACTGATTTTCCAAATTTTTTATTATACTACGGTTTTCTCTGAGATCGTCGACGACAGGTCGTACCTTAGAGGAAAAACACAACTCTAAGGTTGGTAGACTGTGGGTTCAAACCCCATGGAGGGGGTATTTGAGGTCAAAAATTTCATTTTTCATGTATAATACCATTTTTGTGTATATTTTGAGGGTGCCCGTTTCAATGGAAGGTAGCAAAGGGCACCAAAAGAGCAGAAAACAGAGAAAACAAACCGGTTTTAAGGAGTTGGCCCATATATGGGGATTGTGTAGTGCTAGCTGAGCCAGCTGTTGCAAAAGGGAAGTGAAGCTTCGGTTTGCATCCATGCAAAAGCCCGAGGCTCATTTCTCTTGTGATACGGAGATGCGATTTTTCGAGTGACCACTTTTTGGTGAATTTTGGCCGTTTTGCCCAGATTGGCCACAAACCCCATCTCCCCCTTAATGTTCGGCCCGAGGTTGCGTGCGCCACTTGACCAAGGGTAAGGGCGATTCCGAGAGGGCACATAAACCCGCATCGAATGGGCTGCGTCCGCATGTGGCCTCTCCTCTTGAAGGGAGAGTTGTGAGTCACCCAATTTGGGGTATGTTGCCATTCTGCCCCATTTGTGTGTCATTTTCCCTCCAAGGCGGAAAATAGCTAAATGCGACTATGAGGGTTGGCAAGTGGCACATATCGGGACCTGAGTCTAATGTGTCTCAAGCATTTTCTGTTGGAAGGATCCTCGCCGTGGCCATGGAGATATGGAATCATGAGTGCGGGCCATTTTGGCCAAATTTTGCTGTTTTTGCCATTGTATGCCATATTGGAACTGCCATATCTCCATGGGGCAAGGGACATAACCAAAATTCAAGTGGAATTCGTGTAGCATATTACCGAAAGCTGAACCCCCTTGAGCTTCGTGTTTGCTCCTGCGGCCCATCCGGAGATATTCACCTTTTGGTGCCGTCCATGATCCCCTCCTTGGCACCGCATGCTGCTTTCTGCCCCATCCGTGTGGTCATCCCCTCGGTGAACAGTAAGCAGCCAGTGTGACAGCGAGCCAAATCTCAGGGCATGGAACAAGAGGGTATATCAGGGATTGTGAATCAAGGCTTGGCGCGACAAAATTGCCAAGGTTTCCTACCCTGGACGGTCACCCGAGACGGCCGATTTTGCCATTTTGGCTGTCGTGGATCCAGTTTGGACTGTCACCACGCCGAGTGGCGTGGAGATCTTTGATAGCCCAGGGCATGGAAGTCTTCATTGGACTCCCGGTCGATTGCTTGTGGGGGGGCTGATCTGATCTCTAGGCCGGCGTGGAGATATGTCATTGGGGATACCTTCAATTTTGGGTCATTTTGGGTAACCGAAATGACCCCCTTTTGGGACCCCACTTTCACCCCCCCGTGTGGTCAATTGGCGGCCCCATATCTCTATGCGCATAATGAGGCCGGACCTAATTTCAAGTTGTGCACTTAGATGAAGGTCCTAGGTCCTGCCTCCTATTCTGTGAGCTATTGGCCTTGCCCTGTCCGTGCGAGCCACCCGTGGGAATGACTCCAATTTTCGTGAATTTGGCATCATGACCCCACTTGGCGAACCCGTGGTGCCCTGATGCCGGGGGCTCAGACGGAACCAGGTTGGGTGAGGGCTCCAAAAAACTCGTACCTGGGGGGCATAGAGTCAGTTGCCTCGTCCCTACCTCGGGATGGTCCGGACGAGGGGTCAATTATAGGGTTTTTCAAGCTAATATCAGTTTGGGCTGAAACAGCCCATTTTCAGCTACCAACTCCTAGAGGATAATGGCGGGGCCTTATCTCTAGCTCAAACTTAGCCCACGCAAACTGCAACCTCTTTTTCACCTAAAGAACGGCATTTGTGTGCAAAGAAAAGACGCGCAGTTTCCGCGTGTTTCCACCTGAAAACTGAGAATTAAAAAAAGAAGGAATCCCAAACATATTTTCTTAGGCTATCAGCGGAATGCAAGTAGTCAGAGGTATGAAAAAAACTTTTTTTTGGCATGTCGAGTGCGCGAGGCCTCGCGCACTCATTAATGCAGAATGTGTATTTCCCCATGGTCCTGAATAAACAGTATCCCATGCCAAATGAGGCTCTGATGTCTTAATGGTTGCCTCATGGTGTACCGTTCGGGTCATGTCAGCAGCAAGAGTAATCAATCAATGGACCTTTTGTACACACCATGCACCATGTAAGGTGTAATAGATGTAAATAGCGGGTTGCCCTCATTTCTTTCCTAAACACACGATTTTCAGTTAGTTTACCTACAAATGAGGTGCCCAGCCTCCAATCTTTTGGGGCTGTACAACGCTAGGTCACAGGACGTATGAAGCAAGTGCTCTAGAGGAGGATAGTCTAATCGTTACTCTTGAGCTCACTGTTTTCACAGGATTCCAAAGTGGAGGAATCTCAAAAAGCCTTTTGGAGGCTATCGGCAGAATGCAAGTAGTCAGGGGTATTGAAAAACCCATGCTTCTAGCATGTTGAGTGCGCGAGCCCTCGAGCACGGAGTGTTCCGCTGTGCAAGTCTTTAACCCATATTGAATCTTGCAGTTTTGCTTTTGCTCCATCATTGCTTCATGCCACTTCCCATGTCAAAAACTGTTCAGAACAAAGCCTGAAAATCTCACTCCAGGTGGCTGAGTGCGCGAGGCCTCGAGCACTCAGCCTCCCCTAATGAGTATTTATTCGTGTGGACATGTACAGGATGTGTGAACAGCGCCCATCTTTAATAGTTTTCCAGACGATCCCAAAATTGGTATTCTTCAAATTAGCCAACAAAAGTTTTTTTCGGGGAAAATGACCGGTAAACCCTCTGATTTTGGACTAAAGAATGGTTATTTGACCCGCCTAAAAACAGCAAAAAATGGGCAAACCTGATGAAAAATGCATTTTTTGGGAGGGTTTGAAAAACAGTTTTTTCAAGATGGCAAAAAAAACTATTCTTTTCGGTGACAAAATCTAGGTGCTTAGGTGAAAAAAAGGGGGTGCAGTTTGCGTGGGCTAAGACAAAGGGGAGTTGGGACCTGCTGTTAAGGGAGCATAGGGAGCCACTGTCAGTTGGCCTTGGAGCCCCTTGGTTCCCAGGAACTCCCCTGTGGCTGGGCGGGACACCCTACCCTACTGGCAGGGTTTCAGGGTCTTGACTAAGCAGGGCATGGGTTGTGTTTGAGCCCCCGCCCCCGCCAGCCACTGAGAGGGTCGGACCTGGGATTGGGATATGAGTTGGGACTGAGTGTCTATAGTCCTGTGATGCACTTACCCCAGTCCAGTCTTAACCCCATGTGTACATATCCTGATGTGTTGCTGTACATACTTTTGTTCCCTTGTTTCAGAGTGGCAAGGATCCTGAAACGCTTTGTCACATGACATGAGCATGAGGATGCCCCTGTGAGCGCAGTGCTTTGCCTGCCTGTTTGCTTGTGCGTGTTCGTCGCAGCGTCTTGTGGCCAGGCCCCCCACGGGAACGCGTCAAAAGCGTTTCACCGCCGCGGGGTTACCCATCCCTCGCGTGCCACTCGGGGCCGCCTGAACCCTGAGCACCACGGGCTTCGCAGCGCCACCCAGAGCATCGCCCTGAGCCTCAGCAACAGCGCCGAGTCCGTGAATGAGGTGTAGCGACCGGAACTCCGACGTCAGCGAGTTCCTTCGGCCAACCAGTACCGGCCGCACTCCCAGCTGCATCACTGACCTCCACCACCACCATCAGGCGTCTGGGTCCCAGCCCTGTAGATAGAGTGGACCACGACAACCGCTTCAACAGCCACCCCCAGGACTAGTCCATCGAGAGGAGCGAGCGCCCATGGTGAACTGGCTGGCAAGACGTGGCCGCTGCCCCACCCCCATGCTGTGTACCTGCTGCGTGGGTTGGTCTGGGGTCAGCACTACCGCCAGAGCAACCCCCAGTGCGAGGGCGGCATGCCCGGGAGCTTCGAGCTCCGCGAGGATATGGGCGCCGACCGCCTGCAGGCAGTGGAAGACTGGCTGCGGGTGGACGGATACGCCTACCGCTTCCGCCAGAAGCGCTGGTGGGTTTGGACCCGCCCGGACCGGCCCGGCGAAGGGCTGCGCCCCGACGAGATGGATGAGGACGAGAATTCCAACGACCACCCGTCGGGCGCTACCATCAACATCTCTATATGGGACACGATCGAAAAGAAGTTCCGAGAACCGGGGGACGAGCGTACGCTGCAGGGCAGCAACAGCAGCGCGTCCCCTGGGAAGGAGAAGCGATCCGCCGGGGACAAGAAGCGGGACAAGAAATGGTGGGAGTACCAGGAATCCCGGGCCGCCGAAGCCGCCCAAGCCGCGGAGAACGAGACCAAGGGTGGAACCCCAGCCCCCAGCCCCCAACGGACGAGTGGCGGTCACCACCCCGGCCACACCACCCTTGGCAACTTCCTTGAAGTCGCCAAGAAGGCCAAGGCCAAGCCCCGTCAGCTGCAACTGAGGAAGTCAGGCCCCAGCAGCGACGTGGGGTCGGCCCACCGTGGGAGGATGCCGGCCGACGAGGCCAGCTCCAGCAGCAGCGTTGCTCCCGGCCAAAGGGACGTGGCCCGCGCCTGCGAGCGTGCCTGTGGGGTGTCAAGCAACCTTCGGGTTGCCCGGCAATGGGCCACGCAGCAGAACGCTGCCATAGAGGGTGCCGTCGGCATCGCCCAGGAGGAGGCTGCAGAGCTGGGCAGAGGCATGGTCTTCAATGCCTCGACCGTGGCGGCCATCGCGGCCGGAGTCACGGCTGCAGCCGCACAGGAGGCAGCGGCTGCCCGGGTCAGCGGTGAAGTGGCGGCAGCCGCCCAGGAAGCCCGCCTGGCCCAGGAGGCCATTGCCCGTAAGGAGGCCGAGGTGAAAGCGTTGGAAGAGGCACTTGCCCAAGAGAGGGCAAGGAAGCAGGCGGAGGAAAGGTCCCACGCCGAAGCAACGGCCAAGGCCCAAGCGAAGGCCGCCAGGAATGACGCCATCGAGGCCGCGCGACGGAAGGTCGCTGAGGAGAGGGCCAAGACGGACGTGGAGCTGGCAGCCTTGGAAGCTGAGAAGGCTCGGCTGCAGCGGGCTCGGGAAGCCGAGGCTGCCCGTGCCTGAGAAGACGCCGAAAGGCGAGCTGCCGCAGCCACGGCCGCAGCAATGGAGGAGGCGGAGGCCAAGCTTCAGCGCAAGACACCCCGCGGAGGATCCAAAGTGGAGACCCTTTGAAAGCTCTTCGAAGGAGACGCCTCCTCCAACATGAAGCTGGACCTGGAGGAGGACAACACTGGCAGCAGTGGGGACAGTGGCCCCACCGCCTACCGATGAAGGAGGGGTAAGGGGAAGACCCCTGCCAGGGCACAGAGGCCAGCAGGCGTACATCCCCACAACTCCGACCCCTTCTTCACCGCCAGCGATGGGGACGGACGAGGCCCCCGACATCGCCGGGGAATGGCTGGCGGAGGGGCGGAGACGTCCCCATGGAGCCGGAGGGTGAGGGTGAGGATCTCCCTCCTCCCTACCGGAGTTCTCAGTCCACCGCGTGCGAGACCGAGACGGTGAGGTGGGGCGACATGGACGAGGATGAAGACATGGACTTCGGCTACACGGAGAAGCCCCCACCGGGACCCCAAGGCGGAGGTCCGCCGGGTACCCCGAGCGGAGGACCATCAGGACCCCCTGGAGGACGTCCACCAGGTGGAGCCCCTGAAGGCGGACGCCCTGGCGGGGGAGGACCCCCTGGACTGGGCGGGCCCAGCAGAGGCCCTCCTGGAGGACCCCCTGGGGACTCCGACCGCCCACCGGGAGATGATGACCCGGAGGCCACCTGGCGATGGATCGTCTACCTCCGCAGGAGGGTCCAGGCCCTCGAGCGCGAGGTAGACACGGGGAAAAGCGAGATGATCCGCATTGCCAGGGTCGCCGCCGGCGCACAGAAGGAGCTGGACATCGCCGGGACGGAGATGGTCAAGATTGCCAAGGTCGCCACCGCCGCCCAGAGGGAGCTGGACATCGCCAGGGGCGAGACCAGGCTGCTGAACAAGGTCATCAACGGCCTGCAGCAGAGGTTGGACAGGCTGGAAGGCCGTGGGAGCGTCTGCAGCGACCCCCAACCCCTGGAGTCCGGCTCGTCGGACGACGGCTGGGGAACTGGACCAGGTCCGGGCAGAGCCGACGCCCCCGGCAGAGCCCCCAGGAGTCGCCCCAGCACCAGTGCCCCATCTCTCAGCGCCCCCTTTCATCACAGCGCGGGCTGCCATAATGAGCGCGTGCCGCCTGGCAGTGGCAGTGAAGAGTGATGTGACGAGTGGCTCAGTGCAGAGTACCACAACCGCCGTACTCCACCGCGGACACCGGTACGCCTCCGACGCCCCGCACCAGTCCCAGAGCCACTCCCAATCACTGGGGGGCGATGCGGTGGACTCAGAGATGAGGTCCCCGGAGGGGACGTGGAGTGGGATGTCATCGGAGGCGAGGAAGACCTCGAGGAGTTCGGCATTACCTTGCCACGTGGTGTACGACGGGAGGCCGCTGAACGCAGCTGCCGGTGCCGTGATGAGGAGGCGTACATGGAGGGAGTACGGCGTGAACATCTAGGTTCGTCATACATGGAGGAACCCCGGCGTAGCGGCATGGATACCGCGGAGGAGATGGAAGTGGCAGCCGTGGGAGTCCGTGGGGGACGCCGATGGGAATCTCGGTCAACCTCGCGGCCGGCGTTCATGGTCTCTACGGCTGCGGATGCTGCCGTGTGGGAAGACCTGAAGGACATCAAGCCCCCCACGTACGATGGCAACCCCCTCAACCTCCACCGCTTCTTGGAGAAGCTGGACGATTGGGGGATGACCGTCACTGAAGACATGGATCCCGCAGAGGCGGAGAAATATGTCTTCAAACGGTTCAGGTGGTGCCTGCCGGAGGTGCTCCAAGAGCTATACTTCGTGGCGATCAAGGAGGGGAAAATCAAGACCCTCAAGGAAGCCAAGAAGTGGCTCAACGAGCAGAAGCGTGTGGACGCTCGGCAGGTGGCTGCCAAGCGGTGGAGGGCCATCAAGCTTCAGCATGATGGTCGGGAGATCCGCCTACGGGACTGGCGGGACTTCCAGGGGAAATACACCCTCTTCCGCCGCAACGTGGAGGACTGGAACTGAGGGTGACGAGCAGGCCCGCCTGCTCTCCATGCTGCCGGAAGCATGGATGAGAAGAGTCACCAAGGAGGAAGCCAAGAGAGCCAACTCCAACCACACGTTCGGGATGATGCTCCCCAAAGAGTATCATCCAAACGTGGTGGCTTGGACAAACAAGCATGTCGCGCGGGACTTCAAGCGGCGAGGGCTGCGGAACGCCCTCCTCATCACCGTCACGGGCGATCGCGAGAAGACCGCGATGTTGCGCCTTGACGAGTGCGACGTGGGCGGCCGGACCCTCCGTCTGCAGGCCATCCCGGCGCGGATGACCTGCAACGAGGTCTCGGAGTGGGTCGGAGAGGAAGTGCTCAAAGAGTACAGAAATCTCCACCACACCCGCGGTTTGAAGGCCGGTGACTGTGACGTCAACTATGTTGGCGAAGGGTCTGGCGGGGAATCTGCCATAGACCCAGCGGGAACCGAAGGCGGTGAGGCCCGCGACGATGATGACGACGACGATGAGCCCGCCGAGACAGCCGTTTGTGCCTTCTTAGCCAACAACCTGAACGTGGGGAGCAACCAGGGAAGCTGGAAGCCCCTGCAGAAGGGTTCGAAGAAGAAGGAGAAGAAGGACCCACGCCGCATGGGCGACCCTCCGCTGTCCTTTGGGGAGTTCTAAAGAAGGTCCCTACCAGGACCGGCCCCCGCTATGCCCCTTCCGCCTGTAACCCCTGCTGATTTACTCCGGATCAGTGATTGCATTCATCAAATTCCAAAGGGTCCAAAGTCCAAAAATATAGAAATAAAATCCTCCTTCAACCCTGACACAGCAATCAGATCCCACAAATACGGCAATAACCCAATTCACAATCCAAATCAGGCTGCGGGCTTCCGTTCAGCACACCGGTCGTCTCACTGTGGCGGGCATGTACAAAAATTGCACCAAAGAGGAAAGCCCTAAAATTGGCATATGAACACAAATAAAGCAAAGTTGGGGAAAGATGGAAACGTACACATTCACAGCCATAGACCCCTCATTCCCTGGACTCAAGACCTTCCTATGACTCACCAACATGATGCCCTGAACCCAATCAAATAGAATGGCTAAATGCCATGTGTCAAAAGTCACTACATAAACCCCAAAAATGTGTTCACTCCCAAGCCTATATATCCTAGCCCAATAGGGGAGGTGGCGTGTCATGGCCTGGAGTGGCACTCAGGACCATGCCCTACCCTGACATAACCTTGGTTGGACTTGGAGTCAAATGGGCTTGGAGAACTGCCCCATGATGATGACCTCACAACATGGCAAAATCAGGTAAATCACACCATTATGCCCAAAAGTCAATTATATACTCAAAAATACATACGGCAAATATCCAAATGCTCCATGCACGTGTCGAACCGGAGAGTAAAATACCAGGGTGATATAGACCAAAGGTCCATGCCCCAAAATATCCCATCATTGGCTCCGAAACCCTTCCGGTTATGTACATGACATGCTTCACAAGTCAGCTCATGAGTTTGAGACCTAATTTTGTGAGGCCTCATGTGCCAAGCCAAAGTGACCGCGTGATCCAGCATATGGTGAGGTGCAACACCGAAGCATATGCCAACATATAAGCAACATACCATAGTTCACAGATCTCTAGGCACTTTACTGTTAGCCGACCAGTTGAGCACATAAAACACACAAATGAGCAAAAATTGAGGTCAAACACATGAAAATATGTCCAAATACAAAGTTGTCATGATAGTATATCTCTATGCTCACCCATGATATCCGCTCATGGTTCAATACACAAATGATTGGATCCATTTGCGAACAATTCCCCCACTTGGATCCCCAATCGGACGCATGGAGATACCTTCGCCACTCGTATCTACATGCCCCATGAACATGGGAGTGCACTCATGGATCTCTTTGCCAAACATACCATGAGCAATACATACGCGGTAGACTTAGTCTAGCGCTTTGAATTCCACAATTGGGACATGGGCAAAGCCCTTGTCACGTGTGGCTCCCCATCTCTTCGGCCACACGAAGATATATAACATGGGCGTGAGCATATCGAAGCACATACCATGCATATAACACATACCCTCAAAGGTGGCTCCCACCATGGTATGCCATGCCCCTCCATGGACATGACTTCACGTTAAAAATACGTGGGAACCCAAGGAAAGTATCTATGCAACGCCAACACTCATGCAGTACACTCGAAAGTCGCAATAAAATATTCGGTTGCACGGTCCAAGAGTTATATATCACTTTCTACCCTCTTGACCATTATCCCTTGCTATAACGGGCATGTGTACATACCAAAGGCGTTTGATGCTTCCTAAATGTAGTTGAGACTAAGGCGCTTGCAACCCAACCTTCCCTATTCTCTCTCCTCACACTCGCGCGTAGATATGGCCCTTCCAAGTGGTCCCACAATTCACTTTTGTTTCCCTTATATCTCCAAGTCAAATGGGTGGCAAGTATAAGGGAAACCTGATTCAGGCATAGGGAAAAGAGTATGACCACTCGAAGAAGACCAAATCAAGTGCGGCGATGTCGAAGTCGAGAATCCGATTTCGACATCACGAAAAATTCAGATTAAAGTTTCGAGTGCTTATTTAGAAAATTGTGAAGGCAACGAACCCTTTACAGATGAAATCTGACCCTTCATCGGAGTTTCCGCCAAAATATCTGGAAATAACAGTTAACCAATCGGTTAACGCAAAATCGCGAGCCAACTGACAGTCGCCGATACATTGACCATCAGAACGAAAGGCTGAAAAATTACGGAAACATTATGATAATAAAACCCTGTTGATTCCTGATATTCTGATATATAAATCTCAGCTGGCGGCGCCTCGGTACTGAATATGGCCGCTCATAGCCGGAATGGCCAAACCTATCACACTATCACATCGGGTTAGGTCAGGTGGATGAAAGAGTATGATATCAGCCAATGGCGGCTTGCCGGCACATAGATACACACCCCAAGTGACCCAAAGATGGCCACGGGGGTCGGAACCGGCTTCACCCCCCTTCTCAGAGCGTTGTCACCGCTCGGAAGTCGTTGAAGAGAGGACGGGAGGACCCCAATGGGCTCCGACCCCCCCCCCATGTCCCAAGGACACATGGAGGCCCCACACACGTCGTAGGCGTCCCCCACGCCCCAAGGGAGGGGTGAGGACACTGATAATCGGTGCCCTACGCCATATCCGGTCTCCTCTTGATCTACAACATGGACCAAGGGGATCAAAGATAGAGAAACGTCGTCGATCGATCTAAATACGTATACCACGATGAAATATATACGTGGAGATCGAGTGAAGGGGGTATATGGCCTATCAAGGCCGAAAAATCCCCGGATGAACGCCCTCACCCGTCTCCTCAATCACAGAAACAAACAAAATGCCAAGGGGGATCCATTACGGTGCTACAGCAGCAACCAAATGGACCAGCACGTCCTTGACATCCAAAGAAATATTCTTCTTCTTCAGGTAGTCCATCCAGACCGTGGTGTACCTCGGCACAAAACTGCTCGGAGGCTCCCACGAATCCCTGGATGCGGCGAATCCCTTCCAACGGACTTTATAAAGCCTACCCCCAGGCGTCCCCGGGTCCGGCTTGTCCGCCAGGATCTTCTCAGCGGTGAAGTCGTCGTCCTCACCCTCGTCGTCCGAGTCCACATCGCCGGCCGTGAACTCGAAGGTGACTGGACGTCCGCTGGGGTCTGGTGCTCGGGGACGAAGCTGGGTATGGTCGCGGTCCAGGATCTTGTTACCCCCCCCACGAGCCGCATACACATCCTGCCCGACCTTCCGAACGATTACCCCGAGCACATACCAAGATGCCTGCCGATGCCTGGACAGGACATCCTTGTGGTGCCGCTCCACCCACACGGTGTCTTGGAGTGCATACCTCTGGACTTTTCCCTGCTTGAAGTACTTGGCCCTCTTGTCATGCTCGTCCTGTATTGCTTTGCACACCTTTGTCGCCGTGTCGTCCGCCTCAGCCATCATGGCGTTCGCATCTCGGGCCACTTTGCCATGGTTCAACCACGGGAGAGTGCGTGACACTCGATCCCGTAGGAACAGGATTCGATGGGGCAACAGTCCAGTGGGCCCCGGAAGGTCGTGATACGCTTGGAGTACCCTCCACAGCAAATTGTACCAATTCCGGCCCGGTTCGTCAATGTGCAGCTGGCGGAACTTCTCGAACATCTGCCGCCCGGCCACCTCAGCCCGACCATTCGACCGGCTGTGGTATGCCACGGTCTTGGCGTGCCGAATTCCCATGTGCTTGCACATCGTCTTGAACCACGTCCCCACGAATTGACTGCCCCGATCGCTGCAGATGACAGCTGGGACATCGAAAATCGTCAGCCAATGCCTGATCATGGCATTAGCGACGGTCTTGGCCTGCAGCCCCACTCCATGCTTGTCCTGCTTGTCCTTCTTCTTGGACTTCTTGCCCGGGACTGCCACGATATACCCGCTGTGCCTGTCCACCGCCAGGATGACACAGTCGTATGTCTCTCCTTCCACGGTGACCTCCGGCATGGCGAACACATCCATGGCCACGGACCGCATAGGGGCCTCCGGTATAGCCGTGTACACCGGGTTGCCCTCTGTAGAGTGGTTGGGGCTCTTCGTGGCCCGACACACGGCACAGTCGCTGCAGTACCTATCCAGGATGGCATAGTACCCCGGAGGGAACTTCAAACGCCACTCCAGGTCCTGCTGCATCTTGTCTCGGCCAGGGTGCATGAGCTGGGCGTTGTGTCAATGGTCAATGAGCTCCTCCACTCGGTTTTCGGGCACCAGCAGCTTGTCCTTGAGGAACAACTTGTCGCCATCCTCGGTCAAGCCCTCGGGCCATTCGTCGTCCGACGGGGCGCTCACGGCATTCCAGTACTTGCTCCAGTGCTCAGATGCTGCGTAGTCATCCGACCAGTCCTCTGTGAGCACCGACCTGACTAGCTCTACAGGGGCCACCATCCATTGCTCGAGGGTTTCCTCTCGAATAGCTTGGACGCGGGCACCCCGGAACTTGGCCAGGTCCGTACGGTTTGCCATCACCACAAAGCACTTGACCCCCTCTTGCTCCATGGCCTTCTCCATCTCGATGATGCGCTTGACCTCCTCGGTTTCCTCGGCGTCCCCATGGCTGGATATGTCCATCCAAGCCTTGCCCGCGGGGTAGGCCCATCGACTGAGGCAATCTGCCACAGTGTTGTCCTTCCCCCGGACATATACGACGCTGAGGTCGAACTTGGCGAACGTCTCATGCCATCGGGCCCTCCTTGCTGCCGGTCCCGAGGGGGTGTCGACGTGCTCCTTGTGCCAGCTCTGCAAGGACTGATGGTCCGTGCAAACCACCACCGGTTGCAATCCGATGTGGCCACACCACTTCCTGAGCGCACAAACAATGGCGTACGTCTCCTTCTCCCTCGCGGTCGTGGTGCCGCGTTGGCCCTCGGCCAGGATTCGACTCCAAAACGCCACGGGTACGTGCGACCCGTCGTCCCGGATCTGCTCGAGGACTGCACCTACAGCATAGTCCGAGGCGTCCGTCCGGAGCACAAATCCCTTGTCCGGGTCCACCAGGAATAGCCCCAGCTGCCCCAGGAGTCGCTTCTTCAGGCGGCTGAACGCATCTTCGGCCTCACGGGTCCAGGTAAGCTTCTTCTTGCTCCCCTTCCGGCCATCGAACTTCCCCACCTGCAGCATCTTGTGCAGCGGCCCCGAGAGTTCTGCATACATCCGGACATAGCCCGAATAGTAATTGCAGAACCCCATGAAGGACCGGAGTTCGCTGATGGTCTGGGGCTTGTCCCAGTGGTGCAGGGACGCCAGCTTCCCAGCCATCGGACGGCGTTGCCCGTGACCAACCACGTGACCCGCGAACTCCACTTCCTTCACGAAGAGTGAGGCTTTGGAGGGCTTGCACACCATGTTGTCCTTGTCCAACTCGCTGAGCACTCGGCGCAGATCCTTCTCATGCGCGTTGATGAGCTCGTCCTCAGTCATGTTCTCCGTGCCGGACCCGATGATGATGTCATCCACGAAGGGATCGGCACAGTCCCGGACAGGACCGAGTAGGTCCTCCATCATGCGCTGGAAAGCGGCGTTGCCATTCTTGGCGCCCATAGGCACCACTTTCCACTGCATGGGCCCCAGCGGCATCGACATCGCCGTGCAGGGCCTGGAGTCCGGGTGGAGCGGCATCTGGTGATAACCGTGTTTCAGGTCCAACACCGTGAAAATCCGCTTTTTCTGTTGTTTTTGGAGGATGGAGTCGATCAGGGGAAGCGAGTACGAGTCGTGCTCGGTTTGCTCGTTCAAACCCCTGTAATCCACCACCAACCTCCACTCGCCCTTCTCCTTCTTCGGCACGATGAAGGCTGGGCTGGCCCATTCACTGTCGGAGGGTTCGATCCATCCTCGCTCAATGAACTCGGCCAACAACTTCTTCATGGCCTCGGCCCGATCGCCCTGAAGTTGGTACTCCCGATGACGATAGATCTTGGGGTTCGGCTTCAGCTTGATCCTCGCTGTGCCAAACCTCCCACGATCTGGAGGGTTCTTGTTGGCGACGCCACTGAATAGCCGCGGATAGGCATGGATCAGCCTCTCCTTCAGCTCGGCGACCTTCGGGTTCTCCTGGGCCTCTTCAGCCGCTTGCTTCGGTATCGATACAACCGACCGCACTGGGGTGTAAGCCTCTTCCGGGTCCGAATCTGACTTCTCCTCGTCCGATATGCCGTCTTCATCGTCGTGGGGCATGCTTCCCACCGATAATCTTCGAAAATTTTCGGCCTCGGGCTGGTGCTCGTCGCTACCGGTTCCCACTCTTGGAAAACCCCACGTTGGTGGGTCCGACCCGACCGGACCATCGTATTGGTCCGCGATGTGATTCATGACCCTCGCCACGAACTCATCCTTCTCGTACTTGCCGGTGACCAACATCTTGTCGTCCCACCAATGCGGAGATGTGACCATGGCCCGCCTCTTCTTGGCTGCCACACAGTCGTGCATCCCCATCCGCATGTAGTTGACGACGTCGTCGATCTCGGCGTGCAACAGGACGTCAATGCCATCAATTGGCTGATCCGTCCCCTCCTTGGGCTCCAACATGACCTTCATGGGCACCGCCTCCACCCTACGGATGAATGCTTCATCACTTGTGGGCTGGGCTTGCGCCCCATCCACCAGGAAAGCCTTGGTACCCCACACTTGACCCGGGGAGGGCATTGATACACCCTTGGCGTCGATGAACAACTCCTCCTCTGGCCCGAATGACATCTCGTTCAGGGTGATGGAGTCCAGCGTCGACTTGAGACGATCCAGCGGACATGGGGTGGATCCTATGCCGGTTATGACCAGGATCCCCTTCGCCCTATCCGCGATGATCTTCTCCACCGTGCGTCTGGTATTGTCCAGGGAGCCATGCCAATACATGGGCCCCCACTCCTTCAAACCCCAATGCCTGTGCCAGGCTGAGTCTCCTCGATGCCAATGCCTCCTACACTTCCGCAAAAGTGGGGCATCCCGGGAAGCGAAGACGTCCGTCTCGGGCGCTTCAGCTCCCAGCGTCTGAATCATCCTGGCGTGCACTTGCGGCGCCATTCCATACTCCGTGAGCTGAACTCCACGGTCTCCTCTGGACTTGGCACCCACAGCTTGCACCGCTTGGACGATCCGATCCTCTTCCTCAGCATTCCATTGGGATGATCCGCATGCATAGTCCGTGGACAGCCATGTTAGGCATTCATCATCCCCCCGGACCAGCGTTGCACGATGGGGAAGGGCTCCAATGGCATTGGCCACCATGAAGTCATACCCCATGATCATATCCCAATCGGTAATGTCGGCCACATAGAAGTTCCCGGATAGAGTGCTTCTCTTCGCCTGATCAGGGCGGTTCAAGCGCTCATGCTCCCAGAATTCCATACTGATGGTGGCCTCATTGGTGCCGCCACCCATAATCTCTCCGTTGGCGACCTTCAGGCGGACCGGTCTCCGGCTGGGCTGCAGGAGTTCCTCCTTGAACAACCCTCTCCGGACCAGGCTCACCTGGGCACCCGTATCCACTAACACATCCACCACCTTCTCCTCTCGTCCGCACCTTACTCGCACTTTCAAGTGCAACTGCAGCTCGTCGCCATGAGGTGTATGGACGACTCTCACGGCATGCAACTCTAGCACGTCCGGGTGCATCAGGACTTCAAGGGTATGGTCACGGACGGTGTAGATCTTGGGTTGGTCCTGCCCGTCCACGGGGCTCTCCGTGGTCGCTCCTTCCTTCTTGCCATGTCCCGTACCCACATGTACTTCCCTTGGCAGGGCGCTCCAGGGGTTGAGAGTGGCGAAACTCAGTGGTTTTGGCTCTTCCGGAGCCTTCTTCGGCATCCGATGTGCCTTTGCTTTCTCAGGGATTCCGCTGATTTTCGGAGGAGAGACCTCTGAGGTCCCACTCCCGTGGGGGCTCCTCTAGACTTGGCTTCCCGCAGCCCCTTCCGGCTGCGATCCGCCAGGACTTTGTCCACCACGTTGCTGGGCTTTGGGTTCCTCCAACGACCTCAACATGTCGTCAGCCACCTCCTCGATCGACCTCACTCGTTGGTCTTGGCCAGGTCCACCACCATAGCCTCTTCCTCCGCCTTTTCCTTGGCCTTTGCCTTGGCCTTTTCCCCCGTCTCCGCCCTTCGCCTTCCAATCGGAAATCCGCTGCTCCTTGGGCCTCTTCTCGGGTTGAGCGGCAAAGTAGGCCTTCTTGTCCGCCTCATACACCTTGCACTGACGGTGGTCGTGTGCATGGTTGTTTCCCTTGCCATAACAGACCCAGCACCCGTCGTGCTGAGATCTGTACTCTCGGAACGAGAGCGGTGGGTTCCCGATCCTCCTTGGCGCGTTGCCCTTCTTGGGTCCCATCCGGCTCCATCTGGACCGATCCTGCCCATGGTCCCTCACGTTGTGCGACACAAACGCGAAGAAATGGGCCTCCTCGTGATCCTCCCGGGACCAGTGGTCTTGACCACTTCCACTACCATCCTCCGAGGAGTTGGCCGTGTCCTCCTGGATCTCCCGATGATGGCGGTCTTCTCGGTGGCCTCGTTGTCCATGACCATGTCGATCCTGCACGTGTGCCTCGTTCTTCGCATTGAGCTTCAAGTCCACCGTGATGTACTTCACGATCTCGTCCAGGCTCATGCGGGCGAGGATGACTTGCATCCTCAGCGGCTCCCCGCGCCTCCACTCCACGTTGTTGAGGCGCAGCAACCTTTGCCCCATGGAGTCTCCAAACACCTCCACATACACGGCGTTCTTCAGTCCCAAAATCCGGTTGGGCTCGCCCAGGTTATTCCTGAAGAACTCCATGATACCCGCATGGGTATCCTCCGCCGCCATGATCCTCACCGCCACCCGCTTCTTAGCGCGCTTCTTCTCCTCGTCCTCCACTCGCCTCTTCCAGTTGCCGGGGAGGACGTCCTTCAGGAGGTGGCGGATCTCGCTGGCCTCGTTCCAGTCCTCCACCAGCTTGAGGCATCTGCGGTACTTCCGCAGATACCGGTTCCACTCCCGGACCCTCAACTCACCGCGGTCCAGCGGCAGCGGGATGGACCACAAGTCCTCCAGCTTCTGGTCCGGAGCGTCCACCCGCTCCTCATCCTCCAACCACTGGAGGCAGGCCTGCTCCGTACGGATCAATCCTTCCCGGATCTGATCCCGTAGCTCCTCCTTCAGGTCCTGCGCCAGCTGGTGTGGGAATGTCCGGCATACCCACTTGTCCCGCGGCGCTCCCCGCATCTCGCCGACGACCTCCTCGGCGAAGTCCTCCCAGTCCAGGATGAAGTCATCCAGGTTCGACGGGTTCCCGTCGTAATAGGGGATTTTGATTCCCCTAAGGTCGTCAATTCTGATGGCGTCTCCGACGTACCCAGCCACCACTCCACCGAGACGGATACGGCCTGTGGCCGGGGGGTGTGAGTACACTCCCCGTACATCCCTCTCCTCCATGGAGTGCGGTCCAGTTGGGCCTGAACCCATGGGGTTTGGAATGCGGGAAGGACTTGCTCCATCGGCCGTCCATATCCCCGTGTTGGGATCCTTCGCCCACAGGTTTCCGCTCGAATGACCTTGACCATGTCCGTCGGCGCTTCCCATGGTTCGCCCCTGCATGGTCTGGCTCTGGATCTCATCTTCAGCATAAACTACCATATTCGTCGTGATCGGTACATCCTGGGCGGCATGGGACATCTGTACCGTCAGGCTCCTCGGGTTCGTGGTTACGTGCCCTTCCCGCATGGACCCAGCCGGTGCCGTGTGTTCCCCGAGCATTGTGGATTCGCTGAACGTGGGAACAAACGGCAGCGCACCCGGGTCAACACGCGGAGGCGCGTATGGTGCCTCTGCAGGGCCGCCCATGGGTTTATCCATGGCGCTCCTGAGGCTCTTAACCCGCTCCACCAGCTCTGCCGCGGCCGGCTTTGCCGGGAGCTCCGGACCCGAGGCGAGGGGCTGTAGCTCCTCTAGCCTTTTCAGGCGTCCCGACATGTCCTCCACCAGGTGGAGGAGGCTGTCCACCACTCGCTGCTGCTTCTCCAGGGCCAGCTCCAGATTCTCCCGGTACCGGTCCCGTTCCGCTCGCAGCTCCTCCATGTCTTTCTCCGCGGCCGACTGGTCGTCCAGGATCCCCGCGACGTCCTCCTCTAGACCGTCCTTGGCGTTGTCCAGGCGGTCAAGGCGATGCACCATGGCGTCCATCCCCATCTTCGGGTACTTGCCCATGGGGAAGGACACGTGCTCGCAGTGGCACGCAGCGTGCTTTCCGCCGGATTCAGCGCATCCCGCGGTTCTCGGCACCTCAGACTCGTCGCCCATGGGCGTATCGCCTATGGCGTCCGTCTCTGGTCCCGGGTGCCGGGGCACAGGTGCCGTCCGGACCCTGGCTGGCCTCTCCAAGCCCTCGGCGTCGTGCCCCAGGCTGGGTTCTGGGGCCGTGTTCGCCCTTGTGGGCGGTCTGGCCGTCTCCTCCGACTCCGAAGGTGGCTCATAGGCTGTCCGATAGCCCTCGGAGTGCCCCTCGGATTCCCACAACCTGACCGGGCTAGGGTCCGTATCCAGAGCCCCGGCGTCCCTTGCCGCGGACTTTGGGTGACCCGCGCTTCCGGTAGCGCATGGCACGTCCTCCACTGCTGCCTGAATGGCAGGCCTCATCACAGTCCTCCGCGGCGGAGCGGAGGTTGCATGCCTTTCGGCAGCGACGCTCACACATGGAGACCAAGTCCTCCATGTCACGTCCTCCTCTTCCCGAATGTCGTACTTCTCTTCGGGCTTCAACTTCCGGAGTTCGCCATGCTCTTGAACGTCTCGGTTCTTCTATGGCTCCAATCTCCGGCGTGGTCTCCACCGAGTCCACTATACGCACCCGGGGCGTACTTGGGCAGGGCTCATAAGGGCCCAAGTCCCCGGGTCGGCGGTAGGTAGGGGCAGCAGGTACGCCTCTGCTACCATAAGAAAGGTCCCTACCGGGACCGGCCCCCGCTATGCCCCTTCCGCCTGTAACCCCTGCTGATTTACTCCGGATCAGTGATTGCATTCCTCAAATTCCAAAGGGTCCAAAGTCCAAAAATATAGAAATAAAATCCTCCTTCAACCCTGAAACAGCAACCAGATCCCACAAATACAGCAATAACCCAATTCACAATCCAAATCAGGCTGCGGGCTTCCGTTCAGCACACCGGTTGTCTCACGGTGGCGGGCATGTACAAAAATTGCACCAAAGAGGAAAGCCCTAAAATTGGCATATGAACACAAATAAAGCAAAGTTGGGGAAAGATGGAAACGTACACATTCACAGCCATAGACCCCTCATTCCCTGGACTCAAGACCTTCCCTTGACTCACCAACATGATGCCCTGAACCCAATCAAATAGAATGGCTAAATGCCATGTGTCACAGGTCACTACATAAACCCCAAAAATGTGTTCACTCCCAAGCCTATATATCCTAGCCCAATAGGGGAGGTGGCGTGTCATGGCCTAGAGTGGCACTCAGGACCATGCTCTACCCTGACATAACCTTGGTTGGACTTGAGGTCGAATGGGCTTGGAGAACTGCCCCATGATGATGACCTCACAACATGGCAAAATCAGGTAAATCACACCATTATGCCCAAAAGTCAATTGTATACTCAAAAATACATACGGCAAATATCCAAATGCTCCATGCACGTGTCGAACCGGAAAGTAAAATACCAGGGTGATATAGACCAAAGATCCATGCCCCAAAATATCCCATCATTGGCTCCGAAACCCTTCCGGTTATGTACATGACATGCTTCACAAGTCAGCTCATGAGTTTGAGACCTAATTTTGTGAGGCCTCATGTGCCAAGCCAAAGTGAATGCGTGATCCAGCATATGGTGAGGTGCAACACCGAAGCATATGCCAACATATAAGCAACATACCATAGTTCACAGATCTCTAGGCACTTTACTGTTAGCCGACCAGTTGAGCACATAAAACACAAAAATGAGCAAAAATTGAGGTCAAAAACATGAAAATATGTCCAAATACAAAGTTGTCATGATAGTATATCTCTATGCTCACCCATGATATCCGCTCATGGTTCAATACACAAATGATTCGAACCATTTGCGAACAATTCCCCCACTTGGATCCCCAATCGGACGCATGGAGATACCTTCGCCACTCGTATCTACATGCCCCATGAACATGGGAGTGCACTCATGGATCTCTTTGCCAAACATACCATGAGCAATACATACGCGACAGACTTAGTCTAGCGCTTTGAATTCCACAATTGGGACATGGGCAAAGCCCTTGTCACGTGTGGCTACCCATCTCTTCGGCCACACGAAGATATATAACATGGGCGTGAGCATATCGAAGCACATACCATGCATATAACACATACCCTCAAAGGTGGCTCCCGCCATGGTATGCCATGCCCCTCCATGGACATAACTTCACGTTAAAAATACGTGGGAACCCAAGGAAAGTATCTATGCAACCCCAACACTCATGCAGTACACTCGAAAGTCGCAATAAAATATTCCGTTGCACGGTCCAAGAGTTATATATAACTTTCTACCCTCTTGACCATTATCCCTTGCTATAACGGGCATGTGTACATACCACAGGCGTTTGATGCTTCCTAAATTAAGTTGAGACCAAGGCGCTTGCAACCCAACCTTCCCTATTCTCTCTCCTCACACTCGCGCGTAGATATGGCCCTTCCAAGTGGTCCCACAATTCACTTTTGTTTCCCTTATATCTCCAAGTCAAATGGGTGGCAAGTATAAGGGAAACCTGATTCGGGCATAGGGAAAAGAGTATGACCACTCGAAAAAGACCAAATCAAGTGCGGCGATGTCGAAGTCGAGAATCCGATTTCGACATCACGAAAAATTCAGATTAAAATTTCGAGTGCTTATTTAGAAAATTGCGGAAGCAACGAACCCTTTACAGATGAAATCTGACCCTTCATCGGAGTTTCCGCCAAAATATCTGGAAATAACAGTTAACCAATCGGTTAACGCAAAATCGCGAGCCAACTGACAGTCGCCGATACATTGACCATCAGAACGAAAGGCTGAAAAATTACGGAAACATTATGATAATAAAACCCTGTTGATTCCTGATATTCTGATATATAAATCTCAGCTGGCGGCGCCTCGGTACTGAATATGGCCGCTCATAGCCGGAATGGCCAAACCTATCACACTATCACATCGGGTTAGGTCAGGTGGATGGGAGAGTATGATATCAGCCAATGGCGGCTTGCCGGCACATAGATACACACCCGAAGTGACCCAAAGATGGCCACGGGGGTCCGAACCGGCTTCAGTTCATACGAGCTCACCCTCAGGGCTGCTTCGTGTGTTATGGAAGGAACAAAGGGTTCATCCACAAGGCCGACACAGAGGCTTACAAGAAGGTGCACGGTTCGAAAAAGCGTGCACCCGCGGGTATCGGGCAGACCAAGGTGGAGGTCACCAAGGACGAGCTCTCCAAGCTGATGTCAGTGGGGACCGAGTTGGCCAAGAGTGGAGATCGAGGAGATCAAGAGGTCCTGGGTCCCCAAGTCGGACGACAAGAACAGGGACAAGGACAAGAAGGGTAAGAAAGGGGGAAAGAAGAAGAGGGTCAACGAGGTTGATGCGGAGGAGAGTACCCCTACTACCACAAGCGACGCCCCTTAGCGGAGCCCCTGCAGCCGAGGGCCCCAGCTAGGGCGGTCGCAGGATGGTGTCGCGGGAAGCGCCACACCGTCCCATTCGAGTTCAAGATCTTTATGAGAGTATCGGAGGATCACCCGGACCGCAGCTGGATGCTGCAGATGGGCAGCCTGAGCCCATTGCCCACGACCTGCACCAGTTGCTTATTGAGCTTCTGGAACGGCCGGAGATCCTGAGCTTGCACGCCGTGCGCCGTGTGGGGCTTGAGCGGCAGTTGCACCTTAAGGTCCGTGCCCTATACGTGGAAGTGGAGAAGGTCTTCGACGTGTTGGTTGACACGGGAGCTCAAGTCAGCCTGGTCAAGGCTGGCCTACTCCCGCCAGAGTGTTTGACCGACAGTCGGAGGCCTGCCAGGCTGAAGGTGGCGAACGGCCAGTACATGGTAGGAGGTACGAGGGAAGCAGCCATTGGGCTGCAGTTCGTGAACCACCGTGAGCTGAGCCGCCAGGACCTCGGCAAGGAAATCCTCCTGCAAGTTGGCTACTACGAGGCCCAGATGGACACGGACATGATCGTTGGGTACAACTTCATGATGGAGACGGACTCCGGCGTTCTCCCAACCCAGGCCTCCATGACCCTGTACCAGGACGACCAGCTCTCGTGGCTATTGTCACCTGAGCACCATGTGGAGTGCCAATCGATCCACCCGGAACGCAATCAGCTCGAAGTAGCCGTGCTGGGGACTGAGGCAGCTGGGCCAGCAAACCAGGAGTACGGCGTAATGCCGGAAGTGGCAAGCCGAGTGGTTGTGGTCCTGGGAGCTTCGGATCTGGCCCTGGATGCGTTCTCTTCAGGAACCTCCGCCCATCTTCGGGTTTGTGAGAAGTACTGGAGCACCCAGGACTCCGCGTGGAAGAAGCACTGGGGTCCGCATCAGGGTTTGATGTGCATCCATTGCCCCTGATTGGACATTCCAAGGGCTGTAGCAAAGATTTGCAAGGACCGCTCCAAGGCAGTGCTGGTTGTTCCTATGGGATGCACCGGGGAGGAAAGCACCCGAGATTGGGTGGTCTCACTGACCAACATGACCTTAAACAAGGTCGCCCTACCGGCTGGAGAGAGTGTCTATCAGGACGCTAAGGGGACAGCCCATGCCACCCCAGAGATGGCCAACGGAATTCCACTATGTGGATGGGGGCCTTGAACAGGCCGACACCACGGACTTCGTGTGTGTCAACCACATCATAGCAGAGCCCTGGCGGCAATGCTTTGCGGTTTCCCCTGTTGACATCCGAGAACCAGAGGACCTCCTCACTGAAGAGGAGCTGGACCTGGTTCAGGGGTATATGGATTAGTGCTTGGTATGAGGAAAAATATTCTCGAAAAAAGTGAAACGAGACAAAATAATCGCTCATTTCATATGAAACGAGTACAAAAAATCGCTCATTTCATGAGAAACACCCTGTTTTTTCGAGAAAATGAGAAACTGGCATCCAAATCAATGACACTGCGATGCTTCAGGCCCAACAATCAGCTCCCTCAATCACTCCTTGTGTTTTTGACAGTATTGTGTTGCGGTATTTGCATTCTTGTATTTCCTAGAGGCTTTTGGATGGTTGTTGTTATTGCCTAGAGCTTTTAAAAAGTGCACAAGGCCCCGGCCTGATACAACATCTGCAGGAGGTCACAGGCAGAGGTAAGCGCTGATAGTCACAGATGCATTGCGCCTGTAGGATTTGCGATTATTTGGGTTTCATGTTTTCGATATTTGCTGTGATTGATTGTTGTTATATGTTTGTATGTGTTTATCATTATCGATTACTGTCACTTCAGGGTTTGTTTGTATAGCATGATTTGCTATTATGCGCGCTCTGTTGCATGGTAGCATTGTCACGTTGAGGTTCTGCGAGTATGGGATTGCCATCCAAGGAGTCTGAGTCGTTTGTTCTAGCGCCGTTTGTTCAAGCGTCGCAGGCGTTAGTGCTTCTGTGCTTCCAGCGAGATCTTACAGCAAGATGTTAAGAACACGACGTCCAGTCTCACTTCTCTGTTTTATCTCTTGAAGATGCGTTGCAAGCAAGCTGAGAACGCTTCACCGTGCTCACTCCAAAGTTGCTGCGACCTGATGTGCCTGGTTTTGTTTTCCGCAGCCACTGTCGTGTTCGTATTCACGTGATTTTTGGCGTGTTCGCTCTACTCTTTTTGACCCCTGACGCGTAGAACTGTGCTTTGTGAGATCTTCGTGGAAACGTGCAGCTCTAGTACGCGCCATCTGGGTATACCGGTTGTTCGCCGAGGAGTTCCTCAACTCCTACACCTTGAACAGCACTGTCAGCAGCAGGTAGTAGTCTTCGTGCAAGTCTTCCTGAGCAGTCTCCTTGAGCAGCAGGGAGTGGAATAGCAGCTCGACGCGAACGCGGCTTCTTCTTTGTCGCTCGGCGCTCCATCTTTGTGGCGCCAGGCGTTTCAAAGTTTACATGACAACTGATCTTCTTTACGGACTTGATGCTGCTGCCTGGAGACCTTCTAAGAAGAACTTCTGAGACCAAAGTACTGTTGTCATCGTCATCCTTAAGCTGACCCTTCGTCACAAAACTGATTTTACTGATCGCGCTGCCGCTTCCGCAGCTTCTGCCGCTTTGGCCTGCCGCTTCTGCCTGCTTGCGGGAGCGGTGGGTGTTTTGCCGCATCTGCCAGAGTCCTCGCCGCAGAGTTCCTTGTCTCCTCTCCTGTGGAAACAAAATTGGGAATTCCAAGCTGGAGCGAGTCCCCGTCAATGGTCGCCGATTTACATGCTGGGAACTGCGGATTGGACAAGTGGCAGCCCTCACGACAATGAGGACAACAGCAGCAGCAGCAGCAGCAGCACCGAAGATTGCTGCGATAAGAATCAACCGAAGCGCAAGATAATACATACCTTCAATGGATAGGAGAGTGCGCAGTTAGCCCTGCACTGTAAAAATAGAAATGACCCCATGGCATTGCCGTGCACAACCTGCTTCATTCCGTACAGACCTTGTCGTGATGCGCAGCAACCTAGTCAGCTAAAACGAATAGTCGAGGTGAATGTGGCATAATGTTGCTTTGTTCAAGGCAGGGCGCATACCATGGAGACCAGGTTGTGCACCACAGCGGAGCAGCTGTTCAAGAGTATTCCTAACGTGGCCCGTCCATTGAAGTGACCTTCGGCGCTACAGTCAATTGGGTGCCCTCAATTGTTTGACAGCGGCTTCAGATTGTAGTGCATTGTGCAGGACGGCAACCACAGAGATCGCACACCACGGGCAAGTCATTCAACACGGATTGTCTCATTGGATGAGCGGATAATTTTAATTAATTTAATGATTTCATTGAGCAGTGCTGTTGTTGATAGATAGTCAGCTTCAGTTTTGGAGAACCCGTTGGGTTCACATGTGAATTTTTTTGTGTGTTGCGCTTGATGTTTTTGCATGCTTTGTTGATGATTTGATTTGTATGTTTTTCAAACAAGATGGGGCGATCTTACAGCAATCACCAGTGTGCCTGAGCAATCACCAGTGTGCCTGAGCAACCACCAGTGTGTCTGAGCAATCGCCGGTGTGCCTGAGCAATCACCAGTGTGCCTGAGCAAACACCAGTGTGCCTGAGCAATCACCAGTGTGCCTGAGCAATCACCAGTGTGCCTGAGCAAACACCAATGTGCCTGAGCAATCACCAGTGTGCCTGAGCAACAACCAGTGTGCCTGAGCAATCACCAGTGTGCCTGAGCAATCACCAGTGTGCCTGAGCAACCAGCAGTGTGCCTGAGCAGCCAGCAGTGTGCCTCAGCAACCACCAGTGTGCCTGAGCAATCACCCGTGTGCCTGAGCAATCACCAGTGTGCCTGAGCAACCAGCAGTGTGCCTGAGCAATCACCAGTGTGGACCGATGAAAATAACCAAGGTCCGAATGAAAATCACTGAGTCACAAAGCCAGGATCCGCGAGAGGCATCACCAGGGGGCCAAAGGGCCCCCCCCAACCCACCCCCCCCCCCCCCCGCACAGACCCGGGGGCGGGCGGGGGGCGGCCCCCCCACCCCCCCCCCCCCCGAGTCAGCCCAGGGCCCATCCCTGCCACCCCCCGAGGGCACCCCCCGAGGGTGATCGGTGCAGTGCTGTGAGGGACAGGCACTCTCCCCTGTCGTGCGCCCAGTCGCCCCGGCTCCACCATGCACCCATCCCACAGGGTTGCTCCCCCGCCGCACAGCAATGCCCCGACGCGTACCCGCACTCGATCGTGCGTTGTCGACCTGGCCACCAGCGCCCCCAGTGCGCCCGCAGTGCAGTGCGTGTGTGCTGACCGTCAACCCCGAGGAGGTGTAGACGTGCTGATGGGGCGGCTGCTGCAGCGTGTGTCCTGTGCGCCAGCCGGCGTGTTCACTCCTCGTGGACAACCGCCGGAACGAGTGCCTGGTGCATGGAACTGTGCTGGAGCCCGACGGGGTAGTGCCTAGTTGCCCGCAGTATAGTGCCTGCGTGCTGACCGAAGATCCCGAGGAGGCGACGATGTGCTGTTGGAGCGCTTGTGCGTCAGCCAATGTGTCTGCTCCCCGAGGTCATCAACCAGAACATGTGCCGGGTGCGTGGAGCAGTGCTGGAGCCTGTGGATGCGGTGCCTGATCGCCCTGTGCGGTCGGTCGTGATCGAGCAGGAGGCTGTGTGTGCTGTTGGCGGCCAGACAGGCCGTTTGTGCCCAGAGATGCTGCGTGCAGACACCGGACCGCCGCATTACCTGCTGGTCGTGATGGTCTTGTCGGCGCGTACAAAGTGCTGTGCTGAGCTGACCCCGGGTCAGCTGGACACATTCATGATGATGCTGGCCACATGGCCCGTGCGCTGGTAGAGCTTTGCCTTCCCCATCTCACCTGTGTGCAGCTCTACTATGCCCCCCAAGTCGTTTGCCGAGCTCAGCCTGGCGCAGCAACAGGCGCAGCTGAAGTCCGCAGATCTGTGGAATGTCACGAGAGCTATGGGCAACCGAGAATCAGATGGCGTGCTGCTTGTGGCTGAGCACGGGCCGTCGGGCACAGAAGTATCTCGCTGGCCCATGCCCCCAGACGCGGAGTCGTCCATGGCGCTGTACCTGGCACGGGTGACAGGTACCCTGGGCGAGGTCGACCGCAGCATTCTGGCCTCCAAGTGTCCATCTGTCTCGTGGGATACTTTCGCGGAAGTGCTGGCTGAAGTGTCGGACTTCCTCGACAAGTGCACGCGCAAAGACGAAATTGCGCTGATGGCGGACGTGGTCACGCAACACCGCTGGCCCAAAGGCCAGGAGGAGCTCCGTCTAGCCTTCGACAAGGAGCCAGCCAGCTTCAGGCGCCTGCTGAATCAAGCCCAGAATCCTGTGGCGGCCGGCCGAGTGATGATGAGTTGGCTTTGGTTCTGGCAGGCAGTGGACGCCGCCTGGGCGAGGCGCAAGGGACTCAAGGTGTCGTGGCTCAGCTCCCCCGCGGACGCTAGTGGCCTGCCTCTGGACAACCCCGTGTCCGACACCAAGCTGTCGCAGGCCATAAAATCTGCCATGCCATCGATGCTGCCACACCCTCGAGTGCCGGAACGCAGAGCCGATGACCCGCCGCCCTCAGCCCCCGACCGCGCGAAGCGGATGGCAGGGCCGGGATCGGTCGCTCAGCCAACGAGGCTCCCAACGGTACTGCCCCACTTCGACGACAACCAGAGACTCGCGTCGGAGCTGCAGTCCGCCTGGGACACGTGTCAGGGCATACCTCCTGAGCACATCCGGGCAGCGGCGACGAATCTGCAGCTGCGGATGGCCCCCCTCCCCTCCATGGCGGCAGCACTCCGCACGCTGGCCCAGGCCTCAACCGGCAAGCAGCTGGGGACCATCCTCACGTCGCAGGCCGGGCACTTTGGCGCTGACTCGGGGGCGGCGGCCACGGCAATAGCAGAGTGGCGCGCATATCTGGAGGACAAGCGCCTGCTGCAGGCAACGCCCACCACCAAGCAGGAGCTCCTGGAAGAGGCAGAGGAGATCTTGGCGGCGCAGTCAGCCGACTGGGAGTGGAAGACCCTGGGTGCGCATGTGGCAGTGGCTGGAGCGAGACAAGGCCTGCCGGGACCATTTGTCGACGCCCTGATGCAGGCCGATACCTTGGACACCTTCTGGCATGCGTACGTTCAGTTCGTAGTTCATGTGCCCGACGTCTCCACCATCCGTGACACCAATGATCACCTGCGCACGAACGCTGGGGCCCATCTCGTACCACACTGGGCAGCGCGGTACTACGATCGGGTACCAGGCGCACCAAGAGGTCATCGCGACAGCAGCCCATCGCCAGAGCGTACGGCCAGGGGCAGTCGGGAACGAGACCGGCCATCATCTCGATCAAACCGAAAGCGGACCAGCCCAAGCCCGGAGGAGCGGTATGTCAGCCTGCGGCTGGAAGGCTTGCTGGGGCTGCCCCCGGCGGAAGTGGCAGCGGCGGTGTCCGCAGCTCTGGCGCACCCCACGACGGTCCCGGACTGGACCCCGCACGAGGGGTCGTGTAGTGTGGTTGTACCGCACGAGGCGTGGCGGCGCGCAGCCCGCGGCTCAGACTCTCACCCGGCCGAGACGGCCTCCGGGGCGTACGTGCTCATTCGCCGTGAGGCACACGACGACTCACCACTCGCGCCGTACGGAGGCAGCCGTCATAGGGGTCGCTGGCGCGGCGGCTCCGACGAAGACGACGACGACGAGCCCCCGTCGCTCAGCAGGGACCTCAGGTCGGGCTACCACGGCCAACTCGGTCGAAGGCGCTCATACGACAGCCCCGAGCATACCACCTACCACCGCCAACCGTATGCCACGTACCGGGACCGGGCATACCGGTCCCCGCCAAGCCGGGAGCGCTCACCTCGTGGCGGCTTCCCGCCGCCGCCCCCCGGGCCACCTCCCGCCGGAAGACGGCAGCATAGGGACGGAACGCCGCCCCTCACCACGGCGGCCATCAGTCCGGGGAGTCGAGGCAGAAAGGCCTCGCGGAGCGGACAGTCAGTCCGCAGTAGGCGTGAGACCGCGGCGCCAGGCCCGCGGCGAGAGTCGTCGGGGCAAGCTTGGGGGGCAGGCCCCGATAAGGCCACAGCGCGTGCCGTGCGGGTCGAAAGCGTGCCGGGGAAGAAGGGCAAGAGCCAATGACTGCCCCAGCACCTCCCCGTGCCTGCCCTGGTTCCCGAAGTGCCGGCGGCGATGCTGCACTCGGTGCTGGAGGGCAGCAGGCGTGGCTCTGCCCTGCAGGCCGCTGTAGGAAACCTGCACTGGAACCTGCAGCACATTCGCGGGCGGCTGCGCGATCCGGCAGCAGACGGAGACCCCATAGCCTCGGCCATTGAGGACGTCCTGGGTCAGGCAGAGCCCCCGGGGGACGAGGAGGCGGTGACCGCTTGCCTCCTGTGCCGCACCATTGGCCCGTGCCTCTCCGTCGAGTGCCCCCGGACCCACAGCTTTCGAATCCCCGTCACAGGCCAGGTGCCTGTAATACTGACCACCCTCAAGAAGGCGCTGTGCGCGGCTCTGCCCGATCAGGCCAGCCTGCTTAACCCCGTGCCCGAACTGCCCCTAGCGCAGGCCTTCATCATTGTGGAGCTCTGGGTGTCTGCCCTTCTGGATCACAAGCACCGGCTGAAGGATGATGTGCTGGTCTCCCCGCCAATATGGACCGGTTGTGATCTGCTGGTCCTGCTCACGTCGTACAGGGACCCAGCAGTCGTCCCAGCGGGTCGCGTGGGCGTTCTCCTTAGCTCCCGGCAATCCAGCATACCTGAAGCTGCAGCGGTACCGCTCCCACGACTCAAGGAAGAATGGTGCGCGGACCCCTGGCTCAGCTTCGACCTCTGCCCCCGCTGCGACCGGCCCCGGTTGCAGCGCCTAGTCCTGACCCAACCGTGTGACCCAGCTCGTCCGCCGGTGATGCCAGTATGCGGCGCCCTGCCCAAGGGGTCCACCGTTACCCGGCGTATGGCGAGGTGCAGCAACATCCGCGTATCCGGCCTCAGCGGTGCATCTGCCTTCTCTTTGTCCACAGCGGCCTGCCACCTGTGCTCCCCAGGCGTCTGCAACCTCCAGCCACCGGGAGACGACAATCTATATCGGCAATTGCGTGCTCGGCACGATGGCAGCTACATCCCCAAGTTCGACGCCCTGCCCACCGGCATCACGCGGCTTCTGGTCCTCACCATCAATGCAGGAGGTCTGGCCTCCAAGATGCGGATGTTGCTGGCGCTTTTGATGGATTTCGAGCCGGACGTGGTGTGTCTGCAGGAGGCGGGCCCCCTATTTGTCGACGACAGTCTCAAAGGGGTCCCCTATCGAGTCATCCTGGGCCCCGTGGTGCCGGGTGGAGGCCTAGCAATTCTCATCCATCACCGGCTGCAGACACGGGCTCCGCTACAGTCCGACAAGGATGAGCATGCCCTCAGTGTGGCCATCCCCGTCTCAGAGAAGGTCCCCGTCGTGGTCACGAATGTGCACTTTCCGCCAGGGATGAAGGCCGCAAACAGGCGGCTCAGTATTCTCCGGAGCGCTGCGTTCCAGGCCAGGCATCCCGGCGGGGTGAAGTTAGTCGCGGGCGACATGAACGCTGACCTGGCGGACGATTCAGGAGCCTGGCTGCGCAAGGCGTGCACTGACAACAGATACTGGGGGGGCTTTACCCACCTCTATCGCCCCGGGGAGGCCACCAACATCGTCGCCAACAGAGCAGGGGTGTCCCGGAGGGAGCTGGACTGGGTCCTCGTGAGTGCTCAGTCACCAGTTCGTGCCTGCGAAAAGTTCCTGCTGCCTGGCTTGAGCACCCATCTAGCAGTGGCCTGCGACCTCAGCGTGCGCTCCGAGTACCTGTCGCAGGCCAATCCGGCGGGCCGTCTGTTCCGCTTTCGGAGAGCAGAACCATCGCACATGGCCACAGCGGCCGCCATGGCCAGCCTGGCATTCTGGTGGGCCTGGTGTGCCCGCCTGTCGCCCGATGGCGCGTTCACATGGTACTGGGAGTGCATCAGCGGCATTATCCCATCATCCTCCAGTGGGTTTCGATTGGCCGCAGAAGCAGCCGCCAAGCTGTTTGAGGGCACTCAGCTGGCCGCCCGGGATCGCCTGACAGCGTGGTGGGCAGACCGGCAGGACGCGGCGTTCCTCAGAGCGGTCCAGCTGACAGAGGGCAAGCTGCAGGGGACAGGGGTTACTTCAGTCACCGCCGCGGCCCTGAAGATCCGCAAAGCTCGATTTCAGCAATTGTCGTCCGTCAGCCCTGATGGTGAGTACTTCCCGACCGAGCCGGATGCCTTCAAGGAGGAGCTGTTGCGTCAAGCGATGGAACTGCACTGTGGCCGCCACATTGGCTCAGATGCAGGGTGGCTCCGGCGGCTTGCAGATCAGTACCGCCCACGCATGTCAGATCGGCCGGACATCACCGCGGCTACCCGATTGGCCCACGCACAGCGTGGTGAGCGTGCAGTGGATCCCAGAGCACCAGCCACCCCTCGTTCCCCGCCCAGCTTTCAGGAGATGCACTTCGAAATCCGACGATCAGGGTCAGAGGCGGCGGCGTTTGGGGAGCTGGTGCAGTCGCTGCAAAGCCGGCTGTCAGGCACCGCCATCGGAGTCCTGGTGGAGCTATTGCACGCCACACACAGCGGGGCTCCAGCCCGCATCCTCAATGCGGTTCTGCACCTGTGCCTCCTGAAAAAGGAGCCGCAATTGCTGGTGCGCATGAGCCGGCCAGTCATGCTGGAGGAGCCGGTGCGGCGGAAGGAGTCGACAGCGATATTCCACCGCCTCCAGATGGTGTCCACAGTGCAGGGACTCGACCCGCCCTCAGCCTTCGCCTACCGCAAAGAGTTTAGTAGCCAGCTGGTGGCCATCTTCTGTCGCTGGGCCATTCCGGTATGGATACGGGAGCGCGGCCGTCTGTGGGTATTCGACTGGGACGAGAGCAACGCGTTCTGTAACGTGCAGCGCGAATCGCTGCAGCAGGTGTGCCCTGACGGCATCCGTGTAGACCCGTGGTACCAGTCCTTCTACGGCAGGCTGAGCATCTACGTGCAGTCGCCGTACGGGCTGGTGGGCCCCTACCGCATGCTCCACGGTGGGGCCCAGGGTGACAGCATGGGTGTCGGAGGGTTCAAAGAACTGGGCTCCGTGCGCTCCAGGGCGAACGCGGCCATCGTGGCCAACGCGCTACGCCCAGAAACTGGCGGTCCAGGGGGGCCTGACCCAGCCGACTGGTGTCCCGTGCATCCGGCGTGTGCAGCAGAGTACGTCCCAGAAGTATCCTCCAGCGACGACAGGCGCATCTTCGCATACACAGACGCAGGAGCAGCCCACGTACTGCGGGTCAGCCAGAAAACATGTCTGGCCGGAGGTGGGGCCATCAACCGGTCCAAGTTGAAGGGGTACCTCCTGGTCGACAAAGGGGGCGCCCTGGGCTACGCCGCCGGCCAACTGTCGACCGTCCTCGGCGTCATCAAAACGGACTCAGCCGACCTCGCCATGGTGAAGATTCCCGTCGTCATGGGTGAACCACCCAGAGCAGTACTGGTCAAATACGAGGAGGCACTGCGCCACCTGCACTGGGCAGTGCCGCGGACGGAGCCGGTGTATGCCTTAGCTCTGCGAGTGGTGACCACCTTCGCGCTGACCAAGGCAGATTTCGTCCTGGACGTGGTCCCAGCAGTGGGTCTCAATCTGGAGGCATGCCAGCGGCTGTCGGATGGCATCCACAGGCGCGCTCTGGGGCTGCCCCGCAGCTTCCCCAGAACCCTGCTCTATCGACCGCTACGTATGCTGGGCCTGCATGCGCCCAGGCTGCAGGACCGTCACGCGGTCCGGTTTGTGCACACTGTATTGGGCGCCCTCAACTGCCGCAGTAGCTATGTCGCTGACCTTCTGCGACATGAGCTGGGCCATAAGGCGTGGGTCCCGCAAGCGTACTCCGACGCCCACGTGCTGCACTCACTCCTCGAGGCGTGGCAGCTGCAGCTGGTCCTGCTACCGGCAGCACACGTGCCGCCAGCAGCCATGCATGTGAGCCTGCACCGGGCCCCGGAAGGCCCTCAAGTCGTGGTGGCTTCTGATGGGGCATGCGGCCAGCGATCGCTGGCGTATGCGGCAGTCCTTGCAGACGCCCGCGGGGTGTTTGCTGAGGCGTGGTCTGCAGTGGCAGTAGAGGACCCGTACCCATGGGCAGCGGAATGGTTCGGTAGATACCTGGGGCTCGCTGTACTCCGCGAGATGCGCCTTCCTCTGGCCACGCGAGTGCTGGCCCTGGCGGACAACACCCACGTCACCACCGAAGGGGAGGATCACACCGTGTCGGACAGCCCGTATGTCGATAACCTGCGGGTCCAGTACGCGGCCGGACTGCACCTCTGGCAAGCAGACGAAGTGTACGTGCCAGCTCAGCAGGACTTCGCGAGCGGTGCTCCTAGCCCCGCGCCGGGGCTAGCCGGCCTTCAGCACAGGGCGCACAGTCTGGCGACGTCGCGGATGTCGGACGTGGAAGAGGGCCCCATGCCATTTGCAGCGGACGTCGGAGGCGTGGCGGTACTCACGACGGGGGGCGTGCCGTATCTGCGTCACTCTGTGGCCATGGAGCGCCGGTACGAGCAGTTAGCACCAGCGATGCCGCACCTGGATGCCCTCTTGCACCGCGACCCGGCGGCTGGGACGTCGTGGGAGCGAGTGGTTCAGGAGGCCCGTTTGTCCAAGGACGCCCTCAACGTGGCCACGTGGCTTCGGGCAGCCCTGACGATGGCGACAGCCCCAGACAACGTCTTCAACTGCCCGTTCTGCGAACCGTCGTGTGCCGGATGGGGCCAGCACCTACTGGCAGCATGTGGCAAAGTGGCTCTGGCCGTACAAGCTGGCTTTCGTGCGCTGGTACTCGCGGCAGCGCCCGGTGCAACAGTGCCAGAGTGGGTGACCACCACGTGGGTACGCCTAGGGCGTCCCAGTGGTGACAGCCTGCACCTGGTCCTGCGGGCCGACCATGAGGTGACAGCGACATGGCCACCAGCGCGCCCCCACACAGTATACGTCACGTGGTCGGGGATGCTCATGGGCACATGCGCGGGAGCGTCACGCTGGCTTACGGCAGCTCGTCGAGACAGCCTGGCCAGCGTCTACCTGGAGGCACTGGCCACATATGCCCGGTCAGCAGCCTGGGATCTGTTCTGGACTACATCCAATGGTCCAGTGAGCGGGTGGACGCATGGGCTGTCGTGGCAACACGCCGCGTGCCTGTCCGCATTGCTGCACCTGTACGACCGCGCTGTCACAGCGCTGGCGGAGTCCCCAGGCCTGGGCGTGGCAGCCCTGGCGGAACCAGAGTTCCCTCTGGGTTCAGACGGGCAGCACTGTTCAGTGCTTGTCGTGATTGGTGGCGGACAGGCGCCTGCCTGGGAAGGAGCCGCTGTACACCGCTGGAGCCTGGCGCGGCTGGACGCCCGGCCAGAACATGTGCATGTTCGTGTTGGAGACCGATTCTGGATGTCTGCGCCGGAAGGAACAGTGCCGCAGGGGCTGGCGGAGGCGCTAATGGCCCTGTCAGCAGTGGTGCCAGGCAGCTCCACAGTGGTCTGCGCCAGGGGAGACCCCGATGCCCCTCCCGGGGGTTCGGGCCCGGCGGCGTCGGAGTGATCCCGCGAGCGTCGAGAGCGGCGGCCCAGCCGTGTGGGCGCCGCCCTCAGGGCGCGGTGGGGCTGCCCCGGGCCAGCAGAGGCTGGCCAAGGAGCGATGCAGGCGGTATGCGCCAAGTGCAGCAGGCTGATGTGTCGTGCGGTCGTCCTCTTTCTGGTGGCGGAGTGTGCTCAGACTACTCCGATGATTGCGCCGCTCCCGGGGGACCCAAATTTTTCAATTGACGGGTCCGTCGCGTTTTTCAAGTCGGGAGAGTCCAACCCAACCCAACCCAACCCCCCCCCCCCCCGCACCCACCGCAGCAGGGGCGCCACAGGCGCGGCCCTCCGCCCCCCCAGGGCCGGGGGGGCGCCCCCCCCTCAGGGGGAACGGCGGCTGGGCCTGCTCCCGCGAACCCACACCGGCGTGCCGGGACAACGCGCACGACGGAGCAGGAAGGAGGCCGCGCCCCACGTGACCCTCCTGTAACCACCGCCCGCCCGGAGGTGACGGAGGGAGGGTGTCAAGTCAGATGGGGCCCCCAGGGGGGCGGTCCACGGGCCGCCCCTCACCCCCCCCACCACGGGGCGGCATTTCAGCCCCGACCGCAAGCGCGCGCCGGAAGGGAGCGCACCGGCGACGCGGAGAGAGCCAGGAAGGAGTACCACAGGCCGCCGCCTGGAACGAGAGCAGGGAGGCCGCGGCGCGACACCCCCCCCCCCCCCCCCCGCCCCCCCACCGGCCCGCCAGCCGCAGGGGCCCCGGCCCCCACCCCCCGAGGCTGAAGGGACGGACCCCCCCGCCCGGGAGGGGAGCCGGGGAGTGACCTGCCCCGACGCTCCAGCCGCCGGCTCCAATGGGGGCCGCAAAGAGCATGTGGGCCCACGCCTGCGCACCGGGACGCCGCGCAGATCAGGTGGGCCGGGTGGGCGCGAACCGGAATGGTATGGGTGGCCACGCCCCCCATGGACAGCACGACGCCAAGGGACGCCCGCTTTGTTGCCTACCCGGGGAAAGCGGCCCCGCAACCCGCTAACCACTGACCGCTGACCCTCACGACCACCCCCGGCCGGCCAGCGCCGCGCGGCAACGGCCGGGAGGTGAGGGGCCCCAGGGAGGGACTGCGTGGGGATCCGGCACACGGTAGAGGGGGGCGGGGGAAGGGCGCGACCCCCCTGGCAGATGGCTGGCCCCCGGGGCTGGGGCCGCCAAGCCGCCCTCCCCCCCCCCCTTTCTGGCCGACAGGGGGCATCGCCACGGAACCGAAGGACCCCCCCCATCCCCCCCCCCCCCCCCCCCCCCCCTCCCACACAGGCCCGAGAGCGAGCGGGGTGGCGCCCCCCCCCCCCCCCCCCCCCCGCACCCACCCCAGCTGGGGAGCCACAGGCGCGGCCCTCCGCCCCCCCAGGGCCGGGGGGGCGCCCCCACCCACAGGAGGAACGGCGACACGGTAAGGGCAGCGGCGGCTGGACCTGCCCCCACGAACCCACACCGGCGTGCCGGAGCAACGCGCACAACGGAACACGAAGGAGGCCGCGCCCCACATGACCCTCCCGTGACCACAGCCCACTCCGAGGGGACAGAGGGGGGGTTTGCAGGTCAGCCGGGGCCCCCAGGGGAGCGGTCCACGGGCCGCCCCTCACCCCCCCCCGCCCCGGGGCGGCGCTTCAGCCCCGACCGCACGCGCGCGCCGGAGGGGAGGGCCAGAAAGGGGTACCGCAGGCCGCCGCCCGGAACGAGAGCGGGGAGGCCGCAGCGCGACACCCCCCCCGAGGCAAAGGGACTGGACCCCCCCCACCCGAGAGGGGGGCCGGAGTGCGACCCGCCCCCCCGCCCCGGCCGACGGCCCACACGGGGGCCGCGAGGAACAAGCGGGCCCACGCCTGCGCACCGGGACGCCGCACAGATCGTACCCGGAGAGGCTGGGTGAACACGAAACGGAGTGGTATGGGGGGCCACGCCCCCCATGGACAGCGCAACGCCAGTGACGCCCGCTTTGTTGCCGCCCAGGGAAGGCAGAGGGACGGAAAGAGGCAGAGCGACCCCCGCCCTACAGTCAGTCGTCGACCCGGTGGTGCTACTGCCCGCCTCTTACCCCTGTGCACGTCAGTCGGCGATCCAACGCACCCCACCCAGCCCCCTCCCCTGTCCCGACCCCGTGCGCGTGGACTGAGGCCTCCCGGCACGCGCAACACGCTTCACGGCGCACAGCCCCACCCACAGGACAGGATTCATAGCCGACGACACCCCTCAGTGGCGTAAGAGACTCCCGCGGCCCAGTAGTGAGAGCGTCGGTCTTCAATCGTCCAGTGCGGGGGTTCGATCCCGGGCGTTGGTGCTCCTGGGATCCCTGCACGTAGAGCTCTCTAGTTGGCGGCGTGGGAACCACCCCCCCCTCCAGCAACTCGCGCCACCACCGATACCGGTGGATCGGGTGGAGGTCTCGTTCGTTTTACCCCCCACCCAAGGAAAACAAAACACATGGGGACCACCCACCCCTGCAGCAGTGCGCACCGTCACCTGTACTCAAACAGGTCGATGGGAGGCCTCGCCCGGTATTCGAAGGGATCGTCGGGAGACCACCGATCCCGGGGTTCGAACCAGCTCCTTCACGGCGTGCGCCTGGTGCGCTACCTCCGGGGTGGCTGCCTTCAGAGATACACCGGCACCCGGGTCACAGAACAAACGCGCCCGCAACCCCCTCCCCCTGTACTAAGAGTAAGCCCGCGGTAGGGCTGCCCGGGACATTGGAGCACCACTCCAGCCACGGTCACCCCAACCCCCCCACGCATCCCGCAGGGCGAAGCTCCGTGCGCATCAGGCACGTCATGAGAATCCGGCGGGCCGGCGCCTGGACACCAAGAAGACACTTCTCTCCCCCCCCGCGAGAACGGAGCGGGGCCCCCACAACTGCACGCCCGCAACGCAGGCCCCGACAGCCCACCTAGTGGACGGGCAGAGGAGGGAAGAGGGACGCCCCACGCCCCACGCAATGGACGAAGGCACCCCCCCGGGGACGCCCAGCCGCCACCCCCGCAACCCCAAGCCAAGTAGGGGGGAACCGGGACCGGACCGCCCCCCCCCCCAAGCACGCCAGACGGAGCACGGGACCGGGGCAGGACACGCGGAGGGGCACGGACCACATGGAACGGCCCTACCAGCGCCCAGTGCCGGGACCACGCGAGATGCGCGCGCCACACCACCCAGCGGGGAGCGGACACCGCGAGAGCGCGAGCGCACACACACGAAAAAGACACGCGGGGACCACCAGAAGGGCAACCGGACCGAGCGCGCGGAACGCACAGACCATATGGAATGGCGTACCAGCGAGCGAGGATAAGGGACACCCGGACGGGACGGCCCGCCACACGCAACGCGGGATACGCGGGGCGGGAAGGGGGAAGAAGGGGACACACAACACCAGGTACCGGCCCGAACCCCCCCGAACCGGCCGTGAGCGCCGCGCACACACTGACGGGACACTGCACCCGCCAAGGCAGTAGTGGCGCACAGCGCCACGCTCCAACCCCTAGGCTAGGCAGCCACCGCGCCAGCCCAAGGGGGTCCCACTGGCGACAAGCCAGTAGCACGGGCCCGGCGACGCCGGTGCCCCGGGCGACCACGCATTAGGGGGGCGACGCAGTGGGTAAGCGCCCGCGGCCACGGCTGCGAATTGATGCACTGACCGGGGAGTGGCGAAACGGGGACGCCGGGGAAGGACGGGGCTCCGAGCTCTGTGAACCCGGGGGACTCCGCCACCAGGCAGGAGGTGCGTCTTGGAGGGCCCCCCACTAGGACCCGGTGGGGAGGATATCACCTGGCCCGACCAGGTGGCCCCCCGGGGCCGAAAGGCGTCTAGTACCCGCAAAATCAAACCTCAAACCTCAAACCTCCTTGAGCAGCAGGGAGTGGAATAGCAGCTCGACGCGAACGCGGCTTCTTCTTTGTCGCTCGGCGCTCCATCTTTGTGGCGCCAGGCGTTTCAAAGTTTACATGACAACTGATCTTCTTTACGGACTTGATGCTGCTGCCTGGAGACCTTCTAAGAAGAACTTCTGAGACCAAAGTACTGTTGTCATCGTCATCCTTAAGCTGACCCTTCGTCACAAAACTGATTTTACTGATCGCGCTGCCGCTTCCGCAGCTTCTGCCGCTTTGGCCTGCCGCTTCTGCCTGCTTGCGGGAGCGGTGGGTGTTTTGCCGCATCTGCCAGAGTCCTCGCCGCAGAGTTCCTTGTCTCCTCTCCTGTGGAAACAAAATTGGGAATTCCAAGCTGGAGCGAGTCCCCGTCAATGGTCGCCGATTTACATGCTGGGAACTGCGGATTGGACAAGTGGCAGCCCTCACGACAATGAGGACAACAGCAGCAGCAGCAGCAGCAGCACCGAAGATTGCTGCGATAAGAATCAACCGAAGCGCAAGATAATACATACCTTCAATGGATAGGAGAGTGCGCAGTTAGCCCTGCACTGTAAATATAGAAATGACCCCATGGCATTGCCGTGCACAACCTGCTTCATTCCGTACAGACCTTGTCGTGATGCGCAGCAACCTAGTCAGCTAAAACGAATAGTCGAGGTGAATGTGGCATAATGTTGCTTTGTTCAAGGCAGGGCGCATACCATGGAGACCAGGTTGTGCACCACAGCGGAGCAGCTGTTCAAGAGTATTCCTAACGTGGCCCGTCCATTGAAGTGACCTTCGGCGCTACAGTCAATTGGGTGCCCTCAATTGTTTGACAGCGGCTTCAGATTGTAGTGCATTGTGCAGGACGGCAACCACAGAGATCGCGCACCACGGGCAAGTCATTCAACACGGATTGTCTCATTGGATGAGCGGATAATTTTAATTAATTTAATGATTTCATTGAGCAGTGCTGTTGTTGATAGATAGTCAGCTTCAGTTTTGGAGAACCCGTTGGGTTCACATGTGAATTTTTTTGTGTGTTGCGCTTGATGTTTTTGCATGCTTTGTTGATGATTTGATTTGTATGTTTTTCAAACAAGATGGGGCGATCTTACAGCAATCACCAGTGTGCCTGAGCAATCACCAGTGTGCCTGAGCAACCACCAGTGTGTCTGAGCAATCGCCGGTGTGCCTGAGCAATCACCAGTGTGCCTGAGCAAACACCAGTGTGCCTGAGCAATCACCAGTGTGCCTGAGCAATCACCAGTGTGCCTGAGCAAACACCAATGTGCCTGAGCAATCACCAGTGTGCCTGAGCAACAACCAGTGTGCCTGAGCAATCACCAGTGTGCCTGAGCAATCACCAGTGTGCCTGAGCAACCAGCAGTGTGCCTGAGCAGCCAGCAGTGTGCCTCAGCAACCACCAGTGTGCCTGAGCAATCACCCGTGTGCCTGAGCAATCACCAGTGTGCCTGAGCAACCAGCAGTGTGCCTGAGCAATCACCAGTGTGGACCGATGAAAATAACCAAGGTCCGAATGAAAATCACTGAGTCACAAAGCCAGGATCCGCGTTGGGAACCAATCGATACATTGTGCTTGCGAGCCTCATGTGGAAGTACCATTCAGCACTTCACCAGCATGAAAGTAGATGAAAACTCAATTCCACCAACCAAGAAGCTAGTTTGCAGCCTTTGGAAAGTGAGTTGCACCTACTACACCAGTTGGAACACTGTAAGAAAGGTCAAAAAAACGTTGCAACACTTTTTTGCGCAAACATCACTTATGCTAGGTTTTGATACGTAAAATCAGCTTCCGTCTAGAGGTTTGGGTACTAGGGTGCTCCGCAAAAGGTTAAAAACGCATTGAGAATGGTATTGGTAAATAATGATTGCAATTCAACTTCGTTTCCTTGCTTAGATGTGCTTTGGTGTCGTGCATTCAACCAGACTACGTGATTTTTGGGCAAAAATCACTTATGCTTGGTTTTTGTAAGTGGAATCAGCTTCCGTCTAGAGGTTTGGGTACTAGGGTGCTCCCCGAAAGGTTAAAAACGCATTGAGAATGGTATGGGTAAATAATGATTGCAAGTTAGAAGGATAAGGGCGTTAAGTAAAAACAGTGAAAACGTTCTGAAAAAGAAGTGGAATCAGTGCAAGCGTTGAAAAAAGATGGGGTGCCAAGAGGTGCCATCCCGGTTGTGCTAATGCGCAATTTGGCTGTGGGGAACACTAATACGATGATAATTTTTGTCCAGGGTGGCAAGTTAGAAGGAAGTGAAATCAGTGAAAAAAAATTCTGAAAAAGAAGTGGAATCAGTGCAAGCAGTGAAAAAAGATGGGGTGCCCAGAGGTGTCATCCCGGTTGTGCTAATGCGCAAATTGGCTGTGGGGAACACTTATACGATAATAATTTATGCCCAAGGTGGCAAGTTAGAAGGAAGTGAAATCAGTGAAAAAAAAGGTTCTGAAAAAGAAGTGAAATCAGTTTTGTGACGAAGGGTCAGCTTAAGGATGACGGTGGTGAGTGTGTGTCTCCGCGTGCGTGTGTTCGCGCGTGCTTCCAACAGCTAGTGATTGAATTTACACCCGTGAAAAACGGGTATGGCCCTGAGGCTCCACAGGACTCCAAAGTGGGCCTTTTTGGCCTGCCTGTGGCACACTGATATGCGCCTTTGCTTCAGTTTTCACGGTCTCTGTTGCATGTTCAAGCTCAGGGTTCTGTGCGCTGTTGGGTAATGACAGTTTTTTTTTTTTTTTCACAGAATGACGTCGACTGATATATATGTGGCTCTGCTAGCCCATTGTGAGAGCCTTTGTTTCTGTTTGTATATCAGTGTGAAAGGCTGCAGTGTCACTCTTCGAGTGGCTCTTCTTCAGTGCGTGGACTTGTTTGGGAACGCAGACAGAGATGTTTCAGCACTTTGAATGCTCTGTATTTGTTTGAATGCCTGCTGTTTTTTTGATTCTTTTTGGATGTTTGAAAACTTCTTTCGAATGCAAAACCAGCAGGAGGTTCCAGCACAAGCAGGAAAACAATCATTTGAGATACTGCAGTCTTTTGAAAACCAGCATGGAGGTTTTATATAACGAAACCACTTCTAACTTTGTATGGCCGCATTGAACAAAATGTGTATTCAACGGGTACCATTCATCGTAGGAAGTGCACTCATTGCCGCCTCGAGAGAACATCAACGATGCCTCGATGTTTTTTGGTCACATCAACTAAGTCAACACATATCGAAAAAAATGAAACGAGAAAGAAAAATCGCTCATTTCATATGAAACGAAAAAAAAAATCGTTCATGAAAACGAGAAAAAGAAATCGCTTATCTCATTTGGGCAAAAAAGGTCTCATAGCAAGCACTAATATGGATCAGCCCTTTCACGACTGGGGAAGCCAGCGTGAGGGCAAGGGCCAGGACAAAGCCTGGTGGGAAGTGGACTCCATTGTCTCTGGTTCCTATGATGGGGATACCTTCGTAAGGAGGGTGCTGGAACACATGTCCAGCCAGGAGGAGCCAATCGGCGGTAACCCACCCATCTACGGTGACTTGTTCCGAGGCAAGAGCAGAGATGGCCCTTTAGGCGACCTGGGGAGACTACCTGAGCCGAAACCATGCGGTGGTACCCCGCAAGTAAGCTCAGTGGTCCAGGTGCCCGGAAAGGCGGAGGCGGAGTCCGATGAGTGCCCCAAGATCCAGGCATTGAGGGCCAGGCTGAAGCAGAAGTATGGTGATACCTTCTTCAGCGGAAAGCCTGTATTTCCCCCACCGGTGCGTGGACCGTATGGTGAGGCCAAGATACGGCTGAGACTGGACCCCCGTGTGTACGGACACCGGGAGTTTGCCCTGAGGGACGAGAGGAAGGAGGCCATGGAGAAGATCCTCCGTGAGTTCATTGAGAGGGGCTGGCGGGAGCCGTGCCAGTCTGAATGGGCCTCCCCGTGCTTCGTCGTCCCCAAAAAGGTGGCCGGAGAGTGGCGGCTCGTGGTCGATTACCGCGGCCTAAACGCCCAAACGCACCATGACAGCTATACGCTGCCCCTCATCGAGGACATGCTGCAAAAGCAACACCGGCGGAGGATCTTCACGGTGATTGACCTGAAACATGGTTATCATCAGATGCCTCTCGCCGAGGAGTCCCGTGCCTGCACAGCAATGAGCACCCCACGTGGACCCCTCCAGTGGAAGGTGATGCCTATGGGCGTTACCAACGGCAATGCGGCTTCAGCGGATACTGGAGAACCTGCTCGAGCCGGTGCGTGACTGTGCGGAACCCTTTTTTGGACGACGTGATCATCGCGTCCGGGGACCCCAGTATGAGCTATGATGAGCTCCTGGAGGCACATGAGAGGGACGTCACCAGAGTGCAGGACCTTCTGGTTCGGCAGAAACTCACGGGAAGCAGTGATAAGGCCACCATTGCGGTAAGCGAGGTCGTCTTTGCTGGCCATGTAGTCGGGAACGGGCAGGGGAAGCCCGTACCTGGCAAGGCGGCTGCGATTGAGCACTGGGAGAAGCCCAAAACGGTCTCTGAGCTACGGGCATACTTGGGGTTCTGCAACTACTACTCGGGGTATATCAAGATGTATGCCGAGTATGCAGCCCCCATGAAGACCAAGAGCAACTCAAGGGCAACCGAGAGGAGACCAGAAAGGGGTCCAAGAAGGCTCTGGTCTGGAATGAAGAATCCGACCGTGCCTTTGAGGGGATGAAGCAGGCGCTGCTATCCGCAGTGGGTCTGCACCTCCTGGATCCTGACCGAGGGTTTGTCCTGCGCACCGACGCTTCCGACTACGCCGTTGGCGCTGTGTTGGAGCAAGTGCTTGACGATGGGAGGAACGTGCCAGTGGCCTTCTGGAGCCGAGTCCTGGCGGAAGGCCAGAGACGGACGTGGACGCCCCTAGAAAAGGAGGCGTATGCCATCGTCATGGCTCTCAGGAAATGGGCTGGGTACATAGCCCTCCATCTGGTCACCGTCTGCACCGACCATCAGAGTCTGCAGTTGTGGCACAAAGAGCACGTGGACACCCCCTCTGGTCCCGCCTCATGACGGGAAAGAGAGCATGAGACCTTGGCCAAGTTCGACCTCACAGTTGTGTATGTTCCTGGCAAGGACAACACCGTGGCGGACTGTCTCGGTAGGTGGGCCTATCCCGCCAGCAAGGGCATGACGGATGTCTCCGCCCATGGCGATGAGGCTGAGACCGCTGAGGCCAAGAGGATCATAGAAATGGAGCGCCTGATGGAGGAGGAGGGTGTTAAATGCTTCGTCGTCATGGCTGCAGATGCCCCCCTCGGAAGGAGGATGGGCAGAGCGGTCAGAGTACTCGCCCCTGAAGGAGCCGAGTCCGACAAGCACCTCTTCCCTGAATCTTGCCTCCAGGACGACTGGACCGACGACTACGCCAAGTCTGAGGCGTTTGAGGCCGAGTATAGGGCTGTGACCGACCCTGATGACGGTCAGAAGTGGCCAAAGGGGCTGACTGAGGAGGATGGCAAGCTCTACCGGAATGGTAAGCTGCTGGTCCCAGAGTCCCGAGTTCTCGAGCTATGTGAGGCTTGGCACCACCACATGATGCACACAGGGGTCAGGAAGCAAGCCCTGGATATGCAGGGCCGGTTCGAAATCGACCAGATCAGTCTCTACAACGCTATCAAGAAGGTCAGAAAGGGTTGCTCGGTCTGTCAGGCCTGCAATCCGGACAACCGGAACGTCAAGGGGGAAGCCCAATGGACTCCGGTGCCTGACCAGCCCATGGAGAGCGTGGCCATGTACGTCTTCTCCATGCCCGAAGTTCACATAGGCAAGGAGACCTTTGACTGTGTGATCCTTTGTGTGGACTGCCACAGCGGCTACGTGGTAGCTGTTCCGGTACGCAAAAGGGGGTTACTTGCCAAGGAAGAGGCAGTCATGATGATTCATCATTGGCTGACCGTCTTTGACATCCCCCGCACCATTTGCAGTGACCGAGGACCCCAGTTTACTGGCGGCTGGCTCAAGGCCATGTGTTCCCTCATGGGAATATGTCATGCCAAGAGCGTCGCCTATCTCAGCCGGTCCGAAGGCCGGGCTGAAGTGGCTGGAAGACAGCTGTTTGAGAAGCTACGCAAGATTCACATCACCAACCCACGTCGGAACTGGTTTGAGAAGATGTGGCCTGCTCTGAAGGCCCATCATGACACCCTCACTCCGGGTGGTTTTTTGATGCATGGGGGTTTCCCCCCGGCGAGCATTACTCAAAGCGGCCTAACCACGGGCAAGAGCGTTCATGGCGAGCCAAAGTCCAAAGCAAGAGAAAGTATGTACACAAATAGTATAAGTACCTGTTCTTGCTGAGACCTGGGCACAGACCAGGTTCATCTGGGTGCAGTGCACTGCCCTGAATGGCACCAGTGGCCAGAAAATAACCTAAGCTCTGCTGCGGAGGACCAGAGTAATGTGCTGAAAAAAGAAAAAATTAAGAATAAGTGCGGGGAACCCTAAGCACTGACACCGTGGGGGGCGCTGCAGCTTACTCGCCACTGGCAGCCCGGCCAAAACGGCGTCTGGCAAAGAGAATCGTGCAAAAAGAGAAGCAAAAGGAGGACAGAGACTGGCTGCATGGGGCGCGGGTACCAAGAGCAGGGCCATAGGCTGAGCTCTGGACTCATTCACGCACTGCACCAGGGCGTGGGTGCGCCGAAGTGTGTGTGTGTGTCCCATACGAGGCACAGGGGGGGTGGGGGTCATGGTTGCCGAAAACTGCAGTGGGGGGGGGGGGGCTGCAGTTGACAGAGAAGAGGTGAATGACAGAGAGAAGCAAAAGGAGGACAGAGACTGGCTGCATGGGGCGCGGGTACCTAGGGCAGGGCCTTAGGCCGAGCTCTGGACTCATTCACGCACTGCTTCAGGGCGTGGGTGCGCCGAGGTCTGTGTGTGTGTCCCATGCGAGGCACAGGGGGGGGGAGCATGGTTGCTGAAATCTGCAGGTGGGGGGGCGGGGGCTGCAGTTGACAGAGAAGAGGTCGATGCCGGAGAGCGGGTAAAAAAAGAAAAGAAAAGAAAAAAAAACTCGGGGAGGAGGACACCTTTCCCGGAAATTCAGTGCGGGGCGGAGACCCCCCGGTCGCTAGTGGAGCTCAATCTCCTCTCACACTGAAGTGTTCGGGAACTGTGACCCGTGAACTGAAGGTGAAGTGAGGTGGAGAGTGTCTGTCTTAGTGACTGTGCGGCAGGTAGCACCAGAGCGTTTTTTGTTTGGATGTTTGTTGATGGGGGCGGGTGGTTTAATTTTTGGGAAAGAGAGCTGAGTGGGGTGGTGGGCTGATGTGCTGTAGATGGAGACTGAGTTTTTCCAGGGGTTGTCACTGGTGTCTGGCTGCAGAGTGTGCAGGTCTGGTATGGGGTTATTTCTGAGCCACTGTTGGACGTCTTGCAGTGTTGTTTTGAGGCGTTGGCGTCGTTTCTTCATGGCAGAGTAGAGGTGACTTATGTGTTGAGTGTAGGTGAGTGCAGGTGGGGGTGAACAGAGAAGGTTACTGAGAGAGTTAGGAATCAGTGTACAGATGAAGTTGCGGCGGTCACCCAGTGTTGCGGTGGTCCACCAATCAGAAATGAGGTCGTTGAAAGGGGAAGGCCAGGCGTTGATGATGGCTTGGCGTAGGTGTGCAGTGGCTGTGCATTCAGCTACCACTGTTATTGGGTACAGAGTGTGTTTCTGGGGACATTTGGGGCAGGGCTTTTTATTAAGGATGTAGTGTGGTTGGTAACCAGTGCAACTGTACAGACCACTAACCCATTTGAAGGGGAAACGGGAAAACCAGGAGGTATGAGAGTAAAAGTCTCTGCTCATGGAGAGGTGTATGTTATTTTGAGAGTGTGCAGGGAGTAAGTGTTTGACAGATTTAAGGGATACCTTACCTGGGAGTGGTGGTAAATGAAGTAAGTGGAATTTGGTTGGTGTGATCTTGGGGGGTAGTTGATGTTATTGGGGGCCCATTTAGAGATGGCGTCAGAGTAGTCATTGCCTGGAAAGTCAGCGTGACCTTTAATCCAAGTAAAAATGATACGAAGAGGTGATGAGTGGAGAAAGGTCCAGATGTGGGAGTACCAGAGGCAGATAGGGTTGCTACTGGCAGTGAAGGGGTTCCATTTTGTCTGCTGGATGAGTTGTAGAGTGGTGCAGACACTCAAATTGTCTATGGCGAAAATCATGGGTTGCGGTAATGTGGGGAGAGAGCGCAGGAGTGTGGTGAGGATGATCGCAAATATCTCTGCTGGGTATGAGCCTTTGATGGGGGATGTGTTGCAGATGGTAATGGGAGGTGCGGTATTGAATGTGGCCGCACAACCTGAAGGTCTCTCATTTTTTTGGTCGTCAGAACCGTCCGTGTAGCATACAGTGGCTGTAGGATAGGTGAGAAGAGCCTGTCTGAGGTCGTGGCAACCCCAGAAGTGGAGGTGGTCCAGTTTTGGTGGGGGTATCCCACTCCGGTTGGTTTGTCCCCTCACCAGATTTTGTTCGGCAGGGACCCCCTGGGTCGGGGACTTCCCTTGTCGGGTGATGGTATGGTCATGGACGCCAAGGAATTCTTTGCGCGGCAGGAGGCAACGGCGCGGGACATCCGCCAGCAGCTCGAGAAGGAGCATGCCGAGCGTCACAGGTCCGCCCCAAGCTCGACAGCGCAAAAGTTGAGGTCGGGAGACCCGGTGTGGGTAATCAGACCCCGCACCATGGGCACCCACCAGGACCCCAAACCTGGTTCACTCCCGGTGAGCCGGTCCGCAGGATTGGTGAGGACAGCTACCGCATCAAGGTGGGTCACGAAGAGTTCCGGGAGCGCCACGAGAGTCGACTCCGTGTGCGGGAACGCGACCTCCGTGGCCAACATGTATCCCTTGACTACGCCGCACATGAGGCTGATTCGGACGACGACTATGCTGAGCAGGATAACTATACCGTCGAGAAGATCCTGGCCCAGCGTCCGAACGCCTCGGCACCCGGAGGCCTGGAGTTCAAGGTTCGATTGCGAGGCTATGGGCCGTCCCACGACACCTGGGAACCCGTCTCCTTGTTCGTGGCGCGGATTAAAACCCCTTCATGGACTACATCCGCAAGCACAAGACCAAACTCCATGTCTCGGACTTGGCAGCACTCACCCGGGCGATTGCAGCCAGAGGCGCCTGATCACCACCCTGTGCTCTCCCCTGTGAGCATCGCTGGACTTTCCAGTGTAACTTCCGAATCCACGCTCCATGACATTGCAAAGCATATCATTGCAGTTTGAAGGAGCTGGATTGTGCACACGCCGGTGCTCAGTTCAGGCTTAGATGCCTTCGGCAAACATTGTCCGTAAGCATTTTCCTGCTGACATTTCCCCGGCATGCTTGGACGGTCATACCCCCCCTGCTGAAGTCGTCGGAAACCAGGGCGGATGGCCCCCCTTCATTATGCCAGATTGAGGCCTTATGGCAGTGAGATTGAGCCCCATGGAGTATATATTTTGAACTCAGAGTATACTTCATTTGAACTCAGAGCAGATTCAGATCAATCATCATCATTCATCATCATCATCATTCATCATGCATCATGTGTCATGTGTCATGCATCATGTGTCATGACATGCTGGCGCCCTAGCATGTGTTTTTCACATTCCAACCCAAAACTTCACTTTCGCGCAGAACTAACACAACCACAACCCCACTCTTATGGGTTCCTAAGAAGGTTATACTATTCATTTTTCATAACTCTTTGAATTTGGATGATCACATTTTTGACATCATGGATTGTCATGCATGTCATGCATGATCGACTCATTTTGTGAGTGATACCACACATACTACCTTCGAAGGAGTCTAAGGCCCCTAAGGGACCTCTATTTACTCTACAACCCTTTTCCATGGTTGTCCCTACTTCTACATGTATTTTAATGCCTATTTGGTGGGTCCCAAGCATGTTTCATGTATTGGGGGATCCCAAGAATATACCTAGGCCTAAGCCAAGCCCCAAACACAAGAGGAGAGAAGAGAGATAGATAGAGGAGAGGCGCCTGGCGGCGACACCAGGGAGCACGTGGTGCTTCCTAGGTAAGTCCTAACTAGGTGTATTTTACTACAAGAGGCATATTTGTATGGTGAGAGTGGAAGAGAGGTAAGGAGTGAACATGAGAGTAAATAATGATTGTGTTTCATAGTCCCTTTTTTTGCTATGGACTAAGCTGGAAGACTACAATACTATGAGCCCATTACTTTGTTGTTGTTGAGGAGGGTGCCAAATCTAACTGGTAGCAGAGAAAACCTGCTCTGCCTAAATCCAGTATCCCTTGGATTTAATTTCGATTGAATTCCAGCCTGGAAATTTAGTAAGGGACGGAGAAGAATTCCTGAACTCAGAAAATCGAGTCTGAAAAATTGAGATGGACCCTGTGAGAACTCCAAGCAGCCTAGAAGCTACGGGCGCTTCTGAAAACGACGTGCAAGTCATGATACCGGTCTCCGATGAGGAACTAGTCGCGCCTACCATGGCCGGGTTTGGAACCCCAGAAGTACCTCTAGACGGATCTCGATTCGAAGCCTATCGTTTTCCTGCGCCTACATGTCCTGAGTATGCTGAAGCTGTAGCTCCACGCCCAGTGCCTTCAGCGAATAACATGACGACAGCTGAGCTAGCGAATGCTATGGAGGTCCTATCGTTGCTCAACCAGAGTGGTCGGTTGCAACAAATGGTTCAACAAGTCGAACACCATGAAGGTTCATTCACTAATGCCCCACAGACTCATGAGTCGGGGACCACATCGTCTTCGACTAATCTTTTCCAATCTGTGCCATGGCGTTCTAAAGTGACTTACGCCACTATGCGCCAACCCCCTATCCGTGGAGCACCTATTGTTCATGGAGTGCCTACCGGAGTTCCTGAGCCTAAGTTTTTCTCTGAGCCTCAAGCTCCCAAAAGGACTCATGTTTTCGAAGCCTCTCCTTCTTCGGAAGAGAGCACTATCCTTTTGTCGACCTTGCAACAACTCAAGGGTCGTCTTGAAAACTTAGAAAATAGGACTAGTGCTAACTTAACCACTAACCCTTGTGTACCTTACCACCCCTCGCCTCTGACCCGAGTGTGCACCGGGCTTGCGGGCGTGCCTCCTGGAGTCAAGTCGCCCTTTGTACCCCGTACCAAAGCACCCAAACCCGTGGCGTGCTTTACCACTACCTACGAAGTATACACCCTCGACCAAGCCCTCGCCCTAGGACTCGGTCCAATAGCGCCTATGGCGCTACTCCCCGACCCCACACAACCGGTGCCACATACCGGTAGAGGAACCAAAGCATTTTTCAAACCCCAAACCGAAACCAAACTACCCAAGTTTTCGGGTAGAGACCTCGACGTTTGCGCCGAAGATTTTTTGAGGTTCTTGAGGTCGACGGGACAAGAAGACCTCAACGAAAGAGCCAAGGCGGACCTTGTTATCAACGGTTGTGATAACAAGGACGTAAAAGAAGTGGTTTCGGGGGCACTCAAGAAAAGTGACTCTTGGGTAAGGTTCCTTATTACGCTCGAAAAGCTCTACCCTACTTACGTTACCGACCTAGAGCTTATTCAAGAGATAGAGCGTATCCCTCGGTTGAAGGAATACCCTACAACCGCGGACATAGCCCAATACGTCCAAAAGTTTACTACGCTTACGGACGAATTGGCTACGTCCTACTACGACGACCCCAAAGCCCTCCTACACCTCCTACCTCGTGTTCCGCCCAAAACCATGGACGAAATATGTGCTACTCCCGAGAGGTTGTCTAGAATACACACTTTCAACTCTCTCGTTGACCTCCTCTACGAGTTGGCCCTCCAGAGGAAGTCCGACGCTACTTTGATGAACTTGCACTCGATGGCTCAACTCAAGTGGCTAGACGGCAACACCAACGCCGACTCCAACGCCCCTATGAACCAAGAAGAAGCCTTTGCCCACTCGCTATGTGAGGAGTGCTTCGTGTCTTTCCAACAAGCACGAGGACAAGCAAACGGCAACCGTGGTGGTGGCGGTCGTGGCCGTGGAAAAGGTGGACGAGGCAAAGGACAAGGCCAAGGGCAGTGGTATTGGCGAAGGGAAGTCGAGGAGGACAACTCCACCGCGCCCAAGTTCTTCGCCACCGTGTTTTGCCCCAATTGTGGGACAAAACACAACGTAAGAGACAAGGCGTGGCAAGACAGCCTTGACGCGAGGAAAGAAGAGCAAAAGCAAACGAAGAAAGGTCAAGGCAAAGGGGGAAAGGACCAAGCGAAAGGAGGAGAAAAAAAAAGTGGAGGAAAAGCGAACGGAGGAAAGGCGAACGAAGGAAAAGGAGGCAAAGGAAAAGATGACGACAAAGGAAAGCCTCCAGAGAAGAAACGCTTGGAAGAGTTGACGGAAGGATAGCGAGAAAAGAAGCGAAAAAGAGTTCTCAAGCTCGAAAGACAAGCTAAGAACCTCAAAGACTTTCTCGCGGGTCAAACGCCGGGGGAAGCCTAGGTGGACACCGAGACGACGCACCGAGGTATTGCTACCTATTGAGGGTCGCTATCAATGGTGTATGGGTGGATGCATACCTTGATACCGGCGCTACAATCTCCCTAGTCTCCTCTAGGTTCGTACACTACGAGGACCTAGTTCCCAAAAATATTTGCGGGGTAAAAACGGGAGAAGGGGGACTCACTCTCACCGAAGGCGAGATAGAAGGAGAAGTACAAGTGGGGGACCGAAAGGTACTGCAAAAGTTTCAAGCGTTCGACACCGACGCCTTTGAAGCCGTATCGGGGACGGACTTCTTTGCGCAAAACGAGTGGATAAAATTTTTGTCCCTTCAAGAGCCCACTCACTTGTTGGTGGTGAACGAAGAGCAAGAATGGGAAGCAATACCCCTCAAGGAGACAAGATGTCGAAGACCTACGCTCAAGACTCTCAAGAGTTTTCCGTTGGCACTCGATAGCGAGGTGAAGCAAGAGAGTATCCTCGCTACCTTGAGCCTACACCGAACTGAGAACTACACTCTTGACTCCACCGCCAAGCGTGACGCGTTTGAAGAACTTGGCCTTAACCCGAACACGTGTAACGGCGACTTTGTCGAACTCTTTGCGTCCAAAGAGAACGCCGACGCGGAGTACTTTTGTACTCCCGAAACCAACAACACGTGGTGGTATGACTGGAGAAAGTTGGGAGCTTGGAAGCTGCTCTACGCCAACCCCCCTTTCTCAAAAATACTCCACACGTTGGTAAAAGTTTATGTGGACCAAGCTACGGTCGCGTTGGTTATTCCCGAAGGGAAGAAGTGGGAAGAAAAAGAAAAGCTATGGGGGCCTATACTCGAAAAGTTGACGGTGACAAAGTTGCTCTTACCTGACGTTCCTCTTTACCGACTTAACTCAAAAGAAGAGGTTTTGCCAAAGCCCCGTTGGCGAACCGCTATGTACCTAGTCTCGGGGAAGAACGTGTCCTCTAACCCCATGGAAAACGTGTCTGAGGAGATAAAGAAGTTCGTGCTAAAGGACCACCGTGGGTACGGAAAAGAAGAGATGATGAAAAAGTTTCCGGACGTGGACGAGAGCAAGGAAGAGTACAGGTTCGAGACGCCTAAGTTTCAAGTCGAAGAAGTGGTTCAAGAAAGTCCGAAAGAGGCAAGAGAAGCTCAAGAAGAGAGCGAAGAAAGCTCCGACGAAGGCGGAAGTACATCCGAAGCTCCTTCCGAGTCGAATATACCCTTTTCGAACGACTCCTACACCACTATGGACTACGACGACTTGGTCGCCAACCTGTTCTTGGAAGAAGTAGAACCTCTAGAGGCTCCTTCGACCCCTTCCGAAACTCCTAACCCCGAAAAACTTCTTTCACACGTTTCCGTCCCACTTGAAACGATGACGAGCGAAGGAGACGAACGTGAACTCCGTCTCCTACACGCACGCCCGAGTAAAAATTCGTTCCCTTCTTCAAAAGAAGATTTGGAAGAAACTCGTCTACTTCTACTAAATCAAATTGACAGACTCCAAAAACTGGAGCTAAAAGAAAAATGGAAAAGCATGGTCTACCTAGACGAGTACGACGGAGAAGATGGGACGTATTTTGATGTAGGCGAAGAATTGGTCATGCTTCACAAACTACACGAAGCATTGGAACAAGAAATTGAAGGAGAAGAAGAAAAGAAAGAAGAAAGAAAAGACAGATTACGCCGCAAAGACATCAAGAGACTAAGAAGGAAAGTCAAAGAAAAGAAGAAAATTGATCACCAAGAGGATCAGATGATTTTGGACCCCGAACAAGTCCTAGCCCTCAGGAAATTGACGGAGCAAGATGAAAAATCTAAGAAACAAGAATTAGGTGCGTCCAATCTACACGCATCTGAAGACCTCATGATTTCGCTCGACAAAATGGATGTTGATGAGAGGATCAAGAAAATCATCCTGCATTTCTCTGACATTTTTGGTCCGTTACCTCCACCCGGATCGGTGAAGAAACTCGTGACCATGGACCTAGAACCAAGAGAAGAATTTCTCAAAGATCGAGTTCGATGTCGACCGTACCCAGCATCAAAAGATGACATGGCTGAGATAACTCGCCAAATCAAAGAATGCGTGGAGGCCGGTTTGGTTTACGAGTACAAAAGGACGGACTATCCTAAGCATTGCAGTCCATGCTTCCTGGTAGCTAAACCAGGGAGCACTGCAAAAAGATTGGTGGTCGACTACAAAAAGGTCAACCAGAAAAAAAAACTGCACAGCGGTTTTTTTTTTTGAGGCATGGCGGTCCCCCGCCCAAAGCATTGCACCAAAGCGGCCTAACCATGGGCAAAATGAGCGTTCATGGTGAGCCGAAGTTCTCCGAAGGACAGCCGCGGGTATTTACAAACCAAGTCAGGGTGAAAACACTGCATGAACTGCACCATAGGCCTGAAAAGGTTAAAATACTAGTGGAGGCCATTTCGGTGAAAGATGCAAAGGGATATATAGCCTATACCAAGGCAAAATAACAAAAAGATGATATAATGGAAAAATGGACCAGTGGATTGAGCGAAGAGAAGCGAGCAAGTGCAGGGGCAAAAAGCAAAACAGACTGGAACATTCTGGCTTGCCTGAAATCAGTCTGGGGCCCTGTAGCTGATCTGAGAATTACTAAAGTACAAAGCCCTTTCATTCTGCTCAAGTCTTGCGCTCTTGCCGTAGTGGTCCTGAAAAAAAAATAGAAAAGAAAAATTCCAATTGATGGCTCAAACAAAAAAGACTCAATGGATCGGTAAGGTTTCCTGGTGCGCAGAGCTGGGCATACAGTGGTGCAGTGTGGTGCAGTGTGGTGACGGTGTTGTGTTCTGCCGTGTAGGTGGGTGATGGGTGAAGGCTGATGTGTCAGATGGCTGTTGGTTGCTGGCTGCGTGTTGGTGGGTGTTGGCGGCTGCTGTTTACTGGCTGATTGCTCATGGCTGCTGGGTGCTGGATGTTGACTGCTGCTGCTGTCTGTCGTTGGCTGAGGACTGCTGGCTGCTGGTCGCTGGCTGCTGGTTGCTGGATGTTTGCTGCTGGATGGTAGCTGGGTGCTACTTGCTTGCTGATGCAGGTCGAAGGAGTGTCGGAAGAGGGGAGCAGGTAGCCGGGGGGGGGGGGGGATAATGTCTGGGGTGTCTGGGGGGAGTGGTTGGGGGGGGGGTGTTTGCTGGCTGTTGTCGCTGGAAGTGTCCTATTGTCGAAGGGAGGCGGTGGGTGGTTGATGTGCTGGTTGTTGGCTGATGGCCGCTGGTTACTGGATGTTGGCCGCTGGCTGCTGGTTGCTGACTGTTGCTGCTGCTGGTTGTTTGCTGTGTGTTGCTGGCTGTTGGCTGCTGGCTGTTGGTTGCTGATTGTTTGCTGTTTGCTGACAAGACGAGAGTGCCGCTGGTGAAGCGAGTGTATGCGTTGGGGTTGAAGGATGGGTTTGGAGGTTAAGTGTCATTTGGAGGAGGTATGCGGTTGGTGATGTGAGGATGTAGTGGTTGAGGCGGAAACTGTTGAAGTTGTATGGCTGAAGTTTTGGTGGAGGGTTTCGGTTTTGTGGTAGGGCGTTTAGAGTGAGGTCGTTTGTTGGTTGGTTCTTTGTTGGTAGGGGATGGAAAGCGTAGTGGGTGGGGAGTGGTGGATGATGTGCTGTAAATGGAAAAAGATTCGTTCCAGGGGTCGGAGGTGGACGTCGGAGATAACTGATGAAGGTTAGAGATGGGGTTGTCGATGAGCCATTGTTTGGTTTCGTTGAGGAGGGTGGTGAGAGGTTTTTGTGGATGTTTTAGGGCTTGACGAAGAGATTTGATGTTGGAGTAGTAGGTTGTGTTCGGTGGGGGTGTGCGTAATTGATTGCTGAGTGTGTTGGGTATGAGGGTTCGAATGAAGTTGCGGCGGTCGCCTTTGGAAGCGGTGGCCCACCAAGTGATGTTGGTGTTGTGGAAGTGCCCATTCCATCTGTTGAAGAATTTTTTCCGTATTGCGTTAGTAGTGTGGCATTCGGTGATGAAGGTGATGGGGTCTAAGGGGTGGTGGTGGTTACAAAGAGGGCAAAGGTAGGTGTTGAGGGTGAAGTGGGGTTGGTAGCCCTTGCAAGAGAAGAGGCCATTCACCCACTTAAAGGTGAAAGTGGAGAACCACGAGGATTTGAGAAAGAAGTGATTACTAAGGGAGAGGTGAATGTTGTTGTGTTGATGGGTTGGGAGTTGATGTTTCGTGAGTTTAGAGGTTATTTTGCCGGGAAGTGGAGTTTGGTTAATGGCCAGTTGTGTGGAAGTTGTGGGGGAGAGAAGGTAATCGAAGTGGGTGGTGCTCCATTTGGAGACACTGTCCGCCGCGTCATTGCCGGGGAAATCGGCATGCAAACTGCACAGCGGTTCGCTGCCCCTGATGGAGAACACCGTGGAAACCGCTGCTGGATGCAGATACAAAACTAAAATGGACAAGCGGTCCGGTTTCTGGCAAATTGACCTAACGGAGCGTGCCCAAGATCTAACGGCATTCATTGCTCCGGATGGACGGGTCTACAAATGGCGGGTAATGCCATTTGGTATTGCTAACGCCCCGGCGTTGTTCCAGGAGCTGATGAATCAAATCATCGCCCTGTGTAAACCACGACCGGCCGTCCAAGAGCTCCTACAGCGTGGTGCTGTCCTGGAGGCTCACATCGACGATGTCATCCTAGGGACGAACACCATCGATGACCATCTCCTACTACTCCGAGAATTCTACAGCGTCTGTCAAGAAAATCATCTCCCCATCAAGCTGGAGAAATGCGAATTTCTCAAGACGGAAACAGACTACCTCGGATTCCACATCGGAGATGGATGGTGGAAACCGCAGGATCACAAGATGAAGCCCCTGATGGACTTCAACCTAACAGATTCTATGTCTAAAGCTGAAGGAGTTGAGAAAATCCGACAATTCATCGGATCCTGGAATTTTTACAGGCGTCATCTCCAAAATTTCACGGAAGCCAGCGCACCACTAACGGATCTCATCAAGAAGGAGACTCCGTGGCGCTGGGGACCTATTGAAAAGCAAGCAATCGAAGATGTCAAGAAGAAAACCAGAGAATGCCTAGTACTTGGAGTACCCCAACGCTACGGCGAGATGATTCTAATCAGGGATGCCAGTAACGTTGGAGGAGGAGGGACATTATTACAGTGGCAAAAGCTAACTACGGATCAATGTAAAGACATTGATTATCGCCTAAGAGTTCAAGGTGTCACAAGAGAAGGATTCATGAAATCTGACTATGACTCCCAAGAATGACGCCTAGTTCCACTTGGCCACTGGAATTGGAAGTGGAATGCAGCCCGCTCACACTATCACACCTACGAGCAGGAGCTGTTAGCTGGAGTTCTAGTGTTGGCTAGTCAACACAGGATCTTGGGTACCAATCCCATCACGTGGCTATGTGATCGGGATTCCGTGAAGTACTTTATGGAAAGACCACCGCCAGATGGAAAACGTCTACGACGATGGTGGGTCTACCTGAGCCAAATACGACTCGCTACATTCCACATCCGGGGAATTAAAAACGAACTCTGTGATTATCTATCGCGGAATTGTTTTGATTCCCTGGTGGGGGCAGACACCGAGATGTTGGCCCAAGAAGCTTTCGCCAAGATGGATCAACATCTCGATCTCTTTACCAGGAAAGAAAAACTCATGTCCTGGAGTATGAAAGACCTGACGGCCGATTACTCGGACATCTTGGACCAATTGACGATTGGGAGCTCAAAGATCCTGGATGGAGTACAATGGTCCCGCACGTCAACTCACTTATACAGGGAAGACCTCATTTGTGTCCCCAAAGACTACGAAGAAACTATGTTGGAATGGGCACACAAAACGGATGGTCACCCTGGGGTGGAGGGAACTCTTTGGTTCTTCCAGAAGTATTTCTTCGCTAAGAGTAGCGATGCATCTCTCAAGAAGATTTTATCTAAGATCATCGCTGAGTGTCCCTGCACTAAGGCTAAAGCTAACACTGCAGCGGATCGTGGTGAGGTAAGGAATCTCCCGATTCCGAACCAAATGAACTCCATCCTCTACGTGGATTTTATGGAGTTACCTAAATTCGCTGGCCATGACTTCGCCCTCCTGGTGACGGATGGAGTCAGTCGCTACAGCCGAGTGTTTCCCCTTACTAAGAAGGTGGATGGTGAAGGAGTATTGAAAGAGATTTTCGAAGGATGGGTACAAGTCTACGGATTACCCAAGATTATCCATAGCGATCAAGACATCCGGTTTACCAGCCCTACTGGTTGGTACCGAAGCGTCATGAGAGCCATGGGTACGGAAGTCCAGTTCGGAACTCCTTACCTACGAACAAAGAATCCTCTATGCGAACGCCAAATCGGCTGTTTCAAAACAGTCATGAGGATTCTGATGCTGAACGAGAAGAGCCGAAACTGGCTAAAACTAGTCCCATATGCTATCTACTTGATGAATAATCAAGTGAGTAGCAGGACTGGTTTCACCGCTACGGAACTGTTCCTAGGGAGGCCAGGTTTCAACTTCGAATTCCCCTGCGCGAGCGAAGGAAATCCTAAAGTTGATGAATGGCTCACCGAGCAAAAACGGATCGCCGATCTATGCCGATCACTAGTGGAAAAGAAAAGAAGTAAGGAGAATTGTACCAAGAACCGCAAAAGAAAAGAAGCTATCTACCAAATTGGTGACTGGGTTCTGGTACATCATACAAGATTCAAGGCATGGCCGCGTGACACGCTGGACAGCCCTTACTTCGCACCATTTCTGGTCACGGATGTAGCTGAAAGATCCGTGTGGATCAAAACTCATCCTAAGTACGGAGGTCTGGTTGAAGTGGGTTACCCACAGCTTAAGCACCATGACGTCCTAGACGACCTCTACGACTGGGAAGAAGATCTACAAGAAAGCCTGGAAGCTGCAGCCGAAGATTTGGCCGCGGATCCTATGGATGAAGATGAAGAACTGCCACCTATGGAGGATGACGGTTCACTACAGATGCCCGAAAGGGACATCTCTCTCTCTAGACCTACTGTACCTACACCTACGGCCGTAGAGGCTAGACCCAAAAGAATAAGCGCTAGTGAACCCGTTACGTTTACTGAATCAGAGATGAAAAGGCAAGACTACTGCTTTGTTGAAAGAATCCTCCGCCACACCTACAAACGTGGTTGGAGATTCTATACAAAGTGGTCTGGCTATTCTATCTCTGACTGTACCTGGGAGCCAGTGACGGCTTTCATACTCGATGACGGTAACGTCAATGAGGTTTTTGCTGATTACTGCAAATCTCAGGATTTGCGTGACATTCTGCAGTCAGCCCAAAATCAGGCCTGCAAGCGTGCTGGGAGGTGATACTACTCCCTCCTGTTTCATAGCACCTGTGAAAACGGTGCATCTATGGTCCTAAAGCCCTGTTTCACTGAGCAGTGAGTTCACACTCACTGGCCTGGGAGTTGTCGTGGATTTCCAAGGGAACTCCGAGGCTGGGGGACAGGTTTCACCAATCTAGGGAGGGAGAGAGAGGAGCGGTGTGTAACTGGCGCGCGTGTGAGTGTCAACAGCCCCAACTGAAGTGTGTTGCCTAGGAGAGAAGTGAAACACTACTGCTAAGCAAGCCGATTCTTACGGGTGGTGAACACCTGGTTCCATTTTGGAACAGTCAAACATCCACCACCGGAGGGGCAGGGTTGTTGTTCCCCAGGGATGGGACCTCCCCCAGGAACTGGGTGGGCTGCATGACGAGCAGAGTTTGCAAGGGCTGCCCAACCACGACCAGGGCTACCCCCTTGGCTGCAAACCTCCCCGCCTTGGGCACCCACCGTCAAAGACGCTAACGCCTGATCCTACACCGCAAGACACCCTGATCCTACTACTTCCCACACACACGCCCACGCCAAGGCAAGTCAAGTTGTAGCTAACACCAAGGATCCCTGAACAAACAGTGAACGCTTTGGGTGCATCTCGCCTCCGGTCCGATGACACCCGTGCAAGTGTGGACACGGAACCGAAGCTCAACGTGATCCGTGCAGAGTGAGTGAATGGCGCGCAAAAGTGTGTTGTGTTGAGTATGTGTGTGCAGTGCTGTGCGTGGATGTGCGGTGCAGGGCGAGCATGTGTGTGAATCTACCTCAGGGTCTCTACCTTGGGGCTACCCAAAAGAAAAAGAGAGAGGGTCACACACGGGGAGACCAGGAAAAAACCGTCAGGGATCAGAATGGGAGTGGGAACAAGGACCAGCGTACGCTGACCAACGCGAACGCCCTTGCCCATTCCAATCCCCTGCCTTCCCAGTCTCCCACACGCTGAACTTAACGCTCTACAAAGGAGTAGCCCTTTGCGGGAGCGCCCCTTGCTAACGCCTCCAGCCCACGTCCCACTCTCCACTCCACACTCCTCCCACACTCGGAGATCTCAAACCGCGCAACTTGCAAGGCGGGAATCTCACCCCAGAGTTTCATTGGTTAGTTTGGGTTCCCACGGTCCTACACTCTCTAACACACGCTGCATGTGTGAGCGGCACGGTGAGACATATGAGTGTTTTAGGTGCCTGAACGTGAGCATATGCATGCACTGAACGATTGACCAGGCATTCCGCCACAAAACCTCCACTACAGTCAAACAGAGGACACTGACGCATATAGCGGCGCCTCCGCTATGCATGTATGCTGTCCTGCAGAGCGAGCAAGGAAGGTTCTCCCTACCTCCCAAACCTTGAATGTTTCCCTTATGAAGGTTTTACCCTCTATCCTACTTGGATTCGGAGTTTTTACGTGTGCACGACGCTGCGTACGCTGCTGTTTTGCATGCGTGACGAGCTGTTTCCCTCCTGAATCCTGCCTGAACGCCAGCCCAAGCCAGACCTTGCGAGGCACCAAGAGCGTGCACAAGACTGCAAAGCAAGGTAAAAAACGCTACGCGTGTTGTGCAAGCTCTAACCGGAACGTATGTTTCATTTCTGTTGTGCTATGTGTGGCTGATGTTCAAACTCGCCTATTACACGCACAGTGGTGAATTGATGCGCGCAAAGCGTACAGTTACCCTATGGCTGTACTGTGCACCCTCCCCGCGCAAAAATTTTAGCCTGTCTGTAAGCCTCACTTTCTAAAATCGCGTTTTTCGCTGCTCGTTGTTTTCCAAATTCTTTGTTTTACAAAACTGCGCTTTTTGCAGCTTCAGAAGCGCTTTTTACAAAAAGTTCAAAAGTTTTTGGACTTTGGAGGCTTCGCCCCCAGTCCCGCACGGCGGACGCGCGCAGTTACGGGAGTCGCCAGAACTCCCAGCGCTACACTTTGCGCTTTTCAGGTGTCCAAATACTTTTTCAGGTTTTGGTTCCTGGCGAGTTAGAAGCTCAGCTACGGTTCATTTTGAAGTTGCTTTCAAGCGTTATTCATTGCCGATTTCAAATTGATTTCAAAAATCGGTATCTGCATTTGTTATGTAAGGCTTCCCTAAGGATTCCTACGCCTTGTCCATGCATTATATATCACTTTGAGCACAATCTTTCTGGAACTTCTGGTATTTGCATTTTTAGCTCCAAACTAATCACCCATTGTGCTGTGGTAAGAGTGGTATAGTAAGAAAGGTAACTCGCATGTATGCTTTCCGAAGTCATTCCACTCATTCTTTACTGTGGTACTGAGGTGCAGTGATCATACTTGGTATTGAAGGTGGTCCAGTTCTGGACTGAACAGTAAAGGCTAAGAGATTTCACGGGGCTGCATATGATTATGGCCACAATATCATTATTCAGCCCATTTTTCTAGGTATTTACTCCTGAATTCCGGGGCTTCAGTCGGGGGGGGAGTGAGATTGAGCCCCATGGAGTATATATTTTGAACTCAGAGTGTACTTTATTTGAACTCAGAGCAGATTCAGATCAATCATCATCATTCATCATCATCATCATTCATCATGCATCATGTGTCATGTGTCATGCATCATGTGTCATGACATGCTGGCGCCCTAGCATGTGTTTTTCACATTCCAACCCAAAACTTCACTTTCGCTCAGAACTAACACAACCACAACCCCACTCTTATGGGTTCCTAGGAAGGTTATACTATTCATTTTTCATAACTCTTTGAATTTGGATGATCACATTTTTGACATCATGGATTGTCATGCATGTCATGCATGATCGACTCATTTTGTGAGTGATACCACACATACTACCTTCGAAGGAGTCTAAGGCCCCTAAGGGACCTCTATTTACTCTACAACCATTTTCCATGGTTGTCCCTACTTCTACATGTATTTTGATGCCTATTCGGTGGGTCCCAAGCATGTTTCATGTATTGGGGGATCCCAAGAATATACCTAGGCCTAAGCCAAGCCCCAAACACAAGAGGAGAGAAGAGAGATAGATAGAGGAGAGGCGCCTGGCCGTGACACCAGGGAGCACGTGGTGCTTCCTAGGTAAGTCCTAACTAGGTGTATTTTACTACAAGAGGCATATTTGTATGGTGAGAGTGGAAGAGAGGTAAGGAGTGAACATGAGAGTAAATAATGATTGTATTTCATAGTCCCTTTTTTTGCTATGGACTAAGCTGGAAGACTACAATACTATGAGCCCATTACTTTGTTGTTGTTGAGGAGGGTGCCAAATCTAACTATGGCCCATACGACGTTGCGCAACGGATGCCGCTGTCATCGGCATTGCAATTTGTGGGTGTGTGGTTTGGTCCCATGGCACCAGCGGGTTCCAGACCAGTCTATGTGTGTCTGCAGACTATATATGGCCTGAACTCAGGCGTTTTTCTGTCCACCCTCCTGCATATACCTTATCTCGACCGGGGCGTGGTTTGGCGCTCTATCCAGAGTGTGTTTACACGCCTTTTTACCCATTTCTTGCTCAATCTTCCGCCCCCCAGGATATGTGCATCTGTATGTTAAGTGTTATCAGCCCATCACCGAAATGTGGACTGCTTTTTCCCCCCGGGAGGGGACACGAATTGGAATACGAAGGCGCCCTGAGTCGCCGTGTACATGCTCTTACATAAGGTCCAGCCTGGACCAGAACCTAAGTACAGATTGTCATGTTTGAGTGCCCGTGATACCGTGTGCCCTAGTGGCTGTGATGTGCTGAGATCCTGATGGCGCCAGGCGGGAAGCCCAGTTGCCTGAATACACTCCCAGCGGTCCGCCACTGTAAGTCCCAGTGTGAGCCTACCGACTCGCAGACGCACTTGCAGTCGGGTGGCGACCTCCGGTGTCCTGACCTCGGTCAGTCTGCCTGGGAAACTGGTTGTTTGAGGTGTCAACGCCTCCGCCCAGACTGCATGGGGAGTCCCCCATGCATGGCCTTTGTGGTAATGGGGCGAGGGAAAAGACGGCCTTGATGCCCGATCCCATTTGAAGGAGCTCGTGCGGCTTTACCACTCTGGACTCGCGTCGTGGATATGGACATGGTGCACCCCAGGGAAGACCTGTGGGGACTCTCCCCCAGTCTGTGGCCTTGGGAAGCCTGGGGTAGCCTGATGGATCTTTGTGGTCGCTTTCGACCTGTGGGACCACCTCGGTCGTTGTGTGACGCCTATGTTGGCCGTGTATGCCACTGCCACTGTGGTAGTGACCATCGCAGCCGGCACCCGGTGCGCCTGTTATGGGTTAACGGGTCCTTTGGATGCCGAACAATCGCCGCCAGGACCCGGGACTTGATACTTGATACTATACGTGCAGTCACCAGCAACTACAGCGCCGTACCTGTCTTACTGTTGGGTTGTAATGACAACCTAACCGGCAAATCAGCCTGAAGTGGAGTGTGACCCCCCCCCCCCTTCAGGGGATGGTTCTGGGTACCCGCTGCCATGCTTCGGTGTTATCGAGCCCCCCCCCAGGGTTTGCTCTGAGGAGGGGGGTGAAGCGGTACCCAGAGCCTATGGCCCATGGCCCGGAGGCCCGTGAGCCGTCACACCCGTGCGAAAGCCGTTGACACCAGCTGTCAGCGGGATATCCCTGTCATCTAGTCCGCGGGATCTGGAATCCGATCCCCAACCATTCAATCGATGTAGAATTACCATAATTTTACTGTCTTGGTCGATTTTCGGTTAGAAATCGGTGAAATACCCGATTTCTACCGCGATTTCTAATTGTCTTGAAATCGCCGCCCGTTGTCGCCTGCTCGCGCGCTTCCGTCGCTTCTCTGTGGTGAGCTTTGAGATCGATTGTTCTCGAGTACCTTTGAGGCTCTAAAGGAACTTAAGGGCTGGATCTAGAGGATTTTTCTTGTACTTTCATCTGGTGTGTTCACCAGAATTTTGTTGCGCCTGAGAGAAAATCAGCACGCAAGCTTTTCCGTCGATCGCTCGAACTCATGGTTCTCAAGGACCATGATTTCGGACGGAACCCTACATTCGCCCCCTATGCCTTTCATTCATGCCCCTTCCTCGTGGGCATATTACTTTGTATAGGGAAGCGGGCAATAGGGATGTTTTAGGCAGCATATGGGTGTTGTAAACCCAAGTTATTTGCGTGCGCAAACGCTAACTTTGTGTGCTTGTGAGCATGCACGTAAAGCGCCTAACACAATGCACACAATGGCAAAAGCCCTACGCCATTTTTGTTTTTCTAGCCAACTCAACGATGGCTCCACGCAATTCAATGCGTACCAAAACTCACTTTTTGAAAAAGGGCAAATTTTGGTTGAAAATTAGCCCAAAATGGCCAATCCCCCGAGGCTCGTACTCGAAGCCCATGGGGAGTTGAGCCTTGAATCAAGGCAATATGTAAAGTAGAGACCACGAATAACATCGTGAGGGGCTTGGATGATTTTTGCAATCTTGTCTTCCATTTTACATAACGTCGCCTTGTGAGCACGCGTGCCATACTGCCTCTTTGCACACGCGCTCATATGCAAAGGCTAATGAAATGAGTGGGCGGAGACAATCTAACCATAGTATGCATATTTGGAGGCACCTACACCTAGGATTTTATGAGGTACCGGAATCCCGTAACTGAGCCGTCCAAAAACTGCGGCGATCGCGATTTATGGCCCGCCGCAACCCAATTTTGCCGAGGTTTTGGTGATTTGTGCCAAATCTGCGCGCATCTGCCCAAATTTAGATAGCGCAATCGGTAAAATACGACGTTATCTAGTTGCCGTATTGAAATCACGTCGATTGCATTACCGGATGTCCAGATAAACCCAAAATACGACCATTTTTGCCCATTTTTGCCACTTTCGGGCCATAAACGGTCATTTCGATGATGTCCTTGTGGTGTCACGAGATTTCAAATGGATCGAGTTTGTCCCTAGTGCCCTGTGAGGCTAGGCAAGCAATGATTTGTGCCCGTGCCTGCCCTTTACCCAAGATAATAATCCGGAGGGTGCCAAAAAACGCCCAAAACAGCTATATTTGCACTTTTGAACACATAAATGTTGATTAAAGTGATACGGCCGTGCTTTCATGTGATTTCAAATTGATCACGTTTGTCGGCTGTGCTACGTGAGGCTTGGCAAGCAATGATTTGTGCCCGTGCATACCCTTTACCCAAGATAACAATCCGGAGGGGGCCAAAAAACCCCCAAAACAGCTATATTTGCACTTTTGAACACATAAATGTTGATTAAAGTGATACGGCCGTGCTTTCGTGTGATTTCAAATTCATCACGTTTGTCGGCTGTGCTACGTGAGGCTTGGCAAGCAACAATTTGTGACCGTGCATGCCCTTTACTCAAGGTTATGGCCCGGAGGGTGCCAAAAAAGGCCCCAAACAGCTATATTTGCACTTTTGAACACAATAATGTTGATTAAAGTGATACGATTGCGCTTTCGTGTGATTTCAAATTGATTAAATGTGTACCTAGTGCTAGGTGAGGCTTGGCAAGCAATGATTTGTGCCCGTGCATGCCCTTTACTCAAGGTTGCGGTCCGGATGGTGCCAAAAACCCCCAAAACAGCTATATTTGCACTTTTGAACACACAAATGTTGACTAAAGTGATACGGTCGCGCTTTCATGTGATTTCAAGTTGATGAAATGTGTCCCGAGTGCTAGGTGAGGCTTGGCAAGCAACAATTTGTGACCCTGCATGCTCTTTACTCAAAGTTAGGGCCCGGAGGGTGCCAAAAAAGGCCCAAAACAGCTACATTTGCACTTTTGAACACATAAATGTTGATTAAAGTGCTATCGGTGCCCGTGTGTGTGATTTCAAGTTGTTCAAGTTGGTCACTAGTGCTAGGTGAGGCTAGACAATGAACAATTTGTGCCCGTGCATGCCCTTTACTCAAGAATATGAACCGGAGGGTGCAAAGAAAGGCTCAAAACAACTGTATTTGCACACACGCCATCATTAGATTTGCAAATGCTGTAATGGTCAGAGCCACACTCCTCTGGCACTGCCTGTCAGAAAAAACAAAAAGGAATCCCCCTTGTACGTGAGCACATACAAGCTGCGTTTATATGGGTTGTAAGGTGTGTCCTTCTCCCTTAAATGACCCACCAAGGGGTAACAAAACGCCCCAATAGTAACAACTTGCTGGGCCGCTGTGTGTTTCGGGTCCACATGATGTACGAGGTCTCTGAGTGTGTATTTCTATGGGCCTACTATGGGCCTACTCCAAAAATGTTTACTCATATTTTTGTTCCTCAATGACCCAAAGATATGTACATGTGAATATCGCCGATATATGCACTTTTTCCCATAAATAGTGTGCTTCAAGGATTGCGGTGTTAAAAATGCTTCCATTATGCCTTGAACCCCAACCCTTGTTGCAAAAGAGAAGCAAAGCTTCGGTTTGCATCCATGCAAAAGCCCGAGGCTCATTTCTCTTGTGATAGGGAGATACGATTTTTCGAGTGACCACTTTTGGGTGAATTTTGGCCGTTTTGCCCAGAATGGCCACAAACCCCATCTCCCCCTTAATGTTCGGCCCGAGGTTGCCTGCGCCACTTGACCAAGGGTAAGGGCAATTTGGAGAGGGCACATTAACCCGCATCCAATGGGGTGCGTCCCCATGTGGCCTCTCCTCTTGACGGGAGAGTTGTGAGTCACCCGATTTGGGGTATGTTGCCATTCTGCCCCATTTGTGTGTCATTTTCCCTCCAAGGCGGAAAATAGCTAAAGGCAACTTTGAGGGTTGGCAAGTGGCACATAATGGGACCTAAGTCCCATGTGTCTATAGCATCTTTGGTTGGAAGGATCCTCGCTGTGGCCATGGAGATATGGAATCATGAGTGCCGGCCAATTTCGCCAAATTTCGCTGTTTTTGCCATTGTATGCCATATTGGAACTGCCATATCTTGTTGGATTGGATTGTTGGGTTGGCGCCCCTTGGGTTGGGTTTTTGTGTTTGTTCCTCTGGCCCATCCAGAGTTATTCATGATCCCCCCCTTGGCACCGCATGCTGCTTTCTGCCCCATCCGTGTGGTCATCCCCTCGGTGAACAGTAAGCAGCCAGTGCGACAGCGAGCCAAATCCCAAGGCATGGGACCAAGAGGGATATCAAGGGTTGTGAATCGAGGCTCGGGGCGACAAAATCGCCAAGGTTTCCTACCCTGGATGGTCGCCCGAGATGGCCGATTTTGCCATTTTGGCAGTCGTGGATACAGTGTGGACTGTCACCACGCCAAGTGGCATGGAGATCTTTGGGGACTGACTGCATGGGAGTCTCCATTGGACTCCCGGTGGATCGGTTATGGAGGGGCGGATCCGATCTGCAGGCCGGCGTGGAGATATGCCATTCGAGATACCTTCAGCTTTGGGTCATTTTGAATAACCAAAATGACCCCCTTTTGGGACCCCAATTTCGGCCCCCCCATGTGGTCAATTGGCGGCCCAATATCTCTATGCCCATAGGAATGCCGGACCTAACTTTAAGTCGTGCACTTAGATATAGATCCTAGGTCCTGCCTCCTATCCTGTGAGCTATTGGCCTCGCCCTGCTCGGGCGAGCCATCCGTGGGAATGACTCCAACTTTGCTGATTTTGGCATCATGACCCCACTTGGCGAACCCGTGGTGCCCTGATGCCAGGGGCTCAGAGGGTGCCAGGTTGGGTGAGGGATCGGAAGAGTTCGTACTTGAGGGGCATAGAGTCAGTTGCCTCGTCCCTACCTCTGGATGGTCCGAACGAGGGGTCAATTATAGGGTTTTTCAAGCTATTATCAGTTTGGGCTGAAACAGCCCATTTTCAGCTACCAACTCCTCCAGCTCAAAGAAGAATTGGGACCTGCCGTTAAGGGAGCACAGGGAGCCACTGTCGGTTGGCCTTTGAGCCCACTTGGTTCCCAGAAACTCGCCTGTGGCTGGGCGGGACACCCTCCCCTACTGGCAGGGTTTCAGGGTCCCGACTAAGCAGGGCATGGGTTTTGTTTGAGCCCCCGCCCCTGCCAGCCACTGAGAGGGTCGGACCTGGGATTGGGATATGAGTCGGGACTGAGTGTCTATTGTCCTGTGATGCCCTTACCCCAGTCCAGTCTCAACCCCATGTGTACAAATCCTGATGTGTTGCTGTACATACTTTTGTTCCCTTGTTTCAGAGTGGCAAGGATCCTGAAACGCTTTGTCACATGACATGAGCATGAGGATGCCCCTGTGAGCGCAGTGCTTTGCCTGCCTGCTTGCTTGTGCGTGTCCGGCGCAGCGTCCCGTGGCCAGGCCCCCCACGGGAACGCGTCAGCAGAACTTCTTGTGCATGGCGAGCTCGAAAGGGTTTGGCAAGGCCCTTGTGAAGTGTTGAGACGCATCTCACCGGGCACCTACCGTGTAAATATCCGAGTAAGGGAGAGATCTTCACTTCTCGGCGATTGAAGCCCTATGTCCCTTACAAGGATGACATGAAAGTGCCTTTGCACTATTAACCCGATAGGGAAGGGTTGATTGAGACCAACGACTACGTGGTCGAGCGTGTTTTGGAGGATCGTGCAAGCGACAGTGACGAGTCAAATTTTGGGGGTTCGCCGAACCTGAGTGGCATTATGCAGGCTCTTTCATGCATAATATCAACGATACATGGGCTCGGCACAACCGTCGGAAGGAGATTGATGTGTCTTTGTCAGATTTGCGCTGAATTATTGTTGATTTTCTTTTTTTCTACCAACTATTGGCAGGTTGGCACTCCAGCAAGTTTTTTCATCGAATTTTCCCCGTTGGAGTGGAATGCCATCTCTTCACACTTTATTCAGGCAATTTTGCATTGATGCTTTGAACCCTTTGCCATATGATCCCTTTGCCCTTATCCGGTGCCATTGGTTGTCTCTCTTACCAACATGTCTTTTCCACTTGGTTTGGCCTGCTCCTCCCATTTGCATTGTGATGTCCTCCTCATCCCTGTATTGTATTTCCCCCCTAGTTTTGGGTTGCCGGATGCAACCATGCCATTGTTTTGTATTGTTGTGGGTGTTTCAGTGCCTATTCCATGGTGTGCTCACCACTTTGGGCACTAGGGATAGATTCGGGCTTGACGCGTTAAATTCTTATGTTGTTGGAGCTCCTGCCCCTTTTCTGAGGGTGCCAGACGCGATGGAGGCCGCCAATTGTGCTTGGGGGGCGCCTTTTTGTTCAAAAACGGGTGTTTTTTTTAGAACAGCACGTTCTATTTTTAGAATTTTTGTCCTATTTTTAGTAACCAATTTTTTGTTTTTAGAACTCCTCCCTACCGGCCCCCTTTCGCGTTTCCTCAGCGTCCGCGACCATATCTTTGCACGGTGATCGCATTGGTGAGGTCCATTTCCCTCCAGGGTTGCCCCATTAGGAGATCCCTTTTTTCCGCTTCGCTATTTTTAGTACCAAATGTTACTATTTTTAGTAAAATTTTGATTTTTCATTCCTCCGAGCTTGTGGCACCTGGGGACATTCCGAACCCATCCTCGGACATTTTTTGGCATGCCTGACGCAACTGTGGAGTCCGTTTGCATTACATTGGCACCAGGGGCCCCCGGTAGACCCTCCTAAAATGTTTTTAGGGTAGGGTTAGATAGGCTCAAAAGCCCTGCTTTTGCAATATTTTTGACATATCGTTGAGTTGGAAGATTTCGTGAGTACCTACCCACTTCGAAAACTCATTTCGGATGCAACCATGGAATTCGTTTGCTTCCTGCTTACACCCGGGTCCCAAATGACATGATATTTGGTGAACAAAAAGAAGTTCCGGGAAAAAGTTTTTTCGGGAAAAAATCTTCTTTCCCAGAATTCCTCAAGGTGCATTTCAGCACTGTGTGACTCTCATTCTGCTTGTTGATTCCCCTTTCCGCCATTGGGTGGCATTGTTTCGCTGCGGCTTGGCTTGTCGCCGGGAGTTTGCAGCTGGGGACGGTGGTGTCAATGGCACTTGTGGGGGTTTTGCAAAGGTAGTTTATCGCCTAAACACCAGCATTTGAGTTATGCAGGGTGTTCAGGGCTAGGGAGGGGGGTGTTTATGCAATGTCCACCCCCGTGTGGATTTTGCACCCGCCCACCCGCCCTATGATGATTGTCTCTGCTCGTTTCCATGGCTCTGACCCTCGTTTTCGGATTTTGGCTTTGTCAGAGGATCGGGGACGTCTGAGTCAGGGAGGGATGTGTGAAACTTAAGGCATGGCCATTTCGGAATCCATGTTTGTTGCACATTTCTCCTTCTCACACTCATGTTGCTTCCTGCGTGCCATTTCAGGTGTAATTTATTATGCGATTTCAGCATTTCATTCCAATCCCAGATTTCGATCCCAGAATTAATTCCGATTGCAGATTTCAGTTCTGTCTTTGCATTTTTGATGTTGCACTGATTTCTTTCAATTTTGCGGTTGGCCAGCATATGTTCTAACATTATTTGGATTTCCGATTCGGTGATTGGCTGCTGCTGTGTGTGCCCGCGCGCCGTCTTTGGTCGCGCCGTAATGCAGGCCAGCCAATTGAATACCCTTCCAGTTTGGTGCCAATAGTGTTAGATCTATCCTGTTGCGGATATGGATACGAATCGGAGACTAGGGTGACTCCAGTGGAAGATAGAAGGCCCAGGATTGCGGTCTGGCTAAGCCCTGGTGTGTTGCCTCCGCGCACACAGGCTGTCGCCCTTGGGTGCATCACTGCCCTTGAGAGGAGAATGATACAGGTTAATGGGCGCATCTGCTTCGGCAGTGCCACGCCTACGTGTATGGGGGATCACGAGTCCCTGGAACCTGGAGGAGTCCTAGTGGAAGAGGAGTGGAAGTGGAAGTGGCTGAGCTAGGCGCACCGCGGGTCGTGGGATACATTGGTTGTTGCCTTGCAATGAGATTCCATGGAGGTGCAACACCATATTTGGTTTTGAGGTCTCATGCATTCATTTTAAGAGTTGACATTGCATTTGTCATTCATGCATGGTTCATTCATGGTGTGTCTCAAACTTGGTGGTGCCCATGATTCCATGGTCAAGGTGAACATATAGTGTCCCCTCTCCCCAAGGTGGATTCGGTGCTTTCCCTCACCCTCCCGCTCTCCCCCAATTCATCATACTCCTCAAGAGGTAAATTGAGCTTTTAATGGCATGTGACCGTTGTGCTTTGATCGTTTGAGACTCTTGGGCTCTTTCACGTTTTTTCAAGTGCCCGTGGCTTGGGAGTTATCCAATTAAGACATGCCGTGGTTTTGCCGTCTTATGATTAGATTCACGGATAGGCATTGGTCGAGCTTTCGCTACTCTCTCTCTCTCTCTCCAAGTGCATGCATGCTCTCTTGGGTCCAGGCTAGGCGAAACTCTCTCCCGATGCATGCCTTCTCTCATGGTGGATAGGTAAATCTCCCTCAAGGGATTCAGTTGGGGAATATCTCCTCTCGGGCATGGTTAGGCGATGCATCTACTCTCTCCCGCTCTCCGGGCTGAGACCAACTCTCCATGCACGTGATCTCTTTGGGTGGGATCATCTCTCCATGCACGTGCTCCCTTTGGGTGGTGGTTAGGTCCCACGAGTAGCGCCGGAGGCCATTGGCCTATTGTGTGCTTCTTTGCCCCATCTCATGGATCTCATTGTCAATGGTGTATTGCTCATTTGCTAATTTGGTTTAGATTAGTTGTAGATCCTAAGAGCTAACCGGGTCATGGTTTGGTGCAATTGTTGGTGCGTTTACATGCCCCATCTGACCATGTATGTGCATGTGCACCTCTTTTCCTCATGTAGTCAAGACGTCCGGAGACTCAAGTGTGAGTCATTTGCTCTTTGGGGATTGCGCAACGGTGGTGTCGATCATTTGTTCCCTCTCCTCCACCCCTGGTGAGGACATGTCGGCGGCTAGAAGTAGTGTGAATTTTTGGTTTACACTTTTGCATGCATGACTGAGGCCCATAGGATAATTCCCGTGCCCATGAACTCTTCGTCTTTGCATCGCATGTGGTCCCACCGGCAGAGTAGGTTGAGTCTTACTCGCGCTCGTCAGTTCTTATTCTTTTCTCAAGGGTGGACCTACTTTGTGCCCGTTTGGACTCTCTTTGGACCCGTGCTCTTCCGGTCTGGACTAGTGGACCCGTCTTGGACCCGTATTGGCTCATTTCTGGGTTTTTGTGGGCCATTGGTGAATTTTTGGTTGGATCATTGTTCGACCGTATTGGGCTCTTGGGAGAAAGATGTCCTTGATTTATGCCCTAGATATTTTGAAGAAATCCTGCAGGTTTTGTAGTTGAAAACCCAAACCAAAGCAGCAAGTAGAGCAAGAACAAGATGTGGATCGAATCAATGATTCGTTTTGGAATCCAGTGTAACACAGAAGGGCTGCAGATAGACAATGCAGGTTTATACACAAAGATTCAATCACAAATGGATAATACAAAAGATTTTATATGAAAATTGGACTGACTCTGGCCTCCAAGATAGCATTAGGCACTTCAGGTGCACTCCTTCGGGTGAAATGGTGCTGGTGAGGAATGTGGGGCATAGATGTCAGGCCAACACAGAACATGACTTGGCCAAGCAACTGAATTCAGAAACAGTTACAAAGTAGGACCACAATAAGTGGTAGAAACAATTGAGTATAGGGGTCTTGGGGTGGGAGACCACTAGGCTTAACCTCCAAGGCCTAAAGCATGAAGTGCTTATTTTATTTCGGTATATCCTCCATGAAGGAAGGTACCTCCGCTCAGTTGAGTGGTAGGGGTGAACTTCATGGGGGGCTAAGGTCACAACCCTAGTTACTTTGAGAAAGTGTACTTTAGGCATCCAAAGAGAGATAAAAACACTTAGGTTTGTCTTAGCATCAACAAAAGGGTTTTAAGGGGGGCTTGGCCTGGATCAAGCCCTCCAAGAAAGACATGGCAGTTAATTTTTCTTACTCCCCCCTGGAGTACTAATTATCTAAGCTAGTAGGACCAAGGAAAAAGGCTCAAATATTTCCAAAATTACCTCAGAAAATGCATTAAACTTACCAAAAACAGCCTCATCAGTTCATAGAAGCCTATCACACTGTAGGTACCCTTGAAAAACAGTGTAATGTACCGTGAATGATGTCCCTTCGATGGGGCATTCCTCAAAAGTCGTCGGCGTGCGACAAAAACGTTTGGAAAAAGCTCCAGCTTCTGGTTCGGAGCGTCCACCCGCTCCTCATCCTCCAACCACTGGGAGCAGGCCTGCTCTGTTTGGATCAATCCTTCCCGGATCTGATCCCGCAGCTCCTCCTTCAGGTCCTGCGCCAGCCGGTGTGGGAATGTCCGACATACCCACTTGTCCCGCGGCGCTCCCCGCATCTCGCCGACGACCTCCTCGGCGAAGTCCTCCCAATCAAGGATGAAGTCGTCCAGGTTGGAGGGGTTGCCATCATAGTAGGGGATTTTGATTCCCCTGAGGTCGTCAATGCTGATGGCGTCTCCGACGTCACCAGCCACCACTCCAACCAGACGGATACCACCTGTGGCCGGGGGGTGTGAGTACACTCCCCGTACATCCCTCTCCTCCATGGAGTGCGGTCCAGTTGGGCCTGAACCCATGGGGTTTGGAATGCGGGAGGGACTTGCTCCACCGGCCGTCCATATCCCCGTATTGGGGTCCTTCGCCCACAGGTTTCCGCCTGGATGACCTCGACCATGTCCATCGGCGCTTCCCATGGTTCGCCCCTGCATGGTCTGGCTCTGGATCTCCTCTTCCGCATAAACTGCATGGGCAGTCGTAGTGATTGGTAGATCCTGGGCGGCATGGGACATCTGTACCGTCAGGCTCCTCGGGTCCGTGGTTACGTGCCCTTCCCGCATGGACCCAGCCGGTGCCGTGTGTTCCCCGAGCATTGTGGATTCGCTGAACATGGGAACAAACGGCAGCGCACCCGGGTCAACACGCGGAGGTGCGTAGGGTGACTCTGCCGGGCCGCCCATGGGATTATCCATGGCGCTCTGGAGGGTCTTAACCCGCTCCACCAGCTCTGCCACTGCTGGCTTTGCCGGGAGCTCCGGACCCGAGGTGAGGGGCTGTCGCTCCTCTAGCCTTTTCAGGCGTCCCGACATGTCCTCCACCAGGTGGAGGAGGCTGTCCACCACTCGCTGCTGCTTCTCCAGGGCCAGCTCCAGATTCTCCCGGTACCGGTCCCGTTCCGCTCGCAGCTCCGCCATGTCTCTCTCCACGGCCGACTGGTCATCCACGATCCCGGCTACGTCGTCCTCTAGGCCGTCCTTCGCGTTGTCCAGGCTGTCGAGGCGATGCACGATGGCGTCCATCCCCATCTTTGGGTACTTGCCCATGAGGAAGGACACGTGCTCGCAGTGGCACTCAGCGTGCTTTCCACCTGATCCAGCGCATCCCGCGGTTCCCGGCGCCTCAGACTCATCGCCCATGGGCGTATCGCCTATGGTGTCCGTCTCTGGTCCCGTGTGCCGGGGCACAGGTGCCGTCCTGGCCCTGGCTGGCCTCTCCAAGCCCTCGGCGTCGTACTTCAGGGCGGGCTCGGGGGCTGTATGCGCCCTTGTGGGCGGTCTGGCCGTCTCCTCCGACTCCGAAGGTTGCTCATAGGCTGTCCGATAGCCCTCGGAGTGCCCCTCGGAGTGTGCGGCTGACAACAGCCTGACCGGGCTGGGATCCGTATCCATAGCCCCGGCGTCCCCTGCCGCGGGCTTGGGTGACCCGCGCTTCCGATAGCGCCGGGCCCATCCTCCACTGCTGCCTGAATGGCAGGCCTCCTCAGAGTCCTCCGCGGCGGAGCGGAGGTTGCATGCCTTTCGGCAGCGACGCTCACACATGGAGACCAGGTCCTCCATGTCAAGTCCTCCTCTTCCCGAACGTCGTACTTCTCTTCGGGCTTCCACTTCCGGCGTGGTCTCCACCGAGTCCACGATACGCACCCGGGGCGTACTTGGGCAGGGCTCATAGGGGCCCAAGTCCCCGGGTCGGTTGTAGGTAGGGGCAGCAGGTACGCCTCTGCTACCATAAAGAAGGTCCCTACCAGGACCGGCCCCTGTTGTGCCCCTTCCGCCTGTAACCCCTGCCGACTTGCTCCTGATCAACGATTGCATTTATCAAAATCCAGGGTCCAAAATCCAAAAATATAGAAAGTAAAATCCTTCTTCAACCCTGAACAGCATCCAGATCCCACAAGTACAGCAATAACCCAATCCACAATCCAAATCCAAATCCAGACTGCGGGCTTCCGTTCAGCACACCGGTTGCCTTGCGGTGGCGCATGTACAAGAATTGCACCAAGGAAGAAAGCCCTGAAATTGGCATATGAACACAAATAAAGCAAAGTTGGGGAAAGATGGAAACATACACAATCACAGCCTTAGACCCCTCATTCCCTGGACTCAGGACCTTCCCTTGACTCGCCAACATGATGCCCTGAACCCAGTCAAATAAGATGGCTGAATGCCATGTGTCAAAAGTCACTACATAAACCCCAAAAATGTGTTCACTCCCAAGCCTCTCAATCCTAGCCCAATAGGGGGGGTGGCGTGTCATGGCCTAGAGTAGCACTCAGGACCATGCCCTACCCTGATATAACCTTGGTTGGACTTGGGGTCGAATGGGCTTAGAGATATGCCCCATGAGTTTGAACTCATAACATGCCAAAAACTGCCAATTCACACCATATTGGCCATATATCAAATATATGCTCAAAATTGATGTTACCACTTATACGAAGGCTCAAAGTATGCATGGAATCGAAGTCTAGTATTCATGGAGGATAGAGACCAAAGGTCAATGCCCATGTACATCCACACTTTACCCTCGAAACCCCTTCGAATATGGGCGCCATGCACTGCCCAAGTCAGCCCATGGTCTTGAGACCAATTCTTGTAATCCTTCGTGCGCCAAGCCAAATGGAGTACGCGATCCGGCATATGGTGGTGTTCAACTCCAAAGCATGTGCCAACATATGAACAACATACCATGGTTCGACTCTCCATGGGCTTCTTGCTGTTCGCCGACCAGGTAAGTACACAAAACGCAAAAATGAGCAAAAATTGAGGTCAAAAACATGAAAATATGACCAAGTACAAAGTTGTCCTGATAGTATATCTCTATGCTCACCCATAATATCCGCTCATGGTTCAATACACAAATGATTGGAACCTTTTGCGACTAATTCCCCCACTTGGATCCCCAATCAGGCGCATGGAGATACCTTCGCCACTCATATCTACATGCCCCATGAAAATGGGAGTGCACTCATGGATCTCTTTGCCAAACATACCATGAGCAATACATACGCGGTACACTTAGTCTAGCGCTTTGAATTCCACAATTGGGACATGGGCAAAGCCCTTGTCACGTGTGGCTCCCCATCTCTTCGGCCACACGAAGATATATAACATGGGCGTGAGCATATCAAGACATATACTACCAATATCACACATAGCCCTTAAAATTGGCTCCCACCATGGTATGCCTTGCCCCTCCATGGTCATAACTTTGGGTTAAATGGACGTGAGAACCTAAGGAAAGATGCTGTGCCACCGCAAGACTCATGCGCTACACTCGAAAGTCATAATATCAAGTCCGGACACATGGTCAACAAGTTATAAACAAGTTTCTACCATGTTGACCATGATCCTATGATGCAACGAGTGTGTGTGACGACCTAAGGTGTTGGACCCTACTAAAAATAAGTTGAGACTAAGGCGCTTGCAACCCAACCTTCCTTATTCTCTTTCCTCACACTCGCGCGTAGATATGGCCCTTCAAAGTGGTCCCACGATTCACTTTTGTTTCCCTTATATCTCCAAGTCAAATGGGTGGCAAGTATAAGGGAAACCTGATTTGGGCATAGGGAAAGGAGTATGACCACTCGAAGAAGACCAAATCAAGTGCGGCGATGTCGAAGTCGAAAATCCGATTTCGACATCGCAAAAAATTCAGATTAAAATTTCGAGTGCATATTTAGAAAATTGCGAGAGCAACGAACCCTTTACTGATGAAATCTGACCCTTCATCGGGGTTTCCGCCAAAATATCTGGAAATAACAGTTAACCAATCGGTTACCACAAAATCGCGAGCCAACTGACAGTTGCCGATACATTGACCATCAGAACGGAAGGCGGAAAAATTACAGAAACATTATGATAAAAAACCCTGTTGATTCCTAATATTCTGATATATGAATCTCAGCTGGCAGCGCCTCGGTACTGAATATGGCCGCTCATAGCCAGAATGGCCAAACCTATCACACTATCACATCGGGTTAGGTCAGGTGGATGGGAGAGTATGATATCAGCCAATGGCGGCTTGCCGGCACATAGATACACACCCCAAGTGACCCAAAGATGGCCACGGGGGTCCGAACCGGCTTCACCTTGGTGGGGGCAGTTGGCGGCGATATGGCCCGGGCGGCCACATTTATGGCATTTGAGGGCTTCAGGGCACTCTCTGCTGAAGTGCCCAGGTTTCCCGCAGGTGTGGCAGTTGGTTCCCCGAGACTGTCTGGAGGTATTGCTCCCCCGCGAATTTGAGTGGGACCGGTCTCTGGGCCCCTCTCCGCGCTGGTCGGGCCTGGCGGAGCGTTGTCTGTCCTCCTGTCTCGGCGTGGATGGCGTGTCCGATTTTCGTTGGGGATGCTGCCGCGGGTTATCTCTGCCCTTGCCCTTGTCCGCAACGCCTCTGCCCAATGCGCCTTTGCCATCCCCTTTGTCTCCTTTGCCGCCCTTGGGGCCCCGTTGGGTTGAGCCCGGCTGTGCCGGATCATCCCGTCGTCCTCCGCCAGCACCTCTCTTCAATTCAGGAATGAGCATGAAGCATGTCTCCTGGAGGTGACCATATTCTTCGCAATGGGTGCAGAACTTTTCGTTTTTTCGGCCTCCCTGGTCCTTGTGTTGGATGGCCTTCACGTCTGCCTCATCATCTACCCATCGTTCATCGCCGTCGAGACACCATTCTGCCTCCGTTTCCCAGGCCACTTCTGCTTCATCGTCTGCCGTTTGCACATTGCGCACATGTGCATCCTGTCGCTGTGCATAAAACTCAGCATAATTGTATCCTTTGTGGACCTGCGTCGCCGCATTTGCCCGGAGGTGATCCATGATAACAAGGTACAGCTCGATGTATGTGTATGCCATGCCTGTTTCTGACATTTTGTTGATGCATTTTGTCGCATGCGCGCCCATCCTGCTGTGGCACCATATTCTTCATGGTGCAGCATGACACCCATCAGTTGACGGTGAGCCCGCGCATGCGGTACTCCCCCAGCCACCTCTGCACCCCTCTGCAGCCAGTCATTGAACCAGCCAGCCATGGCATCAGGGTCGAGCCGTCGAGGTAGCCGTGCCGACGTCCAGTATGCCTCAGCATGGCCCGGGTCCTGCTCACTGTACCCGGCTTCACAGATAAGCTGATATAGCTCGTGGAATGTCAGTCCGGATGCCTGCTGGCGGTCACTCCACTTCTTTTGTCGGTACTGGCCCGTTTCTGGCATGGCTGCCACCAGGGCTCGCACTTGCATTTTAGTTGTGAGATGTATCCCCAACTCGCTATACCAGAAGCGGAAGAGCTTATTCCACTCCGGGAATTCCGCCAGCTTCCCTTTCCAACAGGGCATCTGCAGTTTGTCCTCCAGTGACGCAAATGCTCTGGATCCCATCAATTCTCTCATGGACTGTTTCCAATTTCTTTTGAACGCCCGCCGTTGTTCACGTGAGGCCTTTTGAAGAGACAATTCTGCTAGCCTGCGGGGCATGACTTCATTGAAAGCCCATGCAATGGGTATCCCTGTAGGTTTTATGGGCCGTCGCAGAGAAGTTCGCGGTGGCCTCGGTGCCTTGTATGCGTCGAAGTACCCACATTTGTTGTAGCACCATGCCTGCTGCTCCCATGCCAGCCCGCCACTGGAGCCATACCCGCCCGGATCAGGCCCTTCTGACCGGCGCCTGTCGTTCCGGCGTCTGTGATGCCCTCGTTTGCGTCCATCGCGTCGGTGACCATGTGCCGATGACCCACTGTCAGTTTCTGTGTCACCGTCATCCCATCGTCCTCTCCGACGATCGTCCTTACTGCTGTCCGAAGAGCTGGAGTCCTCAGAATCATCTGGGTCTCGGCCTCCTCCACGTCCAGAACGACCCTCGTATCGTCGCCGCCCAGGGTGTTCCCACTCGTCCGAGTCGCCGTGTCCATGCCCTCTGCGCTGTGTGCGATGACTGTGACGTCGTGAGGAGGGTCGTGATTTCTCGTACCCCCTGTAACGTGTGTCATCCACTGTACGGCCCCTATCGGGGCCCTCGCCCTCCATACCGCGATTCCTTGTCCGTCGTGTCGTCGTGCTCCGCTGTGACGGCCCGCGCCTTGCACTGGAACAACCTGCATGCACTGGGCGGAGGGTCCTTGCTGCTTAGGTGTTTCGGCGGCACCGCCCAGACTTTGTCACACCTGGGCCGTCTCCCAGATCCATCACTGTCACTCTCCTGCTCTGCGGTTGATAAACTTGAAATGTACGCGTATCTTCCATTTGCCGTACCCGTCGGCGCAATTGTCGCAGTGCCTCCTGCAACTTCTGGACGTCCCATGACTAACGTATTCCGTGGACTCGCCCCGATTGGTCCTGCAGCTCCTCAGCCAGTCCTGCGTGCACTTCCTTCACACGCTGTTCGACATACCGGTGCATATCTTGTTGCGCCTGTTCTTGTATGTCACTGCCTTGGCTTTCAACCTCTGTCATGATCTTTTTCAGGTCTTGCTCACGCTGACGTCGTTGCGCAGTTGTGGCGGCACTGATCTGGTTGTCCACGTATTCAGTGACTTGCCCGACACCCTCACGCACCTCGTCCTTCAGTGCGTGTTCCATTTCTTGTACCGCCGCAATCTGCTCCCCCAGGGCCCTGTAGGTCAATTGCTACTCCTGTCTGCAATTTCTGCATTTGCCGATCATCATGCTGTTGAATTTCCCGTATTTCACCCTGAAATGCCGTCCATGGGTCCCGCACCCCGATCTTTCGCTCTAGCGCCCTCTCGGAGTCGGCCAGTTGTTTTTGGACCCCAGTAGTCAGCGTATCAGCGTGTGCCTGGATGTCCCGCTGCAAGGTATCTTATAACCTTCGACCTGTTTCTGTCACTTGTTGATCGACATATGTTTTCAACTCGGCTGTTTGCGTGGATTCAGTCACCCGCATCTCTGCGATCTGGTTGCTCAGATGTTGCACTGCACGTTCCCACTGACCCATTGTGCCGCGGGAGTCGTCAGCCCCGTGTGCTGTGTGCTCCTTCATCTCTCGCAATGTCGTGAGCTCCATCTGCAACTCCCGCCGGATCTCTTTACACGTGGTGACGTGTCCCAATGCATTTTGTACTTCTTCCTGTGTGTTGGCGCATGTTGTTTCCCACTCACGGGCACACCGCTTCACCTGCTTATCCATGTTCGCTGCGCTCCTGGTGCATGCCTCCACGCTCACCTTGGTCTGCGCCGCCAACTCCTCTCGTGCTCGCACACCATGCTGCATATCGTCATTAATTTGTCGCTGTAGTTGTTCCACTTTCTGGGCCACTTGGGTGCATGCATCCAGTTTGATCTCTATCATGCGCTCCACGTCCATGGACCGTTCTTGTGGCATATGACCAACAGCAAGTGTGGGCAAATCAGTTTTGCGCTCCACTTTCATAATCCAATCCGAAAATAGATCCATCCGTGCACTATCTTGCGAAGTCTGCTCACGGCGTTGCTTATCAGCGTCCATCAACCACTCTTCAAGTCGCCCAAATGTGATATCCCACCATTTTCTCTCTTCGCCCAATTGCTCTGTTAGGATGCGTACTTGCGTCTCATATATTTCTCTCCCCATTTGATCAACCCGTTTGGTCAATGCTTGACCACTCTTGTGCGCCTCTTCACTCGCTGTGTTCGCTTGCTGCACCAATTGCTCCAACCCTCGCACTTTGGATTCCATAGCCACGTGTTTTTGTTGCAACAGTTGCCGATCGTGGTGTATGGACTCTTTGACTTGTCCCACTCGCAGTGCAAGCCGTTCTTGTGTATGTTGGCCGTCCTCCATTTGGTGTTGCAAACGCTCTTGATCACCATGTGTGCTCGTCATGCCTTGTTTCATGGTGTCCTTCAATTGCATGATATCATTGTCTTGGCGTTCCATGGCACTCCTAAGCTCTTGTAGTTGGCCGGCGAGTCGTTTGCATTCTCCTTGTCCGGCCATGTCGGATTGTATTTCACGCATCTGTCTCTCAAGGCGCCGTGTATCTCCTTGATGCTCCCTTGATTGTTTGACATCTTCGTCGTGTTGATTCAAGCGCGTTTGAAGGTCTCAAATGTGTTCTTCCATCCGCTCATGATCAGTTATTTTATCATGTTCGCTCTCCATTGGTTCTTGTTCCAATTTTTCAACACGTTGCACGAGCTTCCTATACTCTTGATTCGGTGTCATGCGTTGTAACACATCTCCCATCACCTAGTTATGAAAAAAAGACCAGATAGGGGTATTCCTGCTACACACTGACCACGTCGTCAGGTGGACTTTGAGACAGAGGCAGAGCAAACAGGCAGAGCCAGATGCCACAAATATTTTCTGTAGTGCAGTGTATGGTAGCAAGATACAGACACGCAGTGTGCTCGTCACTTCACTGGGTTACGCATCCCTTTACCCACTTTATCCATTGGACCTGTACACTGTTCGTTCACATGTTCACCGGTGGGGCTGTGGGGGGGGGGGGGGGCTGTTGTTTGTTCCTCGCTAGAACTGTCCGACCACTCGTCCATCATTTCCCTGATATTTCTGTCGTGGAACCATTGCTGTGCTGCCACTGAATTAATATGGAATATGCCTGACAACCACATTTCTATTGGTGGTGGTGCCACGTCCTTGTAGAAAAAATGGTGGTCAAACCGGTACTTCCGGTGTACCCATTGGTCCCATTGGCTCATTGAGTCATACCTCATTGCTTCAAATCCGGAAAACCCTAATATTATCGACTTTCACGGTTCGATTTCATCCTGCCACCACCTATTGACCGTGTCCACATGTTGTTGGGACACCTTGGGGCCACGGGGGACATCTGTGGTCATTCGTACCTCTTGTACGCTCTCTACTTCACATGTTGCATCCATGGTTCCCCCGCTCTCGGGCTCGCACTGCACCTGCTCCAGCTCTGGTGGTGGCTCCAGACTGTCTGGTGTTATGCTCTGTGATTCCGATGGTAGGTCTGGGTCTGAGAGTGGTTCGGTGAACTGTGGATCCGCTGGTTCAATCTGTGACGTAAACAGCCGGGCACGGTCAGGGAGGTCAGTTTCGGGCATCCTTGGGCTGTGAGACTTGTGCCGTGGCTGTACCTTGGTTCTTGCCGTAGCCAGTGTGCTGTCTGGCTTTCTCTGATGCAGATTTTTCATTGCCGCTTGGAACAAAACATTATGTACAGGTGGTGGCGACAGGACGGCGGGGTTGGGCAGGGTGTTCAGGAAGACCGGGGGGCTCAGTGTGGTTGAGGCGTGTGTTGGGGTTGATTGTGTGGGATGCATCAGTGATACAGTGCGTGGCTGTTTGAGGACCATGTTCAGCTGGGCACGAATGCCCCATTTCTCGCTGCAACACACAATTGGGGTTTTCCACCATGACACTGGGTACTGTTTCACATTCAGTGAACGAACCAGGTCGCTCAGGTTTGACAACACAGCATGCTTGTTGAGGCGGAAATGTTGTGATTGTTTCACCGCATTAGGCACCGCTGACATTAGCATTCGTGGTGTGTTTGGTGCCCACGGGTCAAGCCAACTGGACAGTGGGGGTTGGCTCTTGCAGCCCGCGTTATGTATGGACGATTTCCAGGCAATTGGTGCCCAGTCATGGTCTTCCGTTGTGAGCCTGCTGGTGAGGAAATGTACAGTAAGTCCAGCTTGTTCAAACTGCACACCCAGCCCATATATAGCAGACAAATGGCAGATGAGTTTCTCAGTGACCATATCCTGGAACTTCAGTGGGTCGGCTTGTACTTCACCCAGGCATTCTCGTGCAAACTGTGACATAGATACACCACGTTTCTTCAAATGTACGAACCTCCGGAAGGCACGTTTTTTGGAGAAAACACGGATGATCCACTCGGGAGTGATCAGGAACAGAAAATTGTCGCGGTACCGTAACGACGGTAGCGCCTTGCAATAAGGGGAAGGACGGCGGGCTTCTCGCCACATACAATATATTGACGCCAGCTGTGCGCTCAAACTGCCGCCCTGAGGCACCCCAGTGAGCTGATGGAACACACTGCTCGCGCCTACAAACATGCAGTCCACCAGCAGACTGAAAGATACATAGTGGAGCACGTCGTGCACGGTGTATACATCGTAAAACTCGCGGGACTTGAAACCTACACAGTCACGTTTCCTATTGCCGTCTTTGGATATCGAAAAAAGCAGACCGTTCCGACGGTGGCCCTTCGAAGCAATTGCCTCCAAACAGTACTCTAGTGCAGTTGCAATGGCGTCACGCGGTATTGACATAAACATTTCTTTGAGGTCCAACTCCAACCAATAGCCCTGGGGTTTACCTTTGATTGTGCGGACCCATGGCAAAACATCATTCATTGAAATTATTTCCATGCTCCGTAGTGCCGTCGCTGCCTGAGACCACACCACACACACGACCCTACCAATACGCTTGTTTGCACCTCGGAGAGGGTGTTTGGCATGTGTAACTACCTCACGGAGCTTGAACTGATCGTGATATACCTCGGACTTGAACTTCTGCAGGTCATAGCACCCTGGTACAGGGAAATGCTTCGCTTCAGTGGGAGACGGTACATCAGCAGGTGTATCAAATTTTTTGGTATTTTTCAGCAAATGACGACGGGGACAAAGATAACAGTGGCCGCTGCGGGTTCAGGCATTTATCCCACAGGCTTCTGAAATCACGTGACATGTCTGAGTACTTCTCCCTCAGCTCAGTGAGTCGCTGCGCAGTGTCAGACCGGTACAGGGGGTTGGTTTTCCACTGCAGTGTTCGCTGTTTGATGTGTGTTGTGAACGCGTGTGCTGCGCTGTGCATGAGGTGCGTGTACAGGACGAACTGGGCCGCCAGTTGTGTTGATGCTCTGAAAACTTCATTTTTTCGTGGGTCACTGAGGAAGCACTCAACCCACAGGGACACAGCCAATGCATTGCATGCGATCCACGGACAGTGGTTCGCTTTGTCATACACCCCTGCCCTGAAACCGTGTTTTTTGAGCGCGCGTGCAGCATGTTTCAGTGGTTTTTCTTGTACACGGTGGTCAGCGTTGCGCGACCTGTCGACCAATTGGTCTACACAGGTGTCTGTCAGTGTACCAGCAAACTTAGACAACACTGATCCTGGTATGTCAAACGATGTCAGTGGTTTTACAGCGTTGTACAGACCAGCAAAAATTGATGATGATGTGGTTCGCCAATCAGGTAGACTTGCATTTTTCATATTTTGATGCCAGACTGACATGTCTGGTATCACATCAGTTAAACCAGGATACTGCACAGTAAAATCACGAATATACACGTGGCCTCTAGATCTAGGGAGAGAGGGGTCACGCTGTGAACAGTGGCACTCGGCCCCAGCCATCGCTATTACATCAGCGGTTCCACATTGGTACTGCTGGTTGCACAACAGCTGTCCCACTGTGCTTGTTTTCTGCGATACAATCGATACGGCCGACTGCAAGTACCCACGCAGTGGGTCGGGTACTGTGAGTGCCGGGATGACCGTATTACATATCTCATGTACGGCGGCCTTCCCTTCGCGTGTGAGCAGTGGTATTTTCATTGGGAGGGAGTAGGGCAATTGCAGCTTGAATCTCTGCAGCAGTTTGGGCTCTGCTTTCCTGAAAAAATTCCGGAAATCTGTTGGGGGCAGTACAGTGCGTGCAACTGTGAGCAGATGCAGGTATTCGGACAGCGGCAGGTTGTGACGTCTGGAGTGTAGTAGCTGGTGTACCTGTTGTTTCACGCATTTGACCGTGGTTTCTTTGGACAGTGGCTTCCATGCGGACCTACGCAGGATCCATTGCCATGGTTTCTGTCGTGCATCTTTCGGCTTGATTGTGTTGAGTAGACTGGCCACGCCAAATTTCCTCATCCAATACATTTCAGCGGAATCGGCCTCACGCGGTGACACAAACTGTAATGGAGTCATGACGAAATTGTGTGGCCCGTGTCGGTGCATATTCCATTGTCTACAGAGGGGACGTTTGTGTCCGGAAGCGCTCTGCGCGGCACAATACGTGCTGCGCGTGTTGCTTCAAAACGCGCAGCACGCGCAGCACGTGCAGAGCGCAAACAACACACGCATCACGCGCAGAACGCGCAGAACGCGCAGCACGGAGTTCTAGAGGCAGACTTAGAAGCAGACTTCCGGCACGCGCAAAAATCGTAGCAAGCGTAGCACGTCACTATTGCACACGCGCGCACTTTTAGGGGGCCGCGTCCTCACAGTTTGGGTATCCAGCCTACGCGGTTGTCCCCCAAAGTTCGCACTGGTCCCATGGGTAGGGATGGCAGAGGCTTGGCGGCCATGAAGTTCACGATTCCAGCACGTCCGCCCTCCACCACCTTCTCCTTCCTAATCTTCGTCATCCTCCATGTCCTCGTCCTCTTCCCCGTCACTCTCCTCCTCCTCCTCACTCTCTTCCTCCTCATCCTCCTCCCCCTCCTCCTCACTCTCCTCCTCCGTGTCATCCTCACTCTCCTCCCTCTCGCTGCCATCCTCCTCGGCCTCGTCGCCCTCCTCCTCCACATCCGCCTCTACCACCCCGGTCACCCCATGCGCCACGGCAAAGCACCCCACATGGTACCACTTGCCGCACCCACAACAAACGTAGTGGGTCTTGCCCGGGTTGCAACGGGCGCACACCCGGCGGCCCGGCATCCGCACCGGCACGTGGATGGGCTTGGCCTCCGCCACTGTACAAAAGCGGCGCCGGATAAGGTCCCACTGCCAGTCAAACATGGTACCCGTTCGGGCCCCCCCGAGGGACCGGCAGGTCGCGTATGCGTTGACCACGGCATACCGGAGGACGAACGCACGAACCGCATGCGACCACGTCATCTGACGTCCCATCTGGCGCATCTGGAGCGCCATCTGGTTGACGCCATCTACCCCACGCGATAGCTGGCGGTAGCTGGCGACCACCGGGTTCAACTCATTCCCGCTGCGGCGATGCACGGGTCCGGCTTGTGGGAAGTGGACGTTGGTGAGCATCGGCACTACGCGGGCGGCTTGTGACCCACCTTTGGGTTCTTGAAGACCATTATGGCGTACCTCGCGTCGTCCACAGTGCACGTGGCGGTTTGTCCTTCTCCTAGAAGCTCTCCTGCCCTGTCCACCCCGTACGTGGAGCGCTTCGCCATCATCAAGAATGCTTTCTCCTCCGCAGCGAGGTCACGCGCTAGCTCGTGGGATCCAAAAAAGGAATCCGCACAGAGGATGGTCCCAGAAGGGAGGAGACCTGCCCACATGGTCATGATCTGCTGGGCATTGTAGTTGCCCGCGCTGTTGCCGAACCGCCGCAGGTGCCCGCGTCTACCCGTGTACAGGAGGCAACGCCGAGAACGCGCAACACGCGCAGAACGCGCCACACGCAGTCCAGAGGCACAGTCAGAGGCAACACGCAGCACACGTAGCACAGGGCACTGTGGGTGCTTTTTTCATGGGGGGGGTGGTTTGAGCCTCAATTCCCCTACCACACAGCAACCTGCAGCGGAGCGGGGGGGTTTCAACCTCGATTCCCCGACCGGAGAGCAATAGGCAACAGGTGTGGTATCTTTTTTTGCGGGACACCACCAGTTCGCTTGTGCTGGGCGCCGGGCACTACATGTCCGATCGCCATAATACTCCGTTATCGTACAGCCAAGAAACCGGGTATAGCTACCACATATTACGACGCCACCAGTCCGGCGCCTGTTGAGAAAAAGCGCCTGTCTGCGCTGAAACTTCCCAAGGGGGGACCCGCAAAGCGGGCTGCGAACTCTGCCGCCCCCGGGACTCGTCGGGGTCCGGCCATCCCGGACTCGGTTCCCCAAGCGGGGAGAAAAACCCCTGGAACCCCTCCCCCTCCCACCCGTCCTCCCCCTCCCAGCCCTCCCAACCCTCTACACTTCTTGGATTTCGCCGTCCGTCATCTTGCCCTCGGCTGCCGTCTCCGGTTCGGCATGGCGTTCCGGGGAGTCGGGGGGCTCCTCCTTCACTCGCACAGGCGCCTGCAGAACGCGGAAAACGGGGTGCTGTCCTCCAGAGGAAGGCCAGAATCGAGACACGTGTAACGCGTAACACGCGCAGAACGCGCAACACATGCCAGGGCGGATTCCAGAGGCACAACAAAACCACACGGGCATGACGCGCAAACAGCAGTGACCCCGCAACGCGCACCTGCTCACCTGCCGGACCACCATCGCCCCCTGCTGAGACCTCCGTGCGTGCGGCAGCGCCTTCTGCAGCGCCTTCTGCGGGACCCTTGGGTCTTTCTTTGGCCGGCTGACCTTCCGTCTCTGGGGGAGGCTTCTGCAGAACGCGAACGACGTGATGTCTGTCCTCCAGAGGCACGGCGGAGGAAAGACATGTAGAACGCGGAGAACGCGCACCACGCGCAACACGGGGCGTACCAGCCTCTAGAGGCGACAAAGAAGCACGCGTGGAGAACACGCAGCACAGCTACCTGCTCCACCTCCATCCCAACGGCGCCAGATCCTTCTGTTTTGATGCTCTGGGGATCGTTCCGCGTCTCGCCCGTCTCCTGCGGATCCTGTGGAAACACGAGGGGGGCAACCAAGTGGCAGAACATCGGGCAGACGAGACCGGGGCTCCACATACATGTGACTCACGGCTCCGTACAAACCACGCATTGAAAGCCGCAACGGAGGACGTACGATCGGGTTGGTTCCGCAGCCGCCCACGCACCTTCTTGCTCTCTGCCACATCGGCGAATGGGCCGAGCAGCGCCTTCGGACGAAGCTCCGGCAGCTCGCCCGGTGCGCCGGGGGGCGCGCCATAGGGCAGGGGAGGCGGGGAACCCCGCGGCGGCGCGCCATACGGCAGGGGAGGGGGGTGGCCCCGCGGCGGCGCACCATAGGGCAAGGGAGGCGGGTGGCCCCGCGGCGGCTGGCAATGCGGCGGCGGGCCCCGCGGCAGTGGCGGATAGCTGGGCCACTGCGGGTCTTCGTCGTACGACTGCTGGTACTGCGGTGGCGGGCCTGGCAGGTGCGGGTACCCGCTCATGTGCGGGGGCGCCCAATCCCAAGCGGCAGTCTGCACAACGTGTAACACGGCAAGTCCTCCTCCAGAAGCGTGCAAGGAATCATGCGTGTAACACGCGTAGAACGCGCATCACGCTACCATGGGCCTCCAGAGGCGGCGCGGAGGCACCAGCGCGCACACCACCGAGACCACAAAGCACACAGATACCCGCGGTTTCTTCGCCGCCAGCTCTCGGGTGCGCACCAACGACCATGCTCCAGACGCCGGAAGTTCGAGTTGCCGTTCCTCTTCCAATTCGTACGCAATCAGGCCGGCCATCCGGACAAACCGGACAAACTTCTCCTGCAGAACGCGGAAAACACAATCGGTCCTCCAGAGGCACAGTAGAGGCAAACACGCAGAACGCGCAGAACGCGCATGACGCGCGGAGCGACTACGTAGAAACACAACAGAGGACGCGCGCAACACCTGCAAAACATCCGTGTCCATGTCAACGATGTCTTCGATGCCCATTGCGCTCGCCCGATCGCTGACCCCACCTCCACGACCACCTCGCAGCCCCTCCATTTTCAGCTTGCACAAACTCAGGCCCTCTGCCGGCGGGCTGAGGTCCACCGGCCATTGCGGCGCGGCGGCGCAACCCGTACAAACCAAAGGCCCTTCAAAATCCCCTCCGCCACTTGTCTCGGGCTGCTCGATGGGTAGCGCTTCTCGAAGTGCTCACGGGCTGCTGCAGCCGACTGGGCGTTCTTGGTCCCGCATCTCAGCACGCTTTGCACGCTCAGGGCCCGCACACTGGTGTGCAGCAGCAGGGCCAACCTGAGCTCTTGCTTGGACCTGGGTTCCTCCGACAGGCACTCCTTGTAGTGCATCACCAGGCGACCCACGGTCGCATTGAAGTCCGTCACCAAGATTCTCTGCATTGTGTCCAGATCACGGTCGTACCCGCCTTCATGCTGGAACTTCTCTGCTCTTGTCGGTGCGGCGCTGATGCTCTTCTGCGGGCCCTTCCCGCTGATCGCAAAGGACACGTTCCCACGGGCCGGCTTGTCCTTGTCCTTCTTTTTCTTGGGCATCTCGGCCTCGGACTTCTTCGGTGGCACCTTGGGCGGGCTCCGCTCCTCTGCCTTCCGCTTCTTCTTCTCTGCCATTGTCTGCGGCTCCTGCTTGACCTCCAGCATGGTGGACCGTGCTGCCTTTCCAGAAGCCTTTGCAGCAGAAAAGGAGTGTTTCTCCGGCACATCATCTGGCTCGTCCTCTGAATGCTCCCTCTTCACTGTGCCTGGGGCCTGCTTCTTGCCATGGGGTGTCAATGGCACGTCGTCGTCTTCCTCCTCTTCCTCCTCTTCCTCCTCCTCGTCTCCATCGTCCGCTGCCTCCTCCTCCTCCTCCTCCTCCCCCTCACTCTCTTCTGCCTCGCCCTCCAACCAGGTCCACAACCGGTTCGCTTGGATCTGCAGAACGCGCAGCACGCGTAACACGGTGGTGGTGCCCCCAGAGGCGGAGCGAGAGGCACACCGGCGGAACGTGCAGAACGCGCAATACGCGCAACACACGTAGAACAGGGGGCAGAATCACGTACAGATGCAACACGCAGCACGCCCAGAACAACCTTTGTGTACTCGAACCATCCATCCGGCTTAGCGCGGCAATCTTGGACTTTTGCGGGATCCCGGGGCTTGCTTGGCTTCGTCTTGATCTGCAGGCAGTTGGTGGGTTAAGCAGCTTATCGAAAATGGAGACTAGGGACCGGCACGGTGCGACGAAATGGAACATAATGGCACTTGTCATGCATGCATACTTGATATGCGGTGACGTTGGTGAGGTACATCTCATCTTCTCGGCGATCCTTGCTGCCGGGCTTCTTGCGGTTGACCCAGGCTGCGTGCCACCCAGCTGTGCAGAAATGTGTGGCACGGGCCAGAAACAGAAAAAAAAAATCTGAAACGAACGACATCGACGTGGGGGACATCGAAAGGCACAACACCTGTACTCCACCCCATTGAACAATCACATACATGTCTGTTGTTTGATCTGGAACACGATGAACGCGTTGTGCTTCAGCGTGGCCGCGCTCCCCCAACTGCCCAGGTGGCGCCCCTTGGCGAGCCACTGCTTGTGGCTATCCGGGAAAAGCGGTGCGGGCATAAAGAAAGGGCTGAGGTACAGGAGGACGCGTAGCTCGCGCAAAACGTGGGTTCCGGCCTCCAGAAGCGTGATGTCGGTTACGTGCGGAACGCGGAACACGCCTTGCACGGATATGCGACACGAGTTATTCGAGTTCCAGAGGCACACCTAGAAGCGAACGCTTAGAACACGTAACACGCGTAACAAGCGCGGCACACGGAGCACGAAAGCCAAGGTAGAGGCAACGGCACGATACGCTTCTCACATGGAAAACGGTGGAAATGAACAAAACGGATGCTTCCATGACGTCCGGCACGTTCGAAAACCCCCCGGAACAACAAAACTTTATGGATTCATTTTTGACGAACAAAAAACGTTGATTCCGTTCTGCGCGTGGTAGACAAAGGAATATGTTTGTATACATTCCTCGGTGCCAAGTGGTTGTTTGACGTGTGGAGGAGTGCATGGATGTTTTTGTAGTCTAGTGCGCATCGTATGTGTTCCATACCCCGTTTGTGTAGTGTGCGTGCGTTACACTTTGCTCCTGTCTGTCCAATATAACACAAACCGCTGGTTGTTGACCACAGAATATATATCCACGTACCCTCTTGGAACACGGATACCCTTGGTGTGACTTTGCGCATATGGTGTATCTTGCGCACCCATGAGTGAGGTGACAAATGCAGATTACGGTTCACCTCGTCCCATGATTTGCCCACGGTGGTCCATTGTTTGTGTGGTTGTGACCACCATTTTGGACGCTTATTCGCTTGTAACTTGCACTCCGGGTTGAGTGCCGCGTGTCGTGCACGGGCCTGGCTTGCTGCGAAAGCTACAAACGCCTGGCCTTGTGGTGGGGATGGGGTGGTAACTGATGACAGGTCCTGCCTGTGGACGTGTGCTCCAACTTGCTTAAGCTGTTGTCCGAGCGTGGCTACCACGCACGATGCATCAATGGGACGTGTTTGTCGCATGAGCTCGCTTTCGTATATCCATACCTGAACTCTGGAGTCATTGTCAGGCAAACGGATACGTGCAGCAGGGTGCAGGGCTGTCGCTTGGAACTCGGAACTTGCTGTGTGTAGTCGTGCGTTTCGCGCATGCGCTGTTTGTGTGAGCAGACGTATAGCCTCGTGTGCAGAGGTGGGGAGAATGAACACTCCTCGTATCGCATCAGTTTTACTGGCCAAGCCACAAAATTCGTGTATGTTTGTTACAGTAGACCCATGGTCGAATGAGGCATTGTGCCTTTGTGCGACATTGGTCTCGTGTGTGGCGGTCAGGATTTGACTGAGGACCAGGTCGCACATCGTTGGGGTGACAACCCATGACGTTCCTTCTTGGTTTGCATGTAACAGGCTAGTGTGTGTGATTGCACGATTCCACTGTTGTGCATTGTCAACAGATAGCGCAGTGAAAAAATTGCAGTCTGTGGACATTGCATCTCTTCCAATGTGGCCTGATGTTCTAAACAGGGTGAGTGTGTCAAACCAGGAGTGTGTGAGAGGGAAGGGGAAAGATGTGCAGTGTAATTTTGCAGATAGGGAGCACAGTACACTCTCAAGGAATTTTTGTATGTCATCCACGGCCACTTCTGTCCAAGTGAGTATGGACTCCATGTGTGCCCAATGTTCCCACATTCGAAGTAGCATTGAACACTGTTGCAGTCCATCATGCAGTCGGACATACGCAGGCTTGTTGTTATCGGCTAACGGCAATTTTCTGTGCACCTGCCATGATGGGAAGACTGGGAACAAAGGAAAGCAGTCCTCCTCAGCCCGCGTTGTCTGTGCTCGTTGCAATGTTTCAGCAATTTCTTGTCGTTCGACCAGCGCAATTTGGTATCTCTTCATCAGCTTTGTTCGGAACCATTGTTCAATAACAGGTTCACCGTCCTGTGGCAGTCCGAGTGCTTGCGCAATCAGCGCACAGTGTTTTGCTGCCTCGGCCCGGTAGTCCCACAAGCGTAATTGCGTCAGCTGTGCGTTTGAAACACAAATACGTCGCAGTTCCCAGAATTTCAGCTCCAACTGCTATTGGCGTCCTTGGCCGTTCTTCGTAAAAGCTTCATGTAGGTCCGCTGCAATTCGGGCCGCATGTTCCTCCGTCTGGTAGATCAGGTTGTGTGCTGTCCAGCCAGTAACCGCATTTTGGGTATACCGTGTGAAGTACAGGTTGCATCGGCCCATATCTCTTTTTTTCGTCTTTGTTACTTTCGCTGGCGCCGTGGACCAATGACCCCTGTTTCCTGTCACCACATAGTAGACAACGTTTTTTTTGGGCTTTTTCACCCAGTTCGTGAGGACTGCTTTTTCTGGTGGGCTCAGCGCATCGTCGATCACGTCCGTACCAGCGCATTCCTCCAATAAGTCCTCTTCATCCTCGTCCATTGTACCCTCGGACTCCCGGGATGCCTCCTCAGCTGGCTTACGTTTGCGGTCTTTGGACTGTTGACTTGGCTTGCTAATGAGCTGGGCCAGGATCTGGTCCAGTTTCGAGTCCTGATTATCCAAACGTCCTGACAGTTTATCAATCCGCTTGTTCGTTTCCTCAATATCTTTCTTCCAGGGTGTGTCTGATGTAGATGGTACAGTAGGTGACGGTGCAGGTTGCTTCACAGTCGGCGTAGACGCAGTCACAGATGTGCCCTCATTGTAATAAGACGCAGCGCCCTGTTCTCCCTCGCGCCTCATGTTCTCCAAAACCGCCTTCGCTGCAGACATAGCTTCAGAAGTAGAAAATAGGAATCGTGCACCCTTGTCAACCGCCGTCACTGTCATGATGCAGGGTGCTATTGTATGCAGATACGTCAGTTCTGCATTGGTCGGTGACCGTGTCCACCCCGTGATATCCGCATGTGGCCCCACAGGGCGGGGCTTTTCGGTCGTCTCGTAGGTAAATGCCGCTGATGGCGGTGGCACTTGCGTCGCTGCAGCACTTGCAGAAGAGTTTACATGCACTCACTGTCGATATTGTTGACACAGTGGACGTGGAGTCATTTTTCTGTGCCCACTTCTCCTTCCGCTTCGTATCCGCTTGCTAGCTCGCTGCCTGCGCCTCGGGGTTTTCGTCCTCTGGGCATAGTTTCACTGTATGGCCCAGTTTTCCACAGTTCCAGCAACGCACCTTGCTCCAGCGCTCCTTGTCCTCCGCGGTTGATTTGGCGATCATGTTGGACAGGATCTCCTGTTTTCGCACCTTGGTCAGCAGTTCGGGGTGGAGCGTTGTACATTCCGCGGTAGTGTGGCTACACCACCCGTGGTGTGAACAGAGAAGCGCAGTGCTGAGAATAGGCGCAGATGTGGGTGCACACGATGATACATTGAACGCAGTAGACATGATATTCATCGTGGTAGATGTAATTGGTATCGTTGATATCGTTGATGAGAGTTCGTATGTACTCGTTGGTAACGGTCAAATTGAGTTTTCTTGGCTGTGGCATTCACGAGGCTCTTGGGCACATGCACAGTTGCATTTTCGGACCTTTCATATGCTTCATCTCCATCTTCGGTTTGTGAAACGCGGCGCTTTTTTGGTTTCTCAAAGCGCACCGAGTGGTCCTTTCCCCTTGGTGTGATACCCATTTTGAATAACGGTCGCCTTGTATCGCCAAACGACACCCGTCGATTTGATCGACTCCCGGATTTGTCAACCGAGGCGTGTTGAGTCGGCGTCACGTATTGGTCGTGTAGGGCATCGAGTAGTGCCTCAATAGACAATTCAAATTGCCGACCTTTCTCCGTGACTACCTTCGTTGTAACCGATGCATCTTGACAATCAATGGATTGTGAGGCTTGCTCGTCGTGATATTCCACCGATTCGCTCATTGCAAAAGAAATAGAAAGCAAGCACCCTTCTTGAAATGTCCAAAGCCTTGATAAACCCAAAGGGGACGTGTCTCGTCACACCGATAAGCACAAGATGGTTATCTTGGTGTCTATTTGTGGTGGTGATATTGGTGAAGTGACACACACGCCCCACTTTTGCAAAGTAAAATCCACCAAGGTTCCCGAATGCACCCAATGCACAATGGAGGTCACGAGGTATACCGCAAAGGCCAAATTCAAATCCACTTCTGAATTATTGATAACATAATGTCATCTTGTGCTTATCTACAAAGGAGGCAACACAAAGATAAGCACATTCCTACCAAAGACGTAAGCATGAGAGCAAAATCAATACTCAATTCAACACAAAGCTACATAACAAATGATTCCAAAAAGGAATAAACTCAAAACAATATCAAAGCAAATTCAAGCAACAAAGTAAACCATCAAGACATGAAAGGATACCAACACCAAAACACACAAAGGACAAGAGGAGAAGAGAAGCAAGCATTGTGATGACAGCATGCCCCACATCACAATGCAACAAACATCCACGAAAACTACAATATGGGCTTGCAAACTCCAAACAATTCATACATCTCAAAATGAATTTGGGGAGAGAAAGCCAAACATAACTCAAGCAAACATGACACATCAAAACCTCAATATCTCAAAGACCATGAAGCCATCACCTCTATCTAAGATGATTACTACTCTAACGACTAATCATGGCACATAACTGAAGGTCCTTCGATGATACCAAGGGAGATTGACCAAGAATCACCAACTGAATCGTGCATGACCCAACCAAACAGGATCTCCCTTATCAGCGAAATCTAATTGTCGTTCCCCCTCAATCTCCCAACATACGGCCATGAAACTCTGGTGTCTACTCGGCCTAACCAGAAATCCGTGACAGAGACTAATAATTCACCAAATTATTTGTCTACATAGAACACATCGTTCAAGCTCTGTGGATGATTGTCTAACAATTCCTTCTGCTCCTCCTCGGCGTCGCGTCGTGCATTTGCGACTGTTCTTCTATCTGTCAGTCTGTCTGTCTGGGCGCCTGTGGACTAACAGAGATATTCCAGCCCTATTGCACATGACCCCAACGCCCCATGTGCCAAGGGGAAGATGCCCGGTGGGAGCGCGCCCCTTGTCATGGGCCCCGAAGAGGGGCCATGTTCAATCCATTCAAGGGGGGGGAGAGGTGCAGTACGGGTCCCCAAGTGCCCTCTAACCCCATGCATGACCCCAACGACCTACGTGCCAAGGGGAAGATGCCCGGTGGGAGCGCGCCCCTTGTCATGGGCCCCCAAGCGGGGCCATGTTCCATCCAATTCAGGGGGGGAATGGGTGCAGTACGGGCCCCCATGTGCCCTCTAACCCCATGCATGACCTCAACGTCCCACGTGCCAAGGGGAAGACGCCCGGTGGGAGCGCGCCCCTTGTCATGGGCCCCCAAGCGGGGCCATGTTCCATCCAATTCAGGGGGGGAATGGGTGCAGAACGGGCCCCCATGTGCCCTCTAATCCCATGCATGACCCCAACGCCCCACGTGCCAAGGGGAAGACGCCCGGTGGGAGCGCGCCCCTTGTCATGGGCCCCCAAGCGGGGCCATGTTCAATCCATTTCAGGGGGGGGAGGGGTGTAGTACGGGCCCCCAAGTGCGCTCTAACCCCATGCATGACCCCAACGCCCCACGTGCCAGGGGGAAGACGCCCGTTGGGACCGCGCCCCTTGTCATGGGCCCCCAAGCGGGGCCATGTTCCATCCAATTCAGGGGGGGGATGGGTGCAGTACGGGCCCCCATGTGCCCTCTAATCCCATGCATGACCCCATTGCACCACGTGCCAAGGACACGGCGAACCGAGGGAGCGCGCCCCCTGTCTTCGCACGACATCACTCAGATTGCATTCCATTACTTCTTTGCCTTGCCCTTGCCCTTGCCTTTACCGCCCCCTTTCTTGGGCGCCGGCGGTGCGGGGTTCAGAATTTGATCCAATGGAAAGTATGCGGCATCCGTTGTTGGCACAAACCCGGGGTTGGGCCAACATTGCATGCCCATGGACAATGGGACTTGGGAGCCTTGCGTGTATTATATATAATAAGTATGGACGTGGGATGAGAATTTGACTACTTGGGGTGGCTTGAGAGAAGGGGAGGGTTGCACATTGCAATGATTGGGTGCTAGATTTTTTTTTTCTGAGGCATGGCGGTCCCCCGCCCCAAGCATTGCATCAAAGCGGCCTAACCATGGGCAAAGTGAGCGTTCATGGTGAGCCGAAGTTCTCCGAAGGACAGCCGCGGGTATTTACAAACCAAGTCAGGGTGAAAACACTGCATGAGCTGCACCATGGGCCTGAAAAGGTTAAAATACTAGTGGAGGCCACTTCGGTGAAAGATGCAAAGGGATATATAGCCTATACCAAGGCAAAAGGAAGAATCACAAAAAATGAACATTGAAAACTGGACCAGTGGATTGAGCGAAGAGAAGTGAGCAAGTGCAAAGGCAAAAAGAAAAACAGACTGGAACAATCTGGCTTGCCTGAAGTCAGTCTGGAGACCTGTAGCTGACCTGAGAATTACTAAAGTACAAAGCCCGTTCATTCTGCTCAAGTCTTGCGCTCTTGCCTAAATGGTTGTGAAAAAATAGAAAAGAAAAGTTCCAATTGATGGCTCAAACAAAAAAGACTCAATGGATCGGTAAGGTTTCCTGGTGCGCAGTGCTGTGCATGTAGTGGTGCAGTGTGGTGCAGTGTGGTGGCGGTGCTGTGTCCTACAGTGTAGGTGGGTGGTGGGTGAAGGCTGATGTGTTAGATGGCTGTTGGTTGCTGGCTGCTTGTTGGTGGATGTTGGCGGCTGGCTGCTCGCTACTCGCTACGGGCTGCTTGCTGCTGGTTGCTTGTTGACTAGTATATGCTACTGGTTGCTTGCTGTTGGTCGCTGGCTGCTAGATGTTGGTTGCCGCTGTAGCTTCTCGCTTGCTGCGGGCTGCTGTCTGGTGGCTGATCGCTGTTGGCTGACGGGTGCTGGAGATGATTGGGTGCTAGATGTAGCTTGGGAGGAGTGGACACCCCGAGACAAACGGGCAATACCGGAGGGTGGTGGAACCGGAAGGGAGGGTGTAAATGGGGAAGGGGTGGGCACCCTGCGAAGCATAACTACATCATCACTCCGCTCTTCGTGCATCGGTTGGTGAGCACAAGGCACTTGGGGGTAAGCGGGGACGAAGGGGGGTACAAAGGTGAGGGTGACGTACACTTGTGGTGGGGGTAGGTGGGGGGGTGGGACGTTGGGCTCTGCGATGTTTTTCTTTTTTTTCTTTCCGCCGGTAGCCATCTCCGAAGCCTTTTGTTTTTGTGCTCTGGTGGGTGGCTTTGCTGGATTGTCCGCTTTAAGGTCACCCAATGGTTTCCTTTGCGTGTCAATCCACGTCCGCAAAGTAAATCTAGCATCTTCAAAGCGTTCTTGTGAAACAATCGCCACATCCACAAACTCCCTAGCCAAGGCACTCAATGGCAACCGGTTCCTTATTCTTTGGACCTCCCCTTGGCGCACCAATAGTGCCGCCTCCCCCTCCCCCTCGGGAACGATGCCTTCCACACTAGGTGCCTCCACGGGACAAGGACCAACACGCTCATGGTTGTGGTAAAGCTTCCCAACCACGTTCCGGGACATAAGCTCCAACTCCTCTTGCATAGGAGGGTCTTCCAAGAAATATTGGGAATGCACAAGGCCCAAGTTGAAAGCGGCGAATGCGTCGTCGCGCAGTACCCGCCAAAAATGCCTACAAGGCATCCCAAGCATGGCAGGAAATGCACAAGTGCACACTAGGTCACGGTACAAGGTGTAGGTGGTAGATCCAACGGAGGTCTGGACCGGCCCCGAAAGTTGAACATAGTGAGCTACATTGGTTCCTTTTCGAGAAACTTCAAAGATGGCTGCATTAGGCGCGGGGGTTGCCATTGTGGGGGGGAGATCAAACTCCAAAAGATCCTCCACCCTCCTTGTGGAGTCAGAACAGTTGTCAGAGGCGGGACGGGACAGGGCCTCGTATGCATTGTCAGGCAGCCTCTTCATGTCGTACCCAAAAGAAAGGACCATCTGATGGGCTGCCTCATCCCTCCCCCATGTGGTCAGCCGGTCCTTCATTGCCTCATACGGCATTAGAAAAATTTGCTGGGCTGTCTCATGGCGGGAGCGAAAGGAGCCTGTTGTCACACATGTGTCCAGATGCCCCCATTTCAAAATTATATCCGGGGCATGGGCCCGAGGATATCCGCAGATATCCGGGGCATATGACCCGGGATACAGCAGCGGTGCCATCCTGGGTCATATGCCCCGGATATCTGCTGATATCCCTGGGGCATGTAGCAAATCATGAAATTTGTAGATTGATCACCGCAAACAACAGAATCACCTAGGGTTGTGACCAATCAATGAAACCGCCTTTCCGAGGCGGTTCCAATGAGCCTATCAGCAACAATTTCCATTTTTTAACCGAAAAAATCGCTATTGTACCCAAAAGTAACCGTAGGTGTCAATGATGACATCGTTCTGACGTGAGGAATAATTTGATTCGGGCCCTGCAACGTAGAGACGTCAGGATAGCGTCCGGATGGCGTCAGGAGAGCGTCAGGATGGCGTCAGGATGGCGTCAGAATGGCGTTAGGATGGCGTCAGGATGGCGTCAGGATGCGTCAGGATTGCCGTCAGGATGCCGTCAGGATGATGGGTAGTTTGGCGTCAGGATGGCGTCAGGTTGCGTCAGGATGCGTCAGGATGGCGTCAGGAAAACACCAGAATAGCATCAGAATGGCATCAGGGAGTGTCAGGGTGGCGTCAGGATGGCGTCAGGATGGCGTCAGGATATCATGGTGGCGTTAGGATGGCGTCAGGATAGCGTCAGGATAGCGTCAAGATAGCGTCAGGATGGCGCAACCAGGACCTGATGGCATCTCAGGGTGTCAATCGGGCCTCCAGGGTCAGGATAATTTAGCGTCAGGATGGCGTCAGGATGACGTCAAACGACGCGGGGCCCGAATCAATTCATAAAACATGTAATTTGCATTGAGGAAGAAATATAGGTAGAAAGAATGGAATTGCGTCGTCGTTTTGTGGTTTGTGGTTCCAGTCAAAGCAGAGAAGAAACGGAAGGATAGGACACCTTCTCCATCCTCTCCGAAGATCGTCATTGATCTAACAGCGGAGGAGGAGTATGCCACCTTCCCGTTGACACAATTGAGTGAGAAAGAACCTTCTATATATGTGTTCAATGAGAAAGAGAGCATTGTATATGAACGTGAGATGTACCGTTCTCGTGCATGGGCTGCCCGGGCAACACCTCCCAAGGCCCCAGTAAGTCAAGATTTGTCCAATATTCCATCTCCTTTTGCCCAGGCTGCATTTGAAGAGCAACCCAAAAAAAAGGTGAAAAAGGAAGTGCAGGTGAAAAAGGAAATGCAATGTTACCGTTGTGACTATGCCATTAAGAAGAATGCAGTTGGTGGCCAACAATCGGTCACGTGTGACATTTGCCATGTTGTGTACCATATGTCTTGTGCCAAGCTCAGGTTTCCTCCGAAGTTTGGTTCCTGGGCCTGCGAATCTTGTGTCAGAGACATGATTGGCTCCCAATAGACCATCTATATGTGGCTATATTCCATGTTTGTAGAGAGCTTACTTGAAGCACCATGAGAGAAAGTGTGTCTCGGAATTGTTCCACTTGAAGTGTTGAGGCATCAAGGGCGAGGGAAGGGTTGCGCGCAAGGATCCCGGGTCATATGCCCCGGATATCTGCGGATATCCTCGGGCCCTAATGCCCCGGATATAAGAATTGGGCCTAATGACCCGGATATCTGCGCTGTATCCCGGGGCATATGACCCGGATATCGACCGTACGGTCGATATCCGGGTCATATGCCCCGGGATACAGCGCAGATATCCGGGTCATAGGCCCAATTTTTGTATAAGGTCTCTCACAATGACCATGAGTGCGTCAAAAACGTCGTTCAACTTTTTTCGCTTGGTGAGGCGGCCCTCCTTTGCCTACCTATGGATGCCCTTTACCCGTTGTGTGGACACAATCCCCCGTGTGAACACATCCACCTGAAAACAGCGTGCCCAGTGTCGCACCTTGTCCCCTCCCTACGTAGCACTCAAATATGTATGTCCACTTGAAAAGATTGGGTCGCCAAGAATCTCAACATTCCACATGTGCTCGAAGACAACTATGGGGACTTGGCGGTGTGCACGGGCCATGAGGTGGACCAATTTAGTGAAAGTGTCGTGGCCAAGAACGCCTTTCAGGTTTTTGGCCACGTTCTTGGCAATGTGCCAGTAACACCAGAAGTGCCGGGCATTGGGGAAAACGGTGGCAACGGCCACCGAAGCCTTCATACATGCATCCGTGAATATGACCACGGGCGCGATGCCCGCGGCCGCCAACCAGTGGGTAAACTGGTACTCAAAGTCGCGAATTTTTTCTCCCACCACAATGGATTGGCCCATCAGCACTGATTGCCCATAGTTGTTGACCCCAACGAAGAGGCCAATGTTCAGGTTATACCTATTACTTTGATAGGTATTATCATGGAGGATTAGATATGGGAAGCGCCGGGCAATAGCAAATTGCTCGACGCTCATCCAGAAGACATGGGATAGTTTCCCAGTGTCATCCTTCACCACATGGGTGTACCACCCATGTTTGTCCCCCTTTTCCTCAAGGCGGTTGACCAACTCATGGGCATCCAGCGCCGAGGAGTACCCTTTCTCATCATAAATATTTTGCACTTGTTTTGCGGTGATCTCGACTCCGCGGCTCCGCATGAAATTTACCGAGTTGCGGGGGGGCATGAAGGCTTGTCCAAAGCTCATGATTAAATCGGCATCCTCACGGGACAAATTCACCGGACCAAGGAATTTTTTTTGCTTGGCCGTTTGCGGTGGAGCATTATGGTCTAGGCGAAGTCCTTTGGGACTCACGGACCACACCTCACGCATGCCATCCATCCGGCGAGAAATGTACACATTGAAGGGACAACAATCCGCCTCTGACTCCGGTGCATATGTTGGCACCGTCCTACTATCCTCGGGAAGGACCCCGGATTGGGCTGTTTTTGGCGGCCTACTTTGTGGCAATAAAAATATGCTTGGCCTTTTTTTTTATCGCCACGACGACTGAGAACATAGCCGTTCTCATCCGCCCAATCGCCCATGCGGGCACAAACTTCTTGGTGACTAGAGCCGGCAAACGCATGCACAACCGGCTCCCAAGTGGCACCCATCTCCGGAAACTTCATGCTGGCATCTTCCTCAGAATTATCTTCCTCATCGGAGCACGCTTCATATGGGTCTTCTTTGAGGACCTCCGACGGTGCCGGAGACAAGGAAAGGGGACTGTGGTTGAGCTCAGATGATGTGTCTGACATCTGTGTCTGAAAAATAGCAGAACAGATGCGCTTGATGCTGGCATTTACAAAATATGCTGTTCAGTTGCAGCAATCAATTCAATCAGAAAGTCAATTCCTTTTTTTTTCCCATTTTCAGTTAATCCAAGCGCAGGCGCCAGATGTGGGCAGATCCTTTAAGCCGTAGTCCATTCCCGCACTTATGACGCCCGGTATGACGATCAGTAGCGCAATGTGTCTATGATGCACGTATGATATACGACGCTCCAGGCACGATGTACACACATTCTGATGCGCCTTCGCTCCCATTTCGCTCTTGCACGGCGCCCTCGCTGCTGCCTCCGAAAAACTACGGGACATCACTAGCACACCTGCAATACATGGGGACATGACAGGAGGGGCCATGTCGCGTCTCGTTGCTTCTGTAGTCAGGTGCAATTTTTGTGGATGTTCTTGAGTGCTTGATGCAGTTGCCCAGGGTCATTTGGTGGGGCTCTGTCAGGCCGATGAAATGTAGGAAACCAAGGCCCATGGAATGAGGATGGACGCTTTAGGGTTGTACTGTAGTTATGTTATATGTTCACTTAAGGTTTGCATTGCAGTGTGACGCACCCATTCTGCAACCATTTCCCACTCTGTCTAGGTGTACAATGCCCTTCGGATCTGCAGCAGGCGCAAGCCTTTGGAACGATGAACCTCGAGCAGGCAATGACGGAGTTGTGTTGATGGGCACAGACGCTATGCGACGCAATAACGCTGGACCTAGAAGAAACTATCTACGGGCACTGCAGCCCGGTGCGATCTGTTTGACCAAAGCCCCCAAACAGCACCGTTTTAGCTGCGAAAATTGCACCAGAGGTTGGGAACCCGAGGGACGCAATGCTGGGCGATGCAAGTAAGTATTGTAATGGTGTCTTTCTTACATCATTTTGATGTCGCATCAAACCTCACATGATCTTGCTTTCAACAACTTGACCAGCCGGCTCAGATGCTGATGAAGGCAGCTGAAGGTTATGTGTGTATTTCACCTGCAGCTTCTGGAGTGAAGGACATTGCTGGTCGAACCGCTGTCTGTGTGAGCACCACCAAGCTGCACACAGGGAGGCAAAACGCAATGGTGGCATTATTCATACTTCAAGGAGGTGCAGCTTTCACTGCTCCAGCTGGTGAAGGTTTGGTTGTTGGCAGCAAGTATCGTAATGGTTCCTTATATATCTTACATATCTTGGCTCTCGTCTTTGGTTGTTGGCAGCAAGTATCGTAATGGTTCCTTATATATCTTACATATCTTGGCTCCCTCTTAAGTCAGCACAACTGTCTTGTACAGTACATGAACAACCGGAGAGAAGATCACAACACACTAACGCAGATGAACTACGGTCATGACTGATATTGTGTTACATACATGGTATCAGTTGAAGGTCCGGCTTTCTGAAGTTTTCTGTTGTCCAGTGTTTCTCCGGGTTTTTTTCTGATCGCCTCACACCTCTGTTTTAGATGGGAAACCACTGCTTTTGATGTAAGGTTCTTTCAACTAGATGGGAAACCACTGCTTTTGATGTCAATTTCTTTCAATCAACTCACTTTTTTAGATGGCAGGTCACTGCTTTCCATAACAAACTAGAAACTCAGTGCAATTCAATTGCCTGCACCAAGCATGAACTCCACGCAACCATATCAACTGATGAAATGTCCGTCCTGTGCACAGGGAATATACGAAGGAACAACACAGATGCCAAAATTCGTGAAGCTATTCAGAAAACCATTTTTTTACTGCGCCCCTCGTTGATCCCTTGCGCTGATGGCGACAAGACATCTGTGCATGCAAAATTTGCAGAATTCACTGATAAGACAAATAGTTCTGTATTTTATTTTCAAAGATGATGCAAATTTCAATAGAGTCTGATCCCTGTCTGTGGGAAAGGGATATTTGCGTCAGCTACACGTTGTGCCTCAGCGCCACACAGCTGAGAAATTCGTACGCAAGGATCTTTGAAAAGAAAAAAGACGCAAGTTGTTAACCCAAGGAAATACTAAAAAAGGGCTTCACGAGGGGCCATATCCATTTTGGTGTAGTGCTGACGGTTGAGTGCAGTGGTGCGTCCACTTGATTAGCGCATCAAAGACGAGAGAAGGAATTCATATCCCATGACGATTGTGGTGATAATCTTGGATGATATGTGCAATCAACAGCAACGCAATGTTAATGGGATGATTCTGTTAACACAATATGTACCTGATCATTTTTTCGCTAAAAAATAGCATGCATGCAATCAGGCTCATCAAACACATGCTTACAACTCACACATACCGACGGTACAGATTGTGTATGCTAGACCGTATGGCCCAGTTTTGTCAAACCTATGGCACACCTTAACTGATACCAATACTCGTACAAGTTCGTCACACCTTAACTGATACAGATACTGGTATGACGAGATATCTGAGAACTACAACCTGTCAGCTCTCCAAAACGGCCAACAACCAACAGTTACGGGGTACTGAATCTCCAAGGGGCTACTGAATCTTTGAGGGTCCCTATCGCATTGACATGCCATTCAAGTATATGCATACAGATTCTGGTCAGCCAATCGCCGCTGTGTCAACGGGGTGGGTCACCGGCCAGACCTTTGCTTAAGGGTGGTCCGACTGGACTGGGGGGGGGGGGTTGGTGGGGCGTCCGTGGCCTGTGGGTGCGTGGGTTAGTTTGGTTTTGGGCAATTTGGTCCAAGGTGCCTACTCCCCCCAAGGGGGGGGCGGGTCTGGGTGGGTGGGTGGGCCTGACTCTCCCAAACTAGCCGGGTAGCCAGGATGGACCAGACATTTTGCTGTATCCTGTGCAGGCTTCTGGTCCAGCGATGCTGCCAGAGGCCGCCCTTCACTTCAAGGAGGTCACGGTGCATCCCCCACGATGCATGCCCCTCTCTGCCCACTCCCTGTGCAGCAAAAAGGAGCCAGCACTAAGTTATGCCTGTTTGTCCTGCAGTTGTGTGTGGGTGACCCCAACAGATGCGGTGGTCGAGGCCGCATTCAATCGTCTTACCCAAATTCTGTCAGGCAGGCGCCTCTCTTTGCGCCCATCCCTTGTTGAACAGTTGCTCATTCTCGCACTGGATGCACAGAGCTGGGAGCAGTATGATTATACTGCAGTGTGTGAAATGATTAGGAAAAACGCTCGGCGCGCCAGGTTCTGGCTTGCGCGGGGCGACAAGGGTGTGACAGGGGACAAACGGAAGCAAAAGAAGGGTAAGAAGGGCAAAAAGAAGGCAAAATTTTCGGAGGAGGCAAGGGCTGTGCACAGTGACAGTGACAGTGATAGCTCAGCGTCCTCCTCCTCTAGTTCCTCCTCCTCCTCCTCTTCTGATTCTGATGCGTAGGGAGAACATGAACGGTCTGTGTTGTACCCATCAGTGACACTGTGATGCATTTGATTTGTGTTGCTGTTTTGTTGTGTTTATCATCGCACAGACCTTTTTTCCAAAAAAAACGAATTTTCGGGTTGTACACAGTACTGGAGCTTTGGGATGACAGTAGATGGGCCAGTGGTTCACACCGTGCATGCAAGTTGCATTGCTGTTTCTTGTGTTTCCAGGTGCAAAGACATTTCTTCGGATAAAAAAAAACTGATAAAAAAAAACAGATGGCAGCCTGTACAAAGTACTTGAGCAGAGCGCTGCTGTAACAGCTGGTGGTCCAGTGGTAAAACCCTGTGCACAGTACTGGAGCTTTGGGATGACAGCAGATGGGCCAGTGGTTCACACCGTGCATGCAAGTTGTATTGCTGTTTCCTGTGGTTCCAGGTGCAAAGACATTTCTTCTGATAAAAAAACAGATGGCAGCCTGTACAAAGTACTTGAGCAGAGCGCTGCTGGAACAGCTGGTGGTCCAGTGGTAAAACCCTGGGCTGTTGTCTCGCAGGCGTGGTTTCAAACCCGGGGTCCGGCACTCTCAAATTTTAGGTCCCTGATGCTCTGTCAAAATTTTCAGTATGCAATTGACTGACATATGATGCAGGCTGAACTAACCCCCCCCCGGACTGGGGGACCCCCCCCCCTACTGGGGGAGTAGGGGGGGGTCTGGGTGGGTGGGTGGGTGGGTCAGCTTGGGTGGGTGGGTGGCTTGGCCAGTCCTGAGGCAGCCCCAAAATGACCCCCCCCCCCCCTCCAGTTGCTAAGCAAAGGTCTGTCACCGGCACCGATACAGATACTGGTATGAGGAGGTATCAGAGGGTGAAAAAATGCGTTTTGACGCTGGAAGGGTCAAGCACACCATGAGGAGGTTTTTGTTTTTGTTTTTTGTTTTTTTAGTGCTTTGTTTTTGGGTATCCCGGAGAACGCAGGGTGGATGTAGCAATCTGGCCACTTGTGGGTCCCCCAACTTCTTCACCCTATCAACCCATTGTAGAGCGGGCATCCGGCATTGGGCCAGCTGTGGCAAGCCTTAATTCTAGCCCATACATTCAACAACCGGCACATGGTGCAGCACCACAATTTGGTAAAGTGACTCCCAATGTCATTGTAGATGGTCTTCGGCGTGCCAAATACCTTGGGCTAGTGGCCAATCCTCTAGCGGGCAACTGATCCCGAAGTTAGGCCCTTGCCCTGCGCCGGTCTCCAAGAGGTGTCCGCTCCGAGGTTTCCATTGTGGCGGTAGAGGCAGCCATATACCTCCTTGTTGTGTCGGACGGGGGGCATAGTGAACTTATCGGTGGCCATGCTCTCCATTGGGAACTCCGGCAAGGGGGTCCAATTGGCGTTGATGGCCTGAGATCGGTTTAGCGGCTTGACCGCCCGGCACACTTGGCACGGACCATAGACTCTTTTGAGTGCTTTGCACAACCCCGGGGGAAAACTTGAAGTGCTGCTTCATGTCCCAGCCCATCTTCTCCAGTCCCGGGTGCAAGAGTTGTCGGTCATGCCATTCTTCGACCATCTAGCCCATGCGTGCATCTGAAATGAGCAGCTGGTTGTAGAGGAATAGCTTTCGGTCATCCGACTCGGGCTTGGAGCTGGCCTCCCAATGGGTGGAGCGTAGTCCTCGTCCCACACTAGCACTTGCTGATATTTGATTATAAACCCATTATTTTCTTCACTGGGATGCAGCTGGTTGCTTGACCGTAATAAGGTTTGGAACCTGTTAGTTTTGAAAATAACCGCTTTAAAAGGATTATTTTTACAAAAATAACCGGTTTTGCCGATTAATAGATTTCAAAATAACCGGTTTTTCCGATTAATTGCCCTTTAGTCACCAAAATCTTGCCATCGGCAGAAGAGAGCCCATACAAGTTGGAGCACAGTGATCAAAACTACGTCAGAAGTTGTAATTCAGCATCGGCCATCATTTATTACTACCAAAGCCTCTATTTAGTGCAACAAGCCGACAAAATGCACCGCCCAAAAGAACCCAAAAAATTTAGAACCATTCATTGGTTTCAATCAGGTTTCAAAATTACCCGGTGTGCCAATTGTTTTGAAAATAACCTACATTGTTGCCGATAACCGGTTTTCCCGATTATTTGGTACAACCGGTTCCGCCCCCTAGACCGTAAACAGACCGGGTGGGAAGGAATCCCCATTTCAGAAGCCAGCAAGATGCAATTGTTTGCCGCGTCCACCATGAGCACTGGGTTGGTCTTTGTGTCACTGATAAACCCGTAGTTCAGCCACATGAATGGATGTGTGTCCCCACAGAAGGAAAAAAAGCGTCAGTAAGTCCCCAAACCCAAGTTTCAGACCGTTTGTGGAGGTTTGTTGTTCCATAAAGGGGTTTTTTAAGCTTCTTATGCATGATTTCATCCGTTTTCACACATTTTTAGCCATTTTTTGTTCATTTAACAGATCCACTCCTTTCTAGGTTGATTTGTCCCCGGTTCGACTTTTCATACATCTTGATGTGTGGGTTGACTTGGGTAGGAATTACCCATGATTGCTTGGCAATAGTTGCCACCTATAGGAGTGCACATGTGTTCCACTAGGGTCTGTCCATCTATGATCTATCATATCATGTCCGTGCTTGTATGATATTGTCATGTCATGTATGTATTGCCATTCCATTCCCATATATGCATCCATGAGTATGCATGCCCTCCACTCACCGTTGGCAGGAGCAACATTGCCCCACATTTGCCATATATCTCTCACATCAGCAAGCCCCTATGGGAACGTCCGCACTGTGTGCTTGGGAACTGACTTTTCTTGTTTGTTGGCTGTGGCAATTGCCTCACCGATGCATTCATTCACGGGATATTTGTTGGGCTTCCTGAGGGCGACATACTGGTGGGTCAGTGGTGAAAAGGTTGCAAAGCACGGCACTGCAACCTGCAAATGTGGACCGAGGCACAAACAAACGCTATAATGCACATGCGCTTGTTCAGTATAGTGCACACTGCCCTTGATGGGCACGAACATTTCAATGTTTAAAACAATTCCTTGCCTATTTCAGTGCCTTCTGCTTACGTATTGTGCAGTGCTCCGTTTTTGTTTTCACACGATTGTATCCGATTTTAAACTTCGTTTTTTTTTACACAAAATGTGCAATCAAGCTTTTGGACAAACAGTTGTATTTAAAAAAAGGTTGAAATATTTGGCTTCCTAAAAAGTAAAGTAGTGTTGCATCCTTACACAAAAGTTGCAGTGGCATCTACAAAAAAGTTGAAACTTTTGGGTGTTTTTTTTTGCAGTGTAAAATAGGTTTGCATATGTGCACAAACGCTGCAGTGGATCTTAGGGAAAAAGGTGAAACACTTGGTTTGTGTTTTTCCTTTCGGTGTAAAATAGGTTACACAACAATCACATTGCATTTTAAAAGAAAATAGAATAGTTTTGTTTTTGTTCAGTGTTGCTCTCCACTTTCATAATTCAATCCGAAAATTGATCCATCCGTGCACGATCTTGCGAAGTCCGCTCACGGCGTTGCTTATCAGCGTCCGTCAACCACTCTTCAAGTCGCCCAAATCTGATATCCCACAATTTTCTCTCTTCGCCCAATTGCTTCGTTAGGATGCGTACTTGCGTCTCATATATTTCTCTCCCCATTTGATCAACCACTCTTGTGCGCCTCTTCACTCGCTGTGTTCGCTTGCTGCACCAATTGCTCCAACCCTCGCACTTTGGATTCCATAGCCACGTGCTTTTGTTGCAACAGTTGCCGATCGTGGTGTGTGGACTCTTTGACTTGTCCCACTCGCAGTGCAAGCCGTTCTTGTGTACGTTGGCCGTCCTCCATTTGGTGTTGCAAACGCTCTTGATCACCATGTGTGCTCGTCATGCCTTGTTTCATGGTGTCCTTCAATTGCATGATATCATTGTCTTGGCGTTCCATGGCAGTCCTAAGCTCTTGTAGTTGGCCGGCGAGTCGTTTGCATTCTCCTTGTCCGGCCATGTCGGATTGTATTTCACGCATCTGTCTCTCAAGGCGCCGTGTATCTCCTTGATGCTCCCTTGATTGTTTGACATCTTCGTCGTGTTGATTCAAGGGCGTTTGAAGGTCTCGAATGTGTTCTTCCATCCGCTCATGATCAATTATTTTATCATGTTCGCTCAGCATTGGTTCTTGTTCCAATTTTTCAACACGTTGCACGAGCTTCCTATCCTCTTGATTCGGTGTCATGCGTTGTAACACATCTCCCATCACCTGGTTATGAATTTTCTTGGCTATGGCAGTCACGAGGCTCTTGGGCACATGCACAGTTGCATTTTCGGACCTTTCATATGCTTCATCTGCATCTTCGGTTTGTGAAACGCGGCGCTTTTTTGGTTTCTCAAAGCGCACCGAGTGGTCCTTTCCCCTTGGTGTGATACCCATTTTGAATAACGGTCGCCTTGTATCGCCAAACGACACCCGTCGATTTGATCGACTCCCGGATTTGTCAACCAAAGCCTGTTGAGTCGGCGTCACGTATTGGTTGTGTAGGGCTTCGAGTAGTGCCTCAATAGACGAATCAACTTGCCGACCTTTCTCCGTGACTACCTTCGTTGTAACCGATGCATCTTGACAATCAATGGATTGTGAGGCTTGCTCGTCGTGATTTTCCACCGATTCGCTCATTGCAAAAGAAATAGAAAGCAAGCACCCCTCTTGAAATGTCCAAAGCCTTGATAAACCCAAAGGGGACGTGTTTCGTCACACCGATAAGCACAAGATTGTCCTCGGTGTCTATTTGTGGTGGTGATATTGGTGAAGTGACACACACGCCCCACTTTTGCAAAATAAAATCCACCAAGGTTCCCGAATGCACCCAATGCACAATGGAGGTCACGAGGTATACCGCAAAGGCCAAATTCAAATCCACTTCTGAATTATTGATAACATAATGTCATCTTGTGCTTATCTCCAAAGGAGGCAACACAAAGATAAGCACATTCCTACCAAACACGAAAGCATGAGAGCAAAATCAATACTCAATGCAACACAAAGCTACATAACAAATGATTCCAAAAAGGAATAAACTCAAAACAATATCAAAGCAAATTCAAGCAACAAAGTGAACCATCAAGACATGGAAGGATACCAACACCAAAACACACAAAGAGGACAAGAGGAGAAGAGAAGCAAGCATTGTGATGACAACCTGCCCCACATCACAATGCAACAAACATCCACGCAAACTACAATATGGGGATGCAAACTCCAAACAATTCATACATCTCAAAATGAATTTGGGGAGAGAAAGCCAAACATAACTCAAGCAAACATCACACGTCAAAACCTCAATATCTCAAAGACCATGAAGCCATCACCTTTATCTAAGATGATTACTACTCTAACGACTAATCATGGCAGATAACTGAAGGTCCTTCGATGATACCAAGGGAGATTGACCAAGAATCACCAACGGAATCGTGCATGACCCAACCAAACAGGATCTCCCTTATCAGCGAAATCTAATTGTCGTTCCCCCTCGATCTCCCAACATACGGCCATGAAACTCTGGTGTCTACTCGGCCTAAACAGAAATCCGTGACAGAGACTAATAATTCACCAAATTATTTGTCTACATAGAACACATCGTTCACGCTCTGTGAATGATTGTGTAACAATTCCTTCTGCTCCTCCTCGGCATCGCGTCGTGCATTTGCGACTGTTCTTCTATCTGTCAGTCTGTCTGTCTGGGCGCCTGTGGACTAACAGAGATATTCCAGCCCTATTGCACATGACCCCAACGCCCCATGTGCCAAGGGGAAGATGCCAGGTGGGAGCGCGCCCCTTGTCATGGACACCCAGGCGGGGCCATGTTCCATCCAATTCAGGGGGGGAATGGGTGCAGTACGGGCCCCCATGTGCCCTCTAACCCCATGAATGACCCCAATGTCCCATGTGCCAAGGGGAAGACGCCCGGTGGGAGCGCGCCCCTTGTCATGGGCCACCAAGCGGGGCCATGTTCCATCCAATTCAGGGGGGGAATGGGTGCAGTACGGGCTCCCATGTGCCCTCTAACCCCATGCATGACCGCAATGCCCCACGTGCCAAGGGGAAGACGCCCGGTGGGAGCGCGCCCCTTGTCATGGACCCCCAAGCGGGGCCATGTTCCATCCAATTCAGGGGGGGAATGGGTGCAGAACGGGCCCCCATGTGCCCTCTAACCCCATGCATGACCCCAATGTCCCATGTGCCAAGGGGAAGACGCCCGGTGGGAGCGCGCCCCTTGTCATGGGCCCCCAAGCGGGGCCATGTTCCATCCAATTCAGGGGGGGAATGGGTGCAGTACGGGCTCCCATGTGCCCTCTAATCCCATGCATGACCCCAACGCCCCACGTGCCAAGGGGAAGACGCCCGGTGGGAGCGCGCCACTTGTCATGGGCCCCCAAGCGGGGCCATGTTCAATCCATTCCAGGGGGGGTAGGGGTGTAGTACGGGCCCCCAAGTGCCCTCTAACCCCGTGCATGACCCCAACGCCCCACGTTCCAGGGGGAAGACGCCCGGTGGGAGCACGCCCCTTGTCATGGGCCCCCAAGCGGGGCCATGTTCCATCCAATTCAGGGGGGGAATGGGTGCAGTACGGGCCCCCACGTGCCCTCTAATCCCATGCATGACCCCACTGCACCACGTGCCAAGGACACGACGAACCGAGGGAGCGCGCCCCCTGTCTTCGCACGACATCACTCAGATTGCATTCCATTACTTCTTTGCCTTGCCCTTGCCCTTGCCTTTACCGCCCCCTTTCTTGGGCGCCGGCGGTGCGGGTTTCAGAATTTGATCCAAGGAAAAGTATGCGGCATCCGTTGTTGGCACAAACCAGGGGGTTGGGCCAACATTGCATGCCCATGGACAATGGGACTTGGGAGCCTTGCGTGTATAAGTATGGATGTGGGATGAGAATATGACTACTTGGGGTGGCTTGAGAGAAGGGGAGGGTTGCAAGTTGCAATGATTGGGTGCTAGATTTTTTTTTTTGAGGCATGGCGGTCATCCGCCCAAAGCATTGCATCAAAGCGGCCTAACCATGGGCAAAGCGAGCGTTCATGGTGAGCTGAAGTTCTCCGAAGGACAACCGCGGGTATTTACAAACCAAGTCAGGGTGAAAACACTGCATGAGCTGCACCATGGGCCTGAAAAGGTTAAAATACTAGTGGAGGCCACTTCGGTGAAAGATGCAAAGGGATATATAGCCTATACCAAGGCAAAAGGAAGAATCACAAAAAAAACATTGAAAACTGGACCAGTGGATTGAGCGAAGAGAAGTGAGCAAGTGCAGGGGCAAAAAGAAAAAACAGACTGGAACAATCTGGCTTGCCTGAAGTCAGTCTGGAGACCTGTAGCTGACCTGAGAATTACTAAAGTACAAAGCCCGTTCATTCTGCTCAAATCTTGCGCTCTTGCCTAAATGGTTGTGAAAAAATAGAAAAGAAAAGTTCCAATTGATGGCTCAAACAAAAAAGACTCAATGGATCGGTAAGGTTTCGTGGTGCGCAGTGTTGTGCATGTAGTGGTGCAGTGTGGTGCAGTGTGGTGGCGGTGCTGTGTCCTACAGTGTAGGTGGGTGGTGGGTGAAGGCTGATGTGTTAGATGGCTGTTGGTTGCTGGCTGCTTGTTGGTGGATGTTGGCGGCTGGCTGCTGGCTGCTCGCTACTGGCTGCTTGCTGCTGGTTGCTTGTTGATTAGTATATGCTACTGGTTGCTTGCTGTTGGTCGCTAGCTGCTAGATGTTGGTTGCCGCTGTAGCTTCTCGCTTGCTGCGGGCTGCTGTCTGGTGGCTGATCGCTGTTGGCTGACGGGTGATGGAGATGATTGGGTGCTAGATGTAGCTTGGGAGGAGTGGACACCCTGAGAGAAGCGGGCAATACCGGAGGGTGGTGGAACCGAAAGGGAGGGTGCAAATGGGGAAGGGGTGGGCACACTGCGAAGCATAACTACATCATCACTCCGCTCTTCGTGCATCGGTTGGTGAGCACAAGGCACTTGGGGGTAACCGGGGACGAAGGGGGGTACAAAGGTGAGGGTGACGTACACTTGTGGTGGGGGTAGGTGGCCGGCTGGGACGTTGGGCTCCGCTGTGTTTTCCTTTTTTTTCTTTCCGCCGGTAGCCATCTCCGAAGCCTTTTGTTTTTGTGCTCTGGTGGGTGGCTTTGCTGGATTGTCCGCTTTAAGGTCACCCAATGGTTTCCTTTGCGTGTCAATCCACGTCCGCAAAGTAAATCTAGCATCTTCAAAGTGTTCTTGTGAAACAATCGCCACATCCACAAACTCCCTAGCCAAGGCACTCAATGGCAACCGGTTCCTTATTCTTTGGACCTCCCCTTGGCGCACCAATAGTGCCGCCTCCCCCTCCCCCTCGGGAACGATGCCTTCCACACTAGGTGCCTCCACGGGACAAGGACCAACACGCTCATGGTTGTGGTAAAGCTTCCCAACCACGTTCCGGGACATAAGCTCCAACTCCTCTTGCATAGGAGGCTCTTCCAAGAAATATTGGGAATGCACAAGGCCCAAGTTGAAAGCGGCGAATGCGTCGTCGCGCAGTACCCGCCAAAAATGCCTACAGGGCATCCCAAGCATGGTAGGAAATGCACAAGTGCACACTAGGTCACGGTACAAGGTGTAGGTGGTAGATCCAAAGGAGGTCTGGACCGGCCCCGAAAGTTGAACATAGTGAGCTACATTGGTTCCTTTTCGAGAAACTTCAAAGATGGCTGCATTAGGCACGGGGGTTGCCATTGTGGGGGGGAGATCCAACTCCAAAAGATCCTCCACCCTCCTTGTGGAGTCAGAACAGTTGTCAGAGGCGTGCGGGGGGGCATGAAGGCTTGTCCCAAGCTCATGATTCAATTGGCATCCTCACGGGACAAATTCACCGGACCAAGGAATTTTTTTTGCTTGGCCGTTTGCGGTGGAGCATTATGGTCTAGGCGAAGTCCTTTGGGACTCACGGACCACACCTCACGCATGCCATCCATCCGGCGAGAAATGTACACATTGAAGGGACAACAATCCGCCTCTGACTCCGGTGCATATGTTGGCACCGTCCTACTATCCTCGGGAAGGACCCCGGACTGGGCTGTTTTTGGCGGCCTCCTTTGTGGCAAAAAAAATATGCTTGGCCTTTTTTTTTATCGCCACGACGACTGAGAACATAGCCGTTCTCATCCGCCCAATCGCCCATGCGGGCACAAACTTCTTGGTGACTAGAGCCGGCAAACGCATGCACAACCGGCTCCCAAGTGGCACCCATCTCCGGAAACTTCATGCTGGCATCTTCCCCAGAATTATCTTCCTCATCGGAGCACGCTTCATATGGGTCTTCTTTGAGGACCTCCGACGGTGCCGGAGACAAGGAAAGGGGACTGTGGTTGAGCTCAGATGATGTGTCTGACATCTGTGTCTGAAAAATAGCAGAACAGATGCGCTTGATGCTGGCATTTATAAAAATATGCTGTTCAGTTGCAGCAATCAATTCAATCAGAAAGTCAATTCCTTTTTTTTTCCTATTTTCAGTTAATCCAAGCGCAGGCGCCAGATGTGGGATCCTTTAAGCCGTAGTCCATTCCCGCACTTATGACGCCCGGTATGACGATCAGTGGCGCAATGTGTCTATGATGCACATATGATATACGACGCTCCACGCACAATGTACACACATTCTGATGCGCCTTCGCTCCCATTTCGCTCTTGCACGGCGCCCTCGCTGCTGCCTCCGAAAAACTACGTGACATCACTAGCACACCTGCAATACATGGGGACATGACAGGAGGGGCCATGTCGCGTCGCGTTGCTTCTGTAGTCAGGTGCAAATTTTGTGGATGTTCTTGAGTGCTTGATGCAGTTGCCCAGGGTCATTTGGTGGGGCTCTGTCACGGCCGATGAAATGTAGGAAACCAAGGCCCATGGAATGAGGATGGACGCTTCAGGGTTGTACTGTAGTTATGTGATATGTTCACTTAAGGTTTGCATTGCAGTGTGACGCACCCATTCTGCAACCATTTCCCACTCTGTCTAGGTGTACAATGCCCTTCGGATCTGCAACAGGCGCAAGCCTTTGGAACGATGAACCTCGAGCAGGCAATGACGGAGTTGTGTTGATGGGCACAGACGCTGGACCTAGAAGAAACACTGCACGGACACTGCAGTCCGGTTGGAGCTGTTTGGCTAAACACCCCAAACAGCACCGTTTTAGCTGCAAAAATTGCCCAAGAGGTTACAGCAAGGTGGGAACGGGCAACCGTTGGCAATGCAAGTCAGTAATGTAATGCCGTCTTTCTTACATCATTTTGATGTCGCATCAAACCTCACATGATCTTGCTTTCAACAACTTGACCAGCCGGCTCAGATGCTGATGAAGGCAGAAGGCTGAAGGTTATGTGTGTATTTCACCTGCAGCTTCTGGAGTGAAGGACATTGCTGGTCGAACCGCTGTCTGTGTGAGCACCACCATCCTGCACACAGGGAGGCAAAACGCCATGGTGGCATTATTCATACTTCAAGGAGGTGCAGCTTTCACTGCTCCAGCTGGTGAAGGTTTGGTTGTTGGCAGCAAGTATCGTAATGGTTCCTTATATATCTTACATATCTTGGCCCTCGTCTTAAGTCAGCACAAATGTCTTGTACAGTACATGAACAACCGGAGAGAAGACATGTGTGCACAGACAATTTGCAGAATTCACTGATAAGACAAACAATTCTGTATTTTATTTTCAAAGATGATGCAAATTTCAATAGAGTCTGATCCCTGTCTGTGCGAAACGGATATTTGCGTCAGCTACACGTTGTGCCTCAGCGCCACACAGCTGAGAAATTTGTACGCAAGGATCTTTGAAAAGAAAAAAGACGCAAGTTGTTAACCCAAGGAAATACTAAAAAAGGGCTTCACGAGGGGCCATATCCATTTCCGTGTAGTGCTGACGGTTGAGTGCAGTGGTGCGTCCACTTGATTAGCGCATCAAAGACGAGAGAAGGAATTCATATCCCATGACGATTGTGGCAATAATCTTGGATGATATGTGCAATCAACAGCAACGCAATGTTTATGGGATGATTCTGTTAACACAATATGTACCTGATCATTTTTTCAGTAAAAAATAGCATGCATGCAATCAGGCTCATCAAACACATGCTTACAACTCACACATACCGACGGTACAGATTGTGTATGCTAGACCGTATGGCCCAGTTTTGTCAAACCTATGGCACACCTTAACTGATACCAATACTCGTACAAGTTCGTCACACCTTAACTGATACAGATACTGGTATGAGGAGATATCTGAGAACTAGAACCTGTCAGCTCTCCAAAACGGCCAACAACCAACAGTTACGGGGTACTGAATCTCCAAGGGGCTACTGAATCTTTGAGGGTCCCTATCGCATTGACATGCCATTCAAGTATATGCATACAGATTCTGGTCAGCCAATCGCCGCTGTGGCAACGGGGTGTGTCACCGGCACCGTCACCGGCCGACTCCCCCGCCCTCCCCCCCCCCTGCCCCCTCCCTGGAAAGTTGGAAGGTGCCTGACCATGGGCGCCCAAGGCGCCTGAAGCAGATTATGCTTGAGTTATTTGAGGGTGAAAAAATGGGTTTTCACCCCATGTGTCTATACTCAAAATACTCAGTGTTTTAGGGAGAACCCAACAATGGATGAAAACCGAATTGGACCAAATATCAATACCACCCCTATCTAGCCCAATAGGGGAGGTGGCGTGTCATGGCCTAGAGTAGCACTCAGGACCATGCCCTACCCTGATATAACCTTGGTTGGACTTGGAGTCGAATGGGCTTAGAGGTATGCCCCATGAGTTTGAACTCATAACATGCCAAAAACTGCCAATTCACACCATATTGGCCATATATCAAATATATGCTCAAAATTGATGTTACCACTTATACGAAGGCTCAAAGTATGCATGGAATCGAAGTCTAGTATTCATGGAGGATAGAGACCAAAGGTCAATGCCCATGTACATCCACACTTTACCCTCGAAACCCCTTCGGATATGGGCGCCATGCACTGCCCAAGTCAGCCCATGGTCTTGAGACCAATTCTTGTAATCCTTCGTGCGCCAAGCCAAATGGAGTACGCGATCCGGCATATGGTGGTGTTCAACTCCAAAGCATGTGCCAACATATGAACAACATACCATGGTTCGACATCCATGGGCTTCTTGCTGTTTGCCGACCAGGTAAGTACACAAAACGCAAAAATGACCAAAAATTGAGGTCAAAAACATGAAAATATGACCAAGTACAAAGTTGTCCTGATAGTATATCTCTATGCTCACCCATAATATCCGCTCATGGTTCAATACACAAATGATTGGAACCATTTGCGACCAATTCCCCCACTTGGATCCCCAATCAGGCGCATGGAGATACCTTCGCCATTCATATCTACATGCCCCATGAAAATGGGAGTGCACTCATGGATCTCTTTGCCAAACATACCATGAGCAATACATACGCGGTACACTTAGTCTAGCGCTTTGAATTCCACAATTGGGACATGGGCAAAGCCCTTGTCACGTGTGGCTCCCCATCTCTTCGGCCACACGAAGATATATAACATGGGCGTGAGCATATCAAGACATATACTACCAATATCACACATAGCCCTTAAAATTGGCTCCCACCATGGTATGCCTTGCCCCTCCATGGTCATAACTTTGGGTTAAATGGACGTGAGAACCTAACGAAAGATGCTATGCCACCGCAAGACTCATGCGCTACACTCGAAAGTCATAATATCAAGTCCGGACACATGGTCAACAAGTTATAAACAAGTTTCTACCATGTTGACCATGATCCTATGATGCAACGAGTGTGTGTGACGACCTAAGGTGTTGGACCCTACTAAAAATAAGTTGAGACTAAGGCGCTTGCAACCCAACCTTTCTTATTCTCTTTCGTCACACTCGCGCGTAGATATGGCCCTTCAAAGTGGTCCCACGATTCACTTTTGTTTCCCTTATATCTCCAAGTCAAATGGGTGGCAAGTATAAGGGAAACCTGATTTGGGCATAGGGAAAGGAGTATGACCACTCGAAGAAGACCAAATCAAGTGCGGCGATGTCGAAGTCGAAAATCCGATTTCGACATCGCGAAAAATTCAGATTAAAATTTCGAGTGCATATTTAGAAAATTGCGAGAGCAACGAACCCTTTACTGATGAAATCTGACCCTTCATCGGGGTTTCCGCCAAAATATCTGGAAATAACAGTTAACCAATCGGTTACCACAAAATCGCGAGCCAACTGACAGTTGCCGATACATTGACCATCAGAACGGAAGGCGGAAAAATTACAGAAACATTATGATAAAAAACCCTGTTGATTCCTAATATTCTGATATATGAATCTCAGCTGGCGGCGCCTCGGTACTGAATATGGCCGCTCATAGCCAGAATGGCCAAACCTATCACACTATCACATCGGGTTAGGTCAGGTGGATGGGAGAGTATGATATCAGCCAATGGCGGCTTGCCGGCACATAGATACACACCCCAAGTGACCCAAGGATGGCCACGGGGGTCCGAACCGGCTTCACCTTGGTGGGGGCAGTTGGCGGCGATATGGCCCGGGCGGCCACATTTATGGCATTTGAGGGCTTCAGGGCACTCTCTGCTGAAGTGCCCAGGTTTCCCGCAGGTGTGGCAGTTGGTTCCCCGAGACTGTCTGGAGGTATTGCTCCCCCGCGAATTTGAGTGGCACCGGTCTCTGGGCCCCTCTCCGCGCTGGTCGGGCCTGGCGGAGCGTTGTCTGTCCTCCTGTCTCGGCGTGGATGGCGTGTCCCATTTTCGTTGGGGATGCTGCCGCGGGTTATCTCTGCCCTTGCCCTTGTCCGCAACGCCTCTGCCCAATGCGCCTTTGCCATCCCCTTTGGCTCCTTTGCCGCCCTTGGGGCCCCGTTGGGTTGAGCCCGGCTGTGCCGGATCATCCCGTCGTCCTCCGCCAGCCCCTCTCTTCAATTCAGGAATGAGCATGAAGCATGTCTCCCGGAGGTGACCATATTCTTCGCAATGGGTGCAGAACTTTTCGTTTTTTCGGCCTCCCTGGTCCTTGTGTTGGATGGCCTTCACGTCTGCCTCATCATCTACCCATCGTTCATCGCCGTCGAGACACCATTCTGCCTCCGTTTCCCAGGCCACTTCTGCTTCATCGTCTGCCGTTTGCACATTGCGCACATGTGCATCCTGTCGCTGTGCATAAAACTCAGCATAATTGTATCCTTTGTGGACCTGCGTCGCCGCATTTGCCCGGAGGTGATCCATGATAACAAGGTACAGCTCGATGTATGTGTATGCCATGCCTGTTTCTGACATTTTGTTGATGCATTTTGTCGCATGCGCGCCCATCCTGCTGTGGCACCATATTCTTCATGGTGCAGCATGACACCCATCAGTTGACGGTGAGCCCGCGCATGCGGTACTCCTCCAGCCACCTCTGCACCCCTCTGCAGCCAGTCATTGAACCAGCCAGCCATGGCATCAGGGTCGAGCCGTCGAGGTAGCCGTGCCGACGTCCAGTATGCCTCAGCATGGCCCGGGTCCTGCTCACTGTACCCGGCTTCACAGATAAGCTGATATAGCTCGTGGAATGTCAGTCCGGATGCCTGCTGGCGGTCAGTCCACTTCTTTTGTCGGTACTGGCCCGTTTCTGGCATGGCTGCCACCAGGGCTCGCACTTGCATTTTAGTTGTGAGATGTATCCCCAACTCGCTATACCAGAAGCGGAAGAGCTTATCCCACTCCGGGAATTCCGCCAGCTTCCCATTCCAACAGGGCATCTGCAGTTTGTCCTCCAGTGACGCAAATGCTCTGGATCCCATCAATTCTCTCATGGACTGTTTCCAAATTCTTTTGAACGCCCGCCGTTGTTCACGTGAGGCCTTTTGAAGAGATAATTCTGCTAGCCTGCGGGGCATGACTTCATTGAAAGCCCATGCAATGGGTATCCCTGTAGGTTTTATGGGCCGTCGCAGAGAAGTTCGCGGTGGCCTCGGTGCCTTGTATGGGTCGAAGTACCCACATTTGTTGTAGCACCATGCCTGCTGCTCCCATGCCAGCCCGCCACTGAAGCCATACCCGCCCAGATCACGCCCTTCTGACCGGCGCCTGTCGTTCCGGCGTCTGTGATGCCCTCGTTTGCGTCCATCGCGTCGGTGACCATGTGCCGATGACCCACTGTCAGTTTCTGTGTCACCGTCATCCCATCGTCCTCTCCGACGATCGTCCTTACTGCTGTCCGAAGAGCTGGAGTCCTCAGAATCATGTGGGTCTCGGCCTCCTCCACGTCCAGAACGACCCTCGTATCGTCGCTGCCCAGGGTGTTCCCACTCGTCCAAGTCGCCGTGTCCATGCCCTCCGCGCTGTGTGCGATGACTGTGACGTCGTGAGGAGGGTCGTGATTTCTTGTACCCCCTGTAACGTGTGTGATCGACTGTACGGCCCCTATCGGGGCCCTCGCCCTCCATACCGCGATTCCTTGTCCGTCGTGTCGTCGTGCTCCGCTGTGACGGCCCGCGCCTTGCACTGGAACAACCTGCATGCACTGGGCGGAGGGTCCTTCCTGCTTAGGTGTTTCGGCGGCACCGCCAAGACTTTGTCACACCTGGGCCGTCTCCCAGATCCATCACTGTCACTCTCCTGCTCTGCGGTTGATAAACTTGAAATGTACGCGTATCTTCCATTTGCCGTATCCGTCGGCGCAATTGTCGCAGTGCCTCCTGCAACTTCTGGACGTCCCATGACTAACGTATTCCGTGGACTCGCCCCGATCGGTCCTGCAGCTCCTCAGCCAGTCCTGCGTGCACTTCCTTCACACGCTGTTCGACATACCGGTGCATATCTTGTTGCGCCTGTTCTTGTATGTCACTGCCTTGGCTTTCAACCTCTGTCATGATCTTTTTCAGGTCTTGCTCACGCTGACGTCGTTGCGCAGTTGTGGCGGCACTGATCTGGTTGTCCACGTATTCAGTGACTTGCCCGACACCCTCACGCACCTCGTCCTTCAGTGCGTGTTCCATTTCTTGTACCGCCGCAATCTGCTCCCCCAGGGCCCTGTAGGTCGATTGCTACTCCTGTCTGCAATTTCTGCATTTGCCAATCAGCATGCTGTTGAATTTTCCGTATTTCACCCTGAAATGCCGTCCATGGGTCCCGCACCCCGATCTTTCGCTCTAGCGCCCTCTCGGAGTCGGCCAGTTGTTTTTGGACCCCAGTAGTCAGCGTATCAGCGTGTGCCTGGATGTCCCGCTGCAAGGTATCTTATAACCTTCGACCTGTTTCTGTCACTTGTTGATCAACATATGTTTTCAACTCGGCTGTTTGCGTGGATCCAGTCACCCGCATCTCTGCGATCTGGTTGCTCAGATGTTGCACTGCACGTTCCCACTGACCCATTGTGCCGCGGGAGTCGTCAGCCCCGTGTGCTGTGTGCTCCTTCATCTCTCGCAATGTCGTGAGCTCCATCTGCAACTCCCGCCGGATCTCTTTACACGTGGTGACGTGTCCCAATGCATTTTGTACTTCTTCCTGTGTGTTGGCGCATGTTGTTTCCCACTCACGGGCACACCGCTTCACCTGCTTATCCATGTTCGCTGCGCTCCTGGTGCATGCCTCCACGCTCACCTTGGTCTGCGCCGCCAACTCCTCTCGTGCTCGCACACCATGCTGTATATCGTCATTAATTTGTCGCTGTAGTTGTTCCACTTTCTTGGCCACTTGGGTGCATGCATCCAGTTTGATCTCTATCATGCGCTCCACTTCCATGGACCGTTCTTGTGGCATATGACCAACAGCACGTGTGGGCAAATCAGTTTTGCGCTCCACTTTCATAATCCAATCCAAAAATAGATCCATCCGTGCACTATCTTGCGAAGTCTGCTCACGGCGTTGCTTATCAGCGTCCATCAACCACTCTTCAAGTCGCCCAAATCTGATATTCCACCATTTTCTCTCTTCGCCCAATTGCTCCGTTAGGATGCGTACTTGCGTCTCATATATTTCTCTCCCCATTTGATCAACCCGTTTGGTCAATGCTTGACCACTCTTGTGCGCCTCTTCACTCGCTGTGTTCGCTTGCTGCACCAATTGCTCCAACCCTCGCACTTTGGATTCCATAGCCACGTGTTTTGGTTGCAACAGTTGCCGATCGTGGTGTATGGACTCTTTGACTTGTCCCACTCGCAGTGCAAGCCGTTCTTGTGTATGTTGGCCGTCCCCCATTTGGTGTTGCAAACGCTCTTGATCACCATGTGTGCTCGTCATGCCTTGTTTCATGGTGTCCTTCAATTGCATGATATCATTGTCTTGGCGTTCCATGGCACTCCTAAGCTCTTGTAGTTGGCCGGCGAGTCGTTTGCATTCTCCTTGTCCGGCCATGTCGGATTGTATTTCACGCATCTGTCTCTCAAGGCGCCGTGTATCTCCTTGATGCTCCCTTGATTGTTTGACATCTTCGTCGTGTTGATTCAAGCGCGTTTGAAGGTCTCAAATGTGTTCTTCCGTCCGCTCATGATCAATTATTTTATCATGTTCGCTCTCCATCGGTTCTTGTTCCAATTTTTCAACACGTTGCACGAGCTTCCTATACTCTTGATTCGGTGTCATGCGTTGTAACACATCTCCCATCACCTGGTTATGAAAAAAAGACAAGATGGGGGTATTCCTGCTACACACTGACCACGTCGTCAGGTGGACTTTGAGACAGAGGCAGAGCAAACAGGCAGAGCCAGATGCCAGAAATATTTTCTGTAGTGCAGTGTATGGTAGTAAGATACAGACACGCAGTGTGCTCGTCACTTCACTGGGTTACGCATCCCTTTACCCACTTTATCCATTGGACCTGTACACTGTTGGTTCACATGTTCACCGGTGGGGCTGTGGGGGGGGGGGGGGGCTGTTGTTTGTTCCTCGCTAGAACTGTCCGACCACTCGTCCATCATTTCCCTGATATTTCTGTCGTGGAACCATTGCTGTGCTGCCACTGAATTAATATGGAATATGCCTGACATCCACATTTCTATTGCTGGTGGTGCCACGTCCTTGTAGAAAAAATGGTGGTCAAACCGGTACTTCCGGTATACCCATTGGTCCCATTGGCTCATTGAGTCATACCTCATTGCTTCAAATCCGGAAAACCCTAATATTATCGACTTTCACGGTTCGATTTCATCCTGCCACCACCTATTGACCGTGTCCACATGTTGTTGGGACACCTTGGGGCCACGGGGGACATCTGTGGTCATTCGTACCTCTTGTACGCTCTCTACTTCACATGTTGCATCCATGGTTCCCCCGCTCTCGGGCTCGCACTGCACCTGCTCCAGCTCTGGTGGTGGCTCCAGACTGTCTGGTGTTATGCTCTGTGATTCCGATGGTAGATCTGGGTCTGAGAGTGGTTCGGTGAACTGTGGATCCGCTGGTTCAATCTGTGACGTAAACAGCCGGGCACGGTCAGGGAGGTCAGTTTCGGGCATCCTTGGGCTGTGAGGCTTGTGCCGTGGCTGTACCTTGGTTCTTGCCGTAGCCAGTGTGCTGTCTGGCTTTCTCTGATGCAGATTTTTCATTGCCGCTTGGAACAAAACATTATGTACAGGTGGTGGCGACAGGACGGCGGGGTTGGGCAGGGTGTTCAGGAAGACCGGGAGGCTCAGTGTGGTTGAGGCGTGTGTTGGGGTTGATTGTGTGGGATGCATCAGTGATACAGTGCGTGGCAATTTGAGGACCATGTTCAGCTGGGCACGAATGCCTCATTTCTCGCTGCAACACACAATTGGGTTTTTCCACCATGACACTGGGTACTGTTTCACATTCAGTGAACGAACCAGGTCGCTCAGGTTTGACAACACAGCATGCTTGTTGAGGCGGAAATGTTGTGATTGTTTCACCGCATTAGGCACCGCTGACATTAGCATTCGTGGTGTGTTTGGTGCCCACGGGTCAAGCCAACTGGACAGTGGGGGTGGGCTCTTGCAGCCCGCGTTATGTATGGACGATTTCCAGGCAATTGTTGCCCAGTCATGGTCTTCCGTTGTGAGCCTGCTGGTGAGGAAATGTACAGTAAGTCCAGCTTGTTCAAACTGCACACCCAGCCCATATATAGCAGACAAATGGCAGATGAGTTTCTCAGTGACCATATCCTGGAACTTCAGTGGGTCGGCTTGTACTTCACCCAGGCATTCTCGTGCAAACTGTGACATAGATACACCACGTTTCTTCAAATGTACGAACCTCCGGAAGGCACGTGTTTTGGAGAAAACACGGATGATCCACTCGGGAGTGATCAGGAACAGAAAATTGTCGCGGTACCGTAACGACGGTAGCGCCTTGCAATAAGGGGAAGGACGGCGGGCTTCTCGCCACATACAATATATTGACGCCAGCTGTGCGCTCAAACTGCCGCCCTGAGGCACCCCAGTGAGCTGATGGAACACACTGCTCGCGCCTACAAACATGCAGTCCACCAGCAGACTGAAAGATACATAGTGGAGCACGTCGTGCACGGTGTATACATCGTAAAACTCGCGGGACTTGAAACCTACACAGTCACGTTTCCTATTGCCGTCTTTGGATATCGAAAAAAGCAGACCGTTCCGACGGTGGCCCTTCGAAGCAATTGCCTCCAAACAGTACTCTAGTGCAGTTGCAATGGCGTCACGCGGTATTGACATAAACATTTCTTTGAGGTCCAACTCCAACCAATAGCCCTGGGGTTTACCTTTGATTGTGCGGACCCATGGCAAAACATCATTCATTGAAATTATTTCCATGCTCCGTAGTGCCGTCGCTGCCTGAGACCACACCACACTCACGACCCTACCCATACGCTTGTTTGCACCTCGGAAAGGGTGTTTGGCATGTGTAACTACCTCACGGAGCTTGAACTGATCGTGATATACCTCGGACTTGAACTTCTGCAGGTCATAGCACCCTGGTACAGGTAAATGCTTCGCTTCAGTGGGAGACGGTACATCAGCAGGTGTATCAAATTTTTGGTATTTTTCAGCAAATGACGACGGGGACAAAGATAACAGTGGCCGCTGCGGGTTCAGGCATTTATCCCACAGGCTTCTGAAATCACGTGACATGTCTGAGTATTTTTTTCTCAGCTCAGTGAGTCGCTGCGCAGTGTCAGACCGGTACATGGGGTTGGTTTTCCACTGCAGTGTTCGCTGTTTGATGTGTGTTGTGAACGCGTGTGCTGCGCTGTGCATGAGGTGCGTGTACAGGACGAACTGGGCCGCCAGTTGTGTTGATGCTCTGAAAACTTCATTTTTTCGTGGGTCACTGAGGAAGCACTCAACCCACAGGGACACAGCCAATGCATTGCATGCGATCCACGGACAGTGGTTCGCTTTGTCATACACCCCTGCCCTGAAACCGTGTTTTTTGAGCGCGCGTGCAGCATGTTTCAGTGGTTTTTTTTGTACACCGTGGTCAGCGTTGCGCGACCTGTCGACCAATTGGTCTACACAGCTGTCTGTCAGTGTACCAGCAAACTTAGACAACACTGATCCTGGTATGTCAAACGATGTCAGCGGTTTTACAGCGTTGTACAGACCAGCAAAAATTGATGATGATGTGTTTCGCCAATCAGGTAGACTTGCATTTTTCATATTTTGATGCCAGACTGACATGTCTGGTATCACATCAGTTAAACCAGGATACTGCACAGTAGAATCACGAATATACACGTGGCCTCTAGATCTAGGGAGAGAGGGGTCACGCTGTGAACAGTGGCACTCGGCCCCAGCCATCGCTATTACATCAGCGGTTCCACATTGGTACTGCTGGTTGCACAACAGCTGTCCCACTGTGCTTGTTTTCTGCGATACAATCGATACGGCCGACTGCAAGTACACACGCAGTGGGTCGGGTACTGTGAGTGCCGGGATGACCGTATTACATATCTCATGTACGGCGGCCTTCCCTTCGCGTGTGAGCAGTGGTATTTTCATTGGGAGGGAGTAGGGCAATTGCAGCTTGAATCTCTGCAGCAGTTTGGGCTCTGCTTTCCTGAAAAAATTCCGGAAATCTGTTGGGGGCAGTACAGTGCGTGCAACTGTGAGCAGATGTAGGTATTCGGACAGCGGCAGGTTGTGACGTCTGGAGTGTAGTAGCTGGTGTACCTGTTGTTTCACGCATTTGACCGTGGTTTCTTTGGACAGTGGCTTCCATGCGGACCTACGCAGGATCCATTGCCATGGTTTCTGTCGTGCATCTTTCAGCTTGATTGTGTTGAGTAGACTGGCCACGCCAAATTTCCTCATCCAATACATTTCAGCGGAATCGGCCTCACGCGGTGACACAAACTGTAATGGAGTCATGACGAAATTGTGTGGCCCGTGTCGGTGCATATTCCATTGTCTACAGAGGGGACGTTTGTGTCCGGAAGCGCTCTGCGCGGCACAATACGTGCTGCGCGTGTTGCTTCAAAACGCGCAGCACGCGCAGCACGTGCAGAACGCAAAAAACACACGCATCACGCGCAGAACGCGCAGAACGCGCAGCACGGAGTTCTAGAGGCAGACTTAGAAGCACACTTCCGGCACGCGCAAAACGCGAAGCACGCGTAGCACGTCACTATTGCACACGCGCGCACTTTTGGGGGGCCGCGTCCTCACAGTTTGGGTATCCAGCCTACGCGGTTGTCCCCCAGGGTTCGCACTGGTCCCATGGGTAGGGATGGCAGAGGCTTGGCGGCCATGAAGTTCACGATTCCACCACGTCCGCCCTCCACCACCTTCTCCTTCCTAATCTTCGTCATCCTCCATGTCCTCGTCCTCTTCCCCGTCACTCTCCTCCTCCTCCTCACTCTCTTCCTCCTCATCCTCCTCCCCCTCCTCCTCACTCTCCTCCTCCGTGTCATCCTCACTCTCCTCCCTCTCGCTGCCATCCTCCTCGGCCTCGTCGCCCTCCTCCTCCACATCCGCCTCTACCACCCCGGTCACCCCATGCGCCACAGCAAAGCACCCCACATGGTACCACTTGCCGCATGTAAGTGCGGCTAACCCCCATCTGCTCAGATTTTCACTGATCTAACCCAGATTGACTACATTTTGGTCATTTTCTCTGCTTCGGCGGAATCGCCGCCTCGCAGCTCAGTCTCAGGATCAGACCTATATATTTCTGATATGCCGGATCTGATTCCGCGGTCCATTCTCCGTAGATCCGCCGCGTTCCGATCATTTACCTGGAATCGCCATTTGCCGCTGACGCGCGCTCGCGGGCCAGATCGGCCAAATATTTTTCACAATCGGATTTATATAAATCTTTTCAGACAGATATGGACACTCAGATGTACTTAGGATAATCCGCATCAATTTTCTTCATAGACTGGGATTTTCTATCGGATAACAATCAACATGGATCTTGCTTCCGTTGTTGCTGCTCTCGCCTTCGTTGGTGTCCGAGTCTCCGGTTCTACCCCCGATAGCAGCGTTCAGGTCGACTCCTCGCGTGCCTGCCCCACTGGTCTTGCCGGCCCCGAGCCCTCCGGCACCATCAACGACCCAGGGCAGCACTTTCATGGTAGCAGAGGCTACCTGAATGTTGTTCCTCTGATGTCCCAACCACAGCCCGCTCCCCAGTACGGCCCCGTAGACCCCGCCGCTTCTGGAGAAGTAACGATTACACTGCCTTGGTGCTGCGCGAACGAGGCCTTGAGAGGAATGCCTTGCGCGAGTCCAAGCTGCCCAAGAAGGGCACAAATCAGCAGCTGTGGAGACCCAGTTTATCCTAATCCCAGTCGAAATTGGCCATCGAGCAGCTGGAATCAGCCGGCCTACGACGATGGCAACGCTCCGGTAGACCTTACGGAGCTGGCAGGTACCAACATTCCTTACCAATGTCCAACATTCAAGACCATTGATGCCGACATTGACGACATTGAGATGGGTGGTCCAGGTGAGGTACCTAGCTATAATCGACCAGCCTCTTGGGCACAATGGGGCGACCATTTGTCCCCAGAAGTGACCCGTAACCTTGAGGCCCTTGAGGCCCTTTGTCTATTAGCCACGTCTAAGCTGATCGGACAAGAAAGAATCGCCTCTGATTTTTTAATGGAATATTTTTTCCTACTTCAGGACGAAATTAATACCAGGATGTGGTGGCGTTCTCAAGAAGATGACTCTTTTGCCATTTTTCAGAATGCCAAGCGAACTGCCTCCCGTACTGCCCCTCCTGCTGCTGATTCCAATGCCTTAGCCCAGCTGTTGCTCGCCCAGACCCTCGCCGGAGCTGGTGTGGCGAATGATGCCGCCAAGGTGTCTGCCATTACGGCCGGTGTTACGCTGGATTCGCTTCTTAATCCTACTTCATTGCGACTTCGTCAGGTTGCCAAGCAACCAAAGTATAATTGAAACCCCCGACGTTGGCCTCAGTTCCAACGGGAATTTAAATTGTGGGTTAAGACTCAAAAACTCCAAGATGATCAGTTCCTGATGGCCCTCTTGGACTGCCTTGAGGGAGCGCCGGCCAACACTTGGCTCAGGACCTGGAGTGATCGTGAGGATACAAGTTCCCCCCTTACCTTTGAAGAGGTGTGGGAACAGTTGGAGGTACGTGGATCCCGGCTGCCAGAGGACCATTACCACCAATTGTTGAAGAATTTTCCTTCATTCTCGCGATTAATCTTGCACGAAGTGCAAGACAAGAGACAGCGCTTCTGGAATTTACTGGAAGAAGCTGAACATTCAGGCGAAAAATTTTCTAGTGCCGAGCTGAAAAATCTGATTTTTGACAAGATCCCCTCAGAAACTGCCGCCACCCTTCGGAACAAACAGTCCGAAGAAAAAGTCAAGACCTGGTGGGCGGAGGTGGATGGTTTCGATGCCACTGCCAACAAGTTTACCGTCAGGGAGGCACTTCAAAAGTGCTCCCCCACGTCGTTTTCCAAGGTGAAATTCACTGAAAACACGTGGAAAATCAAGTTTAATGAACACGAGGATCGGGACTTGTTTGTCCAAGTCCTCAACAGGGGAGTCAGTTACCATGGGCAATCCCTGAAGGCCAAAAACTGGGTGTTTTCATTCACCCCGAAGGAACTGTGGGAAGAGGTTGGGCGGCTCGCCGACGCCGCCAATCAGAATTTCCATGAGGGTCTCGGGGGAAACAAGAATACCCAGCAAAACACCCAAAATGGGGCCCAAAAGGGCAACAAAAAGGTGAATGACACCCGGAATGTTCAGGATCACTGTAGCATCTGCCTTCTTTTAGGTTCTACGAACCGAGCTAAGACGCATTCTACTGGTAATCACCGATGGTCTCCTTACGATCACAAGGTGATTGGTGAAAATATCAGTAATCCGCAGAATTCAGACAGGAATGACGGACAGGGGCATGGTGGGAAGGCTGGAAAAGGGAATCCGACCCCCTCCGGTGGAAACAAAAATCCTGGAGGCCCTGGCGGGTCCCAAGGCACAGGAAATCGGACTCCATCCGGCTCCGGTGGGCAGCCGAACGGCCAGACAAATCCCAATAGCAACGCCGGAGGCGGAAATCGAAATCCAGGCCAAACCCCTCAATCCGGTACAAACAAGGGAAATGCTCCAGGATTCCAGGGTAAAGGTAAGGGAAATCCTTCGGGAACCCCTTCCTCTGGTAAGGGCAGAGGGCGTGGCGACGGTGGAGGTCCATCATCCGGCGGCCGTGGCCGTGGACGTGGAAAGGGCAACCATCGTGTGGATCAGGTCTCAGGTGCAGATCAGGTGTCCGATGCGGATCGAGATTACGTTGAAAATGCCTTGAATCCAGCAGATGATCCGTTCCAAGATGGGTGGGTCGACGAATCAGGGTGTGTTCACAATGTTAACGCAGTCACTGGAGGTCAGAACGCCTAGGGGAGCCACGAAAATCGCCCCTCCCCAGGCGATTTCAGGCATGATCCCCAGATTCCTGATCGACCATTACTTGATGTAGGGTCGCTTGTCTCCTCTCCCCTGGATCCGGCAGCGGATCCTTCTGTTGTAGTGGACGAGGTTGGTGTACAGTCCAAGCACAGGGCCCGTCAGTTTGTCACAAAGCTGTGGGTCTCTGATCGCAAGGGAAATTTCCACCTCGCCACTTGTTTGTGTGACAATGGATCAGAGGTAAATCTCCAATCCAATTCTTTCTTACCCGACGACTGCGTGTTTGAGTCGCCTCATCCTGTTACCCTCGAGGGAGTTTCTGGACATTCTCTCGCAGGTGGGCAACGCGGTTGTTATATATCAACTCATTTGGTCGCTCAAGACCTTTGGGAAGAAGGTAATGTGGAGGAAGTTGTCCTTAAGGATGACTACTTCTATCGTGCCGACATAAAGTATGACCTTTACTTGGGCCATCCTTTGCTTAGCAAGAACAGGGTGGCGCCCGTAGGTCATCGTCGTTGTTTTTTGCTGGAGTCAGGTCCCTTGGAGCGTCCTGAATTTCGTTTTTTGCACGCAGGGTTTAAAAGTGCAGAAGAATTTTTGAAGCGAAAGGTTACACCAAAATTTGGCGAAGATGTCACCATTGCAGAGGTGAATGGGAGTGCTGATTACTCCCGAGAGTTAGAATGTCTTCGTAGGGACTCCCAGCCACGACGCCCTTCGCGCTGGCACTCTTCATCCTACAGAGTTGTCGACAAATGGCGCGATACAATTGGTGAATACTTTTATGAACACCATTCCTTTTGGCCACAGTATGATGCCTTTGCTAACCGCGAGAACAAGAGCTTTGACAAGCATTTTCGCGACGCTTGGACCCATAAATGGGACAAGAAGTTATGGATTAATCCTCCGTTTCACTTAATCCAGCAGGTCATCCACAAAATCAAGCAAGATAAAACCCAGGCGATTTTAGTTGTGCCCTTGTGGGATGACAAGCCTTGGTTTCAGGAATTACAAGACATTTGTGTAGATTACATCGAACTTCCCAGGAAGATTAAGTTGTATGCCAGGGACGACACAGGTCCCCTGCCACAGCGGTCCTGGAGTTCGCTTGCATTCCTGGTGGATGGAAAGCTTTCTGACTCTAATTCTGCTGATTCTGGTACTGATTCCTGTGTTGGGTCTGAATCTGAGGTTGAGCGTGGTACTGATGATGAATCTATTTTTTCTGATTTTTGTCCGTCAGATACCCAAGGTGATCCAACGTCAAATGGATCCGCCTCGTCTCCCTCTTCTCCAATACGATCGACATCGAAAAGAATCTTCAGTGCACGGGCGAAGAAAAAATTTTCTTCGCGCCGCAAATTCAGAGTTTTTTATGAAAAACCCCGTGTGGAAGCTTTCATAGATCCTTTCGAGGAGCTGGATCACGAAGAGAATCTCTGGAATGTCGACACTCGACCCACCTATCTTCAAGAGGCAGTTGATACGGACCTTTTTAGGGACATCCGTAAGAAGATTCTTCCTGCCAAGGCCGAAGAAGTCGCCAAAGTTTTTTCAACAGTAATTCCTGGCGATCAGGTGGACACTGAATTGTGTTCCAAGAAAAGAGACAAGATTTTTGAGGAACGGAAGGACACAACCCTTTCAGGGAAGTTGATCAAAGATCCCCCTGTCCGTGGGCAGTTCGGTGAAGCCTTCATCGAGCTTCGTGAAGGTTACAAGGCGAAGAAACAGCGTCCTTATGAGAACCATGGACACAAACATGAGATACTCAGAAAAATAATCGAGAGAAATCTCAGGGAATTTGGTTGGCTTGAGGGTTGTATGACCAGCGAATGGTGCTGTGCACCCTTCACAGTCCCGAAGCCGCCGCCTGCAGACCAGAACACTATTGATGGTTGGCGAATGGTTGTTGATTTTCGCAATCTCAACGCCGAAACCAAGGCGGATTCGCACCCCCTGCCCCTCATTGAGGAGGAAATCACCAAGAGGGCAAGAGGTCGTTTGTTTTCGGTGCTGGATCTCCGTCACGGCTTTCACCAAATGCCGTTGAGGAAGGACAGCCGACCTCTCACCTGTATGTGCACGCCATGTGGCCCAGTCCAGTGGACGGTCATGCCCATGGGCCTGAAGAACGCCCCTTCGTTTTTTCAAAGAATGATGGAGGATGTGCTTTTTACAGCTCATCCTGAGCTTCGCGCCTTCGTGAGTGTGTACATAGATGACATAATCATCGCGACGGAGGGGGAGGGACTGACCGAAGCCGGGCTGGTGGCCCTACATGAAAAGCAGCTGAACCAGGTTTTGGACATTCTTGATGCCAATCAGCTGATTTGTGGGCCAAAGAAGGGAAAATTATTTTTAAAATCAGTCGAATTTTGTGGTTCTCTCCTAGAGAATGGCACCCGACGACCCAGTCCAGGGAAGCTCGTCGCTATTCAGAAGTGGAAGCGCCCTGAGACGATCACGGAGTTGAGAGGATTCCTGGGTTGTTGCAATTTTTACCACACTTTTGTGCCGAATTATGCCAAATTTGCTGCCCCCCTCACTGAATTATTGAAGGTAGGGAGAGATGCGGGCAAGGCAGGTTCAAAGGTTCGTGTCAAGTGGACTGACGAGTGCGAGGAGGCCTTCCATCACTTGAAGGCGGCCCTCTGCGAAGTCGCCACGTTGCATGTGCCGCAATTCGACCGACCCTTCTACATAAGAACCGACGCTTCTAGGTACGCGATCGGAGCTGTCCTTGAACAGGTTGATGAAGCCACAGGTGATCATTACCCTCTTGCATTTTGGTCTCGGAAGCTAGCCCCACGCCAAATGCAATGGTCGCTGCGTGAGCAAGAAACCTACGCCATAATCTGTGCTTTAAGAAAGTACCAATCGTGGGTTGGCACCAATCGAGTCGAGGTCCTGACGGATCATCGATCTCTGGAGTATTGGGCCACCAAACACATTGATACTGTCGCGAGCCCAGCTGGTCGATGGGCCAGATGGCACGAATTTCTCAGTCTGTTTGACCTCCATGTGTCGTATTTGCCTGGAAAACACAACACGGTAGCGGATGCTCTGAGCCGATGGGCTTACCCCGCTTCAGAGGGGCTGCAAAGTACCAACATCCATGGTACGGAGCAGGACCGCCACGTCGTAATCGAGTGGGATCAGGAAGAAAAAAAGCTCATTCGACGTGAATGCATGCAATGCACTGTTAAACAGCACGCATGCCCGTGTCACGACATCACGGCCTTTTCAGATCCGGCGCATGCTCATGAGATCTGCACCAAAACACTGAAAGTCGTGGAGAAAGTCACCGATCCCTCCTCAGGGAGTGTGAAACGGTTTGACTATACCGGACGTGTAAGTGGATTTCGGTTGATCCAGGGCATTAAGCGTCGAGATCCGGCCAAAACTCCACCCCTGCCGAAAGATTCCCTTATCATCCGTGACTGGACGTCCGATTACCTGCATGATTCCATTTTTAAAGAGGTCTTTGAGAATCTCAAATCCAAAGATGCTCACAAAGATGGAATTTTTGCTGAATATTCGTTGGATGGGGGGAAGCTGTGGATGGAGGGTAAATTGTGCGTACCAGACGCCCTGGCCCCCCAAGTGTTAAACTGGTGGCACAAATGGTAGTCCCCCCACGCACATGGCCGTCAATTATGGTCGATGATTAAACATAGGTTGTTTGGCTCAAGGCTATATACTCATTGCATGAAAGTAGCCGCCGGATGTGCCCAATGTGCTGTCTCGACGCCTCCCAGCGCGAAGAAGCACGGCCATCTGAGGCCACATCCTATTCCGGAGCGCCTCTTTAACAGAGTCACCAGTGATTTCTTCTATCTCGGTGAACTCGATGACGAAGAGTGCCATTGGACTAATAAAAAGGTCAATGGTGTGCTCCTTATTCAGTGCCGTCATTCCGGCTACATTCAAGTGTTGCCTTGCAACATTGAGTCGATGACTGGCAAGGCTGCCGCCAAATGGTGCGCGCAGACCTGGATGGGAGGTTGGGACGTCCCATCCGAGGTGGTTACGGACTCAGGCAAAGAGTACACCTCCGAATGGTGGAGGGAATTATGTGCTCGCCTTGGAATCCACCACCTCAGGTGTGAAATCCACTCGCATCGAGCGCTGCCTGGCGAAAGAGCCGGCCGCTCTGTTATAAATATGCTTCGTAAGGAGCTCGCGAGTGAGAAAGATTTCCACTGGCTTGAAGTTCTGTTCGCATTGCTTCGCCGTTACCACAACACGCCTTTGTACCATGGCCTTTCTCCAAATGAAATTGTCTTTGGACGAAAGAAGTGTTGGTGGAACATGCCGTTGAATAATCCTCGCCCTTGTAAAGATGCTTCGTTGTTTTTGGACGAAATCCAACGAGCAGAGAAAACTGTCTCGAAATTAATCGATAAGCATCAAGCTGACTGGCTTTGGGTCCAGAATCAAGGCCGAAAAAACCCCCACAATTTTGAAGTCGACGATCGAGTTTGGCTCCGAAAATCCGGAACCACTCTGGACGGAGATGACAAGCTTCTTCCCTTGTGGGAGGGGCCATTCGCTGTTACAGCGCATCTTGGTGAGAACAGGTGGAGGATTCGTGTGGATGTCAGCAGGGAGATTGACGTTTCGGGCGATCGCCTCAAGAGAGAGATCCCCTCCCCCAAGGATCGGGTTAAACCCCTTTTTTGGACTTCGAAATTTTTGTCCGATCGGGTCATCGAAGGGGGGAAGTACGAACTCAAGAGGATTGTTGAAGCAAGACGTGACGCCAAGGGCGAATGGGAATTTCTATGTGAGTGGAGGGGCTTTGATTCCAGTCACAACAACTGGGAACCAGCCCATTCTTTTGTCCATGGGTACACCAAGGGGTTCATCGACTTCCTCAAGAAGCACCCCGAAATTGGCGTACTCCTGACAGACTGTTTGTCGAAACCAGACAGACCGGTGGAGAGCGACGGAAAAAGACCTGTGGTGAATCGAGATCCAGCCTTTTACGGCCCTCAGCAGCCACATTCCAGGGCTGATCCGTCGATCCCCCCTCCTGCGGTCAGGCCAGCCCAGGAGCCAAATGAAGACCAAGCTTCGAGTTCGGCCGCTGATTTGCAGCGCCCAAGCCGTACGAGGGCCAGGCCAGACAGGTTGGTGGTCACATGTATTCGTGCTTGGCCGAATTGAGGAAGCCATCCCAAGACTTGAGTCGCCGGCGCTCTAAATTGGCTAACAGTCGTCTAGTCCAGGGCGTCATGGCACTGAATGTTTGATAATTTGACGTCAATCAACTTTTCTTTGGTCTCCGTTCGGCAGACAAGGCGTAGATACGCTGCCGAAAGCCACGGAGTGTGCTGCCGTGTTCAGAAAAAACCAAACTCAGGCTTAATTCAGGCAGATTCGGGGTAATCTTGTCTCTGTTGGTCTGTGCATCTTTGGAATTTGGCTACTCGTGCAGATGGAAGCAAATGTACATATTAAAAACGCTGGCCAGCGACATTCACCCCTACAGGCACCCCCTGTAGTACTGGCTGCACCAGATGCGACGCCAGGAACTCAGATCTTACCTTCATTTGCCGTGATGCTGACGCCAAAGTCCAGATTCAGATCCAGGATCCTCAAATTTGCCTTGAATTTCTCAGGTTTGTCCTTCATTCTGCCATTGTTGCACGAAACCCAGACGTCAATTGTTCAGACAACCTTCAGATAGGAGCTCTAGGGACTTCTAACAGCAACCTCTGAAGTCCGTAAGCTTCAGTGTATTTTTGGCACACGCCAATGTGAGCTCAATCCGACCTGAAACTGTCGAAAATGGTGAATCCAAGTGTCTTGTGGGACTCAATCGAAAGATGGGCCTTGTCCAAGTCGATTGACACCGTCGCCACTGTAAATAAAGAACTATTCGGTGTCTCTCAGTTATATACTGTCAGTAAAGCGCCTTCAGCGAACCTTCGGCGCGTTACATGCCAAGGATCCAGGGCTATCATGTCCCATCATGATGCATCATCACATGATCCACATTTTGATGGAATCTGTTGGATGCTCGCGAACCAACGTGCCGGAGAGCACAATTGAGCTGAATAAACGACAATATATATTAACTCTAGTCTAAACGAAAGTGTTAGTAGTTTCAGTTCTAGACATTCCGCTTCATTTCACCTTCATCTTAGGGAGTTTGCTGATTTTAGGACAGTTTAGGTTGATTTCCTTGTCATCTCCCCTCATTCCTCGAAGATCTGTTTAGATTCAAGTGAACAGAAAAGCATCCCTACCTTCTGTGGTTCACTTAGGGCCTGCAGATTTGTTTTCCCTCTCGGTGAAACAATCACAGACCTTTCATCTCCTTCATCCCTGCCCAAATTGATTCTCAATCTTGCTGAATCTTGTGATCATCCACCAGATGCGCCAAATCTGAAGCACATGCTGCACTTTTCAGAACGAGAAAAGCGGGAGTAACACGATGTAGAGTTCGGCGAGGACACCGTAGCGTGCCCGCGACAGCGAAACTGTGCCAGAGCGCTGAGATGTCACTCCATTTCTTGTTTCCCCCACTCAATCCACCAATAATCTACCTCATTCTCAACCAGTGCATGGTTTGGTATCGATTCTCGATACGTTTACATGCTTTTTAGCCCTTAACCTAACGTTTTACTGCACGGAGGACTGTTCGTCACTCCTCATTCTGTCTCATTTCAGGTTCATCCATCCTGATTCAGTGCCAATTCAGCCCAAATCAGGTCAGATCAAGCAGATTTCGCCCCATCGAGGCTACATTTCTATTTTTTTCTGGGACTTACCCGCACTACGTTCTTCGTTGACGTAGCGACACACCCCAGTGTGTTTTTGGAGGGGGAGTGTAAGTGCGGCTAACCCCCATCTGCTCAGATTTTCACTGATCTAACCCAGATTGACTACATTTTGGTCATTTTCTCTGCTTCGGCGGAATCGCCGCCTCGCAGCTCAGTCTCAGGATCAGACGTATATATTTCTGATATGCCGGATCTGATTCCGCGGTCCATTCTCCGTAGATCCGCCGCGTTCCGATCATTTACCTGGAATCGCCATTTGCCGCTGACGCGCGCTCGCGGGCCAGATCGGCCAAATATTTTTCACAATCGGATTTATATAAATCTTTTCAGACAGATATGGACACTCAGATGTACTTAGGATAATCCGCATCAATTTTCTTCATAGACTGGGATTTTCTGCCGGATAACAATCAACATGGAGCTTGCTTCCGTTGTTGCTGCTCTCGCCTCCGTTGGTGTCCGAGTCTCCGGTTCTACCCCCGATAGCAGCGTTCAGGTCGACTCCTCGCGTGCCTGCCCCACTGGTCTTGCCGGCCCCGAGCCCTCCGGCACCATCAACGACCCAGGGCAGCACTTTCACCGCACCCACAACAAACGTAGTGGGTCTTGCCCGGGTTGCAATGGGCGCACACCCGGCGGCCCGGCATCCGCACCGGCACGTGGATGGGCTTGGCCACCGCCACTGTACAAAAGCGGCGCCGGATAAGGTCCCACTGCCAGTCAAACATGGTACCCGTTGGGGCCCCCCCGAGGGACCGGCAGGTTGCGTATGCGTTGACCACGGCATGCCGGAGGACGAACGCACGCACCGCATGCGACCACGTCATCTGACGTCCCATCTGGCGCATCTGGAGCGCCATCTGGTTGACGCCATCTACCCCACGCGATAGCTGGCGGTAGCTGGCGACCACCGGGTTCACCTCATTCCCGCTGCGGCGATGCACGGGTCCGGCTTGTGGGAAGTGGACGTTGGTGAGCATCGGCACTACGCGGGGCGGCTTGTGACCCACCTTTGGGTTCTTGAAGACCATTATGGCGTACCTCGCGTCGTCCACAGTGCACGTGGCGGTTTGTCCTTCTCCTAGAAGCTCTCCTGCCCTGTCCACCCCGTACGTGGAGCGCTTCGTCATCATCAAGAATGCTTTCTCCTCCGCAGCGAGGTCACGCGCTACTCGTGGGATCCAAAAAAGGAATCCGCACAGAGGATGGTCCCGGAAGGGAGGAGACCTGCCCACATGGTCATGATCTGCTGGGCATTGTAGTTGCCCGCGCTGTTGCCGAACCGCCGCAGATGCCCGCGTCTACCCGTGTACAGGAGGCAACGCCGAGAACGCGCAACACGCGCAGAACGCGCCACACGCAGTGCAGAGGCACAGTCAGAGGCAACACGCAGCACACGTAGCACAGGGCACTGTGGGTGCTTTTTTCATGGGGGGGGTGGTTTGAGCCTCAATTCCCCTACCACACAGCAACCTGCAGCGGAGCGGGGGGGTTTCAACCTCGATTCCCCGACCGGAGAGCAATAGGCAACAGGTGTGGTATCTTTTTTTGCGGGACACCACCAGTTCGCTTGTGCTGGGCGCCGGGCACTACATGTCCGATCGCCATAATACTCCGTTATTGTACAGCCAAGAAATCGGGTATAGCCACCACATATTACGACGCCACCAGTCCGGCGCCTGTTGAGAAAAAGCGCCTGTCTGCGCTGAAACTTCCCAAGGGGGGACCCGCAAAGCGGGCTGCGAACTCTGCCGCCCCCGGGACTCGTCGGGGTCCGGCCATCCCGGACTCGGTTCCCCAAGCGGGGAGAAAAACCCCTGGAACCCCTCCCCCTCCCACCCGTCCTCCCCCTCCCAGCGCTCCCAACCCTCTACACTTCTTGGATTTCGCCGTCCGTCATCTTGCCCTTGGCTGCCGTCTCCGGTTCGGCATGGCGTTCCGGGGAGTCGGGGGGCTCCTCCTTCACTCGCACAGGCGCCTGCAGAACGCGGAAAACGGGGTGCTGTCCTCCAGAGGAAGGCCAGAATCGAGACACGTGTAACGCGTAACACGCGCAGAACGCGCAACACATGCAAGGGCCGATTCCAGAGGCACAACAAAACCACACGGGCATGACGCGCAAACAGCAGTGACCCCGCAACGCGCACCTGCTCACCTGCCGGACCACCATCGCCCCCTGCTGAGACCTCCGTGCATGCGGCAGCGCCTTCTGCAGCGCCTTCTGCGGGCTCCTTGGATCTTTCTTTGGCCGGCTGACCTTCCGTCTCTGGGGGAGGCTTCTGCAGAACGCGAACGACGTGATGTCTGTCCTCCAGAGGCACGGCGGAGGCAAGACATGTAGAACGCGGAGAACGCGCACCACGCGCAACACGGGGCGTACCAGCCTCTAGAGGCGACAAAGAAGCACGCGTGGAGAACACGCAGCACAGCTACCTGCTCCACCTCCATCCCAACGGCGCCAGATCCTTCTGTTTTGATGCTCTGGGGATCGTCCCGCGTCTCGCCCGTCTCCTGCGGATCCTGTGGAAACACGAGGGGGGCAACCAAGTGGCAGAACATCGGGGAAGCCGAGACCGGGGCTCCACATACATGTGACTCACGGCTCCGTACAAACCACGCATTGAAAGCCGCAACCGAGGACGTACGATCGGATTGGTTCCGCAGCCGCCCACGCACCTTCTTGCTCTCTGCCACATCGGCGAATGGGCCGAGCAGCGCCTTCGGACGAAGCTCCGGCAGCTCGCCCGGTGCGCCGGGGGGCGCGCCATAGGGCAGGGAAGGCGGGGAACCCCGCGGCGGCGCGCCATACGGCAGGGGAGGGGGGTGGCCCCGCGGCGGCGCACCATAGGGCAAGGGAGGCGGGTGGCCCCGCGGCGGCTGGCAATGCGGCGGCGGGCCCCGCGGCAGTGGCGGATAGCTGGGCCACTGCGGGTCTTCGTCGTACGACTGCTGGTACTGCGGTGGCGGGCCTGGCAGGTGCGGGTACCCGCTCATGTGCGGGGGCGCCCAATCGCAAGCGGCAGTCTGCACAACGTGTAACACGGCAAGTCCTCCTCCAGAAGCGTGCAAGGAATCATGCGTGTAACACGCGTAGAACGCGCATCACCCTACCATGGGCCTCCAGAGGCGGCGCGGAGGCACCAGCGCGCACACCACCGAGACCACAAAGCACACAGATACCCGCAGTTTCTTCGCCGCCAGCTCTCGGGTGCGCACCAACGACCATGCTCCAGACGCCGGAAGTTCGAGTTGCCGTTCCTCTTCCAATTCGTACGCCATCAGGCCGGCCATCCGGACAAACCGGACAAACTTCTCCTGCAGAACGCGGAAAACACGATCGGTCCTCCAGAGGCACAGTAGAGGCAAACACGCAGAACGCGCAGAACGCGCATGACGCGCGGAGCGACTACGTAGAAACACAACAGAGGACGCGCGCAACACCTGCAAAACATCCGTGTCCATGTCAACGATGTCTTCGATGCCCATTGCGCTCACCCGACGGCTGACCCCACCTCCACGACCACCTCGCAGGCCCTCCATTTTCAGCTTGCACAAACTCAGGCCCTCTGCCGGCGGGCTGAGGTCCACCGGCCATTGCGGCGCGGCGGCGCAACCCGTACAAACCGAAAGGCCCTTCAAAATCCCCTCCGCCACTTGTCTCGGGCTGCTCGATGGGTAGCGCTTCTCGAAGTGCTCACGGGCTGCTGCAGCCGACTGGGCGTTCTTGGTCCCGCATCTCAGCACGCTTTGCACGCTCAGGGCCCGCACACTGGTGTGCAGCAGCAAGGCCAACCCGAGCTCTTGCTTGGACCTGGGTTCCTCCGACAGGCACTCCTTGTAGTGCATCACCAGGCGACCCACGGTCGCATTGAAGTCCGTCACCAAGATTCTCTGCATTGTGTCCAGATCACGGTCGTACCCGCCTTCATGCTGGAACTTCTCTGCTCTTGTCGGTGCGGCGCTGATGCTCTTCTGCGGGCCCTTCCCGCTGATCGCAAAGGACACGTTCCCACGGGCCGGCTTGTCCTTGTCCTTCTTTTTCTTGGGCATCTCGGCCTCGGACTTCTTCGGTGGCACCTTGGGCGGGCTCCGCTCCTCTGCCTTCCGCTTCTTCTTCTCTGCCATTGTCTGCGGCTCCTGCTTGACCTCCAGCATGGTGGACCGTGCTGCCTTTCCAGAAGCCTTTGCAGCAGAAGAGGAGTGTTTCTCCGGCACATCATCTGGCTCGTCCTCTGAATGCTCCCTCTTCACTGTGCCTCGGGCCTGCTGCTTGCCATGGGGTGTCAGTGGCACGTCGTCGTCTTCCTCCTCTTCCTCCTCTTCCTCCTCCTCGTCTCCATCGTCCGCTGCCTCCTCCCCCTCCTCCTCCTCCTCCTCACTCTCTTCTGCCTCGCCCTCCAACCAGGTCCACAACCGGTTCGCTTGGATCTGCAAAACGCGCAGCACGCGTAACACGGTGGTGGTGCCCCCAGAGGCGGAGCGAGAGGCACACCGGCGGAACGTGCAGAACGCGCAATACGCGCAACACACGTAGAACAGGGGGCAGAATCACGTACAGATGCAACACGCAGCACGCCCAGAACAACCTTTGTGTACTCGAACCATCCATCCGGCTTAGCGCGGCAATCTTGGACTTTTGCGGGATCCCGGGGCTTGCTTGGCTTCGTCTTGATCTGCAGGCAGTTGGTGGGGTAAGCAGCTTATCGAAAATGGAGACTAGGGACCGGCACGGTGCGACGAAACGGAACATAATGGCACTTGTCATGCATGCATACTTGATATGCGCTGACGTTGGTGAGGTACATCTCATCTTCTCGGCGATCCTTGCTGCCGGGCTTCTTGCGGTTGACCCAGGCTGCGTGCCACCCAGCTGTGCAGAAATGTGTGGCACGGCCCAGAAACAGAAAAAAAAAATGTGAAACGAACGACGTCGACGTGGGGGACATCGAAAGGCACAACACCTGTACTCCACCCCATTGAACAATCACATACATGTCTGTTGTTTGATCTGGAACACGATGAACGCGTTGTGCTTCAGCGTGGCCGCGCTCCCCCAACTGCCCAGGCGGCCCCCCTTGGCGAGCCACTGCTTGTGGCTATCCGGGAAAAGCGGTGCGGGCATAAAGAAAGGGCTGAGGTACAGGAGGACGCGTAGCTCGCGCAAAACGTGGGTTCCGGCCTCCAGAAGCGTGAGTTCGGTTACGTGCGGAATGCGGAACACGCCTTGCACCGATATGCGACACGAGTTATTCGAGTTCCAGAGGCACACCTAGAAGCGAACGCTTAGAACATGTAACACGCGTAACACGCGCGGCACACGGAGCACGAAAGCCAAGGTAGAGGCAACGGCACGATACGCTTCTCACATGGAAGACGGTGGAAATGAACAAAACGGATGCTTCCATGTAGTCCGGCACGTTCGAAAACCCCCCGGAACAACAAAACTTTATGGATTCATTTTTGACGAACAAAAAACGTTGATTCCGTTCTCCGCGTGGTAGACAAAGGAATATGTTTGTATACATTCCTCGGTGCCAAGTGGTTGTTTGACGTGTGGAGGAGTGCATGGATGTTTTTGTAGCCTAGTGCGCATCGTATGTGTTCCATACCCCGTTTGTGTAGTGTGCGTGCGTTACACTTTGCTCCTGTCTGTCCAATATAACACAAACCGCTGGTTGTTGACCACAGAATATATATCCACGTACCCTCTTGGAACACGGATACCCTTGGTGTGACTTTGCGCATATGGTGTATCTTGCGCACCCATGAGTGAGGTGACAAATGCAGATTACGGTTCACCTCGTCCCATGATTTGCCGACGGTGGTCCATTGTTTGTGTGGTTGTGACCACCATTTTGGATGCTTATTCGCTTGTAACTTGCACTCCGGGTTGAGTGCCGCGTGTCGTGCACGGGCCTGGCTTGCTGCGAAAGCTACAAACGCCTGGCCTTGTGGTGGGGATGGGGTGGTAACTGATGACAGGTCCTGCCTGTGGACGTGTGCTCCAACTTGCTTAAGCTGTTGTCCGAGCGTGGCTACCACGCACGATGCATCAATGGGACGTGTTTGTCGCATGAGTTCGCTTTCGTATATCCATACCTGAACTCTGGAGTCATTGTCAGGCAAACGGATACGTGCAGCAGGGTGCAGGGCTGTCGCTTGGAACTCGAAACTTGCTGTGTGTAGTCGTGCGTTTCGCGCATGCGCTGTTTGTGTGAGCAGACGTATAGCCTCGTGTGCAGAGGTGGGGAGAATGAACACTCCTCGTATCGCATCAGTTTTACTGGCCAAGCCACAAAATTCGTGTATGTTTGTTACAGTAGACCCATGGTCGAATGAGGCATTGTGCCTTTGTGCGACATTGGTCTCGTGTGTGGCGGTCAGGATTTGACTGAGGACCAGGTCGCACATCGTTGGGGTGACAACCCATGACGTTCCTTCTTGGTTTGCATGTAACAGGCTAGTGTGTGTGATTGCACGAGTCCACTGTTGTGCATTGTCAACAGATAGCGCAGTGAAAAAATTGCAGTCTGTGGACATTGCATCTCTTCCAATGTGGCCTGATGTTCTAAACAGGGTGAGTGTGTCAAACCAGGAGTGTGTGAGAGGGAAGGGGAAAGATGTGCAGTGTAATTTTGCAGATAGGGAGCACAGTACACTCTCAAGGAATTTTTGTATGTCATCCACGGCCACTTCTGTCCAAGTGACTATGGACTCCATGTGTGCCCAATGTTCCCACATTCGAAGTAGCATTGAACACTGTTGCAGTCCATCATGCAGTCGGACATACGCAGGCTTGTTGTTATCGGCTAACGGCAATTTTCTGTGCACCTGCCATGATGGGAAGACTGGGAACAAAGGAAAGCAGTCCTCCTCAGCCCGCGTTGTCTGTGCTCGTTGCAATGCTTCAGCAATTTCTTGTCGTTCGACCAGCGCAATTTGGTATCTCCTCATCAGCTTTGTTCGGAACCATTGTTCAATAACAGGTTCACCGTCCTGTGGCAGTCCGAGTGCTTGCGCAATCAGCGCACAGTGTTTTGCTGCCTCGGCCCGGTAGTCCCACAAGCGTAATTGCGTCAGCTGTGCGTTTGAAACACAAATACGTCGCAGTTCCCAGAATTTCAGCTCCAACTGCTATTGGCGTCCTTGGCCGTTCTTCGTAAAAGCTTCATGTAGGTCCGCTGCAATTCGGGCCGCATGTTCCTCCGTCTGGTAGATCAGGTTGTGTGCTGTCCAGCCAGTAACCGCATTTTGGGTATACCGTGTGAAGTACAGGTTGCATCGGCCCATATCTCTCTTTTTCGTCTTTGTTACTTTCGCTGGCGCCGTGGACCAATGACCCCTGTTTCCTGTCACCACATAGTAGACAACGTCTTTTTGGGGCTTTTCCACCCAGTTCGTGAGGACTGCTTTATCTGGTGGGCTCAGCGCATCGTCGATCACGTCCGTACCAGTGTATTCCTCCAATAAGTCCTCTTCATCCTTGTCCATTGTACCCTCCAACTCCCGGGATGCCTCCTCAGCTGGCTTACGTTTGCGGTCTTTGGACTGTTGACTTGGCTTGCTAATGAGCTGGGCCAGGATCTGGTCCAGTTTCGAGTCCTGATTATCCAAAGGTCCTGACAGTTTATTAATCCGCTTGTTTGTTTCCTCAATATCTTTCTTCCAGGGTGTGTCTGATGTAGATGGTACAGTAGGTGACGGTGCAGGTTGCTTCACAGTCGGCGTAGACGCAGTCACAGATGTGCCCTCATTGTAATAAGACGCAGCGCCCTGTTCTCCCTCGTGCCTCATGTTCTCCAAAACCGCCTTCGCTGCAGACATAGCTTCAGAAGTAGAAAATAGGAATCGTGCACCCTTGTCAACCGCCGTCACTGTCATGATGCAGGGTGCTATCGTATGCAGATACGTCAGTTCTGCATTGGTCGGTGACCGTGTCCACCCCGTGATATCCTCATGTGGCCCCACAGGGCGGGGCTTTTCGGTCGTCTCGTAGGTAAATGCCGCTGATGGCGGTGGCACTTGCGTCGCTGCAGAACTTGCAGAAGAGTTTACATGCACTCACTGTCGATATTGTTGACACAGTGGACGTGGAGTCATTTTTCTGTGCCCACTTCTCCTTCCGCTTCGTATCCGCTTGCTAGCTCGCTGCCTGCGCCTCGGGGTTTTCGTCCTCTGGGCATAGTTTCACTGTATGGCCCAGTTTTCCACAGTTCGAGCAACGCACCTTGCTCCAGCGCTCCTTGTCCTCCGCGGTTGATTTGGCGATCATGTTGGACAGGATCTCCTGTTTTCGCACCTTGGTCAGCAGTTCGGGGTGGAGCGTTGTACATTCCGCGGTAGTGTGGCTACACCACCCGTGGTGTGAACAGAGAAGCGCAGTGCTGAGAATAGGCGCAGATGTGGGTGCACACGATGATACATTGAAAGCAGTAGACATGATATTCGTCGTGGTAGATGTAATTGGTATCGTTGATATCGTTGATGAGAGTTCGTATGTACTCGTTGGTAACGGTCAAATTGAATTTTCTTGGCTATGGCATTCACGAGGCTCTTGGGCACATGCACAGTTGCATTTTCGGACCTTTCATATGCTTCATCTCCATCTTCGGTTTGTGAAACGCGGCGCTTTTTTGGTTTCTCAAAGCGCACCGAGTGGTCCTTTCCCCTTGGTGTGATACCCATTTTGAATAACGGTCGCCTTGTATCGCCAAACGACACCCGTCGATTTGATCGACTCCCGGATTTGTCAACCGAAGCCTGTTGAGTCGGCGTCACGTATGGGTCGTGTAGGGCATCGAGTAGTGCCTCAATAGACGAATCAAATTGCCGACCTTTCTCCGTGACTACCTTCGTTGTAACCGATGCATCTTGACAATCAATGGATTGTGAGGCTTGCTCGTCGTGATATTCCACCGATTCGCTCATTGCAAAAGAAATAGAAAGCAAGCACCCCTCTTGAAATGTCCAAAGCCTTGATAAACCCAAAGAGGACGTGTCTCGTCACACCGATAAGCACAAGATGGTTATCTTGGTGTCTATTTGTGGTGGTGATATTGGTGAAGTGACACACACGCCCCACTTTTGCAAAGTAAAATCCACCAAGGTTCCCGAATGCACCCAATGCACAATGGAGGTCACGAGGCATACCGCAAAGGCCAAATTCAAATCCATCTCTGAATTATTGATAACATAATGTCATCTTGTGCTTATCTACAAAGGAGGCAACACAAAGATAAGCACATTCCTACCAAACACGAAAGCATGAGAGCAAAATCAATACTCAATTCAACACAAAGCTACATAACAAATGATTCCAAAAAGGAATAAACTCAAAACAATATCAAAGCAAATTCAAGCAACAAAGTAAACCATCAAGACATGAAAGGATACCAACACCAAAACACACAAAGGACAAGAGGAGAAGAGAAGCAAGCATTGTGATGACAACATGCCCCACATCACAATGCAACAAACATCCACGCAAACTACAATATGGGCTTGCAAACTCCAAACAATTCATACATCTCAAAATGAATTTGGGGAGAGAAAGCCAAACATAACTCAAGCAAACATGACACATCAAAACCTCAATATCTCAAAGACCATGAAGCCATCACCTCTATCTAAGATGATTACTACTCTAACGACTAATCATGGCACATAACTGAGGGTCCTTCGATGATACCAAGGGAGATTGACCAAGAATCACCAACTGAATCGTGCATGACCCAACCAAACAGGATCTCCCTTATCAGCGAAATCTAATTGTCGTTCCCCCTCGATCTCCCAACATACGGCCATGAAACTCTGGTGTCTACTCGGCCTAAACAGAAATCCGTGACAGAGACTAATAATTCACCAAATTATTTGTCTACATAGAACACATCGTTCAAGCTCTGTGAATGATTGTCTAACAATTCCTTCTGCTCCTCCTCGGCGTCGCGTCGTGCATTTGCGACTGTTCTTCTATCTGTCAGTCTGTCTGTCTGGGCGCCTGTGGACTAACAGAGATATTCCAGCCCTATTGCACATGACCCCAACGCCCCATGTGCCAAGGGGAAGATGCCCGGTGGGAGCGCGCCCCTTGTCATGGGCCCCCAAGAGGGGCCATGTTCAATCCATTCAAGGGGGGGGAGAGGTGCAGTACGGGTCCCGAAGTGCCCTCTAACCCCATGCATGACCCCGACGACCTACGTGCCAAGGGGAAGATGCCCGGTGGGAGCGCGCCCCTTGTCATGGGCCCCCAAGCGGGGCCATGTTCCATGCAATTCAGGGGGGGAATGGGTGCAGTACGGGCCCCCATGTGCCCTCTAACCCCATGCATGACCTCAACGTCCCACGTGCCAAGGGGAAGACGCCCGGTGGGAGCGCGCCCCTTGTCATGGGCCCCCAAGCGGGGCCATGTTCCATCCAATTCAGGGGGGGAATGGGTGCAGAACGGGCCCCCATGTGCCCTCTAATCCCATGCATGACCCCAACGCCCCACGTGCCAAGGGGAAGACGCCCGGTGGGAGCGCGCCCCTTGTCATGGGCCCCCAAGCGGGGCCATGTTCAATCCATTCCAGGGGGGGGAGGGGTGTAGTACGGGCCCCCAAGTGCGCTCCAACCCCATGCATGACCCCAACGCCCCACGTGCCAGGGGGAAGACGCCCGTTGGGAGCGCGCCCCTTGTCATGGGCCCCCAAGCGGGGCCATGTTCCATCCAATTCAGGGGGGGAATGGGTGCAGTACGGGCCCCCATGTGCCCTCTAATCCCACGCATGACCCCATTGCACCACGTGCCAAGGACACGACGAACCGAGGGAGCGCGCCCCCTGTCTTCGCACGACATCACTCAGATTGCATTCCATTACTTCTTTGCCTTGCCCTTGCCCTTGCCTTTACCGCCCCCTTTCTTGGGCGCCGGCGGTGCGGGGTTCAGAGTTTGATCCAATGGAAAGTATGCGGCATCCGTTGTTGGCACAAACCCGGGGTTGGGCCAACATTGCATGCCCATGGACAATGGGACTTGGGAGCCTTGCGTGTATTATATATAATAAGTATGGACGTGGGATGAGAATTTGACTACTTGGGGTGGCTTGAGAGAAGGGGAGGGTTGCACATGGCAATGCTGGGGTGCTATATTTTTTTTTCTCAGGCATGGCGGTCCCCCGCCCAAAGCATTGCATCAAAGCGGCCTAACCATGGGCAAAGTGAGCGTTCATGCTGAGCCGAAGTTCTCCGAAGGACAGCCGCGGGTATTTACAAACCAAGTCAGGGTGAAAACACTGCATGAGCTGCACCATGGGCCTGAAAAGGTTAAAATACTAGTGGAGGCCACTTCGGTGAAAGATGCAAAGGGATATATAGCCTATACCAAGGCAAAAGGAAGAATCACAGAAAATGAACATTGAAAACTGGACCAGTGGATTGAGCGAAGAGAAGTGAGCAAGTGCAAAGGCAAAAAGAAAAACAGACTGGAACAATCTGGCTTGCCTGAAGTCAGTCTGGAGACCTGTAGCTGACCTGAGAATTACTAAAGTACAAAGCCCGTTCATTCTGCTCAAGTCTTGCGCTCTTGCCTAAATGGTTGTGAAAAAATAGAAAAGAAAAGTTCCAATTGATGGCTCAAACAAAAAAGACTCAATGGATCGGTAAGGTTTCCTGGTGCGCAGTGCTGTGCATGTAGTGGTGCAGTGTGGTGCAGTGTGGTGGCGGTGCTGTGTCCTACAGTGTAGGTGGGTGGTGGGTGAAGGCTGATGTGTTAGATGGCTGTTGGTTGCTCGCTGCTTGTTGGTGGATGTTGGCGGCTGGCTGCTCGCTACTCGCTACTGGCTGCTTGCTGCTGGTTGCTTGTTGACTAGTATATGCTACTGGTTGCTTGCTGTTGGTCGCTGGCTGCTAGATGTTGGTTGCCGCTGTAGCTTCTCGCTTGCTGCGGGCTGCTGTCTGGTGGCTGATCGCTGTTGGCTGACGGGTGCTGGAGATGATTGGGTGCTAGATGTAGCTTGGGAGGAGTGGACACCCCGAGACAAACGGGCAATACCGGAGGGTGGTGGAACCGGAAGAGAGGGTGTAAATGGGGAAGGGGTGGGCACCCTGCGAAGCATAACTACATCATCATTCCGCTCTTCGTGCATCGGTTGGTGAGCACAAGGCACTTGGGGGTAAGCGGGGACGAAGGGGGGTACAAAGGTGAGGGTGACGTACACTTGTGGTGGGGGTAGGTGGGGGGGTGGGACGTTGGGCTCTGCGATGTTTTTCTTTTTTTTCTTTCCGCCGGTAGCCATCTCCGAAGCCTTTTGTTTTTGTGCTCTGGTGGGTGGCTTTGCTGGATTGTCCGCTTTAAGGTCACCCAATGGTTTCCTTTGCGTGTCAATCCACGTCCGCAAAGTAAATCTAGCATCTTCAAAGCGTTCTTGTGAAACAATCGCCACATCCACAAACTCCCTAGCCAAGGCACTCAATGGCAACCGGTTCCTTATTCTTTGGACCTCCCCTTGGCGCACCAATAGTGCCGCCTCCCCCTCCCCCTCGGGAACGATGCCTTCCACACTAGGTGCCTCCACGGGACAAGGACCAACACGCTCATGGTTGTGGTAAAGCTTCCCAACCACGTTCCGGGACATAAGCTCCAACTCCTCTTGCAAAGGAGGGTCTTCCAAGAAATATTGGGATTGCACAAGGCCCAAGTGGAAAGCGGCGAATGCGTCGTCGCGCAGTACCCGCCAAAAATGCCTACAAGGCATCCCAAGCATGGTAGGAAATGCACAAGTGCACACTAGGTCACGGTACAAGGTGTAGGTGGTAGATCCAACGGAGGTCTGGACCGGCCCCGAAAGTTGAACATAGTGAGCTACATCGGTTCCTTTTCGAGAAACTTCAAAGATGGCTGCATTAGACGCGGGGGTTGCCATTGTGGGGGGGAGATCCAACTCCAAAAGATCCTCCACCCTCCTTGTGGAGTCAGAACAGTTGTCAGAGGCGGGACGGGACAGGGCCTCGTATGCATTGTCAGGCAGCCTCTTCATGTCGTACCCAAAAGAAAGGACCATCTGATGGGCTGCCTCATCCCTCCCCCATGTGGTCAGCCGGTCCTTCATTGCCTCATACGGCATTAGAAAAATTGGCTGGGCTGTCTCATGGCGGGAGCGAAAGGAGCCTCTTGTCACACATGTGTCCAGATGCCCCCATTTCAAAATTATATCCGGGGCATGGGCCCGAGGATATCCGCAGATATCCGGGGCATATGACCCGGGATACAGCAGCGGTGCCATCCTGGGTCATATGCCCCGGATATCTGCTGATATCCCTGGGGCATGTAGCAAATCATGAAATTTGTAGATTAATCACCGCAAACAACAGAATCACCTAGGGTTGTGACCAATCAATGAAACCGCCTTTCCGAGGCGGTTCCAATGAGCCTATCAGCAACAATTTTCATTTTTTAACCGAAAAAATCGCTATTGTACCCAAAAGTAACCGTAGGTGTCAATGATGACATCTTTGTGACGTGAGGAATAATTTGATTCGGGCCCTGCGACGTAGAGACGTCAGGATAGCGTCCGGATGGCGTCAGGAGAGCGTCAGGATGGCGTCAGGATGGCGTCAGAATGGCGTTAGGATGGCGTCAGGATGGCGTCAGGATGCGTCAGGATTGCCGTCAGGATGCCGTCAGGATGATGGGTAGTTTGGCGTCAGGATGGCGTCAGAGTGCGTCAGGATGCGTCAGGATGGCGTCAGGAAAACACCAGAATAGCATCAGGATGGCATCAGGGAGTGTCAGGGTGGCGTCAGGATGGCGTCAGGATGGCGTCAGGATATCATGGTGGCGTTAGGATGGCGTCAGGATAGCGTCAGGATAGCGTCAAGATAGCGTCAGGATGGCGCAACCAGGACCTGATGGCATCTCAGGGTGCCAATTGGGCCTCCAGGGTCAGGATAATTTAGCGTCAGGATGGCGTCAGGATGACGTCAAACGACGCGGGGCCCGAATCAATTCATAAAACATGTAATTTGCATTGAGGAAGAAATATAGGTAGAAAGAGTGGAATTGCGTCGTCGTTTTGTGGTTTGTGGTTCCAGTCAAAGCAGAGAAGAAACGGAAGGATAGGACACCTTCTCCATCCTCTCCGAAGATCGTCATTGATCTAACAGCGGAGGAGGAGTATGCCACCTTCCCGTTGACACAATTGAGTGAGAAAGAACCTTCTATATATGTGCTCAATGAGAAAGAGAGCATTGTATATGAACGTGAGATGTAGCGTTCTCGTGCATGGGCTGCCCCAGCAACACCTCCCAAGGCCCCAGTAAGTCAAGATTTGTCCAATATTCCATCTCCTTTTGCCCAGGCTGCATTTGAAGAGCAACCCAAAAAAAAGGTGAAAAAGGAAGTGCAGGTGAAAAAGGAAATGCAATGTTACCGTTGTGATTATGCCATTAAGAAGAATGCAGTTGGTGGCCAAAAATCGGTCACGTGTGACATTTGCCATGTTGTGTACCATATGTCTTGTGCCAAGCTCAGGTTTCCTCCGAAGTTTGGTTCCTGGGCCTGCGAATCTTGTGTCAGAGACATGATTGGCTCCCAATAGACCATCTATATGTGGCTATATTCCATGTTTGTAGAGAGCTTACTTGAAGCACCATGAGAGAAAGTGTGTCTCGGAATTGTTCCACTTGAAGTGTTGAGGCATCAAGGGCGAGGGAAGGGTTGCGCGCAAGGATCCCGGGTCATATGCCCCGGATATCTGCGGATATCCTCGGGCCCTAATGCCCCGGATATAAGAATTGGGCCTAATGACCCGGATATCTGCGCTGTATCCCGGGGCATATGACCCGGATATCTCCCTACGGTCGATATCCGGGTCATATGCCCCGGGATACAGCGCAGATATCCGGGTCATAGGCCCAATTTTTGTATAAGGTCTCTCACAATGACCATGAGTGCGTCAAAAACGTCGTTCAACTTTTTTCGCTTGGTGAGGCGGCCCTCCTTTGCCTACCTATGGATGCCCTCTACCCGTTGTGTGGACACAATCCCCCGTGTGAACACATCCACCTGAAAACAGCATGCCCACTGTCGCACCTTGTCCCCTCCCTACGTAGCACTCAAATATGTATGTCCACTTGAAAAGATTGGGTCGCCAAGCATCTCAACATTCCACATGTGCTCGAAGACAACTATGGAGACTTGGCGGTGTGCACGGGCCATGAGGCGGACCAATTTAGTGAAAGTGTCGTGGCCAAGAACGCCTTTCAGGTTTTTGGCCACGTTCTTGGCAATGTGCCAGTAACACCAGAAGTGCCGGGCATTGGGGAAAACGGTGGCAACGGCCGCCGAAGCCTTCATACATGCATCCGTGAATATGACCACGGGCGCGATGCCCGCGGCCGCCAACCAGTGGGTAAACTGGTACTCAAAGTCGCGAATTTTTTCTCCCACCACAATGGATTGGCCCATCAGCACTGATTGCCCATAGTTGTTGACCCCAACGAAGAGGCCAATGTTCAGGTTATACCTATTACTTTGATAGGTATTATCATGGAGGATTAGATATGGGAAGCGCCGGGCAATAGCAAATTGCTCGACGCTCATCCAGAAGACATGGGATAGTTTCCCAGTGTCATCCTTCACCACATGGGTGTACCACCCATGTTTGTCCCCCTTTTCCTCAAGGCGGTTGACCAACTCATGGGCATCCAGCGCCGAGGAGTACCCTTTCTCATCATAAATATTTTGCACTTGTTTTGCGGTGATCTCGACTCCGCGGCTCCGCATGAAATTTACCACGTTGCGGGGGGGCATGAAGGCTTGTCCCAAGCTCATGATTAAATCGGCATCCTCACGGGACAAATTCACCGGACCAAGGAATTTTTTTTGCTTGGCCGTTTGCGGTGGAGCATTATGGTCTAGGCGAAGTCCTCTGGGACTCACGGACCACACCTCACGCATGCCATCCATCCGGCGAGAAATGTACACATTGAAGGGACAACAATCCGCCTTTGACTCCGGTGCATATGTTGGCACCGTCCTACTATCCTCGGGAAGGACCCCGGATCGGGCTGTTTTTGGCGGCCTACTTTGTGGCAATAAAAATATGCTTGGCCTTTTTTTTTATCGCCACGACGACTGAGAACATAGCCGTTCTCATCCGCCCAATCGCCCATGCGGGCACAAACTTCTTGGTGACTAGAGCCGGCAAACGCATGCACAACCGGCTCCCAAGTGGCACCCATCTCCGGAAACTTCATGCTGGCATCTTCCTCAGAATTATCTTCCTCATCGGAGCACGCTTCATATGGGTCTTCTTTTTTTTTTTTTTTATAAACACAAGGCCAAAGTCCAAGAGTCCACGTCCAAACTCAGGAAGGGTGAGGCCATCATACAGAAGTGACCCCATCCCATTGGGTCAGGGTCAGGCATGTGGGTCGCGGACAGGGAAGAGGAAAATGGGCACAAGCAGATTTTTACGTAAAAGAATACATGGATGGCGACATGCGAGCAAACGCCCCTTCTCAGGGCCCCGGGGGACCAAGAATCATGCGGGGGTGCCAGGCATGTGGGCTACAGCCTGAGGAGAAGCCCTTGGAGAGAGGACAGTGCAAAAGACACGCACTGTCTGGGCAAGGTATGCTGGGGGGGGGGGGGGGGCAGCGCTGATGGCGTATGTCGCGTGGACTGTATGGGGCTGCGGGTGGGGACAGTGCAGAAAACTGATTTAACGTGGGTAGCTGTGACACTATTGGGCTGGGGGGAGGGGGGGGGCTGGGTGTGCGCCACCGCCACAGGGCTCCGGCAGGCCCCAGCGTCAGACACGGGGGAGTCACAGCCACAGGCTAGGTCCATTCAAAAGCGCAACCAGGGGGTACATCTGTCATGTGTCATCCATCGGCGGCGTGCAGAACGAAGGCAGCGTGAGCATCACTGTGATGACAAAGCATGTACAGTCGCGGCGGAAACTGAGTAAAGTACAGCGCCCTGGCGGCATGAGCACCACTTAGTTTAAGAGAGGGCAGCCAATGCAGCTTCAGGTGGTTGCCTGTGAAGAGAGCGGGGAAGGGGGGCAGGGGGGCAAGGAGGACCATTACAGGGTAGTGACACCGTGCGGTTCGAGCACACACGCATGCAGAGGGCGAGAGGGGGTCAGCATAGGCTCAGGGGCTGGGACCAATCAGCGGGGCCGAAGGGATTGGGCCGTGCCTGGGGCTTGGTGGGGACCGAATCGGCCAGAACCGCGGTGACATTATCCAGCACATGCTGCTGGAAGTGCCTGACGGTCTTCCGCGCCACGCGCAGTCCCCCAAGTCTGGTCTTAAGGAAGCGGTACAGGGACTGAGGGACGGCCAGTCTGCCAACGATGCGAAGGTCCTTGCGCTGGGCGGACCGGCGCCACGTCAGGACCTCTGATCTTACCGTCCAAGAGGAGAGCCAAGCAGCAACCAGTGGGTGGGTCTGTGTGCAGAAGGCCAGTGTGCCGTGTAGGCTCTGGTTGTGGAAGCGGTGGCAGTGGGGGCAAGGGTGCTTGACGGCTGCGTCGGTCCAGAAGGTGGCATAGTGCGCGTACCCCAGGCGGGACTGCAGGCCAAAGAGCCACTTGTGCCATGCCAGCCTCCGGAAACGCAGGGGCCGCCAGGACAAGGGGTGGAAGCCTTCGTGGGCGTGTGTGGGGAACAGACCATGGGTCCACACTTTATGGGGGGGCGCCATGCGTTCACCGTGTCGGACCACATCCCAGGGGGTCACCCTTGTCTGTGGGGGGGGCAGGGGGAGGGCCGTACCGACTTTGGCATACTTGTCCGACATTTCATTGTGGACTTCCCCAGTGTGCCCTTCAACCCACTCCAGACCTTGGCATTTAGCCAGGATGGAAGTGCGCACTTCCTGCACCCAAAATGCCTGCCTGACTGGCTGGCGCGCGCTCTGCGCAGATGCAATGGCGCCCTGGCAATCCAGTCGGATGGTGTCCCCTACTTCCGAAAAATGGGAGCCCAGGAGCATTCCTACTAACTCCGCTTTATAGGAATTTGGGTCACCAGGCACTCTGCACACGGCAATGCGGCCATCTTTCAGCACAGCGGACGCCCCAGATGAGGGCGGTTGACCCATCTTGCTGCCGTCCGTGTAGGTGGCTGGCGGCTGGCATTGCGGGGGTAAAAGGTACACTGTAAGCCCGGCTACGTGGGCCACCTCGACGGCGTCGCGCTGTAGTTGTTGAGCTGCCCACGTAGTGTGTACGGGTGGCTGGCGAGGGTCGGGGTCAGGGTTGAGAAGGGAGACAGCGGTGATGAAGGCATGGTATGGGGAGACAGTGGTGTGGGGGGACGTGGAGAGTGTATGTAGTCGCTGATTGCGGTGCAGCGAGTCCAGTACCCTAGTGGGGTGCAGGATTGGAAAGTATCCGAGGCCAAGGCCACGACTACGATGCGTGTAGAGTGTTTTCTTGGCGACGAGGGACGGAAGACCCATGACGCCGAAGATAAACTTTTCCAACAGGGAAGTGATGGACATTAGCTGCGAGGCGCGGAGTGGGATGCACTCTGTGCGATAGAGGAGCCTCGGTAACACCATAGTGTTGACTAAGAGGACCCGGTCAATCACTTGAATGGGTTGGGAGTGCAGCTCATTTAACTGGGCTTTCAGCTCTTGCAGCACAACCTCAACGCAGGCGTCAGGGCAGAGGCACGGGGAGAGAGGGTGGCCCAAATGCATGAGGTAGGGGGCACGTGCAAAGGTGTGCAGTACCTGTACACTCCACTCTGGCGGGTACGGCGCAGAGACGGTTTACCATGGCGACGGACTGGCAGCCTGAACGGGGGAGGGTGGGTGCAGATACTTGGGGAGGGTGGGCAGGACAGGGGGCAGGGGTTGCATGTGAAGAGATTCGCTTTTGGTGACGTTCACCTGGCAAGCAATCAGACTGAGGGCGGTCTGTACGACCTCGGCAACGTGCTGGCTCTGGCCATACGGCGCGGGGGAGCATATGTCGTCGACATAAGCCGAGAAAGGGATGCCGTGTTGGTCTAACACTCGCAGGGGGATTTCAAAAACAACGACAAACAAAAAACAGGAAAGGGGGCAGCCCTGCTTGACGCCATGTGTCGTCCTGAACACTGTCTCCTCCGCCCCTCGTAAGAATGTGGACCCTTGCTCCATTACCAGGGAGATTATTTGCAGTAATTTGGAGGGGGTCCCCATTCGGTCGAGTACACCTAGGATACGAGCTTTGGGTGGACTGTCAAAAGCGTGATAGACGTCGAAGGCGAGTAGGGCTTCCTTGTCCTGTATGGAGTCGATGGCATCCAGAAAAATTTGTGTGGCATGTGCTGTGGACGTGCCCTGTCTGCCGCCGAATTGGTTGGGGTGCAGGTGGGGGGACACTAAGGGGTAGAGCTTGGAGTAAACCCAGCGCATAAAAAGGCGGTAGATAGAATTGCTCATGGCAATTGGTCTCCACCGATCAGGGTCTTGCCACTGGCCCTTTCCTTTAAACAAACAAAATGTCTCTGAGACCAGCCAGGGCTGTGGTAAAAAGCCTTCAGAGTAACAAAGGGAGATACAGCTGTGAACTAACTTGAAGACGGGGTCGGGGAGAATGTGCAGTAGGTACGGCGGGACTCCGTCCGGTCCGGGAGATTTTTTCCTAGACACACGGGCAAGGGCACGCAGTTCACTGAAGGTGGGGGGGGGGGGTCGCACAGTCGTGCTCTTTGGGGTATGAGGTCTAAGGCGTGAGAGGACCACGGCGTGTTCCGTTGCAATATGCGTTGTATTTTCCTGGTGGGGGTGGGGAGTGTAGACTGGGCGGGGGGGTGAGGAGGGTATGCTTGATGCGGCGGTAGAAGGTCTTGGACCTTCGCTTGGCTTGTTTGGCCAGTTGGCGTACTACAGACGACCAATTACTGACATCGTTAGAGGCTGGCGGGGAAGGTGGCCTCTGCGAGTTAACCCGGCGCATGGCAGTGAGCATGTGTGAGCACAGTTGTTGGTATGTGTGTGCAGTATCACTGGCAACGGTGGGGAGAGGCAATGCAGCTGTGGCTGCAGATATGTCACGGCGGAACCGCGATACATCCCTACGGTTCCACTGGGCGCAGCGCGCCTCAGGGATATGGGGCTGCGCCCAGGGTATAGTGTGGATTAGTATGGGGTTGTGGTCCTGAATGCCTTTGACCGAGGAAAAGTCTACTACCTGGGCACCAGAGGTCTGAAAGAGTGCACCGAACAGCCTCGTGCCGTATGCGCGGTCAAGGTAGCTGCGCGTGCCCGCATAGCGACGCACCCTGGTGTATGGGGTGCACGTCTGGTGTGGGATCAAGAGGTCAGAGAGCGAGCCGGCCCGTTCTTTGGCAATCAGCCACGGCCACAGGGGTGCACGGAGGGCTGTGGTATGGCCGGTATGTGTCACAGCATTGTAATCACTTAAGATAATAGCGCACTCGCGGGCAAGGCGATCTAGATGTCTCTCACAGGATGACCGCTCCCTAGACGTGTGGGGACCGTAAAAGGACGCTACAGTGACAGGGGGCATCGACGGGTCGTTGTGTAGTTGCAGGGAGGTGGTGACGAGCCTCCCGTCAATGATGGTCTTCATAGTGGGCCTGTGTGGTGCGATGGAAGTATGTACAAGCAAGGCTACTCCGGCCTTTCTGGAGGGAGAGCTGTGTAGCAGGTGATATCCCCAGTACATAGCCACTCTCTCGTGGTCCCGCAGGGAGGACGAGGCACTGGGCCGGAATTCCTACAAGGATAATGTGTGGGGGAGGGGGTGAAAACCGGCCAGTAAATGACATAGGCGGTACGGTGTGATTTCGACACCGCCGACATTGAGGGCGCCAAATGTGAGTGTGAGGTGTGTAAGCGTGCGCGTGAGGTGTGTGGTGGTTGGGGGTGGGCTCATACTTGTGGGTGCATCAGAACCAGGGTTGACTGAGTCGTCCCGGATGTGGCGCGTCGAGTCGACCGGCCGGGCAGGCCCTGTGGGCGAGCAGTGTTTTATAGTGGCACACACCAGTGTGAGGGTGGTCAAGCGGGACAAAAGATTAACGACGGTGGCGAGCATGCGCAAGATGCCTAGCACAGCCAAGGAGGTCACCGTGGGACAAGCCAAATTACAACCTTGCAGGTGAGTTGGCTCCCGGTTATTTCCTATAGCTCCATCTGGTGGCAACTGCAGACAAAGTGCAGCGGTGGGGTTGGGGGCAGTGGGGTGGGGCTGGGTATGTGGGGGCAGCACTGTGTGACGCACCGGCGGGCGTTTTCCGTGGCATGCGCGAGGTGTGACACCGAGGATAGTGCACATAGCAAGGGCCGACAACGCGGAAACTGCGACGGAGCAGACGACGTGTTGTGCTACTTGGAGATTGTGGTGGGCGCTGATGACCACTGCAGCGAGGTGGCACCAATAAAAACACATTTGGGAACCTGCATACCATTGTTTGAGGATCGACCCCAGCTCTGCATAGGAGGATGCAGTCCACCTGGCATCATGTACGAGTGTCTGCAGAGGTACAGGAAGACGTTGGAGGGCAGTGGGGGTGAAGCAAGCAAGGGCAGCATTCACCTCAGGGGAGTTTTGCGTTTCAGTGAGGGGGAAAAGTACGAGGGGAGGCATCGTCCTCAGCTGGCGGCATGGCACTAACATCGTCGATGGTTCTCTTGCTCTGACCAGTCATACGGTCGTCCTCCTCCTGTTCTGCGGCTGGAGGGGAAACCGGCAGGGGGGGTGAGACAGGTAGTGCACCAGATGGGGGAGGGAGGCCCACATTAATGTCCGGAAGGGAGAAGGAGGGCAGAGCATTAGGTACCGCCGCGAGATTGGACTCATTCAGTGCTGCCGTGGGCAAGCTACTTAGGTCAAGACGCTGCAACCTTTCCTCAAGTGAGAGTGCTGTGTCGGTGGCAAGGGACCCTGATGTGAGGAAAACTGGTCCTGGCAGTGTGGAGCCGTAGGCTGCAGTCGCGGACTGCGGCGCCTGGAAACTTACCAAAAGCAATCCAGCTTGCTGGAACAGCTGGTGCGAGGTGACTGGCCCAAACACGGACACTGCATGCAGCACATCGGCAACACTGAAGGAGGGTGAAAAGCGCACCAAGACATGAGGGGGCTGCACCGTGCGTACCACATCCTTAGCACGTAGGCGTTGGTGGGTAGTCGCAGAGATGACCAGGAGATCACCAAGGTTTTCGATCTCTTGGATCGCTGGTTGCAGGAGTATTTCGTCCTTCACCATGCAAAAAACATCGTATTTGTCTAAAAAGGTGATGAACTCGAATTTCTTCCTCAAATGAGGATTCATGTCTATGGCATCGCGGATTTCATTAGCAGGCATTTTTTTCTTCCGCTGCGCACCGGGTTTGAATGGTGGCTGGTGGGTAACTATGATACTACAACTCTTGATGGAGGAGTGTAGTAGGGCAAAAGAAACCCCCATATCTGCTAAGGCCTCTTCCTCCTCGTAGAACCTAGCCATGATATCCATAGGGACATGGAAATCAAAAACTTTGTACCCATCGGGAGCCGAACTAACGGTCACCGGCCAGTGGTTTTTGGTAATGCGCGGTACTGTAATATTGCGCAAGACGGTGGAACCGTCGTCCGGTGATAAACCGTTGATAAGCAACATCAAGGGTAGTGTACCGCTGATGTGCCAACGGGTCTCCGTACCATCAATGTCCCGCACAATGTCTTGGGGCACATCCAAGCGGATTTGGAAGTTGGTCGAGGTGGGTGTGAAAAGCGGCCGGGTGTGCCCATCGACGGAAACGGCAGGTTCTTGTGCTCGGGGGTAATATTCTACCACCTTGGGAACGTGGTCCTTAGCCAGAGGTTTTGAAGTCAATTGAAAAATGATCAATGGGTTGTCGTTTGGAGTGGGGAGATCCTCAATCAGTCGAGTGACCGCAGCGCGTTGGGCGAGGTGGATGACGGGGCATACAACGGACAAATTTAGGTACGGCAGGGAGGGGATAAGATCTATCCGGCGATCCAAAATGGTCGCAAGTTCAGAGTCCGCAACGTTTGTGCGGGATGGGTAGGCAAGCCAAAACATTGTTTGTTTGTTTTGCTTTTTCGATTCGCGCAAAACGTTGACTAATTGTTTCACGATGGTCTTATGTGAAAGAAAGGGACCATCATCCTGAAAGGGGGCGAAGGCGGAAAGCATGAGGAACGATACTGTGCCGATTAGTTTGGCCCAATCAAAGCCCGGCATGTCCGCGACGGAAAACGATCGCAGGAAGCCGGGGTATTGTAGGCCATCCCGACTCAATAGGATTTGGGGCGGTGGTGAGAGTGCCCTGAGTAAGTCCGTGGGTGGAAGGGGAGAAGTGTCCAAGTACAATGGGGGCGTGGCCGAAAACTGGTCTACGTTTGAAAATCTTGATTGTCCACGAATTTGCACTTTGCCGGACTGAACATCGGCGGTCAAGTCCCTGGCCTCGGGAAAGCCATTTGGCAAGGTGCCTTGTGATTGAAAGGTGCATGCAAACCTTATGGGGTTCATGGGAAGGGGAGCGGACAGACCGGTATCGGAGGCTAGAGTAAACGAAGCTTGGCTTAGCGCATTGCGCGGTGGAATATGATGGCGAGTATCAACTTGCTCGTTGGCACTACGCAAGAGAGAAGGTGGTCCATAGCCCAAACCGTCGGGGTTTCTCTCTAAGGCGCATCGATACAATTCTTTATACCCGTTTGAGGGCCGGACTCGTTTGGAGTTCGGGGTCTCGTTGGCGGCAGCGGCTATTGATTCATGAGGGTCTGCGATAGAGTGGCCAAGGAGAGAGTCGTGTTCCGAATCGAAAGACACGTCTATCCTGTCTACATAGGCCATGTCTTCGTCCCCTTGAGAGAGGGCGGGAGGTCCCTTTGTGGGTGTTGGGCGAACGAACACGCTTGTGGCTTTTTTTTCCTCATCTTTTTTTTCCCCGCCTTTTTTTTCCCCGTCTTTTTTTTCCCCGTCTTTTTTTTCCCGACTCATGTCATCACTTGGATGAGAAGTTGTTGCATGCGCATGATCTTTTTTTTCACTTCCGACATTTTTTTGAGCCCGAGCTTGGGCTATGACGCCTTTGGCACGAAGCGGTTTGGGCGCAATGAAATGGGAACCATGAGAGGAGGCCTCTTGTGGGTTAGCACCAAGACTCCGTGCTCCATATGAGACGTATGAGGATTGAGAAGGAGCCTTCTCGGTGCGGGCATGTGCTTGCATTGCGTCGCCCATATGCGCCATTATGTTAGGCAAGCTTGAGCGTGGGGTCACCTTTTTTTTTGGCCTCACTGGAAGAGACTCTTTCGGTGAAATAGAGCGAGAGCGAGTGGCATTGTCTCTTGGGGAGACCGACCTTTGTGAGAACCTTGAGGCGGTGGAAACCGAGTTACGCTCTTGGGAACTGCGAAGCGCCTTTCCACTAGCATTGGTCGTTGAGGGTTGCTGATTCATGATGCAAATTCAAAAGTGCGTGAAACCGGAAATCAAAGGTCTCAGTATAATTGGAAGGTTCCGAAACCGTAACAAATGGTATAAAAAAACGGAAACTGCACGGAAAAGGAAAAGTCCTGTCAGATTAGCAGGCGTCAGAAAGATCGGCCCACAAATCGCACGCGCGCACGTCGGTGCTTAATATGGGTCTTCTTTGAGGACCTCCGACGGTGCCGGAGACAAGGAAAGGGGACTGTGGTTGAGCTCAGATGATGTGTCTGACATCTGTGTCTGAAAAATAGCAGAACAGATGCGCTTGATGCTGGCATTTATAAAAATATGCTGTTCAGTTGCAGCAATCAATTCAATCAGAAAGTCAATTCCTTTTTTTTCCCCATTTTCAGTTAATCCAAGCGCAGGCGCCAGATGTGGGCAGATCCTTTAAGCCGTAGTCCATTCCCGCACTTATGACGCCCGGTATGACGATCAGTAGCGCAATGTGTCTATGATGCACGTATGATATACGACGCTCCAGGCACGATGTACACACATTCTGATGCGCCTTCGCTCCCATTTTGCTCTTGCACGGCGCCCTCGCTGCTGCCTCCGAAAAACTACGGGACATCACTAGCACACCTGCAATACATGGGGACATGACAGGAGGGGCCATGTCGCGTCTCGTTGCTTCTGTAGTCAGGTGCAATTTTTGTGGATGTTCTTGAGTGCTTGATGCAGTTGCCCAGGGTCATTTGGTGGGGCTCTGTCAGGCCGATGAAATGTAGGAAACCAAGGCCCATAGAATGAGGATGGACGCTTTAGGGTTGTACTGTAGCTATGTTATATGTTCACTTAAGGTTTGCATTGCAGTGTGACGCACCCATTCTGCAACCATTTCCCACTCTGTCTAGGTGTACAATGCCCTTCGGATCTGCAGCAGGCGCAAGCCTTTGGAACGATGAACCTCGAGCAGGCAATGACGGAGTTGTGTTGATGGGCACAGACGCTGCACTGCAGCCCGGTGAGACATGTCTGAGCGACCGCCCCAAACAGCACCCTTATAGCTGCGAAAATTGCACCAGAGGTTGGGAACCCAGGGGAGGCATGGCGATAATGGGCGATGTTGGGCGATGCAAGTAAGTATTGTAATGGTGTCTTTCTTACATCATTTTGATGTCGCATCAAACCTCACATGATCTTGCTTTCAACAACTTGACCAGCCGGCTCAGATGCTGATGAAGGCAGCTGAAGGTTATGTGTGTATTTCACCTGCAGCTTCTGGAGTGAAGGACAATGTTGGTCGAACCGCTGTCTGTGTGAGCACCACCAAGCTGCACACAGGGAGGCAAAACGCAATGGTGGCATTATTCATACTTCAAGGAGGTGCAGCTTTCACTGCTCCAGCTGGTGAAGGTTTGGTTGTTGGCAGCAAGTATCGTAATGGTTCCTTATATATCTTACATATCTTGGCTCTCGTCTTAAGTCAGCACAACTGTCTTGTACAGTACATGAACAACCGGAGAGAAGATCACAACACACTACCGCAGATGAACTACGGTCATGACTGATATTGTGTTACATACATGGTATCAGTTGAAGGTCCGGCTTTCTGAAGCTTTCTGTTGTCCAGTGTTTCTCCGGGTTTTTTTCTGATCGCCTCACACCTCTGTTTTAGATGGGAAACCACTGCTTTTGATGTAAGGTTCTTTCAACTAGATGGGAAACCACTGCTTTTGATGTCAATTTCTTTCAATCAACTCACTTTTTTAGATGGCAGGTCACTGCTTTCCATAACAAACTAGAAACTCAGTGCAATTCAATTGCCTGCACCAAGCATGAACTCCACGCAACCATATCAACTGATGAAATGTCCGTCCTGTGCACAGGGAATATACGAAGGAACAACACAGATGCCAAAATTCGTGAAGCTATTCAGAAAACCAGTTTTTTTTACTGCGCCCCTCGTTGATCCCTTGCGCTGATGGCGACAAGACATCTGTGCATGCACAATTTGCAGAATTCACTGATAAGACAAACAATTCTGTATTTTATTTTCAAAGATGATGCAAATTTCAATAGAGTCTGATCCCTGTCTGTGCGAAACGGATATTTGCGTCAGCTACACGTTGTGCCTCAGCGCCACACAGCTGAGAAATTCGTACGCAAGGATCTTTGAAAAGAAAAAAGACGCAAGTTGTTAACCCAAGGAAATACTAAAAAAGGGCTTCACGAGGGGCCATATCAATTTCCGTGTAGTGCTGACGGTTGAGTGCAGTGGTGCGTCCACTTGATTAGCGCATCAAAGACGAGAGAAGGAATTCATATCCCATGACGATTGTTGCGATAATCTTGGATGATATGTGCAATCAACAGCAACGCAATCTTAATGGGATGATTCTGTTAACACAATATGTACCTGATCATTTTTTCAGTAAAAAATAGCATGCATGCAATCAGGCTCATCAAACACATGCTTACAACTCACATATACCGACGGTACAGATTGTGTATGCTAGACCGTATGGCCCAGTTTTGTCAGACCTATGGCACACCTTAACTGATACCAATACTCCTACAAGTTCGTCACACCCTAACTGATACAGATACTGGTATGAGGAGATATCTGAGAACTACAACCTGTCAGCTCTCCAAAACGGCCAACAACCAACAGTTACGGGGTACTGAATCTCCAAGGGGCTACTGAATCTTTGAGGGTCCCTATCGCATTGACATGCCATTCAAGTATATGCATACAGATTCTGGTCAGCCAATCGCCGGACGGGGGGGGTTCGTGGGGCGTCCGTGGCCTGTGGGTGCGTGGGTTAGTTTGGTTTTGGGCAATTTGGCCCAAGGTGCCTACTCCCCCCAAGGGGCGGGCGGGTCTGGGTGGGTGGGTGGGCCTGACTCTCCCAAACTAACCGGGTAGCCAGGATGGACCAGACATTTTGCTGTATCCTGTGCAGGCTTCTGGTCCAGCGATGCTGCCAGAGGCCGCCCTTCACTTCAAGGAGGTCACGGTGCATCCCCCATGATGCATGCCCCTCTCTGCCCACTCCCTGTGCAGCAAAAAGGAGCCAGCACTAAGTTATGCCTGTTTGTCCTGCAGTTGTGTGTGGGTGACCCCAACAGATGCGGTGGTCGAGGCCGCATTCAATCGTCTTACCCAAATTCTGTCAGGGAGGCGCCTCTCTTTGCGCCCATCCCTTGTTGAACAGTTGCTCATTCTCGCACTGGATGCACAGAGCTGGGAGCAGTATGATTATACTGCAGTGTGTGAAATGATTAGGAAAAACGCTCGGCGCGCCAGGTTCTGGCTTGCGCGGGGCGACAAGGGTGTGACAGGGGACAAACGGAAGCAAAAGAAGGGTAAGAAGGGCAAAAAGAAGGCAAAATTTTCGGAGGAGGCAAGGGCTGTGCACAGTGACAGTGACAGTGATAGCTCAGCGTCCTCCTCCTCTAGTTCCTCCTCCTCCTCCTCTTCTGATTCTGATGCGTAGGGAGAACATGAACGGTCTGTGTTGTACCCATCAGTGACACTGTGATGCATTTGATTTGTGTTGCTGTTTTGTTGTGTTTATCATCGCACAGACGTTTTTTCCAAAAAAAACGAATTTTCGGGTTGTACACAGTACTGGAGCTTTGGGATGACAGTAGATGGGCCAGTGGTTCACACCGTGCATGCAAGTTGCATTGCTGTTTCTTGTGTTTCCAGGTGCAAAGACATTTCTTCGGATAAAAAAAAACTGATAAAAAAAAACAGATGGCAGCCTGTACAAAGTACTTGAGCAGAGCGCTGCTGTAACAGCTGGTGGTCCAGTGGTAAAACCCTGTGCACAGTACTGGAGCTTTGGGATGACAGCAGATGGGCCAGTGGTTCACACCGTGCATGCAAGTTGTATTGCTGTTTCCTGTGGTTCCAGGTGCAAAGACATTTCTTCTGATAAAAAAACAGATGGCAGCCTGTACAAAGTACTTGAGCAGAGCGCTGCTGGAACGGCTGGTGGTCCAGTGGTAAAACCCTGGGCTGTTGTCTCGCAGGCGTGGTTTCAAACCCGGGGTCCGGCACTCTCAAATTTTAGGTCCCTGATGCTCTGGCAAAAATTTCAGTATGCAATTGACTGACATATGATGCAGGCTGAACTAACCCCCCCCCGGACTGGGGGACCCCTCCCCTACTGGGGGAGTAGGGGGGGGTCTGGGTGGGTGGGTGGGTGGGTCAGCTTGGGTGGGTGGGTGGCTTGGCCAGTCCTGAGGCAGCCCCAAAATGACCCCCCCCCCCCCTCTAGTTGCTAAGCAAAGGTCTGTCACCGGCACCGATACAGATACTGGTATGAGGAGGTATCAGAGGGTGAAAAAATGCGTTTTGACGCTGGAAGGGTCAAGCACACCATGAGGAGGTTTTTGTTTTTGTTTTTTGTTTTTTTAGTGCTTTGTTTTTGGGTATCCCGGAGAACGCAGGGTGGATGTAGCAATCTGGCCACTTGTGGGTCCCCCAACTTCTTTACCCTATCAACCCATTGTAGAGCGGGCATCCGGCATTGGGCCAGCTGTGGCAAGCCACAATTCTAGCCCATACATTCAACAACCGGCACATGGTGCAGCACCACAATTTGGTAAAGTGACTCCCAATGTCATTGTAGATGGTCTTCGGCGTGCCAAATACCTTGGGCTAGTGGCCAATCCTCTAGCGGGCAACTGATCCCGAAGTTAGGCCCTTGCCCTGCGCCGGTCTCCAAGAGGTGTCCGCTCCGAGGTTTCCATTGTGGCGGTAGAGGCAGCCATATACCTCCTTGTTGTGTCGGACGGGGGGCATAGTGAACTTATCGGTGGCCATGCTCTCCATTGGGAACTCCGGCAAGGGGGTCCAATTGGCGTTGATGGCCTGAGATCGGTTTAGCGGCTTGACCGCCCGGCACACTTGGCACGCACCATAGACTCTTTTGAGTGCTTTGCACAACCCCGGGGGAAAACTTGAAGTGCTGCTTCATGTCCCAGCCCATCTTCTCCAGTCCCGGGTGCAAGAGTTGTCGGTCATGCCATTCTTCGACCATCTAGCCCATGCGTGCATCTGGAATGAGCAGCTGGTTGTAGAGGAATAGCTTTCGGTCATCCGACTCGGGCTTGGAGCTGGCCTCCCAATGGGTGGAGCGTAGTCCTCGTCCCACACTAGCACTTGCTGATATTTGATTATAAACCCATTATTTTCTTCACTGGGATGCAGCTGGTTGCTTGACCGTAATAAGGTTTGGAACCTGTTAGTTTTGAAAATAACCGCTTTAAAAGGATTATTTTTACAAAAATAACCGGTTTTGCCGATTAATAGATTTCAAAATAACCGGTTTTTCCGATTAATTGCCCTTTAGTCACCAAAATCTTGCCATCGGCAGAAGAGAGCCCATACAAGTTGGAGCACAGTGATCAAAACTACGTCAGAAGTTGTAATTCAGCATCGGCCATCGTTTATTACTACCAAAGCCTCTATTGAGTGCAACAAGCCGACAAAATGCACCGCCCAAAAGAACCCAAAAAATTTAGAACCATTCATTGGTTTCAATGAGGTTTCAAAATTACCCGTTGTGCCAGATGTTTTGAAAATAACCTACATTGTTGCCGATAACCGGTTTTTCCGATTAATTGGTACAACCGGTTCCGCCCCCTAGACCGTAAACAGACCGGGTGGGAAGGAATCCCCATTTCAGAAGCCAGCAAGATGCAATTGTTTGCCGCGTCCACCATGAGCACTGGGTTGGTCTTTGTGTCACTGATAAACCCGTAGTTCAGCCACATGAATGGATGTGTGTCCCCACACAGAGGAAAAGCGTCAGTAAGTCCCCAAACCCAAGTTTCAGACCGTTTGTGGAGGTTTGTTGTTCCATAAAGGGGTTTTTTAAGCTTCTTATGCATGATTTCATCCGTTTTCACACATTTTTAGCCATTTTTTGTTCATTTAACAGATCCACTCCTTTCTAGGTTGATTTGTCCCCGGTTCGACTTTTCATACATCTTGATGTGTGGGTTGACTTGGGTAGGAATTACCCGTGATTGCCTGGCAATAGTTGCCACCTATAGGAGTGCACATGTGTTCCACTAGGGTCTGTCCATCTATGATCTATCATATCATGTCCGTGCTTGTATGATATTGTCATGTCATGTATGTATTGCCATTCCATTCCCATATATGCATCCATGAGTATGCATGCCCTCCACTCACCATTGGCAGGAGCAACATTGCCCCACATTTGCCATATATCCCTCACATCAACAAGCCCCTATGGGAACGTCCGCACTGTGTGCTTGGGAACTGACCTTTCTTGTTTGTTGGCTGTGGCAATTGCCTCACCGATGCATTCATTCACGGGATATTTTTTTGGCTTCCTGAGGGCGACATACTGGTGGGTCAGTGGTGAAAAGGTTGCAAAGCACGGCACTGCAACCTGCAAATGTGGACCGAGGCACAAACAAACGCTATAATGCACATGCGCTTGTTCAGTATAGTGCACACTGCCCTTGATGGGCACCAACATTTCAATGTTTAAAACAATTTCTTGCCTATTTCAGTGCCTTCTGCTTACGTATTGTGCAGTGCTCCGTTTTTGTTTTCACACGATTGTATCCGATTTTAAACTTGTTTTTTTTTACACAAAATGTGCAATCAAGCTTTTGGACAAACAGTTGTATTTAAAAAAAGGTTGAAATATTTGGCTTCCTAAAAAGTAAAGTAGTGTTGCATCCTTACACAAAAGTTGCAGTGGCTTCTACAAAAAAGTTGAAACTTTTGGGTTGTTTTTTTTTGCAGTGTAAAATAGGTTTGCATATGTGCACAAACGCTGCAGTGGATCTTAGGGAAAAAGGTGAAACACTTGGTTTTTGTTTTTCCTTTCGGTGTAAAATAGGTTACACAACAATCACATTGCATTTTAAAAGAAAATAGAATAGTTTTGTTTTTGTTCAGTTTTGCGCTCCACTTTCATAATTCAATCCGAAAATTGATCCATCCGTGCACGATCTTGCGAAGTCCGCTCACGGCGTTGCTTATCAGCGTCCGTCAACCACTCTTCAAGTCGCCCAAATCTGATATCCCACAATTTTCTCTCTTCGCCCAATTGCTTCGTTAGGATGCGTACTTGCGTCTCATATATTTCTCTCCCCATTTGATCAACCACTCTTGTGCGCCTCTTCACTCGCTGTGTTCGCTTGCTGCACCAATTGCTCCAACCCTCGCACTTTGGATTCCATAGCCACGTGCTTTTGTTGCAACAGTTGCCGATCGTGGTGTGTGGACTCTTTGACTTGTCCCACTCGCAGTGCAAGCCGTTCTTGTGTACGTTGGCCGTCCTCCATTTGGTGTTGCAAACGCTCTTGATCACCATGTGTGCTCGTCATGCCTTGTTTCATGGTGTCCTTCAATTGCATGATATCATTGTCTTGGCGTTCCATGGCACTCCTAAGCTCTTGTAGTTGGCCGGCGAGTCGTTTGCATTCTCCTTGTCCGGCCATGTCGGATTGTATTTCACGCATCTGTCTCTCAAGGCGCCGTGTATCTCCTTGATGCTCCCTTGATTGTTTGACATCTTCGTCGTGTTGATTCAAGGGCGTTTGAAGGTCTCGAATGTGTTCTTCCATCCGATCATGATCAATTATTTTATCATGTTCGCTCTCCATTGGTTCTTGTTCCAATTTTTCAACACGTTGCACGAGCTTCCTATCCTCTTGATTCGGTGTCATGCGTTGTAACACATCTTCCATCACCTGGTTATGAATTTTCTTGGCTATGGCAGTCACGAGGCTCTTGGGCACATGCACAGTTGCATTTTCCGACCTTTCATATGCTTCATCTGCATCTTCGGTTTGTGAAACGCGGCGCTTTTTTGGTTTCTCAAAGCGCACCGAGTGGTCCTTTCCCCTTGGTGTGATACCCATTTTGAATAACGGTCGCCTTGTATCGCCAAACGACACCCGTCGATTTGATCGACTCCCGGATTTGTCAACCGAAGCCTGTTGAGTCGGCGTCACGTATTGTTTATGTAGGGCATCGAGTAGTGCCTCAATAGACGAATCAACTTGCCGACCTTTCTCCGTGACTACCTTCGTTGTAACCGATGCATCTTGGCAATCAATGGATTGTGAGGCTTGCTCGTCGTGATTTTCCACCGATTCGCTCATTGCAAAAGAAATAGAAAGCAAGCACCCTTCTTGAAATGTCCAAAGCCTTGATAAACCCAAAGGGGACGTGTTTCGTCACACCGATAAGCACAAGATTGTCCTCGGTGTCTATTTTTGGTGGTGATATTGGTGAAGTGACACACACGCCCCACTTTTGCAAAAAAAAAACCACCAAGGTTCCCGAATGCACCCAATGCACAATGGAGGTCACGAGGTATACCGCAAAGGCCAAATTCAAATCCACTTCTGAATTATTGATAACATAATGTCATCTTGTGCTTATCTACAAAGGAGGCAACACAAAGATAAGCACATTCCTACCAAAAAACGAAAGCATGAGAGCAAAATCAATACTCAATGCAACACAAAGCTACATAACAAATGATTCCAAAAAGGAATAAACTCAAAACAATATCAAAGCAAATTCAAGCAACAAAGTGAACCATCAAGACATGGAAGGATAGCAACACCAAAACACACAAAGAGGAGAAGAGGAGAAGAGAAGCAAGCATTGTGATGACAACATGCCCCACATCGCAATGCAACAAACATCCACGCAAACTACAATATGGGGATGCAAACTCCAAACAATTCATACATCTCAAAATGAATTTGGGGAGAGAAAGCCAAACATAACTGAGGCAAACATGACACATCAAAACCTCAATATCTCAAAGACCATGAACCCAAGCGGGGCCATGTTCCATCCAATTCAGGGGGGGAATGGGTGCAGAACGGGCCCCCATGTGCCCTCTAACCCCATGCATGACCCCAATGTCCCATGTGCCAAGGAGAAGACGCCCGGTGGGAGCGCGCCCCTTGTCATGGGCCCCCAAGCGGGGCCATGTTCCATCCAATTCAGGGGGGGAATTGGTGCAGTACGGGCTCCCATGTGCCCTCTAATCCCATGCATGACCCCAACGCCCCACGTGCCAAGGGGAAGACGCCCGGTGGGAGCGCGCCACTTGTCATGGGCCCGCAAGCGGGGCCATGTTCAATCCATTCCAGGGGGGGGAGGGGTATAGTACGGGCCCCCAAGTGCCCTCTAACCCCGTGCATGACCCCAACGCCCCACGTGCCAGGGGGAAGACGCCCGTTGGGAGCGCACCCCTTGTCATGGGCCCCCAAGCGGGGCCATGTTCCATCCAATTCAGGGGGGGAATGGGTGCAGTACGGGCCCCCATGTGCCCTCTACTCCCATGCATGACCCCATTGCACCACGTGCCAAGGACACGACGAACCGAGGGAGCGCGCCCCCTGTCTTCGCACCAAATCACTCAGATTGCATTCCATTACTTCTTTGCCCTGCCCTTTCCCTTGCCTTTACCGCCCCCTTTCTTGGGCGCCGGCGGTGCGGGGTTCAGAATTTGATCCAATGGAAAGTATGCGGCATCCGTTGTTGGCACAAACCAGGGGGTTGGGCCAACATTGCATGCCCATGGACAATGGGACTTGGGAGCCTTGCGTGTATAAGTATGGATGTGGGATGAGAATTTGACTACTTGGGGTGGCTTGAGAGAAGGGGAGGGTTGCAAGTTGCAATGATTGGGTGCTAGATGTTTTTTTATTTGAGGCATGGCGGTCATCCGCCCAAAGCATTGCATCAAAGCGGCCTAACCATGGGCAAAGCGAGCGTTCATGGTGAGCTGAAGTTCTCCGAAGGACAACCGCGGGTATTTACAAACCAAGTCAGGGTGAAAACACTGCATGAGCTGCACCATGGGCCTGAAAAGGTTAAAATACTAGTGGAGGCCACTTCGGTGAAAGATGCAAAGGGATATATAGCCTATACCAAGGCAAAAGGAAGAATCACACAAAAAACATTGAAAACTGGACCAGTGGATTGAGCGAAGAGAAGTGAGCAAGTGCAGGAGCAAAAAGAAAAAACAGAATGGAACAATCTGGCTTGCCTGAAGTCAGTCTGGAGACCTGTAGCTGACCTGAGAATTACTAAAGTACAAAGCCCGTTCATTCTGCTCAAGTCTTGCGCTCTTGCCTAAATGGTTGTGAAAAAATAGAAAAGAAAAGTTCCAATTGATGGCTCAAACAAAAAAGACTCAATGGATCGGTAAGGTTTCGTGGTGCGCGGTGTTGTGCATGTAGTGGTGCAGTGTGGTGCAGTGTGGTGGCGGTGCTGTGGCCTACAGTGTAGGTGGGTGGTGGGTGAAGGCTGATGTGTTAGATGTCTGTTGGTTGCTGGCTGCTTGTTGGTGGATGTTGGCGGCTGGCTGCTGGCTGCTCGCTACTGGCTGCTTGCTGCTGGTTGCTTGTTGATTAGTATATGCTACTGGTTGCTTGCTGTTGGTCGCTAGCTGCTAGATGTTGGTTGCCGCTGTAGCTTCTCGCTTGCTGCGGGCTGCTGTCTGGTGGCTGATCGCTGTTGGCTGGCGGGTGATGGAGATGATTGGGTGCTAGATGTAGCTTGGGAGGAGTGGACACCCTGAGACAAGCGGGCAATACCGGAGGGTGGTGGAACCGAAAGGGAGGGTGTAAATGGGGAAGGGGTGGGCACACTGCGAAGCATAACTACATCATCACTCCGCTCTTCGTGCATCGGTTGGTGAGCACAAGGCACTTCGGGGTAAGCGGGGACGAAGGGGGGTACAAAGGTGAGGGTGACGTACACTTGTGGTGGGGGTAGGTGGGGGGCTGGGACGTTGGGCTCTGCTGTGTTTTCCTTTTTTTTCTTTCCGCCGGTAGCCATCTCCGAAGCCTTTTGTTTTTGTGCTCTGGTGGGTGGCTTTGCTGGATTGTCCGCTTTAAGGTCACCCAATGGTTTCCTTTGCGTGTCAATCCACGTCCGCAAAGTAAATCTAGCATCTTCAAAGCGTTCTTGTGAAACAATCGCCACATCCACAAACATACTTGATATGCGGTGACGTTGGTGAGGTACATCTCATCTTCTCGGCGATCCTTGCTGCCGGGCTTCTTGCGGTTGACCCAGGCTGCGTGCCACCCAGCTGTGCAGAAATGTGTGGCACGGCCCAGAAGCAGAAAAAAAAAATGTGAAACGAACGACATCGACGTGGGGGACATCGAAAGGCACAACACCTGTACTCCACCCCATTGAACAATCACATACATGTCTGTTGTTTGATCTGGAACACGATGAACGCGTTGTGCTTCAGCGTGGCCGCGCTCCCCCAACTGCCCAGGTGGCCCCCCTTGGCGAGCCACTGCTTGTGGCTATCCGGGAAAAGCGGTGCGGGCATAAAGAAAGGGCTGAGGTACAGGAGGATGCGTAGCTCGCGCAAAACGTGGGTTCCGGCCTCCAGAAGCGTGATGTCGGTTACGTGCGGAACGCGGAACACGCCTTGCACTGATATGCGACACGAGTTATTCGAGTTCCAGAGGCACACCTAGAAGCGAACGCTTAGAACACGCGCGGCACACGGAGCACGAAAGCCAAGGTAGAGGCAACGGCACGATACGCTTCTCACATGGAAAACGGTGGAAATGAACAAAACGGATGCTTCCATGACGTCCGGCACGTTCGAAAACCCCCCTGAACAACAAAACTTTATGGATTCATTTTTGACGAACAAAAAACGTTGATTCCGTTCTCCGCGTGGTAGACAAAGGAATATGTTTGTATACATTCCTCGGTGCCAAGTGGTTGTTTGACGTGTGGAGGAGTGCATGGATGTTTTTGTAGTCTAGTGCGCATCGTATGTGTTCCATACCCCGTTTGTGTAGTGTGCGTGCGTTACACTTTGCTCCTGTCTGTCCAATATAACACAAACCGCTGGTTGTTGACCACAGAATATATATCCACGTACCCTCTTGGAACACGGATACCCTTGGTGTGACTTTGCGCATATGGTGTATCTTGCGCACCCATGAGTGAGGTGACAAATGCAGATTACGGTTCACCTCGTCCCATGATTTGCCCACGCTGGTCCATTGTTTGTGTGGTTGTGACCACCATTTTGGACGCTTATTCGCTTGTAACTTGCACTCCGGGTTGAGTGCCGCGTGTCGTGCACGGGCCTGGCTTGCTGCGAAAGCTACAAACGCCTGGCCTTGTGGTGGGGATGGGGTGGTAACTGATGACAGGTCCTGCCTGTGGACGTGTGCTCCAACTTGCTTAAGCTGTTGTCCGAGCGTGGCTACCACGCACGATGCATCAATGGGACGTGTCTGTCGCATGAGTTCGCTTTCGTATATCCATACCTGAACTCTGGAGTCATTGTCAGGCAAACGGATACGTGCAGCAGGGTGCAGGGCTGTTGCTTGGAACTCGGAACTTGCTGTGTGTAGTCGTGCGTTTCGCGCATGCGCTGTTTGTGTGAGCAGACGTATAGCCTCGTGTGCAGAGGTGGGGAGAATGAACACTCCTCGTATCGCATCAGTTTTACTGGCCAAGCCACAAAATTCGTGTATGTTTGTTACAGTAGACCCATGGTCGAATGAGGCATTGTGCCCTTGTGCGACATTGGTCTCGTGTGTGGCGGTCAGGATTTGACTGAGGACCAGGTCGCACATCGTTGGGGTGACAACCCATGACGTTCCTTCTTGGTTTGCATGTAACAGGCTAGTGTGTGTGATTGCACGAGTCCACTGTTGTGCATTGTCAACAGATAGCGCAGTGAAAAAATTGCAGTCTGTGGACATTGCATCTCTTCCAATGTGGCCTGATGTTCTAAACAGGGTGAGTGTGTCAAACCAGGAGTGTGTGAGAGGGAAGGGGAAAGATGTGCAGTGTAATTTTGCAGATAGGGAGCACAGTACACTCTCAAGGAATTTTTGTATGTCATCCACGGCCACTTCTGTCCAAGTGAGTATGGACTCCATGTGTGCCCAATGTTCCCACATTCGAAGTAGCATTGAACACCGTCGCAGTCCATCATGCAGTCGGACATACGCAGGCTTGTTGTTATCGGCTAACGGCAATTTTCTGTGCACCTGCCATGGTGGGAAGACTGGGAACAAAGGAAAGCAGTCCTCCTCAGCCCGCGTTGTCTGTGCTCGTTGCAATGCTTCAGCAATTTCTTGTCGTTCAACCAGCCCAATTTGGTATCTCTTCATCAGCTTTTTTCGGAACCGTTGTTCAATAACAGGTTCACCGTCCTGTGGCAGTCCGAGTGTCCGCAATCAGCGCACAGTGTTTTGCTGCCTCGGCCCGGTAGTCCCACAAGCGTAATTGCGTCAGCTGTGCGTTTGAAACACAAATACGTCGCAGTTCCCAGAATTTCAGCTCCAACTGCTATTGGCGTCCTTGGCCGTTCTTTGTAAAAGCTTCATGTAGGTCCGCTGCAACTCGGGCCGCATGTTCCTCCGTCTGGTAGATCAGGTTGTGTGCTGTCCAGCCAGTAACCGCATTTTGGGTATACCGTGTGAAGTACAGGTTGCATCGGCCCATATCTCTTTTTTTCGTCTTTGTTACTTTCGCTGGCGCCGTGGACCAATGACCCCTGTTTCCTGTCACCACATAGTAGACAACGTCTTTTTGGGGCTTTTCCACCCAGTTCGTGAGGACTGCTTTTTCTGGTGGGCTCAGCGCATCGTCGATCACGTCCGTACCAGTGTATTCCTCCAATAAGTCCTCTTCATCCTCGTCCATTGTACCCTCGGACTCCCGGGATGCCTCCTCAGCTGGCTTACGTTTGCGGTCTTTGGACTGTTGACTTGGCTTGCTAATGAGCTGGGCCAGGATCTGGTCCAGTTTCGAGTCCTGATTATCCAAACGTCCTGACAGTTTATCAATCCGCTTGTTTGTTTCCTCAATATCTTTCTTCCAGGGTGTGTCTGATGTAGATGGTACAGTAGGTGACGGTGCAGGTTGCTTCACAGTCGGCGTAGACGCAGTCACAGATGTGCCCTCATTGTAATAAGACGCAGCGCCCTGTTCTCCCTCGTGCCTCATGTTCTCCAAAACCGCCTTCGCTGCAGACATAGCTTCAGAAGTAGAAAATAGGAATCGTGCACCCTTGTCAACCGCCGTCACTGTCATGATGCAGGGTGCTATCGTATGCAGATACGTCAGTTCTGCATTGGTCGGTGACCGTGTCCACCCCGTGATATCCGCATGTGGCCCCACAGGGCGGGGCTTTTCGGTCGTCTCGTAGGTAAATGCCGCTGATGGCGGTGGCACTTGCGTCGCTGCAGCACTTGCAGAAGAGCTTACATGCACTCACTGTCGATATTGTTGACACAGTGGACGTGGAGTCATTTTTCTGTGCCCACTTCTCCTTCCGCTTCGTATCCGCTTGCTAGCTCGCTGCCTGCGCCTCGGGGTTTTCGTCCTCTGGGCATAGTTTCACTGTATGGCCCAGTTTCTCACAGTTCCAGCAACGCACCTTGCTCCAGCGCTCCTTGTCCTCCGCGGTTGATTTGGCGATCATGTTGGACAGGATCTCCTGTTTTCGCACCTTGGTCAGCAGTTCGGGGTGGAGCGTTGTACATTCCGCGGTAGTGTGGCTACACCACCCGTGGTGTGAACAGAGAAGCGCAGTGCTGAGAATAGGCGCAGATGTGGGTGCACACGATGATACATTGAATGCAGTAGACATGATATTCGTCGTGGTAGATGTAATTGGTATCGTTGATATCGTTGATGAGAGTTCGTATGTACTCGTTGGTAACGGTCAAATTGAATTTTCTTGGCTATGGCATTCACGAGGCTCTTGGGCACATGCACAGTTGCATTTTCGGACCTTTCATATGCTTCATCTCCATCTTCGGTTTGTGAAACGCGGCGCTTTTTTGGTTTCTCAAAGCGCACCGAGTGGTCCTTTCCCCTTGGTGTGATACCCATTTTGAATAACGGTCGCCTTGTATCGCCAAACGACACCCGTCGATTTGATCGACTCCCGGATTTGTCAACCGAAGCGTGTTGAGTCGGCGTCACGTATTGGTCGTGTAGGGCATCGAGTAGTGCCTCAATAGACGAATCAAATTGCCGACCTTTCTCCGTGACTACCTTCGTTGTAACCGATGCATCTTGACAATCAATGGATTGTGAGGCTTGCTCGTCGTGATATTCCACCGATTCGCTCATTGCAAAAGAAATAGAAAGCAAGCACCCCTCTTGAAATGTCCAAAGCCTTGATAAACCCAAAGGGGACGTGTCTCGTCACACCGATAAGCACAAGATGGTTATCTTGGTGTCTATTTGTGATGGTGATATTGGTGAAGTGACACACACGCCCCACTTTTGCAAAGTAAAATCCACCAAGGTTCCCGAATGCACCCAATGCACAATGGAGGTCACGAGGTATACCGCAAAGGCCTAATTCAAATCCACTTCTGAATTATTGATAACATAATGTCATCTTGTGCTTATCTACAAAGGAGGCAACACAAAGATAAGCACATTCCTACCAAACACGAAAGCATGAGAGCAAAATCAATACTCAATTCAACACAAAGCTACATAACAAATGATTCCAAAAAGGAATGAACTCAAAGCAATATCAAAGCAAATTCAAGCAACAAAGTAAACCATCAAGACATGAAAGGATACCAACACCAAAACACACAAAGGACAAGAGGAGAAGAGAAGCAAGCATTGTGATGACAACATGCCCCACATCACAATGCAACAAACATCCACGCAAACTACAATATGGGCTTGCAAACTCCAAACAATTCATACATCTCAAAATGAATTTGGGGAGAGAAAGCCAAACATAACTCAAGCAAACATGACACATCAAAACCTCAATATCTCAAAGACCATGAAGCCATCACCTCTATCTAAGATGATTACTACTCTAACGACTAATCATGGCACATAACTGAAGGTCCTTCGATGATACCAAGGGAGATTGACCAAGAATCACCAACGGAATCGTGCATGACCCAACCAAACAGGATCTCCCTTATCAGCGAAATCTAATTGTCGTTCCCCCTCGATCTCCCAACATACGGCCATGAAACTCTGGTGTCTACTCGGCCTAAACAGAAATCCGTGACAGAGACTAATAATTCACCAAATTATTTGTCTACATAGAACACATCGTTCAAGCTCTGTGAATGATTGTCTAACAATTCCTTCTGCTCCTCCTCGGCGTCGCGTCGTGCATTTGCGACTGTTCTTCTATCTGTCAGTCTGTCTGTCTGGGCGCCTGTGGACTAACAGAGATATTCCAGCCCTATTGCACATGACCCCAACGCCCCATGTGCCAAGGGGAAGATGCCCGGTGGGAGCGCGCCCCTTGTCATGGGCCCCCAAGAGGGGCCATGTTCAATCCATCCAAGGGGGGGGAGAGGTGCAGTACGGGTCCCCAAGTGTCCTCTAACCCCATGCATGACCCCAACGACCTACGTGCCAAGGGGAAGATGCCCGGTGGGAGCGCGCCCCTTGTCATGGGCTCCCAAGCGGGGCCATGTTCCATCCAATTCAGGGGGGGAATGGGTGCAGTACGGGCCCCCATGTGCCCTCTAACCCCATGCATGACCTCAACGTCCCACGTGCCAAGGGGAAGACGCCCGGTGGGAGCGCGCCCCTTGTCATGGGCTCCCAAGCGGGGCCATGTTCCATCCAATTCAGGGGGGGAATGGGTGCAGTACGGGCCCCCATGTGCCCTCTAACCCCATGCATGACCTCAACGTCCCACGTGCCAAGGGGAAGACGCCCGGTGGGAGCGCGCCCCTTGTCATGGGCCCCCAAGCGGGGCCATGTTCCATCCAATTCAGGGGGGGAATGGGTGCAGTACGGGCTCCCATGTGCCCTCTAATCCCATGCATGACCCCAACGCCCCACGTGCCAAGGGGAAGACGCCCGGTGGGAGCGCGCCACTTGTCATGGGCCCCCAAGCGGGGCCATGTTCAATCCATTCCAGGGGGGGGAGGGGTGTAGTACGGGCCCCCAAGTGCCCTCCAACCCCGTGCATGACCCCAATGCCCCACGTGCCAGGGGGAAGACGCCCGTTGGGAGCGCGCCCCTTGTCATGGGCCCCCAAGTGGGGCCATGTTCCATCCAATTCAGGGGGGGAATGGGTGCAGTACGGGCCCCCACGTGCCCTCTAATCCCATGCATGACCCCATTGCACCACGTGCCAAGGACACGACGAACCGAGGGAGCGCGCCCCCTGTCTTCGCACCAAATCACTCAGATTGCATTCCATTACTTCTTTGCCCTGCCTTTCCCTTGCCTTTACCGCCCCCTTTCTTGGGCGCCGGCGGTGCGGGGTTCAGAATTTGATCCAAGGAAAAGTATGCGGCATCCGTTGTTGGCACAAACCAGGGGTTTGGGCCAACATTGCATGCCCATGGACAATGGGACTTGGGAGCCTTGCGTGTATAAGTATGGATGTGGGATGAGAATTTGACTACTTGGGGTGGCTTGAGAGAAGGGGAGGGTTGCAAGTTGCAATGATTGGGTGCTAGATTTTTTTTTTTTGAGGCATGGCGGTCATCCGCCCAAAGCATTGCATCAAAGCGGCCTAACCATGGGCAAAGCGAGCGTTCATGGTGAGCTGAAGTTCTCCGAAGGACAACCGCGGGTATTTACAAACCAAGTCAGGGTGAAAACACTGCATGAGCTGCACCATGGGTCTGAAAAGGTTAAAATACTAGTGGAGGCCACTTCAGTGAAAGATGCAAAGGGATATATAGCCTATACCAAGGCAAAAGGAAGAATCACAAAAAAAACATTGAAAACTGGACCAGTGGATTGAGCGAAGAGAAGTGAGCAAGTGCAGGGGCAAAAAGAAAAAACACACTGGAACAATCTGGCTTGCCTGAAGTCAGTCTGGAGACCTGTAGCTGACCTGAGAATTACTAAAGTACAAAGCCCGTTCATTCTGCTCAAGTCTTGCGCTCTTGCCTAAATGGTTGTGAAAAAATAGAAAAGAAAAGATCGAATTGATGGCTCAAACAAAAAAGACTCAATGGATCGGTAAGGTTTCGTGGTGCGCAGTGTTGTGCATGTAGTGGTGCAGTGTGGTGCAGTGTGGTGGCGGTGCTGTGGCCTACAGTGTAGGTGGGTGGTGGGTGAAGGCTGATGTGTTAGATGGCTGTTGGTTGCTGGCTGCTTGTTGGTGGATGTTGGCGGCTGGCTGCTGGCTGCTCGCTACTGGCTGCTTGCTGCTGGTTGCTTGTTGATTAGTATATGCTACTGGTTGCTTGCTGTTGGTCGCTAGCTGCTAGATGTTGGTTGCCGCTGTAGCTTCTCGCTTGCTGCGGGCTGCTGTCTGGTGGCTGATCGCTGTTGGCTGGCGGGTGATGGAGATGATTGGGTGCTAGATGTAGCTTGGGAGGAGTGGACACCCTGAGACAAGCGGGCAATAACGGAGGGTGTTGGAACCGAAAGGGAGGGTGTAAATGGGGAAGGGGTGGGCACACTGCGAAGCATAACTACATCATCACTCCGCTCTTCGTGCATCGGTTGGTGAGCACAAGGCACTTGGGGGTAAGCGGGGACGAAGGGGGGTACAAAGGTGAGGGTGACGTACACTTGTGGTGGGGGTAGGTGGGGGGCTGGGACGTTGGGCTCTGCTGTGTTTTCCTTTTTTTTCTTTCCGCCGGTAGCCATCTCCGAAGCCTTTTGTTTTTGTGCTCTGGTGGGTGGCTTTGCTGGATTGTCCGCTTTAAGGTCACCCAATGGTTTCCTTTGCGTGTCAATCCACGTCCGCAAAGTAAATCTAGCATCTTCAAAGCGTTCTTGTGAAACAATCGCCACATCCACAAACATACTTGATATGCGGTGACGTTGGTGAGGTACATCTCATTATCTCGGCGATCCTTGCTGCCGGGCTTCTTGCGGTTGACCCAGGCTGCGTGCCACCCAGCTGTGCAGAAATGTGTGGCACGGCCCAGAAACAGAAAAAAAAATGTGAAACGAACGACATCGACGTGGGGGACATCGAAAGGCACAACACCTGTACTCCACCCCATTGAACAATAACATACATGTCTGTTGTTTGATCTGGAACACGATGAACGCGTTGTGCTTCAGCGTGGCCGCGCTTCCCCAACTGCCCAGGTGGCCCCCCTTGGCGAGCCACTGCTTGTGGCTATCCGGGAAAAGCGGTGCGGGCATAAAGAAAGGGCTGAGGTACAGGAGGACGCGTAGCTCGCGCAAAACGTGGGTTCCGGCCTCCAGAAGCGTGATGTCGGTTACGTGCGGAACGCGGAACACGCCTTGCACGGATATGCGACACGAGTTATTCGAGTTCCAGAGGCACACCTAGAAGCGAACGCTTAGAACACGTAACACGCGTAACACGCGCGGCACACGGAGCACGAAAGCCAAGGTAGAGGCAACGGCACGATACGCTTCTCACATGGAAAACGGTGGAAATGAACAAAATGGATGCTTCCATGACGTCCGGCACGTTCGAAAACCCCCCGGAACAACAAAACTTTATGGATTCATTTTTGACGAACAAAAAACGTTGATTCCGTTCTGCGCGTGGTAGACAAAGGAATATGTTTGTATACATTCCTCGGTGCCAAGTGGTTGTTTGACGTGTGGAGGAGTGCATGGATGTTTTTGTAGTCTAGTGCGCATCGTATGTGTTCCATACCCCGTTTGTGTAGTGTGCGTGCGTTACACTTTGCTCCTGTCTGTCCAATATAACACAAACCGCTGGTTGTTGACCACAGAATATATATCCACGTACCCTCTTGGAACACGGATACCCTTGGTGTGACTTTGCGCATATGGTGTATCTTGCGCACCCATGAGTGAGGTGACAAATGCAGATTACGGTTCACCTCGTCCCATGATTTGCCCACGGTGGTCCATTGTTTGTGTGGTTGTGACCACCATTTTGGACGCTTATTCGCTTGTAACTTGCACTCCGGGTTGAGTGCCGCGTGTCGTGCACGGGCCTGGCATGCTGCGAAAGCTACAAACGCCTGGCCTTGTGGTGGGGATGGGGTGGTAACTGATGACAGGTCCTGCCTGTGGACGTGTGCTCCAACTTGCTTAAGCTGTTGTCCGAGCGTGGCTACCACGCACGATGCATCAATGTGACGTGTTTGTCGCATGAGTTCGCTTTCGTATATCCATACCTGAACTCTGGAGTCATTGTCAGGCAAACGGATACGTGCAGCAGGGTGCAGGGCTGTTGCTTGGAACTCGGAACTTGCTGTGTGTAGTCGTGCGTGTCGCGCATGCGCTGTTTGTGTGAGCAGACGTATAGCCTCGTGTGCAGAGGTGGGGAGAATGAACACTCCTCGTATCGCATCAGTTTTACTGGCCAAGCCACAAAATTCGTGTATGTTTGTTACAGTAGACCCATGGTCGAATGAGGCATTGTGCCTTTGTGCGACATTGGTCTCGTGTGTGGCGGTCAGGATTTGACTGAGGACCAGGTCGCACATCTTTGGGGTGACAACCCATGACGTTCCTTCTTGGTTTGCATGTAACAGGCTAGTGTGTGTGATTGCACGAGTCCACTGTTGTGCATTGTCAACAGATAGCGCAGTGAAAAAATTGCAGTCTGTGGACATTGCATCTCTTCCAATGTGGCCTGATGTTCTAAACACGGTGAGTGTGTCAAACCAGGAGTGTGTGAGAGGGAAGGGGAAAGATGTGCAGTGTAATTTTGCAGATAGGGAGCACAGTACACTCTCAAGGAATTTTTGTATGTCATCCACGGCCACTCGTGTTCAAGTGAGTATGGACTCCATGTGTGCCCAATGTTCCCACATTCGAAGTAGCATTGAACACCGTTGCAGTCCATCATGCAGTCGGACATACGCAGGCTTGTTGTTATCGGCTAACGGCAATTTTCTGTGCACCTGCCATGATGGGAAGACTGGGAACAAAGGAAAGCAGTCCTCCTCAGCCCGCGTTGTCTGTGCTCGTTGCAATGCTTGAGCAAATTCTTGTTGTTCGACCAGCGCAATTTGGTATCTCTTCATCAGCTTTGTTCGGAACCATTGTTCAATAACAGGTTCACCGTCCTGTGGCAGTCCGAGTGCTTGCGCAATCAGCGCACAGTGTTTTGCTGCCTCGGCCCGGTAGTCCCACAAGCGTAATTGCGTCAGCTGTGCGTTTGAAACACAAATACGTCGCAGTTCCCAGAATTTCAGCTCCAACTGCTATTGGCGTCCTTGGCCGTTCTTCGTAAAAGCTTCATGTAGGTCCGCTGCAATTCGGGCCGCATGTTCCTCCGACTGGTAGATCAGGTTGTGTGCTGTCCAGCCAGTAACCGCATTTTGGGTATACCGTGTGAAGTACAGGTTGCATCGGCCCATATCTCTTTTTTTCGTCTTTGTTACTTTCGCTGGCGCCGTGGACCAATGACCCCTGTTCCTGTCACCACATAGTAGACAACGTCTTTTTGGGGCTTTTCCACCCAGTTCGTGAGGAATGCTTTTTCTGTTGGGCTCAGCGCATCGTCGATCACGTCCGTACCAGTGTATTCCTCCAATAAGTCCTCTTCATCCTCGTCCATTGTACCCTCGGACTCCCGGGATGCCTCCTCAGCTGGCTTACGTTTGCGGTCTTTGGACTGTTGACTTGGCTTGCTAATGAGCTGGGCCAGGATCTGGTCCAGTTTCGAGTCCTGATTATCCAAACGTCCTGACAGTTTATCAATCCGCTTGTTTGTTTCCTCAATATCTTTCTTCCAGGGTGTGTCTGATGTAGATGGTACAGTAGGTGACGGTGCAGGTTGCTTCACAGTCGGCGTAGACGCAGTCACAGATGTGCCCTCATTGTAATAAGACGCAGCGCCCTGTTCTCCCTCGTGCCTCATGTTCTCCAAAACCGCCTTCGCTGCAGACATAGCTTCAGAAGTAGAAAATAGGAATCGTGCACCCTTGTCAACCGCCCTCACTGTCATGATGCAGGGTGCTATTGTATGCAGATACGTCAGTTCTGCATTGGTCGGTGACCGTGTCCACCCCGTGATATCCGCATGTGGCCCCACAGGGCGGGGCTTTTCGGTCGTCTCGTAGGTAAATGCCGCTGATGGCGGTGGCACTTGCGTCGCTGCAGCACTTGCAGAAGAGCTTACATGCACTCACTGTCGATATTGTTGACACAGTGGACGTGGAGTCATTTTTCTGTGCCCACTTCTCCTTCCGCTTCGTATCCGCTTGCTAGCTCGCTGCCTGCGCCTCGGGGTTTTCGTCCTCTGGGCATGGTTTCACTGTATGGCCCAGTTTTCCACAGTTCGAGCAACGCACCTTGCTCCAGCGCTCCTTGTCCTCCGCGGTTGATTTGGCGATCATGTTGGACAGGATCTCCTGTTTTCGCACCTTGGTCAGCAGTTCGGGGTGGAGCGTTGTACATTCCGCGGTAGTGTGGCTACACCACCCGTGGTGTGAACAGAGAAGCGCAGTGCTGAGAATAGGCGCAGATGTGGGTGCACACGATGATACATTGAACGCAGTAGACATGATATTCGTCGTGGTAGATGTAATTGGTATCGTTGATATCGTTGATGAGAGTTCGTATGTACTCGTTGGTAACAGTCAAATTGAATTTTCTTGGCTATGGCATTCACGAGGCTCTTGGGCACATGCACAGTTGCATTTTCGGACCTTTCATATGCTTCATCTCCATCTTCGGTTTGTGAAACGCGGCGCTTTTTTGGTTTCTCAAAGCGCACCGAGTGGTCCTTTCCCCTTGGTGTGATACCCATTTTGAATAACGGTCGCCTTGTATCGCCAAACGACACCCGTCGATTTGATCGACTCCCGGATTTGTCAACCGAAGCGTGTTGAGTCGGCGTCACGTATTGGTCGTGTAGGGCATCGAGTAGTGCCTCAATAGACGAATCAAATTGCCGACCTTTCTCCGTGACTACCTTCGTTGTAACCGATGCATCTTGACAATCAATGGATTGTGAGGCTTGCTCGTCGTGATATTCCACCGATTCGCTCATTGCAAAAGAAATAGAAAGCAAGCACCCCTCTTGAAATGTCCAAAGCCTTGATAAACCCAAAGGGGACCTGTCTCGTCACACCGATAAGCACAAGATGGTTATCTTGGTGTCTATTTGTGGTGGTGATATTGGTGAAGTGACACACACGCCCCACTTTTGCAAAGTAAAATCCACCAAGGTTCCCGAATGCACCCAATGCACAATGGAGGTCACGAGGCATACCGCAAAGGCCAAATACAAATCCACTTCTGAATTATTGATAACATAATGTCATCTTGTGCTTATCTACAAAGGAGGCAACACAAAGATAAGCACATTCCTACCAAACACGAAAGCATGAGAGCAAAATCAATACTCAATTCAACACAAAGCTACATAACAAATGATTCCAAAAAGGAATAAACTCAAAACAATATCAAAGCAAATTCAAGCAACAAAGTAAACCATCAAGACATGAAAGGATACCAACACCAAAACACACAAAGAGGACAAGAGGAGAAGAGAAGCAAGCATTGTGATGACAACATGCCCCACATCACAATGCAACAAACATCCGGGCAAACTACAATATGGGCTTGCAAACTCCAAACAATTCATACATCTCAAAATGAATTTGGGGAGAGAAAGCCAAACATAACTCAAGCAAACATGACACATCAAAACCTCAATATCTCAAAGACCATGAAGCCATCACCTCTATCTAAGATGATTACTACTCTAACGACTAATCATGGCACATAACTGAAGGTCCTTCGATGATACCAAGGGAGACTTACCAAGAATCACCAACTGAATCGTGCATGACCCAACCAAACAGGATCTCCCTTATCAGTGAAATCCAATTGTCGTTCCCCCTCGATCTCCCAACATACGGCCATGAAACTCTGGTGTCTACTCGGCCTAAACAGAAATCCGTGACAGAGACTAATAATTCACCAAATTATTTGTCTATATAGAACACATCGTTCAAGCTCTGTGAATGATTGTGTAACAATTCCTTCTGCTCCTCCTCGGCGTCGCGTCGTGCATTTGCGACTGTTCTTCTATCTGTCAGTCTGTCTGTCTGGGCACCTGTGGACTAACAGAGATATTCCTATTGCACATGACCCCAACGACCTACGTGCCAAGGGGAAGATGCCCGGTGGGAGCGCGCCCCTTGTCATGGGCCCCGAAGAGGGGCCATGTTCAATCCATTCAAGGGGGGGGAGAGGTGCAGTACGGGTCCCCAAGTGCCCTCTAACCCCATGCATGACCCCAACGACCTACGTGCCAAGGGGAAGATGCCCGGTGGGAGCGCGCCCCTTGTCATGGGCCCCCAAGCGGGGCCATGTTCCATCCAATTCAGGGGGGGAATGGGTGCAGAACGGGCCCCCATGTGCCCTCTAACCCCATGCATGACCTCAACGTCCCACGTGCCAAGGGGAAGACGCCCGCTGGGAGCGCGCCCCTTGTCATGGGCCCCCAAGCGGGGCCATGTTCCATCCAATTCAGGGGGGGAATGGGTGCAGAACGGGCCCCCATGTGCCCTCTAATCCCATGCATGACCCCAACGCCCCACGTGCCAAGGGGAAGACGCCCGGTGGGAGCGCGCCCCTTGTCATGGGCCCCCAAGCGGGGCCATGTTCAATCCATTCCAGGGGGGGGGAGGGGTGTAGTACGGGCCCCCAAGTGCGCTCTAACCCCATGCATGACCCCAATGCCCCACGTGCCAGGGGGAAGACGCCCGTTGGGAGCGCGCCCCTTGTCATGGGCCCCCAACCGGGGCCATGTTCCATCCAATTCAGGGGGGGAATGGGCGCAGTACGGGCCCCCACGTGCCCTCTAATCCCATGCATGACCCCATTGCACCACGTGCCAAGGACACGACGAACCGAGGGAGCGCGCCCCCTGTCTTCGCACGACATCACTCAGATTGCATTCCATTACTTCTTTGCCTTGCCCTTGCCCTTGCCTTTACCGCCCCCTTTCTTGGGCGCCGGCGGTGCGGGGTTCAGAATTTGATCCAATGGAAAGTATGCGGCATCCGTTGTTGGCACAAACCCGGGGTTGGGCCAACATTGCATGCCCATGGACAATGGGACTTGGGAGCCTTGCGTGTATTATATATAATAAGTATGGACGTGGGATGAGAATTTGACTACTTGGGGTGGCTTGAGAGAAGGGGAGGGTTGCACATTGCAATGATTGGGTGCTAGATTTTTTTTTTCTGAGGCATGGCGGTCCCCCGCCCAAAGCATTGCATCAAAGCGGCCTAACCATGGGCAAAGTGAGCGTTCATGGTGAGCCGAAGTTCTCCGAAGGACAGCCGCGGGTATTTACAAACCAAGTCAGGGTGAAAAGACTGCATGAGCTGCACCATGGGCCTGAAAAGGTTAAAATACTAGTGGAGGCCACTTCGGTGAAAGATGCAAAGGGATATATAGCCTATACCAAGGCAAAAGGAAGAATCACAAAAAATGAACATTGAAAACTGGACCAGTGGATTGAGCGAAGAGAAGTGAGCAAGTGCAAAGGCAAAAAGAAAAACAGACTGGAACAATCTGGCTTGCCTGAAGTCAGTCTGGAGACCTGTAGCTGACCTGAGAATTACTAAAGTACAAAGCCCGTTCATTCTGCTCAAGTCTTGCGCTCTTGCCTAAATGGTTGTGAAAAAATAGAAAAGAAAAGTTCCAATTGATGGCTCAAACAAAAAAGACTCAATGGATCGGTAAGGTTTCCTGGTGCGCAGTGCTGTGCATGTAGTGGTGCAGTGTGGTGCAGTGTGGTGGCGGTGCTGTGTCCTACAGTGTAGGTGGGTGGTGGGTGAAGGCTGATGTGTTAGATGGCTGTTGGTTGCTCGCTGCTTGTTGGTGGATGTTGGCGGCTGGCTGCTCGCTACTCGCTACTGGCTGCTTGCTGCTAGTTGCTTGTTGACTAGTATATGCTACTGGTTGCTTGCTGTTGGTCGCTGGCTGCTAGATGTTGGTTGCCGCTGTAGCTTCTCGCTTGCTGCGGGCTGCTGTCTCGTGGCTGATCGCTGTTGGCTGACGGGTGCTGGAGATGATTGGGTGCTAGATGTAGCTTGGGAGGAGTGGACACCCCGAGACAAACGGGCAATACCGGAGGGTGGTGGAACCGGAAGGGAGGGTGTAAATGGGGAAGGGGTGGGCACCCTGCGAAGCATAACTACATCATCACTCCGCTCTTCGTGCATCGGTTGGTGAGCACAAGGCACTTGGGGGTAAGCGGGGACGAAGGGGGGTACAAAGGTGAGGGTGACGTACACTTGTGGTGGGGGTAGGTGGGGGGGTGGGACGTTGGGCTCTGCGGTGTTTTTCTTTTTTTTCTTTCCGCTGGTAGCCATCTCCGAAGCCTTTTGTTTTTGTGCTCTGGTGGGTGGCTTTGCTGGATTGTCCGCTTTAAGGTCACCCAATGGTTTCCTTTGCGTGTCAATCCACGTCCGCAAAGTAAATCTAGCATCTTCAAAGCGTTCTTGTGAAACAATCGCCACATCCACAAACTCCCTAGCCAAGGCACTCAATGGCAACCGGTTCCTTATTCTTTGGACCTCCCCTTGGCGCACCAATAGTGCCGCCTCCCCCTCCCCCTCGGGAACGATGCCTTCCACACTAGGTGCCTCCACGGGACAAGGACCAACACGCTCATGGTTGTGGTAAAGCTTCCCAACCACGTTCCGGGACATAAGCTCCAACTCCTCTTGCATAGGAGGCTCTTCCAAGAAATATTGGGAATGCACAAGGCCCAAGTGGAAATGCGAATGCGTCGTCGCGCAGTACCCGCCAAAAATGCCTACAAGGCATCCCAAGCATGGTAGGAAATGCACAAGTGCACACTAGGTCACGGTACAAGGTGTAGGTGCTAGATCCAAAGGAGGTCTGGACCGGCCCCGAAAGTTGAACATAGTGAGCTACATTGGTTCCTTTTCGAGAAACTTCAAAGATGGCTGCATTAGGCGCGGGGGTTGCCATTGTGGGGGGGAGATCCAACTCCAAAAGATCCTCCACCCTCCTTGTGGAGTCAGAACAGTTGTCAGAGGCGGGACGGGACAGGGCCTCGTATGCATTGTCAGGCAGCCTCTTCATGTCGTACCCAAAAGAAAGGACCATCTGATGGGCTGCCTCATCCCTCCCCCATGTGGTCAGCCGGTCCTTCATTGCCTCATACGGCATTAGAAAAATTTGCTGGGCTGTCTCATGGCGGGAGCGAAAGGAGCCTGTTGTCACACATGTGTCCAGATGCCCCCATTTCAAAATTATATCCGGGGCATGGGCCCGAGGATATCCGCAGATATCCGGGGCATATGACCCGGGATACAGCAGCGGTGCCATCCTGGGTCATATGCCCCGGATATCTGCTGATATCCCTGGGGCATGTAGCAAATCATGAAATTTGTAGATCAATCACCGCAAACAACAGAATCACCTAGGGTTGTGACCAATCAATGAAACCGCCTTTCCGAGGCGGTTCCAATGAGCCTATCAGCAACAATTTCCATTTTTTAACCGAAAAAATCGCTATTGTACCCAAAAGTAACCGTAGGTGTCAATGATGACATCGTTGTGACGTGAGGAATAATTTGATTCGGGCCCTGCGACGTAGAGACGTCAGGATAGCGTCCGGATGGCGTCAGGAGAGCGTCAGGATGGCGTCAGGATGGCGTCAGAATGGCGTTAGGATGGCGTCAGGATGGCGTCAGGATGCGTCAGGATTGCCGTCAGGATGCCGTCAGGGTGATGGGTAGTTTGGCGTCAGGATGGCGTCAGGTTGCGTCAGGATGCGTCAGGATGGCGTCAGGAAAACACCAGAATAGCATCAGGATGGCATCAGGGGGTGTCAGGGTGGCGTCAGGATGGCGTCAGGATGGCGTCAGGATATCATGGTGGCCTTGGGATGGCGTCAGGATAGCGTCAGGATAGCGTCAAGATAGCGTCAGGATGGCGCAACCAGGACCTGATGGCATCTCAGGGTGTCAATCGGGCCTCCAGGGTTAGGATAATTTAGCGTCAGGATGGCGTCAGGATGACGTCAAACGACGCGGGGCCCGAATCAATTCATAAAACATGTAATTTGCATTGAGGAAGAAATATAGGTAGAAAGAGTGGAATTGCGTCGTCGTTTTGTGGTTTGTGGTTCCAGTCAAAGCAGAGAAGAAACGGAAGGATAGGACACCTTCTCCATCCTCTCCGAAGATCGTCATTGATCTAACAGCGGAGGAGGAGTATGCCACCTTCCCGTTGACAAAATTGAGTGAGAAAGAACCTTCTATATATGTGCTCAACGAGAAAGAGAGCATTGTATATGAACGTGAGATGTACCATTCTCGTGCATGGGCTGCCCCAGCAACACCTCCCAAGGCCCCAGTAAGTCAAGATTTGTCCAATATTCCATCTCCTTTTGCCCAGGCTGCATTTGAAGAGCAACCCAAAAAAAAGGTGAAAAAGGAAGTGCAGGTGAAAAAGGAAATGCAATGTTACCGTTGTGATTATGCCATTAAGAAGAATGCAGTTGGTGGCCAACAATCGGTCACGTGTGACATTTGCCATGTTGTGTACCATATGTCTTGTGCCAAGCTCAGGTTTCCTCCGAAGTTTGGTTCCTGGGCCTGCGAATCTTGTGTCAGAGACATGATTGGCTCCCAATAGACCATCTATATGTGGCTATATTCCATGTTTGTAGAGAGCTTACTTGAAGCACCATGAGAGAAAGTGTGTCTCGGAATTGTTCCACTTGAAGTGTTGAGGCATCAAGGGCGAGGGAAGGGTTGCGCGCAAGGATCCCGGGTCATATGCCCCGGATATCTGCGGATATCCTCGGGCCCTAATGCCCCGGATATAAGAATTGGGCCTAATGACCCGGATATCTGCGCTATATCCCGGGGCATAGGCCCAATTTTTGTATAAGGTCTATCACAATGACCATGAGTGCGTCAAAAACGTCGTTCAACTTTTTTCGCTTGGTGAGGCGGCCCTCCTTTGCCTACCTATGGATGCCCTCTACCCGTTGTGTGGACACAATCCCCCGTGTGAACACATCCACCTGGAAACAGCATGCCCAGTGTCCCACCTTGTCCCCTCCCTACGTAGCACTCAAATATGTATGTCCACTTGAAAAGATTGGGTCGCCAAGAATCTCAACATTCCACATGTGCTCGAAGACAACTATGGAGACTTGGCGGTGTGCACGGGCCATGAGGCGGACCAATTTAGTGAAAGTGTCGTGGCCAAGAACGCCTTTCAGGTTTTTGGCCACGTTCTTGGCAATGTGCCAGTAACACCAGAAGTGCCGGGCATTGGGGAAAACGGTGGCAACGGCCGCCGAAGCCTTCATACATGCATCCGTGAATATGACCACGGGCGCGATGCCCGCGGCCGCCAACCAGTGGGTAAACTGGTACTCAAAGTCGCGAATTTTTTCTTCCACCACAATGGATTGGCCCATCAGCACTGATTGCCCATAGTTGTTGACCCCAACGAAGAGGCCAATGTTCAGGTTATACCTATTACTTTGATAGGTATTATCATGGAGGATTAGATATGGGAAGCGCCGGGCAATAGCAAATTGCTCGACGCTCATCCAGAAGACATGGGATAGTTTCCCAGTGTCATCCTTCACCACATGGGTGTACCACCCATGTTTGTCCCCCTTTTCCTCAAGGCGGTTGACCAACTCATGGGCATCCAGCGCCGAGGAGTACCCTTTCTCATCATAAATATTTTGCACTTGTTTTGCGGTGATCTCGACTCCGCGGCTCCGCATGAAATTTACCACGTTGCGGGGGGGCATGAAGGCTTGTCCCAAGCTCATGATTAAATCGGCATCCTCACGAGACAAATTCACCGGACCAAGGAATTTTTTTTGCTTGGCCGTTTGCGGTGGAGCATTATGGTCTAGGCGAAGTCCTTTGGGACTCACGGACCACACCTCACGCATGCCATCCATCCGGCGAGAAATGTACACATTGAAGGGACAACAATCCGCCTTTGACTCCGGTGCATATGTTGGCACCGTCCTACTATCCTCGGGAAGGACCCCGGATTGGGCTGTTTTTGGCGGCCTACTTTGTGGCAATAAAAATATGCTTGGCCTTTTTTTTTATCGCCACGACGACTGAGAACATAGCCGTTCTCATCCGCCCAATCGCCCATGCGGGCACAAACTTCTTGGTGACTAGAGCCGGCAAACGCATGCACAACCGGCTCCCAAGTGGCACCCATCTCCGGAAACTTCATGCTGGCAGCTTCCTCAGAATTATCTTCCTCATCGGAGCACGCTTCATATGGGTCTTCTTTGAGGACCTCCGACGGTGCCGGAGACAAGGAAAGGGGACTGTGGTTGAGCTCAGATGATGTGTCTGACATCTGTGTCTGAAAAATAGCAGAACAGATGCGCTTGATGCTGGCATTTATAAAAATATGCTGTTCAGTTGCAGCAATCAATTCAATCAGAAAGTCAATTCCTTTTTTTTTCCCATTTTCAGTTAATCCAAGCGCAGGCGCCAGATGTGGGCAGATCCTTTAAGCCGTAGTCCATTCCCGCACTTATGACGCCTGGTATGACGATCAGTAGCGCAATGTGTCTATGATGCACGTATGATATACGACGCTCCAGGCACGATGTACACACATTCTGATGCGCCTTCGCTCCCATTTTGCTCTTGCACGGCGCCCTCGCTGCTGCCTCCAAAAAACTACGGGACATCACTAGCACACCTGCAATACATGGGGACATGACAGGAGGGGCCATGTCGCGTCTCGTTGCTTCTGTAGTCAGGTGCAATTTTTGTGGATGTTCTTGACTGCTTGATGCAGTTGCCCAGGGTCATTTGGTGGGGCTCTGTCAGGCCGATGAAATGTAGGAAACCAAGGCCCATGGAATGAGGATGGACGCTTTAGGGTTGTACTGTAGTTATGTTATATGTTCACTTAAGGTTTGCATTGCAGTGTGACGCACCCATTCTGCAACCATTTCCCACTCTGTCTAGGTGTACAATGCCCTTCGGATCTGCAGCAGGCGCAAGCCTTTGGAACGATGAACCTCGAGCAGGCAATGACGGAGTTGTGTTGATGGGCACAGACGCTGCACTGCAGCCCGGTGAGACATGTCTGAGCGACCGCCCCAAACAGCACCCTTATAGCTGCGAAAATTGCACCAGAGGTTGGGAACCCAGGGGAGGCATGGCGATAATGGGCGATGTTGGGCGATGCAAGTAAGTATTGTAATGGTGTCTTTCTTACATCATTTTGATGTCGCATCAAACCTCACATGATCTTGCTTTCAACAACTTGACCAGCCGGCTCAGATGCTGATGAAGGCAGCTGAAGGTTATGTGTGTATTTCACCTGCAGCTTCTGGAGTGAAGGACAATGTTGGTCGAACCGCTGTCTGTGTGAGCACCACCAAGCTGCACACAGGGAGGCAAAACGCAATGGTGGCATTATTCATACTTCAAGGAGGTGCAGCTTTCACTGCTCCAGCTGGTGAAGGTTTGGTTGTTGGCAGCAAGTATCGTAATGGTTCCTTATATATCTTACATATCTTGGCTCTCGTCTTAAGTCAGCACAACTGTCTTGTACAGTACATGAACAACCGGAGAGAAGATCACAACACACTACCGCAGATGAACTACGGTCATGACTGATATTGTGTTACATACATGGTATCAGTTGAAGGTCCGGCTTTCTGAAGCTTTCTGTTGTCCAGTGTTTCTCCGGGTTTTTTTCTGATCGCCTCACACCTCTGTTTTAGATGGGAAACCACTGCTTTTGATGTAAGGTTCTTTCAACTAGATGGGAAACCACTGCTTTTGATGTCAATTTCTTTCAATCAACTCACTTTTTTAGATGGCAGGTCACTGCTTTCCATAACAAACTAGAAACTCAGTGCAATTCAATTGCCTGCACCAAGCATGAACTCCACGCAACCATATCAACTGATGAAATGTCCGTCCTGTGCACAGGGAATATACGAAGGAACAACACAGATGCCAAAATTCGTGAAGCTATTCAGAAAACCAGTTTTTTTTACTGCGCCCCTCGTTGATCCCTTGCGCTGATGGCGACAAGACATCTGTGCATGCACAATTTGCAGAATTCACTGATAAGACAAACAATTCTGTATTTTATTTTCAAAGATGATGCAAATTTCAATAGAGTCTGATCCCTGTCTGTGCGAAACGGATATTTGCGTCAGCTACACGTTGTGCCTCAGCGCCACACAGCTGAGAAATTCGTACGCAAGGATCTTTGAAAAGAAAAAAGACGCAAGTTGTTAACCCAAGGAAATACTAAAAAAGGGCTTCACGAGGGGCCATATCCATTTCCGTGTAGTGCTGACGGTTGAGTGCAGTGGTGCGTCCACTTGATTAGCGCATCAAAGACGAGAGAAGGAATTCATATCCCATGACGATTGTTGCGATAATCTTGGATGATATGTGCAATCAACAGCAACGCAATCTTAATGGGATGATTCTGTTAACACAATATGTACCTGATCATTTTTTCAGTAAAAAATAGCATGCATGCAATCAGGCTCATCAAACACATGCTTACAACTCACATATACCGACGGTACAGATTGTGTATGCTAGACCGTATGGCCCAGTTTTGTCAGACCTATGGCACACCTTAACTGATACCAATACTCCTACAAGTTCGTCACACCCTAACTGATACAGATACTGGTATGAGGAGATATCTGAGAACTACAACCTGTCAGCTCTCCAAAACGGCCAACAACCAACAGTTACGGGGTACTGAATCTCCAAGGGGCTACTGAATCTTTGAGGGTCCCTATCGCATTGACATGCCATTCAAGTATATGCATACAGATTCTGGTCAGCCAATCGCCGGACGGGGGGGGTTCGTGGGGCGTCCGTGGCCTGTGGGTGCGTGGGTTAGTTTGGTTTTGGGCAATTTGGCCCAAGGTGCCTACTCCCCCCAAGGGGCGGGCGGGTCTGGGTGGGTGGGTGGGCCTGACTCTCCCAAACTAACCGGGTAGCCAGGATGGACCAGACATTTTGCTGTATCCTGTGCAGGCTTCTGGTCCAGCGATGCTGCCAGAGGCCGCCCTTCACTTCAAGGAGGTCACGGTGCATCCCCCATGATGCATGCCCCTCTCTGCCCACTCCCTGTGCAGCAAAAAGGAGCCAGCACTAAGTTATGCCTGTTTGTCCTGCAGTTGTGTGTGGGTGACCCCAACAGATGCGTTGGTCGAGGCCGCATTCAATCGTCTTACCCAAATTCTGTCAGGGAGGCGCCTCTCTTTGCGCCCATCCCTTGTTGAACAGTTGCTCATTCTCGCACTGGATGCACAGAGCTGGGAGCAGTATGATTATACTGCAGTGTGTGAAATGATTAGGAAAAACGCTCGGCGCGCCAGGTTCTGGCTTGCGCGGGGCGACAAGGGTGTGACAGGGGACAAACGGAAGCAAAAGAAGGGTAAGAAGGGCAAAAAGAAGGCAAAATTTTCGGAGGAGGCAAGGGCTGTGCACAGTGACAGTGACAGTGATAGCTCAGCGTCCTCCTCCTCTAGTTCCTCCTCCTCCTCCTCTTCTGATTCTGATGCGTAGGGAGAACATGAACGGTCTGTGTTGTACCCATCAGTGACACTGTGATGCATTTGATTTGTGTTGCTGTTTTGTTGTGTTTATCATCCCACAGACCTTTTTTCCAAAAAAAACGATTTTTCAGGTTGTACACAGTACTGGAGCTTTGGGATGACAGTAGATGGGCCAGTGGTTCACACCGTGCATGCAAGTTGCATTGCTGTTTCTTGTGTTTCCAGGTGCAAAGACATTTCTTCGGATAAAAAAAAACTGATAAAAAAAACAGATGGCAGCCTGTACAAAGTACTTGAGCAGAGCGCTGCTGTAACAGCTGGTGGTCCAGTGGTAAAACCCTGTGCACAGTACTGGAGCTTTGGGATGACAGCAGATGGGCCAGTGGTTCACACCGTGCATGCAAGTTGTATTGCTGTTTCCTGTGGTTCCAGGTGCAAAGACATTTCTTCTGATAAAAAAACAGATGGCAGCCTGTACAAAGTACTTGAGCAGAGCGCTGCTGGAACGGCTGGTGGTCCAGTGGTAAAACCCTGGGCTGTTGTCTGGCAGGCGTGGTTTCAAACCCGGGGTCCGGCACTCTCAAATTTTAGGTCCCTGATGCTCTGTCAAAATTTTCAGTATGCAATTGACTGACATATGATGCAGGCTGAACTAACCCCCCCCCGGACTGGGGGACCCCCCCCCCTACTGGGGGAGTAGGGGGGGGTCTGGGTGGGTGGGTGGGTGGGTCAGCTTGGGTGGGTGGGTGGCTTGGCCAGTCCTGAGGCAGCCCCAAAATGACCCCCCCCCCCCCTCCAGTTGCTAAGCAAAGGTCTGTCACCGGCACCGATACAGATACTGGTATGAGGAGGTATCAGAGGGTGAAAAAATGCGTTTTGACGCTGGAAGGGTCAAGCACACCATGAGGAGGTTTTTGTTTTTGTTTTTTGTTTTTTTAGTGCTTTGTTTTTGGGTATCCCGGAGAATGCAGGGTGGATGTAGCAATCTGGCCACTTGTGGGTCCCCCAACTTTTTCACCCTATCAACCCATTGTAGAGCGGGCATCCGGCATTGGGCCAGCTGTGGCAAGCCACAATTCTAGCCCATACATTCAACAACTGGCACATGGTGCAGCACCACAATTTGGTAAAGTGACTCCCAATGTCATTGTAGATGGTCTTCGGCGTGCCAAATACCTTGGGCTAGTGGCCAATCCTCTAGCGGGCAACTGATCCCGAAGTTAGGCCCTTGCCCTGCGCCGGTCTCCAAGAGGTGTCCGCTCCGAGGTTTCCATTGTGGCGGTAGAGGCAGCCATATACCTCCTTGTTGTGTCGGACGGGGGGCATAGTGAACTTATCGGTGGCCATGCTCTCCATTGGGAACTCCGGCAAGGGGGTCCAATTGGCGTTGATGGCCTGAGATCGGTTTAGCGGCTTGACCGCCCGGCACACTTGGCACGCACCATAGACTCTTTTGAGTGCTTTGCACAACCCCGGGGGAAAACTTGAAGTGCTGCTTCATGTCCCAGCCCATCTTCTCCAGTCCCAGGTGCAAGAGTTGTCGGTCATGCCACTCTTCGACCATCTAGCCCATGCGTGCATCTGGAATGAGCAGCTGGTTGTAGAGGAATAGCTTTCGGTCATCCGACTCGGGCTTGGAGCTGGCCTCCCAATGGGTGGAGCGTAGTCCTCGTCCCACACTAGCACTTGCTGATATTTGATTATAAACCCATTATTCTCTTCACTGGGATGCAGCTGGTTGCTTGACCGTAATAAGGTTTGGAACCTGTTAGTTTTGAAACTAACCGCTTTAAAAGGATTATTTTTACAAAAATAACCGGTTTTGCTGATTAATAGATTTCAAAATAACCGGTTTTTCCGATCAATTGCCCTTTAGTCACCAAAATCTTGCCATCGGCAGAAGGGAGCCCATACAAGTTGGAGCACAGTGATCAAAACTACGTCAGAAGTTGTAATTCAGCATCGGCCATCGTTTATTACTACCAAAGCCTCTATTTAGTGCAACAAGCCGACAAAATGCACCGCCCAAAAGAACCCAAAAAATTTAGAACCATTCATTGGTTTCAATCAGGTTTCAAAATTACCGGTTGTGCCAATTGTTTTGAAAATAACCTACATTGTTGCCGATAACCGGTTTTTCCGATTATTTGGTACAACCGGTTCCGCCCCCTAGACCGTAAACAGACCGGGTGGGAAGGAATCCCCATTTCAGAAGCCAGCAAGATGCAATTGTTTGCCGTGTCCACCATGAGCACTGGGTTGGTCTTTGTGTCACTGATAAACCCGTAGTTCAGCCACATGAATGGATGTGTGTCCCCACACAGAGGAAAAGCGTCAGTAAGTCCCCAAACCCAAGTTTCAGACCGTTTGTGGAGGTTTGTTGTCCCATAAAGGGGTTTTTTAAGCTTCTTATGCATGATTTCATCCGTTTTCACACATTTTTAGCCATTTTTTGTTCATTTAACAGATCCACTCCTTTCTAGGTTGATTTGTCCCCGGTTCGACTTTTCATACATCTTGATGTGTGCGTTGACTTGGGTAGGAATTACCCGTGATTGCCTGGCAATAGTTGCCACCTATAGGAGTGCACATGTGTTCCACTAGGGTCTGTCCATCTATGATCTATCATATCATGTCCGTGCTTGTATGATATTGTCATGTCATGTATGTATTGCCATTCCATTCCCATATATGCATCCATGAGTATGCATGCCCTCCACTCACCATTGGCAGGAGCAACATTGCCCCACATTTGCCATATATCTCTCACATCAACAAGCCCCTATGGGAACGTCCGCACTGTGTGCTTGGGAACTGACTTTTCTTGTTTGTTGGCTGTGGCAATTGCCTCACCGATGCATTCATTCACGGGATATTTTTTTGGCTTCCTGAGGGCGACATACTGGTGGGTCAGTGGTGAAAAGGTTGCAAAGCACGGCACTGCAACCTGCAAATGTGGACCGAGGCACAAAGAAACGCTATAATGCACATGCGCTTGTTCAGTATAGTGCACACTGCCCTTGATGGGCACCAACATTTCAATGTTTAAAACAATTTCTTGCCTATTTCAGTGCCTTCTGCTTACGTATTGTGCAGTGCTCCGTTTTTGTTTTCACACGATTGTATCCGATTTTAAACTTGGTTTTTTTTTACACAAAATGTGCAATCAAGCTTTTGGACAAACAGTTGTATTTAAAAAAAGGTTGAAATATTTGGCTTCCTAAAAAGTAAAGTAGTGTTGCATCCTTACACAAAAGTTGCAGTGGCTTCTACAAAAAAGTTGAAACTTTTGGGTTGTTTTTTTTTGCAGTGTAAAATAGGTTTGCATATGTGCACAAATGCTGCAGTGGATCTTAGGGAAAAAGGTGAAACACTTGGTTTTTGTTTTTCCTTTCGGTGTAAAATAGGTTACACAACAATCACAATGCATTTTAAAAGAAAATAGAATAGTTTTTTTTTGTTCAGTTTTGCGCTCCACTTTCATAATTCAATCCGAAAATTGATCCATCCGTGCACGATCTTGCGAAGTCCGCTCACGGCGTTGCTTATCAGCGTCCGTCAACCACTCTTCAAGTCGCCCAAATCTGATATCCCACAATTTTCTCTCTTCGCCCAATTGCTTCGTTAGGATGCGTACTTGCGTCTCATATATTTCTCTCCCCATTTGATCAACCACTCTTGTGCGCCTCTTCACTCGCTGTGTTCGTTTGCTGCACCAATTGCTCCAACCCTCGCACTTTGGATTCCATAGCCACGTGCTTTTGTTGCAACAGTTGCCGATCGTGGTGTGTGGACTCTTTGACTTGTCCCACTCGCAGTGCAAGCCGTTCTTGTGTACGTTGGCCGTCCTCCATTTGGTGTTGCAAACGCTCTTGATCACCATGTGTGCTTGTCATGCCTTGTTTCATGGTGTCCTTCAATTGCATGATATCATTGTCTTGGCGTTCCATGGCACTCCTAAGCTCTTGTAGTTGGCCGGCGAGTCGTTTGCATTCTCCTTGTCCGGCCATGTCGGATTGTATTTCACGCATCTGTCTCTCAAGGCGCCGTGTATCTCCTTGATGCTCCCTTGATTGTTTGACATCTTCGTCGTGTTGATTCAAGGGCGTTTGAAGGTCTCGAATGTGTTCTTCCATCCGCTCATGATCAATTATTTTATCATGTTCGCTCTCCATTGGTTCTTGTTCCAATTTTTCAACACGTTGCACGAGCTTCCTATCCTCTTGATTCGGTGTCATGCGTTGTAACACATCTCCCATCACCTGGTTATGAATTTTCTTGGCTATTGCAGTCACGAGGCTCTTGGGCACATGCACAGTTGCATTTTCGGACCTTTCATATGCTTCATCTGCATCTTCGGTTTGTGAAACGCGGCGCTTTTTTGGTTTCTCAAAGCGCACCGAGTGGCCCTTTCCCCTTGGTGTGATACCCATTTTGAATAACGGTCGCCTTGTATCGCCAAACGACACCCGTCAATTTGATCGACTCCCGGATTTGTCAACGGAAGCCTGTTGAGTCGGCGTCACGTATTGGTTGTGTAGGGCTTCGAGTAGTGCCTCAATAGACGAATCAACTTGCCGACCTTTCTCCGTGACTACCTTCGTTGTAACCGATGCATCTTGGCAATCAATGGATTGTGAGGCTTGCTCGTCGTGATTTTCCACCGATTCGCTCATTGCACAAGAAATAGAAAGCAAGCACCCTTCTTCAAATGTCCAAAGCCTTGATAAACCCAAAGGGGACGTGTTTCGTCACACCGATAAGCACAAGATTGTCCCCGGTGTCTATTTGTGGTGGTGATATTGGTGAAGTGACACACACGCCCCACTTTTGCAAAATAAAATCCACCAAGGTTCCCGAATGCACCCAATGCACAATGGAGGTCACGAGGTATACCGCAAAGGCCAAATTCAAATCCACTTCTGAATTATTGATAACATTATGTCATCTTGTGCTTATCTACAAAGGAGGCAACACAAAGATAAGCACATTCCTACCAAAAAACGAAAGCATGAGAGCAAAATCAATACTCAATGCAACACAAAGCTACATAACAAATGATTCCAAAAAGGAATAAACTCAAAACAATATCAAAGCAAATTCAAGCAACAAAGTGAACCATCAAGACATGGAAGGATAGCAACACCAAAACACACAAAGAGGACAAGAGGAGAAGAGAAGCAAGCATTGTGATGACAACATGCCCCACATCACAATGCAACAAACATCCACGCAAACTACAATATGGGGATGCAAACTCCAAACAATTCATACATCTCAAAATGAATTTGGGGAGAGAAAGCCAAACATAACTCAAGCAAACATGACACATCAAAACCTCAATATCTCAAAGACCATGAACCCAAGCGGGGCCATGTTCCATCCAATTCAGGGGGGGAATGGGTGCAGAACGGGCCCCCATGTGCCCTCTAACCCCATGCATGACCTCAATGTCCCATGTGCCAAGGGGAAGACGCCCGGTGGGAGCGCGCCCCTTGTCATGGGCCCCCAAGCGGGGCCATGTTCCATCCAATTCAGGGGGGGAATGGGTGCAGTACGGGCTCCCATGTGCCCTCTAATCCCATGCATGACCCCAACGCCCCACGTGCCAAGGGGAAGACGCCCGGTGGGAGCGCGCCACTTGTCATGGGCCCCCAAGCGCGGCCATGTTCAATCCATTCCAGGGGGGGGAGGGGTGTAGTACGGGCCCCCAAGTGCCCTCTAACCCCGTGCATGACCCCAACGCCCCACGTGCCAGGGGGAAGACGCCCGTTGGGAGCGCGCCCCTTGTCATGGGCCCCCAAGCGGGGCCATGTTCCATCCAATTCAGGGGGGGAATGGGTGCAGTACGGGCCCCCACGTGCCCTCTAATCCCATGCATGACCCCATTGCACCACGTGCCAAGGACACGACGAACCGAGGGAGCGCGCCCCCTGTCTTCGCACCAAATCACTCAGATTGCATTCCATTACTTCTTTGCCCTGCCCTTTCCCTTGCCTTTACCGCCCCCTTTCTTGGGCGCCGGCGGTGCGGGGTTCAGAATTTGATCCAAGGAAAAGTATGCGGCATCCGTTGTTGGCACAAACCAGGGGGTTGGGCCAACATTGCATGCCCATGGACAATGGGACTTGGGAGCCTTGCGTGTATAAGTATGGATGTGGGATGAGAATTTGACTACTTGGGGTGGCTTGAGAGAAGGGGAGGGTTGCAAGTTGCAATGATTGGGTGCTAGATTTTTTTTTTTTGAGGCATGGCGGTCATCCGCCCAAAGCATTGCATCAAAGCGGCCTAACCATGGGCAAAGCGAGCGTTCATGGTGAGCTGAAGTACTCCGAAGGACAACCGCGGGTATGTACAAACCAAGTCAGGGTGAAAACACTGCATGAGCTGCACCATGGGCCTGAAAAGGTTAAAATACTAGTGGAGGCCACTGCGGTGAAAGATGCAAAGGGATATATAGCCTATACCAAGGCAAAAGGAAGAATCACAAAAAAAACATTGAAAACTGGACCAGTGGATTGAGCGAAGAGAAGTGAGGAGTGCAGGGGCAAAAAGAAAAAACAGACTGGAACAATCTGGCTTGCCTGAAGTCAGTCTGGAGACCTGTAGCTGACCTGAGAATTACTAAAGTACAAAGCCCGTTCATTCTGCTCAAGTCTTGCGCTCTTGCCTAAATGGTTGTGAAAAAATAGAAAAGAAAAGTTCCAATTGATGGCTCAAACAAAAAAGACTCAATGGATCGGTAAGGTTTCGTGGTGCGCAGTGTTGTGCATGTAGTGGTGCAGTGTGGTGCAGTGTGGTGGCGGTGCTGTGGCCTGGAGTGTAGGTGGGTGGTGGGTGAAGGCTGATGTGTTAGATGGCTGTTGGTTGCTGGCTGCTTGTTGGTGGATGTTGGCGGCTGGCTGCTGGCTGCTCGCTACTGGCTGCTTGCTGCTGGTTGCTTGTTGATTAGTATATGCTACTGGTTGCTTGCTGTTGGTCGCTAGCTGCTAGATGTTGGTTGCCGCTGTAGCTTCTCGCTTGCTGCGGGCTGCTGTCTGGTGGCTGATCGCTGTTGGCTGGCGGGTGATGGAGATGATTGGGTGCTAGATGTAGCTTGGGAGGAGTGGACACCCTGAGACCGGAGGATGGTGGAACCGAAAGGGAGGGTGTAAATGGGGAACGGGTGGGCACACTGCGAAGCATAACTACATCATCACTCCGCTCTTCGTGCATCGGTTGGTGAGCACAAGGCACTTGGGGGTAAGCGGGGACGAAGGGGGGTACAAAGGTGAGGGTGACGTACACTTGTGGTGGGGGTAGGTGGGGGGCTGGGACGTTGGGCTCTGCTGTGTTTTCCTTTTTTTTCTTTCCGCCGGTAGCCATCTCCGAAGCCTTTTGTTTTTGTGCTCTGGTGGGTGGCTTTGCTGGATTGTCCGCTTTAAGGTCACCCAATGGTTTCCTTTGCGTGTCAATCCACGTCCGCAAAGTAAATCTAGCATCTTCAAAGCGTTCTTGTGTGACAATCGCGACATCCACAAACATACTTGATATGCGGTGACGTTGGTGAGGTACATCTCATCTTCTCGGCGCATCCTTGCTGCCGGGCTTCTTGCGGTTGACCCAGGCTGCGTGTCACCCAGCTGTGCAGAAATGTGTGGCACGGCCCAGAAACAGAAAAAAAAATGTGAAACGAACGACATCGACGTGGGGGACATCGAAAGGCACAACACCTGTAGTCCACCCCATTGAACAATCACATACATGTCTGTTGTTTGATCTGGAACACGATGAACGCGTTGTGCTTCAGCGTGGCCGCGCTCCCCCAACTGCCCAGGTGGCCCCCCTTGGCGAGCCACTGCTTGTGGCTATCCGGGAAAAGCGGTGCGGGCATAAAGAAAGGGCTGAGGTACAGGAGGACGCGTAGCTCGCGCAAAACGTGGGTTCCGGCCTCCAGAAGCGTGATGTCGGTTACGTGCGGAACGCGGAACACGCCTTGCACGGATATGCGACACGAGTTATTCCAGTTCCAGAGGCACACCTAGAAGCGAACGCTTAGAACACGTAACACGCGTAACACGCGCGGCACACGGAGCACGAAAGCCAAGGTAGAGGCAACGGCACGATACGCTTCTCACATGGAAAACGGTGGAAATGAACAAAACGGATGCTTCCATGACGTCCGGCACGTTCGAAAACCCCCCGGAACAACAAAACTTTACGGATTCATTTTTGACGAACAAAAAACGTTGATTCCGTTCTGCGCGTGGTAGACAAAGGAATATGTTTGTATACATTCCTCGGTGCCAAGTGGTTGTTTGACGTGTGGAGGAGTGCATGGATGTTTTTGTAGTCTAGTGCGCATCGTATGTGTTCCATACCCCGTTTGTGTAGTGTGCGTGCGTTACACTTTGCTCCTGTCTGTCCAATATAACACAAACCGCTGGTTGTTGACCACAGAATATATATCCACGTACCCTCTTGGAACACGGATACCCTTGGTGTGACTTTGCGCATATGGTGTATCTTGCGCACCCATGAGTGAGGTGACAAATGCAGATTACGGTTCACCTCGTCCCATGATTTGCCCACGGTGGTCCATTGTTTGTGTGGTTGTGACCACCATTTTGGACGCTTATTCGCTTGTAACTTGCACTCCGGGTTGAGTGCCGCGTGTCGTGCACGGGCCTGGCTTGCTGCGAAAGCTACAAACGCCTGGCCTTGTGGTGGGGATGGGGTGGTAACTGATGACAGGTCCTGCCTGTGGACGTGTGCTCCAACTTGCTTAAGCTGTTGTCCGAGCGTGGCTACCACGCACGATGCATCAATGTGACGTGTTTGTCGCATGAGTTCGCTTTCGTATATCCATACCTGAACTCTGGAGTCATTGTCAGGCAAACGGATACGTGCAGCAGGGTGCAGGGCTGTTGCTTGGAACTCGGAACTTGCTGTGTGTAGTCGTGCGTGTCGCGCATGCGCTGTTTGTGTGAGCAGACGTATAGCCTCGTGTGCAGAGGTGGGGAGAATGAACACTCCTCGTATCGCATCAGTTTTACTGGCCAAGCCACAAAATTCGTGTATGTTTGTTACAGTAGACCCATGGTCGAATGAGGCATTGTGCCTTTGTGCGACATTGGTCTCGTGTGTGGCGGTCAGGATTTGACTGAGGACCAGGTCGCACATCGTTGGGGTGACAACCCATGACGTTCCTTCTTGGTTTGCATGTAACAGGCTAGTGTGTGTGATTGCACGAGTCCACTGTTGTGCATTGTCAACAGATAGCGCAGTGAAAAAATTGCAGTCTGTGGACATTGCATCTCTTCCAATGTGGCCTGATGTTCTAAACACGGTGAGTGTGTCAAACCAGGAGTGTGTGAGAGGGAAGGGGAAAGATGTGCAGTGTAATTTTGCAGATAGGGAGCACAGTACACTCTCAAGGAATTTTTGTATGTCATCCACGGCCACTTCTGTCCAAGTGAGTATGGACTCCATGTGTGCCCAATGTTCCCACATTCGAAGTAGCATTGAACACTGTTGCAGTCCATCATGCAGTCGGACATACGCAGGCTTGTTGTTATCGGCTAACGGCAATTTTCTGTGCACCTGCCATGATGGGAAGACTGGGAACAAAGGAAAGCAGTCCTCCTCAGCCCGCGTTGTCTGTGCTCGTTGCAATGCTTCAGCAATTTCTTGTCGTTCGACCAGCGCAATTTGGTATCTCTTCATCAGCTTTGTTCGGAACCATTGTTCAATAACAGGTTCACCGTCCTGTGGCAGTCCGAGTGCTTGCGCAATCAGCGCACAGTGTTTTGCTGCCTCGGCCCGGTAGTCCCACAAGCGTAATTGCGTCAGCTGTGCGTTTGAAACACAAATACGTCGCAGTTCCCAGAATTTCAGCTCCAACTGCTATTGGCGTCCTTGGCCGTTCTTCGTAAAAGCTTCATGTAGGTCCGCTGCAATTCGGGCCGCATGTTCCTCCGTCTGGTAGATCAGGTTGTGTGCTGTCCAGCCAGTAACCGCATTTTGGGTATACCGTGTGAAGTACAGGTTGCATCGGCCCATATCTCTTTTTTTCGTCTTTGTTACTTTCGCTGGCGCCGTGGACCAATGACCCCTGTTTCCTGTCACCACATAGTAGACAACGTCTTTTTGGGGCTTTTCCACCCAGTTCGTGAGGACTGCTTTTTCTGGTGGGCTCAGCGCATCGTCGATCACGTCCGTACCAGTGTATTCCTCCAATAAGTCCTCTTCATCCTCGTCCATTGTACCCTCGGACTCCCGGGATGCCTCCTGAGCTGGCTTAAGTTTGCGGTCTTTGGACTGTTGACTTGGCTTGCTAATGAGCTGGGCCAGGATCTGGTCCAGTTTCGAGTCCTGATTATCCAAACGTCCTGACAGTTTATCAATCCGCTTGTTTGTTTCCTCAATATCTTTCTTCCAGGGTGTGTCTGATGTAGATGGTACAGTAGGTGACGGTGCAGGTTGCTTCACAGTCGGCGTAGACGCAGTCACAGATGTGCCCTCATTGTAATAAGACGCAGCGCCCTGTTCTCCCTCGTGCCTCATGTTCTCCAAAACCGCCTTCGCTGCAGACATAGCTTCAGAAGTAGAAAATAGGAATCGTGCACCCTTGTCAACCGCCGTCACTGTCATGATGCAGGGTGCTATCGTATGCAGATACGTCAGTTCTGCATTGGTCGGTGACCGTGTCCACCCCGTGATATCCGCATGTGGCCCCACAGGGCGGGGCTTTTCGGTCGTCTCGTAGGTAAATGCCGCTGATGGCGGTGGCACTTGCGTCGCTGCAGCACTTGCAGAAGAGTTTACATGCACTCACTGTCGATATTGTTGACACAGTGGACGTGGAGTCATTTTTCTGTGCCCACTTCTCCTTCCGCTTCGTATCCGCTTGCTAGCTCGCTGCCTGCGCCTCGGGGTTTTCGTCCTCTGGGCATAGTTTCACTGTATGGCCCAGTTTTCCACAGTTCCAGCAACGCACCTTGCTCCAGCGCTCCTTGTCCTCCGCGGTTGATTTGGCGATCATGTTGGACAGGATCTCCTGTTTTCGCACCTTGGTCAGCAGTTCGGGGTGGAGCGTTGTACATTCCGCGGTAGTGTGGCTACACCACCCGTGGTGTGAACAGAGAAGCGCAGTGCTGAGAATAGGCGCAGATGTGGGTGCACACGATGATACATTGAACGCAGTAGACATGATATTCGTCGTGGTAGATGTAATTGGTATCGTTGATATCGTTGATGAGAGTTCGTATGTACTCGTTGGTAACGGTCAAATTGAATTTTCTTGGCTATGGCATTCACGAGGCTCTTGGGCACATGCACAGTTGCATTTTCGGACCTTTCATATGCTTCATCTCCATCTTCGGTTTGTGAAACGCGGCGCTTTTTTGGTTTCTCAAAGCGCACCGAGTGGTCCTTTCCCCTTGGTGTGATACCCATTTTGAATAACGGTCGCCTTGTATCGCCAAACGACACCCGTCGATTTGATCGACTCCCGGATTTGTCAACCGAAGCCTGTTGAGTCGGCGTCACGTATTGGTCGTGTAGGGCATCGAGTAGTGCCTCAATAGACGAATCAACTTGCCGACCTTTCTCCGTGACTACCTTCGTTGTAACCGATGCATCTTGACAATCAATGGATTGTGAGGCTTGCTCGTCGTGATATTCCACCGATTTGCTCATTGCAAAAGAAATAGAAAGCAAGCACCCCTCTTGAAATGTCCAAAGCCTTGATAAACCCAAAGGGGACGTGTCTCGTCACACCGATAAGCACAAGATGGTTATCTTGGTGTCTATTTGTGGTGGTGATATTGGTGAAGTGACACACACGCCCCACTTTTGCAAAGTAAAATCCACCAAGGTTCCCGAATGCACCCAATGCACAATGGAGGTCACGAGGTATACCGCAAAGGCCTAATTCAAATCCACTTCTGAATTATTGATAACATAATGTCATCTTGTGCTTATCTACAAAGGAGGCAACACAAAGATAAGCACATTCCTACCAAACACGAAAGCATGAGAGCAAAATCAATACTCAATTCAACACAAAGCTACATAACAAATGATTCCAAAAAGGAATAAACTCAAAACAATATCAAAGCAAATTCAAGCAACAAAGTAAACCATCAAGACATGAAAGGATACCAACACCAAAACACACAAAGGACAAGAGGAGAAGAGAAGCAAGCATTGTGATGACAACATGCCCCACATCACAATGCAACAAACATCCACGCAAACTACAATATGGGCTTGCAAACTCCAAACAATTCATACATCTCAAAATGAATTTGGGGAGAGAAAGCCAAACATAACTCAAGCAAACATGACACATCAAAACCTCAATATCTCAAAGACCATGAAGCCATCACCTCTATCTAAGATGATTACTACTCTAACGACTAATCATGGCACATAACTGAAGGTCCTTCGATGATACCAAGGGAGATTGACCAAGAATCACCAACGGAATCGTGCATGACCCAACCAAACAGGATCTCCCTTATCAGCGAAATCTAATTGTCGTTCCCCCTCGATCTCCCAACATACGGCCATGAAACTCTGGTGTCTACTCGGCCTAAACAGAAATCCGTGACAGAGACTAATAATTCACCAAATTATTTGTCTACATAGAACACATCGTTCAAGCTCTGTGAATGATTGTCTAACAATTCCTTCTGCTCCTCCTCGGCGCCGCGTCGTGCATTTGCGACTGTTCTTCTATCTGTCAGTCTGTCTGTCTGGGCGCCTGTGGACTAACAGAGATATTCCAGCCCTATTGCACATGACCCCAACGCCCCATGTGCCAAGGGGAAGATGCCCGGTGGGAGCGCGCCCCTTGTCATGGGCCCCCAAGAGGGGCCATGTTCAATCCATTCAAGGGGGGGGAGAGGTGCAGTACGGGTCCCCAAGTGCCCTCTAACCCCATGCATGACCCCAACGACCTACGTGCCAAGGGGAAGATGCCCGGTGGGAGCGCGCCCCTTGTCATGGGCCCCCAAGCGGGGCCATGTTCCATCCAATTCAGGGGGGGGATGGGTGCAGTACGGGCCCCCATGTGCCCTCTAACCCCATGCATGACCTCAACGTCCCACGTGCCAAGGGGAAGACGCCCGGTGGGAGCGCGCCCCTTGTCATGGGCCCCCAAGCGGGGCCATGTTCCATCCAATTCAGGGGGGGAATGGGTGCAGTACGGGCTCCCATGTGCCCTCTAATCCCATGCATGACCCCAACGCCCCACGTGCCAAGGGGAAGACGCCCGGTGGGAGCGCACCACTTGTCATGGGCCCCCAAGCGGGGCCATGTTCAATCCATTCCAGGGGGGGGAGGGGTGTAGTACGGGCCCCCAAGTGCCCTCTAACCCCGTGCATGACCCCAACGCCCCACGTGCCAGGGGGAAGACGCCCGTTGGGAGCGCGCCCCTTGTCATGGGCCCCCAAACGGGGCCATGTTCCATCCAATTCAGGGGGGGAATGGGTGCAGTACGGGCCCCCACGTGCCCTCTAATCCCATGCATGACCCCATTGCACCACGTGCCAAGGACACGACGAACCGAGGGAGCGCGCCCCCTGTCTTCGCACCAAATCACTCAGATTGCATTCCATTACTTCTTTGCCCTGCCCTTTCCCTTGCCTTTACCGCCCCCTTTCTTGGGCGCCGGCGGTGCGGGGTTCAGAATTTGATCCAAGGAAAAGTATGCGGCATCCGTTGTTGGCACAAACCAGGGGGTTGGGCCAACATTGCATGCCCATGGACAATGGGACTTGGGAGCTTTGCGTGTATAAGTATGGATGTGGGATGAGAATTTGACTACTTGGGGTGGCTTGAGAGAAGGGGAGGGTTGCAAGTTGCAATGATTGGGTGCTAGATTTTTTTTTTTGAGGCATGGCGGTCATCCGCCCAAAGCATTGCATCAAAGCGGCCTAACCATGGGCAAAGCGAGCGTTCATGGTGAGCTGAAGTTCTCCGAAGGACAACCGCGGGTATTTACAAACCAAGTCAGGGTGAAAACACTGCATGAGCTGCACCATGGGCCTGAAAAGGTTAAAATACTAGTGGAGGCCACTTCGGTGAAAGATGCAAAGGGATATATAGCCTATACCAAGGCAAAAGGAAGAATCACAAAAAAAACATTGAAAACTGGACCAGTGGATTGAGCGAAGAGAAGTGAGCAAGTGCAGGGGCAAAAAGAAAAAACAGACTGGAACAATCTGGCTTGCCTGAAGTCAGTCTGGAGACCTGTAGCTGACCTGAGAATTACTAAAGTACAAAGCCCGTTCATTCTGCTCAAGTCTTGCGCTCTTGCCTAAATGGTTGTGAAAAAATAGAAAAGAAAAGTTCCAATTGATGGCTCAAACAAAAAAGACTCAATGGATCGGTAAGGTTTCGTGGTGCGCAGTGTTGTGCATGTAGTGGTGTAGTGTGGTGCAGTGTGGTGGCGGTGCTGTGGCCTACAGTGTAGGTGGGTGGTGGGTGAAGGCTGATGTGTTAGATGGCTGTTGGTTGCTGGCTGCTTGTTGGTGGATGTTGGCGGCTGGCTGCTGGCTGCTCGCTACTGGCTGCTTGCTGCTGGTTGCTTGTTGATTAGTGTATGCTACTGGTTGCTTGCTGTTGGTCGCTAGCTGCTAGATGTTGGTTGCCGCTGTAGCTTCTCGCTTGCTGCGGGCTGCTGTCTGGTGGCTGATCGCTGTTGGCTGGCGGATGATGGAGATGATTGGGTGCTAGATGTAGCTTGGGAGGAGTGGACACCCTGAGACAAGCGGGCAATACCGGAGGGTGGTGGAACCGAAAGGGAGGGTGTAAATGGGGAAGGGGTGGGCACACTGTGAAGCATAACTACATCATCACTCCGCTCTTCGTGCATCGGTTGGTGAGCACAAGGCACTTGGGGGTAAGCGGGGACGAAGGGGGGTACAAAGGTGAGGGTGACGTACACTTGTGGTGGGGGTAGGTGGGGGGCTGGGACGTTGGGCTCTGCTGTGTTTTCCTTTTTTTTCTTTCCGCCGGTAGCCATCTCCGAAGCCTTTTGTTTTTGTGCTCTGGTGGGTGGCTTTGCTGGATTGTCCGCTTTAAGGTCATCCAATGGTTTCCTTTGCGTGTCACTCCACGTCCGCAAAGTAAATCTAGCATCTTCAAAGCGTTCTTGTGAAACAACCGCCACATCCACAAACATACTTGATATGCGGTGACGTTGGTGAGGTACATCTCATCTTCTCGGCGATCCTTGCTGCCGGGCTTCTTGCGGTTGACCCAGGCTGCGTGCCACCCAGCTGTGCAGAAATGTGTGGCACGGCCCAGAAACAGAAAAAAAAATGTGAAACGAACGACATCGACGTGGGGGACATCGAAGAGCAAAACACCTGTACTCCACCCCATTGAACAATCACATACATGTCTGTTGTTTGATCTGGAACACGATGAACGCGTTGTGCTTCAGCGTGGCCGCGCTCCCCCCAACTGCCCAGGTGGCCCCCCTTGGCGAGCCACTGCTTGTGGCTATCCGGGAAAAGCGGTTCGGGCATAAAGAAAGGGCTGAGGTACAGGAGGACGCGTAGCTCGCGCAAAACGTGGGTTCCGGCCTCCAGAAGCGTGATGTCGGTTACGTGCGGAACGCGGAACATGCCTTGCACGGATATGCGACACGAGTTATTCGAGTTCCAGAGGCACACCTAGAAGCGAACGCTTAGAACACGTAACACGCGTAACACGCGCGGCACACGGAGCACGAAAGCCAAGGTAGAGGCAACGGCACGATACGCTTCTCACATGGAAAACGGTGGAAATGAACAAAACGGATGCTTCCATGACGTCCGGCACGTTCGAAAACCCCCCGGAACAACAAAACTTTATGGACTCATTTTTGACGAACAAAAAACGTTGATTCCGTTCTGCGCGTGGTAGACAAAGGAATATGTTTGTATACATTCCTCGGTGCCAAGTGGTTGTTTGACGTGTGGAGGAGTGCATGGATGTTTTTGTAGTCTAGTGCGCATTGTATGTGTTCCATACCCCGTTTGTGTAGTGTGCGTGCGTTACACTTTGCTCCTGTCTGTCCAATATAACACAAACCGCTGGTTGTTGACCACAGAATATATATCCACGTACCCTCTTGGAACACGGATACCCTTGGTGTGACTTTGCGCATATGGTGTATCTTGCGCACCCATGAGTGAGGTGACAAATGCAGATTACGGTTCACCTCGTCCCATGATTTGCCAACGGTGGTCCATTGTTTGTGTGGTTGTGACCACCATTTTGGACGCTTATTCGCTTGTAACTTGCACTCCGGGTTGAGTGCCGCGTGTCGTGCACGGGCCTGGCATGCTGCGAAAGCTACAAACGCCTGGCCTTGTGGTGGGGATGGGGTGGTAACTGATGACAGGTCCTGCCTGTGGACGTGTGCTCCAACTTGCTTAAGCTGTTGTCCGCGCGTGGCTACCACGCACGATGCATCAATGGGACGTGTTTGTCGCATGAGTTCGCTTTCGTATATCCATACCTGAACTCTGGAGTCATTGTCAGGCAAACGGATACGTGCAGCAGGGTGCAGGGCTGTCGCTTGGAACTCGGAACTTGCTGTGTGTAGTTGTGCGTTTCGCGCATGCGCTGTTTGTGTGAGCAGACGTATAGCCTCGTGTGCAGAGGTGGGGAGAATGAACACTCCTCGTATCGCATCAGTTTTACTGGCCAAGCCACAAAATTCGTGTATGTTTGTTACAGTAGACCCATGGTCGAATGAGGCATTGTGCCTTTTATGCGACATTGGTCTCGTGTGTGGTGGTCAGGATTTGACTGAGGACCAGGTCGCACATCGTTGGGGTGACAACCCATGACGTTCCTTCTTGGTTTGCATGTAACAGGCTAGTGTGTGTGATTGCACGAGTCCACTGTTGTGCATTGTCAACAGATAGCGCAGTGAAAAAATTGCAGTCTGTGGACATTGCATCTCTTCCAATGTGGCCTGATGTTCTAAACAGGGTGAGTGTGTCAAACCAGGAGTGTGTCAGAGGGAAGGGGAAAGATGTGCAGTGTAATTTTGCAGATAGGGAGCACAGTACACTCTCAAGGAATTTTTGTATGTCATCCACGGCCACTTCTGTCCAAGTGAGTATGGACTCCATGTGTGCCCAATGTTCCCACATTCGAAGTAGCATTGAACACTGTTGCAGTCCATCATGCAGTCGGACATACGCAGGCTTGTTGTTATCAGCTAACAGCAATTTTCTGTGCACCTGCCATGATGGGAAGACTGGGAACAAAGGAAAGCAGTCCTCCTCAGCCCGCGTTGTCTGTGCTCGTTGCAATGCTTCAGCAATTTCTTGTCGTTCGACCAGCGCAATTTGGTATCTCTTCATCAGCTTTGTTCGGAGCCATTGTTCAATAACAGGTTCACCGTCCTGTGGCAGTCCGAGTGGTTGCGCAATCAGCGCACAGTGTTTTGCTGCCTCGGCCCGGTAGTCCCACAAGCGTCATTGCGTCAGCTGTGCGTTTGAAACACAAATACGTCGCAGTTCCCAGAATTTCAGCTCCAACTGCTATTGGCGTCCTTGGCCGTTCTTCGTAAAAGCTTCATGTAGGTCCGCTGCAATTCGGGCCGCATGTTCCTCCGTCTGGTAGATCAGGTTGTGTGCTGTCCAGCCAGTAACCGCATTTTGGGTATACCGTGTGAAGTACAGGTTGCATCGGCCCATATCTCTTTTTTTCGTCTTTGTTACTTTCGCTGGCGCCGTGGACCAATGACCCCTGTTTCCTGTCACCACATAGTAGACAACGTCTTTTTGGGGCTTTTCCACCCAGTTCGTGAGGACTGCTTTTTCTGGTGGGCTCAGCGCATCGTCGATCACGTCCGTACCAGTGTATTCCTCCAATAAGTCCTCTTCATCCTCGTCCATTGTACCCTCGGACTCCCGGGATGCCTCCTCAGCTGGCTTACGTTTGCGGTCTTTGGACTGTTGACTTGGCTTGCTAATGAGCTGGGCCAGGATCTGGTCCAGTTTCGAGTCCTGATTATCCAAACGTCCTGACAGTTTATCAATCCGCTTGTTTGTTTCCTCAATACCTTTCTTCCAGGGTGTGTCTGATGTAGATGGTACAGTAGGTGACGGTGCAGGTTGCTTCACAGTCGGCGTAGACGCAGTCACAGATGTGCCCTCATTGTAATAACACGCAGCGCCCTGTTCTCCCTCGTGCCTCATGTTCTCCGAAACCGCCTTCGCTGCAGACATAGCTTCAGAAGTAGAAAATAGGAATCGTGCACCCTTGTCAACCGCCGTCACTGTCATGATGCAGGGTGCTATCGTATGCAGATACGTCAGTTCTGCATTGGTCGGTGACCGTGTCCACCCCGTGATATCCGCATGTGGCCCCACAGGGCGGGGCTTTTCGGTCGTCTCGTAGGTAAATGCCGCTGATGGCGGTGGCACTTGCGTCGCTGCAGCACTTGCAGAAGAGTGTACATGCACTCACTGTCGATATTGTTGACACAGTGGACGTGGAGTCATTTTTCTGTGCCCACTTCTCCTTCCGCTTCGTATCCGCTTGCTAGCTCGCTGCCTGCGCCTCGGGGTTTTCGTCCTCTGGGCATAGTTTCACTGTATGGCCCAGTTTTCCACAGTTCCAGCAACGCACCTTGCTCCAGCGCTCCTTGTCCTCCGCGGTTGATTTGGCGATCATGTTGGACAGGATCTCCTGTTTTCGCACATTGGTCAGCAGTTCGGGGTGGAGCGTTGTACATTCCGCGGTAGTGTGGCTACACCACCCGTGGTGTGAACAGAGAAGCGCAGTGCTGAGAATAGGCGCAGATGTGGGTGCACACGATGATACATTGAACGCAGTAGACATGATATTCGTCGTGGTAGATGTAACTGGTATCGTTGGTATCGTTGATGAGAGTTCGTATGTACTCGTTGGTAACGGTCAAATTGAATTTTCTTGGCTATGGCATTCACGAGGCTCTTGGGCACATGCACAGTTGCATTTTCGGACCTTTCATATGCTTCATCTCCATCTTCGGTTTGTGAAACGCGGCGCTTTTTTGGTTTCTCAAAGCGCACCGAGTGGTCCTTTCCCCTTGGTGTGATACCCATTTTGAATAACGGTCGCCTTGTATCGCCAAACGACACCCGTCGATTTGATCGACTCCCGGATTTGTCAACCGAAGCGTGTTGAGTCGGCGTCACGTATTGGTCGTGTAGGGCATCGAGTAGTGCCTCAATAGACGAATCAAATTGCCGACCTTTCTCCGTGACTACCTTCGTTGTAACCGATGCATCTTGACAATCAATGGATTGTGAGGCTTGCTCGTCGTGATATTCCACCGATTCGCTCATTGCAAAAGAAATAGAAAGCAAGCACCCCTCTTGAAATGTCCAAAGCCTTGATAAACCCAAAGGGGACGTGTCTCGTCACACCGATAAGCACAAGATGGTTATCTTGACGTCTATTTGTGGTGGTGATATTGGTGAAGTGACACACACGCCCCACTTTTGCAAAGTAAAATCCACCAAGGTTCCCGAATGCACCCAATGCACAATGGAGGTCACGAGGTATACCGCAAAGGCCTAATTCAAATCCACTTCTGAATTATTGATAACATAATGTCATCTTGTGCTTATCTACAAAGGAGGCAACACAAAGATAAGCACATTCCTACCAAACACGAAAGCATGAGAGCAAAATCAATACTCAATTCAACACAAAGCTACATAACAAATGATTCCAAAAAGGAATAAACTCAAAACAATATCAAAGCAAATTCAAGCAACAAAGTAAACCATCAAGACATGAAAGGATACCAACACCAAAACACACAAAGGACAAGAGGAGAAGAGAAGCAAGCATTGTGATGACAACATGCCCCACATCACAATGCAACAAACATCCACGCAAACTACAATATGGGCTTGCAAACTCCAAACAATTCATACATCTCAAAATGAATTTGGGGAGAGAAAGCCAAACATAACTCAAGCAAACATCACACATCAAAACCTCAATATCTCAAAGACCATGAAGCCATCACCTCTATCTAAGATGATTACTACTCTAACGACTAATCATGGCACATAACTGAAGGTCCTTCGATGATACCAAGGGAGATTGACCAAGAATCACCAACGGAATCGTGCATGACCCAACCAAACAGGATCTCCCTTATCAGCGAAATCTAATTGTCGTTCCCCCTCGATCTCCCAACATACGGCCATGAAACTCTGGTGTCTACTCGGCCTAAACAGAAATCCGTGACAGAGACTAATAATTCACCAAATTATTTGTCTACATAGAACACATCGTTCAAGCTCTGTGAATGATTGTGTAACAATTCCTTCTGCTCCTCCTCGGCGTCGCGTCGTGCATTTGCGACTGTTCTTCTATCTGTCAGTCTGTCTGCCTGGGCGCCTGTGGACTAACAGAGATATTCCAGCCCTATTGCACATGACCCCAACGCCCCATGTGCCAAGGGGAAGATGCCCGGTGGGAGCGCGCCCCTTGTCATGGGCCCCCAAGAGGGGCCATGTTCAATCCATTCAAGGGGGGGGAGAGGTGCAGTACGGGTCCCCAAGTGCCCTCTAACCCCATGCATGACCCCAACGACCTACGTGCCAAGGGGAAGATGCCCGGTGGGAGCGCGCCCCTTGTCATGGGCCCCCAAGCGGGGCCATGTTGCATCCAATTCAGGGGGGGAATGGGTGCAGTACGGGCCCCCATGTGCCCTCTAACCCCATGCATGACCTCAACGTCCCACGTGCCAAGGGGAAGACGCCCGGTTGGAGCGCGCCCCTTGTCATGGGCCCCCAAGCGGGGCCATGTTCCATCCAATTCAGGGGGGGAATGGGTGCAGAACGGGCCCCCATGTGCCCTCTAATCCCATGCATGACCCCAACGCCCCACGTGCCAAGGGGAAGACGCCCGGTGGGAGCGCGCCACTTGTCATGGGCCCCCAAGCGGGGCCATGTTCAATCCATTCCAGGGGGGGGAGGGGTGTAGTACGGGCCCCCAAGTGCGCTCTAACCCCATGCATGACCCCAACGCCCCACGTGCCAGGGGGAAGACGCCCGTTGGGAGCGCTCCCCTTGTCATGGGCCCCCAAGCGGGGCCATGTTCCATCCAATTCAGGCGGGGAATGGGTGCAGTACGGGCCCCCATGTGCCCTCTAATCCCATGCATGACCCCATTGCACCACGTGCCAAGGACACGACGAACCGAGGGAGCGCGCCCCCTGTCTTCGCACGACATCACTCAGATTGCATTCCATTACTTCTTTGCCTTGCCCTTGCCCTTGCCTTTACCGCCCCCTTTCTTGGGCGCCGGCGGTGCGGGGTTCAGAATTTGATCCAATGGAAAGTATGCGGCATCCGTTGTTGGCACAAACCCGGGGTTGGGCCAACATTGCATGCCCATGGACAATGGGACTTGGGAGCCTTGCGTGTATTATATATAATAAGTATGGACGTGGGATGAGAATTTGACTACTTGGGGTGGCTTGAGAGAAGGGGAGGGTTGCACATTGCAATGATTGGGTGCTAGTTTTTTCTTTTTCTGAGGCATGGCGGTCCCCCGCCCAAAGCATTACATCAAAGCGGCCTAACCATGGGCAAAGTGAGCGTTCATGGTGAGCCGAAGTTCTCCGAAGGACAGCCGCGGGTATTTACAAACCAAGTCAGGGTGAAAACACTGCATGAGCTGCACCATGGGCCTGAAAAGGTTAAAATACTAGTGGAGGCCACTTCAGTGAAAGATGCAAAGGGATATATAGCCTATACAAAGGCAAAAGGAAGAATCACAAAAAAAACATTGAAAACTGGACCAGTGGATTGAGCGAAGAGAAGTGAGCAAGTGCAGGGGCAAAAAGAAAAAACACACTGGAACAATCTGGCTTGCCTGAAGTCAGTCTGGAGACCTGTAGCTGACCTGAGAATTACTAAAGTACAAAGCCCGTTCATTCTGCTCAAGTCTTGCGCTCTTGCCTAAATGGTTGTGAAAAAATAGAAAAGAAAAGTTCCAATTGATGGCTCAAACAAAAAAGACTCAATGGATCGGTAAGGTTTCGTGGTGCGCAGTGTTGTTCATGTAGTGGTGCAGTGTGGTGCAGTGTGGTGGCGGTGCTGTGTCCTACAGTGTAGGTTGGTGTCGGGTGAAGGCTGATGTGTTAGATGGCTGTTGGTTGCTGGCTGCTTGTTGGTGGATGTTGGCGGCTGGCTGCTCGCTACTCGCTACTGGCTGCTTGCTGCTGGTTGCTTGTTGACTAGTATATGCTACTGGTTGCTTGCTGTTGGTCGCTGGCTGCTAGATGTTGGTTGCCGCTGTAGCTTCTCGCTTGCTGCGGGCTGCTGTCTGGTGGCTGATCGCTGTTGGCTGACGGGTGGTGGAGATGATTGGGTGCTAGATGTAGCTTGGGAGGAGTGGACACCCCGAGACAAACGGGCAATACCGGAGGGTGGTGGAACCGGAAGGGAGGGTGTAAATGGGGAAGGGGTGGGCACCACTGCGAAGCATAACTACATCATCACTCCGCTCTTCGTGCATCGGTTGGTGAGCACAAGGCACTTGGGGGTAAGCGGGGACGAAGGGGGGTACAAAGGTGAGGGTGACGTACACTTGTGGTGGGGGTAGGTGGGGGGGTGGGACGTTGGGCTCTGCGGTGTTTTTCTTTTTTTTCTTTCTGCCGGAAGCCATCTCCGAAGCCTTTTGTTTTTGTGCTCTGGTGGGTGGCTTTGCTGGATTGTCCGCTTTAAGGTCACCCAATGGTTTCCTTTGCGTGTCAATCCACGTCCGCAAAGTAAATCTAGCATCTTCAAAGCGTTCTTGTGAAACAATCGCCACATCCACAAACTCCCTAGCCAAGGCACTCAATGGCAACCGGTTCCTTATTCTTTGGACCTCCCCTTGGCGCACCAATAGTGCCGCCTCCCCCTCCCCCTCGGGAACGATGCCTTCCACACTAGGTGCCTCCACGGGACAAGGACCAACACGCTCATGGTTGTGGTAAAGCTTCCCAACCACGTTCCGGGACATAAGCTCCAACTCCTCTTGCATAGGAGGGTCTTCCAAGAAATATTGGGAATGCACAAGGCCCAAGTGGAAAGCGGCGAATGCGTCGTCGCGCAGTACCCGCCAAAAATGCCTACAAGGCATCCCAAGCATGGTAGGAAATGCACAAGTGCACACTAGGTCACGGTACAAGGTGTAGGTGGTAGATCCAACGGAGGTCTGGACCGGCCCCGAAAGTTGAACATAGTGAGCTACATTGGTTCCTTTTCGAGAAACTTCAAAGATGGCTGCATTAGGCGCGGGGGTTGCCATTGTGGGGGGGAGATCCAACTCCAAAAGATCCTCCACCCTCCTTGTGGAGTCAGAACAGTTGTCAGAGGCGGGACGGGACAGGGCCTCGTATGCATTGTCAGGCAGCCTCTTCATGTCGTACCCAAAAGAAAGGACCATCTGATGGGCTGCCTCATCCCTCCCCCGTGTGGTCAGCCGGTCCTTCATTGCCTCATACGGCATTAGAAAAATTTGCTGGGCTGTCTCATGGCGGGAGCGAAAGGAGCCTGTTGTCACACATGTGTCCAGATGCCCCCATTTCAAAATTATATCCGGGGCATGGGCCCGAGGATATCCGCAGATATCCGGGGCATATGACCCGGGATACAGCAGCGGTGCCATCCTGGGTCATATGCCCCGGATATCTGCTGATATCCCTGGGGCATGTAGCAAATCATGAAATTTGTAGATTAATCACCGCAAACAACAGAATCACCTAGGGTTGTGACCAATCAATGAAACCGCCTTTCCGAGGCGGTTCCAATGAGCCTATCAGCAACAATTTCCATTTTTTAACCGAAAAAATCGCTATTGTACCCAAAAGTAACCGTAGGTGTCAATGATGACATCGTTGTGACGTGAGGAATAATTTGATTCGGGCCCTGCGACGTAGAGACGTCAGGATAGCGTCCGGATGGCGTCAGGAGAGCGTCAGGATGGCGTCAGGATGGCGTCAGAATGGCGTTAGGATGGCGTCAGGATGGCGTCAGGATGCGTCAGGATTGCCGTCAGGATGCCGTCAGGATGATGGGTAGTTTGGCGTCAGGATGGCGTCAGGTTGCGTCAGGATGCGTCAGGATGGCGTCAGGAAAACACCAGAATAGCATCAGGATGGCATCAGGGAGTGTCAGGGTGGCGTCAGGATGGCGTCAGGATGGCGTCAGGATATCATGGTGGCGTTAGGATGGCGTCAGGATAGCGTCAGGATAGCGTCAAGATAGCGTCAGGATGGCGCAACCAGGACCTGATGGCATCTCAGGGTGTCAATCGGGCCTCCAGGGTCAGGATAATTTAGCGTCAGGATGGCGTCAGGATGACGTCAAACGACGCGGGGCCCGAATCAATTCATAAAACATGTAATTTGCATTGAGGAAGAAATATAGGTAGAAAGAATGGAATTGCGTCGTCGTTTTGTGGTTTGTGGTTCCAGTCAAAGCAGAGAAGAAACGGAAGGATAGGACACCTTCTCCATCCTCTCCGAAGATCGTCATTGATCTAACAGCGGAGGAGGAGTATGCCACCTTCCCGTTGACACAATTGAGTGAGAAAGAACCCTCTATATATGTGCTCAATGAGAAAGAGAGCATTGTATATGAACGTGAGATGTACCGTTCTCGTGCATGGGCTGCCCCAGCAACACCTCCCAAGGCCCCAGTAAGTCAAGATTTGTCCAATATTCCATCTCCTTTTGCCCAGGCTGCATTTGAAGAGCAACCCAAACAAAAGGTGAAAAAGGAAGTGCAGGTGAAAAAGGAAATGCAATGTTACCGTTGTGATTATGCCATTAAGAAGAATGCAGTTGGTGGCCAACAATCGGTCACGTGTGACATTTGCCATGTTGTGTACCATATGTCTTGTGCCAAGCTCAGGTTTCCTCCGAAGTTTGGTTCCTGGGCCTGCGAATCTTGTGTCAGAGACATGATTGGCTCCCAATAGACCATCTATATGTGGCTATATTCCATGTTTGTAGAGAGCTTACTTGAAGCACCATGAGAGAAAGTGTGTCTCGGAATTGTTCCACTTGAAGTGTTGAGGCATCAAGGGCGAGGGAAGGGTTGCGCGCAAGGATCCCGGGTCATATGCCCCGGATATCTGCGGATATCCTCGGGCCCTAATGCCCCGGGTATAAGAATTGGGCCTAATGACCCGGATATCTGCGCTGTATCCCGGGGCATATGACCCGGATATCTCCCTACGGTCGATATCCGGGTCATATGCCCCGGGATACAGCGCAGATATCCGGGTCATAGGCCCAATTTTTGTATAAGGTCTCTCACAATGACCATGAGTGCGTCAAAAACGTCGTTCAACTTTTTTCGCTTGGTGAGGCGGCCCTCCTTTGCCTACCTATGGATGCCCTCTACCCGTTGTGTGGACACAATCCCCCGTGTGAACACATCCACCTGAAAACAGCATGCCCAGTGTCGCACCTTGTCCCCTCCCTACGTAGCACTCAAATATGTATGTCCACTTGAAAAGATTGGGTCGCCAAGAATCTCAACATTCCACATGTGCTCGAAGACAACTATGGAGACTTAACGGTGTGCACGGGCCATGAGGCGGACCAATTTAGTGAAAGTGTCGTGGCCAAGAACGCCTTTCAGGTTTTTGGCCACGTTCTTGGCAATGTGCCAGTAACACCAGAAGTGCCGGGCATTGGGGAAAACGGTGGCAACGGCCGCCGAAGCCTTCATACATGCATCCGTGAATATGACCACGGGCGCGATGCCCGCGGCCGCCAACCAGTGGGTAAACTGGTACTCAAAGTCGCGAATTTTTTCTGCCACCACAATGGATTCGCCCATCAGCACTGATTGCCCATAGTTGTTGACCCCAACGAAGAGGCCAATGTTCAGGTTATACCTATTACTTTGATAGGTATTATCATGGAGGATTAGATATGGGAAGCGCCGGGCAATAGCAAATTGGTCGACGCTCATCCAGAAGACATGGGATAGTTTCCTAGTGTCATCCTTCACCACATGGGTGTACCACCCATGTTTGTCCCCCTTTTCCTCAAGGCGGTTGACCAACTCATGGGCATCCAGCGCCGAGGAGTACCCTTTCTCATCATAAATATTTTGCACTTGTTTTGCGGTGATCTCGACTCCGCGGCTCCGCATGAAATTTACCACGTTGCGGGGGGGCATGAAGGCTTGTCCCAAGCTCATGATTAAATCGGCATCCTCACGGGACAAACTCACCGGACCAAGGAATTTTTTTTGCTTGGCCGCTTGCGGTGGAGCATTATGGTCTAGGCGAAGTCCTTTGGGACTCACGGACCACACCTCACGCATGCCATCCATCCGGCGAGAAATGTACACATTGAAGGGACAACAATCCGCCTTTGACTCCGGTGCATATGTTGGCACCGTCCTACTATCCTCGGGAAGGACCCCGGATTGGGCTGTTTTTGGCGGCCTACTTTGTGGCAATAAAAATATGCTTGGCCTTTTTTTTTATCGCCACGACGACTGAGAACATAGCCGTTCTCATCCGCCCAATCGCCCATGCGGGCACAAACTTCTTGGTGACTAGAGCCGGCAAACGCACGCACAACCGGCTCCCAAGTGGCACCCATCTCCGGAAACTTCATGCTGGCATCTTCCTCAGAATTATCTTCCTCATCGGAGCACGCTTCATATGGGTCTTCTTTGAGGACCTCCGACGGTGCCGGAGACAAGGAAAGGGGACTGTGGTTGAGCTCAGATGATGTGTCTGACATCTGTGTCTGAAAAATAGCAGAACAGATGCGCTTGATGCTGGCATTTATAAAAATATGCTGTTCAGTTGCAGCAATCAATTCAATCAGAAAGTCAATTCCTTTTTTTTCCCCATTTTCAGTTAATCCAAGCGCAGGCGCCAGATGTGGGCAGATCCTTTAAGCCGTAGTCCATTCTCGCACTTATGACGCCCGGTATGACGATCAGTAGCGCAATGTGTCTATGATGCACGTATGATATACGACGCTCCAGGCACGATGTACACACATTCTGATGCGCCTTCGCTCCCATTTTGCTCTTGCACGGCGCCCTCGCTGCTGCCTCCGAAAAACTACGGGACATCACTAGCACACCTGCAATACATGGGGACATGACAGGAGGGGCCATGTGGCGTCTCGTTGCTTCTGTAGTCAGGTGCAATTTTTGTGGATGTTCTTGAGTGCTTGATGCAGTTGCCCAGGGTCATTTGGTGGGGCTCTGTCAGGCCGATGAAATGTAGGAAACCAAGGCCCATGGAATGAGGATGGACGCTTTAGGGTTGTACTGTAGTTATGTTATATGTTCACTTAAGGTTTGCATTGCAGTGTGACGCACCCATTCTGCAACCATTTCCCACTCTGTCTAGGTGTACAATGCCCTTCGGATCTGCAGCAGGCGCAAGCCTTTGGAACGATGAACCTCGAGCAGGCAATGACGGAGTTGTGTTGATGGGCACAGACGCTGCACTGCAGCCCGGTGCGATCTGTTTGACCAAAGCCCCCAAACAGCACCGTTTTAGCTGCGAAAATTGCACCAGAGGTTGGGAACCCGAGGCACGCAGGGATGCTGGGCGATGCAAGTAAGTATTGTAATGGTGTCTTTATTACATCATTTTGATGTCGCATCAAACCTCACATGATCTTGCTTTCAACAACTTGACCAGCCGGCTCAGATGCTGATGAAGGCAGCTGAAGGTTATGTGTGTATTTCACCTGCAGCTTCTGGAGTGAAGGACATTGCTGGTCGAACCGCTGTCTGTGTGAGCACCACCAAGCTGCACACAGGGAGGCAAAACGCAATGGTGGCATTATTCATACTTCAAGGAGGTGCAGCTTTCACTGCTCCAGCTGGTGAAGGTTTGGTTGTTGGCAGCAAGTATCGTAATGGTTCCTTATATATCTTACATATCTTGGCTCTCGTCTTTGGTTGTTGGCAGCAAGTATCGTAATGGTTCCTTATATATCTTACATATCTTGGCTCCCTCTTAAGTCAGCACAACTGTCTTGTACAGTACATGAACAACCGGAGAGAAGATCACAACACACTAACGCAGATGAACTACGGTCATGACTGATATTGTGTTACATACATGGTATCAGTTGAAGGTCCGGCTTTCTGAAGTTTTCTGTTGTCCAGTGTTTCTCCGGGTTTTTTTCTGATCGCCTCACACCTCTGTTTTAGATGGGAAACCACTGCTTTTGATGTAAGGTTCTTTCAACTAGATGGGAAACCACTGCTTTTGATGTCAATTTCTTTCAATCAACTCACTTTTTTAGATGGCAGGTCACTGCTTTCCATAACAAACTAGAAACTCAGTGCAATTCAATTGCCTGCACCAAGCATGAACTCCACGCAACCATATCAACTGATGAAATGTCCGTCCTGTGCACAGGGAATATACGAAGGAACAACACAGATGCCAAAATTCGTGAAGCTATTCAGAAAACCAGTTTTTTTTACTGCGCCCCTCGTTGATCCCTTGCGCTGATGGCGACAAGACATCTGTGCATGCACAATTTGCAGAATTCACTGATAAGACAAACAATTCTGTATTTTATTTTCAAAGATGATGCAAATTTCAATAGAGTCTGATCCCTGTCTGTGCGAAAGGGATATTTGCGTCAGCTACACGTTGTGCCTCAGCGCCACACAGCTGAGAAATTCGTACGCAAGGATCTTTGAAAAGAAAAAAGACGCAAGTTGTTAACCCAAGGAAATACTAAAAAAGGGCTTCACGAGGGGCCATATCCATTTTGGTGTAGTGCTGACGGTTGAGTGCAGTGGTGCGTCCACTTGATTAGCGCATCAAAGACGAGAGAAGGAATTCATATCCCATGACGATTGTGGTGATAATCTTGGATGATATGTGCAATCAACAGCAACGCAATGTTTATGGGATGATTCTGTTAACACAATATGTACCTGATCATTTTTTCGCTAAAAAATAGCACGCATGCAATCAGGCTCATCAAACACATGCTTACAACTCACACATACCGACGGTACAGATTGTGTATGCTAGACCGTATGGCCCAGTTTTGTCAAACCTATGGCACACCTTAACTGATACCAATACTCGTACAAGTTCGTCACACCTTAACTGATACAGATACTGGTATGAGGAGATATCTGAGAACTACAACCTGTCAGCTCTCCAAAACGGCCAACAACCAACAGTTACGGGGTACTGAATCTCCAAGGGGCTACTGAATCTTTGAGGGTCCCTATCGCATTGACATGCCATTCAAGTATATGCATACAGATTCTGGTCAGCCAATCGCCGCTGTGTCAACGGGGTGGGTCACCGGCCAGACCTTTGCTTAAGGGTGGTCTCTGGACTGGGGGGGGGGGGGTTGGTGGGGCGTCCGTGGCCTGTGGGTGGGTGGGTTAGTTTGGTTTTGGGCAATTTGGCCCAAGGTGCCTACTCCCCCCCAGGGGGGCGGGCGGGTCTGGGTGGGTGGGTGGGCCTGACTCTCCCAAACTAACCGGGTAGCCAGGATGGACCAGACATTTTGCTGTATCCTGTGCAGGCTTCTGGTCCAGCGATGCTGCCAGAGGCCGCCCTTCACTTCAAGGAGGTCACGGTGCATCCCCCACGATGCATGCCCCTCTCTGCCCACTCCCTGTGCAGCAAAAAGGAGCCAGCACTAAGTTATGCCTGTTTGTCCTGCAGTTGTGTGTGGGTGACCCCAACAGATGCGGTGGTCGAGGCCGCATTCAATCGTCTTACCCAAATTCTGTCAGGGAGGCGCCTCTCTTTGCGCCCATCCCTTGTTGAACAGTTGCTCATTCTCGCACTGGATGCACAGAGCTGGGAGCAGTATGATTATACTGCAGTGTGTGAAATGATTAGGAAAAACGCTCGGCGCGCCAGGTTCTGGCTTGCGCGGGGCGACAAGGGTGTGACAGGGGACAAACGGAAGCAAAAGAAGGGTAAGAAGGGCAAAAAGAAGGCAAAATTTTCGGAGGAGGCAAGGGCTGTGCACAGTGACAGTGACAGTGATAGCTCAGCGTCCTCCTCCTCTAGTTCCTCCTCCTCCTCCTCTTCTGATTCTGATGCGTAGGGAGAACATGAACGGTCTGTGTTGTACCCATCAGTGACACTGTGATGCATTTGATTTGTGTTGCTGTTTTGTTGTGTTTATCATCGCACAGACGTTTTTTCCAAAAAAAACGAATTTTCGGGTTGTACACAGTACTGGAGCTTTGGGATGACAGTAGATGGGCCAGTGGTTCACACCGTGCATGCAAGTTGCATTGCTGTTTCTTGTGTTTCCAGGTGCAAAGACATTTCTTCGGATAAAAAAAAGCTGATAAAAAAAACAGATGGCAGCCTGTACAAAGTACTTGAGCAGAGCGCTGCTGTAACAGCTGGTGGTCCAGTGGTAAAACCCTGTGCACAGTACTGGAGCTTTGGGATGACAGCAGATGGGCCAGTGGTTCACACCGTGCATGCAAGTTGTATTGCTGTTTCCTGTGGTTCCAGGTGCAAAGACATTTCTTCTGATAAAAAAACAGATGGCAGCCTGTACAAAGTACTTGAGCAGAGCGCTGCTGGAACGGCTGGTGGTCCAGTGGTAAAACCCTGGGCTGTTGTCTGGCAGGCGTGGTTTCAAACCCGGGGTCCGGCACTCTCAAATTCTAGGTCCCTGATGCTCTGGCAAAATTTTCAGTATGCAATTGACTGACATATGATGCAGGCTGAACTAACCCCCCCCCGGACTGGGGGACCCCCCCCCTACTGGGGGAGTAGGGGGGGGTCTGGGTGGGTGGGTGGGTGGGTCAGCTTGGGTGGGTGGGTGGCTTGGCCAGTCCTGAGGCAGCCCCAAAATGACCCCCCCCCCCTCCAGTTGCTAAGCAAAGGTCTGTCACCGGCACCGATACATATACTGGTATGAGGAGGTATCAGAGGGTGAAAAAATGCGTTTTGACGCTGGAAGGGTCAAGCACACCATGAGGAGGTTTTTGTTTTTGTTTTTTGTTTTTTTAGTGCTTTGTTTTTGGGTATCCCGGAGAACGCAGGGTGGATGTAGCAATCTGGCCACTTGTGGGTCCCCCAACTTCTTCACCCTATCAACCCATTGTAGAGCGGGCATCCGGCATTGGGCCAGCTGTGGCAAGCCACAATTCTAGCCCATACATTCAACAACCGGCACATGGTGCAGCACCACAATTTGGTAAAGTGACTCCCAATGTCATTGTAGATGGTCTTCGGCGTGCCAAATACTGTGGGCTAGTGGCCAATCCTCTAGCGGGCAACTGATCCCGAAGTTAGGCCCTTGCCCTGCGCCGGTCTCCAAGAGGTGTCCGCTCCGAGGTTTCCATTGTGGCGGTAGAGGCAGCCATATACCTCCTTGTTGTGTCGGACGGGGGGCATAGTGAACTTATCGGTGGCCATGCTCTCCATTGGGAACTCCGGCAAGGGGGTCCAATTGGCGTTGATGGCCTGAGATCGGTTTAGCGGCTTGACCGCCCGGCACACTTGGCACGGACCATAGACTCTTTTGAGTGCTTTGCACAACCCCGGGGGAAAACTTGAAGTGCTGCTTCATGTCCCAGCCCATCTTCTCCAGTCCCGGGTGCAAGAGTTGTCGGTCATGCCATTCTTCGACCATCTAGCCCATGCGTGCATCTGGAATGAGCAGCTGGTTGTAGAGGAATAGCTTTCGGTCATCCGACTCGGGCTTGGAGCTGGCCTCCCAATTGGTGGAGCGTAGTCCTCGTCCCACACTAGCACTTGCTGATATTTGATTATAAACCCATTATTTTCTTCACTGGGATGCAGCTGGTTGCTTGACCGTAATAAGGTTTGGAACCTGTTAGTTTTGAAAATAACCGCTTTAAAAGGATTATTTTTACAAAAATAACCGGTTTTGCCGATTAATAGATTTCAAAATAACCGGTTTTTCCGATTAATTGCCCTTTAGTCACCAAAATCTTGCCATCGGCAGAAGAGAGCCCATACAAGTTGGAGCACAGTGATCAAAACTACGTCAGAAGTTGTAATTCAGCATCGGCCATCGTTTATTACTACCAAAGCCTCTATTTAGTGCAACAAGCCGACAAAATGCACCGCCCAAAAGAACCCAAAAAATTTAGAACCATTCATTGGTTTCAATCAGGTTTCAAAATTACCGGTTGTGCCAATTGTTTTGAAAATAACCTACATTGTTGCCGATAACCGGTTTTTCCGATTAATTGGTACAACCGGTTCCGCCCCCTAGACCATAAACAGACCGGGTGGGAAGGAATCCCCATTTCAGAAGCCAGCAAGATGCAATTGTTTGCCGCGTCCACCATGAGCACTGGGTTGGTCTTTGTGTCACTGATAAACCCGTAGTTCAGCCACATGAATGGATGTGTGTCCCCACAGAAAGAAAAAAAGCGTCAGTAAGTCCCCAAACCCAAGTTTCAGACCGTTTGTGGAGGTTTGTTGTTCCATAAAGGGGTTTTTTAAGCTTCTTATGCATGATTTCATCCGTTTTCACACATTTTTAGCCATTTTTTGTTCATTTAACAGATCCACTCCTTTCTAGGTTGATTTGTCCCCGGTTCGACTTTTCATACATCTTGATGTGTGGGTTGACTTGGGTAGGAATTACCCGTGATTGCTTGGCAATAGTTGCCACCTATAGGAGTGCACATGTGTTCCACTAGGGTCTGTCCATCTATGATCTATCATATCATGTCCGTGCTTGTATGATATTGTCATGTCATGTATGTATTGCCATTCCATTCCCATATATGCATCCATGAGTATGCATGCCCTCCACTCACCGTTGGCAGGAGCAACATTGCCCCACATTTGCCATATATCTCTCACATCAACAAGCCCCTATGGGAACGTCCGCACTGTGTGCTTGGGAACTGACTTTTCTTGTTTGTTGGCTGTGGCAATTGCCTCACCGATGCATTCATTCACGGGATATTTTTTTGGCTTCCTGAGGGCGACATACTGGTGGGTCAGTGGTGAAAAGGTTGCAAAGCACGGCACTGCAACCTGCAAATGTGGACCGAGGCACAAACAAACGCTATAATGCACATGCGCTTGTTCAGTATAGTGCACACTGCCCTTGATGGGCACGAACATTTCAATGTTTAAAACAATTTCTTGCCTATTTCAGTGCCTTCTGCTTACGTATTGTGCAGTGCTCCGTTTTTGTTTTCACACGATTGTATCCGATTTTAAACTTGGTTTTTTTTTTACACAAAATGTGCAATCAAGCTTTTGGACAAACAGTTGTATTTAAAAAAAGGTTGAAATATTTGGCCTCCTAAAAAGTAAAGTAGTGTTGCATCCTTACACAAAAGTTGCAGTGGCTTCTACAAAAAAGTTGAAACTTTTGGGTGTTTTTTTTTGCAGTGTAAAATAGGTTTGCATATGTGCACAAACGCTGCAGTGGATCTTAGGGAAAAAGGTGAAACACTTGGCTTGTGTTTTTCCTTTCGGTGTAAAATAGGTTACACAACAATCACATTGCATTTTAAAAGAAAATAGAATAGTTTTGTTTTTGTTCAGTTTTGCGCTCCACTTTCATAATTCAATCCGAAAATTGATCCATCCGTGCACGATCTTGCGAAGTCCGCTCACGGCGTTGCTTATCAGCGTCCGTCAACCACTCTTCAAGTCGCCCAAATCTGATATCCCACAATTTTCTCTCTTCGCCCAATTGCTTCGTTAGGATGCGTACTTGCGTCTCATATATTTCTCTCCCCATTTGATCAACCACTCTTGTGCGCCTCTTCACTCGCTGTGTTCGCTTGTTGCACCAATTGCTCCAACCCTCGCACTTTGGATTCCATAGCCACGTGCTTTTGTTGCAACAGTTGCCGATCGTGGTGTGTGGACTCTTTGACTTGTCCCACTCGCAGTGCAAGCCGTTCTTGTGTACGTTGGCCGTCCTCCATTTGGTGTTGCAAACGCTCTTGATCACCATGTGTGCTTGTCATGCCTTGTTTCATGGTGTCCTTCAATTGCATGATATCATTGTCTTGGCGTTCCATGGCACTCCTAAGCTCTTGTAGTTGGCCGGCGAGTCGTTTGCATTCTCCTTGTCCGGCCATGGCGGATTGTATTTCACGCATCTGTCTCTCAAGGCGCCGTGTATCTCCTTGATGCTCCCTTGATTGTTTGACATCTTCGTCGTGTTGATTCAAGGGCGTTTGAAGGTCTCAAATGTGTTCTTCCATCCGATCATGATCAATTATTTTATCATGTTCGCTCTCCATCGGTTCTTGTTCCAATTTTTCAACACGTTGCACGAGCTTCCTATCCTCTTGATTCGGTGTCATGCGTTGTAACACATCTCCCATCACCTGGTTATGAATTTTCTTGGCTATGGCAGTCACGAGGCTCTTGGGCACATGCACAGTTGCATTTTCGAACCTTTCATATGCTTCATCTGCATCTTCGGTTTGTGAAACGCGGCGCTTTTTTGGTTTCTCAAAGCGCACCGAGTGGTCCTTTCCCCTTGGTGTGATACCCATTTTGAATAACGGTCGCCTTGTATCGCCAAACGACACCCGTCGATTTGATCGACTCCCGGATTTGTCAACCGAAGCCTGTTGAGTCGGCGTCACGTATTGGTTGTGTAGGGCATCGAGTAGTGCCTCAATAGACGAATCAACTTGCCGACCTTTCTCCGTGACTACCTTCGTTGTAACCGATGCATCTTGACAATCAATGGATTGTGAGGCTTGCTCGTCGTGATTTTCCACCGATTCGCTCATTGCAAAAGAAATAGAAAGCAAGCACCCCTCTTGAAATGTCCAAAGCCTTGATAAACCCAAAGGGGACGTGTTTCATCACACCGATAAGCACAAGATTGTCCTCGGTGTCTATTTGTGGTGGTGATATTGGTGAAGTGACACACACGCCCCACTTTTGCAAAATAAAATCCACCAAGGTTCCCGAATGCACCCAATGCACAATGGAGGTCACGAGGTATACCGCAAAGGCCAAATTCAAATCCACTTCTGAATTATTGATAACATAATGTCATCTTGTGCTTATCTCCAAAGGAGGCAACACAAAGATAAGCACATTCCTACCAAAAAACGAAAGCATGAGAGCAAAATCAATACTCAATGCAACACAAAGCTACATAACAAATGATTCCAAAAAGGAATAAACTCAAAACAATATCAAAGCAAATTCAAGCAACAAAGTGAACCATCAAGACATGGAAGGATAGCAACACCAAAACACACAAAGAGGACAAGAGGAGAAGAGAAGCAAGCATTGTGATGACAACATGCCCCACATCACAATGCAACAAACATCCACGCAAACTACAATATGGGGATGCAAACTCCAAACAATTCATACATCTCAAAATGAATTTGGGGAGAGAAAGCCAAACATAACTCAAGCAAACATCACACATCAAAACCTCAATATCTCAAAGACCATGAAGCCATCACCTTTATCTAAGATGATTACTACTCTAACAACTAATCATGGCAGATAACTGAAGGTCCTTCGATGATACCAAGGGAGATTGACCAAGAATCACCAACGGAATCGTGCATGACCCAACCAAACAGGATCTCCCTTATCAGCGAAATCTAATTGTCGTTCCCCCTCGATCTCCCAACATACGGCCATGAAACTCTGGTGTCTACTCGGCCTAAACAGAAATCCGTGACAGAGACTAATAATTCACCAAATTATTTGTCTACATAGAACACATCGTTCACGCTCTGTGAATGATTGTGTAACAATTCCTTCTGCTCCTCCTCGGCGTCGCGTCGTGCATTTGCGACTGTTCTTCTATCTGTCAGTCTGTCTGTCTGGGCGCCTGTGGACTAACAGAGATATTCCAGCCCTATTGCACATGACCCCAACGCCCCATGTGCCAAGGGGAAGATGCCAGGTGGGAGCGCGCCCCTTGTCATGGACACCCAGGCGGGGCCATGTTCCATCCAATTCAGGGGGGGAATGGGTGCAGTACGGGCCCCCATGTGCCCTCTAACCCCATGCATGACCCCAATGTCCCATGTGCCAAGGGGAAGACGCCCGGTGGGAGCGCGCCCCTTGTCATGGGCCACCAAGCGGGGCCATGTTCCATCCAATTCAGGGGGGAAATGGGTGCAGTACGGGCTCCCATGTGCCCTCTAACCCCATGCATGACCGCAATGCCCCACGTGCCAAGGGGAAGACGCCCGGTGGGAGCGCGCCCCTTGTCATGGACCCCCAAGCGGGGCCATGTTCCATCCAATTCAGGGGGGGAATGGGTGCAGAACGGGCCCCCATGTGCCCTCTAACCCCATGCATGACCCCAATGTCCCATGTGCCAAGGGGAAGACGCCCGGTGGGAGCGCGCCCCTTGTCATGGGCCCCCAAGCGGGGCCATGTTCCATCCAATTCAGGGGGGGAATGGGTGCAGTACGGGCTCCCATGTGCCCTCTAATCCCATGCATGACCCCAACGCCCCACGTGCCAAGGGGAAGACGCCCGGTGGGAGCGCGCCCCTTGTCATGGGCCCCCAAGCGGGGCCATGTTCAATCCATTCCAGGGGGGGGAGGGGTGTAGTACGGGCCCCCAAGTGCCCTCTAACCCCGTGCATGACCCCAACGCCCCACGTTCCAGGGGGAAGACGCCCGTTGGGAGCGCGCCCCTTGTCATGGGCCCCCAAGCGGGGCCATGTTCCATCCAATTCAGGGGGGGAATGGGTGCAGTACGGGCCCCCACGTGCCCTCTAATCCCATGCATGACCCCACTGCACCACGTGCCAAGGACACGACGAACCGAGGGAGCGCGCCCCCTGTCTTCGCACGACATCACTCAGATTGCATTCCATTACTTCTTTGCCTTGCCCTTGCCCTTGCCTTTACCGCCCCCTTTCTTGGGCGCCGGCGGTGCGGGTTTCAGAATTTGATCCAAGGAAAAGTATGCGGCATTCGTTGTTGGCACAAACCAGGGGGTTGGGCCAACATTGCATGCCCATGGACAATGGGACTTGGGAGCCTTGCGTGTATAAGTATGGATGTGGGATGAGAATATGACTACTTGGGGTGGCTTGAGAGAAGGGGAGGGTTGCAAGTTGCAATGATTGGGTGCTAGATTTTTTTTTTTTTGAGGCATGGCGGTCATCCGCCCAAAGCATTGCATCAAAGCGGCCTAACCATGGGCAAAGCGAGCGTTCATGGTGAGCTGAAGTTCTCCGAAGGACAACCGCGGACATTTACAAACCAAGTCAGGGTGAAAACACTGCATGAGCTGCACCATGGGCCTGAAAAGGTTAAAATACTAGTGGAGGCCACTTCGGTGAAAGATGCAAAGGGATATATAGCCTATACCAAGGCAAAAGGAAGAATCACAAAAAAAACATTGAAAACTGGACCAGTGGATTGAGCGAAGAGAAGTGAGCAAGTGCAGGGGCAAAAAGAAAAAACAGACTGGAACAATCTGGCTTGCCTGAAGTCAGTCTGGAGACCTGTAGCTGACCTGAGAATTACTAAAGTACAAAGCCCGTTCATTCTGCTCAAGTCTTGCGCTCTTGCCTAAATGGTTGTGAAAAAATAGAAAAGAAAAGTTCCAATTGATGGCTCAAACAAAAAAGACTCAATGGATCGGTAAGGTTTCGTGGTGCGCAGTGTTGTGCATGTAGTGGTGCAGTGTGGTGCAGTGTGGTGGCGGTGCTGTGGCCTACAGTGTAGGTGGGTGGTGGGTGAAGGCTGATGTGTTAGATGGCTGTTGGTTGCTGGCTGCTTGTTGGTGGATGTTGGCGGCTGGCTGCTGGCTGCTCGCTACTGGCTGCTTGCTGCTGGTTGCTTGTTGATTAGTATATGCTACTGGTTGCTTGCTGTTGGTCGCTAGCTGCTAGATGTTGGTTGCCGCTGTAGCTTCTCGCTTGCTGCGGGCTGCTGTCTGGTGGCTGATCGCTGTTGGCTGGCGGGTGATGGAGATGATTGGGTGCTAGATGTAGCTTGGGAGGAGTGGACACCCTGAGACAAGCGGGCAATACCGGAGGGTGGTGGAACCGAAAGGGAGGGTGCAAATGGGGAAGGGGTGGGCACACTGTGAAGCATAACTACATCATCACTCCGCTCTTCGTGCATCGGTTGGTGAGCACAAGGCACTTGGGGGTAAGCGGGGACGAAGGGGGGTACAAAGGTGAGGGTGACGTACACTTGTGGTGGGGGTAGGTGGGGGGCTGGGACGTTGGGCTCTGCGGTGTTTTCCTTTTTTTTCTTTCCGCCGGTAGCCATCTCCGAAGCCTTTTGTTTTTGTGCTCTGGTGGGTGGCTTTGCTGGATTGTCCGCTTTAAGGTCACCCAATGGTTTCCTTTGCGTGTCAATCCACGTCCGCAAAGTAAATCTAGCATCTTCAAAGCGTTCTTGTGAAACAATCGCCACATCCACAAACTCCCTAGCCAAGGCACTCAATGGCAGCCGGTTCCTTATTCTTTGGACCTCCCCTTGGCGCACCAATAGTGCCGCCTCCCCCGCCCCCTCGGGAACGATGCCTTCCACACTAGGTGCCTCCACGGGACAAGGACCAACACGCTCATGGTTGTGGTAAAGCGTCCCAACCACGTTCCGGGACATAAGCTCCAACTCCTCTTGCATAGGAGGCTCTTCCAAGAAATATTGGGAATGCACAAGGCCCAAGTTGAAAGCGGCGAATGCGTCGTCGCGCAGTACCCGCCAAAAATGCCTACAGGGCATCCCAAGCATGGTAGGAAATGCACAAGTGCACACCAGGTCACGGTACAAGGTGTAGGTGGTAGATCCAACGGAGGTCTGGACCGGCCCCGAAAGTTGAACATAGTGAGCTACATTGGTTCCTTTTCGAGAAACTTCAAAGATGGCTGCATTACGCGCGGGGGTTGCCATTGTGGCGGGGAGATCCAACTCTAAAAGATCCTCCACCCTCCTTGTGGAGTCAGAACAGTTGTCAGAGGCGGGACGGGACAGGGCCTCATATGCATTGTCAGGCAGCCTCTTCATGTCGTACCCAAAAGAAAGGACCATCTGCTGGGCTGCCTCATCCCTCCCCCATGTAATCAGCCGGTCCTTCATTGCCTCATACGGCATTAGAAAAATTTGCTGGGCTGTCTCATGGCGGGAGCGAAAGGAGCCTCTTGTCACACATGTGCCCAGATGCCCCCATTTCAAAATTAGGTCCCTCACAATGACCATGAGTGCGTCAAAAACTTCGTTCAACTTTTTTCGCTTGGTGAGGCGGCCCTCCTTTGCCTACCTATGGATGCCCTCTATCCGTTCTGTGGACACAATCCCCCGTGTGAACACATCCACCTGAAAACAGCGTGCCCAGTGTCGCACCTTGTCCCTTCTCTACGTAGCACTCAAATATGTATGTCCACTTGAAAAGATTGGGTCGCTAAGAATCTCAACATTCCACATGTGCTCGAAGACAGTATGGAGACTTGGCGGTGTGCACGGCCCATGAGGCGGACCAATTTAGTGAAAGTGTCGTGGCCAAGAGCGCCTTTCAGGTTTTTTGCCACGTTCTTGGCAATGTGCCAGTAACACCAGAGGTGCCGGGCATTGGGGAAAACGGTGGCAACGGCCGCCGAAGCCTTCACACATGCATCCGTGAACATGACCGCGGGTGCGATGCCCGCGGCCGCCAACCAGTGGGTAAACTGGTACTCAAAGTCGCGAATTTTTTCTCCCACAACAATGGATTGGCCCATCAGCACTGATTGCCCATAGTTGTTGACCCCAACGAAGAGGCCAATGTTCAGGTTATACCTATTACTTTGATAGGTATTATCATGGAGGATTAGATATGGGAAGCGCCGGGCAATAGCAAATTGCTCGACGCTCATCCAGAAGACATGGGATAGTTTCCCAGTGTCATCCTTCACCACATGGGTGTACCACCCATGTTTGTCCCCCTTTTCCTCAAGGCGGTTGACCAACTCATGGGCATCCAGCGCCGAGGAGTACCCTTTCTCATCATAAATATTTTGCACTTGTTTTGCGGTGATCTCGACTCCGCGGCTCCGCATGAAATTTACCACGTTGCGGGGGGGCATGAAGGCTTGTCCCAAGCTCATGATTCAATCGGCATCCTCACGGGACAAATTCACCGGACCAAGGAATTTTTTTTGCTTGGCCGTTTGCGGTGGAGCATTATGGTCTAGGCGAAGTCCTTTGGGACTCACGGACCACACCTCACGCATGCCATCCATCCGGCGAGAAATGTACACATTGAAGGGACAACAATCCGCCTCTGACTCCGGTGCATATGTTCGCACCGTCCTACTATCCTCGGGAAGGACCCCGGATTGGGCTGTTTTTGGCGGCCTACTTTGTGGCAATAAAAATATGCTTGGCCTTTTTTTTTATCGCCACGACGACTGAGAACATAGCCGTTCTCATCCGCCCAATCGCCCATGCGGGCACAAACTTCTTGGTGACTAGAGCCGGCAAACGCATGCACAACCGGCTCCCAAGTGGCACCCATCTCCGGAAACTTCATGCTGGCATCTTCCTCAGAATTATCTTCCTCATCGGAGCACGCTTCATATGGGTCTTCTTTGAGGACCTCCGACGGTGCCGGAGACAAGGAAAGGGGACTGTGGTTGAGCTCAGATGATGTGTCTGACATCTGTGTCTGAAAAATAGCAGAACAGATGCGCTTGATGCTGGCATTTATAAAAATATGCTGTTCAGTTGCAGCAATCAATTCAATCAGAAAGTCAATTCCTTTTTTTTTCCTATTTTCAGTTAATCCAAGCGCAGGCGCCAGATGTGGGATCCTTTAAGCCGTAGTCCATTCCCGCACTTATGACGCCCGGTATGACGATCAGTGGCGCAATGTGTCTATGATGCACATATGATATACGACGCTCCACGCACAATGTACACACATTCTGATGCGCCTTCGCTCCCATTTCGCTCTTGCACGGCGCCCTCGCTGCTGCCTCCGAAAAACTACGGGACATCACTAGCACACCTGCAATACATGGGGACATGACAGGAGGGGCCATGTCGCGTCGCGTTGCTTCTGTAGTCAGGTGCAATTTTTGTGGATGTTCTTGAGTGCTTGATGCAGTTGCCCAGGGTCATTTGGTGGGGCTCTGTCACGGCCGATGAAATGTAGGAAACCAAGGCCCATGGAATGAGGATGGACGCTTCAGGGTTGTACTGTAGTTATGTGATATGTTCACTTAAAGTTTGCATTGCAGTGTGACGCACCCATTCTGCAACCATTTCCCACTCTGTCTAGGTGTACAATGCCCTTCGGATCTGCAACAGGCGCAAGCCTTTGGAACGATGAACCTCGAGCAGGCAATGACGGAGTTGTGTTGATGGGCACAGACGCTGGACCTAGAAGAAACACTGCACGGACACTGCAGTCCGGTTGGAGCTGTTTGGCTAAACACCCCAAACAGCACCGTTTTAGCTGCAAAAATTGCCCAAGAGGTTACAGCAAGGTGGGAACGGGCAACCGTTGGCAATGCAAGTAAGTAATGTAATGGTGTCTTTCTTACATCATTTTGATGTCGCATCAAACCTCACATGATCTTGCTTTCAACAACTTGACCAGCCGGCTCAGATGCTGATGAAGGCAGAAGGCTGAAGGTTATGTGTGTATTTCACCTGCAGCTTCTGGAGTGAAGGACATTGCTGGTCGAACCGCTGTCTGTGTGAGCACCACCATCCTGCACACAGGGAGGCAAAACGCCATGGTAGCATTATTCATACTTCAAGGAGGTGCAGCTTTCACTGCTCCAGCTGGTGAAGGTTTGGTTGTTGGCAGCAAGTATCGTAATGGTTCCTTATATATCTTACATATCTTGGCCCTCGTCTTAAGTCAGCACAAATGTCTTGTACAGTACATGAACAACCGGAGAGAAGACATGTGTGCACAGACAATTTGCAGAATTCACTGATAAGACAAACAATTCTGTATTTTATTTTCAAAGATGATGCAAATTTCAATAGAGTCTGATCCCTGTCTGTGCGAAACGGATATTTGCGTCAGCTACACGTTGTGCCTCAGCGCCACACAGCTGAGAAATTTGTACGCAAGGATCTTTGAAAAGAAAAAAGACGCAAGTTGTTAACCCAAGGAAATACTAAAAAAGGGCTTCACGAGGGGCCATATCCATTTCCGTGTAGTGCTGACGGTTGAGTGCAGTGGTGCGTCCACTTGATTAGCGCATCAAAGACGAGAGAAGGAATTCATATCCCATGACGATTGTGGCGATAATCTTGGATGATATGTGCAATCAAAAGCAACGCAATGTTTATGGGATGATTCTGTTAACACAATATGTACCTGATCATTTTTTCAGTACAAAATAGCATGCATGCAATCAGGCTCATCAAACACATGCTTACAACTCACACATACCGACGGTACAGATTGTGTATGCTAGACCGTATGGCCCAGTTTTGTCAAACCTATGGCACACCTTAACTGATACCAATACTCGTACAAGTTCGTCACACCTTAACTGATACAGATACTGGTATGAGGAGATATCTGAGAACTACAACCTGTCAGCTCTCCAAAACGGCCAACAACCAACAGTTACGGGGTACTGAATCTCCAAGGGGCTACTGAATCTTTGAGGGTCCCTATCGCATTGACATGCCATTCAAGTATATGCATACAGATTCTGGTCAGCCAATCGCCGCTGTGGCAACGGGGTGTGTCACCGGCACCGTCACCGGCCGACTCCCCCGCCCTCCCCCCCCCCTGCCCCCTCCCTGGAAAGTTGGAAGGTGCCTGACCATGGGCGCCCAAGGCGCCTGAAGCAGATTATGCTTGAGCTATTTGAGGGTGAAAAAATGGGTTTTCACCCCATGTGTCTATACTCAAAATACTCAGTGTTTTAGGGAGAACTCAACAATGGATGAAAACCGAATTGGACCAAATATCAATACCACCCCTATCTAGCCCAATAGGGGAGGTGGCGTGTCATGGCCTAGAGTAGCACTCAGGACCATGCCCTACCCTGATATAACCTTGGTTGGACTTGGAGTCGAATGGGTTTAGAGGTATGCCCCATGAGTTTGAACTCATAACATGCCAAAAACTGCCAATTCACACCATATTGGCCATATATCAAATATATGCTCAAAATTGATGTTACCACTTATACGAAGGCTCAAAGTATGCATGGAATCGAAGTCTAGTATTCATGGAGGATAGAGAGGCTCAAAGTATTTTTTGGGCATGGCGGTCCCCCGCCGAAGACAATGCACTGAAGCGGCCTGACCACGGGCATAGCATGCGTTCATGGCGAGCCGAAGTTCACCGACGGACAGCTGCAGGTATTTACAGACTTACTTAGGGTGAAAACACTGCAAAATTATGCACCAGAGGCCTGAAGTGAGTCCTGGGGCCTGCAGATGCTATGGCAGTGATGTAGGCTCAAAGTATGCATGGAATCGAAGTCTAGTATTCATGGAGGATAGAGACCAAAGGTCAATGCCCATGTACATCCCCACTTTACCCTCGAAACCCCTTCGGATATGGGCGCCATGCACTGCCCAAGTCAGCCCATGGTCTTGAGACCAATTCTTGTAATCCTTCGTGCGCCAAGCCAAATGGAGTACGCGATCCGGCATATGGTGGTGTTCAACTCCAAAGCATGTGCCAACATATGAACAACATACCATGGTTCGACTCCCCATGGGCTTCTTGCTGTTTGCCGACCAGGTAAGTACACAAAACGCAAAAATGAGCAAAAATTGAGGTCAAAAACATGAAAATATGACCAAGTACAAAGTTGTCCTGATAGTATATCTCTATGCTCACCCATAATATCCGCTCATGGTTCAATACACAAATGATTGGAACCATTTGCGACCAATTCCCCCACTTGGATCCCCAATCAGGCGCATGGAGATACCTTCGCCACTCATATCTACATGCCCCATGAAAATGGGAGTGCACTCATGGATCTCTTTGCCAAACATACCATGAGCAATACATACGCGGTACACTTAGTCTAGCGCTTTGAATTCCACAATTGGGACATGGGCAAAGCCCTTGTCACGTGTGGCTCCCCATCTCTTCGGCCACACGAAGATATATAACATGGGCGTGAGCATATCAAGACATATACTACCAATATCACACATAGCCCTTAAAATTGGCTCCCACCATGGTATGCCTTGCCCCTCCATGGTCATAACTTTGGGTTAAATGGACGTGAGAACCTAAGGAAAGATGCTATGCCACCGCAAGACTCATGCGCTACACTCGAAAGTCATAATATCAAGTCCGGACACATGGTCAACAAGTTATAAACAAGTTTCTACCATGTTGACCATGATCCTATGATGCAACGAGTGTGTGTGACGACCTAAGGTGTTGGACCCTACTAAAAATAAGTTGAGACTAAGGCGCTTGCAACCCAACCTTTCTTATTCTCTTTCGTCACACTCGCGCGTAGATATGGCCCTTCAAAGTGGTCCCACGATTCACTTTTGTTTCCCTTATATCTCCAAGTCAAATGGGTGGCAAGTATAAGGGAAACCTGATTTGGGCATAGGGAAAGGAGTATGACCACTCGAAGAAGACCAAATCAAGTGCGGCGATGTCGAAGTCGAAAATCCGATTTCGACATCGCGAAAAATTCAGATTAAAATCTCGAGTGCATATTTAGAAAATTGCGAGAGCAACGAACCCTTTACTGATGAAATCTGACCCTTCATCGGGGTTTCCGCCAAAATATCTGGAAATAACAGTTAACCAATCGGTTACCACAAAATCGCGAGCCAACTGACAGTTGCCGATACATTGACCATCAGAACGGAAGGCGGAAAAATTACAGAAACATTATGATAAAAAACCCTGTTGATTCCTAATATTCTGATATATGAATCTCAGCTGGCGGCGCCTCGGTACTGAATATGGCCGCTCATAGCCGGAATGGCCAAACCTATCACACTATCACATCGGGTTAGGTCAGGTGGATGGGAGAGTATGATATCAGCCAATGGCGGCTTGCCGGCACATAGATACACACCCCAAGTGACCCAAAGATGGCCACGGGGGTCCAAACCGGCTTCACCTTGGTGGGGGCAGTTGGCGGCGATATGGCCCGGGCGGCCACATTTATGGCATTTGAGGGCTTCAGGGCACTCTCTGCTGAAGTGCCCAGGTTTCCCGCAGGTGTGGCAGTTGGTTCCCCGAGACTGTCTGGAGGTATTGCTCCCCCGCGAATTTGAGTGGCACCGGTCTCTGGGCCCCTCTCCGCGCTGGTCGGGCCTGGCGGAGCGTTGTCTGTGGTCCTGTCTCGGCGTGGATGGCGTGTCCGATTTTCGTTGGGGATGCTGCCGCGGGTTATCTCTGCCCTTGCCCTTGTCCGCAACGCCTCTGCCCAATGCGCCTTTGCCATCCCCTTTGGCTCCTTTGCCGCCCTTGGGGCCCCGTTGGGTTGAGCCCGGCTGTGCCGGATCATCCCGTCGTCCTCCGCCAGCCCCTCTCTTCAATTCAGGAATGAGCATGAAGCATGTCTCCCGGAGGTGACCATATTCTTCGCAATGGGTGCAGAACTTTTCGTTTTTTCGGCCTCCCTGGTCCTTGTGTTGGATGGCCTTCACGTCTGCCTCATCATCTACCCATCGTTCATCGCCGTCGAGACACCATTCTGCCTCCGTTTCCCAGGCCACTTCTGCTTCATCGTCTGCCGTTTGCACATTGCGCACATGTGCATCCTGTCGCTGTGCATAAAACTCAGCATAATTGTATCCTTTGTGGACCTGCGTCGCCGCATTTGCCCGGAGGTGATCCATGATAACAAGGTACAGCTCGATGTATGTGTATGCCATGCCTGTTTCTGACATTTTGTTGATGCATTTTGTCGCATGCGCGCCCATCCTGCTGTGGCACCATATTCTTCATGGTGCAGCATGACACCCATCAGTTGACGGTGAGCCCGCGCATGCGGTACTCCTCCAGCCACCTCTGCACCCCTCTGCAGCCAGTCATTGAACCAGCCAGCCATGGGATCAGGGTCGAGCCGTCGAGGTAGCCGTGCCGACGTCCAGTATGCCTCAGCATGGCCCGGGTCCTGCTCACTGTACCCGGCTTCACAGATAAGCTGATATAGCTCGTGGAATGTCAGTCCGGATGCCTGCTGGCGGTCAGTCCACTTCTTTTGTCGGTACTGGCCCCTTTCTGGCATGGCTGCCACCAGGGCTCGCACTTGCATTTTAGTTGTGAGATGTATCCCCAACTCGCTATACCACAAGCGGAAGAGCTTATCCCACTCCGGGAATTCCGCCAGCTTCCCATTCCAACAGGGCATCTGCAGTTTGTCCTCCAGTGACGCAAATGCTCTGGATCCCATCAATTCTCTCATGGACTGTTTCCAATTTCTTTTGAACGCCCGCCGTTGTTCACGTGAGGCCTTTTGAAGAGATAATTCTGCTAGCCTGCGGGGCATGACTTCATTGAAAGCCCATGCAATGGGTATCCCTGTAGGTTTTATGGGCCGTCGCAGAGAAGTTCGCGGTGGCCTCGGTGCCTTGTATGGGTCCAAGTACCCACATTTGTTGTAGCACCATGCCTGCTGCTCCCATGCCAGCCCGCCACTGGAGCCATACCCGCCCAGATCAGGCCCTTCTGACCGGCGCCTGTCGTTCCGGCGTCTGTGATGCCCTCGTTTGCGTCCATCGCGTCGGTGACCATGTGCCGATGACCCACTGTCAGTTTCTGTGTCACCATCATCCCATCGTCCTCTCCGACGATCGTCCTTACTGCTGTCCGAAGAGCTGGAGTCCTCAGAATCATGTGGGTCTCGGCCTCCTCCACGTCCAGAACGACCCTCGTATCGTCGCTGCCCAGGGTGTTCCCACTCGTCCGAGTCGCCGTGTCCATGCCCTCCGCGCTGTGTGCGATGACTGTGACGTCGTGAGGAGGGTCGTGATTTCTTGTACCCCCTGTAACGTGTGTGATCCACTGTACGGCCCCTATCGGGGCCCTCGCCCTCCATACCGCGATTCCTTGTCCGTCGTGTCGTCGTGCTCCGCTGTGACGGCCCGCGCCTTGCACTGGAACAACCTGCATGCACTGGGCGGAGGGTCCTTGCTGCTTAGGTGTTTCGGCGGCACCGCCCAGACTTTGTCACAGCTGGGCCGTCTCCCAGATCCATCACTGTCACTCTCCTGCTCTGCGGTTGATAAACTTGAAATGTACGCGTATCTTCCATTTGCCGTACCCGTCGGCGCAATTGTCGCAGTGCCTCCTGCAACTTCTGGACGTCCCATGACTAACGTATTCCGTGGACTCGCCCCGATCGGTCCTGCAGCTCCTCAGCCAGTCCTGCGTGCACTTCCTTCACACGCTGTTCGACATACCGGTGCATATCTTGTTGCGCCTGTTCTTGTATGTCACTGCCTTGGCTTTCAACCTCTGTCATGATCTTTTTCAGGTCTTGCTCACGCTGACGTCGTTGCGCAGTTGTGGCGGCACTGATCTGGTTGTCCACGTATTCAGTGACTTGCCCGACACCCTCACGCACCTCGTCCTTCAGTGCGTGTTCCATTTCTTGTACCGCCGCAATCTGCTCCCCCAGGGCCCTGTAGGTCGATTGCTACTCCTGTCTGCAATTTCTGCATTTGCCAATCAGCATGCTGTTGAATTTCCCGTATTTCACCCTGAAATGCCGTCCATGGGTCCCGCACCCCGATCTTTCGCTCTAGCGCCCTCTCGGAGTCGGCCAGTTGTTTTTGGACCCCAGTAGTCAGCGTATCAGCGTGTGCCTGGATGTCCCGCTGCAAGGTATCTTATAACCTTCGACCTGTTTCTGTCACTTGTTGATCAACATATGTTTTCAACTCGGCTGTTTGCGTGGATTCAGTCACCCGCATCTCTGCGATCTGGTTGCTCAGATGTTGCACTGCACGTTCCCACTGACCCTTTGTGCCGCGGGAGTCGTCAGCCCCGTGTGCTGTGTGCTCCTTCATCTCTCGCAATGTCGTGAGCTCCATCTGCAACTCCCGCCGGATCTCTTTACACGTGGTGACGTGTCCCAATGCATTTTGTACTTCTTCCTGTGTGTTGGCGCATGTTGTTTCCCACTCACGGGCACACCGCTTCACCTGCTTATCCATGTTCGCTGCGCTCCTGGTGCATGCCTCCACGCTCACCTTGGTCTGCGCCGCCAACTCCTCTCGTGCTCGCACACCATGCTGTATATCGTCATTAATTTGTCGCTGTAGTTGTTCCACTTTCTTGGCCACTTGGGTGCATGCATCCAGTTTGATCTCTATCATGCGCTCCACGTCCATGGACCGTTCTTGTGGCATATGACCAACAGCAAGTGTGGGCAAATCAGTTTTGCGCTCCACTTTCATAATCCAATCCGAAAATAGATCCATCCGTGCACTATCTTGCGAAGTCTGCTCACGGCGTTGCTTATCAGCGTCCATCAACCACTCTTCAAGTCGCCCAAATCTGATATCCCACCATTTTCTCTCTTCGCCCAATTGCTCCGTTAGGATGCGTACTTGCGTCTCATATATTTCTCTCCCCATTTGATCAACCCGTTTGGTCAATGCTTGACCACTCTTGTGCGCCTCTTCACTCGCTGTGTTCGCTTGCTGCACCAATTGCTCCAACCCTCGCACTTTGGATTCCATAGCCACGTGTTTTGGTTGCAACAGTTGCCGATCGTGGTGTATGGACTCTTTGACTTGTCCCACTCGCAGTGCAAGCCGTTCTTGTGTATGTTGGCCATCCTCCATTTGGTGTTGCAAACGCTCTTGATCACCATGTGTGCTCGTCATGCCTTGTTTCATGGTGTCCTTCAATTGCATGATATCATTGTCTTGGCGTTCCATGGCACTCCTAAGCTCTTGTAGTTGGCCGGCGAGTCGTTTGCATTCTCCTTGTCCGGCCATGTCGGATTGTATTTCACGCATCTGTCTCTCAAGGCGCCGTGTATCTCCTTGATGCTCCCTTGATTGTTTGACATCTTCGTCGTGTTGATTCAAGCGCGTTTGAAGGTCTCAAATGTGTTCTTCCATCCGCTCATGATCAATTATTTTATCATGTTCGCTCTCCATCGGTTCTTGTTCCAATTTTTCAACACGTTGCACGAGCTTCCTATACTCTTGATTCGGTGTCATGCGTTGTAACACATCTCCCATCACCTGGTTATGAAAAAAAGACAAGATGGGGGTATTCCTGCTACACACTGACCACGTCGTCAGGTGGACTTTGAGACAGAGGCAGAGCAAACAGGCAGAGCCAGATGCCACAAATATTTTCTGTAGTGCAGTGTATGGTAGCAAGATACAGACACGCAGTGTGCTCGTCACTTCACTGGGTTACGCATCCCTTTACCCACTTTATCCATTGGACCTGTACACTGTTGGTTCACATGTTCACCGGTGGGGCTGTGGGGGGGGGGGGGGGGCTGTTGTTTGTTCCTCGCTAGAACTGTCCGACCACTCGTCCATCATTTCCCTGATATTTCTGTCGTGGAACCATTGCTGTGCTGCCACTGAATTAATATGGAATATGCCTGACATCCACATTTCCATTGGTGGTGGTGCCACGTCCTTGTAGAAAAAATGGTGGTCAAACCGGTACTTCCGGTATACCCATTGGTCCCATTGGCTCATTGAGTCATACCTCATTGCTTCAAATCCGGAAAACCCTAATATTATCGACTTTCACGGTTCGATTTCATCCTGCCACCACCTATTGACCGTGTCCACATGTTGTTGGGACACCTTGGGGCCACGGGGGACATCTGTGGTCATTCGTACCTCTTGTACGCTCTCTACTTCACATGTTGCATCCATGGTTCCCCCGCTCTCGGGCTCGCACTGCACCTGCTCCAGCTCTGGTGGTGGCTCCAGACTGTCTGGTGTTATGCTCTGTGATTCCGATGGTAGATCTGGGTCTGAGAGTGGTTCGGTGAACTGTGGATCCGCTGGTTCAATCTGTGACGTAAACAGCCGGGCACGGTCAGGGAGGTCAGTTTCGGGCATCCTTGGGCTGTGAGGCTTGTGCCGTGGCTGTACCTTGGTTCTTGCCGTAGCCAGTGTGCTGTCTGGCTTTCTCTGATGCAGATTTTTCATTGCCGCTTGGAACAAAACATTATGTACAGGTGGTGGCGACAGGACGGCGGGGTTGGGCAGGGTGTTCAGGAAGACCGGGGGGCTCAGTGTGGTTGAGGCGTGTGTTGGGGTTGATTGTGTGGGATGCATCAGTGATACAGTGCGTGGCTGTTTGAGGACCATGTTCAGCTGGGCACGAATGCCCCATTTCTCGCTGCAACACACAATTGGGTTTTTCCACCATGACACTGGGTACTGTTTCACATTCAGTGAACGAACCAGGTCGCTCAGGTTTGACAACACAGCATGCTTGTTGAGGCGGAAATGTTGTGATTGTTTCACCGCATTAGGCACCGCTGACATTAGCATTCGTGGTGTGTTTGGTGCCCACGGGTCAAGCCAACTGGACAGTGGGGCTGGGCTCTTGCAGCCCGCGTTATGTATGGACGATTTCCAGGCAATTGGTGCCCAGTCATGGTCTTCCGTTGTGAGCCTGCTGGTGAGGAAATGTACAGTAAGTCCAGCTTGTTCAAACTGCACACCCAGCCCATATATAGCAGACAAATGGCAGATGAGTTTCTCAGTGACCATATCCTGGAACTTCAGTGGGTCGGCTTGTACTTCACCCAGGCATTCTCGTGCAAACTGTGACATAGATACACCACGTTTCTTCAAATGTACGAACCTCCGGAAGGCACGTGTTTTGGAGAAAACACGGATGATCCACTCGGGAGTGATCAGGAACAGAAAATTGTCGCGGTACCGTAACGGCGGTAGCGCCTTGCAATAAGGGGAAGGACGGCGGGCTTCTCGCCACATACAATATATTGACGCCAGCTGTGCGCTCAAACTGCCGCCCTGAGGCACCCCAGTGAGCTGATGGAACACACTGCTCGCGCCTACAAACATGCAGTCCACCAGCAGACTGAAAGATACATAGTGGAGCACGTCGTGCACGGTGTATACATCGTAAAACTCGCGGGACTTGAAACCTACACAGTCACGTTTCCTATTGCCGTCTTTGGATATCGAAAAAAGCAGACCGTTCCGACGGTGGCCCTTCGAAGCAATTGCCTCCAAACAGTACTCTAGTGCAGTTGCAATGGCGTCACGCGGTATTGACATAAACATTTCTTTGAGGTCCAACTCCAACCAATAGCCCTGGGGTTTACCTTTGATTGTGCGGACCCATGGCAAAACATCATTCATTGAAATTATTTCCATGCTCCGTAGTGCCGTCGCTGCCTGAGACCACACCACACTCACGACCCTACCCATACGCTTGTTTGCACCTCGGAAAGGGTGTTTGGCATGTGTAACTACCTCACGGAGCTTGAACTGATCGTGATATACCTCGGACTTGAACTTCTGCAGGTCATAGCACCCTGGTACAGGGAAATGCTTCGCTTCAGTGGGAGACGGTACATCAGCAGGTGTATCAAATTTTTGGTATTTTTCAGCAAATGACGACGGGGACAAAGATAACAGTGGCCGCTGCGGGTTCAGGCATTTATCCCACAGGCTTCTGAAATCACGTGACATGTCTGAGTACTTCTCCCTCAGCTCAGTGAGTCGCTGCGCAGTGTCAGACCGGTACAGGGGGTTGGTTTTCCACTGCAGTGTTCGCTGTTTGATGTGTGTTGTGAACGCGTGTGCTGCGCTGTGCATGAGGTGCGTGTACAGGACGAACTGGGCCGCCAGTTGTGTTGATGCTCTGAAAACTTCATTTTTTCGTGGGTCACTGAGGAAGCACTCAACCCACAGGGACACAGCCAATGCATTGCATGCGATCCACGGACAGTGGTTCGCTTTGTCATACACCCCTGCCCTGAAACCGTGTTTTTTGAGCGCGCGTGCAGCATGTTTCAGTGGTTTTTTTTGTACACGGTGGTCAGCGTTGCGCGACCTGTCGACCAATTGGTCTACACAGGTGTCTGTCAGTGTACCAGCAAACTTAGACAACACTGATCCTGGTATGTCAAACGATGTCAGCGGTTTTACAGCGTTGTACAGACCAGCAAAAATTGATGATGATGTGGTTCGCCAATCAGGTAGACTTGCATTTTTCATATTTTGATGCCAGACTGACATGTCTGGTATCACATCAGTTAAACCAGGATACTGCACAGTAAAATCACGAATATACACGTGGCCTCTAGATCTAGGGAGAGAGGGGTCACGCTGTGAACAGTGGCACTCGGCCCCAGCCATCGCTATTACATCAGCGGTTCCACATTGGTACTGCTGGTTGCACAACAGCTGTCCCACTGTGCTTGTTTTCTGCGATACAATCGATACGGCCGACTGTAGGTACACACGCAGTGGGTCGGGTACTGTGAGTGCCGGGATGACCGTATTACATATCTCATGTACGGCGGCCTTCCCTTCGCGTGTGAGCAGTGGTATTTTCATTGGGAGGGAGTAGGGCAATTGCAGCTTGAATCTCTGCAGCAGTTTGGGCTCTGCTTTCCTGAAAAAATTCCGGAAATCTGTTGGGGGCAGTACAGTGCGTGCAACTGTGAGCAGATGTAGGTATTCGGACAGCGGCAGGTTGTGACGTCTGGAGTGTAGTAGCTGGTGTACCTGTTGTTTCACGCATTTGACCGTGGTTTCTTTGGACAGTGGCTTCCATGCGGACCTACGCAGGATCCATTGCCATGGTTTCTGTCGTGCATCTTTCAGCTTGATTGTGTTGAGTAGACTGGCCACGCCAAATTTCCTCATCCAATACATTTCAGCGGAATCGGCCTCACGCGGTGACACAAACTGTAATGGAGTCATGACGAAATTGTGTGGCCCGTGTCGGTGCATATTCCATTGTCTACAGAGGGGACGTTTGTGTCCGGAAGCGCTCTGCGCGGCACAATACGTGCTGCGCGTGTTGCTTCAAAACGCGCAGCACGCGCAGCACGTGCAGAACGCAAACAACACACGCATCACGCGCAGAACGCGCAGAACGCGCAGCACGGAGTTCTAGAGGCAGACTTAGAAGCAGACTTCCGGCACGCGCAAAAATCGTAGCACGCGTAGCACGTCACTATTGCACACGCGCGCACTTTTGGGGGGCCGCGTCCTCACAGTTTGGGTATCCAGCCTACGCGGTTGTCCCCCAGGGTTCGCACTGGTCCCATGGGTAGGGATGGCAGAGGCTTGGCGGCCATGAAGTTCACGATTCCACCACGTCCGCCCTCCACCACCTTCTCCTTCCTTTTTTTTTTTTTTGAAAACACATGCCTTGAGTCCTTTGTGCAAAGTTCCAATCAGGAATGGGCCAGCCCATCATACAGCCATTCACCCACATCCCCGAGGGTCAGGGGTCAGTGTATGGGGGGGCCTTGCGGAGGTGGTACATGCTGAGAGAGATGAAATTAAACATGGTGGCATAATGCGGGTGATCGCCCCGTGCTGTGGGCCCTGAGGCCAAGACAGCCAGTGGGGGTACCATGCATTCGGGCAGAGGCCAGTGCTGTGAGTCCCAGAGAATGAGGAGGGTAATGGTGGAGGAGGGAGGGAGTCCGGGCAGGGTGTGGACATACAGTGGATCCATGCAGTGGTGTGGGCGTAGGGGGGGGGGGAGTGCTCTCCCTTTGGTCTGCGACCCTTATATTGCTCTGCCCCGTATCACCTCGGGGTGAGCTGCAGTGGTTGTTCACTCTTGATCCATGGGGCTGTTGCAGGGACCTGTAGAGGGAGGGGGGGTCGGTGCATGGGGCAAAAGGGGGAGTAAGGGGTATTTTTCTTTTTTTTTTTTTTTTTTTTTTTTTTTTTTTTTTTTTTTTTTTTTTTTTTCCTCCAAAAAGCAGTACAGGATGATGAGGGCATCACGCAGTGGTGGGCAAAGCAAGAGACTGAGTACAGTAAGCACACTGACGTTGACGATGACAGTGCCTGTGCTGACGTTCCTGTGGTGCCCTGATGGCAACGCACGCATGCCATATGTTAGTTTAAGAAAGGGGCATGCTGTGGAGATTGCCTTCTCTTCGTTCACGGCTCTGTGTTGAACCCTGCAGAGAGACAAGGTGGTGTATATCAGGGGAGGTAGTCAGAGGCAGGGGGGGTTCTGAGCAGGGGGGGGGGGGGGTACAGCAGGGGAATCAAACTGGACGGGAGGTGACATTCCAATCGGATGGGGTAAATGGATTGGGCTTGGACGATGGGGTTGGGATGCAGTCAGACAGGGCATCAGTCACGTTATCCATCACGCTCTCCTGCCACTTATACACTATTTTCCTGGCTGCCCTGGGGCCACCGTGGGCGGCGCTCAGGGCACGAAAAAGCGAAATAGGTATTGCAAGGCGCCCAGTGATCCTGAGGTCACGTTTGTGGGCAGTGGCTCGCCACCTGATGGGAGTGGAGGAGACGGGCCAAGCAGTTGTCCACGCATGGACGAGTGGGTGTGCGGGCGAGCAGTGTGCTATGTACCCGTGGACGCTCATGTTGTGTCTGAGGGAACAGTGGGGGCAGGGGGTGGGGGGCACATCATCTTTCCAGAAGGTTGCATAGTGGCTGTACCCCAGTCGGGTCTGGAGGCCAAAGAGCCACTTATGCCACGCCAAGCGACGAAATTTAAGTGGCCGCCAGGAGGAAGAGTGGAAATTTTCGTGTGTGTGTGATGGAAGGAGGTCGTGTGTCCAGACCTTGTGTGGGGGGGACATGAGTTCGCCGTGGCGGACGACGTCCCACGGGGTGGAGGGTTTGGCAGGGGGGGGGAGGGGGAGAGTGGAGCCGTACTTGGCGAACTCATCGGATCGTTCCTGGAAAAGGTGGCCCGTGTGACCTTCAATCCATTCTACTGCATGGCATTTGCTTTGGATGGATTTCCTGGCCAGCTGGACATAATGAGCATAACGTAGAGGGCGCTTGTCCCCCGTGGTGGAGGAGATAGCGCCCTTGCAGTCAACCTTGATTTTGGATGAGGGGGGGGAAAATTCTGAACCAAGGAGGATGCCAATAACCTCTGCCTTGTACGAGTTGGGGGGTCCAGGGACGCGGCAGACGACTATGCGCCCATCGGGGAGGAGTGCACATGCGCCCGAGGCAGGGGGGGTACCAAGTCGACTGCCATCAGTGTAGGTGCAGTCTGGGGGGGGGTTGGGTCCAGGCAGGATGTATGCTGTGATCCCAGATTCGGTGATCACTGTGGTGGCACTCCGCAAGGCGCGTTTCGCCCCCCATGAGACGGGGAGGGGGATCATGGGGGAGGCGCGGGGGGGGCCAAGCAGGGCGATGGCAGTGGCGAAGAGACGCCAGGGGGATAAGGGAAATTTTGATTGGGTGCTGAGGTGGAAGAGGTGTGGGTTGGTGTGCAGGGAGTCAAGTATGCGGGTGGGCTGTAGAACAGCAAAGTAGCGTAATCCCAAGCCATGAGTGTGGTGGGTATACAGTGTTTTCTTGGCAAGAAGGGAGGGTAACCCCGCGACTCCAAGCACATATCTTTCAATGGCTTGGATCATTGGATTCAGCTGGTCGGCAGAAAGGGGGAGGCATTCACATCGATAAAGCAGGCGGGGAAGGATCAATGTGTTGGCTACCAGTATTCTGTCAAGTGACTGAGAGGGGAGGGCGTTAAGCTCCGCGAGTTGGGCCTGTAGTTCTCTAAAGATCAGTTGGACAGCATGGCTGACATCGAAATTTTTTGGGATGGGATGTCCCAAGTGCATGAGGTGAGATACCTTGGCCATGGGGTACTCGGTGGAGTCTGCCCAGTCCGGCCACGTTGAACAGCTCTCTGGGACCCAGAAATCAGCGGATACCTGCAGGGGAGAGGGCGGATGTGAATACTTGGGGAGCATGGGGGGGGGAGTACAGTGTGGAGAAACAGGGAGGGACTCACTTTTTATAACGTTCAGTTGGCACCCGATCAGGTTGAGGCCAGTTTGGACAATGGAGGCGACTCTGGGACCATCCATATGTGCAACGGGGGTGGAAATGTCGTCGACATAGGCGGAGAAAAGTATATTGTGGGAGTGTATATAGCGTAGAGGTATTTCGAAAACAATGACAAAAAGGAAGCAGGAAATGGGGCACCCCTGTTTCACGCCGTGGGTAGTACCGAAAATTTCATCCGGTGTGCCCCTGATGTATGTGGACCCGTGCTCAAGTACCGTGGAGATTAAAAGCAGTAACTTGGTGGGGGTCCCCATGCGTTGGAGTACATCCCTGATGAGTATTTTTGGTGGACTGTCGAAGGCATGATACATGTCAAAGGTAAAGATGGATTCCCAACTGGTGCCATTGTCAATGTCGTCAAAAAAGGTTTGTGTGGCATGGGCAGTGGAGACGCCTCGTCGCCCACCAAATTGGCGCGAGTGTAGTTGTGGAGAGAGGAGGGGATACAGCTTTTTATAGATCCATCGCATGAGCAGCCGGTACACCGAATTGCTCATGGCAATGGGTCGCCACCTATCAGGATCCCTCCAGGAACCTTTACCTTTAAATATGCACAGGGTCTCTGATACAAGCCAGCTGTGGGGGATGTCTCCAACATCATAACACAGTGCGAGGCACTGATGTACTATGGAGAATGCAGCATCAGGGAGGACAGCAATTAAATAGGGGGGCACGCCATCGGGTCCAGGGGATTTCTTCCGGGAGGACTTCGCCAGAATGCGGAGTTCCTCCACAGAGGGGGGGGGGGGGTCAGGCAGTAAGGGCTGGGGGGTGATGAGCTCGGATGCATGTGCACTCCAGGGGGAGTTACGCTGGAGAATGCGCTGTATCTTGCGGGAGGGCACGGGGAGGGTGGAGGGAGCAGGCGGAGTAAGCAGGGTGTGTTTGATACGTCGGTAGAACACTTTGGACCGACGCTTGGCCTGCCGGGTCAGCTGCTTGACCACCTGATGCCAGTCAGAAATATCTGTGGTATTGGTCTGGGGGGCTGGCTTGGCAGAATTCACCGTGCGCATTGCGTGGAGCATATGTTGTACAAGGGTGTGGTACGTGGACTCCACATCGTGAAAGCTGGTGGGGGTCTGTAGATCATGTACAGAGTGTTCCATGAGGGAACGGAATTTGTGCAGGTCACGGCGGTTCCACTGTGCACATCTGGGTTCATGTATCTGGGGGGTGGTCCAGGGAATGGAGCGGATGATAATTGGGTCATGATCTGAAGACCCATGCACTTTAGAAAAATCTACCACTTCGGCAGATGAGGGGCTGTAGCAGGCTTGGTACAAACGGGTACCATAAGCACGGTCAATGTAGCTTTTTGTACCAGCATATCGCCTAACCCGCGTATATGGGGTGGAGGTGGTGAAGGGTAGGAGTAGATCACGACGTGCGCGCGTGCGACAACAGGCGCAAGACTTACTGAGGCACAGACGAGTGAATCTGGTCTCTAGACTCTTTCCATTTGACGTAAAACTACCTGAAACATCGCTTTCAGAACTTTGCGGTATCTTCTGTGTATTACTCGTCATCTACGACAACACTTTATTTTTTTTGCATACTACCGCGAAATCAATGCCTTCCAAGGAACCAAAATCTCGCACTCCGTCCTCCGCCACCTCACGGTCAAGCAGTGGTATCAAAAAAAATGCCATTGGCAGTCACGGCAAATTCCCAAGTGCCCGTAACACCATTTTCTCCCTACTCGATCCTGAGCGTGTGTCTGCCACCACGGCCGTTGACTCTCTATCCGTCGGTTCCCTTGCCTCCAACTCCTCCTCCATTCCGCTTCCGTTCCCACCCATGGAACCCATTTCCCATGTTGGTTATCAAAAAAATGACGACAACCAAAAAAAAGATGAAGTGCCTAAAGAAAATGATGGCTTACAAAAAAATACGACGTCCTCAAAAAAAAATGATGACTCAATCTTCGCAACCCCCGCTCCGCGCCCGCCTATTGATGCTCAAAAAAAAGCCCGGGAAAAAAATGAAATAAATGAAGGTGACTCACTTAACCAAAGTCCGGCTAGTGACACCGCGTCGTCCCGTCCAACCGACATGCTATCCATACATGATTCTTTAGTCCACGATGGCCCGGGCGTTTCACCCGTTGAAGCCGGCCTCGAAGACTCTACTTCGAATGCGAGTGCAAGGGACCTTGATGATCCAAGGCATGCCTTCACGTCTCCTTCCCCGAACCACACTCCTCCCAAGCCTTCAAACATGAATAGTGACAAAGGCCCCAATGAAGCATTGAGTGACGTAGTTATGTCTCCCAATCCCGAGTCCACCGTGCCTCAAGCAAAACACCTCGAACACAATCCCATCAAAGCCCTAGCGCAACGCTCCTTCCGCCCCCAAGGTGCCTTGCCAACGGGTTTCCCGGAACCCCGGGACCTTACAAAGGATGTTCAAGGTGGGAAAATTCCCGTCAAAGGTCAAAACCGTTTTTCAAAAATTGACATCCTCTCCTCGACTCCTACCGTCTATCACGACACCTCACCCCTCCCTCCCCCGGATCTCCTCGCCGCATTGGTCCCCACCCCGCAAATACTCCTTTTCGGTGATGGCCTCCCATACCGCGGATTTCTTCGGAGTTTTTCGATAGCCGACATGGCTAATTTTGAATGGCAAAAACTCATTGGTCTTGTTTCTTTTGCCATCCTCCCCACCTTCTCCCCTTTTCAAGACGAACCGCCATTTTTTTCCCACCGCACCGTCGTTAAGCAAATTGTTTCAATGCTTCGAGCCGCAAAAAAACAGGACAAGCCAACCACCTTTTGGCTCGCCTACCAAGCCCGCACGAACGTTGCGGATGTTGAACTCGCTGCCGTCCTAGATAGGAGGATAGACCTTGTACCCTCCCTGAGTTTTCTTTGGCTTTCAGTCGTTTGCCAAGTGGTACACATGGGCGTGCGGTCCCCCGACACTTACAATGTCTCCACCGCACCAAGCCCCTTGGACCAACCACTTGTCATATTACAACTCACTTCATTCCCTCTACCCAAAAACCACATTCCGCAAACCATCGGATATTTTCCTCGAAATGTGGACTCCGCCGAACCGGTCCCCTCCCACGTGCACACTCCCCAGTCCACTCTTTTCCAAATTCGTGTCGATGTCCCAATAGACATCACACGTGAGGTTGACGGTGTCGAGGTCAAGTGGCACATTTCTGGGTCGTTGCCACTAATGTTGATGCTAAATGGCCTCAACCCCGATGACACCTCCACTGTTTTGAAAGAACTCACGATCCCCCGCATCACCAAAACGTTTTGGCCGGTAATTGTGAACTCCGCCCCCGAAGGATATAAAATTTTCGACTTTTTTGTCCCCTTCGATGTTTTGGGGAACTTTTATGATGAACAACCGGCGTTGATGGACATGGGGGTGTCCATCGGGCTCCTTGACAAGTCAGTCAAGGAGTCCTCCCTTGTCATCACCAATCAACCCCGCTTTCAAAAGGGAGGACCTCGCCGCCGCAAGCTCCCCGCCGACGAAGTGCGCACGGCAATTGAAATGAACCCGGCCCTCTACCGCAAATTTGCGTTTCTTGTGCTGCTGAATCGCTATGACGTGTTGGGCATGGTCCATGACCCAATGCTGATTCAGCCGGCAGTACAAGAAATTGAAAACCTCGGCGAGATGATCTGTGTCTCGGCCCACACAAACAACCGAGTGTTTGCGAAAGATTTTTCCCGCGAAGTCAATCCACCCTACTCCATCGTGAGGTTCCCCCCCACCATCGACATACGAGATGTCGTAAAATCCGCCGCCACCTTTGGACCAGTTGACGGCCACCAAATTTTTCAGCAGTCAGGCCTGGTAATGATCAAATACCAAGCCCACCAGTCGGCCCTCACGTCCTACGGAGCCACCCTCCCAGGCCCGGTGTACTTCACTTCCGGCAGCTCCGAAAAGGATGTACAAATGTCCATCACCGACAGGTTAGAGCAAGTGCGCCTAGCCTCGCTCCCCAGCCCCAGACTCAATGAAGCAAACCTGGCGGCCGCCTCAGACCCGTTTGGTGCACTCTCCATCCCTGACATTCACTCCACCACCCTTCCGTCCCCTCACCCCTCTGCCCCCCCTTCTGAGTCCACCACCTCTTCATTTCTCCCTCAGACATGAATGGGACACGCTCACTACGTGCCTCTGGAGCTACGGCCCGACGGGTGATGCAAATACCCAGCAGACGCCAACGCCAACAGACGTACACGTGGGCAATACCTCAGGTTTACGCCATGACACACCCTGCAAAATTTTGCGGAGCGACCTCGTGTGTTTCCTCAGGCTCCGGGATACACCACCCACCCCCATGGCATTCACCGCCCCCACACTACGCAATCTCCTCTCGTCCCACTCCTACTCAATGCATGCATTTCACAATTGGTCTGCGATTTGCATTGGTACCCATCGTTTAGTCAATGCCCTGCGAGCCGCAGCATGCTACGCAACGCTCCACCTCGTGCTCCGCCTCCTTTACATCCCGCACGTTCTCAGAACTGCACCCATAAGCCATGACGCCAGGGTATCCCCCTTGTGCGGCTCACCACGTAGTGCGCCACGACATCCACTTGCCCTACCCCACAGCACGTCCGCAATTCGCACAACCCTGCCACAACCAACCCCCCTGCTGCAGCCACCCTCCATTGTACCAGGGCCGCCCTTCGAGACGTGCACCTCACTGCCTTCGCCCACCAACGCAACCCCATCCCAGACAGGCCCTGTGATAGATACTACCGATAACACCTCCAATGTCACACAAACAGTGCATACTGCTGCCCCCCCCCAATCCATTCCTGCACCCCGGCCACCAGATAAGACTGCCTCCACGCCTTCGTCCCCGCCCCCTCCGTGCTCAACTCCACCAAATACACACAATGAACCGCCCCCACCCCTGTTCAGAGCACCACCCACTGGGGATGCCCTTTCCCACGCGTCCCTGAACGTTGGCGGGCCGGAGATTACCCCCAATAGGTTGTGCCATCTTCTGAATGGATTCACCACTGCCCCCCACACAATTAGCATACAAGAATTCAAACCAACAGCTACACACCATGTGAAGGAGTACGAAAGGGTCGCAATGTTTTGGAAATATCACCTACTGTACAGCGCCCCCACTTCAAAAAACGGTGTCGCACTTTTCGTACACACCTCAATCTCTCCAATACCCCCAGCGCTCACCATACACATACCTGGCATACTCATCTCCACACAGCTGCATCTCCACCCTGACCCCTTGATCCCTCCACTGAGGATTGCCTCATATTACGGCCCCCATACCATATCAGAAAAACGTCGATGCGAACCGGTCCTCAACTCCCTCCTCCGGGAGGCATGTATCATTCTCGGCGACTACAACTGCACCACCCATCACTCACACGCCACCACTCTCACTTCTAATCTCTGGCCCTGGCTCATAGCCAAGGAGCGATCGGGTGCCCTGAGTGAACCACCTTCTCCTTCCTAATCTTCGTCATCCTCCATGTCCTCGTCCTCTTCCCCGTCACTCTCCTCCTCCTCCTCACTCTCTTCCTCCTCATCCTCCTCCCCCTCCTCCTCACTCTCCTCCTCCGTGTCATCCTCACTCTCCTCCCTCTCGCTGCCATCCTCCTCGGCCTCGTCGCCCTCCTCCTCCACATCCGCCTCTACCACCCCGGTCACCCCATGCGCCACGGCAAAGCACCCCACATGGTACCACTTGCCGCATGTAAGTGCGGCTAACCCCCATCTGCTCAGATTTTCACTGATCTAACCCAGATTGACTACATTTTGGTCATTTTCTCTGCTTTGGCGGAATCGCCGCCTCGCAGCTCAGTCTCAGGATCAGACCTATATATTTCTGATATGCCGGATCTGATTCCGCGGTCCATTCTCCGTAAATCCGCCGCGTTCCGATCATTTACCTGGAATCGCCATTTGCCGCTGACGCGCGCTCGCGGGCCAGATCGGCCAAATATTTTTCACAATCGGATTTATATAAATCTTTTCAGACAGATATGGACACTCAGATGTACTTAGGATAATCCGCATCAATTTTCTTCATAGACTGGGATTTTCCATCGGATAACAATCAACATGGATCTTGCTTCCGTTGTTGCTGCTCTCGCCTCCGTTGGTGTCCGAGTCTCCGGTTCTACCCCCGATAGCAGCGTTCAGGTCGACTCCTCGCGTGCCTGCCCCACTGGTCTTGCCGGCCCCGAGCCCTCCGGCACCATCAACGACCCAGGGCAGCACTTTCATGGTAGCAGAGGCTACCTGAATGTTGTTCCTTTGGTGTCCCAACCACAGCCCGCTCCCCAGTACGGCCCCGTAGACCCCGCCGCTTCTGGAGAAGTAACGATTACACTGCCTTGGTGCTGCGCGAACGAGGCCTTGAGAGGAATGCCTTGCGCGAGTCCAAGCTGCCCAAGAAGGGCACAAATCAGCAGCTGTGGAGACCCAGTTTATCCTAATCCCAGTCGAAATTGGCCATCGAGCAGCTGGAATCAGCCGGCCTACGACGATGGCAACGCTCCGGTAGACCTTACGGAGCTGGCAGGTACCAACATTCCTTACCAATGTCCAACATTCGAGACCATTGATGCCGACATTGACGACATTGAGATGGGTGGTCCAGGTGAGGTACCTAGCTATAATCGACCAGCCTCTTGGGCACAATGGGGCGACCATTTGTCCCCAGAAGTGACCCGTAACCTTGAGGCCCTTGAGGCCCTTTGTCTATTAGCCACGTCTAAGCTGATCGGACAAGAAAGAATCGCCTCTGATTTTTTAATGGAATACTTTTTCCTACTTCAGGACGAAATTAATACCAGGATGTGGTGGCGTTCTCAAGAAGATGACTCTTTTGCCATTTTTCAGAATGCCAAGCGAACTGCCTCCCGCACTGCCCCTCCCGCTGCTGATTCCAATGCCTTAGCCCAGCTGTTGCTCGCCCAGACCCTCGCCGGAGCTGGTGTGGCGAATGATGCCGCCAAGGTGTCTGCCATTACGGCCGGTGTTGGGCTGGATTCGCTTCTTAATCCTACTTCATTGCGACTTCGTCAGGTTGCCAAGCAACCGAAGTATAATGGAAACCCCCGACGTTGGCCTCAGTTCCAACGGGAATTTAAATTGTGGGTTAAGACTCAAAAACTCCAAGATGATCAGTTCCTGATGGCCCTCTTGGACTGCCTTGAGGGAGCGCCGGCCAACACTTGGCTCAGGACCTGGAGTGATCGTGAGGATACAAGTTCCCCCCTTACCTTTGATGAGGTGTGGGAACAGTTGGAGGTACGTGGATCCCGGCTGCCAGAGGACCATTACCACCAATTGTTGAAGAATTTTCCTTCATTCTCGCGATTAATCTTGCACGAAGTGCAAGACAAGAGACAGCGCTTCTGGAACTTAGTGGAAGAAGCTGAACATTCAGGCGAAACATTTTCTAGTGCCGAGCTGAAAAATCTGATTTTTGACAAGATCCCCTCAGAAACTGCCGCCACCCTTCGGAACAAACAGTCCGAAGAAAAGGTCAAGACCTGGTGGGCGGAGGTGGATGGTTTCGATGCCACTGCCAACAAGTTTACCGTCAGGGAGGCACTTCAAAAGTGCTCCCCCACGTCGTTTTCCAAGGTGAAATTCACTGAAAACACGTGGAAAATCAAGTTTAATGAACACGAGGATCGGGACTTGTTTGTCCAAGTCCTCAACAGGGGAGTCAGTTGCCATGGCCATCGCCTGAAGGCCAAAAACTGGGTGTTTTCATTCACCCCGAAGGAACTGTGGGAAGAGGTTGAGCGGCTCGCCGACGCCGCCAATCAGAATTTCCATGAGGGTCTCGGGGGAAACAAGAATACCCAGCAAAACACCCAAAATGGGGCCCAAAAGGGCAACAAAAAGGTGAATGACACCCGGAATGTTCAGGATCACTGTAGCATCTGCCTTCTTTTAGGTTCTACGAACCGAGCTAAGACGCATTCTACTGGTAATCACCGATGGTCTCCTTACGATCACAAGGTGATTGGTGAAAATATCAGTAATCCGCAGAATTCAGACAGGAATGACAGACAGGTGCATGGTGGGAAGGCTGGAAAAGGGAATCCGACCCCCTCCGGTGGAAACAAAAATCCTGGAGGCCCTGGCGGGTCCCAAGGCACAGGAAATCGGACTCCATCCGGCTCCGGTGGGCAGCTGAACGGCCAGACAAATCTCAATAGCAACGCCGGAGGCGGAAATCGAAATCCAGGCCAAACCCCTCAATCCGGTACAAACAAGGGAAATGCTCCAGGATTCCAGGGTAAAGGTAAGGGAAATCCTTCGGGAACCCCTTCCTCTGGTAAGGGCAGAGGGCGTGGCGACGGTGGAGGTCCATCATCCGGCGGCCGTGGCCGTGGACGTGGAAAGGGCAACCATCGTGTGGATCAGGTCTCAGGTGCAGATCAGGTGTCCGATGCGGATCGAGATTACGTTGAAAATGCCTTGAATCCAGCAGATGATCCGTTCCAAGATGAGTGGGTCGACGAATCAGGGTGTGTTCACAATGTTAACGCAGTCACTGGAGGTCAGAACGCCTAGGGGAGCCACGAAAATCGCCCCTCCCCAGGCGATTTCAGGCATGATCCCCAGATTCCTGATCGACCATTACTTGATGTAGGGTCGCTTGTCTCCTCTCCCCTGGATCCGGCAGCGGATCCTTCTGTTGTAGTGGACGAGGTTGGTGTACAGTCCAAGCACAGGGCCCGTCAGTTTGTCACAAAGCTGTGGGTCTCTGATCGCAAGGGAAATTTCCACCTCGCCACTTGTTTGTGTGACAATGGATCAGAGGTAAATCTCCAATCCAATTCTTTCTTACCCGACGACTGCGTGTTTGAGTCGCCTCATCCTGTTACCCTCGAGGGAGTTTCTGGACATTCTCTCGCAGCTGGGCAACGCGGTTGTTATATATCAACTCATTTGGTCGCTCAAGACCTTTGGGAAGAAGGTAATGTGGAGGAAGTTATCCTTAAGGATGACTACTTCTATCGTGCCGACATAAAGTATGACCTTTACTTGGGCCATCCTTGGCTTAGCAAGAACAGGGTGGCGCCCGTAGGTCATCGTCGTTGTTTTTTGCTGGAGTCAGGTCCCTTGGAGCGTCCTGAATTTCGTTTTTTGCACGCAGGGTTTAAAAGTGCAGAAGAATTTTTGAAGCGAAAGGTTACACCAAAATTTGGCGAAGATGTCACCATTGCAGAGGTGAATGGGAGTGCCGATTACTCCCGAGAGTTAGAATGTCTTCGTAGGGACTCCCAGCCACGACGCCCTTCGCGCTGGCACTCTTCATCCTACAGAGTTGTCGACAAATGGCGCGATACAATTTGTGAATATTTTTATGAACACCATTCCTTTTGGCCACAGTATGATGCCTTTGCTAACCGCGAGAACAAGCGCTTTGACAAGCATTTTCGCGACGCTTGAACCCATAAATGGGACAAGAAGTTATGGATTAATCCTCCGTTTCAATTAATCCAGCAGGTCATCCACAAAATCAAGCAAGATAAAACCCAGGCGATTTTAGTTGTGCCCTTGTGGGATGACAAGCCTTGGTTTCAGGAATTACAAGACATTTGTGTAGATTACATCGAACTTCCCAGGAAGATTAAGTTGTATGCCAGGGACGACACAGGTCCCCTGCCACAGCGGTTCTGGAGTTCGCTTCCATTCCTGGTGGATGGAAAGCTTTCTGACTCCAATTCTGCTGATTCTGGTACTGATTCCTGTGTTGGGTCTGAATCTGAGGTTGAGCGTGGTACTGATGATGAATCTATTTTTTCTGATTTTTGTCCGTCAGATACCCAAGGTGATCCAACGTCAAATGGATCCGCCTCGTCTCCCTCTTCCCCAATACGATCGACATCGAAAAGAAGCTTCAGTGCACGGGCGAAGAAAAAATTTTCTTCGCGCCGCAAATTCAGAGTTTTTTATGAAAAACCCCGTGTGGAAGCTTTCATAGATCCTTTCGAGGAGCTGGATCACGAGGAGAATCTCTGGAATGTCGACACTCGACCCACCTATCTTCAAGAGGCAGTTGATACGGACCTTTTTAGGGACATCAGTAAGAAGATTCTTCCTGCCAAGGCCGAAGAAGTCGCCAAAGTTTTTTCGACAGTAATTCCTGGCGATCAGGTGGACACTGAATTGTGTTCCAAGAAAAGAGACAAGATTTTTGAGGAACGGAAGGACACAACCCTTTCAGGGAAGTTGATCAAAGATCCCCCTGTCCGTGGGCAGTTCGGTGAAGCCTTCATCGAGCTTCGTGAAGGTTACAAGGCGAAGAAACAGCGTCCTTATGAGAACCATGGACACAAACATGAGATACTCAGAAAAATAATCGAGAGAAATCTCAGGGAATTTGGTTGGCTTGAGGGTTGTATGACCAGCGAATGGTGCTGTGCACCCTTCACAGTCCCGAAGCCGCCGCCTGCAGACCAGAACACTATTGATGGTTGGCGATTGGTTGTTGATTTTCGCAATCTCAACGCCGAAACCAAGGCGGATTCGCACCCCCTGCCCCTCATTGAGGAGGAAATCGCCAGGAGGGCAAGAGGTCGTTTGTTTTCGGTGCTGGATCTCCGTCACGGCTTTCACCAAATGCCGTTGAGGAAGGACAGCCGACCTCTCACCTGTATGTGCACGCCATGTGGCCCAGTCCAGTGGACGGTCATGCCCATGGGCCTGAAGAACGCCCCTTCGTTTTTTCAAAGAATGATGGAGGATGTGCTTTTTACAGCTCATCCTGAGCTTCGCGCCTTCGTGAGTGTGTACATAGATGACATAATCATCGCGACGGAGGGGGAGGGACTGACTGAAGCCGAGCTGGTGGCCCTACATGAAAAGCAGCTGAACCAGGTTTTGGACATTCTTGATGCCAATCAGCTGATTTGTGGGCCAAAGAAGGGAAAATTACTTTTAAAATCAGTCGAATTTTGTGGTTCTCTCCTAGAGAATGGCACCCGACGACCCAGTCCAGGGAAGCTCGTCGCTATTCAGAAGTGGAAGCGCCCTGAGACGATCACGGAGTTGAGAGGATTCCTGGGTTGTTGCAATTTTTACCACACTTTTGTGCCGAATTATGCCAAATTTGCTGCCCCCCTCACTGAATTATTGAAGGTAGGGAGAGATGCGGGCAAGGCAGGTTCAAAGGTTCGTGTCAAGTGGACTGACGAGTGCGAGGAGGCCTTCCATCACTTGAAGGCGGCCCTCTGCGAAGTCGCCACGTTGCATGTGCCGCAATTCGACCGACCCTTCTACATAAGAACCGACGCTTCTGGGTACGCGATCGGAGCTGTCCTTGAACAGGTTGATGAAGCCACAGGTGATCATTACCCTCTTGCATTTTGGTCTCGGAAGCTAGCCCCACGCCAAATGCAATGGTCGCCGCGTGAGCAAGAAACCTACGCCATAATCTGTGCTTTAAAAAAGTACCAATCGTGGGTTGGCACCAATCAGGTCGAGGTCCTGACGGATCATCGATCTCTGGAGTATTGGGCCACCGAACACATTGATACTGTCGCGAGCCCAGCTGGTCGATGGGCCAGATGGCACGAATTTCTCAGTCCGTTTGACCTCCATGTGTCGTATTTGCCTGGAAAACACAACACGGTAGCGGATGCTCTGAGCCGATGGGCTTACCCCGCTTCAGAGGGGCTGCAAAGTACCAACATCCATGGTACGGAGCAGGACCGCCACGTCGTAATCGAGTGGGATCAGGAAGAAAAAAAGCTCATTCGACGTGAATGCATGCAATGCACTGTTAAACAGCACGCATGCCCGTGTCACGACATCACGGCCTTTTCAGATCCGGCGCATGCTCATGAGATCTGCACCAAAACACTGAAAGTCGTGGAGAAAGTCACCGATCCCTCCTCAGGGAGTGTGAAACGGTTTGACTATACCCGACGTGTAAGTGGATTTCGGTTGATCCAGGGCATTAAGCGTCGAGATCCGGCCAAAACTCCACCCCTGCCGAAAGATTCCCTTATCATCCGTGACTGGACGTCCGATTACCTGCATGATTCCATTTTTAAAGAGGTCTTTGAGAATCTCAAATCCAAAGATGCTCACAAAGATGGATTTTTTGCTGAATATTCGTTGGATGGGGGGAAGCTGTGGATGGAGGGTAAATTGTGCGTACCAGACGCCCTGGCCCCCCGAGTGTTAAACTGGTGGCACAAATGGGAGTCCCCCCACGCACATGGCCGTCAATTATGGTCGATGATTAAACATAGGTTGTTTGGCTCAAGGCTATATACTCATTGCATGAAAGTAGCCGCCGGATGTGCCCAATGTGCTGTCTCGACGCCTCCCAGCGCGAAGAAGCACGGCCATCTGAGGCCTCATCCTATTCCGGAGCGCCTCTTTAACAGAGTCACCAGTGATTTCTTCTATCTCGGTGAACTCGATGACGAAGAGTGCCATTGGACCAATAAAAAGGTTAATGGTGTGCTCCTTATTCAGTGCCGTCATTCCGGCTACATTCAAGTGTTGCCTTGCAACATTGAGTCGATGACTGGCAAGGCTGCCGCCAAATGGTGCGCGCAGACCTGGATGGGAGGTTGGGACGTCCCATCCGAGGTGGTTACGGACTCAGGCAAAGAGTACACCTCCGAATGGTGGAGGGAATTATGTGCTCGCCTTGGAATCCACCACCTCAGGTGTGAAATCCACTCGCATCGAGCGCTGTCTGGCAAAAGAGCCGGCCGCTCTGTTATAAATATGCTTCGTAAGGAGCTCGCGAGTGGGAAAGATTTCCACTGGCTTGAGGTTCTGTTCGCATTGCTTCGCCGTTACCACAACACGCCTTTGTACCATGGCCTTTCTCCAAATGAAATTGTCTTTGGACGAAAGAAGTGTTGGTGGAACATGCCGTTGAATAATCCTCGCCCTTGTAAGGATGCTTCGTTGTTTTTGGACGAAATCCAACGAGCAGAGAAAACTGTCTCGAAATTAATCGATAAGCATCAAGCTGACTGGCTTTGGGTCCAGAATCAAGGCCGAAAAAACCACCACAATTTTGAAGTCGATGATCGAGTTTGGCTCCGAAAATCCGAAACCACTCTGGACGGAGATGACAAGCTTCTTCCCTTGTGGGAGGGGCCATTCGCTGTTACAGCGCGTCTTGGTGAGAACAGGTGGAGGATTCGTGTGGATGTCAGCAGGGAGATTGACGTTTCGGGCGATCGCCTCAAGAGAGAGATCCCCTCCCCCAAGGATCGGGTTAAACCCCTTTTTTGGACTTCGAAATTTTTGTCCAATCGGGTCATCGAAGGGGGGAAGTACGAACTCAAGAGGATTGTTGAAGCAAGACGTGACGCCAAGGGCGAATGGGAATTTCTATGTGAGTGGAGGGGCTTTGATTCCAGTCACAACAACTGGGAACCAGCCCATTCTTTTGTCCATGGGTACACCAAGGGGTTCATCGACTTCCTCAAGAAGCACCCCGAAATTGGCGTACTCCTGACAGACTGTTTGTCGAAACCAGACAGACAGGTGGAGAGCGACGGAAAAAGACCTGTGGTGAATCGAGATCCAGCCTTTTACGGCCCTCAGCAGCCACATTCCAGGGCTGATCCGTCGATCCCCCCTCCTGCGGTCAGGCCAGCCCAGGAGCCAAATGAAGACCAAGCTTCGAGTTCGGCCGCTGATTTTCAGCGCCCAAGCCGTACGAGGGCCAGGCCAGACAGGTTGGTGGTCACATGTATTCGTGCTTGGCCGGTTTGAGGAAGCCATCCCAAGACTTGAGTCGCCGGCGCTCTAAATTGGCTAACAGTCGTCTAGTCCAGGGCGTCATGGCACTGAATGTTTGATAATTTGACGTCAATCAACTTTTCTTTGGTCTCCGTTCGGCAGACAAGGCGTAGATACGCTGCCGAAAGCCACGGAGTGTGCTGCCGTGTTCAGAAAAAACCAAACTCAGGCTTAATTCAGGCAGATTCGGGGTAATCTTGTCTCTGTTGGTCTGTGCATCTTTGGAATTTGGCTACTCGTGCAGATGGAAGCAAATGTACATATTAAAATTGCTGGCCAGCGACATTCACCCCTACAGGCACCCCCTGTAGTACTGGCTGCACCAGATGCGACGCCAGGAACTCAGATCTTACCTTCATTTGCCGTGATGCTGACGCCAAAGTCCAGATTCAGATCCAGGATCCTCAAATTTGCCTTGAATTTCTCAGGTTTGTCCTTCATTCTGCCATTGTTGCACGAAACCCAGACGTCAATTGTTCAGACAACCTCCAGATAGGAGCTCTAGGGACTTCTAACAGCAACCTCTGAAGTCCGTAAGCTTCAGTGTATTTTTGGCACACGCCAATGTGAGCTCAATCCGACCTGAAACTGTCGAAAATGGTGAATCCAAGTGTCTTGTGGGACTCAATCGAAAGATGGGCCTTGTCCAAGTCGATTGACACCGTCGCCACTGTAAATAAAGAACTATTCGGTGTCTCTCAGTTATATACTGACAGTAAAGCGCCTTCAGCGAACCTTCGGCGCGTTACATGCCAAGGATCCAGGGCTATCATGTCCCATCATGATGCATCATCACATGATCCACATTTTGATGGAATCTGTTGGATGCTCGCGAACCAACGTGCCGGAAAGCACAATTGAGCTGAATAAACGACAATATATATTAACTCTAGTCTAAACGAAAGTGTTAGTAGTTTCAGTTCTAGACATTCCGCTTCATTTCACCTTCATCTTAGGGAGTTTGCTGATTTTAGGACAGTTTAGGTTGATTTCCTTGTCATCTCCCCTCATTCCTCGAAGATCTTTTTAGATCTAAGTGAACAGAAAAGCATCCCTACCTTCTGTGGTTCACTTAGGGCCTGCAGATTTGTTTTCCCTCTCCATGAAACAATCACAGACCTTTCATCTCCTTCATCCCTGCCCAAATTGATTCTCAATCTTGCTGAATCTTGTGATCATCCACCAGATGCGCCAAATCTGAAGCACATGCTGCACTTTTCAGAACGAGAAAAGCGGGAGTAACACGATGTAGAGTTCGGCGTGGACACTGTAGCGTGCCCGCGACAGCGAAACTGTGCCAGAGCGCTGAGATGTCACTCCATTTCTTGTTTCCCCCACTCAATCCACCAATAATCTACCTCATTGTCAACCAGTGCATGGTTTGGTATCGATTCTCGATACGTTTACATGCTTTTTAGCCCTTAACCTAACGTTTTACTGCACGGAGGACTGTTCGTCACTCCTCATTCTGTCTCATTTCAGTTTCATCCATCCTGATTCAGTGCCAATTCAGCCCAAATCAGGTCAGATCAAGCAGATTTCGCCCCATCGAGGCTACATTTCTATTTTTTTCTGGGACTTAGCCGCACTACGTTCTTCGTTGACGTAGCGACACACCCCAGTGTGTTTTTGGAGGGGGAGTGTAAGTGCGGCTAACCCCCATCTGCTCAGATTTTCACTGATCTAACCCAGATTGACTACATTTTGGTCATTTTCTCTGCTTCGGCGGAATCGCCGCCTCGCAGCTCAGTCTCAGGATCAGACCTATATATTTCTGATATGCCGGATCTGATTCCGCGGTCCATTCTCCGTAAATCCGCCGCGTTCCGATCATTTACCTGGAATCGCCATTTGCCGCTGACGCGCGCTCGCGGGCCAGATCGGCCAAATATTTTTCACAATCGGATTTATATAAATCTTTTCAGACAGATATGGACACTCAGATGTACTTGGGATAATCCGCATCAATTTTCTTCATAGACTGGGATTTTCTGCCGGATAACAATCAACATGGATCTTGCTTCCGTTGTTGCTGCTCTCGCCTCCGTTGGTGTCCGAGTCTCCGGTTCTACCCCCGATAGCAGCGTTCAGGTCGACTCCTCGCGTGCCTGCCCCACTGGTCTTGCCGGCCCCGAGCCCTCCGGCACCATCAACGACCCAGGGCAGCACTTTCACCGCACCCACAACAAACGTAGTGGGTCTTGCCCGGGTTGCAATGGGCGCACACCCGGCGGCCCGGCATCCGCACCGGCACGTGGATGGGCTTGGCCACCGCCACTGTACAAAAGCGGCGCCGGATAAGGTCCCACTGCCAGTCAAACATGGTACCCGTTGGGGCCCCCCCGAGGGACCGGCAGGTCGCGTATGCGTTGACCACGGCATACCGGAGGACGAACGCACGCACCGCATGCGACCACGTCATCTGACGTCCCATCTGGCGCATCTGGAGCGCCATCTGGTTGACGCCATCTACCCCACGCGATAGCTGGCGGTAGCTGGCGACCACCGGGTTCACCTCATTCCCGCTGCGGCGATGCACAGGTCCGGCTTGTGGGAACTGGACGTTGGTGAGCATCGGCACTACGCGGGGCGGCTTGTGACCCACCTTTGGGTTCTTGAAGACCATTATGGCGTACCTCGCGTCGTCCACAGTGCACGTGGCGGTTTGTCCTTCTCCTAGAAGCTCTCCTGCCCTGTCCACCCCGTACGTGGAGCGCTTCGTCATCATCAAGAATGCTTTCTCCTCCGCAGCGAGGTCACGCGCTAGCTCGTGGGATCCAAAAAAGGAATCCGCACAGAGGATGGTCCCGGAAGGGAGGAGATCTGCCCACATGGTCATGATCTGCTGGGCATTGTAGTTGCCCGCGCTGTTGCCGAACCGCCGCAGGTGCCCGCGTCTACCCGTGTACAGGAGGCAACGCCGAGAACGCGCAACACGCGCAGAACGCGCCACACGCAGTCCAGAGGCACAGTCAGAGGCAACACGCAGCACACGTAGCACAGGGCACTGTGGGTGCTTTTTTCATGGGGGGGGTGGTTTGAGCCTCAATTCCCCTACCACACAGCAACCTGCAGCGGAGCGGGGGGGTTTCAACCTCAATTCCCCGACCGGAGAGCAATAGGCAACAGGTGTGGTATCTTTTTTTGCGGGACACCACCAGTTCGCTTGTGCTGGGCGCCGGGCACTACATGTCCGATCGCCATAATACTCTGTTATCGTACAGCCAGGAAATCGGGTATAGCTACCACATATTACGACGCCACCAGTCCGGCGCCTGTTGAGAAAAAGCGCCTGTCTGCGCTGAAACTTCCCAAGGGGGGACCCGCAAAGCGGGCTGCGAACTCTGCCGCCCCCGGGACTCGTCGGGGTCCGGCCATCCCGGACTCGGTTCCCCAAGCGGGGATAAAAACCCCTGGAACCCCTCCCCCTCCCAACCGTCCTCCCCCTCCCAGCGCTCCCAACCCTCTACACTTCTTGGATTTCGCCGTCCGTCATCTTGCCCTCGGCTGCCGTCTCCGGTTCGGCATGGCGTTCCGGGGAGTCGGGGGGCTCCTCCTTCACTCGCACAGGCGCCTGCAGAACGCGGAAAACGGGGTGCTGTCCTCCAGAGGAAGGCCAGAATCGAGACACGTGTAACGCGTAACACGCGCAGAACGCGCAACACATGCCAGGGCGGATTCCAGAGGCACAACAAAACCACACGGGCATGACGCGCAAACAGCAGTGACCCCGCAACGCGCACCTGCTCACCTGCCGGACCACCATCGCCCCCTGCTGAGACCTCCGTGCATGCGGCAGCGCCTTCTGCAGCGCCTTCTGCGGGCTCCTTGGGTCTTTCTTTGGCCGGCTGACCTTCCGTCTCTGGGGGAGGCTTCTGCAGAACGCGAACGACGTGATGTCTGTCCTCCAGAGGCACGGCGGAGGCAAGACATCTAGAACGCGGAGAACGCGCACCACGCGCAACACGGGGCGTACCAGCCTCTAGAGGCGACAAAGACGCACGCGTGGAGAACACGCAGCACAGCTACCTGCTCCACCTCCATCCCAACGGCGCCAGATCCTTCTGTTTTGATGCTCTGGGGATCGTCCCGCGTCTCGCCCGTCTCCTGCGGATCCTGTGGAAACACGAGGGGGGCAACCAAGTGGCAGAACATCGGGGAAGCCGAGACCGGGGCTCCACATACATGTGACTCACGGCTCCGTACAAACCACGCATTGAAAGCCGCAAAGGAGGACGTACAATCGGGTTGGTTCCGCAGCCGCCCACGCACCTTCTTGCTCTCTGCCACATCGGCGAATGGGCCGAGCAGCGCCTTCGGACGAAGCTCCGGCAGCTCGCCCGGTGCGCCGGGGGGCGCGCCATAGGGCAGGGAAGGCGGGGAACCCCGCGGCGGCGCGCCATACGGCAGGGGAGGGGGGTGGCCCCGCGGCGGCGCACCATAGGGGAAGGGAGGCGGGTGGCCCCGCGGCGGCTGGCAATGCGGCAGCGGGCCCCGCGGCAGTGGCAGATAGCTGGGCCACTGCGGGTCTTCGTCGTACGACTGCTGGTACTGCGGTGGCGGGCCTGGCAGGTGCGGGTACCCGCTCATGTGCGGGGGCGCCCAATCCCAAGCGGCAGTCTGCACAACGTGTAACACGGCAAGTCCTCCTCCAGAAGCGTGCAAGGAATCATGCGTGTAACACGCGTAGAACGCGCATCACGCTACCATGGGCCTCCAGAGGCGGCGCGGAGGCACCAGCGCGCACACCACCGAGACCACAAAGCACACAGATACCCGCGGTTTCTTCGCCGCCAGCTCTCGGGTGCGCACCAACGACCATGCTCCAGACGCCGGAAGTTCGAGTTGCCGTTCCTCTTCCAATTCGTACGCCATCAGGCCGGCCATCCGGACAAACCGGACAAACTTCTCCTGCAGAACGCGGAAAACACGATCGGTCCTCCAGAGGCACAGTAGAGGCAAACACGCAGAACGCGCAGAACGCGCATGACGCGCGGAGCGACTACGTAGAAACACAACAGAGGACGCGCGCAACACCTGCAAAACATCCGTGTCCATGTCAACGATGTCTTCGATGCCCATTGCGCTCACCCGATCGCTGACCCCACCTCCACGACCACCTCGCAGGCCCTCCATTTTCAGTTTGCACAAACTCAGGCTTTCTGCCGGCGGGCTGAGGTCCACCGGCCATTGCGGCGCGGCGGCGCAACCCGTACAAACCGAAAGGCCCTTCAAAATCCCCTCCGCCACTTGTCTCGGGCTGCTCGATGGGTAGCGCTTCTCGAAGTGCTCACGGGCTGCTGCAGCCGACTGGGCGTTCTTGGTCCCGCATCTCAGCACGCTTTGCACGCTCAGGGCCCGCACACTGGTGTGCAGCAGCAAGGCCAACCCGAGCTCTTGCTTGGACCTGGGTTCCTCCGACAGGCACTCCTTGTAGTGCATCACCAGGCGACCCACGGTCGCATTGAAGTCCGTCACCAAGATTCTCTGCATTGTGTCCAGATCACGGTCGTACCCGCCTTCATGCTGGAACTTCTCTGCTCTTGTCGGTGCGGCGCTGATGCTCTTCTGCGGGCCCTTCCCGCTGATCGCAAAGGACACGTTCCCACGGGCCGGCTTGTCCTTGTCCTTCTTTTTCTTGGGCATCTCGGCCCCGGACTTCTTCGGTGGCACCTTGGGCGGGCTCCGCTCCTCTGCCTTCCGCTTCTTCTTCTCTGCCATTGTCTGCGGCTCCTGTTTACCTCCAGCATGGTGGACCGTGCTGCCTTTCCAGAAGCCTTTGCAGCAGAAGAGGAGTGTTTCTCCGGCACATCATCTGGCTCGTCCTCTGAATGCTCCCTCTTCAATGTGCCTCGGGCCTGCTGCTTGCCATGGGGTGTCAGTGGCACGTCGTCGTCTTCCTCCTCCTCCTCCTCTTCCTCCTCCTCGTCTCCATCGTCCGCTGCCTCCTCCTCCTCCTCCTCCTCCTCCTCCTCACTCTCTTCTGCCTCGCCCTCCAACCAGGTCCACAACCGGTTCGCTTGGATCTGCAGAACGCGCAGCACGCGTAACACGGTGGTGGTGCCCCCAGAGGCGGAGCGAGAGGCACACCGGCGGAACGTGCAGAACGCGCAATACGCGCAACACACGTAGAACAGGGGGCAGAATCACGTACAGATGCAACACGCAGCACGCCCAGAATAACCTTTGTGTACTCGAACCATCCATCCGGCTTAGCGCGGCAATCTTGGACTTTTGCGGGATCCCGGGGCTTGCTTGGCTTCGTCTTGATCTGCAGGCAGTTGGTGGGGTAAGCAGCTTATCGAAAATGGAGACTAGGGACCGGCACGGTGCGACGAAACGGAACATAATGGCACTTGTCATGCATGCATACTTGATATGCGGTGACGTTGGTGAGGTACATCTCATCTTCTCGGCGATCCTTGCTGCCGGGCTTCTTGCGGTTGACCCAGGCTGCGTGCCACCAAGCTGTGCAGAAATGTGTGGCACGGCCCAGAAGCAGAAAAAAAAAATGTGAAACGAACGACATCGACGTGGGGGACATCGAAAGGCACAACACCTGTACTCCACCCCATTGAACAATCACATACATGTCTGTTGTTTGATCTGGAACACGATGAACGCGTTGTGCTTCAGCGTGGCCGCGCTCCCCCAACTGCCCAGGTGGCCCCCCTTGGCGGGCCACTGCTTGTGGCTATCCGGGAAAAGCGGTGCGGGCATAAAGAAAGGGCTGAGGTACAGGAGGACGCGTAGCTCGCGCAAAACGTGGGTTCCGGCCTCCAGAAGGGTGATGTCGGTTACGTGCGGAACGCGGAACACGCCTTGCACGGATATGCGACACGAGTTGTGCGAGTTCCAGAGGCACACCTAGAAGCGAACGCTTAGAACATGTAACACGCGTAACACGCGCGGCACACGGAGCACGAAAGCCAAGGTAGAGGCAACGGCACGATACGCTTCTCACATGGAAAACGGTGGAAATGAACAAAACGGATGCTTCCATGACGTCCGGCACGTTCGAAAACCCCCCGGAACAACAAAACTTTATGGATTCATTTTTGACGAACAAAAAACGTTGATTCCGTTCTCCGCGTGGTAGACAAAGGAATATGTTTGTATACATTCCTCGGTGCCAAGTGGTTGTTTGACGTGTGGAGGAGTGCATGGATGGTTTTGTAGTCTAGTGCGCATCGTATGTGTTCCATACCCCGTTTGTGTAGTGTGCGTGCGTTACACTTTGCTCCTGTCTGTCCAATATAACACAAACCGCTGGTTGTTGACCACAGAATATATATCCACGTACCCTCTTGGAACACGGATACCCTTGGTGTGACTTTGCGCATATGGTGTATCTTGCGCACCCATGAGTGAGGTGACAAATGCAGATTACCGTTCACCTCGTCCCATGATTTGCCCACGGTGGTCCATTGTTTGTGTGGTTGTGACCACCATTTTGGATGCTTATTCGCTTGTAACTTGCACTCCGGGTTGAGTGCCGCGTGTCGTGCACGGGCCTGGCTTGCTGCGAAAGCTACAAACGCCTGGCCTTGTGGTGGGGATGGGGTGGTAACTGATGACAGGTCCTGCCTGTGGACGTGTGCTCCAACTTGCTTAAGCTGTTGTCCGAGCGTGGCTACCACGCACGATGCATCAATGGGACGTGTTTGTCGCATGAGTTCGCTTTCGTATATCCATACCTGAACTCTGGAGTCATTGTCAGGCAAACGGATACGTGCAGCAGGGTGCAGGGCTGTCGCTTGGAACTCGGAACTTGCTGTGTGTAGTCGTGCGTTTCGCGCATGCGCTGTTTGTGTGAGCAGACGTATAGCCTCGTGTGCAGAGGTGGGGAGAATGAACACTCCTCGTATCGCATCAGTTTTACTGGCCAAGCCACAAAATTCGTGTATGTTTGTTACAGTAGACCCATGGTCGAATGAGGCATTGTGCCTTTGTGCGACATTGGTCTCGTGTGTGGCGGTCAGGATTTGACTGAGGACCAGGTCGCACATCTTTGGGGTGACAACCCATGACGTTCCTTCTTGGTTTGCATGTAACAGGATAGTGTGTGTGATTGCACGAGTCCACTGTTGTGCATTGTCAACAGATAGCGCAGTGAAAAAATTGCAGTCTGTGGACATTGCATCTCTTCCAATGTGGCCTGATGTTCTAAACAGGGCGAGTGTGTCAAACCAGGAGTGTGTGAGAGGGAAGGGGAAAGATGTGCAGTGTAATTTTGCAGATAGGGAGCACAGTACACTCTCAAGGAATTTTTGTATGTCATCCACGGCCACTTCTGTCCAAGTGAGTATGGACTCCATGTGTGCCCAATGTTCCCACATTCGAAGTAGCATTGAACACTGTTGCAGTCCATCATGCAGTCGGACATACGCAGGCTTGTTGTTATCGGCTAACGGCAATTTTCTGTGCACCTGCCATGATGGGAAGACTGGGAACAAAGGAAAGCAGTCCTCCTCAGCCCGCGTTGTCTGTGCTCGTTGCAATGCTTCAGCAATTTCTTGTCGTTCGACCAGCGCAATTTGGTATCTCTTCATCAGCTTTGTTCGGAACCATTGTTCAATAACAGGTTCACCGTCCTGTGGCAGTCCGAGTGCTTGCGCAATCAGCGCACAGCGTTTTGCTGCCTCGGCCCGGTAGTCCCACAAGCGTAATTGCGTCAGCTGTGCGTTTGAAACACAAATACGTCGCAGTTCCCAGAATTTCAGCTCCAACTGCTATTGGCGTCCTTGGCCGTTCTTCGTAAAAGCTTCATGTAGGTCCGCTGCAATTCGGGCCGCATGTTCCTCCGTCTGGTAGATCAGGTTGTGTGCTGTCCAGCCAGTAACCGCATTTTGGGTATACCGTGTGAAGTACAGGTTGCATCGGCCCATATCTCTTTTTTTCGTCTTTGTTACTTTCGCTGGCGCCGTGGACCAATGACCCCTGTTTCCTGTCACCACATAGTAGACAACGTCTTTTTGGGGCTTTTCCACCCAGTTCGTGAGGACTGCTTTTTCTGGTGGGCTTAGCGCATCGTCGATCACGTCCGTACCAGTGTATTCCTCCAATAAGTCCTCTTCATCCTCGTCCATTGTACCCTCGGACTCCCGGGATGCCTCCTCAGCTGGCTTACGTTTGCGGTCTTTGGACTGTTGACTTGGCTTGCTAATGAGCTGGGCCAGGATCTGGTCCAGTTTCGAGTCCTGATTATCCAAACGTCCTGACAGTTTATCAATCCGCTTGTTTGTTTCCTCAATATCTTTCTTCCAGGGTGTGTCTGATGTAGATGGTACAGTAGGTGACGGTGCAGGTTGCTTCACAGTCGGCGTAGACGCAGTCACAGATGTGCCCTCATTGTAATAAGACGCAGCGCCCTGTTCTCCCTCGTGCCTCATGTTCTCCAAAACCGCCTTCGCTGCAGACATAGCTTCAGAAGTAGAAAATAGGAATCGTGCACCCTTGTCAACCGCCGTCACTGTCATGATGTAGGGTGCTATCGTATGCAGATACGTCAGTTCTGCATTGGTCGGTGACCGTGTCCACCCCGTGATATCCGCATGTGGCCCCACAGGGCGGGGCTTTTCGGTCGTCTCGTAGGTAAATGCCGCTGATGGCGGTGGCACTTGCGTCGCTGCAGCACTTGCAGAAGAGTTTACATGCACTCACTGTCGATATTGTTGACACAGTGGACGTGGAGTCATTTTTCTGTGCCCACTTCTCCTTCCGCTTCGTATCCGCTTGCTAGCTCGCTGCCTGCGCCTTGGGGTTTTTGTCCTCTGGGCATAGTTTCACTGTATGGCCCAGTTTTCCACAGTTCGAGCAACGCACCTTGCTCCAGCGCTCCTTGTCCTCCGCGGTTGATTTGGCGATCATGTTGGACAGGATCTCCTGTTTTCGCACCTTGGTCAGCAGTTCGGGGTGGAGCGTTGTACATTCCGCGGTAGTGTGGCTACACCACCCGTGGTGTGAACAGAGAAGCGCAGTGCTGAGAATAGGCGCAGATGTGGGTGCACACGATGATACATTGAACGCAGTAGACATGATATTCGTCGTGGTAGATGTAATTGGTATTGTTGATATCGTTGATGAGAGTTCGTATGTACTCGTTGGTAACGGTCAAATTGAATTTTCTTGGCTATGGCATTCACGAGGCTCTTGGGCACATGCACAGTTGCATTTTCGGACCTTTCATATGCTTCATCTCCATCTTCGGTTTGTGAAACGCGGCGCTTTTTTGGTTTCTCAAAGCGCACCGAGTGGTCCTTTCCCCTTGGTGTGATACCCATTTTGAATAACGGTCGCCTTGTATCGCCAAACGACACCCGTCGATTTGATCGACTCCCGGATTTGTCAACCGAAGCGTGTTGAGTCGGCGTCACGTATTGGTCGTGTAGGGCATCGAGTAGTGCCTCAATAGACGAATCAAATTGCCGACCTTTCTCCGTGACTACCTTCGTTGTAACCGATGCATCTTGACAATCAAAGGATTGTGAGGCTTGCTCGTCGTGATATTCCACCGATTCGCTCATTGCAAAAGAAATAGAAAGCAAGCACCCTTCTTGAAATGTCCAAAGCCTTGATAAACCCAAAGGGGACGTGCCTCGTCACACCGATAAGCACAAGATGGTTATCTTGGTGTCTATTTGTGGTGGTGATATTGGTGAAGTGACACACACGCCCCACTTTTGCAAAGTAAAATCCACCAAGGTTCCCGAATGCACCCAATGCACAATGGAGGTCACGAGGCATACCGCAAAGGCCAAATTCAAATCCACTTCTGAATTATTGATAACATAATGTCATCTTGTGCTTATCTACAAAGGAGGCAACACAAAGATAAGCACATTCCTACCAAACACGAAAGCATGAGAGCAAAATCAATACTCAATTCAACACAAAGCTACATAACAAATGATTCCAAAAAGGAATAAACTCAAAACAATATCAAAGCAAATTCAAGCAACAAAGTAAACCATCAACACATGAAAGGATACCAACACCAAAACACACAAAGGACAAGAGGAGAAGAGAAGCAAGCATTGTGATGACAACAGGCCCCACATCACAATGCAACAAACATCCACGCAAACTACAATATGGGCTTGCAAACTCCAAACAATTCATACATCTCAAAATGAATTTGGGGAGAGAAAGCCAAACATAACTCAAGCAAACATGACACATCAAAACCTCAATATCTCAAAGACCATGAAGCCATCACCTCTATCTAAGATGATTACTACTCTAACGACTAATCATGGCACATAACTGAAGGTCCTTCGATGATACCAAGGGAGATTGACCAAGAATCACCAACTGAATCGTGCATGACCCAACCAATCAGGATCTCCCTTATCAGCGAAATCTAATTGTCGTTCCCCCTCGATCTCCCAACATACGGCCATGAAACTCTGGTGTCTACTCGGCCTAAACAGAAATCCGTGACAGAGACTAATAATTCACCAAATTATTTGTCTACATAGAACACATCGTTCAAGCTCTGTGAATGATTGTCTAACAATTCCTTCTGCTCCTCCTCGGCGTCGCGTCGTGCATTTGCGACTGTTCTTCTATCTGTCAGTCTGTCTGTCTCGGCGCCTGTGGACTAACAGAGATATTCCAGCCCTATTGCACATGACCCCAACGCCCCATGTGCCAAGGGGAAGATGCCCGGTGGGAGCGCGCCCCTTGTCATGGGCCCCCAAGAGGGGCCATGTTCAATCCATTCAAGGGGGGGGAGAGGTGCAGTACGGGTCCCCAAGTGCCCTCTAACCCCATGCATGACCCCAACGACCTACGTGCCAAGGGGAAGATGCCCCGTGGGAGCGCGCCCCTTGTCATGGGCCCCCAAGCGGGGCCATGTTCCATCCAATTCAGGGGGGGAATGGGTGCAGTACGGGCCCCCATGTGCCCTCTAACCCCATGCATGACCTCAACGTCCCACGTGCCAAGGGGAAGACGCCCGGTGGGAGCGCGCCCCTTGTCATGGGCCCCCAAGCGGGGCCATGTTCCATCCAATTCAGGGGGGGAATGGGTGCAGAACGGGCCCCCATGTGCCCTCTAATCCCATGCATGACCCCAACGCCCCACGTGCTAAGGGGAAGACACCCGGTGGGAGCGCGCCCCTTGTCATGGGCCCCCAAGCGGGGCCATGTTCAATCCATTCCAGGGGGGGGAGGGGTGTAGTACGGGACCCCAAGTGCGCTCCAACCCCATGCATGACCCTAACGCCCCACGTGCCAGGGGGAAGACGCCCGTTGGGAGCGCGCCCCTTGTCATGGGCCCCCAAGCGGGGCCATGTTCCATCCAATTCAGGGGGGGAATGGGTGCAGTACGGGCCCCCATGTGCCCTCTAATCCCATGCATGACCCCATTGCACCACGTGCCAAGGACACGACGAACCGAGGGAGCGCGCCCCCTGTCTTCGCACGACATCACTCAGATTGCATTCCATTACTTCTTTGCCTTGCCCTTGCCCTTGCCTTTACCGCCCCCTTTCTTGGGCGCCGGCGGTGCGGGGTTCAGAGTTTGATCCAATGGAAAGTATGCGGCATCCGTTGTTGGCACAAACCCGGGGTTGGGCCAACATTGCATGCCCATGGACAATGGGACTTGGGAGCCTTGCGTGTATTATATATAATAAGTATGGACGTGGGATGAGAATTTGACTACTTGGGGTGGCTTGAGAGAAGGGGAGGGTTGCACATGGCAATGATGGGGTGCTATATTTTTTTGTTTCTGAGGCATGGCGGTCCCCCGCCCAAAGCATTGCATCAAAGCGGCCTAACCATGGGCAAAGTGAGCGTTCATGGTGAGCCGAAGTTCTCCGAAGGACAGCCGCGGGTATTTACAAACCAAGTCAGGGTGAAAACACTGCATGAGCTGCACCATGGGCCTGAAAAGGTTAAAATACTAGTGGAGGCCACTTCGGTGAAAGATGCAAAGGGATATATAGCCTATACCAAGGCAAAAGGAAGAATCACAAGAAATGAACATTGAAAACTGGACCAGTGGATTGAGCGAAGAGAAGTGAGCAAGTGCAAAGGCAAAAAGAAAAACAGACTGGAACAATCTGGCTTGCCTGAAGTCAGTCTGGAGACCTGTAGCTGACCTGAGAATTACTAAAGTACAAAGCCCGCTCATTCTGCTCAAGTCTTGCGCTCTTGCCTAAATGGTTGTGAAAAAATAGAAAAGAAAAGTTCCAATTGATGGCTCAAACAAAAAAGACTCAATGGATCGGTAAGGTTTCCTGGTGCGCAGTGCTGTGCATGTAGTGGTGCAGTGTGGTGCAGTGTGGTGGCGGTGCTGTGTCCTACAGTGTAGGTGGGTGGTGGGTGAAGGCTGATGTGTTAGATGGCTGTTGGTTGCTGGCTGCTTGTTGGTGGATGTTGGCGGCTGGCTGCTCGCTACTCGCTACTGGCTGCTTGCTGCTGGTTGCTTGTTGACTAGTATATGCTACTGGTTGCTTGCTGTTGGTCGCTGGCTGCTAGATGTTGGTTGCCGCTGTAGCTTCTCGCTTGCTGCGGGCTGCTGTCTGGTGGCTGATCGCTGTTGGCTGACGGGTGCTGGAGATGATTGGGTGCTAGATGTAGCTTGGGAGGAGTGGACACCCCGAGACAAACGGGCAATACCGGAGGGTGGTGGAACCGGAAGGGAGGGTGTAAATGGGGAAGGGGTGGGCACCCTGCGAAGCATAACTACATCATCACTCCGCTCTTCGTGCATCGGTTGGTGAGCACAAGGCACTTGGGGGTAAGCGGGGACGAAGGGGGGTACAAAGGTGAGGGTGACGTACACTTGTGGTTGGGGTAGGCTGGGGGGGTGGGACGTTGGGCTCTGCGGTGTTTTTCTTTTTTTTCTTTCCGCCGGTAGCCATCTCCGAAGCCTTTTGTTTTTGTGCTCTGGTGGGTGGCTTTGCTGGATTGTCCGCTTTAAGGTCACCCAATGGTTTCCTTTGCGTGTCAATCCACGTCCGCAAAGTAAATCTAGCATCTCCAAAGCGTTCTTGTGAAACAATCGCCACATCCACAAACTATCTAGCCAAGGCACTCAATGGCAACCGGTTCCTTATTCTTTGGACCTCCCCTTGCCGCACCAATAGTGCCGCCTCCCCCTCCCCCTCGGGAACGATGCCTTCCACACTGGGTGCCTCCACGGGACAAGGACCAACACACTCATGGTTGTGGTAAAGCTTCCCAACCACGTTCCGGGACATGAGCTCCAACTCCTCTTGCATAGGAGGGTCTTCCAAGAAATATTGAGAATGCACAAGGCCCAAGTGGAAAGCGGCGAATGCGTCGTCGCGCAGTACCCGCCAAAAATGCCTACAAGGCATCCCAAGCATGGTAGGAAATGCACAAGTGCACACTAGGTCACGGTACAAGGTGTAGGTGGTAGATCCAACGGAGGTCTGGACCGGCCCCGAAAGTTGAACATAGTGAGCTACATTGGTTCCTTTTCGAGAAACTTCAAAGATGGCTGCATTAGACGCGGGGGTTGCCATTGTGGGGGGGAGATCCAACTCCAAAAGATCCTCCACCCTCCTTGTGGAGTCAGAACAGTTGTCAGAGGCGGGACGGGACAGGGCCTCGTATGCATTGTCAGGCAGCCTCTTCATGTCGTACCCAAAAGAAAGGACCATCTGATGGGCTGCCTCATCCCTCCCCCATGTGGTCAGCCGGTCCTTCATTGCCTCATACGGCATTAGAAAAATTGGCTGGGCTGTCTCATGGCGGGAGCGAAAGGAGCCTCTTGTCACACATGTGTCCAGATGCCCCCATTTCAAAATTATATCCGGGGCATGGGCCCGAGGATATCCGCAGATATCCGGGGCATATGACCCGGGATACAGCAGCGGTGCCATCCTGGGTCATATGCCCCGGATATCTGCTGATATCCCTGGGGCATGTAGCAAATCATGAAATTTGTAGATTAATCACCGCAAACAACAGAATCACCTAGGGTTGTGACCAATCAATGAAACCGCCTTTCCGAGGCGGTTCCAATGAGCCTATCAGCAACAATTTCCATTTTTTAACCGAAAAAATCGCTATTGTACCCAAAAGTAACCGTAGGTGTCAATGATGACATCTTTGTGACGTGAGGAATAATTTGATTCGGGCCCTGCGACGTAGAGACGTCAGGATAGCGTCCGGATGGCGTCAGGAGAGCGTCAGGATGGCGTCAGGATGGCGTCAGAATGGCGTTAGGATGGCGTCAGGATGGCGTCAGGATGCGTCAGGATTGCCGTCAGGATGCCGTCAGGATGATGGGTAGTTTGGCGTCAGGATGGCGTCAGGTTGCGTCAGGATGCGTCAGGATGGCGTCAGGAAAACACCAGAATAGCATCAGGATGGCATCAGGGAGTGTCAGGGTGGCGTCAGGATGGCGTCAGGATGGCGTCAGGATATCATGGTGGCGTTAGGATGGCGTCAGGATAGCGTCAGGATAGCGTCAAGATAGCGTCAGGATGGCGCAACCAGGACCTGATGGCATCTCAGGGTGTCAATCGGGCCTCCAGGGTCAGGATAATTTAGCGTCAGGATGGCGTCAGGATGACGTCAAACGACGCGGGGCCCGAATCAATTCATAAAATATGTAATTTGCATTGAGGAAGAAATATAGGTAGAAAGAGTGGAATTGCGTCGTCGTTTTGTGGTTTGTGGTTCCAGTCAAAGCAGAGAAGAAACGGAAGGATAGGACACCTTCTCCATCCTCTCCGAAGATCGTCATTGATCTAACAGCGGAGGAGGAGTATGCCACCTTCCCGTTGACACAATTGAGTGAGAGGAACCTTCTATATATGTGCTCAGGGAGAAAGAGAGCATTGTATATGAACGTGAGATGTACCGTTCTCGTGCATGGGCTGCCCCAGCAACACCTCCCAAGGCCCCAGTAAGTCAAGATTTGTCCAATATTCCATCTCCTTTTGCCCAGGCTGCATTTGAAGAGCAACCCAAAAAAAAGGTGAAAAAGGAAGTGCAGGTGAAAAAGGAAATGCAATGTTACCGTTGTGATTATGCCATTAAGAAGAATGCAGTTGGTGGCCAACAATCGGTCACGTGTGACATTTGCCATGTTGTGTACCATATGTCTTGTGCCAAGCTCAGGTTTCCTCCGAAGTTTGGTTCCTGGGCCTGCGAATCTTGTGTCAGAGACATGATTGGCTCCCAATAGACCATCTATATGTGGCTATATTCCATGTTTGTAGAGAGCTTACTTGAAGCACCATGAGAGAAAGTGTGTCTCGGAATTGTTCCACTTGAAGTGTTGAGGCATCAAGGGCGAGGGAAGGGTTGCGCGCAAGGATCCCGGGTCATATGCCCCGGATATCTGCGGATATCCTCGGGCCCTAATGCCCCGGGTATAAGAATTGGGCCTAATGACCCGGATATCTGCGCTGTATCCCGGGGCATATGACCCGGATATCTCCCTACGGTCGATATCCGGGTCATATGCCCCGGGATACAGCGCAGATATCCGGGTCATAGGCCCAATTTTTGTATAAGGTCTCTCACAATGACCATGAGTGCGTCAAAAACGTCGTTCAACTTTTTTCGCTTGGTGAGGCGGCCCTCCTTTGCCTACCTATGGATGCCCTCTACCCGTTGTGTGGACACAATCCCCCGTGTGAACACATCCACCTGAAAACAGCATGCCCAGTGTCGCACCTTGTCCCCTCCCTACGTAGCACTCAAATATGTATGTCCACTTGAAAAGATTGGGTCGCCAAGAATCTCAACATTCCACATGTGCTCGAAGACAACTATGGAGACTTGGCGGTGTGCACGGGCCATGAGGCGGACCAATTTAGTGAAAGTGTCGTGGCCAAGAACGCCTTTCAGGTTTTTGGCCACATTCTTGGCAATGTGCCAGTAACACCAGAAGTGCCGGGCATTGGGGAAAACGGTGGCAACGGCCGCCGAAGCCTTCATACATGCATCCGTGAATATGACCACGGGCGCGATGCCCGCGGCCGCCAACCAGTGGGTAAACTGGTACTCAAAGTCGCGAATTTTTTCTCCCACCACAATGGATTGGCCCATCAGCACTGATTGCCCATAGTTGTTGACCCCAACGAAGAGGCCAATGTTCAGGTTATACCTATTACTTTGATAGGTATTATCATGGAGGATTAGATATGGGAAGCGCCGGGCAATAGCAAATTGCTCGACGCTCATCCAGAAGACATGGGATAGTTTCCCAGTGTCATCCTTCACCACATGGGTGTACCACCCATGTTTGTCCCCCTTTTCCTCAAGGCGGTTGACCAACTCATGGGCATCCAGCGCCGAGGAGTACCCTTTCTCATCATAAATATTTTGCACTTGTTTTGCGGTGATCTCGACTCCGCGGCTCCGCATGAAATTTACCACGTTGCGGGGGGGCATGAAGGCTTGTCCCAAGCTCATGATTAAATCGGCATCCTCACGGGACAAATTCACCGGACCAAGGAATTTTTTTTGCTTGGCCGTTTGCGGTGAAGCATTATGGTCTAGGCGAAGTCCTTTGGGACTCACGGACCACACCTCACGCATGCCATCCATCCGGCGAGAAATGTACACATTGAAGGGACAACAATCCGCCTTTGACTCCGGTGCATATGTTGGCACCGTCCTACTATCCTCGGGAAGGACCCCGGATTGGGCTGTTTTTGGCGGCCTACTTTGTGGCAGTAAAAATATGCTTGGCCTTTTTTTTTATCGCCACGACGACTGAGAACATAGCCGTTCTCATCCGCCCAATCGCCCATGCGGGCACAAACTTCTTGGTGACTAGAGCCGGCAAACGCATGCACAACCAGCTCCCAAGTGGCACCCATCTCCGGAAACTTCATGCTGGCATCTTCCTCAGAATTATCTTCCTCATCGGAGCACGCTTCATATGGGTCTTCTTTTTTTTTTTTTTTATAAACACAAGGCCAAAGTCCAAGAGTCCACGTCCAACTTCAGGAAGGGTGAGCCCATCATACAGAAGTGACCCCATCCCATTTGGTCAGGGTCAGGCATGTGGGTCGCGGACAGGGAAGAGAAAAATGGGCACAAGCAGATTTTTACGTAAAAGAATACATGGATGGCGACATGCGAGCAAACGCCCCTTCTCAGGGCCCCGGGGGACCAAGAATCATGCGGGGGTGCCAGGCATGTGGGCTACAGCCTGAGGAGAAGCCCTGGGAGAGAGGACAGTGCAAAAGACACGCACTGTCTGGGCAAGGTATGCTGGGGGGGGGGGGGGGCAGCGCTGATGGCGTATGTCGCGTGGACTGTATGGGGCTGCGGGTGGGGACAGTGCAGAAAACTGATTTAACGTGGGTAGCTGTGACACTATTGGGCTGGGGGGAGGGGGGGGGGCTGGGTGTGCGCCACCGCCACAGGGCTCCAGCAGGCCCCAGCGTCAGACACGGGGGAGTCACAGCCACAGGCTAGGTCCATTCAAAAGCGCAACCAGGGGGTACATCTGTCATGTGTCATCCATCGGCGGCGTGCAGAACGAAGGCAGCGTGAGCATCACTGTGATGACAAAGCATGTACAGTCGCGGCGGAAACTGAGTAAAGTACAGCGCCCTGGCGGCATGAGCACCACTTAGTTTAAGAGAGGGCAGCCAATGCAGCTTCAGGTGGTTGCCTGTGAAGAGAGGGGGGAAGGGGGGCAGGGGGGCAAGGAGGACCATTAAAGGGTAGTGACACCGTGCGGTTCGAGCACACACGCATGCAGAGGGCGAGAGGGGGTCAGCATAGGCTCAGGGGCTGGGACCAATCAGCGGGGCTGAAGGGATTGGGCCGTGCCTGGGGCTTGGTGGGGACTGAATCGGCCAGAACCGCGGTGACATTATCCAGCACATGCTGCTGGAAGTGCCTGACGGTCTTCCGCGCCTCGCGCAGTCCCCCAAGTCTGGTCTTAAGGAAGCGGTACAGGGACTGAGGGACGGCCAGTCTGCCAACGATGCGAAGGTCCTTGCGCTGGGCGGACCGGCGCCACGTCAGGACCTCTGATCTTACCGTCCAAGAGGAGAGCCAAGCAGCAACCAGTGGGTGGGTCTGTGTGCAGAAGGCCAGTGTGCCGTGTAGGCTCTGGTTGTGGAAGCGGTGGCAGTGGGGGCAAGGGTGCTTGACGGGTGCATCGGTCCAGAAGGTGGCATAGTGCGCGTACCCCAGGCGGGACTGCAGGCCAAAGAGCCACTTGTGCCATGCCAGCCTCCGGAAACGCAGGGGCCGCCAGGACAAGGGGTGGAAGCCTTCGTGGGCATGTGTGGGGAACAGACCATGGGTCCACACTTTATGGGGGGGCGCCATGCGTTCACCGTGTCGGACCACATCCCAGGGGGTCACCCTTGTCTGTGGGGGGGGCAGGGGGAGGGCCGTACCGACTTTGGCATACTTGTCCGACATTTCATTGTGGACTTCCCCAGTGTGCCCTTCAACCCACTCCAGACCTTGGCATTTAGCCAGGATGGAAGTGCGCACTTCCTGCACCCAAAATGCCTGCCTGACTGGCTGGCGCGCGCTCTACGCAGATGCAATGGCGCCCTGGCAATCCAGTCGGATGGTGTCCCCTACTTCCGAAAAATGGGAGCCCAGGAGCATTCCTACTAACTCCGCTTTATAGGAATTTGGGTCACCAGGCACTCTGCACACGGCAATGCGGCCATCTTTCAGCACAGCGGACGCCCCAGATGAGGGCGGTTGACCCATCTTGCTGCCGTCCGTGTAGGTGGCTGGCGGCTGGCATTGCGGGGGTAAAAGGTACACTGTAAGCCCGGCTACGTGGGCCACCTCGACGGCGTCGCGCTGTAGTTGTTGAGCTGCCCACGTAGTGTGTACGGGTGGCTGGCGAGGGTCGGGGTCAGGGTTGAGAAGGGAGACAGCGGTGATGAAAGCATGGTATGGGGAGACAGTGGTGTGGGGGGACGTGGAGAGTGTATGTAGTCGCTGATTGCGGTGCAGCGAGTCCAGTACCCTAGTGGGGTGCAGGATTGGAAAGTATCCGAGGCCAAGGCCACGACTACGATGCGTGTAGAGTGTTTTCTTGGCGACGAGGGACGGAAGACCCATGACGCCGAAGATAAACTTTTCCAACAGGGAAGTGATGGACATTAGCTGCGAGGCGCGGAGTGGGATGCACTCTGTGCAATAGAGGAGCCTCGGTAACACCATAGTGTTGACTAAGAGGACCCGGTCAATCACTTGAATGGGTTGGGAGTGCAGCTCATTTAACTGGGCTTTCAGCTCTTGCAGCACAACCTCAACGCAGGCGTCAGGGCAGAGGCAGGGGGAGAGAGGGTGGCCCAAATGCATGAGGTAGGGGGCACGTGCAAAGGTGTGCAGTACCTGTACACTCCACTCTGGCGGGTACGGCGCAGAGACGGTGTACCATGGCGACGGACTGGCAGCCTGAACGGGGGAGGGTGGGTGCAGATACTTGGGGAGGGTGGGCAGGACAGCGGGCAGGGGTTGCATGTGAAGAGATTCGCTTTTGGTGACGTTCACCTGGCAAGCAATCAGACTGAGGGCGGTCTGTACGACCTCATCAATGTGCTGGCTCTGGCCATACGGCGCGGGGGAGCATATGTCGTCGACATAAGCCGAGAAAGGGATGCCGTGTTGGTCTAACACTCGCAGGGGGATTTCAAAAACAACGACAAACAAAAAACAGGAAAGGGGGCAGCCCTGCTTGACGCCATGTGTCGTCCTAAACACTGTCTCCTCCGCCCCTCGTAAGAATGTGGACCCTTGCTCCATTACCAGGGAGATTATTTGCAGTAATTTGGAGGGGGTCCCCATTCGGTCGAGTACACCTAGGATAAGAGCTTTGGGTGGACTGTCAAAAGCGTGATAGACGTCGAAGGCGAGTAGGGCTTCCTTGTCCCGTATGGAGTCGATGGCATCCAGAAAAATTTGTGTGGCATGTGCTGTGGACGTGCCCTGTCTGCCGCCGAATTGGTTGGGGTGCAGGTGGGGGGACACTAAGGGGTACAGCTTGGAGTAAACCCAGCGCATAAAAAGGCGGTAGATAGAATTGCTCATGGCAATTGGTCTCCACCGATCAGGGTCTTGCCACTGGCCCTTTCCTTTAAACAAACAAAATGTCTCTGAGACCAGCCAGGGCTGTGGTAAAAAGCCTTCAGAGTAACAAAGGGAGATACAGCTGTGAACTAACTTGAAGACGGGGTCGGGGAGAATGTGCAGTAGGTACGGCGGGACTCCATCCGGTCCGGGAGATTTTTTCCTAGACGCACGGGCAAGGGCACGCAGTTCACTGAAGGTGGGGGGGGGGGGTCGCACAGTCGTGCTCTTTGGGGTATGAGGTCTAAAGCGTGAGAGGACCACGGCGTGTTCCGTTGCAATATGCGTTGTATTTTCCTGGTGGGGGTGGGGAGTGTAGACTGGGCGGGGGGGGTGAGGAGGGTATGCTTGATGCGGCGGTAGAAGGTCTTGGACCTTCGCTTGGCTTGTTTGGCCAGTTGGCGTACTACAGACGACCGTTACTGACATCGTTAGAGGCTGGCGGGGAAGGTGGCCTCTGCGAGTTAACCCGGCGCATGGCAGTGGGCATGTGTGAGCACAGTTGTTGGTATGTGTGTGCAGTATCACTGGCAACGGTGGGGAGAGGCAATGCAGCTGTGGCTGCAGATATGTCACGGCGGAACCGCGATACATCCCTACGGTTCCACTGGGCGCAGCGCGCCTCAGGGATATGGGGCTGCGCCCAGGGTATAGTGTGGATTAGTATGGGGTTGTGGTCCTGAATGCCTTTGACCGAGGAAAAGTCTACTACCTGGGCACCAGAGGTCTGAAAGAGTGCACCGAACAGCCTCGTGCCGTATGCGCGGTCAAGGTAGCTGCGCGTGCCCGCATAGCGACGCACCCTGGTGTATGGGGTGCACGTCTGGTGTGGGATCAAGAGGTCAGAGAGCGAGCCGGCCCGTTCTTTGGCAATCAGCCACGGCCACAGGGGTGCACGGAGGGCTGTGGTATGGCCGGTATGTGTCACAGCATTGTAATCACCTAAGATAATAGCGCACTCGCGGGCAAGGCGATCTAGATGTCTCTCACAGGATGACCGCTCCCTAGACGTGTGGGGACCGTAAAAGGACGCTACAGTGACAGGGGGCATCGACGGGTCGTTGTGTAGTTGCAGGGAGGTGGTGACGAGCCTCCCGTCAATGATGGTCTTCATAGTGGGCCTGTGTGGTGCGATGGAAGTATGTACAAGCAAGGCTACTCCGGCCTTTCTGGAGGGAGAGCTGTGTAGCAGGTGATATCCCCAGTACATAGCCACTCTCTCGTGGTCCCGCAGGGAGGACGAGGCACTGGGCCGGAATTCCTGCAAGGATAATGTGTGGGGGAGGGGGTGAAAACCGGCCAGTAAATGACATAGGCGGTACGGTGTGATTTCGACACCGCCGACATTGAGGGCGCCAAATGTGAGTGTGGGGTGTGTAAGCGTGCGCGTGAGGTGTGTGGTGGTTGGGGGTGGGCTCATACTTGTGGGTGCATCAGAACCAGGGTTGACTGAGTCGTCCCGGATGTGGCGCGTCGAGTCGACCGGCCGGGCAGGCCCTGTGGGCGAGCAGTGTTTTATAGTGGCACACACCAGTGTGAGGGTGGTCAAGCGGGACAAAAGATTAACGACGGTGGCGAGCATGCGCAAGATGCCTAGCACAGCCAAGGAGGTCACCGTGGGACAAGCCAAATTACAACCTTGCAGGTGAGTTGGCTCCCGGTTATTTCCTATAGCTCCATCTGGTGGCAACTGCAGACGAAGTGCAGCGGTGGGGTTGGGGGCAGTGGGGTGGGGCTGGGTATGTGGGGGCAGCACTGTGTGACGCACCGGCGGGCGTTTTCCGTGGCATGCGCGAGGTGTGACACCGAGGATAGTGCACATAGCAAGGGCCGACAACGCGGAAACTGCGACGGAGCAGATGACCTGTTGTGCTACTCGGAGATTGTGGTGGGCGCTGATGACCACTGCAGCGAGGTGGCACCAATAAAAACACATTTGGGAACCTGCATACCATTGTTTGAGGATTGACCCCAGCTCTGCATAGGAGGATGCAGTCCACCTGGCATCATGTACGAGTGTCTGCAGAGGTACAGGAAGACGTTGGAGGGCAGTGGGGGTGAAGCAAGCAAGGGCAGCGTTCACCTCAGGGGAGTTTTGCGTTTCAGTGAGGGGGAAAAGTACGAGGGGAGGCATCGTCCTCAGCTGGCGGCATGGCACTAACATCGTCGATGGTTCTCTTGCTCTGACCAGTCATACGGTCGTCCTCCTCCTGTTCTGCGGCTGGAGGGGAAACCGACAGGGGGGGTGAGACAGGTAGTGCACCAGATGGGGGAGGGAGGCCCACATTAATGTCCGGAAGGGAGAAGGAGGGCAGAGCATTAGGTACCGCCGCGAGATTGGACTCATTCAGTGCTGCCGTGGGCAAGCTACTTAGGTCAAGACGCTGCAACCTTTCCTCAAGTGAGAGTGCTGTGTCGGTGGCAAGGGACCCTGATGTGAGGAAAACTGGTCCTGGCAGTGTGGAGCCGTAGGCTGCAGTCGCGGACTGCGGCGCCTGGAAACTTACCAAAAGCAATCCAGCTTGCTGGAACAGCTGGTGCGAGGTGACTGGCCCAAACACGGACACTGCATGCAGCACATCGGCAACACTGAAGGAGGGTGAAAAGCGCACCAAGACATGAGGGGGCTGCACCGTGCGTACCACATCCTTAGCACGTAGGCGTTGGTGGGTAGTCGCAGAGATGACCAGGAGATCACCAAGGTTTTCGATCTCTTGGATCGCTGGTTGCAGGAGTATTTCGTCCTTCACAATGCAAAAAACATCGTATTTGTTTAAAAAGGTGATGAACTCGAATTTCTTCCTCAAATGAGGATTCATGTCTATGGCATCGCGGATTTCATTGGCAGGCATTTTTTTCTTCCGCTGCGCACCGGGTTTGAATGGTGGCTGGTGGGTAACTATGATACTACAACTCTTGATGGAGGAGTGTAGTAGGGCAAAAGAAACCCCCATATCTGCTAAGGCCTCTTCCTCCTCGTAAAACCTAGCCATGATATCCATAGGGACATGGAAATCAAAAACTTTGTACCCATCGGGAGCCGAACTAACGGTCACCGGCCAGTGGTTTTTGGTAATGCGCGGTACTGTAATGTTGCGCAAGACGGTGGAACCGTCGTCCGGTGATAAACCGTTGATAAGCAACATCAAGGGTAGTGTACCGCTGATGTGCCAACGGGTCTCCGTACCATCAATGTCCCGCACAATGTCTTGGGGCACATCCAAGCGGATTTGGAAGTTGGTCGAGGTGGGTGTGAAAAGCGGCCGGGTGTGCCCATCGACGGAAACGGCAGGTTCTTGTGCTCGGGGGTAATATTCTACCACCTTGGGAACGTGGTCCTTAGCCAGAGGTTTTGAAGTCAATTGAAAAATGATCAATGGGTTGTCGTTTGGAGTGGGGAGATCCTCAATCAGTCCAGTGACCACAGCGCGTTGGGCGAGGTGGATGACATGGCATACAACTGACAAATTTAGGTACGGCAGGGAGGGGATAAGATCTATCCGGCGATCCAAAATGGTCGCAAGTTCAGAGTCCGCAACGTTTGTGCGGGATGGGTAGGCAAGCCAAAACATTGTTTGTTTGTTTTGCTTTTTCGATTCGCGCAAAACGTTGACTAATTGTTTCACGATGGTCTTATGTGAAAGAAAGGAGCCATCATCCTGAAAGGGGGCGAAGGCGGAAAGCATGAGGAACGATACTGTGCCGATTAGTTTGGCCCAATCAAAGCCCGGCATGTCCGCGACGGAAAACGATCGCAGGAAGCCGGGGTATTGTAGGCCATCCCCACTCAATAGGATTTGCGGCGGTGGTGAGAGTGCCCTGAGTAAGTCCGTGGGTGGAAGGGGAGAAGTGTCCAAGTACAATGGGGGCGTGGCCGAAAACTGGTCTACGTTTGAAAATCTTGATTGTCCACGAATTTGCACTTTGCCGGACTGAACATCGGCGGTCAAGTCCCTGGCCTCGGGAAAGCCATTTGGCAAGGTGCCTTGTGATTGAAAGGTGCGTGCAAACCTTATGGGGTTCATGGGAAGGGGAGCGGACAGACCGGTATCGGAGGCTAGAGTAAACGAAGCTTGGCTTAGCGCATTGCGCGGTGGAATATGATGGCGAGTATCAACTTGCTCGTTGGCACTACGCAAGAGAGAAGGTGGTCCATAGCCCAAACCGTCGGGGTTTCTCTCTAAGGCGCATCGATACAACTCTTTATACCCGTTTGAGGGCCGGACTCGTTTGGAGTTCGGGGTCTCGTTGGCGGCAGCGGCTATTGATTCATGAGGGTCTGCGATAGAGTGGCCAAGGAGAGAGTCGTGTTCCGAATCGAAAGACACGTCTATCCTGTCTACATAGGCCATGTCTTCGTCCTCTTGAGAGAGGGCGGGAGGTCCCTTTGTGGGTGTTGGGCGAACGAACACGCTTGTGGCTTTTTTTTCCTCGTCTTTTTTTTCCCCGCCTTTTTTTTCCCCGTCTTTTTTTTCCCCGTCTTTTTTTTCCCGACTCATGTCATCACTTGGATGAGAAGTTGTTGCATGCGCATGATCTTTTTTTTCACTTCCGACATTTTTTTGAGCCCGAGCTTGGGCTATGACGCCTTTGGCACGAAGCGGTTTGGGCGCAATGAAATGGGAACCATGAGAGGAGGCCTCTTGTGGGTTAGAACCAAGACTCCGTGCTCCATATGAGACGTATGAGGATTGAGAAGGAGCCTTCTCGGTGCGGGCATGTGCTTGCATTGCGCCGCCCATATGCGCCATTATGTTAGGCAAGCTTGAGCGTGGGGTCACCTTTTTTTTGGCCTCACTGGAAGAGACTCTTTCGGTGAAATAGAGCGAGAGCGAGTGGCATTGTCTCTTGGGGAGACCGACCTTTGTGAGAACCTTGAGGCGGTGGAAACCGAGTTACGCTCTTGGGAACTGCGAAGCGCCTTTCCACTAGCATTGGTCGTTGAGGGTTGCTGATTCATGATGCAAATTCAAAAGTGCGTGAAACCGGAAATCAAAGGACTCAGTATAATTGGAAGGTTCCGAAACCGTAACAAATGGTATAAAAAAACGGAAACTGCACGGAAAAGGAAAAGTCCTGTCAGATTAGCAGGCGTCAAAAAGATCGGCCCACAAATCGCACGCGCGCACGTCGGTGCTTCATATGGGTCTTCTTTGAGGACCTCCGACGGTGCCGGAGACAAGGAAAGGGGACTGTGGTTGAGCTCAGATGATGTGTCTGACATCTGTGTCTGAAAAATAGCAGAACAGATGCGCTTGATGCTGGCATTTATAAAAATATGCTGTTCAGTTGCAGCAATCAGTTCAATCAGAAAGTCAATTCCTTTTTTTCCCCCATTTTCAGTTAATCCAAGCGCAGGCGCCAGATGTGGGCAGATCCTTTAAGCCGTAGTCCATTCCCGCACTTATGACGCCCGGTATGACGATCAGTAGCGCAATGTGTCTATGATGCACGTATGATATACGACGCTCCAGGCACGATGTACACACATTCTGATGCGCCTTCGCTCCCATTTTGCTCTTGCACGGCGCCCTCGCTGCTGCCTCCGAAAAACTACGAGACATCACTAGCACACCTGCAATACATGGGGACATGACAGGAGGGGCCATGTCGCGTCTCGTTGCTTCTGTAGTCAGGTGCAATTTTTGTGGATGTTCTTGAGTGCTTGATGCAGTTGCCCAGGGTCATTTGGTGGGGCTCTGTCAGGCCGATGAAATGTAGGAAACCAAGGCCCATGGGGTGAGGATGGACGCTTTAGGGTTGTACTGTAGCTATGTTATATGTTCACTTAAGGTTTGCATTGCAGTGTGACGCACCCATTCTGCAACCATTTCCCACTCTGTCTAGGTGTACAATGCCCTTCGGATCTGCAGCAGGCGCAAGCCTTTGGAACGATGAACCTCGAGCAGGCAATGACGGAGTTGTGTTGATGGGCACAAACGCTGCACTGCAGCCCGGTGCGATCTGTTTGACCAAAGCCCCCAAACAGCACCCTTTTAGCTGCGAAAATTGCACCAGAGGTTGGGAACCCGAGGCACGCAGGGGTGCTGGGCGATGCAAGTAAGTATTGTAATGGTGTCTTTCTTACATCATTTTGATGTCGCATCAAACCTCACATGATCTTGCTTTCAACAACTTGACCAGCCGGCTCAGATGCTGATGAAGGCAGCTGAAGGTTATGTGTGTATTTCACCTGCAGCTTCTGGAGTGAAGGACATTGTTGGTCGAACCGCTGTCTGTGTGAGCACCACCAAGCTGCACACAGGGAGGCAAAACGCAATGGTGGCATTATTCATACTTCAAGGAGGTGCAGCTTTCACTGCTCCAGCTGGTGAAGGTTTGGTTGTTGGCAGCAAGTATCGTAATGGTTCCTTATATATCTTACATATCTTGGCTCTCGTCTTAAGTCAGCACAACTGTCTTGTACAGTACATGAACAACCGGAGAGAAGATCACAACACACTACCGCAGATGAACTACGGTCATGACTGATATTGTGTTACATACATGGTATCAGTTGAAGGTCCGGCTTTCTGAAGTTTTCTGTTGTCCAGTGTTTCTCCGGGTTTTTTTCTGATCGCCTCACACCTCTGTTTTAGATGGGAAACCACTGCTTTTGATGTAAGGTTCTTTCAACTAGATGGGAAACCACTGCTTTTGATGTCAATTTCTTTCAATCAACTCACTTTTTTAGATGGCAGGTCACTGCTTTCCATAACAAACTAGAAACTCAGTGCAATTCAATTGCCTGCACCAAGCATGAACTCCACGCAACCATATCAACTGATGAAATGTCCGTCCTGTGCACAGGGAATATACGAAGGAACAACACAGATGCCAAAATTCGTGAAGCTATTCAGAAAACCAGTTTTTTTTACTGCGCCCCTCGTTGATCCCTTGCGCTGATGGCGACAAGACATCTGTGCATGCAAAATTTGCAGAATTCACTGATAAGACAAACAATTCTGTATTTTATTTTCAAAGATGATGCAAATTTCAATAGAGTCTGATCCCTGTCTGTGCGAAACGGATATTTGCGTCAGCTACACGTTGTGCCTCAGCGCCACACAGCTGAGAAATTCGTACGCAAGGATCTTTGAAAAGAAAAAATACGCAAGTTGTTAACCCAAGGAAATACTAAAAAAGGGCTTCACGAGGGGCCATATCCATTTTGGTGTAGTGCTGACGGTTGAGTGCAGTGGTGCGTCCACTTGATTAGCGCATCAAAGACGAGAGAAGGAATTCATATCCCATGACGATTGTGGCGATAATCTTGGATGATATGTGCAATCAACAGCAACGCAATGTTAATGGGATGATTCTGTTAACACAATATGTACCTGATCATTTTTTCGCTAAAAAATAGCATGCATGCAATCAGGCTCATCAAACACATGCTTACAACTCACACATACCGACGGTACAGATTGTGTATGCTAGACCGTATGGCCCAGTTTTGTCAAACCTATGGCACACCTTAACTGATACCAATACTCGTACAAGTTCGTCACACCTTAACTGATACAGATACTGGTATGAGGAGATATCTGAGAACTACAACCTGTCAGCTCTCCAAAACGGCCAACAACCAACAGTTACGGGGTACTGAATCTCCAAGGGGCTACTGAATCTTTGAGGGTCCCTATCGCATTGACATGCCATTCAAGTATATGCATACAGATTCTGGTCAGCCAATCGCCGCTGTGTCAACGGGTTGGGTCACCGGCCAGACCTTTGCTTAAGGGTGGTCTCTGGACTGGGGGGGGGGGGTTGGTGGGGCGTCCGTGGCCTGTGGGTGGGTGGGTTAGTTTGGTTTTGGGCAATTTGGCCCAAGGTGCCTACTCCCCCCCAGGGGGGCGGGCGGGTCTGGGTGGGTGGGTGGGCCTGACTCTCCCAAACTAACCGGGTAGCCAGGATGGACCAGACATTTTGCTGTATCCTGTGCAGGCTTCTGGTCCAGCGATGCTGCCAGAGGCCGCCCTTCACTTCAAGGAGGTCACGGTGCATCCCCCACGATGCATGCCCCTCTCTGCCCACTCCCTGTGCAGCAAAAAGGAGCCAGCACTAAGTTATGCCTGTTTGTCCTGCAGTTGTGTGTGGGTGACCCCAACAGATGCGGTGGTCGAGGCCGCATTCAATCGTCTTACCCAAATTCTGTCAGGGAGGCGCCTCTCTTTGCGCCCATCCCTTGTTGAACAGTTGCTCATTCTCGCACTGGATGCACAGAGCTGGGAGCAGTATGATTATACTGCAGTGTGTGAAATGATTAGGAAAAACGCTCGGCGCGCCAGGTTCTGGCTTGCGCGGGGCGACAAGGGTGTGACAGGGGACAAACGGAAGCAAAAGAAGGGTAAGAAGGGCAAAAAGAAGGCAAAATTTTCGGAGGAGGCAAGGGCTGTGCACAGTGACAGTGACAGTGATAGCTCAGCGTCCTCCTCCTCTAGTTCCTCCTCCTCCTCCTCTTCTGATTCTGATGCGTAGGGAGAACATGAACGGTCTGTGTTGTACCCATCAGTGACACTGTGATGCATTTGATTTGTGTTGCTGTTTTGTTGTGTTTATCATCGCACAGACGTTTTTTCCAAAAAAAACGAATTTTCGGGTTGTACACAGTACTGGAGCTTTGGGATGACAGTAGATGGGCCAGTGGTTCACACCGTGCATGCAAGTTGCATTGCTGTTTCTTGTGTTTCCAGGTGCAAAGACATTTCTTCGGATAAAAAAAAACTGATAAAAAAAAACAGATGGCAGCCTGTACAAAGTACTTGAGCAGAGCGCTGCTGTAACAGCTGGTGGTCCAGTGGTAAAACCCTGTGCACAGTACTGGAGCTTTGGGATGACAGCAGATGGGCCAGTGGTTCACACCGTGCATGCAAGTTGTATTGCTGTTTCCTGTGGTTCCAGGTGCAAAGACATTTCTTCTGATAAAAAAACAGATGGCAGCCTGTACAAAGTACTTGAGCAGAGCGCTGCTGGAACGGCTGGTGGTCCAGTGGTAAAACCCTGGGCTGTTGTCTCGCAGGCGTGGTTTCAAACCCGGGGTCCGGCACTCTCAAATTTTAGGTCCCTGATGCTCTGGCAAAATTTTCAGTATGCAATTGACTGACATATGATGCAGGCTGAACTAACCCCCCCCCGGACTGGGGGACCCCCCCCCTACTGGGGGAGTAGGGGGGGGTCTGGGTGGGTGGGTGGGTGGGTCAGCTTGGGTGGGTGGGTGGCTTGGCCAGTCCTGAGGCAGCCCCAAAATGACCCCCCCCCCCCCTCCAGTTGCTAAGCAAAGGTCTGTCACCGGCACCGATACAGATACTGGTATGAGGAGGTATCAGAGGGTGAAAAAATGCGTTTTGACGCTGGAAGGGTCAAGCACACCATGAGGAGGTTTTTGTTTTTGTTTTTTGTTTTTTTAGTGCTTTGTTTTTGGGTATCCCGGAGAACGCAGGGTGGATGTAGCAATCTGGCCACCTGTGGGTCCCCCAACTTCTTCACCCTATCAACCCATTGTAGAGCGGGCATCCGGCATTGGGCCAGCTGTGGCAAGCCACAATTCTAGCCCATACATTCAACAACCGGCACATGGTGCAGCACCACAATTTGGTAAAGTGACTCCCCATGTCATTGTAGATGGTCTTCGGCGTGCCAAATACCTTGGGCTAGTGGCCAATCCTCTAGCGGGCAACTGATCCCGAAGTTAGGCCCTTGCCCTGCGCCGGTCTCCAAGAGGTGTCCGCTCCGAGGTTTCCATTGTGGCGGTAGAGGCAGCCATATACCTCCTTGTTGTGTCGGACGGGGGGCATAGTGAACTTATCGGTGGCCATGCTCTCCATTGGGAACTCCGGCAAGGGGGTCCAATTAGCGTTGATGGCGTGAGATCGGTTTAGCGGCTTGACCGCCCGGCACACTTGGCACGCACCATAGACTCTTTTGAGTGCTTTGCACAACCCCGGGGGAAAACTTGAAGTGCTGCTTCATGTCCCAGCCCATCTTCTCCAGTCCCGGGTGCAAGAGTTGTCGGTCATGCCAATCTTCGACCATCTAGCCCATGCGTGCATCTGGAATGAGCAGCTGGTTGTAGAGGAATAGCTTTCGGTCATCCGACTCGGGCTTGGAGCTGGCCTCCCAATGGGTGGAGCGTAGTCCTCGTCCCATACTAGCACTTGCTGATATTTGATTATAAACCCATTATTTTCTTCACTGGGATGCAGCTGGTTGCTTGACCGTAATAAGGTTTGGAACCTGTTAGTTTTGAAAATAACCGCTTTAAAAGGATTATTTTTACAAAAATAACCGGTTTTGCCGATTAATAGATTTCAAAATAACCGGTTTTTCCGATTAATTGCCCTTTAGTCACCAAAATCTTGCCATCGGCAGAAGAGAGCCCATACAAGTTGGAGCACAGTGATCAAAACTACGTCAGAAGTTGTAATTCAGCATCGGCCATCGTTTATTACTACCAAAGCCTCTATTGAGTGCAACAAGCCGACAAAATGCACCGCCCAAAAGAACCCAAAAAATTTAGAACCATTCATTGGTTTCAATCAGGTTTCAAAATTACCGGTTGTGCCAATTGTTTTGAAAATAACCTACATTGTTGCCGATAACCGGTTTTTCCGATTAATTGGTACAACCGGTTCCGCCCCCTAGACCATGATTTCATCCGTTTTCACACATTTTTAGCCATTTTTTGTTCATTTAACAGATCCACTCCTTTCTAGGTTGATTTGTCCCCGGTTCGACTTTTCATACATCTTGATGTGTGGGTTGACTTGGGTAGGAATTACCCGTGATTGCCTGGCAATAGTTGCCACCTATAGGAGTGCACATGTGTTCCACTAGGGTCTGTCCATCTATGATCTATCATATCATGTCCGTGCTTGTATGATATTGTCATGTCATGTATGTATTGCCATTCCATTCCCATATATGCATCCATGAGTATGCATGCCCTCCACTCACCATTGGCAGGAGCAACATTGCCCCACATTTGCCATATATCCCTCACATCAACGAGCCCCTATGGGAACGTCCGCACTGTGTGCTTGGGAACTGACTTTTCTTGTTTGTTGGCTGTGGCAATTGCCTCACCGATGCATTCATTCACGGGATATTTTTTTGGCTTCCTGAGGGCGACATACTGGTGGGTCAGTGGTGAAAAGGTTGCAAAGCACGGCACTGCAACCTGCAAATGTGGACCGAGGCACAAACAAACGCTATAATGCACATGCGCTTGTTCAGTATAGTGCACACTGCCCTTGATGGGCACCAACATTTCAATGTTTAAAACAATTTCTTGCCTATTTCAGTGCCTTCTGCTTACGTATTGTGCAGTGCTCCGTTTTTGTTTTCACACGATTGTATCCGATTTTAAACTTGTTTTTTTTTACACAAAATGTGCAATCAAGCTTTTGGACAAACAGTTGTATTTAAAAAAAGGTTGAAATATTTGGCTTCCTAAAAAGTAAAGTAGTGTTGCATCCTTACACAAAAGTTGCAGTGGCTTCTACAAAAAAGTTGAAACTTTTGCGTTGTTTTTTTTTGCAGTGTAAAATAGGTTTGCATATGTGCACAAACGCTGCAGTGGATCTTAGGGAAAAAGGTGAAACACTTGGTTTTTGTTTTTCCTTTCGGTGTAAAATAGGTTACACAACAATCACATTGCATTTTAAAAGAAAATAGAATAGTTTTGTTTTTGTTCAGTTTTGCGCTCCACTTTCATAATTCAATCCGAAAATTGATCCATCCGTGCACGATCTTGCGAAGTCCGCTCACGGCGTTGCTTATCAGCGTCCGTCAACCACTCTTCAAGTCGCCAAAATCTGATATCCCACAATTTTCTCTCTTCGCCCAATTGCTTCGTTAGGATGCGTACTTGCGTCTCATATATTTCTCTCCCCATTTGATCAACCACTCTTGTGCGCCTCTTCACTCGCTGTGTTCGCTTGCTGCACCAATTGCTCCAACCCTCGCACTTTGGATTCCATAGCCACGTGCTTTTGTTGCAACAGTTGCCGATCGTGGTGTGTGGACTCTTTGACTTGTCCCACTCGCAGTGCAAGCCGTTCTTGTGTACGTTGGCCGTCCTCCATTTGGTGTTGCAAACACTCTTGATCACCATGTGTGCTTGTCATGCCTTGTTTCATGGTGTCCTTCAATTGCATGATATCATTGTCTTGGCGTTCCATGGCACTCCTAAGCTCTTGTAGTTGGCCGGCGAGTCGTTTGCATTCTCCTTGTCCGGCCATGTCGGATTGTATTTCACGCATCTGTCTCTCAAGGCGCCGTGTATCTCCTTGATGCTCCCTTGATTGTTTGACATCTTCGTCGTGTTGATTCAAGGGCGTTTGAAGGTCTCGAATGTGTTCTTCCATCCGCTCATGATCAATTATTTTATCATGTTCGCTCTCCATTGGTTCTTGTTCCAATTTTTCAACACGTTGCACGAGCTTCCTATCCTCTTGACTCGGTGTCATGCGTTGTAACACATCTCCCATCACCTGGTTATGAATTTTCTTGGCTATGGCAGTCACAAGGCTCTTGGGCACATGCACAGTTGCATTTTCGGACCTTTCATATGCTTCATCTGCATCTTCGGTTTGTGAAACGCGGCGCTTTTTTGGTTTCTCAAAGCGCACCGAGTGGTCCTTTCCCCTTGGTGTGATACCCATTTTGAATAACGGTCGCCTTGTATCGCCAAACGACACCCGTCGATTTGATCGACTCCCGGATTTGTCAACCGAAGCCTGTTGAGTCGGCGTCACGTATTGGTTGTGTAGGGCATCGAGTAGTGCCTCAATAGACGAATCAACTTGCCGACCTTTCTCCGTGACTACCTTCGTTGTAACCGATGCATCTTGGCAATCAATGGATTGTGAGGCTTGCTCGTCGTGATTTTCCACCGATTCGCTCATTGCAAAAGAAATAGAAAGCAAGCACCCTTCTTGAAATGTCCAAAGCCTTGATAAACCCAAAGGGGACGTGTTTCGTCACACCGATAAGCACAAGATTGTCCTCGGTGTCTATTTGTGGTGGTGATATTGGTGAAGTGACACACACGCCCCACTTTTGCAAAATAAAATCCACCAAGGTTCCCGAATGCACCCAATGCACAATGGAGGTCACGAGGTATACCGCAAAGGCCAACCTCAAATCCACTTCTGAATTATTGATAACATAATGTCATCTTGTGCTTATCTACAAAGGAGGCAACACAAAGATAAGCACATTCCTACCAAAAAACGAAAGCATGAGAGCAAAATCAATACTCAATGCAACACAAAGCTACATAACAAATGATTCCAAAAAGGAATAAACTCAAAACAATATCAAAGCAAATTCAAGCAGAGTTTGATCCAATGGAAAGTATGCGGCATCCGTTGTTGGCACAAACCCGGGGTTGGGCCAACATTGCATGCCCATGGACAATGGGACTTGGGAGCCTTGCGTGTATTATATATAATAAGTATGGACGTGGGATGAGAATTTGACTACTTGGGGTGGCTTGAGAGAAGGGGAGGGTTGCACATGGCAATGATGGGGTGCTATATTTTTTTTTTTCTGAGGCATGGCGGTCCCCCGCCCAAAGCATTGCATCAAAGCGGCCTAACCATGGGCAAAGTGAGCGTTCATGGTGAGCCGAAGTTCTCCGAAGGACAGCCGCGGGTATTTACAAACCAAGTCAGGGTGAAAACACTGCATGAGCTGCACCATGGGCCTGAAAAGGTTAAAATACTAGTGGAGGCCACTTCGGTGAAAGATGCAAAGGGATATATAGCCTATACCAAGGCAAAAGGAAGAATCACAAAAAATGAACATTGAAAACTGGACCAGTGGATTGAGCGAAGAGAAGTGAGCAAGTGCAAAGGCAAAAAGAAAAACAGACTGGAACAATCTGGCTTGCCTGAAGTCAGTCTGGAGACCTGTAGCTGACCTGAGAATTACTAAAGTACAAAGCCCGTTCATTCTGCTCAAGTCTTGTTCTCTTGCCTAAATGGTGTGAAAAAATAGAAAAGAAAAGTTCCAATTGATGGCTCAAACAAAAAAGACTCAATGGATCGGTAAGGTTTCCTGGTGCGCAGTGCTGTGCATGTAGTGGTGCAGTGTGGTGCAGTGTGGTGGCGGTGCTGTGTCCTACAGTGTAGGTGGGTGGTGGGTGAAGGCTGATGTGTTAGATGGCTGTTGGTTGCTCGCTGCTTGTTGGTGGATGTTGGCGGCTGGCTGCTCGCTACTCGCTACTGGCTGCTTGCTGCTGGTTGCTTGTTGACTAGTATATGCTACTGGTTGCTTGCTGTTGGTCGCTGGCTGCTAGATGTTGGTTGCCGCTGTAGCTTCTCGCTTGCTGCGGGCTGCTGTCTGGTGGCTGATCGCTGTTGGCTGACGGGTGCTGGAGATGATTGGGTGCTAGATGTAGCTTGGGAGGAGTGGACACCCCGAGACAAACGGGCAATACCGGAGGGTGGTGGAACCGGAAGGGAGGGTGTAAATGGGGAAGGGGTGGGCACCCTGCGAAGCATAACTACATCATCACTCCGCTCTTCGTGCATCGGTTGGTGAGCACAAGGCACTTGGGGGTAAGCGGGGACGAAGGGGGGTACAAAGGTGAGGGTGACGTACACTTGTGGTGGGGGTAGGTGGGGGGGTGGGACGTTGGGCTCTGCGGTGTTTTTCTTTTTTTTCTTTCCGCCGGTAGCCATCTCCGAAGCCTTTTGTTTTTGTGCTCTGGTGGGTGGCTTTGCTGGATTGTCCGCTTTAAGGTCACCCAATGGTTTCCTTTGCGTGTCAATCCACGTCCGCAAAGTAAATCTAGCATCTTCAAAGCGTTCTTGTGAAACAATCGCCACATCCACAAACTCCCTAGCCAAGGCACTCAATGGCAACCGGTTCCTTATTCTTTGGACCTCCCCTTGCCGCACCAATAGTGCCGCCTCCCCCTCCCCCTCGGGAACGATGCCTTCCACACTGGGTGCCTGCACGGGACAAGGACCAACACGCTCATGGTTGTGGTAAAGCTTCCCAACCACGTTCCGGGACATAAGCTCCAACTCCTCTTGCATAGGAGGGTCTTCCAAGAAATATTGGGAATGCACAAGGCCCAAGTGGAAAGCGGCGAATGCGTCGTCGCGCAGTACCCGCCAAAAATGCCTACAAGGCATCCCAAGCATGGTAGGAAATGCACAAGTGCACACTAGGTCACGGTACAAGGTGTAGGTGGTAGATCCAACGGAGGTCTGGACCGGCCCCGAAAGTTGAACATAGTGAGCTACATTGGTTCCTTTTCGAGAAACTTCAAAGATGGCTGCATTAGACGCGGGGGTTGCCATTGTGGGGGGGAGATCCAACTCCAAAAGATCCTCCACCCTCCTTGTGGAGTCAGAACAGTTGTCAGAGGCGGGACGGGACAGGGCCTCGTATGCATTGTCAGGCAGCCTCTTCATGTCGTACCCAAAAGAAGGGACCATCTGATGGGCTGCCTCATCCCTCCCCCATGTGGTCAGCCGGTCCTTCATTGCCTCATACGGCATTAGAAAAATTGGCTGGGCTGTCTCATGGCGGGAGCGAAAGGAGCCTCTTGTCACACATGTGTCCAGATGCCCCCATTTCAAAATTATATCCGGGGCATGGGCCCGAGGATATCCGCAGATATCCGGGGCATATGACCCGGGATACAGCAGCGGTGCCATCCTGGGTCATATGCCCCGGATATCTGCTGATATCCCTGGGGCATGTAGCAAATCATGAAATTTGTAGATTAATCACCGCAAACAACAGAATCACCTAGGGTTGTGACCAATCAATGAAACCGCCTTTCCGAGGCGGTTCCAATGAGCCTATCAGCAACAATTTCTATTTTTTAACCGAAAAAATCGCTATTGTACCCAAAAGTAACCGTAGGTGTCAATGATGACATCTTTGTGACGTGAGGAATAATTTGATTCGGGCCCTGCGACGTAGAGACGTCAGGATAGCGTCCGGATGGCGTCAGGAGAGCGTCAGGATGGCGTCAGGATGGCGTCAGAATGGCGTTAGGATGGCGTCAGGATGGCGTCAGGATGCGTCAGGATTGCCGTCAGGATGCCGTCAGGATGATGGGTAGTTTGGCGTCAGGATGGCATCAGGTTGCGTCAGGATGCGTCAGGATGGCGTCAGGAAAACACCAGAATAGCATCAGGATGGCATCAGGGAGTGTCAGGGTGGCGTCAGGATGGCGTCAGGATGGCGTCAGGATATCATGGTGGCGTTAGGATGGCGTCAGGATAGCGTCAGGATAGCGTCAAGATAGCGTCAGGATGGCGCAACCAGGACCTGATGGCATCTCAGGGTGTCAATCGGGCCTCCAGGGTCAGGATAATTTAGCGTCAGGATGGCGTCAGGATGACGTCAAACGACGCGGGGCCCGAATCAATTCATAAAACATGTAATTTGCATTGAGGAAGAAATATGCGCGGTCAAGGTAGCTGCGCGTGCCCGCATAGCGACGCACCCTGGTGTATGGGGTGCACGTCTGGTGTGGGATCAAGAGGTCAGAGAGCGAGCCGGCCCGTTCTTTGGCAATCAGCCACGGCCACAGGGGTGCACGGAGGGCTGTGGTATGGCCGGTATGTGTCACAGCATTGTAATCACCTAAGATAATAGCGCACTCGCGGGCAAGGCGATCTAGATGTCTCTCACAGGATGACCGCTCCCTAGACGTGTGGGGACCGTAAAAGGACGCTACAGTGACAGGGGGCATCGACGGGTCGTTGTGTAGTTGCAGGGAGGTGGTGACGAGCCTCCCGTCAATGATGGTCTTCATAGTGGGCCTGTGTGGTGCGATGGAAGTATGTACAAGCAAGGCTACTCCGGCCTTTCTGGAGGGAGAGCTGTGTAGCAGGTGATATCCCCAGTACATAGCCACTCTCTCGTGGTCCCGCAGGGAGGACGAGGCACTGGGCCGGAATTCCTGCAAGGATAATGTGTGGGGGAGGGGGTGAAAACCGGCCAGTAAATGACATAGGCGGTTCGGTGTGATTTCGACACCGCCGACATTGAGGGCGCCAAATGTGAGTGTGGAGTGTGTAAGCGTGCGCGTGAGGTGTGTGGTGGTTGGGGATGGGCTCATACTTGTGGGTGCATCAGAACCAGGGTTGACTGAGTCGTCCCGGATGTGGCGCGTCGAGTCGACCGGCCGGGCAGGCCCTGTGGGCAAGCAGTGTTTTATAGTGGCACACACCAGTGTCAGGGTGGTCAAGCGGGACAAAAGATTAACGACGGTGGCGAGCATGCGCAAGATGCCTAGCACAGCCAAGGAGGTCACCGTGGGACAAGCCAAATTACAACCTTGCAGGTGAGTTGGCTCCCGGTTATTTTCTATAGCTCCATCCGGTGGCAACTGCAGACGAAGTGCAGCGGTGGGGTTGGGGGCAGTGGGGTGGGGCTGGGTATGTGGGGGCAGCACTGTGTGACGCACCGGCGGGCGTTTTCCGTGGCATGCGCGAGGTGTGACACCGAGGATAGTGCACATAGCAAGGGCCGACAACGCGGAAACTGCGACGGAGCAGATGACCTGTTGTGCTACTCGGAGATTGTGGTGGGCGCTGATGACCACTGCAGCGAGGTGGCACCAATAAAAACACATTTGGGAACCTGCATACCATTGTTTGAGGATCGACCCCAGCTCTGCATAGGAGGATGCAGTCCACCTGGCATCATGTACGAGTGTCTGCAGAGGTACAGGAAGACGTTGGAGGGCAGTGGGGGTGAAGCAAGCAAGGGCAGCGTTCACCTCAGGGGAGTTTTGCGTTTCAGTGAGGGGGAAAAGTACGAGGGGAGGCATCGTCCTCAGCTGGCGGCATGGCACTAACATCGTCCATGGTTCTCTTGCTCTGACCAGTCATACGGTCGTCCTCCTCCTGTTCTGCGGCTGGAGGGGAAACCGACAGGGGGGGTGAGACAGGTAGTGCACCAGATGGGGGAGGGAGGCCCACATTAATGTCCGGAAGGGAGAAGGAGGGCAGAGCATTAGGTATCTCCTTGATGCTCCCTTGATTGTTTGACATCTTCGTCGTGTTGATTCAAGGGCGTTTGAAGGTCTCGAATGTGTTCTTCCATCCGCTCATGATCAATTATTTTATCATGTTCGCTCTCCATTGGTTCTTGTTCCAATTTTTCAACACGTTGCACGAGCTTCCTATCCTCTTGACTCGGTGTCATGCGTTGTAACACATCTCCCATCACCTGGTTATGAATTTTCTTGGCTATGGCAGTCACAAGGCTCTTGGGCACATGCACAGTTGCATTTTCGGACCTTTCATATGCTTCATCTGCATCTTCGGTTTGTGAAACGCGGCGCTTTTTTGGTTTCTCAAAGCGCACCGAGTGGTCCTTTCCCCTTGGTGTGATACCCATTTTGAATAACGGTCGCCTTGTATCGCCAAACGACACCCGTCGATTTGATCGACTCCCGGATTTGTCAACCGAAGCCTGTTGAGTCGGCGTCACGTATTGGTTGTGTAGGGCATCGAGTAGTGCCTCAATAGACGAATCAACTTGCCGACCTTTCTCCGTGACTACCTTCGTTGTAACCGATGCATCTTGGCAATCAATGGATTGTGAGGCTTGCTCGTCGTGATTTTCCACCGATTCGCTCATTGCAAAAGAAATAGAAAGCAAGCACCCTTCTTGAAATGTCCAAAGCCTTGATAAACCCAAAGGGGACGTGTTTCGTCACACCGATAAGCACAAGATTGTCCTCGGTGTCTATTTGTGGTGGTGATATTGGTGAAGTGACACACACGCCCCACTTTTGCAAAATAAAATCCACCAAGGTTCCCGAATGCACCCAATGCACAATGGAGGTCACGAGGTATACCGCAAAGGCCAAATTCAAATCCACTTCTGAATTATTGATAACATAATGTCATCTTGTGCTTATCTACAAAGGAGGCAACACAAAGATAAGCACATTCCTACCAAAAAACGAAAGCATGAGAGCAAAATCAATACTCAATGCAACACAAAGCTACATAACAAATGATTCCAAAAAGGAATAAACTCAAAACAATATCAAAGCAAATTCAAGCAGAGTTTGATCCAATGGAAAGTATGCGGCATCCGTTGTTGGCACAAACCCGGGGTTGGGCCAACATTGCATGCCCATGGACAATGGGACTTGGGAGCCTTGCGTGTATTATATATAATAAGTATGGACGTGGGATGAGAATTTGACTACTTGGGGTGGCTTGAGAGAAGGGGAGGGTTGCACATGGCAATGATGGGGTGCTATATTTTTTTTTTTCTGAGGCATGGCGGTCCCCCGCCCAAAGCATTGCATCAAAGCGGCCTAACCATGGGCAAAGTGAGCGTTCATGGTGAGCCGAAGTTCTCCGAAGGACAGCCGCGGGTATTTACAAACCAAGTCAGGGTGAAAACACTGCATGAGCTGCACCATGGGCCTGAAAAGGTTAAAATACTAGTGGAGGCCACTTCGGTGAAAGATGCAAAGGGATATATAGCCTATACCAAGGCAAAAGGAAGAATCACAAAAAATGAACATTGAAAACTGGACCAGTGGATTGAGCGAAGAGAAGTGAGCAAGTGCAAAGGCAAAAAGAAAAACAGACTGGAACAATCTGGCTTGCCTGAAGTCAGTCTGGAGACCTGTAGCTGACCTGAGAATTACTAAAGTACAAAGCCCGTTCATTCTGCTCAAGTCTTGTTCTCTTGCCTAAATGGTGTGAAAAAATAGAAAAGAAAAGTTCCAATTGATGGCTCAAACAAAAAAGACTCAATGGATCGGTAAGGTTTCCTGGTGCGCAGTGCTGTGCATGTAGTGGTGCAGTGTGGTGCAGTGTGGTGGCGGTGCTGTGTCCTACAGTGTAGGTGGGTGGTGGGTGAAGGCTGATGTGTTAGATGGCTGTTGGTTGCTCGCTGCTTGTTGGTGGATGTTGGCGGCTGGCTGCTCGCTACTCGCTACTGGCTGCTTGCTGCTGGTTGCTTGTTGACTAGTATATGCTACTGGTTGCTTGCTGTTGGTCGCTGGCTGCTAGATGTTGGTTGCCGCTGTAGCTTCTCGCTTGCTGCGGGCTGCTGTCTGGTGGCTGATCGCTGTTGGCTGACGGGTGCTGGAGATGATTGGGTGCTAGATGTAGCTTGGGAGGAGTGGACACCCCGAGACAAACGGGCAATACCGGAGGGTGGTGGAACCGGAAGGGAGGGTGTAAATGGGGAAGGGGTGGGCACCCTGCGAAGCATAACTACATCATCACTCCGCTCTTCGTGCATCGGTTGGTGAGCACAAGGCACTTGGGGGTAAGCGGGGACGAAGGGGGGTACAAAGGTGAGGGTGACGTACACTTGTGGTGGGGGTAGGTGGGGGGGTGGGACGTTGGGCTCTGCGGTGTTTTTCTTTTTTTTCTTTCCGCCGGTAGCCATCTCCGAAGCCTTTTGTTTTTGTGCTCTGGTGGGTGGCTTTGCTGGATTGTCCGCTTTAAGGTCACCCAATGGTTTCCTTTGCGTGTCAATCCACGTCCGCAAAGTAAATCTAGCATCTTCAAAGCGTTCTTGTGAAACAATCGCCACATCCACAAACTCCCTAGCCAAGGCACTCAATGGCAACCGGTTCCTTATTCTTTGGACCTCCCCTTGCCGCACCAATAGTGCCGCCTCCCCCTCCCCCTCGGGAACGATGCCTTCCACACTGGGTGCCTGCACGGGACAAGGACCAACACGCTCATGGTTGTGGTAAAGCTTCCCAACCACGTTCCGGGACATAAGCTCCAACTCCTCTTGCATAGGAGGGTCTTCCAGGAAATATTGGGAATGCACAAGGCCCAAGTGGAAAGCGGCGAATGCGTCGTCGCGCAGTACCCGCCAAAAATGCCTACAAGGCATCCCAAGCATGGTAGGAAATGCACAAGTGCACACTAGGTCACGGTACAAGGTGTAGGTGGTAGATCCAACGGAGGTCTGGACCGGCCCCGAAAGTTGAACATAGTGAGCTACATTGGTTCCTTTTCGAGAAACTTCAAAGATGGCTGCATTAGACGCGGGGGTTGCCATTGTGGGGGGGAGATCCAACTCCAAAAGATCCTCCACCCTCCTTGTGGAGTCAGAACAGTTGTCAGAGGCGGGACGGGACAGGGCCTCGTATGCATTGTCAGGCAGCCTCTTCATGTCGTACCCAAAAGAAGGGACCATCTGATGGGCTGCCTCATCCCTCCCCCATGTGGTCAGCCGGTCCTTCATTGCCTCATACGGCATTAGAAAAATTGGCTGGGCTGTCTCATGGCGGGAGCGAAAGGAGCCTCTTGTCACACATGTGTCCAGATGCCCCCATTTCAAAATTATATCCGGGGCATGGGCCCGAGGATATCCGCAGATATCCGGGGCATATGACCCGGGATACAGCAGCGGTGCCATCCTGGGTCATATGCCCCGGATATCTGCTGATATCCCTGGGGCATGTAGCAAATCATGAAATTTGTAGATTAATCACCGCAAACAACAGAATCACCTAGGGTTGTGACCAATCAATGAAACCGCCTTTCCGAGGCGGTTCCAATGAGCCTATCAGCAACAATTTCTATTTTTTAACCGAAAAAATCGCTATTGTACCCAAAAGTAACCGTAGGTGTCAATGATGACATCTTTGTGACGTGAGGAATAATTTGATTCGGGCCCTGCGACGTAGAGACGTCAGGATAGCGTCCGGATGGCGTCAGGAGAGCGTCAGGATGGCGTCAGGATGGCGTCAGAATGGCGTTAGGATGGCGTCAGGATGGCGTCAGGATGCGTCAGGATTGCCGTCAGGATGCCGTCAGGATGATGGGTAGTTTGGCGTCAGGATGGCATCAGGTTGCGTCAGGATGCGTCAGGATGGCGTCAGGAAAACACCAGAATAGCATCAGGATGGCATCAGGGAGTGTCAGGGTGGCGTCAGGATGGCGTCAGGATGGCGTCAGGATATCATGGTGGCGTTAGGATGGCGTCAGGATAGCGTCAGGATAGCGTCAAGATAGCGTCAGGATGGCGCAACCAGGACCTGATGGCATCTCAGGGTGTCAATCGGGCCTCCAGGGTCAGGATAATTTAGCGTCAGGATGGCGTCAGGATGACGTCAAACGACGCGGGGCCCGAATCAATTCATAAAACATGTAATTTGCATTGAGGAAGAAATATAGGTAGAAAGAGTGGAATTGCGTCGTCGTTTTGTGGTTTGTGGTTCCGGTCAAAGCAGAGAAGAAACGGAAGGATAGGACACCTTCTCCATCCTCTCCGAAGATCGTCATTGATCTAACAGCGGAGGAGGAGTATGCCACCTTCCCGTTGACACAATTGAGTGAGAAAGAACCTTCTATATATGTGCTCAATGAGAAAGAGAGCATTGTATATGAACGTGAGATGTACCGTTCTCGTGCATGGGCTGCCCCAGCAACACCTCCCAAGGCCCCAGTAAGTCAAGATTTGTCCAATATTCCATCTCCTTTTGCCCAGGCTGCATTTGAAGAGCAACCCAAAAAAAAGGTGAAAAAGGAAGTGCAGGTGAAAAAGGAAATGCAATGTTACCGTTGTGATTATGCCATTAAGAAGAATGCAGTTGGTGGCCAACAATCGGTCACGTGTGACATTTGCCATGTTGTGTACCATATGTCTTGTGCCAAGCTCAGGTTTCCTCCAAAGTTTGGTTCCTGGGCCTGCGAATCTTGTGTCAGAGACATGATTGGCTCCCAATAGACCATCTATATGTGGCTATATTCCATGTTTGTAGAGAGCTTACTTGAAGCACCATGAGAGAAAGTGTGTCTCGGAATTGTTCCACTTGAAGTGTTGAGGCATCAAGGGCGAGGGAAGGGTTGCGCGCAAGGATCCCGGGTCATATGCCCCGGATATCTGCGGATATCCTCGGGCCCTAATGCCCCGGATATAAGAATTGGGCCCAATGACCCGGATATCTGCGCTGTATCCCGGGGCATATGACCCGGATATCTCCCTACGGTCGATATCCGGGTCATATGCCCCGGGATACAGCGCAGATATCCGGGTCATAGGCCCAATTTTTGTATAAGGTCTCTCACAATGACCATGAGTGCGTCAAGAACGTCGTTCAACTTTTTTCGCTTGGTGAGGCGGCCCTCCTTTGCCTACCTATGGATGCCCTCTACCCGTTGTGTGGACACAATCCCCCGTGTGAACACATCCACCTGAAAAGAGCATGCCCAGTGTCGCACCTTGTCCCCTCCCTACGTAGCACTCAAATATGTATGTCCACTTGAAAAGATTGGGTCGCCAAGAATCTCAACATTCCACATGTGCTCGAAGACAACTATGGAGACTTGGCGGTGTGCACGGGCCATGAGGCGGACCAATTTAGTGAAAGTGTCGTGGCCAAGAACGCCTTTCAGGTTTTTGGCCACGTTCTTGGCAATGTGCCAGTAACACCAGAAGTGCCGGGCATTGGGGAAAACGGTGGCAACGGCCGCCGAAGCCTTCATACATGCATCCGTGAATATGACCACGGGCGCGATGCCCGCGGCCGCCAACCAGTGGGTAAACTGGTACTCAAAGTCGCGAATTTTTTCTCCCACCACAATGGATTGGCCCATCAGCACTGATTGCCCATAGTTGTTGACCCCAACGAAGAGGCCAATGTTCAGGTTATACCTATTACTTTGATAGGTATTATCATGGAGGATTAGATATGGGAAGCGCCGGGCAATAGCAAATTGCTCGACGCTCATCCAGAAGACATGGGATAGTTTCCCAGTGTCATCCTTCACCACATGGGTGTACCACCCATGTTTGTCCCCCTTTTCCTCAAGGCGGTTGACCAACTCATGGGCATCCAGCGCCGAGGAGTACCCTTTCTCATCATAAATATTTTGCACTTGTTTTGCGGTGATCTCGACTCCGCGGCTCCGCATGAAATTTACCACGTTGCGGGGGGGCATGAAGGCTTGTCCCAAGCTCATGATTAAATCGGCATCCTCACGGGACGAATTCACCGTACCAAGGAATTTCTTTTGCTTGGCCGTTTGCGGTGGAGCATTATGGTCTAGGCGAAGTCCTTTGGGACTCACGGACCACACCTCACGCATGCCATCCATCCGGCGAGAAATGTACACATTGAAGGGACAACAATCCGCCTTTGACTCCGGTGCATATGTTGGCACCGTCCTACTATCCTCGGGAAGGACCCCGGATTGGGCTGTTTTTGGCGGCCTACTTTGTGGCAGTAAAAATATGCTTGGCCTTTTTTTTTATCGCCACGACGACTGAGAACATTGCCGTTCTCATCCGCCCAATCGCCCATGCGGGCACAAACTTCTTGGTGACTAGAGCCGGCAAACGCATGCACAACCGGCTCCCAAGTGGCACCCATCTCCGGAAACTTCGTGCTGGCATCTTCCTCAGAATTATCTTCCTCATCGGAGCACGCTTCATATGGGTCTTCTTTTTTTTTTATTTTATAAACACAAGGCCAAAGTCCAAGAGTCCACGTCCAACTTCAGGAAGGGTGAGCCCATCATACAGAAGTGACCCCATCCCATTGGGTCAGGGTCAGGCATGTGGGTCGCGGACAGGGAAGAGGAAAATGGGCACAAGCAGATTTTTACGTAAAAGAATACATGGATGGCGACATGCGAGCAAACGCCCCTTCTCAGGGCCCCGGGGGACCAAGAATCATGCGGGGGTGCCAGGCATGTGGGCTACAGCCTGAGGAGAAGCCCTGGGAGAGAGGACAGTGCAAAAGACACGCACTGTCTGGGCAAGGTATGCTGAGGGGGGCAGCGCTGATGGCGTATGTCGCGTGGACTGTATGGGGCTGCGGGTGGGGACAGTGCAGAAAACTGATTTAACGTGGGTAGCTGTGACACTATTGGGCTGGGGGGAGGGGGGGGGGCTGGGTGTGCGCCACCGCCACAGGGCTCCGGCAGGCCCCAGCGTCAGACACGGGGGAGTCACAGCCACAGGCTAGGTCCATTCAAAAGCGCAACCAGGGGGTACATCTGTCATGTGTCATCCATCGGCGGCGTGCAGAACGAAGGCAGCGTGAGCATCACTGTGATGACAAAGCATGTACAGTCGCGGCGGAAACTGAGTAAAGTACAGCGCCCTGGCGGCATGAGCACCACTTAGTTTAAGAGAGGGCAGCCAATGCAGCTTCAGGTGGTTGCCTGTGAAGAGAGGGGGGAAGGGGGGCAGGGGGCAAGGAGGACCATTACAGGGTAGTGACACCGTGCGGTTCGAGCACACACGCATGCAGAGGGCGAGAGGGGGTCAGCATAGGCTCAGGGGCTGGGACCAATCAGCGGGGCTGAAGGGATTGGGCCGTGCCTGGGGCTTGGTGGGGACCGAATCGGCCAGAACCGCGGTGACATTATCCAGCACATGCTGCTGGAAGTGCCTGACGGTCTTCCGCGCCTCGCGCAGTCCCCCAAGTCTGGTCTTAAGGAAGCGGTACAGGGACTGAGGGACGGCCAGTCTGCCCACGATGCGAAGGACCTTGCGCTGGGCGGACCGGCTTCACGTCAGGACCTCTGATCTTACCGTCCAAGAGGAGAGCCAAGCAGCAACCAGTGGGTGGGTCTGTGTGCAGAAGGCCAGTGTGCCGTGTAGGCTCTGGTTGTGGAAGCGGTGGCAGTGGGGGCAAGGGTGCTTGACGGGTGCGTCGGTCCAGAAGGTGGCATAGTGCGCGTACCCCAGGCGGGACTGCAGGCCAAAGAGCCACTTGTGCCATGCCAGCCTCCGGAAACGCAGGGGCCGCCAGGACAAGGGGTGGAAGCCTTCGTGGGCGTGTGTGGGGAACAGACCATGGGTCCACACTTTATGGGGGGGCGCCATGCGTTCACCGTGTCGGACCACATCCCAGGGGGTCACCCTTGTCTGTGGGGGGGGCAGGGGGAGGGCCGTACCGACTTTGGCATACTTGTCCGACATTTCATTGTGGACTTCCCCAGTGTGCCCTTCAACCCACTCCAGACCTTGGCATTTAGCCAGGATGGAAGTGCGCACTTCCTGCACCCAAAATGCCTGCCTGACTGGCTGGCGCGCGCTCTGCGCAAATGCAATGGCGCCCTGGCAATCCAGTCGGATGGTGTCCCCTACTTCCGAAAAATGGGAGCCCAGGAGCATTCCTACTAACTCCGCTTTATAGGAATTTGGGTCACCAGGCACTCTGCACACGGCAATGCGGCCATCTTTCAGCACAGCGGACGCCCCAGATGAGGGCGGTTGACCCATCTTGCTGCCGTCCGTGTAGGTGGCTGGCGGCTGGCATTGCGGGGGTAAAAGGTACACTGTAAGCCCGGCTACGTGGGCCACCTCGACGGCGTCGCGCTGTAGTTGTTGAGCTGCCCACGTAGTGTGTACGGGTGGCTGGCGAGGGTCGGGGTCAGGGTTGAGAAGGGAGACAGCGGTGATGAAGGCATGGTATGGGGAGACAGTGGTGTGGGGGGACGTGGAGAGTGTATGTAGTCGCTGATTGCGGTGCAGCGAGTCCAGTACCCTAGTGGGGTGCAGGATTGGAAAGTATCCGAGGCCAAGGCCACGACTACGATGCGTGTAGAGTGTTTTCTTGGCGACGAGGGACGGAAGACCCATGACGCCGAAGATAAACTTTTCCAACAGGGAAGTGATGGACATTAGCTGCGAGGCGCGGAGTGGGATGCACTCCGTGCGATAGAGGAGCCTCGGTAACACCATAGTGTTGACTAAGAGGACCCGGTCAATCACTTGAATGGGTTGGGAGTGCAGCTCATTTAACTGGGCTTTCAGCTCTTGCAGCACAACCTCAACGCAGGCGTCAAGGCAGAGGCAGGGGGAGAGAGGGTGGCCCAAATGCATGAGGTAGGGGGCACGTGCAAAGGTGTGCAGTACCTGTACACTCCACTCTGGCGGGTACGGCGCAGAGACGGTGTACCATGGCGACGGACTGGCAGCCTGAACGGGGGAGGGTGGGTGCAGATACTTGGGGAGGGTGGGCAGGACAGGGGGCAGGGGTTGCATGTGAAGAGATTCGCTTTTGGTGACGTTCACCTGGCCGAGCAATCAGACTGAGGGCGGTCTGTACGACCTCGGCAACGTGCTGGCTCTGGCCATACGGCGCGGGGGAGCATATGTCGTCGACATAAGCCGAGAAAGGGATGCCGTGTTGGTCTAACACTCGCAGGGGGATTTCAAAAACAACAACAAACAAAAAACAGGAAAGGGGGCAGCCCTGCTTGACGCCATGTGTCGTCCTAAACACTGTCTCCTCCGCCCCTCGTAAGAATGTGGACCCTTGCTCCATTACCAGAGAGATTATTTGCAGTAATTTGGAGGGGGTCCCCATTCGGTCGAGTACACCTAGGATAAGAGCTTTGGGTGGACTGTCAAAAGCGTGATAGACGTTGAAGGCGAGTAGGGCTTCCTTGTCCCGTATGGAGTCGATGGCATCCAGAAAAATTTGTGTGGCATGTGCTGTGGACGTGCCCTGTCTGCCGCCGAATTGGTTGGGGTGCAGGTGGGGGGACACTAAGGGGTAGAGCTTGGAGTAAACCCAGCGCATAAAAAGGCGGTAGATAGAATTGCTCATGGCAATTGGTCTCCACCGATCAGGGTCTTGCCACTGGCCCTTTCCTTTAAACAAACAAAATGTCTCTAAGACCAGCCAGGGCTGTGGTAAAAAGCCTTCAGAGTAACAAAGGGAGATACAGCTGTGAACTAACTTGAAGACGGGGTCGGGGAGAATGTGCAGTAGGTACGGCGGGACTCCGTCCGGTCCGGGAGATTTTTTCCTAGACGCACGGGCAAGGGCACGCAGTTCACTGAAGGTGGGGGGGGGGGGTCGCACAGTCGTGCTCTTTGGGGTATGAGGTCTAAAGCGTGAGAGGACCACGGCGTGTTCCGTTGCAATATGCGTTGTATTTTCCTGGTGGGGGTGGGGAGTGTAGACTGGGCGGGGGGGGTGAGGAGGGTATGCTTGATGCGGCGGTAGAAGGTCTTGGACCTTCGCTTGGCTTGTTTGGCCAGTTGGCGTACTACACACGACCAATTACTGACATCGTTAGAGGCTGGCGGGGAAGGTGGCCTCTGCGAGTTAACCCGGCGCATGGCAGTGAGCATGTGTGAGCACAGTTGTTGGTATGTGTGTGCAGTATCACTGGCAACGGTGGGGAGAGGCAATGCAGCTGTGGCTGCAGATATGTCACGGCGGAACCGCGATACATCCCTACGGTTCCACTGGGCGCAGCGCGCCTCAGGGATATGGGGCTGCGCCCAGGGTATAGTGTGGATTAGTATGGGGTTGTGGTCCTGAATGCCTTTGACCGAGGAAAAGTCTACTACCTGGGCACCAGAGGTCTGAAAGAGTGCACCGAACAGCCTCGTGCCGTATGCGCGGTCAAGGTAGCTGCGCGTGCCCGCATAGCGACGCACCCTGGTGTATGGGGTGCACGTCTGGTGTGGGATCAAGAGGTCAGAGAGCGAGCCGGCCCGTTCTTTGGCAATCAGCCACGGCCACAGGGGTGCACGGAGGGCTGTGGTATGGCCGGTATGTGTCACAGCATTGTAATCACCTAAGATAATAGCGCACTCGCGGGCAAGGCGATCTAGATGTCTCTCACAGGATGACCGCTCCCTAGACGTGTGGGGACCGTAAAAGGACGCTACAGTGACAGGGGGCATCGACGGGTCGTTGTGTAGTTGCAGGGAGGTGGTGACGAGCCTCCCGTCAATGATGGTCTTCATAGTGGGCCTGTGTGGTGCGATGGAAGTATGTACAAGCAAGGCTACTCCGGCCTTTCTGGAGGGAGAGCTGTGTAGCAGGTGATATCCCCAGTACATAGCCACTCTCTCGTGGTCCCGCAGGGAGGACGAGGCACTGGGCCGGAATTCCTGCAAGGATAATGTGTGGGGGAGGGGGTGAAAACCGGCCAGTAAATGACATAGGCGGTTCGGTGTGATTTCGACACCGCCGACATTGAGGGCGCCAAATGTGAGTGTGGAGTGTGTAAGCGTGCGCGTGAGGTGTGTGGTGGTTGGGGATGGGCTCATACTTGTGGGTGCATCAGAACCAGGGTTGACTGAGTCGTCCCGGATGTGGCGCGTCGAGTCGACCGGCCGGGCAGGCCCTGTGGGCAAGCAGTGTTTTATAGTGGCACACACCAGTGTCAGGGTGGTCAAGCGGGACAAAAGATTAACGACGGTGGCGAGCATGCGCAAGATGCCTAGCACAGCCAAGGAGGTCACCGTGGGACAAGCCAAATTACAACCTTGCAGGTGAGTTGGCTCCCGGTTATTTCCTATAGCTCCATCCGGTGGCAACTGCAGACGAAGTGCAGCGGTGGGGTTGGGGGCAGTGGGGTGGGGCTGGGTATGTGGGGGCAGCACTGTGTGACGCACCGGCGGGCGTTTTCCGTGGCATGCGCGAGGTGTGACACCGAGGATAGTGCACATAGCAAGGGCCGACAACGCGGAAACTGCGACGGAGCAGATGACCTGTTGTGCTACTCGGAGATTGTGGTGGGCGCTGATGACCACTGCAGCGAGGTGGCACCAATAAAAACACATTTGGGAACCTGCATACCATTGTTTGAGGATCGACCCCAGCTCTGCATAGGAGGATGCAGTCCACCTGGCATCATGTACGAGTGTCTGCAGAGGTACAGGAAGACGTTGGAGGGCAGTGGGGGTGAAGCAAGCAAGGGCAGCGTTCACCTCAGGGGAGTTTTGCGTTTCAGTGAGGGGGAAAAGTACGAGGGGAGGCATCGTCCTCAGCTGGCGGCATGGCACTAACATCGTCCATGGTTCTCTTGCTCTGACCAGTCATACGGTCGTCCTCCTCCTGTTCTGCGGCTGGAGGGGAAACCGACAGGGGGGGTGAGACAGGTAGTGCACCAGATGGGGGAGGGAGGCCCACATTAATGTCCGGAAGGGAGAAGGAGGGCAGAGCATTAGGTACCGCCGCGAGATTGGACTCATTCAGTGCTGCCGTGGGCAAGCTACTTAGGTCAAGACGCTGCAACCTTTCCTCAAGTGAGAGTGCTGTGTCGGTGGCAAGGGACCCTGATGTGAGGAAAACTGGTCCTGGCAGTGTGGAGCCGTAGGCTGCAGTCGCGGACTGCGGCGCCTGGAAACTTACCAAAAGCAATCCAGCTTGCTGGAACAGCTGGTGCGAGGTGACTGGCCCAAACACGGACACTGCATGCAGCACATCGGCAACACTGAAGGAGGGTGAAAAGCGCACCAAGACATGAGGGGGCTGCACCGTGCGTACCACATCCTTAGCACGTAGGCGTTGGTGGGTAGTCGCAGAGATGACCAGGAGATCACCAAGGTTTTCGATCTCTTGGATCGCTGGTTGCAGGAGTATTTCGTCCTTCACCATGCAAAAAACATCGTATTTGTTTAAAAAGGTGATGAACTCGAATTTCTTCCTCAAATGAGGATTCATGTCTATGGCATCGCGGATTTCATTGGCAGGCATTTTTTTCTTCCGCTGCGCACCGGGTTTGAATGGTGGCTGGTGGGTAACTATGATACTACAACTCTTGATGGAGGAGTGTAGTAGGGCAAAAGAAACCCCCATATCTGCTAAGGCCTCTTCCTCCTCGTAGAACCTAGCCATGATATCCATAGGGACATGGAAATCAAAAACTTTGTACCCATCGGGAGCCGAACTAACGGTCACCGGCCAGTGGTTTTTGGTAATGCGCGGTACTGTAATGTTGCGCAAGACGGTGGAACCGTCGTCCGGTGATAAACCGTTGATAAGCAACATCAAGGGTAGTGTACCGCTGATGTGCCAACGGGTCTCCGTACCATCAATGTCCCGCACAATGTCTTGGGGCACATCCAAGCGGATTTGGAAGTTGGTCGAGGTGGGTGTGAAAAGCGGCCGGGTGTGCCCATCGACGGAAACGGCAGGTTCTTGTGCTCGGGGGTAATATTCTACCACCTTGGGAACGTGGTCCTTAGCCAGAGGTTTTGAAGTCAATTGAAAAATGATCAATGGGTTGTCGTTTGGAGTGGGGAGATCCTCAATCAGTCGAGTGACCACAGCGCGTTGGGCGAGGTGGATGACGGGGCATACAACGGACAAATTTAGGTACGGCAGGGAGGGGATAAGATCTATCCGGCGATCCAAAATGGTCGCAAGTTCAGAGTCCGCAACGTTTGTGCGGGATGGGTAGGCAAGCCAAAACATTGTTTGTTTGTTTTGCTTTTTCGATTCGCGCAAAACGTTGACTAATTGTTTCACGATGGTCTTATGTGAAAGAAAGGGACCATCATCCTGAAAGGGGGCGAAGGCGGAAAGCATGAGGAACGATACTGTGCCGATTAGTTTGGCCCAATCAAAGCCCGGCATGTCCGCGACGGAAAACGATCGCAGGAAGCCGGGGTATTGTAGGCCATCCCCACTCAATAGGATTTGGGGCGGTGGTGAGAGTGCCCTGAGTAAGTCCGTGGGTGGAAGGGGAGAAGTGTCCAAGTACAATGGGGGCGTGGCCGAAAACTGGTCTACGTTTGAAAATCTTGATTGTCCACGAATTTGCACTTTGCCGGACTGAACATCGGCGGTCAAGTCCCTGGCCTCGGGAAATCCATTTGGCAAGGTGCCTTGTGATTGAAAGGTGCGTGCAAACCTTATGGGGTTCATGGGAAGGGGAGCGGACAGACCGGTATCAGAGGCTAGAGTAAACGAAGCTTGGCTTAGCGCATTGCGCGGTGGAATATGATGGCGAGTATCAACTTGCTCGTTGGCACTACGCAAGAGAAGAGGTGGTCCATAGCCCAAACCGTCGGGGTTTCTCTCTAAGGCGCATCGATACAATTCTTTATACCCGTTTGAGGGCCGGACTCGTTTGGAGTTCGGGGTCTCGTTGGCGGCAGCGGCTATTGATTCATGAGGGTCTGCGATAGAGTGGCCAAGGAGAGAGTCGTGTTCCGAATCGAAAGACACGTCTATCCTGTCTACATAGGCCATGTCTTCGTCCTCTTGAGAGAGGGCGGGAGGTCCCTTTGTGGGTGTTGGGCGAACGAACACGCTTGTGGCTTTTTTTTCCTCGTCTTTTTTTTCCCCGCCTTTTTTTTCCCCGTCTTTTTTTTCCCCGTCTTTTTTTTCCCGACTCATGTCATCACTTGGATGAGAAGTTGTTGCATGCGCATGATCTTTTTTTTCACTTCCGACATTTTTTTGAGCCCGAGCTTGGGCTATGACGCCTTTGGCACGAAGCGGTTTGGGCGCAATGAAATGGGAACCATGAAAGGAGGCCTCTTGTGGGTTAGCACCAAGACTCCGTGCTCCATATGAGACGTATGAGGATTGAGAAGGAGCCTTCTCGGTGCGGGCATGTGCTTGCATTGCGCCGCCCATATGCGCCATTATGTTAGGCAAGCTTGAGCGTGGGGTCACCTTTTTTTTTGGCCTCACTGGAAGAGACTCTTTCGGTGAAATAGAGCGAGAGCGAGTGGCATTGTCTCTTGGGGAGACCGACCTTTGTGAGAACCTTGAGGCGGCGGAAACCGAGTTACGCTCTTGGGAACTGCGAAGCGCCTTTCCACTAGCATTGGTCGTTGAGGGTTGCTGATTCATGATGCAAATTCAAAAGTGCGTGAAACCGGAAATCAAAGGTCTCAGTATAATTGGAAGGTTCCGAAACCGTAACAAATGGTATAAAAAAACGGAAACTGCACGGAAAAGGAAAAGTCCTGTCAGATTAGCAGGCGTCAGAAAGATCGGCCCACAAATCGCACGCGCGCACGTCGGTGCTTCATATGGGTCTTCTTTGAGGACCTCCGACGGTGCCGGAGACAAGGAAAGGGGACTGTGGTTGAGCTCAGATGATGTGTCTGACATCTGTGTCTGAAAAATAGCAGAACAGATGCGCTTGATGCTGGCATTTATAAAAATATGCTGTTCAGTTGCAGCAATCAATTCAATCAGAAAGTCAATTCCTTTTTTTTCCCCATTTTCAGTTAATCCAAGCGCAGGCGCCAGATGTGGGCAGATCCTTTAAGCCGTAGTCCATTCCCGCACTTATGATGCCCGGTATGACGATCAGTAGCGCAATGTGTCTATGATGCACGTATGATATACGACGCTCCAGGCACGATGTACACACATTCTGATGCGCCTTCGCTCCCATTTTGCTCTTGCACGGCGCCCTCGCTGCTGCCTTCGAAAAACTACGGGACATCACTAGCACACCTGCAATACATGGGGACATGACAGGAGGGGCCATGTCGCGTCTCGTTGCTTCTGTAGTCAGGTGCAATTTTTGTGGATGTTCTTGAGTGCTTGATGCAGTTGCCCAGGGTCATTTGGTGGGGCTCTGTCAGGCCGATGAAATGTAGGAAACCAAGGCCCATGGAATGAGGATGGACGCTTTAGGGTTGTACTGTAGCTATGTTATATGTTCACTTAAGGTTTGCATTGCAGTGTGACGCACCCATTCTGCAACCATTTCCCACTCTGTCTAGGTGTACAATGCCCTTCGGATCTGCAGCAGGCGCAAGCCTTTGGAACGATGAACCTCGAGCAGGCAATGACGGAGTTGTGTTGATGGGCACAGACGCTGCACTGCAGCCCGGTGCGATCTGTTTGACCAAAGCCAAAGCCAAACAGCACCCTTTTAGCTGCGAAAATTGCACCAGAGGTTGGGAACCCGAGCCGGGCAGGGGTGCTGGGCGATGCAAGTAAGTTTTGTAATGGTGTCTTTCTTACATCATTTTGATGTCGCATCAAACCTCACATGATCTTGCTTTCAACAACTTGACCAGCCGGCTCAGATGCTGATGAAGGCAGCTGAAGGTTATGTGTGTATTTCACCTGCAGCTTCTGGAGTGAAGGACATTGTTGGTCGAACCGCTGTCTGTGTGAGCACCACCAAGCTGCACACAGGGAGGCAAAACGCAATGGTGGCATTATTCATACTTCAAGGAGGTGCAGCTTTCACTGCTCCAGCTGGTGAAGGTTTGGTTGTTGGCAGCAAGTATCGTAATGGTGTACAATGCCCTTCGGATCTGCAGCAGGCGCAAGCCTTTGGAACGATGAACCTCGAGCAGGCAATGACGGAGTTGTGTTGATCGGCACAGACGCTGCACTGCAGCCCGGTGCGATCTGTTCGACCAAAGCCCCCAAACAGCACCCTTTTAGCTGCGAAAATTGCACCAGAGGTTGGGAACCCGAGGGACGCTCGGCGATGCTGGGCGATGCTGGGCGATGCAAGTAAGTATTGTAATGGTGTCTTTCTTACATCATTTTGATGTCGCATCAAACCTCACATGATCTTGCTTTCAACAACTTGACCAGCCGGCTCAGATGCTGATGAAGGCAGCTGAAGGTTATGTGTGTATTTCACCTGCAGCTTCTGGAGTGAAGGACATTGTTGGTCGAACCGCTGTCTGTGTGAGCACCACCAAGCTGCACACAGGGAGGCAAAACGCAATGGTGGCATTATTCATACTTCAAGGAGGTGCAGCTTTCACTGCTCCAGCTGGTGAAGGTTTGGTTGTTGGCAGCAAGTATCGTAATGGTTCCTTATATATCTTACATATCTTGGCTCTCGTCTTAAGTCAGCACAACTGTCTTGTACAGTACATGAACAACCGGAGAGAAGATCACAACACACTACCGCAGATGAACTACGGTCATGACTGATATTGTGTTACATACATGGTATCAGTTGAAGGTCCGGCTTTCTGAAGTTTTCTGTTGTCCAGTGTTTCTCCGGGTTTTTCTCTGATCGCCTCACACCTCTGTTTTAGATGGGAAACCACTGCTTTTGATGTAAGGTTCTTTCAACTAGATGGGAAACCACTGCTTTTGATGTCAATTTCTTTCAATCAACTCACTTTTTTAGATGGCAGGTCACTGCTTTCCATAACAAACTAGAACCTCAGTGCAATTCAATTGCCTGCACCAAGCATGAACTCCACGCAACCATATCAACTGATGAAATGTCCGTCCTGTGCACAGGGAATATACGAAGGAACAACACAGATGCCAAAATTCGTGAAGCTATTCAGAAAACCAGTTTTTTTTACTGCGCCCCTCGTTGATCCCTTGCGCTGATGGCGACAAGACATCTGTGCATGCAAAATTTGCAGAATTCACTGATAAGACAAACAATTCTGTATTTTATTTTCAAAGATGATGCAAATTTCAATAGAGTCTGATCCCTGTCTGTGCGAAACGGATATTTGCGTCAGCTACACGTTGTGCCTCAGCGCCACACAGCTGAGAAATTCGTACGCAAGGATCTTTGAAAAGAAAAAAGACGCAAGTTGTTAACCCAAGGAAATACTAAAAAAGGGCTTCACGAGGGGCCATATCCATTTTGGTGTAGTGCTGACGGTTGAGTGCAGTGGTGCGTCCACTTGATTAGCGCATCAAAGACGAGAGAAGGAATTCATATCCCATGACGATTGTGGCGATAATCTTGGATGATATGTGCAATCAACAGCAACGCAATGTTAATGGGATGATTCTGTTATCACAATATGTACCTGATCATTTTTCGCTAAAAAATAGCATGCATGCAATCAGGCTCATCAAACACATGCTTACAACTCACACATACCGACGGTACAGATTGTGTATGCTAGACCGTATGGCCCAGTTTTGTCAAACCTATGGCACACCTTAACTGATACCAATACTCGTACAAGTTCGTCACACCTTAACTGATACAGATACTGGTATGAGGAGATATCTGAGAACTACAACCTGTCAGCTCTCCAAAACGGCCAACAACCAACAGTTACGGGGTACTGAATCTCCAAGGGGCTACTGAATCTTTGAGGGTCCCTATCGCATTGACATGCCATTCAAGTATATGCATACAGATTCTGGTCAGCCAATCGCCGCTGTGTCAACGGGGTGGGTCACCGGCCAGACCTTTGCTTAAGGGTGGTCTCTGGACTGGGGGGGGGGGGTTGGTGGGGCGTCCGTGGCCTGTGGGTGGGCGGGTTAGTTTGGTTTTGGGCAATTTGGCCCAAGGTGCCTACTCCCCCCCAGGGGGGCGGGCGGGTCTGGGTGGGTGGGTGGGCCTGACTCTCCCAAACTAACCGGGTAGCCAGGATGGACCAGACATTTTGCTGTATCCTGTGCAGGCTTCTGGTCCAGCGATGCTGCCAGAGGCCGCCCTTCACTTCAAGGAGGTCACGGTGCATCCCCCACGATGCATGCCCACTCCGCCCACTCCCTGTGCAGCAAAAAGGAGCCAGCACTAAGTTATGCCTGTTTGTCCTGCAGTTGTGTGTGGGTGACCCCAACAGATGCGGTGGTCGAGGCCGCATTCAATCGTCTTACCCAAATTCTGTCAGGGAGGCGCCTCTCTTTGCGCCCATCCCTTGTTGAACAGTTGCTCATTCTCGCACTGGATGCACAGAGCTGGGAGCAGTATGATTATACTGCAGTGTGTGAAATGATTAGGAAAAACGCTCGGCGCGCCAGGTTCTGGCTTGCGCGGGGCGACAAGGGTGTGACAGGGGACAAACGGAAGCAAAAGAAGGGTAAGAAGGGCAAAAAGAAGGCAAAATTTTCGGAGGAGGCAAGGGTTGTGCACAGTGACAGTGACAGTGATAGCTCAGCGTCCTCCTCCTCTAGTTCCTCCTCCTCCTCCTCTTCTGATTCTGATGCGTAGGGAGAACATGAACGGTCTGTGTTGTACCCATCAGTGACACTGTGATGCATTTGATTTGTGTTGCTGTTTTGTTGTGTTTATCATCGCACAGACCTTTTTTCCAAAAAAAACGAATTTTCGGGTTGTACACAGTACTGGAGCTTTGGGATGACAGTAGATGGGCCAGTGGTTCACACCGTGCATGCAAGTTGCATTGCTGTTTCTTGTGTTTCCAGGTGCAAAGACATTTCTTCGGATAAAAAAAAACTGATAAAAAAAAACAGATGGCAGCCTGTACAAAGTACTTGAGCAGAGCGCTGCTGTAACAGCTGGTGGTCCAGTGGTAAAACCCTGTGCACAGTACTGGAGCTTTGGGATGACAACAGATGGGCCAGTGGTTCACACCGTGCATGCAAGTTGTATTGCTGTTTCCTGTGGTTCCAGGTGCAAAGACATTTCTTCTGATAAAAAAACAGATGGCAGCCTGTACAAAGTACTTGAGCAGAGCGCTGCTGGAACGGCTGGTGGTCCAGTGGTAAAACCCTGGGCTGTTGTCTCGCAGGCGTGGTTTCAAACCCGGGGTCCGGCACTCTCAAATTTTAGGTCCCTGATGCTTTGGCAAAATTTTCAGTATGCAATTGACTGACATATGATGCAGGCTGAACTAACCTCCCCCCGGACTGGGGGACCCCCCCCCTACTGGGGGTGTAGGGGGGGGTCTGGGTGGGTGGGTGGGTGGGTCAGCTTGGGTGGGTGGGTGGCTTGGCCAGTCCTGAGGCAGCCCCAAAATGACCCCCCCCCCCCCTCCAGTTGCTAAGCAAAGGTCTGTCACCGGCACCGATACAGATACTGGTATGAGGAGGTATCAGAGGGTGAAAAAATGCGTTTTGACGCTGGAAGGGTCAAGCACACCATGAGGAGGTTTTTGTTTTTGTTTTTTGTTTTTTTAGTGCTTTGTTTTTGGGTATCCCGGAGAATGCAGGGTGGATGTAGTAATCTGGCCACTCCTGGGTCCCCCAACTTCTTCACCCTATCAACCCATTGTAGAGCGGGCATCCGGCATTGGGCCAGCTGTGGCAAGCCACAATTCTAGCCCATACATTCAACAACCAGCATGTGGTGCAGCACCACAATTTGGTAAAGTGACTCCCAATGTCATTGTAGATGGTCTTCGGCGTGCCAAATACCTTGGGCTAGTGGCCAATCCTCTAGCGGGCAACTGATCCCGAAGTTAGGCCCTTGCCCTGCGCCGGTCTCCAAGAGGTGTCCGCTCCGAGGTTTCCATTGTGGCGGTAGAGGCAGCCATATACCTCCTTGTTGTGTCGGACGGGGGGCATAGTGAACTTATCGGTGGCCATGCTCTCCATTGGGAACTCCGGCAAGGGGGTCCAATTGGCGTTGATGGCCTGAGATCGGTTTAGCGGCTTGACCGCCCGGCACACTTGGCACGCACCATAGACTCTTTTGAGTGCTTTGCACAACCCCGGGGGAAAACTTGAAGTGTTGCTTCATGTCCCAGCCCATCTTCTCCAGTCCCGGGTGCAAGAGTTGTCGGTCATGCCATTCTTCGACCATCTAGCCCATTCGTGCATCTGGAATGAGCAGCTGGTTGTAGAGGAATAGCTTTCGGTCATCCGACTCGGGCTTGGAGCTGGCCTCCCAATGGGTGGAGCGTAGTCCTCGTCCCACACTAGCACTTGCTGATATTTGATTATAAACCCATTATTTTCTTCACTGGGATGCAGCTGGTTGCTTGACCGTAATAAGGTTTGGAACCTGTTAGTTTTGAAAATAACCGCTTTAAAAGGATTATTTTTACAAAAATAACCGGTTTTGCCGATTAATAGATTTCAAAATAACCGGTTTTTCCGATTAATTGCCCTTTAGTCACCAAAATCTTGCCATCGGCAGAAGAGAGCCCATACAAGTTGGAGCACAGTGATCAAAACTACGTCAGAAGTTGTAATTCAGCATCGGCCATCGTTTATTACTACCAAAGCCTCTATTGAGTGCAACAAGCCGACAAAATGCATCGCCCAAAAGAACCCAAAAAATTTAGAACCATTCATTGGTTTCAATCAGGTTTCAAAATTACCGGTTGTGCCAATTGTTTTGAAAATAACCTACATTGTTGCCGATAACCGGTTTTTCCGATTAATTGGTACAACCGGTTCCGCCCCCTAGACCGTAAACAGACCGGGTGGGAAGGAATCCCCATTTCAGAAGCCAGCAAGATGCAATTGTTTGCCGCGTCCACCATGAGCACTGGGTTGGTCTTTGTGTCACTGATAAACCCGTAGTTCAGCCACATGAATGGATGTGTGTCCCCACACAGAGGAAAAGCGTCAGTAAGTCCCCAAACCCAAGTTTCAGACCGTTTGTGGAGGTTTGTTGTTCCATAAAGGGGTTTTTTAAGCTTCTTATGCATGATTTCATCCGTTTTCACACATGTTTAGCCATTTTTTGTTCATTTAACAGATCCACTCCTTTCTAGGTTGATTTGTCCCCGGTTCGACTTTTCATACATCTTGATGTGTGGGTTGACTTGGGTAGGAATTACCCGTGATTGCTTGGCAATAGTTGCCACCTATAGGAGTGCACATGTGTTCCACTAGGGTCTGTCCATCTATGATCTATCATATCATGTCCGTGCTTGTATGATATTGTCATGTCATGTATGTATTGCCATTCCATTCCCATATATGCATCCATGAGTATGCATGCCCTCCACTCACCATTGGCATAAGCAACATTGCCCCACATTTGCCATATATCCCTCACATCAACAAGCCCCTATGGGAACGTCCGCACTGTGTGCTTGGGAACTGACTTTTCTTGTTTGTTGGCTGTGGCAATTGCCTCACCGATGCATTCATTCACGGGATATTTTTTTGGCTTCCTGAGGGCGACATACTGGTGGGTCAGTGGTGAAAAGGTTGCAAAGCACGGCACTGCAACCTGCAAATGTGGACCGAGGCACAAACAAACGCTATAATGCACATGCGCTTGTTCAGTATAGTGCACACTGCCCTTGATGGGCACCAACATTTCAATGTTTAAAACAATTTCTTGCCTATTTCAGTGCCTTCTGCTTACGTATTGTGCAGTGCTCCGTTTTTGTTTTCACACGATTGTATCCGATTTTAAACTTGGTTTTTTTTACACAAAATGTGCAATCAAGCTTTTGGACAAACAGTTGTATTTAAAAAAAGGTTGAAATATTTGGCTTCCTAAAAAGTAAAGTAGTGTTGCATCCTTACACAAAAGTTGCAGTGGCTTCTACAAAAAAGTTGAAACTTTTGGGTTGTTTTTTTTTGCAGTGTAAAATAGGTTTGCATATGTGCACAAACGCTGCAGTGGATCTTAGGGAAAAAGGTGAAACACTTGGTTTTTGTTTTTCCTTTCGGTGTAAAATAGGTTACACAACAATCACATTGCATTTTAAAAGAAAATAGAATAGGACGGGACAAGGACCAACACGCTCATGGTTGTGGTAAAGCTTCCCAACCACGTTCCGGGACATAAGCTCCAACTCCTCTTGCATAGGAGGGTCTTCCAAGAAATATTGGGAATGCACAAGGCCCAAGTGGAAAGCGGCGAATGCGTCGTCGCGCAGTACCCACCAAAAATGCCTACAAGGCATCCCAAGCATGGTAGGAAATGCACAAGTGCACACTAGGTCACGGTACAAGGTGTAGGTGGTAGATCCAACGGAGGTCTGGACCGGCCCCGAAAGTTGAACATAGTGAGCTACATTGGTTCCTTTTCGAGAAACTTCAAAGATGGCTGCATTAGACGCGGGGGTTGCCATTGTGGGGGGGAGATCCAACTCCAAAAGATCCTCCACCCTCCTTGTGGAGTCAGAACAGTTGTCAGAGGCGGGACGGGACAGGGCCTCGTATGCATTGTCAGGCAGCCTCTTCATGTCGTACCCAAAAGAAGGGACCATCTGATGGGCTGCCTCATCCCTCCCCCATGTGGTCAGCCGGTCCTTCATTGCCTCATACGGCATTAGAAAAATTGGCTGGGCTGTCTCATGGCGGGAGCGAAAGGAGCCTCTTGTCACACATGTGTCCAGATGCCCCCATTTCAAAATTATATCCGGGGCATGGGCCCGAGGATATCCGCAGATATCCGGGGCATATGACCCGGGATACAGCAGCGGTGCCATCCTGGGTCATATGCCCCGGATATCTGCTGATATCCCTGGGGCATGTAGCAAATCATGAAATTTGTAGATTAATCACCGCAAACAACAGAATCACCTAGGGTTGTGACCAATCAATGAAACCGCCTTTCCGAGGCGGTTCCAATGAGCCTATCAGCAACAATTTCCATTTTTTAACCGAAAAAATCGCTATTGTACCCAAAAGTAACCGTAGGTGTCAATGATGACATCTTTGTGACGTGAGGAATAATTTGATTCGGGCCCTGCGACGTAGAGACGTCAGGATAGCGTCCGGATGGCGTCAGGAGAGCGTCAGGATGGCGTCAGGATGGCGTCAGAATGGCGTTAGGATGGCGTCAGGATGGCGTCAGGATGCGTCAGGATTGCCGTCAGGATGCCGTCAGGATGATGGGTAGTTTGGCGTCAGGATGGCGTCAGGTTGCGTCAGGATGCGTCAGGATGGCGTCAGGAAAACACCAGAATAGCATCAGGATGGCATCAGGGAGTGTCAGGGTGGCGTCAGGATGGTGTCAGGATGGCGTCAGGATATCATGGTGGCGTTAGGATGGCGTCAGGATAGCGTCAGGATAGCGTCAAGATAGCGTCAGGATGGCGCAACCAGGACCTGATGGCATCTCAGGGTGTCAATCGGGCCTCCAGGGTCAGGATAATTTAGCGTCAGGATGGCGTCAGGATGACGTCAAACGACGCGGGGCCCGAATCAATTCATAAAACATGTAATTTGCAATGAGGAAGAAATATAGGTAGAAAGAGTGGAATTGCGTCGTCGTTTTGTGGTTTGTGGTTCCAGTCAAAGCAGAGAAGAAACGGAAGGATAGGACACCTTCTCCATCCTCTCCGAAGATCGTCATTGATCTAACAGCGGAGGAGGAGTATGCCACCTTCCCGTTGACACAATTGAGTGAGAAAGAACCCTCTATATATGTGCTCAATGAGAAAGAGAGCATTGTATATGAACGTGAGATGTACCGTTCTCGTGCATGGGCTGCCCCAGCAACACCTCCCAAGGCCGCAGTAAGTCAAGATTTGTCCAATATTCCATCTCCTTTTGCCCAGGCTGCATTTGAAGAGCAACCCAAAAAAAAGGTGAAAAAGGAAGTGCACGTGAAAAAGGAAATGCAATGTTACCGTTGTGATTATGCCATTAAGAAGAATGCAGTTGGTGGCCAACAATCGGTCACGTGTGACATTTGCCATGTTGTGTACCATATGTCTTGTGCCAAGCTCAGGTTTCCTCCAAAGTTTGGTTCCTGGGCCTGCGAATCTTGTGTCAGAGACATGATTGGCTCCCAATAGACCATCTATATGTGGCTATATTCCATGTTTGTAGAGAGCTTACTTGAAGCACCATGAGAGAAAGTGTGTCTCGGAATTGTTCCACTTGAAGTGTTGAGGCATCAAGGGCGAGGGAAGGGTTGCGCGCAAGGATCCCGGGTCATATGCCCCGGATATCTGCGGATATCCTCGGGCCCTAATGCCCCGGATATAAGAATTGGGCCTAATGACCCGGATATCTGCGCTATATCCCGGGGCATATGACCCGGATATCTCCCTACGGTCGATATCCGGGTCATATGCCCCGGGATACAGCGCAGATATCCGGGTCATAGGCCCAATTTTTGTATAAGGTCTCTCACAATGACCATGAGTGCGTCAAGAACGTCGTTCAACTTTTTTCGCTTGGTGAGGCGGCCCTCCTTTGCCTACCTATGGATGCCCTCTACCCGTTGTGTGGACACAATCCCCCGTGTGAACACATCCACCTGAAAACAGCATGCCCAGTGTCGCACCTTGTCCCCTCCTTACGTAGCACTCAAATATGTATGTCCACTTGAAAAGATTGGGTCGCCAAGAATCTCAACATTCCACATGTGCTCGAAGACAACTATGGAGACTTGGCGGTGTGCACGGGCCATGAGGCGGACCAATTTAGTGAAAGTGTCGTGGCCAAGAACGCCTTTCAGGTTTTTGGCCACGTTCTTGGCAATGTGCGAGTAACACCAGAAGTGCCGGGCATTGGGGAAAACGGTGGCAACGGCCGCCGAAGCCTTCATACATGCATCCGTGAATATGACCACGGGCGCGATGCCCGCGGCCGCCAACCAGTGGGTAAACTGGTACTCAAAGTCGCGAATTTTTTCTCCCACCACAATGGATTGGCCCATCAGCACTGATTGCCCATAGTTGTTGACCCCAACGAAGAGGCCAATGTTCAGGTTATACCTATTACTTTGATAGGTATTATCATGGAGGATTAGATATGGGAAGCGCCGGGCAATAGCAAATTGCTCGACGCTCATCCAAAAGACATGGGATAGTTTCCCAGTGTCATCCTTCACCACATGGGTGTACCACCCATGTTTGGAGCCCTTTTCCTCAAGGCGGTTGACCAACTCATGGGCATCCAGCGCCGAGGAGTACCCTTTCTCATCATAAATATTTTGCACTTGTTTTGCGGTGATCTCGACTCCGCGGCTCCGCATGAAATTTACCACGTTGCGGGGGGGCATGAAGGCTTGTCCCAAGCTCATGATTAAATCGGCATCCTCACGGGACAAATTCACCGGACCAAGGAATTTTTTTTGCTTGGCCGTTTGCGGTGGAGCATTATGGTCTAGGCGAAGTCCTTTGGGACTCACGGACCACACCTCACGCATGCCATCCATCCGGCGAGAAATGTACACATTGAAGGGACAACAATCCGCCTTTGACTCCGGTGCATATGTTGGCACCGTCCTACTATCCTCGGGAAGGACCCCGGATTGGGCTGTTTTTGGCGGCCTACTTTGTGGCAGTAAAAATATGCTTGGCCTTTTTTTTTATCGCCACGACGACTGAGAACATAGCCGTTCTCATCCGCCCAATCGCACATGCGGGCACAAACTTCTTGGTGACTAGAGCCGGCAAACGCATGCACAACCGGCTCCCAAGTGGCACCCATCTCCGGAAACTTCATGCTGGCATCTTCCTCAGAATTATCTTCCTCATCGGAGCACGCTTCATATGGGTCTTCTTTTTTTTTTTTTTTATAAACACAAGGCCAAAGTCCAAGAGTCCACGTCCAACTTCAGGAAGGGTGAGCCCATCATACAGAAGTGACCCCATCCCATTGGGTCAGGGTCAGGCATGTGGGTCGCGGACAGGGAAGAGGAAAATGGGCACAAGCAGATTTTTACGTAAAAGAATACATGGATGGCGACATGCGAGCAAACGCCCCTTCTCAGGGCCCCGGGGGACCAAGAATCATGCGGGGGTGCCAGGCATGTGGGCTACAGCCTGAGGAGAAGCCCTGGGAGAGAGGACAGTGCAAAAGACACGCACTGTCTGGGCAAGGTATGCTGGGGGGGGCAGCGCTGATGGCGTATGTCGCGTGGACTGTATGGGGCTGCGGGTGGGGACAGTGCAGAAAACTGATTTAACGTGGGTAGCTGTGACACTATTGGGCTGGGGGGAGGGGGGGGGGCTGGGTGTGCGCCACCGCCACAGGGCTCCGGCAGGCCCCAGCGTCAGACACGGGGGAGTCACAGCCACAGGCTAGGTCCATTCAAAAGCGCAACCAGGGGGTACATCTGTCATGTGTCATCCATCGGCGGCGTGCAGAACGAAGGCAGCGTGAGCATCACTGTGATGACAAAGCATGTACAGTCGCGGCGGAAACTGAGTAAAGTACAGCGCCCTGGCGGCATGAGCACCACTTAGTTTAAGAGAGGGCAGCCAATACAGCTTCAGGTGGTTGCCTGTGAAGAGAGGGGGGAAGGGGGGCAGGGGGCAAGGAGGACCATTACAGGGTAGTGACACCGTGCGGTTCGAGCACACACGCATGCAGAGGGCGAGAGGGGGTCAGCATAGGCTCAGGGGCTGGGACCAATCAGCGGGGCTGAAGGGATTGGGCCGTGCCTGGGGCTTGGTGGGGACCGAATCGGCCAGAACCGCGGTGACATTATCCAGCACATGCTGCTGGAAGTGCCTGACGGTCTTCCGCGCCTCGCGCAGTCCCCCAAGTCTGGTCTTAAGGAAGCGGTACAGGGACTGAGGGACGGCCAGTCTGCCAACGATGCGAAGGTCCTTGCGCTGGGCGGACCGGCGCCACGTCAGGACCTCTGATCTTACCGTCCAAGAGGAGAGCCAAGCAGCAACCAGTGGGTGGGTCTGTGTGCAGAAGGCCAGTGTGCCGTGTAGGCTCTGGTTGTGGAAGCGGTGGCAGTGGGGGCAAGGGTGCTTGATGGGTGCGTCGGTCCAGAAGGTGGCATAGTGCGCGTACCCCAGGCGGGACTGCAGGCCAAAGAGCCACTTGTGCCATGCCAGCCTCCGGAAACGCAGGGGCCCCCAGGACAAGGGGTGGAAGCCTTCGTGGGCGTGTGTGGGGAACAGACCATGGGTCCACACTTTATGGGGGGGCGCCATGCGTTCACCGTGTCGGACCACATCCCAGGGGGTCACCCTTGTCTGTGGGGGGGGCAGGGCGAGGGCCGTACCGACTTTGGCATACTTGTCCGACATTTCATTGTGGACTTCCCCAGTGTGCCCTTCAACCCACTCCAGACCTTGGCATTTAGCCAGGATGGAAGTGCGCACTTCCTGCACCCAAAATGCCTGCCTGACTGGCTGGCGCGCGCTCTGCGCAAATGCAATGGCGCCCTGGCAATCCAGTCGGATGGTGTCCCCTACTTCCGAAAAATGGGAGCCCAGGAGCATTCCTACTAACTCCGCTTTATAGGAATTTGGGTCACCAGGCACTTTGCACACGGCAATGCGGCCATCTTTCAGCACAGCGGACGCCCCAGATGAGGGCGGTTGACCCATCTTGCTGCCGTCCGTGTAGGTGGCTGGCGGCTGGCATTGCGGGGGTAAAAGGTACACTGTAAGCCCGGCTACGTGGGCCACCTCGACGGCGTCGCGCTGTAGTTGTTGAGCTGCCCACGTAGTGTGTACGGGTGGCTGGCGAGGGTCGGGGTCAGAGTTGAGAAGGGAGACAGCGGTGATGAAGGCATGGTATGGGGAGACAGTGGTGTGGGGGGACGTGGAGAGTGTATGTAGTCGCTGATTGCGGTGCAGCGAGTCCAGTACCCTAGTGGGGTGCAGGATTGGAAAGTATCCGAGGCCAAGGCCACGACTACGATGCGTGTAGAGTGTTTTCTTGGCGACGAGGGACGGAAGACCCATGACGCCGAAGATAAACTTTTCCAACAGGGAAGTGATGGACATTAGCTGCGAGGCGCGGAGTGGGATGCACTCCGTGCGATAGAGGAGCCTCGGTAACACCATAGTGTTGACTAAGAGGACCCGGTCAATCACTTGAATGGGTTGGGAGTGCAGCTCATTTAACTGGGCTTTCAGCTCTTGCAGCACAACCTCAACGCAGGCGTCAAGGCAGAGGCAGGGGGAGAGAGGGTGGCCCAAATGCATGAGGTAGGGGGCACGTGCAAAGGTGTGCAGTACCTGTACACTCCACTCTGGCGGGTACGGCGCAGAGACGGTGTACCATGGCGACGGACTGGCAGCCTGAACGGGGGAGGGTGGGTGCAGATACTTGGGGAGGGTGGGCAGGACAGGGGGCAGGGGTTGCATGTGAAGAGATTCGCTTTTGGTGACGTTCACCTGGCCGAGCAATCAGACTGAGGGCGGTCTGTACGACCTCGGCAACGTGCTGGCTCTGGCCATACGGCGCGGGGGAGCATATGTCGTCGACATAAGCCGAGAAAGGGATGCCGTGTTGGTCTAACACTCGCAGGGGGATTTCAAAAACAACGACAAACAAAAAACAGGAAAGGGGGCAGCCCTGCTTGACGCCATGTGTCGTCCTAAACACTGTCTCCTCCGCCCCTCGTAAGAATGTGGACCCTTGCTCCATTACCAGAGAGATTATTTGCAGTAATTTGGAGGGGGTCCCCATTCGGTCGAGTACACCTAGGATAAGAGCTTTGGGTGGACTGTCAAAAGCGTGATAGACGTCGAAGGCGAGTAGGGCTTCCTTGTCCCGTATGGAGTCGATGGCATCCAGAAAAATTTGTGTGGCATGTGCTGTGGACGTGCCCTGTCTGCCGCCGAATTGGTTGGGGTGCAGGTGGGGGGACACTAAGGGGTAGAGCTTGGAGTAAACCCAGCGCATAAAAAGGCGGTAGATAGAATTGCTCATGGCAATTGGTCTCCACCGATCAGGGTCTTGCCACTGGCCCTTTCCTTTAAACAAACAAAATGTCTCTAAGACCAGCCAGGGCTGTGGTAAAAAGCCTTCAGAGTAACAAAGGGAGATACAGCTGTGAACTAACTTGAAGACGGGGTCGGGGAGAATGTGCAGTAGGTACGGCGGGACTCCGTCCGGTCCGGGAGATTTTTTCCTAGACGCACGGGCAAGGGCACGCAGTTCACTGAAGGTGGGGGGGGGGGGTCGCACAGTCGTGCTCTTTGGGGTATGAGGTCTAAAGCGTGAGAGGACCACGGCGTGTTCCGTTGCAATATGCGTTGTATTTTCCTGGTGGGGGTGGGGAGTGTAGACTGGGCGGGGGGGGTGAGGAGGGTATGCTTGATGCGGCGGTAGAAGGTCTTGGACCTTCGCTTGGCTTGTTTGGCCAGTTGGCGTACTACAGACGACCAATCACTGACATCGTTAGAGGCTGGCGGGGAAGGTGGCCTCTGCGAGTTAACCCGGCGCATGGCAGTGAGCATGTGTGAGCACAGTTGTTGCTATGTGTGTGCAGTATCACTGGCAACGGTGGGGAGAGGCAATGCAGCTGTGGCTGCAGATATGTCACGGCGGAACCGCGATACATCCCTACGGTTCCACTGGGCGCAGCGCGCCTCAGGGATATGGGGCTGCGCCCAGGGTATAGTGTGGATTAGTATGGGGTTGTGGTCCTGAATGCCTTTGACCGAGGAAAAGTCTACTACCTGGGCACCAGAGGTCTGAAAGAGTGCACCGAACAGCCTCGTGCCGTATGCGCGGTCAAGGTAGCTGCGCGTGCCCGCATAGCGACGCACCCTGGTGTATGGGGTGCACGTCTGGTGTGGGATCAAGAGGTCAGAGAGCGAGCCGGCCCGTTCTTTGGCAATCAGCCACGGCCACAGGGGTGCACGGAGGGCTGTGGTATGGCCGGTATGTGTCACAGCATTGTAATCACCTAAGATAATAGCGCACTCGCGGGCAAGGCGATCTAGATGTCTCTCACAGGATGACCGCTCCCTAGACGTGTGGGGACCGTAAAAGGACGCTACAGTGACAGGGGGCATCGACGGGTCGTTGTGTAGTTGCAGGGAGGTGGTGACGAGCCTCCCGTCAATGATGCTCTTCATAGCGGGCCTGTGTGGTGCGATGGAAGTATGTACAAGCAAGGCTACTCCGGCCTTTCGGGAGGGAGAGCTGTGTAGCAGGTGATATCCCCAGTACATAGCCACTCTCTCGTGGTCCCGCAGGGAGGACGAGGCACTGGGCCGGAATTCCTGCAAGGATAATGTGTGGGGGAGGGGGTGAAAACCGGCCAGTAAATGACATAGGCGGTTCGGTGTGATTTCGACACCGCCGACATTGAGGGCGCCAAATGTGAGTGTGGAGTGTGTAAGCGTGCGCATGAGGTGTGTGGTGGTTGGGGGTGGGCTCATACTTGTGGGTGCATCAGAACCAGGGTTGACTGAGTCGTCCCGGATGTGGCGCGTCGAGTCGACCGGCCGGGCAGGCCCTGTGGGCAAGCAGTGTTTTATAGTGGCACACACCAGTGTGAGGGTGGTCAAGCGGGACAAAAGATTAACGACGGTGGCGAGCATGCGCAAGATGCCTAGCACAGCCAAGGAGGTCACCGTGGGACAAGCCAAATTACAACCTTGCAGGTGAGTTGGCTCCCGGTTATTTCCTATAGCTCCATCTGGTGGCAACTGCAGACGAAGTGCAGCGGTGGGGTTGGGGGCAGTGGGGTGGGGCTGGGTATGTGGGGGCAGCACTGTGTGACGCACCGGCGGGCGTTTTCCGTGGCATGCGCGAGGTGTGACACCGAGGATAGTGCACATAGCAAGGGCCGACAACGCGGAAACTGCGACGGAGCAGATGACCTGTTGTGCTACTCGGAGATTGTGGTGGGCGCTGATGACCACTGCAGCGAGGTGGCACCAATAAAAACACATTTGGGAACCTGCATACCATTGTTTGAGGATTGACCCCAGCTCTGCATAGGAGGATGCAGTCCACCTGGCATCATGTACGAGTGTCTGCAGAGGTACAGGAAGACGTTGGAGGGCAGTGGGGGTGAAGCAAGCAAGGGCAGCGTTCACCTCAGGGGAGTTTTGCGTTTCAGTGAGGGGGAAAAGTACGAGGGGAGGCATCGTCCTCAGCTGGCGGCATGGCACTAACATCGTCGATGGTTCTCTTGCTCTGACCAGTCATACGGTCGTCCTCCTCCTGTTCTGCGGCTGGAGGGGAAACCGACAGGGGGGGTGAGACAGGTAGTGCACCAGATGGGGGAGGGAGGCCCACATTAATGTCCGGAAGGGAGAAGGAGGGCAGAGCATTAGGTACCGCCGCGAGATTGGACTCATTCAGTGCTGCCGTGGGCAAGCTACTTAGGTCAAGACGCTGCAACCTTTCCTCAAGTGAGAGTGCTGTGTCGGTGGCAAGGGACCCTGATGTGAGGAAAACTGGTCCTGGCAGTTGTAAGTGCGGCTAGCCCCATCTGCTCAGATTTTCAGACATTCTGCCCAGATTGGCTACATTTTGGTCATTTTCTTTGCTTCGGCGGAATTGCCGCCTCGCAGCTCAGTCACAGGATATTTCCTATATATTTCTGATATGCCGGATTTGATTCCGCGGTCCATTTCCCGTAAATCCGCCGCATTCCGCTATTTTAGCTGGAATCGCCATTTGCCGCTGACGCGCGCTCGCGGGCCTGATCGGCCAGACAATTTTACATAAATGGATTATTTAAATTCATTCGGACAGTTTTGGACACTCAGATGTATTTAGAATAATTCCCCTCAATTTTCTTCATAGACTGGGATTTTCTGCCGGACCACAATCAGCATGGACCTTGCTTCTGTTGTCGCTGCTCTCGCCTCCGTTGGTGTCCGAGTGTCTGGTTCTACACCCAATAACAACATCCAGGGAGACTCCTCGCGTGCCTGCCCCACTGGTCTTGCCGGCCCCGAGCCCTCCGGCACCCACAACGACCCAGGGCAGCACTTTCATGGTAGCAGAGGCTACCTGAATGTTGTTCCTTTGGTGTCCCAACCACAGCTAGCCCCTCAGTATGTCCCCGTAGACTCCGCCACCTCCGGAGACGTAACGATCACGCTCCCGTGGTGCTGTGCGAACGAGGCCTTGAGAGGAATGCCTTGCGCTAGCCCAAATTGCCCAAGAAGGACACAAATCAGCAGCTGTGGAGGCCCAGATTACAATCAAGATCCCAGTCGAAATTGGCCATCAAGCAGCTGGAATCTCCCAGCTTACGCTAATGGCAACGCTCCGCTGGAGCTTACGGACCTGGCAGGTACTAATACTCCGTACCAATGTTCACATTTTGTGACCATCGATGCCGACATTGACGACATTGAGATGGGTGGTCCAGGTGAGGTACCAACCTATAATCGACCAGCCTCATGGGCACAATGGGACAACCATTTGTCTTCGGAAGTGGCCCGTAACCTTGAGGCGCTTGAGGCCCTGTGTCTATTAGCCACGTCTAAGCTGATAGGACAAGAAAGAATCGCCTCTGATTTTTTATTCGAATATTTTTTCCTCCTTCAAGAAGAAATTAATACCAGGATGTGGTGGTGTTCTCAAGAAGATGAATCTTTTGCCATTTTCTTGCAGATCTGGGAGGCAAGCCCCTTCCCGAAGGAGAAGACCAAGGCACCGGTTGCCGGGCCCTCCGCCCCCCATCCCTCTGTTTCCATCCGCGACGATCTAGCCGCCGCGGTTGAGGAAGGAATTTTAGAGGCAGCTAGGCAGGCAAGCCTGGAAATTAGGACTGAAGGAGCTCCCCAAGTGGACTCCTGGCTGCAAACCACTGAGATTAGTGGTCCGACAGCCTGCTCAGGCCCTTCAGGACACGGTATGTACTGTCCTGCCGACTGCTCTTGCAGATTACAGCGAGACTCTGAGCTCCAATTGCTCAAAGATCAAATGCAACTCATCATTCAGACTCTGGGAATTAAAGATCTTTTCAAGACCCACATGAGGTCTGAGGGCGCATCATCGGTGGATCAGACAACAGAACCGTCGGAGGAGGCGACAGAAATTTTTTCGATTGCTCCTTCGGTGGACTCTAAGACCACCGATGCACGGATCAGCAGGACTAAGCTAAAGGAAAGGGTTACAATCTCTCGATCACAGAGTAGATCGGCGAAGGCTAGGACTGAGGTTCAGAATGCCAAAAGAACTGCCTCCCGTACTACCCTTCCTGCTGTTGATTCCAATGCAATTGCCCAGATGTTGCTCGCCCAGACCCTCGCCGGAGCTGGTGTGGCTAATGATGCCGCCAAGGTGTCTGCCATTACGGCCGGTGTTGGGCTGGATTCACTCCTAAATCCTACTTCATTGCGACTTCGTCAGGTTGCCAAGCAACCGAAGTATAATGGGAACCCCAGACGTTGGCCTCAGTTCCAACGGGAATTTAAACTGTGGGTTAAGACTCAAAAGCTCCAGGATGATCAGTTCCTGATGGCCCTCCTGGACTGCCTTGAGGGAGCGCCGGCCAACACTTGGCTCAGAACCTGGAGTGATCGTGAAGATTCAAGTTCCCCCCTTACCTTTGATGAGGTGTGGGAACAGTTGGAGGTACGTGGATCCCGGCTGCCTGAGGACCATTACCACCAGATGTTGAAGAATTTTCCCTCATTCTCTCGATTAATCTTGCACGAAGTGCAGGACAAGAGACAGCGCTTCTGGAATCTCGTAGAAGAATCTGAACATTCAGGCGAAAAATTTTCCAGTGCCGAGCTGAAAAATCTGATTTTTGACAAGATCCCCTCAGAAACCGCCGCCACCCTTCGGAATCGACAGTCCGAAGAAAAGGTCAAGACCTGGTGGGCGGAGATCGATGGCTTTGACGCCTCCGCAAATCGGTTTACCGTCAGGGAGGCACTTCAAAAGTGCTCCCCCACGTCGTTTACCAAGGTGAAATTCACTGAAAACACGTGGAAAATCAAGTTTAATGAACACGAGGATCGGGACTTGTTTGTCCAAGTTCTCAATAGGGGAGTAAGTTTCCATGGCAATCGCCTGAAGGCCAGGAACTGGGTGTTTTCGTTTACTCCGCAGGAACTGTGGGAAGAGGTTGAGAGGCTCGCTGACGCCGCCAATCAGAATTTCCATGAGGGTCTCGGGGGAAACAGGAATACCCAGCAAAACACCCAAAATGGGGCCCAAAAGGGCAACAAAAAGGTGAATGACACCCGGAATGTTCAGGATCATTGTAGCATCTGCCTTCTTCTAGGTTCTACGAACCGAGCTAAGACGCATTCTACTGCTAATCACAGATGGTCTGCTTACGATCACAAGGTGATTGGTGAAAATGTCAGTAATCCTCAGAATTCAGACAGGAATGACAGGCAGGTGCATGGTGCCAAGGGGGGAAAGGGTAATTCGACTCCCTCCGGTGGAAACAAAAATACCGGAGGCCCTGGCGGGTCCCAAGGCAAAGGGAATCGGACTCCATCCGGCTCCGGTGGGCAGCCGAACGGCCAGACAAGTCCCAATGTCAACGCCGGAGGCGGAAATCGAAATCCAGGCCAAACCCCTCAATCCGGTACAAACAAAGGAAATGCTCCAGGATCACAGGGTAAAGGTAAGGGAAATCCTTCGGGAACCCCCTTCTCTGGTAAGGGCAGAGGGCGTGGCGACGGTGGTGGCCCATCATCCGGCGGCCGTGGCCGTGGACGTGGAAAAGGAAACCATCGTGTGGATCAGGTCTCAGGTGCAGACCAGGTGTCTGATGCGGATCGAGATTACGTCGAAAATGCTCTGAATCCAGCGGATGATCCGTTCCAAGATAAATGGATCGACGAAACAGGCTGTGTTCACAATGTTAACGCAGCCGCTGGAGGTCAGAACGCCTAGGGGAGCCACGAAAATCGTCCCTCCCCAGGCGATTTCAGGCATGATCCCCAAATTCCTGACCGACCGTTACTTGATGTAGGGTCGCTTGTCTCCTCTCCCCTGGATCCGGCAGCGGATCCTTCTGTTGTAGTGGACGAGGTTGGTGTACAGTCCAAGCACAGGGCTCGACAGTTTGTCACAAAGCTGTGGGTCTCTGATTGCAAGGGAAATTTCCACCTCGCCACTTGTTTGTGTGATAATGGATCAGAGGTAAATCTCCAATCCAACTCCTTCTTACCCGACGACTGCGTGTTTGAATCGCCTCATCCTGTTACCCTCGAGGGAGTTTCTGGACATTCTCTCGCAGGTGGGCAACGCGGTTGTTATATATCCACCCATTTGGTCGCTCAAGACCTTTGGGAAGAAGGTAATGTGGAAGAAGTTGTCCTTAAGGATGACTACTTCTACCGTGCTGACATAAAGTATGACCTTTATTTGGGCCATCCTTGGCTTCGCAAGAACAGGGTAGCGCCCGTAGGTCATCGTCGTTGTTTTTTGCTGGAGTCAGGTCCCTTGGAGCGTCCTGAATTTCGTTTTTTGCACGCAGGGTTTAAAAGTGCAGAAGAATTTTTGAAGCAAAAAGTGACACCAAAATTTGGTGAAGATGTCACCATTGCAGAGGTGAATGGGAGTGCCGATTACTCCCAGGAGTTAGAATGTCTTCGTAGGGACTCCCAGCCACGACGCCCTTCGCGCTGGCACTCTTCATCCTACAGAGTTGTCGACAAATGGCGCGATGCAATTTGTGAATACTTCCATGAACATCATTCCTTTTGGCCCCAGTATGATGCCTTTGCTAACCGTACGAACAAGCGCTTGGATAAGCACTTCAGCGACGCTTGGACCCACAAATGGGACAAGAAGTTGTGGATTAATCCTCCGTTTTACTTAATCCAGCAGGTCATCCACAAAATCAAGCAAGATAAAACCCAGGCAATTTTGGTTGTGCCCTTGTGGGACGACAAGCCTTGGTTTCAGGAATTACAAGACATTTGTGTAGATTACATCGAACTTCCCAGGAAGATTAAGCTGTATGCCAGGGACGACACAGGTCCCCTGCCACAGCGGTCCTGGAGTTCGCTTGCATTTCTGGTGGATGGAAAGCTTTCTGACTCTAATTCTGCTGATTCTGGTACTGATTCTTGTGTTGGGTCAGAATCTGAGGTTGAGCGTGGTACTGATGATGAATCTATTTTTTCCGATTTTTGTCCGTCAGATACCCAAGGTGATTCAACGTCCAATGGATCCGCCTCGTCTCCCTCTGCCCCAATACGGTCGACATCGAAAAGAATCTTCAGTGCACGGGCGAGGAAAAATCTCCAATCGCGCCGCAAATTCAGAGTTTTTTATGAAAAACCCCCTGTGGAAGCTTTCATGGATCCTTTCGAGGAGCTGGATCACGAGGAAAATCTCTGGGATTTCGACACAAGACCCACCTATCTTCAAGAGGCAGTGGATACGGACCTGTTTAGGGACATCCGTAAGAAGATTCTTCCTGCCAAAGCCGAAGAAGTCGCCAAAGTTTTTTCGACAGTAATTCCTGGCGATCAGGTGGACACTGAATTGTGTTCCAAGTCAAGAGAAAAGATTTTTGAGGAACGGAAGGACACAACCCTTTCAGGGAAGTTAATCAAAGACCCCGTTGTCCGTGGACAGTTCGGTGAAGCCTTCATCGAGCTTCGTGAAGGGTACAAGGCAAAAAAACAGCGCCCTTATGAAAATCATGGACACAAACATGAGATTCTCAGAAAAATCATTGAGAGAAATCTCAGGGAATTTGGTTGGCTTGAGGGTTGTATGACCAGCGAATGGTGCTGTTCACCCTTCACAGTCCCGAAGCCACCGCCTGCAGACCAGAACACCATTGATGGTTGGCGAATGGTTGTTGATTTTCGCAATCTCAACGCTGAAACCAAGGCGGATTCACACCCCCTGCCCCTCATTGAGGAGGAAATCGCCAAGAGGGCAAGAGGTCGTTTGTTCTCTGTACTGGATCTCCGTCACGGCTTTCACCAAATGCCGTTGAGGAAGGACAGCAGACCTCTCACCTGTATGTGCACGCCATGTGGCCCAGTCCAATGGACCGTCATGCCCATGGGGCTGAAGAACGCCCCCTCATTTTTTCAAAGAATGATGGAGGATGTGCTGTTCACAACCCATCCTGAGCTTCGTGCCTTCGTGAGTGTGTACATAGATGACATAATCATCGCGACGGAGGGGGAGGGACTGACCGAAGCCGAGCTGGTGGCCCTACATGAGAAGCAGCTGAACCAAGTTTTGGATATTCTTGACGCCAATCAGCTGATTTGTGGGCCAAAGAAGGGAAAATTATTTTTAAAATCAGTCGAATTTTGTGGTTCTCTCCTAGAGAATGGCACTCGACGACCCAGTTTAGGGAAGCTCGTCGCTATTCAGAAGTGGAAGCGCCCTGAGACGATCACGGAGTTGCGAGGATTCCTGGGTTGTTGCAATTTTTACCACACTTTTGTGCCGAATTATGCCAAATTTGCTGCCCCCCTCACTGAATTATTGAAGGTAGGGAGAGATGCGGGCAAGGCAGGTTCAAAGGTTCGTGTCAAGTGGACTGACGAGTGCGAGGAGGCCTTCCATCACTTGAAGGCAGCCCTCTGCGAAGTCGCCACGTTGCATGTGCCCCAATTTGACAGACCCTTCTACATTAGAACCGACGCATCTAGGTACGCGATCGGAGCTGTCCTTGAACAGGTTGATGAAGCCACCGGCGATCATTACCCCCTTGCATTTTGGTCTCGGAAGCTAGCCCCACGCCAAATGCAATGGTCGCCGCGTGAGCAAGAAACGTACGCCATCATCTTTGCTTCAAAAAAGTACCAATCGTGGGTTGGCACCAATCAGGTCGAGGTCCTGACGGATCATCGATCTCTGGAGTATTGGGCCACTGAACACATTGATACTGTCGCGAGCCCAGCTGGTCGACGGGCCAGATGGCACGAATTTCTCTCTCTGTTTGACCTCCATGTGTCGTATTTGCCTGGAAAACACAACACGGTAGCGGATGCTCTGAGCCGATGGGCTTACCCCGCCTCAGAGGGGCTGCAAAGTACCAACATCCATGGTACGGAGCAGGACCGCCATGTCATCATCGAATGGGATCAGGAAGAAAAGAAACTCATTCGACGTGCATGCATGCAGTGCGCTGTTAAACAGCACGCATTGCCGTGTCACGACATCACGGCCATCACAGATCCGGCGCATGCTCACGAGATCTGCACCAAAACGCTGAAAGTCGTGGAAAAAGTCACCGATCCCTCCTCAGGGAGTGTGAAACGGTTTGACTATACCCGACAAGTAAGTCGATTTCGGTTGATCGAGGGCATTAAGCGCCGAGATCCGGCCAAAACTCCACCCCTGCCGAAGGATTCCCTGATCATCCGTGACTGGACGTCCGATTACCTGCAGGATCCCATGTTTAAAGAGGTCTTTGGAAATCTCAAATCCAAAGATGCTCACAGGGATGGGATTTTTGCAGAGTACTCGTTGGATGGGGGGAAGCTGTGGATGGAGGGTAAATTGTGTGTGCCAGACGCCCTAGCCCCCCGAGTGTTAAACTGGTGGCACAAATGGGAGTCCCCCCACGCACATGGCCGTCGACTGTGGTCGATGATTAAGCATAGGTTGTTTGGATCGAGGCTCTACACTCATTGCATGAAAGTAGCAGCCGGATGTGCCCAATGTGCTGTCTCGACGCCCCCCAGCGCGAAGAAGCACGGCCATCTGAGGCCTCATCCTATTCCGGAGCGTCTCTTTAACAGAGTCACGAGTGATTTTTTCTATCTCGGTGAGCTCGATGACGAAGAGTGCCATTGGACTAACAAAAAGGTCAATGGTGTGCTCCTCATTCAGTGCCGTCATTCCGGCTACATTCAAGTGTTGCCTTGCAACATTGAGTCGATGACTGGCAAGGCTGCCGCCAAATGGTGCGCGCAGACCTGGATGGGAGGCTGGGACGTCCCATCCGAGGTGGTCACGGACTCAGGCAAAGAGTACACCTCCGAATGGTGGAGAGAATTGTGTGCTCGCCTTGGAATCCACCACCTCAGGTGTGAAATCCACTCGCATCGAGCGCTGCCTGGCGAAAGAGCCGGCCGCTCTGTTATAAATATGCTTCGTAAGGAGCTCGCGAGTGAGAAGGATTTCCACTGGCTTGAAGTTCTCTTCGCATTGCTTCGCCGTTACCACAACACGCCTTTGTATCATGGCCTTTCTCCAAATGAAATTGTCTTTGGACGAAAGAAGTGTTGGTGGAACATGCCGTTGAATAATCCTCGCCCCTGTAAGGATGCTTCGCTGTTTTTGGACGAAGTCCAACGAGCAGATAAATCCGTGTCGAAATTAATCGAGAAGCATCAAGCTGACTGGCTTTGGGTCCAGAATCAAGGCCGAAAAAACCCCCACAATTTTGAGGTCGATGATCGAGTTTGGCTTCGAAAATCCGAAACCACCCTGGACGGAGATGACAAGCTTCTTCCCTTGTGGGAGGGGCCATTCGCTGTTACAGCGCGTCTTGGGGAGAACAGGTGGAGGATTCGTGTGGATGTCAGCAGGGAAATTGACGTTTCGGGCGATCGCCTCAAGAGAGAGATGCACTCCCCCAAGGATCGAGTTAAACCCCTTTTTTGGACTGCAAAACACTTGTCCGATCGGGTCATCGAAGGGGGAAAGTACGAACTCAAGAGGATTGTTGAAGCAAGACGTGACGCCAAGGGCGCATGGGAATTTCTGTGTGAGTGGAGGGGCTTTGATTCCAGTCACAACAACTGGGAACCAGCCCAATCTTTTGTCCATGGGTACACCAAGGGGTTCATTGACTTCCTCAAGAAGCACCCCGAAATTGGAGTACTCCTGACAGATTGTTTGTCGAAACCAGACAGACAAGTGGAGAGCGACGGAAAACGACCTGTGGTGAATCGAGATCCAGCCTTTTACGGCCCTCAGCAGCCACATTCCAGGGCTGATCCGTCGATCCCCCCTCCTGCGGTCAGGCCAGCCCAGGAACCCAATGAGGACCAAGCTTCGAGTTCGGCAGCTGATTTGCAGCGCCCAAGTCGTACCAGGGCCCGACCAGACAGGTTGGTGGTCACCTGTATTCGTGCTTGGCCGAATTGAGGAAGCCATCCTACCACATTCTGCTCAATCCACTGTTCATTCTTTCTGTTTATGTCATGATGTGGAGAACTGCGAATGTTTGATAATTAGACGTCAATCAACTTTTCTTTGGTCTCCGTTCGGCAGACAAGGCGTAGATACGCTGACGGAGTGTGCTGCCGTGTTCAGAAAAAACCAAACTCAGGCTTAATTCAGGCAGATTCGGGGTAATCTTGTCTCTGTTGGTCTGTGTATCTTTGGAATTTGGCTACTCGTGCAGATGGAAGCAAATGTACATAATCAAAACACCGGCCGGTGACATGCACCCCTACAGGCACCCCCTGTAGTACTGGCTGCACCAGATGCGACGCCAGGAACTCAGATCTCACCTTCATTTGCTGTGATGCTGACGCCAAAGTCCAGATTCAGATCCAGGATCCTCAAATTTACCTTGAATTTCTCAGGTTTGTCCATCATTCTGCCACTGTTGTACGAAACCCAGACGTCAATTGTTCAGACAATCTTCATCTAGGAGCTCTAGGGACTTCTAACAGCAACCTCTGAAGTCCGTACGCTTCGTTGTATTTTTGGCACACACCAATGTGAGCTCAATCCGACCAGAAACTGTCGAGAATGGTGAATCCAAGTGTCTTGTGGGACCTCATCGAAAGATTGGCCTTGTCCAAGTCGATTGACACCACCGCCACTGTAAATTTGGTGTCTCTCAGTTATATACTGTCAGTAAAGCGCCTTCAGCGAACCTTCGGCGCGTTACATGCCAAGGATCCAGGGCCAGCATGTCCCATCATGATGCATCATCACATGATCCACATTTTGATAGAATCTGTTAGATGCTCGCGAACCAACGTGCCGGAAAGCACAATTGAGCTGAATAAACGACAATATATATTAACTTTAGTCTAAACGAAAGTGTTAGTAGTTTCAGTTGTACACATTCGGCTTCATTTCACCTGCATCTCAGGGAATTTACTCATGTTAGGACAATTTAGATTGATTTCCTTGTCATCTCCCATCATTCCTCGAAGATCTGTTTAGATCTAAGTGAACAGAGGAACATTTCTACCTTCGGTGGTTCACTTAAGGTCTGTAGACTACATGTGTATTTGTTTAACCTCTCTGTGATTGCTTAATCCCCTCAATCTCTGCTCAAATTCATTCTCATTTTTGCTGAATCTTGTGATCATCCTCCAGATGCGCCAAATCTGAGCCACATGCTGTACTTTTCAGAACGAGAAAAGCGGGATAACACGATGTAGAGTTCGGCGAGGACACCGTAGCGTGCCTGCGACAGCGAAACTGTGCCAGAGCGCTGAGATGTCACTCCAATTCTTGATCCCCCCACTCAATCCATCCATAATCTACCTCATTCTCAACCAATGCATGGTTTGGTATCGATTCTCGATACGTTTACATGCTTTTTAGCCCGTGACCTAATGTTTTACTGCACGGAGGACTGTTCGTCACTTCTCATTCTGTCTCATTTCAGGTTCATCCAGCCTGATTCAGTGCCAATTCAGCCCAATTCAGGTCAGATCAAGCAGATTTTGCCCCATCGAGACTACATTTCTATGTTTTTCTGGGACTTACCCGCACTACGTTCTTCGTTGACGTAGCGACACACCCCAGTGTGTTTTTGGAGGGGGAGTGTAAGTGCGGCTAGCCCCATCTGCTCAGATTTTCAGACATTCTGCCCAGATTGGCTACATTTTGGTCATTTTCTTTGCTTCGGCGGAATTGCCGCCTCGCAGCTCAGTCACAGGATATTTCCTATATATTTCTGATATGCCGGATTTGATTCCGCGGTCCATTTCCCGTAAATCCGCCGCATTCCGCTATTTTAGCTGGAATCGCCATTTGCCGCTGACGCGCGCTCGCGGGCCTGATCGGCCAGACAATTTTACATAAATGGATTATTTAAATTCATTCGGACAGTTTTGGACACTCAGATGTATTTAGAATAATTCCCCTCAATTTTCTTCATAGACTGGGATTTTCTGCCGGACCACAATCAGCATGGACCTTGCTTCTGTTGTCGCTGCTCTCGCCTCCGTTGGTGTCCGAGTGTCTGGTTCTACACCCAATAACAACATCCAGGGAGACTCCTCGCGTGCCTGCCCCACTGGTCTTGCCGGCCCCGAGCCCTCCGGCACCCACAACGACCCAGGGCAGCACTTTCAGCAGTGTGGAGCCGTAGGCTGCAGTCGCGGACTGCGGCGCCTGGAAACTTACCAAAAGCAATCCAGCTTGCTGGAACAGCTGGTGCGAGGTGACTGGCCCAAACACGGACACTGCATGCAGCACATCGGCAACACTGAAGGAGGGTGAAAAGCGCACCAAGACATGAGGGGGCTGCACCGTGCGTACCACATCCTTAGCACGTAGGCGTTGGTGGGTAGTCGCAGAGATGACCAGGAGATCACCAAAGTTTTCGATCTCTTGGATCGCTGGTTGCAGGAGTATTTCGTCCTTCACCATGCAAAAAACATCGTATTTATTTAAAAAGGTGATGAACTCGAATTTCTTCCTCAAATGAGGATTCATGTCTATGGCATCGCGGATTTCATTGGCAGGCATTTTTTTCTTCCGCTGCGCACCGGGTTTGAATGGTGGCTGGTGGGTAACTATGATACTACAACTCTTGATGGAGGAGTGTAGTAGGGCAAAAGAAACCCCCATATCTGCTAAGGCCTCTTCCTCCTCGTAAAACCTAGCCATGATATCCATAGGGACATGGAAATCAAAAACTTTGTACCCATCGGGAGCCGAACTAACGGTCACCGGCCAGTGGTTTTTGGTAATGCGCGGTACTGTAATGTTGCGCAAGACGGTGGAACCGTCGTCCGGTGATAAACCGTTGATAAGCAACATCAAGGGTAGTGTACCGCTGATGTGCCAACGGGTCTCCGTACCATCAATGTCCCGCACAATGTCTTGGGGCACATCCAAGCGGATTTGGAAGTTGGTCGAGGTGGGTGTGAAAAGCGGCCGGGTGTGCCCATCGACGGAAACGGCAGGTTCTTGTGCTCGGGGGTAATATTCTACCACCTTGGGAACGTGGTCCTTAGCCAGAGGTTTTGAAGTCAATTGAAAAATGATCAATGGGTTGTCGTTTGGAGTGGGGAGATCCTCAATCAGTCGAGTGACCGCAGCGCGTTGGGCGAGGTGGATGACGGGGCATACAACGGACAAATTTAGGTACGGCAGGGAGGGGATAAGATCTATCCGGCGATCCAAAATGGTCGCAAGTTCAGAGTCCGCAACGTTTGTGCGGGATGGGTAGGCAAGCCAAAACATTGTTTGTTTGTTTTGCTTTTTCGATTCGCGCAAAACGTTGACTAATTGTTTCACGATGGTCTTATGTGAAAGAAAGGGACCATCATCCTGAAAGGGGGCGAAGGCGGAAAGCATGAGGAACGATACTGTGCCGATTAGTTTGGCCCAATCAAAGCCCGGCATGTCCGCGACGGAAAACGATCGCAGGAAGCCGGGGTATTGTAGGCCATCCCCACTCAATAGGATTTGGGGCGGTGGTGAGAGTGCCCTGAGTAAGTCCGTGGGTGGAAGGGGAGAAGTGTCCAAGTACAATGGGGGCGTGGCCGAAAACTGGTCTACGTTTGAAAATCTTGATTGTCCACGAATTTGCACTTTGCCGGACTGAACATCGGCGGTCAAGTCCCTGGCCTCGGGAAAGCCATTTGGCAAGGTGCCTTGTGATTGAAAGGTGCGTGCAAACCTTATGGGGTTCATGGGAAGGGGAGCGGACAGACCGGTATCAGAGGCTAGAGTAAACGAAGCTTGGCTTAGCGCATTGCGCGGTGGAATATGATGGCGAGTATCAACTTGCTCGTTGGCACTACGCAAGAGAGAAGGTGGTCCATAGCCCAAACCGTCAGGGTTTCTCTCTAAGGCGCATCGATACAATTCTTTATACCCGTTTGAGGGCCGGACTCGTTTGGAGTTCGGGGTCTCGTTGGCGGCAGCGGCTATTGATTCATGAGGGTCTGCGATAGAGTGGCCAAGGAGAGAGTCGTGTTCCGAATCGAAAGACACGTCTATCCTGTCTACATAGGCCATGTCTTCGTCCTCTTGAGAGAGGGCGGGAGGTCCCTTTGTGGGTGTTGGGCGAACGAACACGCTTGTGGCTTTTTTTTCCTCGTCTTTTTTTTCCCCGCCTTTTTTTTCCCCGTCTTTTTTTTCCCCGTCTTTTTTTTCCCGACTCATGTCATCACTTGGATGAGAAGTTGTTGCATGCGCATGATCTTTTTTTTCACTTCCGACATTTTTTTGAGCCCGAGCTTGGGCTATGACGCCTTTGGCACGAAGCGGTTTGGGCGCAATGAAATGGGAACCATGAGAGGAGGCCTCTTGTGGGTTAGCACCAAGACTCCGTGCTCCATATGAGACGTATGAGGATTGAGAAGGAGCCTTCTCGGTGCGGGCATGTGCTTGCATTGCGTCGCCCATATGCGCCATTATGTTAGGCAAGCTTGAGCGTGGGGTCACCTTTTTTTTTGGCCTCACTGGAAGAGACTCTTTCGGTGAAATAGAGCGAGAGCGAGTGGCATTGTCTCTTGGGGAGACCGACCTTTGTGAGAACCTTGAGGCGGTGGAAACCGAGTTACGCTCTTGGGAACTGCGAAGCGCCTTTCCACTAGCATTGGTCGTTGAGGGTTGCTGATTCATGATGCAAATTCAAAAGTGCGTGAAACCGGAAATCAAAGGTCTCAGTATAATTGGAAGGTTCCGAAACCGTAACAAATGGTATAAAAAAACGGAAACTGCACGGAAAAGGAAAAGTCCTGTCAGATTAGCAGGCGTCAGAAAGATCGGCCCACAAATCGCACGCGCGCACGTCGGTGCTTCATATGGGTCTTCTTTGAGGACCTCCGACGGTGCCGGAGACAAGGAAAGGGGACTGTGGTTGAGCTCAGATGATGTGTCTGACATCTGTGTCTGAAAAATAGCAGAACAGATGCGCTTGATGCTGGCATTTATAAAAATATGCTGTTCAGTTGCAGCAATCAATTCAATCAGAAAGTCAATTCCTTTTTTTTCCCCATTTTCAGTTAATCCAAGCGCAGGCGCCAGATGTGGGCAGATCCTTTAAGCCGTAGTCCATTCCCGCACTTATGACGCCCGGTATGACGATCAGTAGCGCAATGTGTCTATGATGCACGTATGATATACGACGCTCCAGGCACGATGTACACACATTCTGATGCGCCTTCGCTCCCACTTTGCTCTTGCACGGCGCCCTCGCTGCTGCCTTCGAAAAACTACGGGACATCACTAGCACACCTGCAATACATGGGGACATGACAGGAGGGGCCATGTCGCGTCTCGTTGCTTCTGTAGTCAGGTGCAATTTTTGTGGATGTTCTTGAGTGCTTGATGCAGTTGCCCAGGGTCATTTGGTGGGGCTCTGTCAGGCCGATGAAATGTAGGAAACCAAGGCCCATGGAATGAGGATGGACGCTTTAGGGTTGTACTGTAGCTATGTTATATGTTCACTTAAGGTTTGCATTGCAGTGTGACGCACCCATTCTGCAACCATTTCCCACTCTGTCTAGGTGTACAATGCCCTTCGGATCTGCAGCAGGCGCAAGCCTTTGGAACGATGAACCTCGAGCAGGCAATGACGGAGTTGTGTTGATGGGCACAGACGCTGCACTGCAGCCCGGTGCGATCTGTTTGACCAAAGCCAAAGCCAAACAGCACCCTTTTAGCTGCGAAAATTGCACCAGAGGTTGGGAACCCGAGGCGGGCAGGGGTGCTGGGCGATGCAAGTAAGTTTTGTAATGGTGTCTTTCTTACATCATTTTGATGTCGCATCAAACCTCACATGATCTTGCTTTCAACAACTTGACCAGCCGGCTCAGATGCTGATGAAGGCAGCTGAAGGTTATGTGTGTATTTCACCTGCAGCTTCTGGAGTGAAGGACATTGTTGGTCGAACCGCTGTCTGTGTGAGCACCACCAAGCTGCACACAGGGAGGCAAAACGCAATGGTGGCATTATTCATACTTCAAGGAGGTGCAGCTTTCACTGCTCCAGCTGGTGAAGGTTTGGTTGTTGGCAGCAAGTATCGTAATGGTGTACAATGCCCTTCGGATCTGCAGCAGGCGCAAGCCTTTGGAACGATGAACCTCGAGCAGGCAATGACGGAGTTGTGTTGATGGGCACAGACGCTGCACTGCAGCCCGGTGCGATCTGTTGGACCAAAGCCCCCAAACAGCACCCTTTTAGCTGCGAAAATTGCACCAGAGGTTGGGAACCCGAGGGACGCTCGGCGATGCTGGGCGATGCTGGGCGATGCAAGTAAGTATTGTAATGGTGTCTTTCTTACATCATTTTGATGTCGCATCAAACCTCACATGATCTTGCTTTCAACAACTTGACCAGCCGGCTCAGATGCTGATGAAGGCAGCTGAAGGTTATGTGTGTATTTCACCTGCAGCTTCTGGAGTGAAGGACATTGTTGGTCGAACCGCTGTCTGTGTGAGCACCACCAAGCTGCACACAGGGAGGCAAAACGCAATGGTGGCATTATTCATACTTCAAGGAGGTGCAGCTTTCACTGCTCCAGCTGGTGAAGGTTTGGTTGTTGGCAGCAAGTATCGTAATGGTTCCTTATATATCTTACATATCTTGGCTCTCGTCTTAAGTCAGCACAACTGTCTTGTACAGTACATGAACAACCGGAGAGAAGATCACAACACACTACCGCAGATGAACTACGGTCATGACTGATATTGGGCCCGCCGGATTTAACCGTACCTGGGTTCGGCGTACCTGTTGGCTCGGCGTACCTGTCGGCTCGGCGTACTTTCGGCCGGCCGATCGGCCGGCCGAAAGTCCGGCCGTACCTTCGGCCCGCCGACTCGGCCGGCCGAAGGTACGGCCGTACCTTCGGCCAGCCGATCGGCCGGCCAGAGGTACGGCCGTACTTCCGGCCGTTTTTTCGGCCAAAACAAGGGGGGGGTGACGGATTAAACCGTACTTTCGGCCGGCCAATCGGCCGGCCGAAAGTACGCCGAGCCGACAGGTACGCCGAGCCGACAGGTACGCCGAACCCCAGGTACGGTTTAATCCGGTGAGCTCTGATATTGTGTTACATACATGGTATCAGTTGAAGGTCCGGCTTTCTGAAGTTTTCTGTTGTCCAGTGTTTCTCCGGGTTTTTTTCTGATCGCCTCACACCTCTGTTTTAGATGGGAAACCACTGCTTTTGATGTAAGGTTCTTTCAACTAGATGGGAAACCACTGCTTTTGATGTCAATTTCTTTCAATCAACTCACTTTTTTAGATGGCAGGTCACTGCTTTCCATAACAAACTAGAAACTCAGTGCAATTCAATTGCCTGCACCAAGCATGAACTCCACGCAACCATATCAACTGATGAAATGTCCGTCCTGTGCACAGGGAATATACAAAGGAACAACACAGATGCCAAAATTCGTGAAGCTATTCAGAAAACCAGTTTTTTTTACTGAGCCCCTCGTTGATCCCTTGCGCTGATGGCGACAAGACATCTGTGCATGCAAAATTTGCAGAATTCACTGATAAGACAAACAATTCTGTATTTTATTTTCAAAGATGATGCAAATTTCAATAGAGTCTGATCCCTGTCTGTGCGAAACGGATATTTGCGTCAGCTACACGTTGTGCCTCAGCGCCACACAGCTGAGAAATTCGTACGCAAGGATCTTTGAAAAGAAAAAAGACGCAAGTTGTTAACCCAAGGAAATACTAAAAAAGGGCTTCACGAGGGGCCATATCCATTTTGGTGTAGTGCTGACGGTTGAGTGCAGTGGTGCGTCCACTTGATTAGCGCATCAAAGACGAGAGAAGGAATTCATATCCCATGACGATTGTGGCGATAATCTTGGATGATATGTGCAATCAACAGCAACGCAATGTTAATGGGATGACTCTGTTAACACAATATGTACCTGATCATTTTTTCGCTAAAAAATAGCATGCATGCAATCAGGCTCATCAAACACATGCTTACAACTCACACATACCGACGGTACAGATTGTGTATGCTAGACCGTATGGCCCAGTTTTGTCAAACCTATGGCACACCTTAACTGATACCAATACTCGTACAAGTTCGTCACACCTTAACTGATACAGATACTGGTATGAGGAGATATCTGAGAACTACAACCTGTCAGCTCTCCAAAACGGCCAACAACCAACAGTTACGGGGTACTGAATCTCCAAGGGGCTACTGAATCTTTGAGGGTCCCTATCGCATTGACATGCCATTCAAGTATATGCATACAGATTCTGGTCAGCCAATCGCCGCTGTGTCAACGGGTTGGGTCACCGGCCAGACCTTTGCTTAAGGGTGGTCTCTGGACTGGGGGGGGGGGGTTGGTGGGGCGTCCGTGGCCTGTGGGTGGGTGGGTTAGTTTGGTTTTGGGCAATTTGGCCCAAGGTGCCTACTCCCCCCCAGGGGGGCGGGCGGGTCTGGGTGGGTGGGTGGGCCTGACTCTCCCAAACTAACCGGGTAGCCAGGATGGACCGGACATTTTGCTGTATCCTGTGCAGGCTTCTGGTCCAGCGATGCTGCCAGAGGCCGCCCTTCACTTCAAGGAGGTCACGGTGCATCCCCCACGATGCATGCCCCTCTCTGCCCACTCCCTGTGCAGCAAAAAGGAGCCAGCACTAAGTTATGCCTGTTTGTCCTGCAGTTGTGTGTGGGTGACCCCAACAGATGCGGTGGTCGAGGCCGCATTCAATCGTCTTACCCAAATTCTGTCAGGGAGGCGCCTCTCTTTGCGCCCATCCCTTGTTGAACAGTTGCTCATTCTCGCACTGGATGCACAGAGCTGGGAGCAGTATGATTATACTGCAGTGTGTGAAATGATTAGGAAAAACGCTCGGCGCGCCAGGTTCTGGCTTGCGCGGGGCGACAAGGGTGTGACAGGGGACAAACGGAAGCAAAAGAAGGGTAAGAAGGGCAAAAAGAAGGCAAAATTTTCGGAGGAGGCAAGGGCTGTGCACAGTGACAGTGACAGTGATAGCTCAGCGTCCTCCTCCTCTAGTTCCTCCTCCTCCTCCTCTTCTGATTCTGATGCGTAGGGAGAACATGAACGGTCTGTGTTGTACCCATCAGTGACACTGTGATGCATTTGATTTGTGTTGCTGTTTTGTTGTGTTTATCATCGCACAGACCTTTTTTTCCAAAAAAAACGAATTTTCGGGTTGTACACAGTACTGGAGCTTTGGGATGACAGTAGATGGGCCAGTGGTTCACACCGTGCATGCAAGTTGCATTGCTGTTTCTTGTGTTTCCAGGTGCAAAGACATTTCTTCGGATAAAAAAAAACTGATAAAAAAAAACAGATGGCAGCCTGTACAAAGTACTTGAGCAGAGCGCTGCTGTAACAGCTGGTGGTCCAGTGGTAAAACCCTGTGCACAGTACTGGAGCTTTGGGATGACAGCAGATGGGCCAGTGGTTCACACCGTGCATGCAAGTTGTATTGCTGTTTCCTGTGGTTCCAGGTGCAAAGACATTTCTTCTGATAAAAAAACAGGTGGCAGCCTGTACAAAGTACTTGAGCAGAGCGCTGCTGGAACGGCTGGTGGTCCAGTGGTAAAACCCTGGGCTGTTGTCTCGCAGGCGTGGTTTCAAACGCGCGGTCCGGCACTCTCAAATTTTAGGTCCCTGATGCTCTGGCAAAATTTTCAGTATGCAATTGACTGACATATGATGCAGGCTGAAGTAACCTCCCCCCGGACTGGGGGACCCCCCCCCTACTGGGGGAGTAGGGGGGGGTCTGGGTGGGTGGGTGGGTGGGTCAGCTTGGGTGGGTGGGTGGCTTGGCCAGTCCTGAGGCAGCCCCAAAATGACCCCCCCCCCCCCTCCAGTTGCTAAGCAAAGGTCTGTCACCGGCACCGATACAGATACTGGTATGAGGAGGTATCAGAGGGTGAAAAAATGCGTTTTGACGCTGGAAGGGTCAAGAACACCATGAGGAGGTTTTTGTTTTTGTTTTTTGTTTTTTTAGTGCTTTGTTTTTGGGTATCCCGGAGAACGCAGGGTGGATGTAGCAATCTGGCCACTTGTGGGTCCCCCAACTTCTTCACCCTATCAACCCATTGTAGAGCGGGCATCCGGCATTGGGCCAGCTGTGGCAAGCCACAATTCTAGCCCATACATTCAACAACCAGCACATGGTGCAGCACCACAATTTGGTAAAGTGACTCCCAATGTCATTGTAGATGGTCTTCGGCGTGCCAAATACCTTGGGCTAGTGGCCAATCCTCTAGCGGGCAACTGATCCCGAAGTTAGGCCCTTGCCCTGCGCCGGCTTCCAAGAGGTGTCCGCTCCGAGGTTTCCATTGTGGCGGTAGAGGCAGCCATATACCTCCTTGTTGTGTCGGACGGGGGGCATAGTGAACTTATCGGTGGCCATGCTCTCCATTGGGAACTCCGGCAAGGGGGTCCAATTGGCGTTGATGGCCTGAGATCGGTTTAGCGGCTTGACCGCCCGGCACACTTGGCACGCATCATAGACTCTTTTGAGTGCTTTGCACAACCCCGGGGGAAAACTTGAAGTGCTGCTTCATGTCCCAGCCCATCTTCTCCAGTCCCGGGTGCAAGAGTTGTCGGTCATGCCATTCTTCGACCATCTAGCCCATGCGTGCATCTGGAATGAGCAGCTGGTTGTAGAGGAATAGCTTTCGGTCATCCGACTCGGGCTTGGAGCTGGCCTCCCAATGGGTGGAGCGTAGTCCTCGTCCCACACTAGCACTTGCTGATATTTGATTATAAACCCATTATTTTCTTCACTGGGATGCAGCTGGTTGCTTGACCGTAATAAGGTTTGGAACCTGTTAGTTTTGAAAATAACCGCTTTAAAAGGATTGTTTTTACAAAAATAACCGGTTTTGCCGATTAATAGATTTCAAAATAACCGGTTTTTCCGATTAATTGCCCTTTAGTCACCAAAATCTTGCCATCGGCAGAAGAGAGCCCATACAAGTTGGAGCACAGTGATCAAAACTACGTCAGAAGTTGTAATTCAGCATCGGCCATCGTTTATTACTACCAAAGCCTCTATTGAGTGCAACAAGCCGACAAAATGCATCGCCCAAAAGAACCCAAAAAATTTAGAACCATTCATTGGTTTCAATCAGGTTTCAAAATTACCGGTTGTGCCAATTGTTTTGAAAATAACCTACATTGTTGCCGATAACCGGTTTTTCCGATTAATTGGTACAACCGGTTCCGCCCCCTAGACCGTAAACAGACCGGGTGGGAAGGAATCCCCATTTCAGACGCCAGCAAGATGCAATTGTTTGCCGCGTCCACCATGAGCACTGGGTTAGTCTTTGTGTCACTGATAAACCCGTAGTTCAGCCACATGAATGGATGTGTGTCCCCACACAGAGGAAAAGCGTCAGTAAGTCCCCAAACCCAAGTTTCAGACCGTTTGTGGAGGTTTGTTGTTCCATAAAGGGGTTTTTTAAGCTTCTTATGCATGATTTCATCCGTTTTCACACATTTTTAGCCATTTTTTGTTCATTTAACAGATCCACTCCTTTCTAGGTTGATTTGTCCCCGGTTCGACTCTTCATACATCTTGATGTGTGGGTTGACTTGGGTAGGAATTACCCGTGATTGCTTGGCAATAGTTGCCACCTATAGGAGTGCACATGTGTTCCACTAGGGTCTGTCCATCTATGATCTATCATATCATGTCCGTGCTTGTATGATATTGTCATGTCATGTATGTATTGCCATTCCATTCCCATATATGCATCCATGAGTATGCATGCCCTCCACTCACCATTGGCAGGAGCAACATTGCCCCACATTTGCCATATATCCCTCACATCAACAAGCCCCTATGGGAACGTCCGCACTGTGTGCTTGGGAACTGACTTTTCTTGTTTGTTGGCTGTGGCAATTGCCTCACCGATGCATTCATTCACGGGATATTTTTTTGGCTTCCTGAGGGCGACATACTGGTGGGTCAGTGGTGAAAAGGTTGCAAAGCACGGCACTGCAACCTGCAAATGTGGACCGAGGCACAAACAAACGCTATAATGCACATGCGCTTGTTCAGTATAGTGCACACTGCCCTTGATGGGCACCAACATTTCAATGTTTAAAACAATTTCTTGCCTATTTCAGTGCCTTCTGCTTACGTATTGTGCAGTGCTCCGTTTTTGTTTTCACACGATTGTATCCGATTTTAAACTTGGTTTTTTTTACACAAAATGTGCAATCAAGCTTTTGGACAAACAGTTGTATTTAAAAAAAGGTTGAAATATTTGGCTTCCTAAAAAGTAAAGTAGTGTTGCATCCTTACACAAAAGTTGCAGTGGCTTCTACAAAAAAGTTGAAACTTTTGGGTTGTTTTTTTTTGCAGTGTAAAATAGGTTTGCATATGTGCACAAACGCTGCAGTGGATCTTAGGGAAAAAGGTGAAACACTTGGTTTTTGTTTTTCCTTTCGGTGTAAAATAGGTTACACAACAATCACATTGCATTTTAAAAGAAAATAGAATAGTTTTGTTTTTGTTCAGTTTTGCGCTCCACTTTCATAATTCAATCCGAAAATTGATCCATCCGTGCACGATCTTGCGAAGTCCGCTCACGGCGTTGCTTATCAGCGTCCGTCAACCACTCCTCAAGTCGCCCAAATCTGATATCCCACAATTTTCTCTCTTCGCCCAATTGCTTCGTTAGGATGCGTACTTGCGTCTCATATATTTCTCTCCCCATTTGATCAACCACTCTTGTGCGCCTCTTCACTCGCTGTGTTCGCTTGCTGCAGCAATTGCTCCAACCCTCGCACTTTGGATTCCATAGCCACGTGCTTTTGTTGCAACAGTTGCCGATCGTGGTGTGTGGACTCTTTGACTTGTCCCACTCGCAGTGCAAGCCGTTCTTGTGTACGTTGGCCGTCCTCCATTTGGTGTTGCAAACGCTCTTGATCACCATGTGTGCTTGTCATGCCTTGTTTCATGGTGTCCTTCAATTGCATGATATCATTGTCTTGGCGTTCCATGGCACTCCTAAGCTCTTGTAGTTGGCCGGCGAGTCGTTTGCATTCTCCTTGTCCGGCCATGTCGGATTGTATTTCACGCATCTGTCTCTCAAGGCGCCGTGTATCTCCTTGATGCTCCCTTGATTGTTTGACATCTTCGTCGTGTTGATTCAAGGGCGTTTGAAGGTCTCGAATGTGTTCTTCCATCCGCTCATGATCAATTATTTTATCATGTTCGCTCTCCATTGGTTCTTGTTCCAATTTTTCAACACGTTGCACGAGCTTCCTATCCTCTTGACTCGGTGTCATGCGTTGTAACACATCTCCCATCACCTGGTTATGAATTTTCTTGGCTATGGCAGTCACGAGGCTCTTGGGCACATGCACAGTTGCATTTTCGGACCTTTCATGTGCTTCATCTGCATCTTCGGTTTGTGAAACGCGGCGCTTTTTTGGTTTCTCAAAGCGCACCGAGTGGTCCTTTCCCCTTGGTGTGATACCCATTTTGAATAACGGTCGCCTTGTATCGCCAAACGACACCCGTCGATTTGATCGACTCCCGGATTTGTCAACCGAAGCCTGTTGAGTCGGCGTCACGTATTGGTTGTGTAGGGCATCGAGTAGTGCCTCAATAGACGAATCAACTTGCCGACCTTTCTCCGTGACTACCTTCGTTGTAACCGATGCATCTTGGCAATCAATGGATTGTGAGGCTTGCTCGTCGTGATTTTCCACCGATTCGCTCATTGCAAAAGAAATAGAAAGCAAGCACCCTTCTTGAAATGTCCAAAGCCTTGATAAACCCAAAGGGGACGTGTTTCGTCACACCGATAAGCACAAGATTGTCCTCGGTGTCTATTTGTGGTGGTGATATTGGTGAAGTGACACACACGCCCCACTTTTGCAAAATAAAATCCACCAAGGTTCCCGAATGCACCCAATGCACAATGGAGGTCACGAGGTATACCGCAAAGGCCAAATTCAAATCCACTTCTGAATTATTGATAACATAATGTCATCTTGTGCTTATCTACAAAGGAGGCAACACAAAGATAAGCACATTCCTACCAAAAAACGAAAGCATGAGAGCAAAATCAATACTCAATGCAACACAAAGCTACGTAACAAATGATTCCAAAAAGGAATAAACTCAAAACAATATCAAAGCAAATTCAAGCAGAGTTTGATCCAATGGAAAGTATGCGGCATCCGTTGTTGGCACAAACCCGGGGTTGGGCCAACATTGCATGCCCATGGACAATGGGACTTGGGAGCCTTGCGTGTATTATATATAATAAGTATGGACGTGGGATGAGAATTTGACTACTTGGGGTGGCTTGAGAGAAGGGGAGGGTTGCACATGGCAATGATGGGGTGCTATATTTTTTTTTTCTGAGGCATGGCGGTCCCCCGCCCAAAGCATTGCATCAAAGCGGCCTAACCATGGGCAAAGTGAGCGTTCATGGTGAGCCGAAGTTCTCCGAAGGACAGCCGCGGGTATTTACAAACCAAGTCAGGGTGAAAACACTGCATGAGCTGCACCATGGGCCTGAAAAGGTTAAAATACTAGAGGAGGCCACTTCGGTGAAAGATGCAAAGGGATATATAGCCTATACCAAGGCAAAAGGAAGAATCACAAAAAATGAACATTGAAAACTGGACCAGTGGATTGAGCGAAGAGAAGTGAGCAAGTGCAAAGGCAAAAAGAAAAACAGACTGGAACAATCTAGCTTGCCTGAAGTCAGTCTGGAGACCTGTAGCTGACCTGAGAATTACTAAAGTACAAAGCCCGTTCATTCTGCTCAAGTCTTGTTCTCTTGCCTAAATGGTTGTGAAAAAATAGAAAAGAAAAGTTCCAATTGATGGCTCAAACAAAAAAGACTCAATGGATCGGTAAGGTTTCCTGGTGCGCAGTGCTGTGCATGTAGTGCTGCAGTGTGGTGCAGTGTGGTGGCGGTGCTGTGTCCTACAGTGTAGGTGGGTGGTGGGTGAAGGCTGATGTGTTAGATGGCTGTTGGTTGCTCGCTGCTTGTTGGTGGATGTTGGCGGCTGGCTGCTCGCTACTCGCTACTGGCTGCTTGCTGCTGGTTGCTTGTTGACTAGTATATGCTACTGGTTGCTTGCTGTTGGTCGCTGGCTGCTAGATGTTGGTTGCCGCTGTAGCTTCTCGCTTGCTGCGGGCTGCTGTCTGGTGGCTGATCGCTGTTGGCTGACGGGTGATGGAGATGATTGGGTGCTAGATGTAGCTTGGGAGGAGTGGACACCCCGAGACAAACGGGCAATACCGGAGGGTGGTGGAACCGGAAGGGAGGGTGTAAATGGGGAAGGGGTGGGCACCCTGCGAAGCATAACTACATCATCACTCCGCTCTTCGTGCATCGGTTGGTGAGCACAAGGCACTTGGGGGTAAGCGGGGACGAAGGGGGGTACAAAGGTGAGGGTGACGTACACTTGTGGTGGGGGTAGGTGGGGGGGTGGGACGTTGGGCTCTGCGGTGTTTTTCTTTTTTTCTTTCCGCCGGTAGCCATCTCCGAAGCCTTTTGTTTTTGTGCTCTGGTGGGTGGCTTTGCTGGATTGTCCGCTTTAAGGTCACCCAATGGTTTCCTTTGCGTGTCAATCCACGTCCGCAAAGTAAATCTAGCATCTTCAAAGAGTTCTTGTGAAACAATCGCCACATCCACAAACTCCCTAGCCAAGGCACTCAATGGCAACCGGTTCCTTATTCTTTGGACCTCCCCTTGCCGCACCAATAGTGCCGCCTCCCCCTCCCCCTCGGGAACGATGCCTTCCACACTGGGTGCCTCCACGGGACAAGGACCAACACGCTCATGGTTGTGGTAAAGCTTCCCAACCACGTTCCGGGACATAAGCTCCAACTTCTCTTGCATAGGAGGGTCTTCCAAGAAATATTGGGAATGCACAAGGCCCAAGTGGAAAGCGGCGAATGCGTCGTCGCGCAGTACCCGCCAAAAATGCCTACAAGGCATCCCAAGCATGGTAGGAAATGCACAAGTGCACACTAGGTCATGGTACAAGGTGTAGGTGGTAGATCCAACGGAGGTCTGGACCGGCCCCGAAAGTTGAACATAGTGAGCTACATTGGTTCCTTTTCGAGAAACTTCAAAGATGGCTGCATTAGACGCGGGGGTTGCCATTGTGGGGGGGAGATCCAACTCCAAAAGATCCTCCACCCTCCTTGTGGAGTCAGAACAGTTGTCAGAGGCGGGACGGGACAGGGCCTCGTATGCATTGTCAGGCAGCCTCTTCATGTCGTACCCAAAAGAAAGGACCATCTGATGGGCTGCCTCATCCCTCCCCCATGTGGTCAGCGGGTCCTTCATTGCCTCATACGGCATTAGAAAAATTGGCTGGGCTGTCTCATGGCGGGAGCGAAAGGAGCCTCTTGTCACACATGTGTCCAGATGCCCCCATTTCAAAATTATATCCGGGGCATGGGCCCGAGGATATCCGCAGATATCCGGGGCATATGACCCGGGATACAGCAGCGGTGCCATCCTGGGTCATATGCCCCGGATATCTGCTGATATCCCTGGGGCATGTAGCAAATCATGAAATTTGTAGATTAATCACCGCAAACAACAGAATCACCTAGGGTTGTGACCAATCAATGAAACCGCCTTTCCGAGGCGGTTCCAATGAGCCTATCAGCAACAATTTCCATTTTTTAACCGAAAAAATCGCTATTGTACCCAAAAGTAACCGTAGGTGTCAATGATGACATCTTTGTGACGTGAGGAATAATTTGATTCGGGCCCTGCGACGTAGAGACGTCAGGATAGCGTCCGGATGGCGTCAGGAGAGCGTCAGGATGGCGTCAGGATGGCGTCAGAATGGCGTTAGGATGGCGTCAGGATGGCGTCAGGATGCGTCAGGATTGCCGTCAGGATGCCGTCAGGATGATGGGTAGTTTGGCGTCAGGATGGCGTCAGGTTGCGTCAGGATGCGTCAGGATGGCGTCAGGAAAACACCAGAATAGCATCAGGATGGCATCAGGGAGTGTCAGGGTGGCGTCAGGATGGCGTCAGGATGGCGTCAGGATATCATGGTGGCGTTAGGATGGCGTCAGGATAGCGTCAGGATAGCGTCAAGATAGCGTCAGGATGGCGCAACCAGGACCTGATGGCATCTCAGGGTGTCAATCGGGCCTCCAGGGTCAGGATAATTTAGCGTCAGGATGGCGTCAGGATGACGTCAAACGACGCGGGGCCCGAATCAATTCATAAAACATGTAATTTGCAATGAGGAAGAAATATAGGTAGAAAGAGTGGAATTGCGTCGTCGTTTTGTGGTTTGTGGTTCCAGTCAAAGCAGAGAAGAAACGGAAGGATAGGACACCTTCTCCATCCTCTCCGAAGATCGTCATTGATCTAACAGCGGAGGAGGAGTATGCCACCTTCCCGTTGACACAATTGAGTGAGAAAGAACCTTCTATATATGTGCTCAATGAGAAAGAGAGCATTGTATATGAACGTGAGATGTACCGTTCTCGTGCATGGGCTGCCCCAGCAACACCTCCCAAGGCCCCAGTAAGTCAAGATTTGTCCAATATTCCATCTCCTTTTGCCCAGGCTGCATTTGAAGAGCAACCCAAAAAAAAGGTGAAAAAGGAAGTGCAGGTGAAAAAGGAAATGCAATGTTACCGTTGTGATTATGCCATTAAGAAGAATGCAGTTGGTGGCCAACAATCGGTCACGTGTGACATTTGCCATGTTGTGTACCATATGTCTTGTGCCAAGCTCAGGTTTCCTCCGAAGTTTGGTTCCTGGGCCTGCGAATCTTGTGTCAGAGACATGATTGGCTCCCAATAGACCATCTATATGTGGCTATATTCCATGTTTGTAGAGACCTTACTTGAAGCACCATGAGAGAAATTGTGTCTCGGAATTGTTCCACTTGAAGTGTTGAGGCATCAAGGGCGAGGGAAGGGGTGCGCGCAAGGATCCCGGGTCATATGCCCCGGATATCTGCGGATATCCTCGGGCCCTAATGCCCCGGATATAAGAATTGGGCCTAATGACCCGGATATCTGCGCTGTATCCCGGGGCATATGACCCGGATATCTCCCTACGGTCGATATCCGAGTCATATGCCCCGGGATACAGCGCAGATATCCGGGTCATAGGCCCAATTTTTGTATAAGGTCTCTCACAATGACCATGAGTGCGTCAAGAACGTCGTTCAACTTTTTTCGCTTGGTGAGGGGGCCCTCCTTTGCCTACCTATGGATGCCCTCTACCCGTTGTGTAGCACTATCCCCCGTGTGAACACATCCACCTGAAAACAGCATGCCCAGTGTCGCACCTTGTCCCCTCTCTACGTAGCACTCAAATATGTATGTCCACTTGAAAAGATTGGGTCGCCAAGAATCTCAACATTCCACATGTGCTCGAAGACAACTATGGAGACTTGGCGGTGTGCACGGGCCATGAGGCGGACCAATTTAGTGAAAGTGTCGTGGCCAAGAACGCCTTTCAGGTTTTTGGCCACGTTCTTGGCAATGTGCCAGTAACACCAGAAGTGCCGGGCATTGGGGAAAACGGTGGCAACGGCCGCCGAAGCCTTCATACATGCATCCGTGAATATGACCACGGGCGCGATGCCCGCGGCCGCCAACCAGTGGGTAAACTGGTACTCAAAGTCGCGAATTTTTTCTCCCACCACAATGGATTGGCCCATCAGCACTGATTGCCCATAGTTGTTGACCCCAACGAAGAGGCCAATGTTCAGGTTATACCTATTACTTTGATAAGTATTATCATGGAGGATTAGATATGGGAAGCGCCGGGCAATAGCAAATTGCTCGACGCTCATCCAGAAGACATGGGATAGTTTCCCAGTGTCATCCTTCACCACATGGGTGTACCACCCATGTTTGTCCCCCTTTTCCTCAAGGCGGTTGACCAACTCATGGGCATCCAGCGCCGAGGAGTACCCTTTCTCATCATAAATATTTTGCACTTGTTTTGCGGTGATCTCGACTCCGCGGCTCCGCATGAAATTTACCACTTTGGGGGGGGGCATGAAGGCTTGTCCCAAGCTCATGATTAAATCGGCATCCTCATGGGACAAATTCACCGGACCAAGGAATTTTTTTTGCTTGGCCGTTTGCGGTGGAGCATTATGGTCTAGGCGAAGTCCTTTGGGACTCACGGACCACACCTCACGCATGCCATCCATCCGGCGAGAAATGTACACATTGAAGGGACAACAATCCGCCTTTGACTCCGGTGCATATGTTGGCACCGTCCTACTATCCTCGGGAAGGACCCCGGATTGGGCTGTTTTTGGCGGCCTACTTTGTGGCAATAAAAATATGCTTGGCCTTTTTTTTTATCGCCACGACGACTGAGAACATAGCCGTTCTCATCCGCCCAATCGCCCATGCGGGCACAAACTTCTTGGTGACTAGAGCCGGCAAACGCATGCACAACCGGCTCCCAAGTGGCACCCATCTCCGGAAACTTCATGCTGGCATCTTCCTCAGAATTATCTTCCTCATCGGAGCACGCTTCATATGGGTCTTCTTTTTTTTTTTTTTTTATAAACACAAGGCCAAAGTCCAAGAGTCCACGTCCAACTTCAGGAAGGGTGAGCCCATCATACAGAAGTGACCCCATCCCATTGGGTCAGGGCCAGGCATGTGGGTCGCGGACAGGGAAGAGGAAAATGGGCACAAGCAGATTTTTACGTAAAAGAATACATGGATGGCGACATGCGAGCAAACGCCCCTTCTCAGAGCCCCGGGGGACCAAGAATCATGCGGGGGTGCCAGGCATGTGGGCTACAGCCTGAGGAAAAGCCCTGGGAGAGAGGACAGTGCAAAAGACACGCACTGTCTGGGCAAGGTATGCTGGGGGGGGCAGCGCTGATGGCGTATGTCGCGTGGACTGTATGGGGCTGCGGGTGGGGACAGTGCAGAAAACTGATTTAACGTGGGTAGCTGTGACACTATTGGGCTGGGGGGAGGGGGGGGGGCTGGGTGTGCGCCACCGCCACAGGGCTCCGGCAGGCCCCAGCGTCAGACACGGGGGAGTCACAGCCACAGGCTAGGTCCATTCAAAAGCGCAACCAGGGGGTACATCTGTCATGTGTCATCCATCGGCGGCGTGCAGAACGAAGGCAGCGTGAGCATCACTGTGATGACAAAGCATGTACAGTCGCGGCGGAAACTGAGTAAAGTACAGCGCCCTGGCGGCATGAGCACCACTTAGTTTAAGAGAGGTCAGCCAATGCAGCTTCAGGTGGTTGCCTGTGAAGAGAGGGGGGAAGGAGGGCAGGGGGGCAAGGAGGACCATTACAGGGTAGTGACACCGTGCGGTTCGAGCACACACGCATGCAGAGGGCGAGACGGGGTCAGCATAGGCTCAGGGGCTGGGACCAATCAGCGGGGCTGAAGGGATTGGGCCGTGCCTGGGGCTTGGTGGGGACCGAATCGGCCAGAACCGCGGTGACATTATCCAGCACATGCTGCTGGAAGTGCCTGACGGTCTTCCGCGCCTCGCGCAGTCCCCCAAGTCTTGTCTTAAGGAAGCGGTACAGGGACTGAGGGACGGCCAGTCTGCCAAGGATGCGAAGGTCCTTGCGCTGGGCGGACCGGCGCCACGTCAGGACCTCTGATCTTACCGTCCAAGAGGAGAGCCAAGCAGCAACCAGTGGGTGGGTCTGTGTGCAAAAGGCCAGCGTGCCGTGTAGGCTCTGGTTGTGGAAGCGGTGGCAGTGGGGGCAAGGGTGCTTGACGGGTGCGTCGGTCCAGAAGGTGGCATAGTGCGCGTACCCCAGGCGGGACTGCAGGCCAAAGAGCCACTTGTGCCATGCCAGCCTCCGGAAACGCAGGGGCCCCCAGGACAAGGGGTGGAAGCCTTCGTGGGCGTGTGTGGGGAACAGACCATGGGTCCACACTTTATGGGGGGGCGCCATGCGTTCACCGTGTCCGACCACATCCCAGGGGGTCACCCTTGTCTGTGGGGGGGGCAGGGGGAGGGCCGTACCGACTTTGGCATACTTGTCCGACATTTCATTGTGGACTTCCCCAGTGTGCCCTTCAACCCACTCCAGACCTTGGCATTTAGCCAGGATGGAAGTGCGCACTTCCTGCACCCAAAATGCCTGCCTGACTGGCTGGCGCGCGCTCTGCGCAAATGCAATGGCGCCCTGGCAATCCAGTCGGATGGTGTCCCCTACTTCCGCAAAATGGGAGCCCAGGAGCATTCCTACTAACTCCGCTTTATAGGAATTTGGGTCACCAGGCACTCTGCACACGGCAATGCGGCCATCTTTCAGCACAGCGGACGCCCCAGATGAGGGCGGTTGACCGATCTTGCTGCCGTCCGTGTAGGTGGCTGGCGGCTGGCATTGCGGGGGTAAAAGGTACACTGTAAGCCCGGCTACGTGGGCCACCTCGACGGCGTCGCGCTGTAGTTGTTGAGCTGCCCACGTAGTGTGTACGGGTGGCTGGCGAGGGTCGGGGTCAGGGTTGAGAAGGGAGACAGCGGTGATGAAGGCATGGTATGGGGAGACAGTGGTGTGGGGGGACGTGGAGAGTGTATGTAGTCGCTGATTGCAGTGCAGCGAGTCCAGTACCCTAGTGGGTTGCAGGATTGGAAAGTATCCGAGGCCAAGGCCACGACTACGATGCGTGTAGAGTGTTTTCTTGGCGACGAGGGACGGAAGACCCATGACGCCGAAGATAAACTTTTCCAACAGGCAAGTGATGGACATTAGCTGCGAGGCGCGGAGTGGGGCGCACAGACCTTTTTTCCAAAAAAAACGAATTTTCGGGTTGTACACAGTACTGGAGCTTTGGGATGACAGTAGATGGGCCAGTGGTTCACACCGTGCATGCAAGTTGCATTGCTGTTTCTTGTGTTTCCAGCTGCAAAGACATTTCTTCGGATAAAAAAAAACTGATAAAAAAAAACAGATGGCAGCCTGTACAAAGTACTTGAGCAGAGCGCTGCTGTAACAGCTGGTGGTCCAGTGGTAAAACCCTGTGCACAGTACTGGAGCTTTGGGATGACAGCAGATGGGCCAGTGGTTCACACCGTGCATGCAAGTTGTATTGCTGTTTCCTGTGGTTCCAGGTGCAAAGACATTTCTTCTGATAAAAAAACAGGTGGCAGCCTGTACAAAGTACTTGAGCAGAGCGCTGCTGGAACGGCTGGTGGTCCAGTGGTAAAACCCTGGGCTGTTGTCTCGCAGGCGTGGTTTCAAACCCGGGGTCCGGCACTCTCAAATTTTAGGTCCCTGATGCTCTGGCAAAATTTTCAGTATGCAATTGACTGACATATGATGCAGGCTGAAGTAACCTCCCCCCGGACTGGGGGACCCCCCCCCTACTGGGGGAGTAGGGGGGGGTCTGGGTGGGTGGGTGGGTGGGTCAGCTTGGGTGGGTGGGTGGCTTGGCCAGTCCTGAGGCAGCCCCAAAATGACCCCCCCCCCCCCTCCAGTTGCTAAGCAAAGGTCTGTCACCGGCACCGATACAGATACTGGTATGAGGAGGTATCAGAGGGTGAAAAAATGCGTTTTGACGCTGGAAGGGTCAAGCACACCATGAGGAGGTTTTTGTTTTTGTTTTTTGTTCTTTTAGTGCTTTGTTTTTGGGTATCCCGGAGAACGCAGGGTGGATGTAGCAATCTGGCCACTTGTGGGTCCCCCAACTTCTTCACCCTATCAACCCATTGTAGAGCGGGCATCCGGCATTGGGCCAGCTGTGGCAAGCCACAATTCTAGCCCATACATTCAACAACCAGCACATGGTGCAGCACCACAATTTGGTAAAGTGACTCCCAATGTCATTGTAGATGGTCTTCGGCGTGCCAAATACTGTGGGCTAGTGGCCAATCCTCTAGCGGGCAACTGATCCCGAAGTTAGGCCCTTGCCCTGCGCCGGTCTCCAAGAGGTGTCCGCTCCGAGGTTTCCATTGTGGCGGTAGAGGCAGCCATATACCTCCTTGTTGTGTCGGACGGGGGGCATAGTGAACTTATCGGTGGCCATGCTCTCCATTGGGAACTCCGGCAAGGGGGTCCAATTGGCGTTGATGGCCTGAGATCGGTTTAGCGGCTTGACCGCCCGGCACACTTGGCACGCATCATAGACTCTTTTGAGTGCTTTGCACAACCCCGGGGGAAAACTTGAAGTGCTGCTTCATGTCCCAGCCCATCTTCTCCAGTCCCGGGTGCAAGAGTTGTCGGTCATGCCATTCTTCGACCATCTAGCCCATGCGTGCATCTGGAATGAGCAGCTGGTTGTAGAGGAATAGCTTTCGGTCATCCGACTCGGGCTTGGAGCTGGCCTCCCAATGGGTGGAGCGTAGTCCTCGTCCCACACTAGCACTTGCTGATATTTGATTATAAACCCATTATTTTCTTCACTGGGATGCAGCTGGTTGCTTGACCGTAATAAGGTTTGGAACCTGTTAGTTTTGAAAATAACCGCTTTAAAAGGATTGTTTTTACAAAAATAACCGGTTTTGCCGATTAATAGATTTCAAAATAACCGGTTTTTCCGATTAATTGCCCTTTAGTCACCAAAATCTTGCCATCGGCAGAAGAGAGCCCATACAAGTTGGAGCACAGTGATCAAAACTACGTCAGAAGTTGTAATTCAGCATCGGCTATCGTTTATTACTACCAAAGCCTCTATTGAGTGCAACAAGCCGACAAAATGCATCGCCCAAAAGAACCCAAAAAATTTAGAACCATTCATTGGTTTCAATCAGGTTTCAAAATTACCGGTTGTGCCAATTGTTTTGAAAATAACCTACATTGTTGCCGATAACCGGTTTTTCCGATTAATTGGTACAACCGGTTCCGCCCCCTAGACCGTAAACAGACCGGGTGGGAAGGAATCCCCATTTCAGACGCCAGCAAGATGCAATTGTTTGCCGCGTCCACCATGAGCACTGGGTTAGTCTTTGTGTCACTGATAAACCCGTAGTTCAGCCACATGAATGGATGTGTGTCCCCACACAGAGGAAAAGCGTCAGTAAGTCCCCAAACCCAAGTTTCAGACCGTTTGTGGAGGTTTGTTGTTCCATAAAGGGGTTTTTTAAGCTTCTTATGCATGATTTCATCCGTTTTCACACATTTTTAGCCATTTTTTGTTAATTTAACAGATCCACTCCTTTCTAGGTTGATTTGTCCCCGGTTCGACTTTTCATACATCTTGATGTGTGGGTTGACTTGGGTAGGAATTACCCGTGATTGCTTGGCAATAGTTGCCACCTATAGGAGTGCACATGTGTTCCACTAGGGTCTGTCCATCTATGATCTATCATATCATGTCCGTGCTTGTATGATATTGTCATGTCATGTATGTATTGCCATTCCATTCCCATATATGCATCCATGAGTATGCATGCCCTCCACTCACCATTGGCAGGAGCAACATTGCCCCACATTTGCCATATATCCCTCACATCAACAAGCCCCTATGGGAACGTCCGCACTGTGTGCTTGGGAACTGACTTTTCTTGTTTGTTGGCTGTGGCAATTGCCTCACCGATGCATTCATTCACGGGATATTTTTTTGGCTTCCTGAGGGCGACATACTGGTGGGTCAGTGGTGAAAAGGTTGCAAAGCACGGCACTGCAACCTGCAAATGTGGACCGAGGCACAAACAAACGCTATAATGCACATGCGCTTGTTCAGTATAGTGCACACTGCCCTTGATGGGCACCAACATTTCAATGTTTAAAACAATTTCTTGCCTATTTCAGTGCCTTCTGCTTACGTATTGTGCAGTGCTCCGTTTTTGTTTTCACACGATTGTATCCGATTTTAAACTTGGTTTTTTTTACACAAAATGTGCAATCAAGCTTTTGGACAAACAGTTGTATTTAAAAAAAGGTTGAAATATTTGGCTTCCTAAAAAGTAAAGTAGTGTTGCATCCTTACACAAAAGTTGCAGTGGCTTCTACAAAAAAGTTGAAACTTTTGGGTTGTTTTTTTTTGCAGTGTAAAATAGGTTTGCATATGTGCACAAACGCTGCAGTGGATCTTAGGGAAAAAGGTGAAACACTTGGTTTTTGTTTTTCCTTTCGGTGTAAAATAGGTTACACAACAATCACATTGCATTTTAAAAGAAAATAGAATAGTTTTGTTTTTGTTCAGTTTTGCGCTCCACTTTCATAATTCAATCCGAAAATTGATCCATCCGTGCACGATCTTGCGAAGTCCGCTCACGGCGTTGCTTATCAGCGTCCGTCAACCACTCTTCAAGTCGCCCAAATCTGATATCCCACAATTTTCTCTCTTCGCCCAATTGCTTCGTTAGGATGCGTACTTGCGTCTCATATATTTCTCTCCCCATTTGATCAACCACTCTTGTGCGCCTCTTCACTCGCTGTGTTCGCTTGCTGCAGCAATTGCTCCAACCCTCGCACTTTGGATTCCATAGCCACGTGCTTTTGTTGCAACAGTTGCCGATCGTGGTGTGTGGACTCTTTGACTTGTCCCACTCGCAGTGCAAGCCGTTCTTGTGTACGTTGGCCGTCCTCCATTTGGTGTTGCAAACGCTCTTGATCACCATGTGTGCTTGTCATGCCTTGTTTCATGGTGTCCTTCAATTGCATGATATCATTGTCTTGGCGTTCCATGGCACTCCTAAGCTCTTGTAGTTGGCCGGCGAGTCGTTTGCATTCTCCTTGTCCGGCCATGTCGGATTGTATTTCACGCATCTGTCTCTCAAGGCGCCGTGTATCTCCTTGATGCTCCCTTGATTGTTTGACATCTTCGTCGTGTTGATTCAAGGGCGTTTGAAGGTCTCGAATGTGTTCTTCCATCCGCTCATGATCAATTATTTTATCATGTTCGCTCTCCATTGGTTCTTGTTCCAATTTTTCAACACGTTGCACGAGCTTCCTATCCTCTTGACTCGGTGTCATGCGTTGTAACACATCTCCCATCACCTGGTTATGAATTTTCTTGGCTATGGCAGTCACGAGGCTCTTGGGCACATGCACAGTTGCATTTTCGGACCTTTCATATGCTTCATCTGCATCTTCGGTTTGTGAAACGCGGCGCTTTTTTGGTTTCTCAAAGCGCACCGAGTGGTCCTTTCCCCTTGGTGTGATACCCATTTTGAATAACGGTCGCCTTGTATCGCCAAACGACAGCCGTCGATTTGATCGACTCCCGGATTTGTCAACCGAAGCCTGTTGAGTCGGCGTCACGTATTGGTTGTGTAGGGCATCGAGTAGTGCCTCAATAGACGAATCAACTTGCCGACCTTTCTCCGTGACTACCTTCGTTGTAACCGATGCATCTTGGCAATCAATGGATTGTGAGGCTTGCTCGTCGTGATTTTCCACCGATTCGCTCATTGCAAAAGAAATAGAAAGCAAGCACCCTTCTTGAAATGTCCAAAGCCTTGATAAACCCAAAGGGGACGTGTTTCGTCACACCGATAAGCACAAGATTGTCCTCGGTGTCTATTTGTGGTGGTGATATTGGTGAAGTGACACACACGCCCCACTTTTGCAAAATAAAATCCACCAAGGTTCCCGAATGCACCCAATGCACAATGGAGGTCACGAGGTATACCGCAAAGGCCAAATTCAAATCCACTTCTGAATTATTGATAACATAATGTCATCTTGTGCTTATCTACAAAGGAGGCAACACAAAGATAAGCACATTCCTACCAAAAAACGAAAGCATGAGAGCAAAATCAATACTCAATGCAACACAAAGCTACGTAACAAATGATTCCAAAAAGGAATAAACTCAAAACAATATCAAAGCAAATTCAAGCAGAGTTTGATCCAATGGAAAGTATGCGGCATCCGTTGTTGGCACAAACCCGGGGTTGGGCCAACATTGCATGCCCATGGACAATGGGACTTGGGAGCCTTGCGTGTATTATATATAATAAGTATGGACGTGGGATGAGAATTTGACTACTTGGGGTGGCTTGAGAGAAGGGGAGGGTTGCACATGGCAATGATGGGGTGCTATATTTTTTTTTTCTGAGGCATGGCGGTCCCCCGCCCAAAGCATTGCATCAAAGCGGCCTAACCATGGGCAAAGTGAGCGTTCATGGTGAGCCGAAGTTCTCCGAAGGACAGCCGCGGGTATTTACAAACCAAGTCAGGGTGAAAACACTGCATGAGCTGCACCATGGGCCTTAAAAGGTTAAAATACTAGTGGAGGCCACTTCGGTGAAAGATGCAAAGGGATATATAGCCTATACCAAGGCAAAAGGAAGAATCACAAAAAATGAACATTGAAAACTGGACCAGTGGATTGAGCGAAGAGAAGTGAGCAAGTGCAAAGGCAAAAAGAAAAACAGACTGGAACAATCTAGCTTGCCTGAAGTCAGTCTGGAGACCTGTAGCTGACCTGAGAATTACTAAAGTACAAAGCCCGTTCATTCTGCTCAAGTCTTGTTCTCTTGCCTAAATGGTTGTGAAAGAATAGAAAAGAAAAGTTCCAATTGATGGCTCAAACAAAAAAGACTCAATGGATCGGTAAGGTTTCCTGGTGCGCAGTGCTGTGCATGTAGTGGTGCAGTGTGGTGCAGTGTGGTGGCGGTGCTGTGTCCTACAGTGTAGGTGGGTGGTGCGTGAAGGCTGATGTGTTAGATGGCTGTTGGTTGCTCGCTGCTTGTTGGTGGATGTTGGCGGCTGGCTGCTCGCTAGTCGCTACTGGCTGCTTGCTGCTGGTTGCTTGTTGACTAGTATATGCTACTGGTTGCTACCTGTTGGTCGCTGGCTGCTAGATGTTGGTTGCCGCTGTAGCTTCTCGCTTGCTGCGGGCTGCTGTCTGGTGGCTGATCGCTGTTGGCTGACGGGTGCTGGAGATGATTGGGTGCTAGATGTAGCTTGGGAGGAGTGGACACCCCGAGACAAACGGGCAATACCGGAGGGTGGTGGAACCGGAAGGGAGGGTGTAAATGGGGAAGGGGTGGGCACCCTGCGAAGCATAACTACATCATCACTCCGCTCTTCGTGCATCGGTTGGTGAGCACAAGGCACTTGGGGGTAAGCGGGGACGAAGGGGGGTACAAAGGTGAGGGTGACGTACACTTGTGGTGGGGGTAGGTGGGGGGGTGGGACGTTGGGCTCTGCGGTGTTTTTCTTTTTTTTCTTTCCGCCGGTAGCCATCTCCGAAGCCTTTTGTTTTTGTGCTCTGGTGGGTGGCTTTGCTGGATTGTCCGCTTTAAGGTCACCCAATGGTTTTCTTTGCGTGTCAATCCACGTCCGCAAAGTAAATCTAGCATCTTCAAAGCGTTCTTGTGAAACAATCGCCACATCCACAAACTCCCTAGCCAAGGCACTCAATGGCAACCGGTTCCTTATTCTTTGGACCTCCCCTTGCCGCACCAATAGTGCCGCCTCCCCCTCCCCCTCGGGAACGATGCCTTCCACACTGGGTGCCTCCACGGGACAAGGACCAACACGCTCATGGTTGTGGTAAAGCTTCCCAACCACGTTCCGGGACATAAGCTCCAACTTCTCTTGCATAGGAGGGTCTTCCAAGAAATATTGGGAATGCACAAGGCCCAAGTGGAAAGCGGCGAATGCGTCGTCGCGCAGTACCCGCCAAAAATGCCTACAAGGCATCCCAAGCATGGTAGGAAATGCACAAGTGCACACTAGGTCATGGTACAAGGTGTAGGTGGTAGATCCAACGGAGGTCTGGACCGGCCCCGAAAGTTGAACATAGTGAGCTACATTGGTTCCTTTTCGAGAAACTTCAAAGATGGCTGCATTAGACGCGGGGGTTGCCATTGTGGGGGGGAGATCCAACTCCAAAAGATCCTCCACCCTCCTTGTGGAGTCAGAACAGTTGTCAGAGGCGGGACGGGACAGGGCCTCGTATGCATTGTCAGGCAGCCTCTTCATGTCGTACCCAAAAGAAAGGACCATCTGATGGGCTGCCTCATCCCTCCCCCATGTGGTCAGCCGGTCCTTCATTGCCTCATACGGCATTAGAAAAATTGGCTGGGCTGTCTCATGGCGGGAGCGAAAGGAGCCTCTTGTCACACATGTGTCCAGATGCCCCCATTTCAAAATTATATCCGGGGCATGGGCCCGAGGATATCCGCAGATATCCGGGGCATATGACCCGGGATACAGCAGCGGTGCCATCCTGGGTCATATGCCCCGGATATCTGCTGATATCCCTGGGGCATGTAGCAAATCATGAAATTTGTAGATTAATCACCGCAAACAACAGAATCACCTAGGGTTGTGACCAATCAATGAAACCGCCTTTCCGAGGCGGTTCCAATGAGCCTATCAGCAACAATTTCCATTTTTTAACCGAAAAAATCGCTATTGTACCCAAAAGTAACCGTAGGTGTCAATGATGACATCTTTGTGACGTGAGGAATAATTTGATTCGGGCCCTGCGACGTAGAGACGTCAGGATAGCGTCCGGATGGCGTCAGGAGAGCGTCAGGATGGCGTCAGGATGGCGTCAGAATGGCGTTAGGATGGCGTCAGGATGCGTCAGGATTGCCGTCAGGATGCCGTCAGGATGATGGGTAGTTTGGCGTCAGGATGGCGTCAGGTTGCGTCAGGATGCGTCAGGATGGCGTCAGGAAAACACCAGAATAGCATCAGGATGGCATCAGGGAGTGTCAGGGTGGCGTCAGGATGGCGTCAGGATGGCGTCAGGATATCATGGTGGCGTTAGGATGGCGTCAGGATAGCGTCAGGATAGCGTCAAGATAGCGTCAGGATGGCGCAACCAGGACCTGATGGCATCTCAGGGTGTCAATCGGGCCTCCAGGGTCAGGATAATTTAGCGTCAGGATGGCGTCAGGATGACGTCAAACGACGCGGGGCCCGAATCAATTCATAAAACATGTAATTTGCATTGAGGAAGAAATATAGGTAGAAAGAGTGGAATTGCGTCGTCGTTTTGTGGTTTGTGGTTCCAGTCAAAGCAGAGAAGAAACGGAAGGATAGGACACCTTCTCCATCCTCTCCGAAGATCGTCATTGATCTAACAGCGGAGGAGGAGTATGCCACCTTCCCGTTGACACAATTGAGTGAGAAAGAACCTTCTATATATGTGCTCAATGAGAAAGAGAGCATTGTATATGAACGTGAGATGTACCGTTCTCGTGCATGGGCTGCCCCAGCAACACCTCCCAAGGCCCCAGTAAGTCAAGATTTGTCCAATATTCCATCTCCTTTTGCCCAGGCTGCATTTGAAGAGCAACCCAAAAAAAAGGTGAAAAAGGAAGTGCAGGTGAAAAAGGAAATGCAATGTTACCGTTGTGATTATGCCATTAAGAAGAATGCAGTTGGTGGCCAACAATCGGTCACGTGTGACATTTGCCATGTTGTGTACCATATGTCTTGTGCCAAGCTCAGGTTTCCTCCGAAGTTTGGTTCCTGGGCCTGCGAATCTTGTGTCAGAGACATGATTGGCTCCCAATAGACCATCTATATGTGGCTATATTCCATGTTTGTAGAGAGCTTACTTGAAGCACCATGAGAGAAATTGTGTCTCGGAATTGTTCCACTTGAAGTGTTGAGGCATCAAGGGCGAGGGAAGGGGTGCGCGCAAGGATCCCGGGTCATATGCCCCGGATATCTGCGGATATCCTCGGGCCCTAATGCCCCGGATATAAGAATTGGGCCTAATGACCCGGATATCTGCGCTATATCCCGGGGCATATGACCCGGATATCTCCCTACGGTCGATATCCGAGTCATATGCCCCGGGATACAGCGCAGATATCCGGGTCATAGGCCCAATTTTTGTATAAGGTCTCTCACAATGACCATGAGTGCGTCAAGAACGTCGTTCAACTTTTTTCGCTTGGTGAGGCGGCCCTCCTTTGCCTACCTATGGATGCCCTCTACCCGTTGTGTAGCACTATCCCCCGTGTGAACACATCCACCTGAAAACAGCATGCCCAGTGTCGCACCTTGTCCCCTCTCTACGTAGCACTCAAATATGTATGTCCACTTGAAAAGATTGGGTCGCCAAGAATCTCAACATTCCACATGTGCTCGAAGACAACTATGGAGACTTGGCGGTGTGCACGGGCCATGAGGCGGACCAATTTAGTGAAAGTGTCGTGGCCAAGAACGCCTTTCAGGTTTTTGGCCACGTTCTTGGCAATGTGCCAGTAACACCAGAAGTGCCGGGCATTGGGGAAAACGGTGGCAACGGCCGCCGAAGCCTTCATACATGCATCCGTGAATATGACCACGGGCGCGATGCCCGCGGCCGCCAACCAGTGGGTAAACTGGTACTCAAAGTCGCGAATTTTTTCTCCCACCACAATGGATTGGCCCATCAGCACTGATTGCCCATAGTTGTTGACCCCAACGAAGAGGCCAATGTTCAGGTTATACCTATTACTTTGATAAGTATTATCATGGAGGATTAGATATGGGAAGCGCCGGGCAATAGCAAATTGCTCGACGCTCATCCAGAAGACATGGGATAGTTTCCCAGTGTCATCCTTCACCACATGGGTGTACCACCCATGTTTGTCCCCCTTTTCCTCAAGGCGGTTGACCAACTCATGGGCATCCAGCGCCGAGGAGTACCCTTTCTCATCATAAATATTTTGCACTTGTTTTGCGGTGATCTCGACTCCGCGGCTCCGCATGAAATTTACCACTTTGGGGGGGGGCATGAAGGCTTGTCCCAAGCTCATGATTAAATCGGCATCCTCATGGGACAAATTCACCGGACCAAGGAATTTTTTTTGCTTGGCCGTTTGCGGTGGAGCATTATGGTCTAGGCGAAGTCCTTTGGGACTCACGGACCACACCTCACGCATGCCATCCATCCGGCGAGAAAGGTACACATTGAAGGGACAACAATCCGCCTTTGACTCCGGTGCATATGTTGGCACCGTCCTACTATCCTCGGGAAGGACCCCGGATTGGGCTGTTTTTGGCGGCCTACTTTGTGGCAATAAAAATATGCTTGGCCTTTTTTTTTATCGCCACGACGACTGAGAACATAGCCGTTCTCATCCGCCCAATCGCCCATGCGGGCACAAACTTCTTGGTGACTAGAGCCGGCAAACGCATGCACAACCGGCTCCCAAGTGGCACCCATCTCCGGAAACTTCATGCTGGCATCTTCCTCAGAATTATCTTCCTCATCGGAGCACGCTTCATATGGGTCTTCTTTTTTTTTTATTTTTATAAACACAAGGTCAAAGTCCAAGAGTCCACGTCCAACTTCAGGAAGGGTGAGCCCATCATACAGAAGTGACCCCATCCCATTGGGTCAGGGCCAGGCATGTGGGTCGCGGACAGGGAAGAGGAAAATGGGCACAAGCAGATTTTTACGTAAAAGAATACATGGATGGCGACATGCGAGCAAACGCCCCTTCTCAGGGCCCCGGGGGACCAAGAATCATGCGGGGGTGCCAGGCATGTGGGCTACAGCCTGAGGAAAAGCCCTGGGAGAGAGGACAGTGCAAAAGACACGCACTGTCTGGGCAAGGTATGCTGGGGGGGGCAGCGCTGATGGCGTATGTCGCGTGGACTGTATGGGGCTGCGGGTGGGGACAGTGCAGAAAACTGATTTAACGTGGGTAGCTGTGACACTATTGGGCTGGGGGGAGGGGGGGGGGCTGGGTGTGCGCCACCGCCACAGGGCTCCGGCAGGCCCCAGCGTCAGACACGGGGGAGTCACAGCCACAGGCTAGGTCCATTCAAAAGCGCAACCAGGGGGTACATCTGTCATGTGTCATCCATCGGCGGCGTGCAGAACGAAGGCAGCGTGAGCATCACTGTGATGACAAAGCATGTACAGTCGCGGCGGAAACTGAGTAAAGTACAGCGCCCTGGCGGCATGAGCACCACTTAGTTTAAGAGAGGTCAGCCAATGCAGCTTCAGGTGGTTGCCTGTGAAGAGAGGGGGGAAGGAGGGCAGGGGGGCAAGGAGGACCATTACAGGGTAGTGACACCGTGCGGTTCGAGCACACACGCATGCAGAGGGCGAGACGGGGTCAGCATAGGCTCAGGGGCTGGGACCAATCAGCGGGGCTGAAGGGATTGGGCCGTGCCTGGGGCTTGGTGGGGACCGAATCGGCCAGAACCGCGGTGACATTATCCAGCACATGCTGCTGGAAGTGCCTGACGGTCTTCCGCGCCTCGCGCAGTCCCCCAAGTCTTGTCTTAAGGAAGCGGTACAGGGACTGAGGGACGGCCAGTCTGCCAACGATGCGAAGGTCCTTGCGCTGGGCGGACCGGCGCCACGTCAGGACCTCTGATCTTACCGTCCAAGAGGAGAGCCAAGCAGCAACCAGTGGGTGGGTCTGTGTGCAAAAGGCCAGCGTGCCGTGTAGGCTCTGGTTGTGGAAGCGGTGGCAGTGGGGGCAAGGGTCCTTGACGGGTGCGTCGGTCCAGAAGGTGGCATAGTGCGCGTACCCCAGGCGGGACTGCAGGCCAAAGAGCCACTTGTGCCATGCCAGCCTCCGGAAACGCAGGGGCCCCCAGGACAAGGGGTGGAAGCCTTCGTGGGCGTGTGTGGGGAACAGACCATGGGTCCACACTTTATGGGGGGGCGCCATGCGTTCACCGTGTCCGACCACATCCCAGGGGGTCACCCTTGTCTGTGGGGGGGGCAGGGGGAGGGCCGTACCGACTTTGGCATACTTGTCCGACATTTCATTGTGGACTTCCCCAGTGTGCCCTTCAACCCACTCCAGACCTTGGCATTTAGCCAGGATGGAAGTGCGCACTTCCTGCACCCAAAATGCCTGCCTGACTGGCTGGCGCGCGCTCTGCGCAAATGCAATGGCGCCCTGGCAATCCAGTCGGATGGTGTCCCCTACTTCCGAAAAATGGGAGCCCAGGAGCATTCCTACTAACTCCGCTTTATAGGAATTTGGGTCACCAGGCACTCTGCACACGGCAATGCGGCCATCTTTCAGCACAGCGGACGCCCCAGATGAGGGCGGTTGACCCATCTTGCTGCCGTCCGTGTAGGTGGCTGGCGGCTGGCATTGCGGGGGTAAAAGGTACACTGTAAGCCCGGCTACGTGGGCCACCTCGACGGCGTCGCGCTGTAGTTGTTGAGCTGCCCACGTAGTGTGTACGGGTGGCTGGCGAGGGTCGGGGTCAGGGTTGAGAAGGGAGACAGCGGTGATGAAGGCATGGTATGGGGAGACAGTGGTGTGGGGGGACGTGGAGAGTGTATGTAGTCGCTGATTGCAGTGCAGCGAGTCCAGTACCCTAGTGGGTTGCAGGATTGGAAAGTATCCGAGGCCAAGGCCACGACTACGATGCGTGTAGAGTGTTTTCTTGGCGACGAGGGACGGAAGACCCATGACGCCGAAGATAAACTTTTCCAACAGGGAAGTGATGGACATTAGCTGCGAGGCGCGGAGTGGGATGCACTCCGTGCGATAGAGGAGCCTCGGTAACACCATAGTGTTGACTAAGAGGACCCGGTCAATCACTTGAATGGGTTGGGAGTGCAGCTCATTTAACTGGGCTTTCAGCTCTTGCAGCACAACCTCAACGCAGGCGTCAAGGCAGAGGCAGGGGGAGAGAGGGTGGCCCAAATGCATGAGGTAGGGGGCACGTGCAAAGGTGTGCAGTACCTGTACACTCCACTCTGGCGGGTACGGCGCAGAGACGGTGTACCATGGCGACGGACTGGCAGCCTGAACGGGGGAGGGTGGGTGCAGATACTTGGGGAGGCTGGGCAGGACAGGGGGCAGGGGTTGCATGTGAAGAGATTCGCTTTTGGTGACGTTCACCTGGCCAGCAATCAGACTGAGGGCGGTCTGTACGACCTCGGCAACGTGCTGGCTCTGGCCATACGGCGCGGGGGAGCATATGTCGTCGACATAAGCCGAGAAAGGGATGCCGTGTTGGTCTAACACTCGCAGGGGGATTTCAAAAACAACGACAAACAAAAAACAGGAAAGGGGGCAGCCCTGCTTGACGCCATGTGTCGTCCTGAACACTGTCTCCTCCGCCCCTCGTAAGAATGTGGACCCTTGCTCCATTACCAGAGAGATTATTTGCAGTAATTTGGAGGGGGTCCCCATTCGGTCGAGTACACCTAGGATAAGAGCTTTGGGTGGACTGTCAAAAGCGTGATAGACGTCGAAGGCGAGTAGGGCTTCCTTGTCCCGTATGGAGTCGATGGCATCCAGAAAAATTTGTGTGGCATGTGCTGTGGACGTGCCCTGTCTGCCGCCGAATTGGTTGGGGTGCAGGTGGGGGGACACTAAGGGGTAGAGCTTGGAGTAAACCCAGCGCATAAAAAGGCGGTAGATAGAATTGCTCATGGCAATTGGTCTCCACCGATCAGGGTCTTGCCACTGGCCCTTTCCTTTAAACAAACAAAATGTCTCTAAGACCAGCCAGGGCTGTGGTAAAAAGCCTTCAGAGTAACAAAGGGAGATACAGCTGTGAACTAACTTGAAGACGGGGTCGGGGAGAATGTGCAGTAGGTACGGCGGGAGTCTTTTCGGTCCGGGAGATTTTTTCCTAGACGCACGGGCAAGGGCACGCAGTTCACTGAAGGTGGGGGGGGGGGTCGCACAGTCGTGCTCTTTGGGGTATGAGGTCTAAAGCGTGAGAGGACCACGGCGTGTTCCGTTGCAATATGCGTTGTATTTTCCTGGTGGGGGTGGGGAGTGTAGACTGGGCGGGGGGGGTGAGGAGGGTATGCTTGATGCGGCGGTAGAAGGTCTTGGACCTTCGCTTGGCTTGTTTGGCCAGTTGGCGTACTACAGACGACCAATCACTGACATCGTCAGAGGCTGGCGGGGAAGGTGGCCTCTGCGAGTTAACCCGGCGCATGGCAGTGAGCATGTGTGAGCACAGTTGTTGGTATGTGTGTGCAGTATCACTGGCAACGGTGGGGAGAGGCAATGCAGCTGTGGCTGCAGATATGTCACGGCGGAACCGCGATACATCCCTACGGTTCCACTGGGCGCAGCGCGCCTCAGGGATATGGGGCTGCGCCCAGGGTATAGTGTGGATTATCATGGGGTTGTGGTCCTGAATGCCTTTGACCGAGGAAAAGTCTACTACCTGGGCACCAGAGGTCTGAAAGAGTGCACCGAACAGCCTCGTGCCGTATGCGCGGTCAAGGTAGCTGCGCGTGCCCGCATAGCGACGCACCCTGGTGTATGGGGTGCACGTCTGGTGTGGGATCAAGAGGTCAGAGAGCGAGCCGGCCCGTTCTTTGGCAATCAGCCACGGCCACAGGGGTGCACGGAGGGCTGTGGTATGGCCGGTATGTGTCACAGCATTGTAATCACCTAAGATAATAGCGCACTCGCGGGCAAGGCGATCTAGATGTCTCTCACAGGATGACCGCTCCCTAGACGTGTGGGGACCGTAAAAGGACGCTACAGTGACAGGGGGCATCGACGGGTCGTTGTGTAGTTGCAGGGAGGTGGTGACGAGCCTCCCGTCAATGATGGTCTTCATAGTGGGCCTGTGTGGTGCGATGGAAGTATGTACAAGCAAGGCTACTCCGGCCTTTCTGGAGGGAGAGCTGTGTAGCAGGTGATATCCCCAGTACATAGCCACTCTCTCGTGGTCCCGCAGGGAGGACGAGGCACTGGGCCGGAATTCCTGCAAGGATAATGTGTGGGGGAGGGGGTGAAAACCGGCCAGTAAATGACATAGGCGGTACGGTGTGATTTCGACACCGCCGACATTGAGGGCGCCAAATGTGAGTGTGGAGTGTGTAAGCGTGCGCGTGAGGTGTGTGGTGGTTGGGGGTGGGCTCATACTTGTGGGTGCATCAGAACCAGGGTTGACTGAGTCGTCCCGGATGTGGCGCGTCGAGTTGACCGGCCGGGCAGGCCCTGTGGGCGAGCAGTGTTTTATAGTGGCACACACCAGTGTGAGGGTGGTCAAGCGGGACAAAAGATTAACGACGGTGGCGAGCATGCGCAGGATGCCTAGCACAGCCAAGGAGGTCACCGTGGGACAAGCCAAATTACAACCTTGCAGGTGAGTTGGCTCCCGGTTATTTCCTATAGCTCCATCTGGTGGCAACTGCAGACGAAGTGCAGCGGTGGGGTTGGGGGCAGTGGGGTGGGGCTGGGTATGTGGGGGCAGCACTGTGTGACGCACCGGCGGGCGTTTTCCGTGGCATGCGCGAGGTGTGACACCGAGGATAGTGCACATAGCAAGGGCCGACAACGCGGAAACTGCGACGGAGCAGATGACCTGTTGTGCTACTCGGAGATTGTGGTGGGCGCTGATGACCACTGCAGCGAGGTGGCACCAATAAAAACACATTTGGGAACCTGCATACCATTGTTTGAGGATTGACCCCAGCTCTGCATAGGAGGATGCAGTCCACCTGGCATCATGTACGAGTGTCTGCAGAGGTACAGGAAGACGTCGGAGGGCAGTGGGGGTGAAGCAAGCAAGGGCAGCGTTCACCTCAGGGGAGTTTTGCGTTTCAGTGAGGGGGAAAAGTACGAGGGGAGGCATCGTCCTCAGCTGGCGGCATGGCACTAACATCGTCGATGGTTCTCTTGCTCTGACCAGTCATACGGTCGTCCTCCTCCTGTTCTGCGGCTGGAGGGGAAACCGACAGGGGGGGTGAGACAGGTAGTGCACCAGATGGGGGAGGGAGGCCCACATTAATGTCCGGAAGGGAGAAAGAGGGCAGAGCATTAGGTACCGCCGCGAGATTGGACTCATTCAGTGCTGCCGTGGGCAAGCTACTTAGGTCAAGACGCTGCAACCTTTCCTCAAGTGAGAGTGCTGTGTCGGTGGCAAGGGACCCTGATGTGAGGAAAACTGGTCCTGGCAGTGTGGAGCCGCAGGCTGCAGTCGCGGACTGCGGCGCCTGGAAACTTACCAAAAGCAATCCAGCTTGCTGGAACAGCTGGTGCGAGGTGACTGGCCCAAACACGGACACTGCATGCAGCACATCGGCAACACTGAAGGAGGGTGAAAAGCGCACCAAGACATGAGGGGGCTGCACCGTGCGTACCACATCCTTAGCACGTAGGCGTTGGTGGGTAGTCGCAGAGATGACCAGGAGATCACCAAGGTTTTCGATCTCTTGGATCGCTGGTTGCAGGAGCATTTCGTCCTTCACCATGCAAAAAACATCGTATTTGTTTAAAAAGGTGATGAACTCGAATTTCTTCCTCAAATGAGGATTCATGTCTATGGCATCGCGGATTTCATTGGCAGGCATTTTTTTCTTCCGCTGCGCACCGGGTTTGAATGGTGGCTGGTGGGTAACTATGATACTACAACTCTTGATGGAGGAGTGTAGTAGGGCAAAAGAAACCCCCATATCTGCTAAGGCCTCTTCCTCCTCGTAGAACGTAGCCATGATATCCATAGGGACATGGAAATCAAAAACTTTGTACCCATCGGGAGCCGAACTAACGGTCACCGGCCAGTGGTTTTTGGTAATGCGCGGTACTGTAATGTTGCGCAAGACGGTGGAACCGTCGTCCGGTGATAAACCGTTGATAAGCAACATCAAGGGTAGTGTACCGCTGATGTGCCAACGGGTCTCCGTACCATCAATGTCCCGCACAATGTCTTGGGGCACATCCAAGCGGATTTGGAAGTTGGTCGAGGTGGGTGTGAAAAGCGGCCGGGTGTGCCCATCGACGGAAACGGCAGGTTCTTGTGCTCGGGGGTAATATTCTACCACCTTGGGAACGTGGTCCTTAGCCAGAGGTTTTGAAGTCAATTGAAAAATGATCAATGGGTTGTCGTTTGGAGTGGGGAGATCCTCAATCAGTCGAGTGACCGCAGCGCGTTGGGCGAGGTGGATGACGGGGCATACAACGGACAAATTTAGGTACGGCAGGGAGGGGATAAGATCTATCCGGCGATCCAAAATGGTCGCAAGTTCAGAGTCCGCAACGTTTTTGCGGGATGGGTAGGCAAGCCAAAACATTGTTTGTTTGTTTTGCTTTTTCGATTCGCGCAAAACGTTGACTAATTGTTTCACGATGGTCTTATGTGAAAGAAAGGGACCATCATCCTGAAAGGGGGCGAAGGCGGAAAGCATGAGGAACGATACTGTGCCGATTAGTTTGGCCCAATCAAAGCCCGGCATGTCCGCGACGGAAAACGATCGCAGGAAGCCGGGGTATTGTAGGCCATCCCCACTCAATAGGATTTGGGGCGGTGGTGAGAGTGCCCTGAGTAAGTCCGTGGGTGGAAGGGGAGAAGTGTCCAAGTACAATGGGGGCGTGGCCGAAAACTGGTCTACGTTTGAAAATCTTGATTGTCCACGAATTTGCACTTTGCCGGACTGAACATCGGCGGTCAAGTCCCTGGCCTCGGGAAAGCCATTTGGCAAGGTGCCTTGTGATTGAAAGGTGCGTGCAAACCTTATGGGGTTCATGGGAAGGGGAGCGGACAGACCGGTATCGGAGGCTAGAGTAAACGAAGCTTGGCTTAGCGCATTGCGCGGTGGAATATGATGGCGAGTATCAACTTGCTCGTTGGCACTACGCAAGAGAGAAGGTGGTCCATAGCCCAAACCGTCGGGGTTTCTCTCTAAGGCGCATCGATACAATTCTTTATACCCGTTTGAGGGCCGGACTCGTTTGGAGTTCGGGGTCTCGTTGGCGGTAGCGGCTATTGATTCATGAGGGTCTGCGATAGAGTGGCCAAGGAGAGAGTCGTGTTCCGAATCGAAAGACACGTCTATCCTGTCTACATAGGCCATGTCTTCGTCCTCTTGAGAGAGGGCGGGAGGTCCCTTTGTGGGTGTTGGGCGAACGAACACGCTTGTGGCTTTTTTTTCCTCGTCTTTTTTTTCCCCGCCTTTTTTTTCCCCGTCTTTTTTTTCCCCGTCTTTTTTTTCCCGACTCATGTCATCACTTGGATGAGAAGTTGTTGCATGCGCATGATCTTTTTTTTCACTTCCGACATTTTTTTGAGCCCGAGCTTGGGCTATGACGCCTTTGGCACGAAGCGGTTTGGGCGCAATGAAATGGGAACCATGAGAGGAGGCCTCTTGTGGGTTAGCACCAAGACTCCGTGCTCCATATGAGACGTATGAGGATTGAGAAAGAGCCTTCTCGGTGCGGGCATGTGCTTGCATTGCGTCGCTCATATGCGCCATTATGTTAGGCAAGCTTGAGCGTGGGGTCACCTTTTTTTTGAGCCTCACTGGAAGAGACTCTTTCGGTGAAATAGAGCGAGAGCGAGTGGCATTGTCTCTTGGGGAGACCGACCTTTGTGAGAACCTTGAGGCGGTGGAAACCGAGTTACGCTCTTGGGAACTGCGAAGCGCCTTTCCACTAGCATTGGTCGTTGAGGGTTGCTGATTCATGATGCAAATTCAAAAGTGCGTGAAACCGGAAATCAAAGGTCTCAGTATAATTGGAAGGTTCCGAAACCGTAACAAATGGTATAAAAAAACGGAAACTGCACGGAAAAGGAAAAGTCCTGTCAGATTAGCAGGCGTCAGAAAGATCGGCCCACAAATCGCACGCGCGCACGTCGGTGCTTCATATGGGTCTTCTTTGAGGACCTCCGACGGTGCCGGAGACAAGGAAAGGGGACTGTGGTTGAGCTCAGATGATGTGTCTGACATCTGTGTCTGAAAAATAGCAGAACAGATGCGCTTGATGCTGGCATTTATAAAAATATGCTGTTCAGTTGCAGCAATCAATTCAATCAGAAAGTCAATTCCTTTTTTTTCCCCATTTTCAGTTAATCCAAGCCCAGGCGCCAGATGTGGGCAGATCCTTTAGGCCGTAGTCCATTCCCGCACTTATGACGCCCGGTATGACGATCAGTAGCGAAATGTGTCTATGATGCACGTATGATATACGACGCTCCAGGCACGATGTACACACATTCTGATGCGCCTTCGCTCCCATTTTGCTCTTGCACGGCGCCCTCGCTGCTGCCTCCGAAAAACTACGGGACATCACTAGCACACCTGCAATACATGGGGACATGACAGGAGGGGCCATGTCGCGTCTCGTTGCTTCTGTAGTCAGGTGCAATTTTTGTGGATGTTCTTGAGTGCTTGATGCAGTTGCCCAGGGTCATTTGGTGGGGCTCTGTCAGGCCGATGAAATGTAGGAAACCAAGGCCCATGGAATGAGGATGGACGCTTTAGGGTTGTACTGTAGCTATGTTATATGTTCACTTAAGGTTTGCATTGCAGTGTGACGCACCCATTCTGCAACCATTTCCCACTCTGTCTAGGTGTACAATGCCCTTCGGATCTGCAGCAGGCGCAAGCCTTTGGAACGATGAACCTCGAGCAGGCAATGACGGAGTTGTGTTGATGGGCACAGACGCTGCACTGCAGCCCGGTGAGACATGTCTGAGCGACCGCCCCAAACAGCACCCTTATAGCTGCGAAAATTGCACCAGAGGTTGGGAACCCAGGGGAGGCATGGCGATAATGGGCGATGTTGGGCGATGCAAGTAAGTATTGTAATGGTGTCTTTCTTACATCATTTTGATGTCGCATCAAACCTCACATGATCTTGCTTTCAACAACTTGACCAGCCGGCTCAGATGCTGATGAAGGCAGCTGACGGTTATGTGTGTATTTCACCTGCAGCTTCTGGAGTGAAGGACATTGTTGGTCGAACCGCTGTCTGTGTGAGCACCACCAAGCTGCACACAGGGAGGCAAAACGCAATGGTGGCATTATTCATACTTCAAGGAGGTGCAGCTTTCACTGCTCCAGCTGGTGAAGGTTTGGTTGTTGGCAGCAAGTATCGTAATGGTTCCTTATATATCTTACATATCTTGGCTCTCGTCTTAAGTCAGCACAACTGTCTTGTACAGTACATGAACAACCGGAGAGAAGATCACAACACACTACCGCAGATGAACTACGGTCATGACTGATATTGTGTTACACACATGGTATCAGTTGAAGGTCCGGCTTTCTGAAGTTTTCTGTTGTCCAGTGTTTCTCCGGGTTTTTTTCTGATCGCCTCACACCTCTGTTTTAGATGGGAAACCACTGCTTTTGATGTAAGGTTCTTTCAACTAGATGGGAAACCACTGCTTTTGATGTCAATTTCTTTCAATCAACTCACTTTTTTAGATGGCAGGTCACTGCTTTCCATAACAAACTAGAAACTCAGTGCAATTCAATTGCCTGCACCAAGCATGAACTCCACGCAACCATATCAACTGATGAAATGTCCGTCCTGTGCACAGGGAATATACGAAGGAACAACACAGATGCCAAAATTCGTGAAGCTATTCAGAAAACCAGTTTTTTTTACTGAGCCCCTCGTTGATCCCTTGCGCTGATGGCGACAAGACATCTGTGCATGCAAAATTTGCAGAATTCACTGATAAGACAAACAATTCTGTATTTTATTTTCAAAGATGATGCAAATTTCAATAGAGTCTGATCCCTGTCTGTGCGAAACGGATATTTGCGTCAGCTACACGTTGTGCCTCAGCGCCACACAGCTGAGAAATTCGTACGCAAGGATCTTTGAAAAGAAAAAAGACGCAAGTTGTTAACCCAAGGAAATACTAAAAAAGGGCTTCACGAGGGGCCATATCCATTTTGGTGTAGTGCTGACGGTTGAGTGCAGTGGTGCGTCCACTTGATTAGCGCATCAAAGACGAGAGAAGGAATTCATATCCCATGACGATTGTGGCGATAATCTTGGATGATATGTGCAATCAACAGCAACGCAATGTTAATGGGATGATTCTGTTAACACAATATGTACCTGATCATTTTTTCGCTAAAAAATAGCATGCATGCAATCAGGCTCATCAAACACATGCTTACAACTCACACATACCGACGGTACAGATTGTGTATGCTAGACCGTATGGCCCAGTTTTGTCAAACCTATGGCACACCTTAACTGATACCAATACTCGTACAAGTTCGTCACACCTTAACTGATACAGATACTGGTATGAGGAGATATCTGAGAACTACAACCTGTCAGCTCTCCAAAACGGCCAACAACCAACAGTTACGGGGTACTGAATCTCCAAGGGGCTACTGAATCTTTGAGGGTCCCTATCGCATTGACATGCCATTCAAGTATATGCATACAGATTCTGGTCAGCCAATCGCCGCTGTGGCAACGGGGTGTGTCACCGGCACCGTCACAAGGTGGGTCTGGGTGGGGTGGTGGGCCTGACTCTCCCAAACTAACCGGGTAGCCAGGATGGACCAGACATTTTGCTGTATCCTGTGCAGGCTTCTGGTCCAGCGATGCTGCCAGAGGCCGCCCTTCACTTCAAGGAGGTCACGGTGCATCCCCCACGATGCATGCCCCTCTCTGCCCACTCCCTGTGCAGCAAAAAGGGGCCAGCACTAAGTTATGCCTGTTTGTCCTGCAGTTGTGTGTGGGTGACCCCAACAGATGCGGTGGTCGAGGCCGCATTCAATCGTCTTACCCAAATTCTGTCAGGGAGGCGCCTCTCTTTGCGCCCATCCCTTGTTGAACAGTTGCTCATTCTCGCACTGGATGCACAGAGCTGGGAGCAGTATGATTATACTGCAGTGTGTGAAATGATTAGGAAAAACGCTCGGCGCGCCAGGTTCTGGCTTGCGCGGGGCAACAAGGGTGTGACAGGGGACAAACGGAAGCAAAAGAAGGGTAAGAAGGGCAAAAAGAAGGCAAAATTTTCGGAGGAGGCAAGGGTTGTGCACAGTGACAGTGACAGTGATAGCTCAGCGTCCTCCTCCTCTAGTTCCTCCTCCTCCTCCTCTTCTGATTCTGATGCGTAGGGAGAACATGAACGGTTTGTGTTGTACCCATCAGTGACACTGTGATGCATTTGATTTGTGTTGCTGTTTTGTTGTGTTTATCATCGCACAGACCTTTTTTCCAAAAAAAACGAATTTTCGGGTTGTACACAGTACTGGAGCTTTGGGATGACAGTAGATGGGCCAGTGGTTCACACCGTGCATGCAAGTTGCATTGCTGTTTCTTGTGTTTCCAGGTGCAAAGACATTTCTTCGGATAAAAAAAAACTGATAAAAAAAAACAGATGGCAGCCTGTACAAAGTACTTGAGCAGAGCGCTGCTGTAACAGCTGGTGGTCCAGTGGTAAAACCCTGTGCACAGTACTGGAGCTTTGGGATGACAGCAGATGGGCCAGTGGTTCACACCGTGCATGCAAGTTGTATTGCTGTTTCCTGTGGTTCCAGGTGCAAAGACATTTCTTCTGATAAAAAAACAGATGGCAGCCTGTACAAAGTACTTGAGCAGAGCGCTGCTGGAACGGCTGGTGGTCCAGTGGTAAAACCCTGGGCTGTTGTCTCGCAGGCGTGGTTTCAAACCCGGGGTCCGGCACTCTCAAATTTTAGGTCCCTGATGCTCTGGCCAAATTTTCAGTATGCAATTGACTGACATATGATGCAGGCTGAACTAACCTCCCCCCGGACTGGGGGACCCCCCCCCCTACTGGGGGAGTAGGGGGGGGTCTGGGTGGGTGGGTGGGTGGGTCAGCTTGGGTGGGTGGGTGGCTTGGCCAGTCCTGAGGCAGCCCCAAAATGACCCCCCCCCCCCCCCTCCAGTTGCTAAGCAAAGGTCTGTCACCGGCACCGATACAGATACTGGTATGAGGAGGTATCAGAGGGTGAAAAAATGCGTTTTGACGCTGGAAGGGTCAAGCACACCATGAGGAGGTTTTTGTTTTTGTTTTTTGTTTTTTTAGTGCTTTGTTTTTGGGTATCCCGGAGAACGCAGGGTGGATGTAGCAATCTGGCCACTTGTGGGTCCCCCAACTTCTTCACCCTATCAACCCATTGTAGAGCGGGCATCCGGCATTGGGCCAGCTGTGGCAAGCCACAATTCTAGCCCATACATTCAACAACCGGCACATGGTGCAGCACCACAATTTGGTAAAGTGACTCCCAATGTCATTGTAGATGGTCTTCGGCGTGCCAAATACCTTGGGCTAGTGGCCAATCCTCTAGCGGGCAACTGATCCCGAAGTTAGGCCCTTGCCCTGCGCCGGTCTCCAAGAGGTGTCCGCTCCGAGGTTTCCATTGTGGCGGTAGAGGCAGCCATATACCTCCTTGTTGTGTCGGACGGGGGGCATAGTGAACTTATCGGTGGCCATGCTCTCCATTGGGAACTCCGGCAAGGGGGTCCAATTGGCGTTGATGGCGTGAGATCGGTTTAGCGGCTTGACCGCCCGGCACACTTGGCACGCACCATAGACTCTTTTGAGTGCTTTGCACAACCCCGGGGGAAAACTTGAAGTGCTGCTTCATGTCCCAGCCCATTTTCCCCAGTCCCGGGTGCAAGAGTTGTCGGTCATGCCATTCTTCGACCATGTAGCCCATGCGTGCATCTGGAATGAGCAGCTGGTTGTAGAGGAATAGCTTTCGGTCATCCGACTCGGGCTTGGAGCTGGCCTCCCAATGGGTGGAGCGTAGTCCTCGTCCCACACTAGCACTTGCTGATATTTGATTATAAACCCATTATTTTCTTCACTGGGATGCAGCTGGTTGCTTGACCGTAATAAGGTTTGGAACCTGTTAGTTTTGAAAATAACCGCTTTAAAAGGATTATTTTTACAAAAATAACCGGTTTTGCCGATTAATAGATTTCAAAATAACCGGTTTTTCCGATTAATTGCCCTTTAGTCACCAAAATCTTGCCATCGGCAGAAGAGAGCCCATACAAGTTGGAGCACAGTGATCAAAACTACGTCAGAAGTTGTAATTCAGCATCGGCCATCGTTTATTACTACCAAAGCCTCTATTGAGTGCAACAAGCCGACAAAATGCATCGCCCAAAAGAACCCAAAAAATTTAGAACCATTCATTGGTTTCAATCAGGTTTCAAAATTACCGGTTGTGCCAATTGTTTTGAAAATAACCTACATTGTTGCCGATAACCGGTTTTTCGGATTAATTGGTACAACCGGTTCCGCCCCCTAGACCGTAAACAGACCGGGTGGGAAGGAATCCCCATTTCAGAAGCCAGCAAGATGCAATTGTTTGCCGCGTCCACCATGAGCACTGGGTTGGTCTTTGTGTCACTGATAAACCCGTAGTTCAGCCACATGAATGGATGTGTGTCCCCACACAGAGGAAAAGCGTCAGTAAGTCCCCAAACCCAAGTTTCAGACCGTTTGTGGAGGTTTGTTGTTCCATAAAGGGGTTTTTTAAGCTTCTTATGCATGATTTCATCCGTTTTCACACATTTTTAGCCATTTTTTGTTCATTTAACAGATCCACTCCTTTCTAGGTTGATTTGTCCCCGGTTCGACTTTTCATACATCTTGATGTGTGGGTTGACTTGGGTAGGAATTACCCGTGATTGCCTGGCAATAGTTGCCACCTATAGGAGTGCACATGTGTTCCACTAGGGTCTGTCCATCTATGATCTATCATATCATGTCCGTGCTTGTATGATATTGTCATGTCATGTATGTATTGCCATTCCATTCCCATATATGCATCCATGAGTATGCATGCCCTCCACTCACCATTGGCAGGAGCAACATTGCCCCACATTTGCCATATATCCCTCACATCAACAAGCCCCTATGGGAACGTCCGCACTGTGTGCTTGGGAACTGACTTTTCTTGTTTGTTGGCTGTGGCAATTGCCTCACCGATGCATTCATTCACGGGATATTTTTTTGGCTTCCTGAGGGCGACATACTGGTGGGTCAGTGGTGAAAAGGTTGCAAAGCACGGCACTGCAACCTGCAAATGTGGACCGAGGCACAAACAAACGCTATAATGCACATGCGCTTGTTCAGTATAGTGCACACTGCCCTTGATGGGCACCAACATTTCAATGTTTAAAACAATTTCTTGCCTATTTCAGTGCCTTCTGCTTACGTATTGTGCAGTGCTCCGTTTTTGTTTTCACACGATTGTATCCGATTTTAAACTTGGTTTTTTTTACACAAAATGTGCAATCAAGCTTTTGGACAAACAGTTGTATTTAAAAAAAGGTTGAAATATTTGGCTTCCTAAAAAGTAAAGTAGTGTTGCATCCTTACACAAAAGTTGCAGTGGCTTCTACAAAAAAGTTGAAACTTTTGGGTTGTTTTTTTTTGCAGTGTAAAATAGGTTTGCATATGTGCACAAACGCTGCAGTGGATCTTAGGGAAAAAGGTGAAACACTTGGTTTTTGTTTTTCCTTTCGGTGTAAAATAGGTTACACAACAATCACATTGCATTTTAAAAGAAAATAGAATAGTTTTGTTTTTGTTCAGTTTTGCGCTCCACTTTCATAATTCAATCCGAAAATTGATCCATCCGTGCACGATCTTGCGAAGTCCGCTCACGGCGTTGCTTATCAGCGTCCGTCAACCACTCTTCAAGTCGCCCAAATCTGATATCCCACAATTTTCTCTCTTCGCCCAATTGCTTCGTTAGGATGCGTACTTGCGTCTCATATATTTCTCTCCCCATTTGATCAACCACTCTTGTGCGCCTCTTCACTCGCTGTGTTCGCTTGCTGCACCAATTGCTCCAACCCTCGCACTTTGGATTCCATAGCCACGTGCTTTTGTTGCAACAGTTGCCGATCGTGGTGTGTGGACTCTTTGACTTGTCCCACTCGCAGTGCAAGCCGTTCTTGTGTACGTTGGCCGTCCTCCATTTGGTGTTGCAAACGCTCTTGATCACCATGTGTGCTTGTCATGCCTTGTTTCATGGTGTCCTTCAATTGCATGATATCATTGTCTTGGCGTTCCATGGCACTCCTAAGCTCTTGTAGTTGGCCGGCGAGTCGTTTGCATTCTCCTTGTCCGGCCATGTCGGATTGTATTTCACGCATCTGTCTCTCAAGGCGCCGTGTATCTCCTTGATGCTCCCTTGATTGTTTGACATCTTCGTCGTGTTGATTCAAGGGCGTTTGAAGGTCTCGAATGTGTTCTTCCATCCGCTGATGATCAATTATTTTATCATGTTCGCTCTCCATTGGTTCTTGTTCCAATTTTTCAACACGTTGCACGAGCTTCCTATCCTCTTGACTCGGTGTCATGCGTTGTAACACATCTCCCATCACCTGGTTATGAATTTTCTTGGCTATGGCAGTCACGAGGCTCTTGGGCACATGCACAGTTGCATTTTCGGACCTTTCATATGCTTCATATGCATCTTCGGTTTGTGAAACGCGGCGCTTTTTTGGTTTCTCAAAGCGCACCGAGTGGTCCTTTCCCCTTGGTGTGATACCCATTTTGAATAACGGTCGCCTTGTATCGCCAAACGACACCCGTCGATTTGATCGACTCCCGGATTTGTCAACCGAAGCCTGTTGAGTCGGCGTCACGTATTGGTTGTGTAGGGCATCGAGTAGTGCCTCAATAGACGAATCAACTTGCCGACCTTTCTCCGTGACTACCTTCGTTGTAACCGATGCATCTTGGCAATCAATGGATTGTGAGGCTTGCTCGTCGTGATTTTCCACCGATTCGCTCATTGCAAAAGAAATAGAAAGCAAGCACCCTTCTTGAAATGTCCAAAGCCTTGATAAACCCAAAGGGGACGTGTTTCGTCACACCGATAAGCACAAGATTGTCCTCGGTGTCTATTTGTGGTGGTGATATTGGTGAAGTGACACACACGCCCCACTTTTGCAAAATAAAATCCACCAAGGTTCCCGAATGCACCCAATGCACAATGGAGGTCACGAGGTATACCGCAAAGGCCAAATTCAAATCCACTTCTGAATTATTGATAACATAATGTCATCTTGTGCTTATCTACAAAGGAGGCAACACAAAGATAAGCACATTCCTACCAAAAAACGAAAGCATGAGAGCAAAATCAATACTCAATGCAACACAAAGCTACATAACAAATGATTCCAAAAAGGAATAAACTCAAAACAATATCAAAGCAAATTCAAGCAACAAAGTGAACCATCAAGACATGGAAGGATAGCAACACCAAAACACACAAAGAGGACAAGAGGAGAAGAGAAGCAAGCATTGTGATGACAACATGCCCCACATCACAATGCAACAAACATCCACGCAAACTACAATATGGGGATGCAAACTCCAAACAATTCATACATCTCAAAATGAATTTGGGGAGAGAAAGCCAAACATAACTCAAGCAAACATGACACATCAAAACCTCAATATCTCAAAGACCATGAACCCAAGCGGGGCCATGTTCCATCCAATTCAGGGGGGGAATGGGTGCAGAACGGGCCCCCATGTGCCCTCTAACCCCATGCATGACCCCAATGTCCCATGTGCCAAGGGGAAGACGCCCGGTGGGAGCGCGCCCCTTGTCATGGGCTGCCAAGCGGGGCCATGTTCCATCCAATTCAGGGAGAGAATGGGTGCAGAACGGGCTCCCATGTGCCCTCTAATCCCATGCATGACCCCAACGCCCCACGTGCCAAGGGGAAGACGCCCGGTGGGAGCGCGCCACTTGTCATGGGCCCGCAAGCGGGGCCATGTTCAATCCATTCCAGGGGGGGGAGGGGTGTAGTACGGGCCCCCAAGTGCCCTCTAACCCCATGCATGACCCCAACGCCCCACGTGCCAGGGGGAAGACGCCCGTTGGGAGCGCACCCCTTGTCATGGGCCCCCAAGCGGGGCCATGTTCCATCCAATTCAGGGGGGGAATGGGTGCAGTACGGGCCCCCATGTGCCCTCTAATCCCATGCATGACCCCATTGCACCACGTGCCAAGGACACGACGAACCGAGGGAGCGCGGCCCCTGTCTTCGCACCAAATCACTCAGATTGCATTCCATTACTTCTTTGCCCTGCCCTTTCCCTTGCCTTTACCGCCCCCTTTCTTGGGCGCCGGCGGTGCGGGGTTCAGAATTTGATCCAAGGAAAAGTATGCGGCATCCGTTGTTGGCACAAACCAGGGGGTTGGGCCAACATTGCATGCCCATGGACAATGGGACTTGGGAGCCTTGCGTGTATAAGTATGGATGTGGGATGAGAATTTGACTACTTGGGGTGGCTTGAGAGAAGGGGAGGGTTGCAAGTTGCAATGATTGGGTGCTAGATTTTTTTTTTTTTGAGGCATGGCGGTCATCCGCCCAAAGCATTGCATCAAAGCGGCCTAACCATGGGCAAAGCGAGCGTTCATGGTGAGCTGAAGTTCTCCGAAGGACAACCGCGGGTATTTACAAACCAAGTCAGGGTGAAAACACTGCATGAGCTGCACCATGGGCCTGAAAAGGTTAAAATACTAGTGGAGGCCACTTCGGTGAAAGATGCAAAGGGATATATAGCCTATACCAAGGCAAAAGGAAGAATCACAAAAAAAACATTGAAAACTGGACCAGTGGATTGAGCGAAGAGAAGTGAGCAAGTGCAGGAGCAAAAAGAAAAAACACACTGGAACAATCTGGCTTGCCTGAAGTCAGTCTGGAGACCTGTAGCTGACCTGAGAATTACTAAAGTACAAAGCCCGTTCATTCTGCTCAAGTCTTGCGCTCTTGCCTAAATGGTTGTGAAGAAATAGAAAAGAAAAGTTCCAACTGATGGCTCAAACAAAAAAGACTCAATGGATCGGTAAGGTTTCGTGGTGCGCAGTGTTGTGCATGTAGTGGTGCAGTGTGGTGCAGTGTGGTGGCGGTGCTGTGGCCTACAGTGTAGGTGGGTGGTGGGTGAAGGCTGATGTGTTAGATGGCTGTTGGTTGCTGGCTGCTTGTTGGTGGATGTTGGCGGCTGGCTGCTGGCTGCTCGCTACTGGCTGCTTGCTGCTGGTTGCTTGTTGATTAGTATATGCTACTGGTTGCTTGCTGTTGGTCGCTAGCTACTAGATGTTGGTTGCCGCTGTAGCTTCTCGCTTGCTGCGGGCTGCTGTCTGGTGGCTGATCGCTGTTGGCTGGCGGGTGATGGAGATGATTGGGTGCTAGATGTAGCTTGGGAGGAGTGGACACCCTGAGACAAGCGGGCAATACCGGAGGGTGGTGGAACCGAAAGGGAGGGTGTAAATGGGGAAGGGGTGGGCACACTGCGAAGCATAACTACATCATCACTCCGCTCTTCGTGCATCGGTTGGTGAGCACAAGGCACTTGGGGGTAAGCGGGGACGAAGGGGGGTACAAAGGTGAGGGTGACGTACACTTGTGGTGGGGGTAGGTGGGGGGCTGGGACGTTGGGCTCTGCTGTGTTTTCCTTTTTTTTCTTTCCGCCGGTAGCCATCTCCGAAGCCTTTTGTTTTTGTGCTCTGGTGGGTGGCTTTGCTGGATTGTCCGCTTTAAGGTCAGCCAATGGTTTCCTTTGCGTGTCAATCCACGTCCGCAAAGTAAATCTAGCATCTTCAAAGCGTTCTTGTGAAACAATCGCCACATCCACAAACATACTTGATATGCGGTGACGTTGGTGAGGTACATCTCATCTTCTCGGCGATCCTTGCTGCCGGGCCTCTTGCGGTTGACCCAGGCTGCGTGCCACCCAGCTGTGCAGAAATGTGTGGCACGGCCCAGAAGCAGAAAAAAAAAAAGTGAAACGAACGACATCGACGTGGGGGACATGGAAGGGCACAACACCTGTACTCCACCCCATTGAACAATCACATACATGTCTGTTGTTTGATCTGGAACACGATGAACGCGTTGTGCTTCAGCGTGGCCGCGCTCCCCCAACTGCCCAGGTGGCCCCCCTCGGCGAGCCACTGCTTGTGGCTATCCGGGAAAAGCGGTGCGGGCATAAAGAAAGGGCTGAGGTACAGGAGGACGCGTCGCTCGCGCAAAACGTGGGTTCCGGCCTCCAGAAGCGTGATGTCGGTTACGTGCGGAACGCGGAACACGCCTTGCACGGATATGCGACACGAGTTATTCGAGTTCCAGAGGCACACCTAGAAGCGAACGCTTAGAACACGTAACACGCGTAACACGCGCGGCACACGGAGCACGAAAGCCAAGGTAGAGGCAACGGCACGATACGCTTCTCACATGGAAAACGGTGGAAATGAACAAAACGGATGCTTCCATGACGTCCGGCACGTTCGAAAACCCCCCGGAACAACAAAACTTTATGGATTCATTTTTGACGAACAAAAAACGTTGATTCCGTTCTGCGCGTGGTAGACAAAGGAATATGTTTGTATACATTCCTCGGTGCCAAGTGGTTGTTTGACGTGTGGAGGAGTGCATGGATGTTTTTGTAGTCTAGTGCGCATCGTATGTGTTCCATACCCCGTTTGTGTAGTGTGCGTGCGTTACACTTTGCTCCTGTCTGTCCAATATAACACAAACCGCTGGTTGTTGACCGCAGAATATATATCCACGTACCCTCTTGGAACACGGATACCCTTGGTGTGACTTTGCGCATATGGTGTATCTTGCGCACCCATGAGTGAGGTGACAAATGCAGATTACGGTTCACCTCGTCCCATGATTTGCCCACGGTGGTCCATTGTTTGTGTGGTTGTGACCACCATTTTGGACGCTTATTCGCTTGTAACTTGCACTCCGGGTTGAGTGCCGCGTGTCGTGCACGGGCCTGGCTTGCTGCGAAAGCTACAAACGCCTGGCCTTGTGGTGGGGATGGGGTGGTAACTGATGACAGGTCCTGCCTGTGGACGTGTGCTCCAACTTGCTTAAGCTGTTGTCCGAGCGTGGCTACCACGCACGATGCATCAATGGGACGTGTTTGTTGCATGAGTTCGCTTTCGTATATCCATACCTGAACTCTGGAGTCATTGTCAGGCAAACGGATACGTGCAGCAGGGTGCAGGGCTGTCACTTGGAACTCGGAACTTGCTGTGTGTAGTCGTGCGTTTCGCGCATGCGCTGTTTGTGTGAGCAGCCGTATAGCCTCGTGTGCAGAGGTGGGGAGAATGAACACTCCTCGTATCGCATCAGTTTTACTGGCCAAGCCACAAAATTCGTGTATGTTTGTTACAGTAGACCCATGGTCGAATGAGGCATTGTGCCTTTGTGCGACATTGGTCTCGTGTGTGGCGGTCAGGATTTGACTGAGGATCAGGTCGCACATCGTTGGGGTGACAACCCATGACGTTCCTTCTTGGTTTGCATGTAACAAGCTAGTGTGTGTGATTGCACGAGTCCACTGTTGTGCATTGTCAACAGATAGCGCAGTGAAAAAATTGCAGTTTGTGGACATTGCATCTCTTCCAATGTGGCCTGATGTTCTAAACAGGGTGAGTGTGTCAAACCAGGAGTGTGTGAGAGGGAAGGGGAAAGATGTGCAGTGTAATTTTGCAGATAGGGAGCACAGTACACTCTCAAGGAATTTTTGTATGTCATCCACGGCCACTTCTGTCCAAGTGAGTATAGACTCCATGTGTGCCCAATGTTCCCACATTCGAAGTAGCATTGAACACTGTTGCAGTCCATCATGCAGTCGGACATACGCAGGCTTGTTGTTATCGGCTAACGGCAATTTTCTGTGCACCTGCCATGGTGGGAAGACTGGGAACAAAGGAAAGCAGTCCTCCTCAGCCCGCGTTGTCTGTGCTCGTTGCAATGCTTCAGCAATTTCTTGTCGTTCGACCAGCCCAATTTGGTATCTCTTCATCAGCTTTGTTTGGAACCATTGTTCAATAACAGGTTCACCGTCCTGTGGCAGTCCGAGTGCTTGCGCAATCAGCGCACAGTGTTTTGCTGCCTCGGCCCGGTAGTCCCACAAGCGTAATTGCGTCAGCTGTGCGTTTGAAACACAAATACGTCGCAGTTCCCAGAATTTCAGCTCCAACTGCTATTGGCGACCTTGGCCGTTCTTCGTAAAAGCTTCATGTAGGTCCGCTGCAACTCGGGCCGCATGTTCCTCCGTTTGGTAGATCAGGTTGTGTGCTGTCCAGCCAGTAACCGGATTTTGGGTATACCGTGTGAAGTACAGGTTGCATCGGCCCATATCTCTTTTTTTCGTCTTTGTTACTTTCGCTGGCGCCGTGGACCAATGACCCCTGTTTCCTGTCACGACATAGTAGACAACGTCTTTTTGGGGCTTTTCCACCCAGTTCGTGAGGACTGCTTTTTCTGGTGGGCTCAGCGCATCGTCGATGACGTCCGTACCAGTGTATTCCTCCAATAAGTCCTCTTCATCCTCGTCCATTGTACCCTCGGACTCCCGGGATGCCTCCTCAGCTGGCTTACGTTTGCGGTCTTTGGACTGTTGACTTGGCTTGCTAATGAGCTGGGCCAGGATCTGGTCCAGTTTCGAGTCCTGATTATCCAAACGTCCTGACATTTTATCAATCCGCTTGTTTGTTTCCTCAATATCTTTCTTCCAGGGTGTGTCTGATGTAGATGGTACAGTAGGTGACGGTGCAGGTTGCTTCACAGTCGGCGTAGACGCAGTCACAGATGTGCCCTCATTGTAATAAGACGCAGCGCCCTGTTCTCCCTCGTGCCTCATGTTCTCCAAAACCGCCTTCGCTGCAGACATAGCTTCAGAAGTAGAAAATAGGAATCGTGCACCCTTGTCAACCGCCGTCACTGTCATGATGCAGGGTGCTATCGTATGCAGATACGTCAGTTCTGCATTGGTCGGTGACCGTGTCCACCCCGTGATATCCGCATGTGGCCCCACAGGGCGGGGCTTTTCGGTCGTCTCGTAGGTAAATGCCGCTGATGGCGGTGGCACTTGCGTCGCTGCAGCACTTGCAGAAGAGTTTACATGCACTCACTGTCGATATTGTTGACACAGTGGACGTGGAGTCATTTTTCTGTGCCCACTTCTCCTTCCGCTTCGTATCCGCTTGCTAGCTCGCTGCTTGCGCCTCGGGGTTTTCGTCCTCTGGGCATAGTTTCACTGTATGGCCCAGTTTTCCACAGTTCCAGCAACGCACCTTGCTCCAGCGCTCCTTGTCCTCCGCGGTTGATTTGGTGATCATGTTGGACAGGATCTCCTGTTTTCGCACCTTGGTCAGCAGTTCGGGGTGGAGCGTTGTACATTCCGCGGTAGTGTGGCTACACCACCCGTGGTGTGAACAGAGAAGCGCAGTGCTGAGAATAGGCGCAGATGTGGGTGCACACGATGATACATTGAACGCAGTAGACATGATATTCGTCGTGGTAGATGTAATTGGTATCGTTGATATCGTTGATGAGAGTTCGTATGTACTCGTTGGTAACGGTGAAATTGAATTTTCTTGGCTATGGCATTCACGAGGCTCTTGGGCACATGCACAGTTGCATTTTCGGACCTTTCATATGCTTCATCTCCATCTTCGGTTTGTGAAACGCGGCGCTTTTTTGGTTTCTCAAAGCGCACCGAGTGGTCCTTTCCCCTTGGTGTGATACCGTTTTTGAATAACGGTCGCCTTGTATCGCCAAACGACACCCGTCGATTTGATCGACTCCCGGATTTGTCACCCGAAGCGTGTTGAGTCGGCGTCACGTATTGGTCGTGTAGGGCATCGAGTAGTGCCTCAATAGACGAATCAAATTGCCGACCTTTCTCCGTGACTACCTTCGTTGTAACCGATGCATCTTGACAATCAATGGATTGTGAGGCTTGCTCGTCGTGATATTCCACCGATTCGCTCATTGCAAAAGAAATAGAAAGCAAGCACCCCTCTTGAAATGTCCAAAGCCTTGATAAACCCAAAGGGGACGTTTCTCGTCACACCGATAAGCACAAGATGGTTATCTTGGTGTCCATTTGTGATGGTGATATTGGTGAAGTGACACACACGCCCCACTTTTGCAAAGTAAAATCCACCAAGGTTCCCGAATGCACCCAATGCACAATGGAGGTCACGAGGTATACCGCAAAGGCCAAATTCAAATCCACTTCTGAATTATTGATAACATAATGTCATCTTGTGCTTATCTACAAAGGAGGCAACACAAAGATAAGCACATTCCTACCAAACACGAAAGCATGAGAGCAAAATCAATACTCAATTCAACACAAAGCTACATAACAAATGATTCCAAAAAGGAATAAACTCAAAACAATATCAAAGCAAATTCAAGCAACAAAGTAAACCATCAAGACATGAAAGGATACCAACACCATAACACACAAAGGACAAGAGGAGAAGAGAAGCAAGCATTGTGATGACAACATGCCCCACATCACAATGCAACAAACATCCACGCAAACTACAATATGGGCTTGCAAACTCCAAACAATTCATACATCTCAAAATGAATTTGGGAAGAGAAAGCCAAACATAACTCAAGCAAACATGACACATCAAAACCTCAATATCTCAAAGACCATGAAGCCATCACCTCTATCTAAGATGATTACTACTCTAACGAGTAATCATGGCACATAACTGAAGGTCCTTCGATGATACCAAGGGAGATTGACCAAGAATCACCAACGGAATCGTGCATGACCCAACCAATCAGGATCTCCCTTATCAGCGAAATCTAATTGTCGTTCCCCCTCGATCTCCCAACATACGGCCATGAAACTCTGGTGTCTACTCGGCCTAAACAGAAATCCGTGACAGAGACTAATAATTCACCAAATTATTTGTCTACATAGAACACATCGTTCAAGCTCTGTGAATGATTGTCTAACAATTCCTTCTGCTCCTCCTCGGCGTCGCGTCGTGCATTTGCGACTGCTCTTCTATCTGTCAGTCTGTCTGTCTGGGGGCCTGTGGACTAACAGAGATATTCCAGCCCTATCGCACATGACCCCAACGCCCCATGTGCCAAGGGGAAGATGCCCGGTGGGAGCGCGCCCCTTGTCATGGGCCCCCAAGAGGGGCCATGTTCAATCCATGCAAGGGGGGGGAGAGGTGCAGTACGGGTCCCCAAGTGCCCTCTAACCCCATGCATGACCCCAACGACCTACGTGCCAAGGGGAAGATGCCCGGTGGGAGCGCGCCCCTTGTCATGGGCCCCCAAGCGGGGCCATGTTCCATCCAATTCAGGGGGGGAATGGGTGCAGTACGGGCCCCCATGTGCCCTCTAACCCCATGCATGACCTCAACGTCCCACGTGCCAAGGGGAAGACGCCCGGTGGGAGCGCGCCCCTTGTCATGGGCCCCCAAGCGGGGCCATGTTCCATCCAATTGAGGGGGGGAATGGGTGCAGTACGGGCTCCCATGTGCCCTCTAATCCCATGCATGACCCCAACGCCCCACGTGCCAAGGGGAAGACGCCCGGTGGGAGCGCGCCACTTGTCATGGGCCCCCAAGCGGGGCCATGTTCAATCCATTCCAGGAGGGGGAGGGGTGTAGTACGGGCCCCCAAGTGCCCTCTAACCCCGTGCATGACCCCAACGCCCCACGTGCCAGGGGGAAGACGCCCGTTGGGAGCGCGCCCCTTGTCATGGGCCCCCAAGCGGGGCCATGTTCCATCCAATTCAGGGGGGGAATGGGTGCAGTACGGGCCCCCACGTGCCCTCTAATCCCATGCATGACCCCATTGCACCACGTGCCAAGGACACGACGAACCGAGGGAGCGCGGCCCCTGTCTTCGCACCAAATCACTCAGATTGCATTCCATTACTTCTTTGCCCTGCCCTTTCCCTTGCCTTTACCGCCCCCTTTCTTGGGCGCCGGCGGTGCGGGGTTCAGAATTTGATCCAAGGAAAAGTATGCGGCATCCGTTGTTGGCACAAACCAGGGGGTTGGGCCAACATTGCATGCCCATGGACAATGGGACTTGGGAGCCTTGCGTGTATAAGTATGGATGTGGGATGAGAATTTGACTACTTGGGGTGGCTTGAGAGAAGGGGAGGGTTGCAAGTTGCAATGATTGGGTGCTAGATTTTTTTTTTTTTGAGGCATGGCGGTCATCCGCCCAAAGCATTGCATCAAAGCGGCCTAACCATGGGCAAAGCGAGCGTTCATGGTGAGCTGAAGTTCTCCGAAGGACAACCGCGGGTATTTACAAACCAAGTCAGGGTGAAAACACTGCATGAGCTGCACCATGGGTCTGAAAAGGTTAAAATACTAGTGGAGGCCACTTCGGTGAAAGATGCAAAGGGATATATAGCCTATACCAAGGCAAAAGGAAGAATCACAAAAAAAACATTGAAAACTGGACCAGTGGATTGAGCGAAGAGAAGTGAGCAAGTGCAGGGGCAAAAAGAAAAAACACACTGGAACAATCTGGCTTGCCTGAAGTCAGTCTGGAGACCTGTAGCTGACCTGAGAATTACTAAAGTACAAAGCCCGTTCATTCTGCTCAAGTCTTGCGCTCTTGCCTAAATGGTTGTGAAAAAATAGAAAAGAAAAGTTCCAATTGATGGCTCAAACAAAAAAGACTCAATGGATCGGTAAGGTTTCGTGGTGCGCAGTGTTGTGCATGTAGTGGTGCAGTGTGGTGCAGTGTGGTGGCGGTGCTGTGGCCTACAGTGTAGGTGGGTGGTGGGTGAAGGCTGATGTGTTAGATGGCTGTTGGTTGCTGGCTGCTTGTTGGTGGATGTTGGCGGCTGGCTGCTGGCTGCTCGCTACTGGCTGCTTGCTGCTGGTTGCTTGTTGATTAGTATATGCTACTGGTTGCTTGCTGTTGGTCGCTAGCTGCTAGATGTTGGTTGCCGCTGTAGCTTCTCGCTTGCTGCGGGCTGCTGTCTGGTGGCTGATCGCTGTTGGCTGGCGGGTGATGGAGATGATTGGGTGCTAGATGTAGCTTGGGAGGAGTGGACACCCTGAGACAAGCGGGCAATACCGGAGGGTGGTGGAACCGAAATGGAGGGTGTAAATGGGGAAGGGGTGGGCACACTGCGAAGCATAACTACATCATCACTCCGCTCTTCGTGCATCGGTTGGTGAGCACAAGGCACTTGGGGGTAAGCGGGGACGAAGGGGGGTACAAAGGTGAGGGTGACATACACTTGTGGTGGGGGTAGGTGGGGGGCTGGGACGTTGGGCTCTGCTGTGTTTTCCTTTTTTTCTTTCCGCCGGTAGCCATCTCCGAAGCCTTTTGTTTTTGTGCTCTGGTGGGTGGCTTTGCTGGATTGTCCGCTTTAAGGTCACCCAATGGTTTCCTTTGCGTGTCAATCCACGTCCGCAAAGTAAATCTAGCATCTTCAAAGCGTTCTTGTGAAACAATCGCCACATCCACAAACATACTTGATATGCGGTGACGTTGGTGAGGTACATCTCATCTTCTCGGCGATCCTTGCTGCCGGGCTTCTTGCGGTTGACCCAGGCTGCGTGCCACCCAGCTGTGCAGAAATGTGTGGCACGGCCCAGAAACAGAAAAAAAAAATGTGAAACGAACGACATCGACGTGGGGGACATCGAAGAGCACAACACCTGTACTCCACCCCATTAAACAATCACATACATGTCTGTTGTTTGATCTGGAACACGATGAACGCGTTGTGCTTCAGCGTGGCCGCGCTCCCCCAACTGCCCAGGTGGCCCCCCTTGGCGAGCCACTGCTTGTGGCTATCCGGGAAAAGCGGTGCGGGCATAAAGAAAGGGCTGAGGTACAGGAGGACGCGTAGCTCGCGCAAAACGTGGGTTCCGGCCTCCAGAAGCGTGATGTCGGTTACGTGCGGAACGCGGAACACGCCTTGCACGGATATGCGACACCAGTTATTCGAGTTCCAGAGGCACACCTAGAAGCGAACGCTTAGAACACGTAACACGCGTAACACGCGCGGCACACGGAGCACGAAAGCCAAGGTAGAGGCAACGGCACGATACGCTTCTCACATGGAAAACGGTGGAAATGAACAAAATGGATGCTTCCATGACGTCCGGCACGTTCGAAAACCCCCCGGAACAACAAAACTTTATGGATTCATTTTTGACGAACAAAAAACGTTGATTCCGTTCTGCGCGTGGTAGACAAAGGAATATGTTTGTATACATTCCTCGGTGCCAAGTGGTTGTTTGACGTGTGGAGGAGTGCATGGATGTTTTTGTAGTCTAGTGCGCATCGTATGTGTTCCATACCCCGTTTGTGTAGTGTGCGTGCGTTACACTTTGCTCCTGTCTGTCCAATATAACACAAACCGCTGGTTGTTGACCACAGAATATATATCCACGTACCCTCTTGGAACACGGATACCCTTGGTGTGACTTTGCGCATATGGTGTATCTTGCGCACCCATGAGTGAGGTGACAAATGCAGATTACGGTTCACCTCGTCCCATGATTTGCCCAAGGTGGTCCATTGTTTGTGTGGTTGTGACAACCATTTTGGACGCTTATTCGCTTGTAACTTGCACTCCGGGTTGAGTGCCGCGTGTCGTGCACGGGCCTGGCTTGCTGCGAAAGCTACAAACGCCTGGCCTTGTGGTGGGGATGGGGTGGTAACTGATGACAGGTCCTGCCTGTGGACGTGTGCTCCAACTTGCTTAAGCTGTTGTCCGAGCGTGGCTACCACGCACGATGCATCAATGGGACGTGTTTGTTGCATGAGTTCGCTTTCGTATATCCATACCTGAACTCTGGAGTCATTGTCAGGCAAACGGATACGTGCAGCAGGGTGCAGGGCTGTTGCTTGGAACTCGGAACTTGCTGTGTGTAGTCGTGCGTGTCGCGCATGCGCTGTTTGTGTGAGCAGCCGTATAGCCTCGTGTGCAGAGGTGGGGAGAATGAACACTCCTCGTATCGCATCAGTTTTACTGGCCAAGCCACAAAATTCGTGTATGTTTGTTACAGTAGACCCATGGTCGAATGAGGCATTGTGCCTTTGTGCGACATTGGTCTCGTGTGTGGCGGTCAGGATTTGACTGAGGACCAGGTCGCACATCGTTGGGGTGACAACCCATAACGTTCCTTCTTGGTTTGCATGTAACAGGCTAGTGTGTGTGATTGCACGAGTCCACTGTTGTGCATTGTCAACAGATAGCGCAGTGAAAAAATTGCAGTCTGTGGACATTGCATCTCTTCCAATGTGGCCTGATGTTCTAAACAGGGTGAGTTTGTCAAACCAGGAGGGTGTGAGAGGGAAGGGGAAAGATGTGCAGTGTAATTTTGCAGATAGGGAGCACAGTACACTCTCAAGGAATTTTTTTATGTCATCCACGGCCACTTGTGTCCAAGTGAGTATGGACTCCATGTGTGCCCAATGTTCCCACATTCGAAGTAGCATTGAACACCGTTGCAGTCCATCATGCAGTCGGACATACGCAGGCTTGTTGTTATCGGCTAACGGCAATTTTCTGTGCACCTGCCATGGTGCGAAGACTGGGAACAAAGGAAAGCAGTCCTCCTCAGCCCGCGTTGTCTGTGCTCGTTGCAATGCTTCAGCAATTTCTTGTCGTTCGACCAGCGCAATTTGGTATCTCTTCATCAGCTTTGTTCGGAACCATTGTTCAATAACAGGTTCACCGTCCTGTGGCAGTCCGAGTGCTTGCGCAATCAGCGCACAGTGTTTTGCTGCCTCGGCCCGGTAGTCCCACAAGCGTAATTGCGTCAGCTGTGCGTTTGAAACACAAATACGTCGCAGTTCCCAGAATTTCAGCTCCAACTGCTATTGGCGTCCTTGGCCGTTCTTCGTAAAAGCTTCATGTAGGTCCGCTGCAATTCGGGCCGCATGTTCCTCCGTCTGGTAGATCAGGTTGTGTGCTGTCCAGCCAGTAACCGCATTTTGGGTATACCGTGTGAAGTACAGGTTGCATCGGCCCATATCTCTTTTTTTCGTCTTTGTTACTTTCGCTGGCGCCGTGGACCAATGACCCCTGTTTCCTGTCACCACATAGTAGACAACGTCTTTTTGGGGCTTTTCCACCCAGTTCGTGAGGAATGCTTTTTCTGGTGGGCTCAGCGCATCGTCGATCACGTCTGTACCAGTGTATTCCTCCAATAAGTCCTCTTCATCCTCGTCCATTGTACCCTCGGACTCCCGGGATGCCTCCTCAGCTGGCTTACGTTTGCGGTCTTTGGACTGTTGACTTGGCTTGCTAATGAGCTGGGCCAGGATCTGGTCCAGTTTCGAGTCCTGATTATCCAAACGTCCTGACAGTTTATCAATCCGCTTGTTTGTTTCCTCAATATCTTTCTTCCAGGGTGTGTCTGATGTAGATGGTACAGTAGGTGACGGTGCAGGTTGCTTCACAGTCGGCGTAGACGCAGTCACAGATGTGCCCTCATTGTAATAAGACGCAGCGCCCTGTTCTCCCTCGTGCCTCATGTTCTCCAAAACCGCCTTCGCTGCAGACATAGCTTCAGAAGTAGAAAATAGGAATCGTGCACCCTTGTCAACCGCCGTTACTGTCATGATGCAGGGTGCTATCGTATGCAGATACGTCAGTTCTGCATTGGTCGGTGACCGTGTCCACCCCGTGATATCCGCATGTGGCCCCACAGGGCGGGGCTTTTCGGTCATCTCGTAGGTAAATGCCGCTGATGGCGGTGGCACTTGCGTCGCTGCAGCACTTGCAGAAGAGCTTACATGCACTCACTGTCGATATTGTTGACACAGTGGACGTGGAGTCATTTTTCTGTGCCCACTTCTCCTTCCGCTTCGTATCCGCTTGCTAGCTCGCTGCCTGCGCCTCGGGGCTTTCGTCCTCTGGGCATAGTTTCACTGTATGGCCCAGTTTTCCACAGTTCCAGCAACGCACCTTGCTCCAGCGCTCCTTGTCCTCCGCGGTTGATTTGGCGATCATGTTGGACAGGATCTCCTGTTTTCGCACCTTGGTCAGCAGTTCGGGGTGGAGCGTTGTACATTCCGCGGTAGTGTGGCTACACCACCCGTGGTGTGAACAGAGAAGCGCAGTGCTGAGAATAGGCGCAGATGTGGGTGCACACGATGATACATTGAACGCAGTAGACATGATATTCGTCGTGGTAGATGTAATTGGTATCGTTGATATCGCTGATGAGAGTTCGTATGTACTCGTTGGTAACAGTCAAATTGAATTTTCTTGGCTATGGCATTCACGAGGCTCTTGGGCACATGCACAGTTGCATTTTCGGACCTTTCATATGCTTCATCTCCATCTTCGGTTTGTGAAACGCGGCGCTTTTTTGGTTTCTCAAAGCGCACCGAGTGGTCCTTTCCCCTTGGTGTGATACCCATTTTGAATAACGGTCGCCTTGTATCGCCAAACGACACCCGTCGATTTGATCGACTCCCGGATTTGTCAACCGAAGCGTGTTGAGTCGGCGTCACGTATTGGTCGTGTAGGGCATCGAGTAGTGCCTCAATAGACGAATCAAATTGCCGACCTTTCTCCGTGACTACCTTCGTTGTAACCGATGCATCTTGACAATCAATGGATTGTGAGGCTTGCTCGTCGTGATATTCCACTGATTCGCTCATTGCAAAAGAAATAGAAAGCAAGCACCCCTCTTGAAATGTCCAAAGCCTTGATAAACCCAAAGGGGACGTGTCTCGTCACACCGATAAGCACAAGATGGTTATCTTGGTGTCTATTTGTGGTGGTGATATTGGTGAAGTGACACACACGCCCCACTTTTGCAAAGTAAAATCCACCAAGGTTCCCGAATGCACCCAATGCACAATGGAGGTCACGAGGCATACCGCAAAGGCCAAATTCAAATCCACTTCTGAATTATTGATAACATAATGTCATCTTGTGCTTATCTACAAAGGAGGCAACACAAAGATAAGCACATTCCTACCAAACACGAAAGCATGAGAGCAAAATCAATACTCAATTCAACACAAAGCTACATAACAAATGATTCCAAAAAGGAATAAACTCAAAACAATATCAAAGCAAATTCAAGCAACAAAGTAAACCATCAAGACATGAAAGGATACCAACACCAAAACACACAAAGGACAAGAGGAGAAGAGAAGCAAGCATTGTGATGACAACATGCCCCACATCACAATGCAACAAACATCCACGCAAACTACAATATGGGCTTGCAAACTCCAAACAATTCATACATCTCAAAATGAATTTGGGGAGAGAAAGCCAAACATAACTCAAGCAAACATGACACATCAAAACCTCAATATCTCAAAGACCATGAAGCCATCACCTCTATCTAAGATGATTACTACTCTAACGACTAATCATGGCACATAACTGAAGGTCCTTGGATGATACCAAGGGAGACTTACCAAGAATCACCAACGGAATTGTATGACCCAACCAAACAGGATCTCCCTTATCAGCGAAATCTGATTGTCGTTCCCCCTCGATCTCCCAACATACGGCCATGAAACTCTGGTGTCTACTCGGCCTAAACAGAAATCCGTGACAGAGACTAATAATTCACCAAATTATTTGTCTACATAGAACACATCGTTCAAGCTCTGTGAATGATTGTCTAACAATTCCTTCTGCTCCTCCTCGGCGTCGCGTCGTGCATTTGCGACTGCTCTTCTATCTGTCAGTCTGTCTGTCTGGGGGCCTGTGGACTAACAGAGATATTCCAGCCCTATTGCACATGACCCCAACGCCCCATGTGCCAAGGGGAAGATGCCCGGTGGGAGCGCGCCCCTTGTCATGGGCCCCCAAGCGGGGCCATGTTCCATCCAATTCAGGGGGGGAATGGGCTCAGTACGGGCCCCCATGTGCCCTCTAACCCCATGCATGACCTCAATGTCCCACGTGCCAAGGGGAAGACGCCCGCTGGGAGCGCGCCCCTTGTCATGGGCCCCCAAGCGGGGCCATGTTCCATCCAATTCAGGGGGGGAATGGGTGCAGAACGGGCCCCCATGTGCCCTCTAATCCCATGCATGACCCCAACGCCCCACGTGCCAAGGGGAAGACGCCCGATGGGAGCGCGCCCCTTGTCATGGGCCCCCAAGCGGGGCCATGTTCAATCCATTCCAGGGGGGGGGAGGGGTGTAGTACGGGCCCCCAAGTGCGCTCTAACCCCATGCATGACCCCAACGCCCCACGTGCCAGGGGGAAGAGCTCGTTGGGAGCGCGCCCCTTGTCATGGGCCCCCAAGCGGGGCCATGTTCCATCCAATTCAGGGGGGGAATGGGTGCAGTACGGGCCCCCATGTGCCCTCTAATCCCATGCATGACCCCATTGCACCACGTGCCAAGGACACGACGAACCGAGGGATCGCGCCCCCTGTCTTCGCACGACATCACTCAGATTGCATTCCATTACTTCTTTGCCTTGCCCTTGCCCTTGCCTTTACCGCCCCCTTTCTTGGGCGCCGGCGGTGCGGGGTTCAGAATTTGATCCAATGGAAAGTATGCGGCATCCGTTGTTGGCACAAACCCGGGGTTGGGCCAACATTGCATGCCCATGGACAATGGGACTTGGGAGCCTTGCGTGTATTATATATAATAAGTATGGACGTGGGATGAGAATTTGACTACTTGGGGTGGCTTGAGAGAAGGGGAGGGTTGCACATTGCAATGATTGGGTGCTAGATTTTGTTTTTTCTGAGGCATGGCGGTCCCCCGCCCAAAGCATTGCATCAAAGCGGCCTAACCATTGGCAAAGTGAGCGTTCATGGTGAGCCGAAGTTCTCCGAAGGACAGCCGCGGGTATTTACAAACCAAGTCAGGGTGAAAAGACTGCATGAGCTGCACCATGGGCCTGAAAAAGTTAAAATACTAGTGGAGGCCACTTCGGTGAAAGATGCAAAGGGATATATAGCCTATACCAAGGCAAAAGGAAGAATCACAAAAAATGAACATTGAAAACTGGACCAGTGGATTGAGCGAAGAGAAGTGAGCAAGTGCAAAGGCAAAAAGAAAAACAGATTGGAACAATCTGGCTTGCCTGAAGTCAGTCTGGAGACCTGTAGCTGACCTGAGAATTACTAAAGTACAAAGCCCGTTCATTCTGCTCAAGTCTTGCGCTCTTGCCTAAATGGTTGTGAAAAAATAGAAAAGAAAAGTTCCAATTGATGGCTCAAACAAAAAAGACTCAATGGATCGGTAAGGTTTCCTGGTGCGCAGTGCTGTGCATGTAGTGGTGCAGTGTGGTGCAGTGTGGTGGCGGTGCTGTGTCCTACAGTGTAGGTGGGTGGTGGGTGAAGGCTGATGTGTTAGATGGCTGTTGGTTGCTGGCTGCTTGTGGGTGGATGTTGGCGGCTGGCTGCTCGCTACTCGCTACTGGCTGCTTGCTGCTGGTTGCTTGTTGACTAGTATATGCTACTGGTTGCTTGCTGTTGGTCGCTAGCTGCTAGATGTTGGTTGCCGCTGTAGCTTCTCGCTTGCTGCGGGCTGCTGTCTGGTGGCTGATCGCTGTTGGCTGACGGGTGCTGGAGATGATTGGGTGCTAGATGTAGCTTGGGAGGAGTGGACACCCCGAGACAAACGGGCAATACCGGAGGGTGGTGGAACCGGAAGGGAGGGTGTAAATGGGGAAGGGGTGGGCACCCTGCGAAGCATAACTACATCATCACTCCGCTCTTCGTGCATCGGTTGGTGAGCACAAGGCACTTGGGGGTAAGCGGGGACGAAGGGGGGTACAAAGGTGAGGGTGACGTACACTTGTGGTGGGGGTAGGTGGGGGGGTGGGACGTTGGGCTCTGCGGTGTTTTCCTTTTTTTTCTTTCCGCCGGTAGCCATCTCCGAAGCCTTTTGTTTTTGTGCTCTGGTGGGTGGCTTTGCTGGATTGTCCGCTTTAAGGTCACCCAATGGTTTCCTTTGCGTGTCAATCCACGTCCGCAAAGTAAGTCTAGCATCTTCAAAGCGTTCTTGTGAAACAATCGCCACATCCACAAACTCCCTAGCCAAGGCACTCAATGGCAACCGGTTCCTTATTCTTTGGACCTCCCCTTGGCGCACCAATAGTGCCGCCTCCCCCTCCCCCTCGGGAACGATGCCTTCCACACTAGGTGCCTCCACGGGACAAGGACCAACACGCTCATGGTTGTGGTAAAGCTTCCCAACCACGTTGTGGAACATAAGCTCCAACTCCTCTTGCATAGGAGGGTCTTCCAAGAAATATTGGGAATGCACAAGGCCCAAGTGGAAAGCGGCGAATGCGTCGTCGCGCAGTACCCGCCAAAAATGCCTACAAGGCATCCCAAGCATGGTAGGAAATGCACAAGTGCACACTAGGTCACGGTACAAGGTGTAGGTGGTAGATCCAACGGAGGTCTGGACCGGCCCCGAAAGTTGAACATAGTGAGCTACATTGGTTCCTTTTCGAGAAACTTCAAAGATGGCTGCATTAGGCGCGGGGGTTGCCATTGTGGGGGGGAGATCCAACTCCAAAAGATCCTCCACCCTCCTTGTGGAGTCAGAACAGTTGTCAGAGGCGGGACGGGACAGGGCCTCGTATGCATTGTCAGGCAGCCTCTTCATGTCGTACCCAAAAGAAAGGACCATCTGATGGGCTGCCTCATCCCTCCCCCATGTGGTCAGCCGGTCCTTCATTGCCTCATACGGCATTAGAAAAATTTGCTGGGCTGTCTCATGGCGGGAGCGAAAGGAGCCTGTTGTCACACATGTGTCCAGATGCCCCCATTTCAAAATTATATCCGGGGCATGGGCCCGAGGATATCCGCAGATATCCGGGGCATATGACCCGGGATACAGCAGCGGTGCCATCCTGGGTCATATGCCCCGGATATCTGCTGATATCCCTGGGGCATGTAGCAAATCATGAAATTTGTAGATTAATCACCGCAAACAACAGAATCACCTAGGGTTGTGACCAATCAATGAAACCGCCTTTCCGAGGCGGTTCCAATGAGCCTATCAGCAACAATTTCCATTTTTTAACCGAAAAAATCGCTATTGTACCCAAAAGTAACCGTAGGTGTCAATGATGACATCGTTGTGACGTGAGGAATAATTTGATTCGGGCCCTGCGACGTAGAGACGTCAGGATAGCGTCCGGATGGCGTCAGGAGAGCGTCAGGATGGCGTCAGGATGGCGTCAGAATGGCGTTAGGATGGCGTCAGGATGGCGTCAGGATGCGTCAGGATTGCCGTCAGGATGCCGTCAGGGTGATGGGTAGTTTGGCGTCAGGATGGCGTCAGGTTGCGTCAGGATGCGTCAGGATGGCGTCAGGAAAACACCAGAATAGCATCAGGATGGCATCAGGGGGTGTCAGGGTGGCGTCAGGATGGCGTCAGGATGGCGTCAGGATATCATGGTGGCGTTAGGATGGCGTCAGGATAGCGTCAGGATAGCGTCAAGATAGCGTCAGGATGGCGCAACCAGGACCTGATGGCATCTCAGGGTGTCAATCGGGCCTCCAGGGTCAGGATAATTTAGCGTCAGGATGGCGTCAGGATGACGTCAAACGACGCGGGGCCCGAATCAATTCATAAAACATGTAATTTGCATTGAGGAAGAAATATAGGTAGAAAGAATGGAATTGCGTCGTCGTTTTGTGGTTTGTGGTTCCAGTCAAAGCAGAGAAGAAACGGAAGGATAGGACACCTTCTCCATCCTCTCCGAAGATCGTCATCCATCTAACAGCGGAGGAGGAGTATGCCACCTTCCCGTTGACACAATTGAGTGAGAAAGAACCTTCTATATATGTGCTCAATGAGAAAGAGAGCATTGTATATGAACGTGAGATGTACCGTTCTCGTGCATGGGCTGCCCCAGCAACACCTCCCAAGGCCCCAGTAAGTCAAGATTTGTCCAATATTCCATCTCCTTTTGCCCAGGCTGCATTTGAAGAGCAACCCAAAAAAAAGGTGAAAAAGGAAGTGCAGGTGAAAAAGGAAATGCAATGTTACCGTTGTGATTATGCCATTAAGAAGATGTAGTTGGTGGCCAACAATCGGTCACGTGTGACATTTGCCATGTTGTGTACCATATGTCTTGTGCCAAGCTCAGGTTTCCTCCGAAGTTTGGTTCCTGGGCCTGCGAATCTTGTGTCAGAGACATGATTGGCTCCCAATAGACCATCTATATGTGGCTATATTCCATGTTTGTAGAGAGCTTACTTGAAGCACCATGAGAGAAAGTGTGTCTCGGAATTGTTCCACTTGAAGTGTTGAGGCATCAAGGGCGAGGGAAGGGTTGCGCGCAAGGATCCCGGGTCATATGCCCCGGATATCTGCGGATATCCTCGGGCCCTAATGCCCCGGATATAAGAATTGGGCCTAATGACCCGGATATCTGCGCTATATCCCGGGGCATATGACCCGGATATCTCCCTACGGTCGATATCCGGGTCATATGCCCCGGGATACAGCGCAGATATCCGGGTCATAGGCCCAATTTTTGTATAAGGTCTCTCACAATGACCATGAGTGCGTCAAAAACGTCGTTCAACTTTTTTCGCTTGGTGAGGCGGCCCTCCTTTGCCTACCTATGGATGCCCTCTACCCGTTGTGTGGACACAATCCCCCGTGTGAACACATCCACCTGAAAACAGCATGCCCAGTGTCGCACCTTGTCCCCTCCCTACGTAGCACTCAAATATGTATGTCCACTTGAAAAGATTGGGTCGCCAAGAATCTCAACATTCCACATGTGCTCAAAGACAACTATGGAGACTTGGCGGTGTGCACGGGCCATGAGGCGGACCAATTTAGTGAAAGTGTCGTGGCCAAGAACGCCTTTCAGGTTTTTGGCCACGTTCTTGGCAATGTGCCAGTAACACCAGAAGTGCCGGGCATTGGGGAAAACGGTGGCAACGGCCGCCGAAGCCTTCATACATGCATCCGTGAATATGACCACGGGCGCGATGCCCGCGGCCGCCAACCAGTGGGTAAACTGGTACTCAAAGTCGCGAATTTTTTCTGCCACCACAATGGATTGGCCCATCAGCACTGATTGCCCATAGTTGTTGACCCCAACGAAGAGGCCAATGTTCAGGTTATACCTATTACTTTGATAGGTATTATCATGGAGGATTAGATATGGGAAGCGCCGGGCAATAGCAAATTGCTCGACGCTCATCCAGAAGACATGGGATAGTTTCCCAGTGTCATCCTTCACCACATGGGTGTACCAGCCATGTTTGTCCCCCTTTTCCTCAAGGCGGTTGACCAACTCATGGGCATCCAGCGCCGAGGAGTACCCTTTCTCATCATAAATATTTTGCACTTGTTTTGCGGTGATCTCGACTCCGCGGCTCCGCATGAAATTTACCACGTTGCGGGGGGGCATGAAGGCTTGTCCCAAGCTCATGATTCAATCGGCATCCTCACGGGACAAATTCACCGCACCAAGGAATTTTTTTTGCTTGGCCGTTTGCGGTGGAGCATTATGGTCTAGGCGAAGTCCTTTGGGACTCACGGACCACACCTCACGCATGCCATCCATCCGGCGAGAAATGTACACATTGAAGGGACAACAATCCGCCTTTGACTCCGGTGCATATGTTGGCACCGTCCTACTATCCTCGGGAAGGACCCCGGATTGGGCTGTTTTTGGCGGCCTACTTTGTGGCAATAAAAATATGCTTGGCCTTTTTTTTTATCGCCACGACGACTGAGAACATAGCCGTTCTCATCCGCCCAATCGCCCATGCGGGCACAAACTTCTTGGTGACTAGAGCCGGCAAACGCATGCACAACCGGCTCCCAAGTGGCACCCATCTCCGGAAACTTCATGCTGGCATCTTCCTCAGAATTATCTTCCTCATCGGAGCACGCTTCATATGGGTCTTCTTTGAGGACCTCCGACGGTGCCGGAGACAAGGAAAGGGGACTGTGGTTGAGCTCAGATGATGTGTCTGACATCTGTGTCTGAAAAATAGCAGAACAGATGCGCTTGATGCTGGCATTTGTAAAAATATGCTGTTCAGTTGCAGCAATCAATTCAATCAGAAAGTCAATTCCTTTTTTTTTCCCATTTTCAGTTAATCCAAGCGCAGGCGCCAGATGTGGGCAGATCCTTTAAGCCGTAGTCCATTCCCGCACTTATGACGCCCGGTATGACGATCAGTAGCGCAATGTGTCTATGATGCACGTATGATATACGACGCTCCAGGCACGATGTACACACATTCTGATGCGCCTTCGCTCCCATTTTGCTCTTGCACGGCGCCCTCGCTGCTGCCTCCGAAAAACTACGGGACATCACTAGCACACCTGTCATACATGGGGACATGACAGGAGGGGCCATGTCGCGTCTCGTTGCTTCTGTAGTCAGGTGCAATTTTTGTGGATGTTCTTGAGTGCTTGATGCAGTTGCCCAGGGTCATTTGGTGGGGCTCTGTCAGGCCGATGAAATGTAGGAAACCAAGGCCCATGGAATGAGGATGGACGCTTTAGGGTTGTACTGTAGTTATGTTATATGTTCACTTAAGGTTTGCATTGCAGTGTGACGCACCCATTCTGCAACCATTTCCCACTCTGTCTAGGTGTACAATGCCCTTCGGATCTGCAGCAGGCGCAAGCCTTTGGAACGATGAACCTCGAGCAGGCAATGACGGAGTTGTGTTGATGGGCACAGACGCTGCACTGCAGCCCGGTGCGATCTGTTTGACCAAAGCCCCCAAACAGCACCCTTTTAGCTGCGAAAATTGCACCAGAGGTTGGGAACCCGAGGCACGCAGGGATGCTGGGCGATGCAAGTAAGTATTGTAATGGTGTCTTTCTTACATCATTTTGATGTCGCATCAAACCTCACATGATCTTGCTTTCAACAACTTGACCAGCCGGCTCAGATGCTGATGAAGGCAGCTGAAGGTTATGTGTGTATTTCACCTGCAGCTTCTGGAGTGAAGGACATTGTTGGTCGAACCGCTGTCTGTGTGAGCACCACCAAGCTGCACACAGGGAGGCAAAACGCAATGGTGGCATTATTCATACTTCAAGGAGGTGCAGCTTTCACTGCTCCAGCTGGTGAAGGTTTGGTTGTTGGCAGCAAGTATCGTAATGGTTCCTTATATATCTTACATATCTTGGCTCTCGTCTTAAGTCAGCACAACTGTCTTGTACAGTACATGAACAACCGGAGAGAAGATCACAACACACTACCGCAGATGAACTACGGTCATGACTGATATTGTGTTACATACATGGTATCAGTTGAAGGTCCGGCTTTCTGAAGTTTTCTGTTGTCCAGTGTTTCTCCGCATTTTTTTCTGATCGCCTCACACCTCTGTTTTAGATGGGAAACCACTGCTTTTGATGTAAGGTTCTTTCAACTAGATGGGAAACCACTGCTTTTGATGTCAATTTCTTTCAATCAACTCACTTTGTTAGATGGCAGGTCACTGCTTTCCATAACAAACTAGAAACTCAGTGCAATTCAATTGCCTGCACCAAGCATGAACTCCACGCAACCATATCAACTGATGAAATGTCCGTCCTGTGCACAGGGAATATACGAAGGAACAACACAGATGCCAAAATTCGTGAAGCTATTCAGAAAACCAGTTTTTTTTACTGCGCCCCTCGTTGATCCCTTGCGCTGATGGCGACAAGACATCTGTGCATGCACAATTTGCAGAATTCACTGATAAGACAAACAATTCTGTATTTTATTTTCAAAGATGATGCAAATTTCAATAGAGTCTGATCCCTGTCTGTGCGAAACGGATATTTGCGTCAGCTACACGTTGTGCCTCAGCGCCACACAGCTGAGAAATTCGTACGCAAGGATCTTTGAAAAGAAAAAAGACGCAAGTTGTTAACCCAAGGAAATACTAAAAAAGGGCTTCACGAGGGGCCATATCCATTTTGGTGTAGTGCTGACGGTTGAGTGCAGTGGTGCGTCCACTTGATTAGCGCATCAAAGACGAGAGAAGGAATTCATATGCCATGACGATTGTGGCGATAATCTTGGATGATATGTGCAATCAACAGCAACGCAATGTTAATGGGATGATTCTGTTAACACAATATGTACCTGATCATTTTTTCGCTGAAAAATAGCATGCATGCAATCAGGCTCATCAAACACATGCTTACAACTCACACATACCGACGGTACAGATTGCGTATGCTAGACCGTATGGCCCAGTTTTGTCAAACCTATGGCACACCTTAACTGATACCAATACTCGTACAAGTTCGTCACACCTTAACTGATACAGATACTGGTATGAGGAGATATCTGAGAACTACAACCTGTCAGCTCTCCAAAACGGCCAACAACCAACAGTTACGGGGTACTGAATCTCCAAGGGGCTACTGAATCTTTGAGGGTCCCTATCGCATTGACATGCCATTCAAGTATATGCATACAGATTCTGGTCAGCCAATCGCCGCTGTGTCAACGGGGTGGGTCACCGGCCAGACCTCTGCTTAAGGGTGGTCTCTGGACTGGGGGGGGGGGGGTTTGTGGGGCGTCCGTGGCCTGTGGGTGGGTGGGTTAGTTTGGTTTTGGGCAATTTGGCCCAAGGTGCCTACTCCCCCCCAGGGGGGCGGGCGGGTCTGGGTGGGTGGGTGGGCCTGACTCTCCCAAACTAACCGGGTAGCCAGGATGGACCAGACATTTTGCTGTATCCTGTGCAGGCTTCTGGTCCAGCGATGCTGCCAGAGGCCGCCCTTCACTTCAAGGAGGTCACGGTGCATCCCCCACGATGCATGCCCCTCTCTGCCCACTCCCTGTGCAGCAAAAAGGAGCCAGCACTAAGTTATGCCTGTTTGTCCTGCAGTTGTGTGTGGGTGACCCCAACAGATGCGGTGGTCGAGGCCGCATTCAATCGTCTTACCCAAATTCTGTCAGGGAGGCGCCTCTCTTTGCGCCCATCCCTTGTTGAACAGTTGCTCATTCTCGCACTGGATGCACAGAGCTGGGAGCAGTATGATTATACTGCAGTGTGTGAAATGATTAGGAAAAACGCTCGGCGCGCCAGGTTCTGGCTTGCGCGGGGCGACAAGGGTGTGACAGGGGACAAACGGAAGCAAAAGAAGGGTAAGAAGGGCAAAAAGAAGGCAAAATTTTCGGAGGAGGCAAGGGCTGTGCACAGTGACAGTGACAGTGATAGCTCAGCGTCCTCCTCCTCTAGTTCCTCCTCCTCCTCCTCTTCTGATTCTGATGCGTAGGGAGAACATGAACGGTCTGTGTTGTACCCATCAGTGACACTGTGATGCATTTGATTTGTGTTGCTGTTTTGTTGTGTTTATCATCGCACAGACCTTTTTTTCCAAAAAAAACGAATTTTCGGGTTGTACACAGTACTGGAGCTTTGGGATGACAGTAGATGGGCCAGTGGTTCACACCGTGCATGCAAGTTGCATTGCTGTTTCTTGTGTTTCCAGGTGCAAAGACATTTCTTCGGATAAAAAAAAACTGATAAAAAAAAACAGATGGCAGCCTGTACAAAGTACTTGAGCAGAGCGCTGCTGTAACAGCTGGTGGTCCAGTGGTAAAACCCTGTGCACAGTACTGGAGCTTTGGGATGACAGCAGATGGGCCAGTGGTTCACACCGTGCATGCAAGTTGTATTGCTGTTTCCTGTGGTTCCAGGTGCAAAGACATTTCTTCTGATAAAAAAACAGATGGCAGCCTGTACAAAGTACTTGAGCAGAGCGCTGCTGGAACGGCTGGTGGTCCAGTGGTAAAACCCTGGGCTGTTGTCTCGCAGGCGTGGTTTCAAACCCGGGGTCCGGCACTCTCAAATTTTAGGTCCCTGATGCTCTGTCAAAATTTTCAGTATGCAATTGACTGACATATGATGCAGGCTGAACTAACCCCCCCCCGGACTGGGGGACCCCCCCCCCTACTGGGGGAGTAGGGGGGGGTCTGGGTGGGTGGGTGGGTGGGTCAGCTTGGGTGGGTGGGTGGCTTGGCCAGTCCTGAGGCAGCCCCAAAATGACCCCCCCCCCCCCCTCCAGTTGCTAAGCAAAGGTCTGTCACCGGCACCGATACAGATACTGGTATGAGGAGGTATCAGAGGGTGAAAAAATGCGTTTTGACGCTGGAAGGGTCAAGCACACCATGAGGAGGTTTTTGTTTTTGTTTTTTGTTTTTTTAGTGCTTTGTTTTTGGGTATCCCGGAGAACGCAGGGTGGATGTAGCAATCTGGCCACTTGTGGGTCCCCCAACTTCTTCACCCTATCAACCCATTGTAGAGCGGGCATCCGGCATTGGGCCAGCTGTGGCAAGCCACAATTCTAGCCCATACATTCAACAACCGGCACATGGTGCAGCACCACAATTTGGTAAAGTGACTCCCAATGTCATTGTAGATGGTCTTCGGCGTGCCAAATACCTTGGGCTAGTGGCCAATCCTCTAGCGGGCAACTGATCCCGAAGTTAGGCCCTTGCCCTGCGCCGGTCTCCAAGAGGTGTCCGCTCCGAGGTTTCCATTGTGGCGGTAGAGGCAGCCATATACCTCCTTGTTGTGTCGGACGGGGTGCATAGTGAACTTATCGGTGGCCATGCTCTCCATTGGGAACTCCGGCAAGGGGGTCCAATTGGCGTTGATGGCCTGAGATCGGTTTAGCGGCTTGACCGCCCGGCACATTTGGCACGCACCATAGACTCTTTTGAGTGCTTTGCACAACCCCGGGGGAAAACTTGAAGTGCTGCTTCATGTCGCAGCCCATCTTCTCCAGTCCCAGGTGCAAGAGTTGTCGGTCATGCCATTCTTCGACCATCTAGCCCATGCGTGCATCTGGAATGAGCAGCTGGTTGTAGAGGAAAAGCTTTCGGTCATCCGACTCGGGCTTGGAGCTAGCCTCCCAATGGGTGGAGCGTAGTCCTCGTCCCACACTAGCACTTGCTGATATTTGATTATAAACCCATTATTTTCTTCACTGGGATGCAGCTGGTTGCTTGACCGTAATAAGGTTTGGAACCTGTTAGTTTTGAAAATAACCGCTTTAAAAGGATTATTTTTACAAAAATAACCGGTTTTGCCGATTAATAGATTTCAAAATAACCGGTTTTTCCGATTAATTGCCCTTTAGTCACCAAAATCTTGCCATCGGCAGAAGGGAGCCCATACAAGTTGGAGCACAGTGATCAAAACTACGTCAGAAGTTGTAATTCAGCATCGGCCATCGTTTATTACTACCAAAGCCTCTATTGAGTGCAACAAGCCGACAAAATGCACCGCCCAAAAGAACCCAAAAAAATTTGGAACCATTCATTGGTTTCAATCAGGTTTCAAAATTACCGGTTGTGCCAATTGTTTTGAAAATAACCTACATTGTTGCCGATAACCGGTTTTTCCGATTAATTGGTACAATGGGTTCCGCCCCCTAGACCGTAAACAGACCGGGTGGGAAGGAATCCCCATTTCAGAAGCCAGCAAGATGCAATTGTTTGCCGCGTCCACCATGAGCACTGGGTTGGTCTTTGTGTCACTGATAAACCCGTAGTTCAGCCACATGAATGGATGTGTGTCCCCACACAGAGCAAAAGCGTCAGTAAGTCCCCAAACCCAAGTTTCAGACCATTTGTGGAGGTTTGTTGTCCCATAAAGGGGTTTTTTAAGCCTCTTATGCATGATTTCATCCGTTTTCACACATTTTTAGCCATTTTTTGTTCATTTAACAGATCCACTCCTTTCTAGGTTGATTTGTCCCCGGTTCGACTTTTCATACATCTTGATGTGTGGGTTGACTTGGGTAGGAATTACCCGTGATTGCCTGGCAATAGTTGCCACCTATAGGAGTGCACATGTGTTCCACTAGGGTCTTGAAAGTGCTGCCCTGGGTCGTTGATGGTGCCGGAGGGCTCGGGGCCGGCAAGACCAGTGGGGCAGGCACGCGAGGAGTCTCCCTGAACGTTGCTATTGGGGGTAGAACCGGATACTCGGACACCAACGGAGGCGAGAGCAGCAACAACTGAAGCAAGGTCCATGCTGATTGTGGTCCGGCAGAAAATCCCAGTCTATGAAGAAAATTGATGCGGATTATTCTAAATACATCTGAGTGTCCAAAACTGTCTGAAAAGATTTAAATAATCCAATTATGTAAAAATGTTTGGCCGATCTGGCCCGCGAGCGCGCGTCAGCGGCAAATGGCGATTCCAGCTAAAATAGCGGAACGCGGCGGATTTACGGGAAATGGACCGCGGAATCAAATCCGGCATATCAGAAATATATAGGAATTATCCTGAGACTGAGCTGCGAGGCGGCGATTCCGCCGAAGCAAAGAAAATGACCAAAATGTAGCCAATCTGGGCAGAATGTCTGAAAATCTGAGCAGATGGGGCTAGCCGCACTTACACTCCCCCTCCAAAAACACACTGGGGTGTGTCGCTACGTCAACGAAGAACGTAGTGCGGGTAAGTCCCAGAAAAAAATAGAAATGTAGCCTCGATGGGGCGAAATCTGCTTGATCTGACCTGATTTGGGCTGAATTGGCACTGAATCAGGATGGATGAACCTGAAATGAAACAGAATGAGAAGTGACAAACAGTCCTCCGTGCAGTAAAACATTAGGTCAAGGGCTAAAAAGCATGTAAACGTATCGAGAATCGATACCAAACCATGCATTGGTTGAGAATGAGGTAGATTATTGGTGGATTGAGTGGGGGATCAAGAAATGGAGTGACGTCTCAGCGCTCTGGCACAGTTTCGCTGTCGCGGGCACGCTACGGTGTCCTCGCCGAACTCTACATCGTGTTATTCCCGCTTTTCTCGTTCTGAAAAGTGCAGCATGTGCTTCAGATTTGGCGCATCTGGTGGATGATCACATGATTCAGTAAGATTAAGAATCAAATTGAGCAGAGTTAAGGGGAATGAGAACTCACAGAGAGGGAAAACGAATACAAATGTAATCTACAGACTCTAAGTGCACCAGAGAAGGTAGGGTTGTTTTTCTGTGCACTTAGATCTAAACAGATCTTCGAGGAATGTGGGGAGATGACAAAGAAATCAACCTAAATTGTCCTAAAATCAGCAAATTCCCTGAGATGAAGGTGAAATGAAGCAGAATGTCTAGAACTGAAACTACTAATACTTTCGTTTAGACCAAAGTTAATATATATTGTCGTTTATTCAGCTCAATTGTGCTTTCCGGCACGTTGGTTCGCGAGCATCCAACAGATTCCATGAAAATCTGGATCATGTGATGATGCATCATGATGGGACATGCTGGCCCTGGATCCTTGGCATGTAACGCACCGAAGGTTCGCTGAAGGCGCTTTACTGACAGTATATAACTGAGAGACACCGAAGAGTCCTTTATTTACAGTGGCGGCGGTGTCAATCGACTTGGACAAGGCCAATCTTTCGAATGAGTCCCACAAGACACTTGGATTCACCATTTTCGACAGTTTCAGGTCGGATTGAGCTCACATTGGCGTGTGCCAAAAATACAACGAAGCTCACGGACTTCAGAGGATGCTTTTAGAAGTCCCTAGAGCTCCTATCTGAAGGTTGTCTGAACAATTGACGTCTGGGTTTCGTACAACAGTGGCAGAATGATGGACAAACCTGAGAAATTCAAGGTAAATTTGAGGATCCTGGATCTGAATCTGGACTTTGGCTTTCGCATCACGGCAAATGAAGGTAAGATCTGAGTTCCTGGCGTCGCATCTGGTGCAGCCAGTACTACAGGGGGTGCCTGTAGGGGTGAATGTCGCTGGCCAGCGTTTTGATTATGTACATTTGCTTCCATCTGCACGAGTAGCCAAATTCCAAAGATGCACAGACCAACAGAGACAAGATTACCCCGAATCTGCCTGAATTAAGCCTGAGTTTGGTTTTTTCTGAACACGGCAGCACACTCCGTGGCTTTCGGTTTTCGACTTTCGATACGCTACCGAACGGAGACCAAAGAAAAATTGATTGATTGACGTCAAATTATCAAACATTCGCAGTTCTCCACATCATGACATAAACAGAAAGAATGAACAGTGGATTGAGCAGAATGTGGTGGGATGGCTTCCTCAATTCGGCCAAGCACGAATACATGTGACCACCAACCTGTCTGGCCTGGCCCTCGTACGGCTTGGGCGCTGCAAATCAGCGGCCGAACTCGAAGCTTGGTCCTCATTTGGCTCCTGGGCTGGCCTGACCGCAGGAGGGGGGATCGACGGATCAGCCCTGGAATGTGGCTGCTGAGGGCCGTAAAAGGCTGGATCTCGATTCACCACAGGTCGTTTTCCGTCGCTCTCCACTTGTCTGTCTGGTTTCGACAGACAGTCTGTCAGGAGTACTCCAATTTCGGGGTGCTTCTTCAGGAAGTCGATGAACCCCTTGGTGTATCCATGGACAAAAGATTGGGCTGGTTCCCAGTTGTTGTGACTGGAATCAAAGCCCCTCCACTCACACAGAAATTCCCATTCGCCCTTGGCGTCACGTCTTGCTTCAACAATCCTCTTGAGCTCGTACTTCCCCCCTTTGATGACCCGATCAGACAAATGTTTCGCAGTCCAAAAAAGGGGTTTAACCCGATCCTTCGGGGAGGGGATCTCTCTCTTGAGGCGATCGCCCGAAACGTCAATTTCCCTGCTGACATCCACACGAATCCTCCACCTGTTCTCACCAAGACGCGCTGTAACAGCGAATGGCCCCTCCCACAAGGGAAGAAGCTTGTCATCTCCGTCCAGGGTGGTTTCGGATTTTCGAAGCCAAACTCGATCATCGACCTCAAAATTGTGGGGGTTTTTTCGACCTTGATTCTGGACCCAAAGCCAGTCAGCTTGATGCTTCTCGATTAATTTCGAGACAGTTTTATCTGCTCGTTGGACGTCGTCCAAAAACAACGAAGCATCCTTACAGGGGCGAGGATTATTCAACGGCATGTTCCACCAACACTTCTTTCGTCCAAAGACAATTTCATTTGGAGAAAGGCCATGATACAAAGGCGTGTTGTGGTAACGGCGAAGCAATGCGAAGAGAACTTCCATCCAATGGAAATCCTTTTCACTCGCGAGCTCCTTACGAAGCATATTTATTATAGAGCGGCCGGCTCTTTCGCCAGGCAGCGCTCGATGCGAGTGGATTTCACATCGGAGGTGGTGGATTCCAAGGCGAGCACATAATTCTCTCCACCATTCGGAGGTGTACTCTTTGCCTGAATCCGTCACCACCTCGGATGGGACGTCCCAACCTCCCATCCAGGTCTGCGCGCACCATTTGGCGGCAGCCTTGCCAGTCATCGACTCAATGTTGCAAGGCAACACTTGAATGTAGCCGGAATGACGGCACTGAATGAGGAGCACACCATTGACCTTTTTATTGGTCCAATGGCACTCTTCGTCATCGAGTTCACCGAGATAGAAAAAATCACTGGTGACTCTGTTAAAGAGGCGCTCCGGAATAGGATGAGGCCTCAGATGGCCGTGCTTCTTCGCGCTGGGGGGCGTCGAGACAGCACATTGGGCGCATCCGGCGGCTACTTTCATGCAGTGAGTGTATAGCGGTGAGCCAAACAACCTATGTTTAATCATCGACCACAGTCGACGGCCATGTGCGTGGGGGGACTCCCATTTGTGCCACCAGTTTAACACTCGGGGGGCTAGGGCGTCTGGCACACTCAATTTACCCTCCATCCACAGCTTCCCCCCATCCAAGGAGTACTCTGAAAAAATCCCATCCTTGTGAGCATCTTGGGATTTGAGATTTCCAAAGACCTCTTTAAACATGGGATCTTGCAGATAATCGGACGTCCAGTCACGGATGTTCAGGGAATCTTTCGGCAGGGGTGGAGTTTTGGCCGGATCTCGACGCTTAATGCCCTGGATCAACCGAAATCTACTTACTCGTCGGGTATAGTCAAACCGTTTCACACTCCCTGAGGAGGGATCGGTGACTTTTTCCACGACTTTCAGCGTTTTGGTGCAGATCTCATGAGCATGCGCCGGATCTGAGATGGCCGTGATGTCATGGCACTGTAATGCGTGCTGTTTAACAGCGCATTGCATGCATGCACGTCGAATGAGTTTCTTTTCTTCCTGATCCCATTCGATGATGACATGGCGGTCCTGCTCCGTACCATGGATGTTGGTACTTTGCAGCCCCTCTGAGGCGGGGTAAGCCCATCGGCTCAGAGCATCCGCTACCGCGTTATGTTTTCCAGGCAAATACGACACATGGAGGTCAAACAGACTGAGAAATTCGTGCCATCTGGCCCGTCGACCAGCTGGGCTCGCGACAGTATCAATGTGTTCGGTGGCCCAATACTCCAGAGATCGATGATCCGTCAGGACCTCGACTCGATTGGTGCCAACCCACGATTGGTACTTTTTTAAAGCACAGATTATGGCGTAGGTTTCTTGCTCACGCGGCGACCATTGCATTTGGCGTGGGGCTAGCTTCCGAGACCAAAATGCAAGAGGGTAATGATCACCGGTGGCTTCATCAACCTGTTCAAGGACAGCTCCGATCGCGTACCTAGATGCGTCGGTTCTAATGTAGAAGGGTCGGTCGAATCTGGGCACATGCAACGTGGCGACTTCGCAGAGGGGCGCCTTCAAGTGATGGAAGGCCTCCTCGCACTCGTCAGTCCACTTGACACGAACCTTTGAACCTGCCTTGCCTGCATCTCTCCCTACCTTCAATAATTCAGTGAGGGGGGCAGCAAATTTGGCATAATTCGGCACAAAAGTGTGGTAAAAATTGCAACAACCCAGGAATCCTCTCAACTCCGTGATCGTCTCAGGGCGCTTCCATTTCTGAATAGCGACGAGCTTCCCTGGACTGGGTCGTCGGGTGCCATTCTCTAGGAGAGAACCACAAAATTCGACTGATTTTAAAAATAATTTTCCCTTCTTTGGCCCACAAATTAGCTGATTAGCATCAAGAATGTCCAAAACTTGGTTCAGCTGCTTTTCATGTAGGGCCACCAGCTCAGCTTCGGTCAGTCCCTCCCCTTCCGTCGCGATGATTATGTCATCTATGTACACGCTCACGAAGGCACGAAGCTCAGGATGAGCTGAAAAAAGCACATCTTCCATCATTCTTTGAAAAAACGAAGGGGCATTCTTCAGGCCCATGGGCATGACTGTCCACTGGACTGGGCCACATGGCGTGCACATACAGGTGAGGGGTCGGCTGTCCTTCCTCAACGGCATTTGGTGAAAGCCGTGACGGAGATCCAGCACAGAAAATAAACGACCTCTCGCCCTCTTGGCGATTTCCTCCTCAATGAGGGGCAGGGGGTGCGAATCCGCCTTGGTTTCGGCGTTGAGATTGCGAAAATCAACAACCATTCGCCAACCATCAATAGTGTTCTGGTCTGCAGGCGGTGGCTTCAGGACTGTGAAGGGTGCACAGCACCATTCGCTGGTCATACAACCCTCAAGCCAACCAAATTCCCTGAGATTTCTCTCGATGATTTTTCTGAGTATCTCATGTTTGTGTCCATGATTTTCATAAGGGCGCTGTTTTTTTGCCTTGTACCCTTCACGAAGCTCGATGAAGGCTTCACCGAACTGTCCACGGACAGGGGGGTCTTTGATCAACTTTCCTGAAAGGGTTGTGTCCTTCCGTTCCTCAAAAATCTTTTCTCTTGACTTGGAACACAATTCAGTGTCCACCTGATCGCCAGGAATTACTGTCGAAAAAACTTTGGCGACTTCTTCGGCTTCCGCAGGAAGAATCTTCTTACGGATGTCCCTAAACAGGTCCGTATCAACTGCCTCTTGAAGATAGGTGGGTCGTGTGTCGAAATCCCAGAGATTCTCCTCGTGATCCAGCTCCTCGAAAGGATCCATGAAAGCTTCCACAGGGGGTTTTTCATAAAAAACTCTGAATTTGCGGCGCGATTTGGAATTTTTCTTCGCCCGTGCACTGAAGATTCTTTTCGATGTCGATCGTATTGGGGAAGAGGGAGACGAGGCGGATCCATTGGACGTTGGATCACCTTGGGTATCTGACGGACAAAAATCAGAAAAAATAGATTCATCATCAGTACCACGCTCAACCTCAGATTCAGACCCAACACAAGAATCAGTACCAGAATCAGCAGAATTAGAGTCAGAAAGTTTTCCATCCACCAGGAATGCAAGCGAATTCCAGGACCGCTGTGGCAGGGGACCTGTGTCGTCCCTGGCATACAGCTTAATCTTCCTGGGAAGTTCGATGTAATCTACACAAATGTCTTGTAATTCCTGAAACCAAGGCTTGTCGTCCCACAAGGGCACAACTAAAATCGCCTGGGTTTTATCTTGCTTGATTTTGTGGATGACCTGCTGGATTAAGTGAAACGGAGGATTAATCCACAACTTCTTGTCCCATTTATGGGTCCAAGCGTCGCTAAAGTGCTTGTCAAAGCGCTTGTTCATACGGTTAGCAAAGGCATCATACTGTGGCCAAAAGGAATGGTGTTCATGAAAATATTCACAAATTGCATCGCGCCATTTGTCGACAACTCCGTAGGATGAAGAGTGCCAGCGCGAAGGACGTCGTGGCTGGGAGTCCCTACGAAGACATTCTAACTCTCGGGAGTAATCGGCACTCCCATTCACCTCTGCAATGGTGACATCTTCGCCAAATTTTGGTGTAACCTTTTGCTTCAAAAATTCTTCTGCACTTTTAAACCCTGCGTGCAAAAAACGAAATTCAGGACGCTCCAAGGGACCTGACTCCAGCAAAAAACAACGACGATGACCTACGGGCGCTACCCTGTTCTTGCGAAGCCAAGGATGGCCCAAATAAAGGTCATACTTTATGTCGGCACGATAGAAGTAGTCATCCTTAAGGACAACTTCTTCCACATTTTGCTCTTCCCAAAGGTCTTGAGCGACCAAATGAGTTGATATATAACAACCGCGTTGCCCACCTGCGAGAGAATGTCCAGAAACTCCCTCGAGGGTAACAGGATGAGGCGACTCAAACACGCAGTCGTCGGGTAAGAAAGAATTGGATTGGAGATTTACCTCTGATCCATTGTCACACAAACAAGTGGCGAGGTGGAAATTTCCCTTGCAATCAGAGACCCACAGCTTTGTGACAAACTGACGGGCCCTGTGCTTGGACTGTACACCTACCTCGTCCACTACAACAGAAGGATCCGCTGCCGGATCCAGGGGAGAGGAGACAAGCGACCCTACATCAAGTAATGGTCGATCTGGAATCTGGGGATCATGCCTGAAATCGCCTGGGGAGGGGCGATTTTCGTGGCTCCCCTAGGCGTTCTGACCTCCAGTGGCTGCGTTAACATTGTGAACACAGCCTGATTCGTCGATCCACTCATCTTGGAACGGATCATCTGCTGGATTCAGGGCATTTTCGACATAATCTCGATCCACATCGGACACCTGATCTGCACCTGAGACCTGATCCACACGATGGTTGCCCTTTCCACGTCCACGGCCACGGCCGCCGGATGATGGACCTCCACCGTCGCCACGCCCTCTGCCCTTACCAGAGAAAGGGGTTCCTGAAGGATTTCCCTTACCTTTACCCTGTGATCCTGGAGCATTTCCTTTGTTTGTACCGGATTGAGGGGTTTGGCCTGGATTTCGATTTCCGCCTCCGGCGTTGCCATTGGGACTTGTCTGGCCGTTCGGCTGCCCACCGGAGCCGGATGGAGTCCGATTTCCTTTGCCCTGGGACCCGCCAGGGCCTCCAGTATTTTTGTTTCCACCGGAGGGGGTCGGATTACCCTTTCCCCCCTTTCCACCATGCACCTGTCTGTCATTCCTGTCTGAATTCTGCGAATTACTGACATTTACACCAATCACCTTGTGATCGTAAGCAGACCATCGGTGATTACCAGTAGAATGCGTCTTAGCTCGGTTCGTAGAACCTAAAAGAAGGCAGATGCTACAATGATCCTGAACATTCCGGGTGTCATTCACCTTTTTGTTGCCCTTTTGGGCCCCATTTCGGGTGTTTTGCTGGGTATTCTTGTTTCCCCCAAGACCCTCATGGAAATTTTGATTGGCGGCGTCAGCGAGCCGCTCAACCTCTTCCCACAGTTCCTGCGGGGTGAACGAAAACACCCAGTTCCTGGCCTTCAGGCGATGGCCGTGGAAACTTACTCCCCTGTTGAGGACTTGGACAAACAAGTCCCGATCCTCGTGTTCATTAAACTTGATTTTCCACGTGTTTTCAGTGAATTTCACCTTGGTAAACGACGTGGGGGAACACTTTTGAAGTGATTCCCTGACGGAAAACCTGTTGGCCGAGGCATCGAAGCCATCGACCTCCGCCCACCAGGTCTTGACCTTTTCTTCGGACTGTCTGTTCCGAAGGGTGGCGGCAGTTTCTGAGGGGATCTTGTCAAAAATCAGATTTTTCAGCTCCGCACTAGAAAAATTTTCGCCTGAATGTTCAGATTCTTCTACGAGATTCCAGAAGCGCTGTCTCTTGTCTTGCACTTCGTGCAAGATTAATCGCGAGAATGAAGGAAAATTCTTCAACATCTGGTGGTAATGGTCCTCTGGCAGCCGGGATCCACGTACCTCCAACTGTTCCCACACCTCATCAAAGGTAAGGGGGGAACTTGAATCCTCACGATCACTCCAGGTTCTGAGCCAAGTATTGGCCGGCGCTCCCTCAAGGCAGTCCAAGAGGGCCATCAGGAACTGATCATCCTGGAGCTTTTGAGTCTTAACCCACAGTTTAAATTCCCGTTGGAACTGAGGCCAACGTCTGGGGTTCCCATTATACTTCGGTTGCTTGGCAACCTGACGAAGTCGCAATGAAGTAGGATTTAGAAGTGAATCCAGCCCAACACCGGCCGTAATGGCAGACACCTTGGCGGCATCATTAGCCACACCAGCTCTGGCGAGGGTCTGGGCGAGCAACATCTGGGCTAATGCACTGGAATCAGCAGCAGGAAGGGCAGTACGGGAGGCAGTTCGCTTGGCATTCTGAGCCTCAGTCCTAGCCTTCGCCGTCCTACTCTGAGATCGAGAGATTGTAACCCTTTCCTTTAGCTTAGTCCTGCTGATCCTTGCATCGGTGGTCTTAGAGTCCACCGAAGGAGCAATCGAAAAAATTTCTGTCGCCTCCTCCGACGGTTCTGTTGTTTGTTCCACCGATGATGCGCCCTCAGACCGCATGTGGGTCTTGAAAAGATCTTTAATTCCCAGCGTTTGAATGATGAGTTGCATTTGATCTTTGAGCAATTGGAGCTCAGAGTCTCGCTGGAATCTGCAAGAGCAGTCGGCAGGACAGTACATACCGTGTCCTGAAGGGCCTGAGCAGGCTGTCGGACCGCTAATCTCAGTGGTTCGCAGCCAGGAGTCCACTTGGGGAGCTCCTTCAGCCCTAATTTCCAGACTTGCCTGCCTAGCTGCCTCTAAAATTCCTTCCTCAACCGCGGCGGCTAGATCGTCGCGGATGGAAACAGGGGGATGAGGGGCGGAGGGCCCGGCAACAGGTGCCTTGGTCTTCTCCTTCGGGAAGGGGCTTGCCTCCCAGATCTGCAAAAAAATGGCAAAAGAGTCATCTTCTTGAGAACGCCACCACATCCTGGTATTAATTTCTTCTTGAAGGAGGAAAAAATATTCGAATAAAAAATCAGAGGCGATTCTTTCTTGTCCTATCAGCTTAGACGTGGCTAATAGACAAAGGGCCTCAAGCGCCTCAAGGTTACGGGTCACTTCTGAAGACAAATGGTTGTCCCATTGTGCCCAATTGGCTGGTCGATTATAGGTAGGTACCTCACCTGGACCACCCATCTCAATGTCGTCAATGTCGGCGTCGATGGTCTCAAAATGTGGACATTGGTAAGGAGTATTAGTACCTGCCAGGTCCGTAAGCTCCACCGGAGCGTTGCCATCAGCGTAGGCTGGGAGATTCCAGCTACTTGATGGCCAATTTCGACTGGGATCTTGATGGTAATCTGGGCCTCCACAGCTGCTGATTTGTGCCCTTCTTGGGCAACTTGGGCTTGCGCAAGGCATTCCTCTCAAGGCCTCGTTCGCACAGCACCACGGCAGCGTAATTGTTACGTCTCCAGGAGCGGCGGGGTCTACGGGGCCGTACTGGGGAGCTAGCTGTGGTTGGGACACCAAAGGAACAACATTCAGGTAGCCTCTGCTACCATGAAAGTGCTGCCCTGGGTCGTTGATGGTGCCGGAGGGCTCGGGGCCGGCAAGACCAGTGGGGCAGGCACGCGGGGAGTCTCCCTGAACGTTGCTATTGGGGGTAGAACCGGATACTCGGACACCAACGGAGGCGAGAGCAGCAACAACTGAAGCAAGGTCCATGCTGATTGTGGTCCGGCAGAAAATCCCAGTCTATGAAGAAAATTGATGCGGATTATTCTAAATACATCTGAGTGTCCAAAACTGTCTGAAAAGATTTAAATAATCCAATTATGTAAAAATGTTTGGCCGATCTGGCCCGCGAGCGCGCGTCAGCGGCAAATGGCGATTCCAGCTAAAATAGCGGAACGCGGCGGATTTACGGGAAATGGACCGCGGAATCAAATCCGGCATATCAGAAATATATAGGAATTATCCTGAGACTGAGCTGCGAGGCGGCGATTCCGCCGAAGCAAAGAAAATGACCAAAATGTAGCCAATCTGGGCAGAATGTCTGAAAATCTGAGCAGATGGGGCTAGCCGCACTTACAGGTCTGTCCATCTATGATCTATCATATCATGTCCGTGCTTGTATGATATTGTCATGTCATGTATGTATTGCCATTCCATTCCCATATATGCATCCATGAGTATGCATGCCCTCCACTCACCATTGGCAGGAGCAACATTGCCCCACATTTGCCATATATCTCTCACATCAACAAGCCCCTATGGGAACGTCCGCACTGTGTGCTTGGGAACTGACTTTTCTTGTTTGTTGGCTGTGGCAATTGCCTCACCGATGCATTCATTCACGGGATATTTTTTTGGCTTCCTGAGGGCGACATACTGGTGGGTCAGTGGTGAAAAGGTTGCAAAGCACGGCACTGCAACCTGCAAATGTGGACCGAGGCACAAACAAACGCTATAATGCACATGCGCTTGTTCAGTATAGTGCACACTGCCCTTGATGGGCACGAACATTTCAATGTTTAAAACAATTTCTTGCCTATTTCAGTGCCTTCTGCTTACGTATTGTGCAGTGCTCCGTTTTTGTTTTCACACGATTGTATCCGATTTTAAACTTGGTTTTTTTTTACACAAAATGTGCAATCAAGCTTTTGGACAAACAGTTGTATTTAAAAAAAGGTTGAAATATTTGGCTTCCTAAAAAGTAAAGTAGTGTTGCATCCTTACACAAAAGTTGCAGTGGCTTCTACAAAAAAGTTGAAACTTTTGGGTTGTTTTTTTTTGCAGTGTAAAATAGGTTTGCATATGTGCACAAATGCTGCAGTGGATCTTAGGGAAAAAGGTGAAACACTTGGTTTTTGTTTTTCCTTTCGGTGTAAAATAGGTTACACAACAATCACAATGCATTTTAAAAGAAAATAGAATAGTTTTGTTTTTGTTCAGTTTTGCGCTCCACTTTCATAATTCAATCCGAAAAGTGATCCATCCGTGCACGATCTTGCGAAGTCCGCTCACGGCGTTGCTTATCAGCGTCCGTCAACCACTCTTCAAGTCGCCCAAATCTGATATCCCACAATTTTCTCTCTTCGCCCAATTGCTTCGTTAGGATGCGTACTTGCGTCTCATATATTTCTCTCCCCATTTGATCAACCACTCTTGTGCGCCTCTTCACTCGCTGTGTTCGCTTGCTGCACCAATTGCTCCAACCCTCACACTTTGGATTCCATAGCCACGTGCTTTTGTTGCAACAGTTGCCGATCGTGGTGTGTGGACTCTTTGACTTGTCCCACTCGCAGTGCAAGCCGTTCTTGTGTACGTTGGCCGTCCTCCATTTGGTGTTGCAAACGCTCTTGATCACCATGTGTGCTTGTCATGCCTTGTTTCATGGTGTCCTTCAATTGCATGATATCATTGTCTTGGCGTTCCATGGCACTCCTAAGCTCTTGTAGTTGGCCGGCGAGTCGTTTGCATTCTCCTTGTCCGGCCATGTCGGATTGTATTTCACGCATCTGTCTCTCAAGGCGCCGTGTATCTCCTTGATGCTCCCTTGATTGTTTGACATCTTCGTCGTGTTGATTCAAGGGCGTTTGAAGGTCTCGAATGTGTTCTTCCATCCGCTCATGATCAATTATTTTATCATGTTCGCTCTCCATTGGTTCTTGTTCCAATTTTTCAACACGTTGCACGAGCTTCCTATCCTCTTGATTCGGTGTCATGCGTTGTAACACATCTCCCATCACCTGGTTATGAATTTTCTTGGCTATGGCAGTCACGAGGCTCTTGGGCACATGCACAGTTGCATTTTCGGACCTTTCATATGCTTCATCTGCATCTTCGGTTTGTGAAACGCGGCGCTTTTTTGGTTTCTCAAAGCGCACCGAGTGGTCCTTTCCCCTTGGTGTGATACCCATTTTGAATAACGGTCGCCTTGTATCGCCAAACGACACCCGTCGATTTGATCGACTCCCGGATTTGTCAACCGAAGCCTGTTGAGTCGGCGTCACGTATTGGTTGTGTAGGGCATCGAGTAGTGCCTCAATAGACGAATCAACTTGCCGACCTTTCTCCGTGACTACCTTCGTTGTAACCGATGCATCTTGGCAATCAATGGATTGTGAGGCTTGCTCGTCGTGATTTTCCACCGATTCGCTCATTGCAAAAGAAATAGAAAGCAAGCACCCTTCTTGAAATGTCCAAAGCCTTGATAAACCCAAAGGGGACGTGTTTCGTCACACCGATAAGCACAAGATTGTCCTCGGTGTCTATTTGTGGTGGTGATATTGGTGAAGTGACACACACGCCCCACTTTTGCAAAATAAAATCCACCAAGGTTCCCGAATGCACCCAATGCACAATGGAGGTCACGAGGTATACCGCAAAGGCCTAATTCAAATCCACTTCTGAATTATTGATAACATAATGTCATCTTGTGCTTATCTACAAAGGAGGCAACACAAAGATAAGCACATTCCTACCAAAAAACGAAAGCATGAGAGCAAAATCAATACTCAATGCAACACAAAGCTACATAACAAATGATTCCAAAAAGGAATAAACTCAAAACAATATCAAAGCAAATTCAAGCAACAAAGTGAACCATCAAGACATGGAAGAATAGCAACACCAAAACACACAAAGAGGACAAGAGGAGAAGAGAAGCAAGCATTGTGATGACAACATGCCCCACATCACAATGCAACAAACATCCACGCAAACTACAATATGGGGATGCAAACTCCAAACAATTCATACATCTCAAAATGAATTTGGGGAGAGAAAGCCAAACATAACTCAAGCAAACATGACACATCAAAACCTCAATATCTCAAAGACCATGAACCCAAGCGGGGCCATGTTCCATCCAATTCAGGGGGGGAATGGGTGCAGAACGGGCCCCCATGTGCCCTCTAACCCCATGCATGACCTCAACGTCCCACGTGCCAAGGGGAAGACGCCCGGTGGGAGCGCGCCCCTTGTCATGGGCCCCCAAGCGGGGCCATGTTCCATCCAATTCAGGGGGGGAATGGGTGCAGTACGGGCTCCCATGTGCCCTCTAATCCCATGCATGACCCCAACGCCCCACGTGCCAAGGGGAAGACGCCCGGTGGGAGCGCGCCACTTGTCATGGGCCCCCAAGCGGGGCCATGTTCAATCCATTCCAGGGGGGGGAGGGGTGTAGTACGGGCCCCCAAGTGCCCTCTAACCCCGTGCATGACCCCAACGCCCAACGTGCCAGGGGGAAGACGCCCGTTGGGAGCGCGCCCCTTGTCATGGGCCCCCAAGCGGGGCCATATTCCATCCAATTCAGGGGGAGAATGGGTGCAGTACGGGCCCCCACGTGCCCTCTAATCCCATGCATGACCCCATTGCACCACGTGCCAAGGACACGACGCACCGAGGGAGCGCGCCCCCTGTCTTCGCACCAAATCACTCAGATTGCATTCCATTACTTCTTTGCCCTGCCCTTTCCCTTGCCTTTACCGCCCCCTTTCTTGGGCGCCGGCGGTGCGGGGTTCAGAATTTGATCCCAGGAAAAGTATGCGGCATCCGTTGTTGGCACAAACCAGGGGGTTGGGCCAACATTGCATGCCCATGGACAATGGGACTTGGGAGCCTTGCGTGTATAAGTATGGATGTTGGATGAGAATTTGACTACTTGGGGTGGCTTGAGAGAAGGGGAGGGTTGCAAGTTGCAATGATTGGGTGCTAGATTTTTTTTTTTTTGAGGCATGGCGGTCATCCGCCCAAAGCATTGCATCAAAGCGGCCTAACCATGGGCAAAGCGAGCGTTCATGGTGAGCTGAAGTACTCCGAAGGACAACCGCGGGTATTTACAAACCAAGTCAGGGTGAAAACACTGCATGAGCTGCACCATGGGCCTGTAAAGGTTAAAATATTAGTGGAGGCCACTTCGGTGAAAGATGCAAAGGGATATATAGCCTATACCAAGGCAAAAGGAAGAATCACAAAAAAAACATTGAAAACTGGACCAGTGGATTGAGCGAAGAGAAGTGAGGAGTGCAGGGGCAAAAAGAAAAAACAGACTGGAACAATCTGGCTTGCCTGAAGTCAGTCTGGAGACCTGTAGCTGACCTGAGAATTACTAAAGTACAAAGCCCGTTCATTCTGCTCAAGTCTTGCGCTCTTGCCTAAATGGTTGTGAAAAAATAGAAAAGAAAAGTTCCAATTGATGGCTCAAACAAAAAAGACTCAATGAATCGGTAAGGTTTCGTGGTGCGCAGTGTTGTGCATGTAGTGGTGCAGTGTGGTGCAGTGTGGTGGCGGTGCTGTGGCCTACAGTGTAGGTGGGTGGTGGGTGAAGGCTGATGTGTTAGATGGCTGTTGGTTGCTGGCTGCTTGTTGGTGGATGTTGGCGGCTGGCTGCTGGCTGCTCGCTACTGGCTGCTTGCTGCTGGTTGCTTGTTGATTAGTATATGCTACTGGTTGCTTGCTGTTGGTCGCTAGCTGCTAGATGTTGGTTGCCGCTGTAGCTTCTCGCTTGCTGCGGGCTGCTGTCTGGTGGCTGATCGCTGTTGGCTGGCGGGTGATGGAGATGATTGGGTGCTAGATGTAGCTTGGGAGGAGTGGACACCCTGAGACCGGAGGGTGGTGGAACCGAAAGGGAGGGTGTAAATGGGGAAGGGGTGGGCACACTGCGAAGCATAACTACATCATCACTCCGCTCTTCGTGCATCGGTTGGTGAGCACAAGGCACTTGGGGGTAAGCGGGGACGAAGGGGGGTACAAAGGTGAGGGTGACGTACACTTGTGGTGGGGGTAGGTGGGGGGCTGGGACGTTGGGCTCTGCTGTGTTTTCCTTTTTTTTCTTTCCGCCGGTAGCCATCTCCGAAGCCTTTTGTTTTTGTGCTCTGGTGGGTGGCTTTGCTGGATTGTCCGCTTTAAGGTCACCCAATGGTTTCCTTTGCGTGTCAATCCACGTCCGCAAAGTAAATCTAGCATCTTCAAAGCGTTCTTGTGAAACAATCGCCACATCCACAAACATACTTGATATGCGGTGACGTTGGTGAGGTACATCTCATCTTCTCGGCGCATCCTTGCTGCCGGGCTTCTTGCGGTTGACCCAGGCTGCGTGCCACCCAGCTGTGCAGAAATGTGTGGCACGGCCCAGAAACAGAAAAAAAAATGTGAAACGAACGACATCGACGTGGGGGACATCGAAAGGCACAACACCTGTACTCCACCCCATTGAACAATCACATACATGTCTGTTGTTTGATCTGGAACACGATGAACGCGTTGTGCTTCAGCGTGGCCGCGCTCCCCCAACTGCCCAGGTGGCCCCCCTTGGCGAGCCACTGCTTGTGGCTATCCGGGAAAAGCGGTGCGGGCATAAAGAAAGGGCTGAGGTACAGGAGGACGCGTAGCTCGCGCAAAACGTGGGTTCCGGCCTCCAGAAGCGTGATGTCGGTTACGTGCGGAACGCGGAACATGCCTTGCACGGATATGCGACACGAGTTATTCGAGTTCCAGAGGCACACCTAGAAGCGAACGCTTAGAACACGTAACACGCGTAACACGCGCGGCACACGGAGCACGAAAGCCAAGGTAGAGGCAACGGCACGATACGCTTCTCACATGGAAAACGGTGGAAATGAACAAAACGGATGCTTCCATGACGTCCGGCACGTTCCAAAACCCCCCGGAACAACAAAACTTTATGGATTCATTTTTGACGAACAAAAAACGTTGATTCCGTTCTGCGCGTGGTAGACAAAGGAATATGTTTGTATACATTCCTCGGTGCCAAGTGGTTGTTTGACGTGTGGAGGAGTGCATGGATGTTTTTGTAGTCTAGTGCGCATCGTATGTGTTCCATACCCCGTTTGTGTAGTGTGCGTGCGTTACACTTTGCTCCTGTCTGTCCAATATAACACAAACCGCTGGTTGTTGAGCACAGAATATATATCCACGTACCCTCTTGGAACACGGATACCCTTGGTGTGACTTTGCGCATATGGTGTATCTTGCGCACCCATGAGTGAGGTGACAAATGCAGATTACGGTTCACCTCGTCCCATGATTTGCCCACGGTGGTCCATTGTTTGTGTGGTTGTGACCACCATTTTGGACGCTTATTCGCTTGTAACTTGCACTCCGGGTTGAGTGCCGCGTGTCGTGCACGGGCCTGGCTTGCTGCGAAAGCTACAAACACCCTAGCCTTGTGGTGGGGATGGGGTGGTAACTGATGACAGGTCCTGCCTGTGGACGTGTGCTCCAACTTGCTTAAGCTGTTGTCCGAGCGTGGCTACCACGCACGATGCATCAATGGGACGTGTTTGTCGCATGAGTTCGCTTTCGTATATCCATACCTGAACTCTGGAGTCATTGTCAGGCAAACGGATACGTGCAGCAGGGTGCAGGGCTGTCGCTTGGAACTCGGAACTTGCTGTGTGTAGTCGTGCGTTTCGCGCATGCGCTGTTTGTGTGAGCAGACGTATAGCCTCGTGTGCAGAGGTGGGGAGAATGAACACTCCTCGTATCGCATCAGTTTTACTGGCCAAGCCACAAAATTCGTGTATGTTTGTTACAGTAGACCCATGGTCGAATGAGGCATTGTGCCTTTGTGCGACATTGGTCTCGTGTGTGGTGGTCAGGATTTGACTGAGGACCAGGTCGCACATCGTTGGGGTGACAACCCATGACGTTCCTTCTTGGTTTGCATGTAACAGGCTAGTGTGTGTGATTGCACGAGTCCACTGTTGTGCATTGTCAACAGATAGCGCAGTGAAAAAATTGCAGTCTGTGGACATTGCATCTCTTCCAATGTGGCCTGATGTTCTAAACAGGGTGAGTGTGTCAAACCAGGAGTGTGTGAGAGGGAAGGGGAAAGATGTGCAGTGTAATTTTGCAGATAGGGAGCACAGTACACTCTCAAGGAATTTTTGTATGTCATCCACGGCCACTTCTGTCCAAGTGAGTATGGACTCCATGTGTGCCCAATGTTCCCACATTCGAAGTAGCATTGAACACTGTTGCAGTCCATCATGCAGTCGGACATACGCAGGCTTGTTGTTATCGGCTAACGGCAATTTTCTGTGCACCTGCCATGATGGGAAGACTGGGAACAAAGGAAAGCAGTCCTCCTCAGCCCGCGTTGTCTGTGCTCGTTGCAATGTTTCAGCAATTTCTTGTCGTTCGACCAGCGCAATTTGGTATCTCTTCATCAGCTTTGTTTGGAACCATTGTTCAATAACAGGTTCACCGTCCTGTGGCAGTCCGAGTGCTTGCGCAATCAGCGCACAGTGTTTTGCTGCCTCGGCCCGGTAGTCCCACAAGCGTAATTGCGTCAGCTGTGCGTTTGAAACACAAATACGTCGCAGTTCCCAGAATTTCAGCTCCAACTGCTATTGGCGTCCTTGGCCGTTCTTCGTAAAAGCTTCATGTAGGTCCGCTGCAATTCGGGCCGCATGTTCCTCCGTCTGGTAGATCAGGTTGTGTGCTGTCCAGCCAGTAACCGCATTTTGGGTATACCGTGTGAAGTACAGGTTGCATCGGCCCATATCTCTTTTTTTCGTCTTTGTTACTTTCGCTGGCGCCGTGGACCAATGACCCCTGTTTCCTGTCACCACATAGTAGACAACGTCTTTTTGGGGCTTTTCCACCCAGTTCGTGAGGACTGCTTTTTCTGGTGGGCTCAGCGCATCGTCGATCACGTCCGTACCAGTGTATTCCTCCAATAAGTCCTCTTCATCCTCGTCCATTGTACCCTCGGACTCCCGGGATGCCTCCTGAGCTGGCTTACGTTTGCGGTCTTTGGACTGTTGACTTGGCTTGCTAATGAGCTGGGCCAGGATCTGGTCCAGTTTCGAGTCCTGATTATCCAAACGTCCTGACAGTTTATCAATCCGCTTGTTTGTTTCCTCAATATCTTTCTTCCAGGGTGTGTCTGATGTAGATGGTACAGTAGGTGACGGTGCAGGTTGCTTCACAGTCGGCGTAGACGCAGTCACAGATGTGCCCTCATTGTAATAAGACGCAGCGCCCTGTTCTCCCTCGTGCCTCATGTTCTCCAAAACCGCCTTCGCTGCAGACATAGCTTCAGAAGTAGAAAATAGGAATCGTGCACCCTTGTCAACCGCCGTCACTGTCATGATGCAGGGTGCTATCGTATGCAGATACGTCAGTTCTGCATTGGTCGGTGACCGTGTCCACCCCGTGATATCCGCATGTGGCCCCACAGGGGGGGGCTTTTCGGTCGTCTCGTAGGTAAATGCCGCTGATGGCGGTGGCACTTGCGTCGCTGCAGCACTTGCAGAAGAGTTTACATGCACTCACTGTCGATATTGTTGACACAGTGGACGTGGAGTCATTTTTCTGTGCCCACTTCTCCTTCCGCTTCGTATCCACTTGCTAGCTCGCTGCCTGCGCCTCGGGGTTTTCGTCCTCTGGGCATAGTTTCACTGTATGGCCCAGTTTTCCACAGTTCCAGCAACGCACCTTGCTCCAGCGCTCCTTGTCCTCCGCGGTTGATTTGGCGATCATGTTGGACAGGATCTCCTGTTTTCGCACCTTGGTCAGCAGTTCGGGGTGGAGCGTTGTACATTCCGCGGTAGTGTGGCTACACCACCCGTGGTGTGAACAGAGAAGCGCAGTGCTGAGAATAGGCGCAGATGTGGGTGCACACGATGATACATTGAACGCAGTAGACATGATATTCGTCGTGGTAGATGTAATTGGTATCGTTGATATCGTTGATGAGAGTTCGTATGTACTCGTTGGTAACGGTCAAATTGAATTTTCTTGGCTATGGCATTCACGAGGCTCTTGGGCACATGCACAGTTGCATTTTCGGACCTTTCATATGCTTCATCTCCATCTTCGGTTTGTGAAACGCGGCGCTTTTTTGGTTTCTCAAAGCGCACCGAGTGGTCCTTTCCCCTTGGTGTGATACCCATTTTGAATAACGGTCGCCTTGTATCGCCAAACGACACCCGTCGATTTGATGGACTCCCGGATTTGTCAACCGAAGCGTGTTGAGTCGGCGTCACGTATTGGTCGTGTAGGGCATCGAGTAGTGCCTCAATAGACGAATCAACTTGCCGACCTTTCTCCGTGACTACCTTCGTTGTAACCGATGCATCTTGACAATCAATGGATTGTGAGGCTTGCTCGTCGTGATATTCCACCGATTTGCTCATTGCAAAAGAAATAGAAAGCAAGCACCCCTCTTGAAATGTCCAAAGCCTTGATAAACCCAAAGGGGACGTGTCTCGTCACACCGATAAGCACAAGATGGTTATCTTGGTGTCTATTTGTGGTGGTGATATTGGTGAAGTGACACACACGCCCCACTTTTGCAAAGTAAAATCCACCAAGGTTCCCGAATGCACCCAATGCACAATGGAGGTCACGAGGTATACCGCAAAGGCCTAATTCAAATCCACTTCTGAATTATTGATAACATAATGTCATCTTGTGCTTATCTACAAAGGAGGCAACACAAAGATAAGCACATTCCTACCAAACACGAAAGCATGAGAGCAAAATCAATACTCAATTCAACACAAAGCTACATAACAAATGATTCCAAAAAGGAATAAACTCAAAACAATATCAAAGCAAATTCAAGCAACAAAGTAAACCATCAAGACATGAAAGGATACCAACACCAAAACACACAAAGGACAAGAGGAGAAGAGAAGCAAGCATTGTGATGACAACATGCCCCACATCACAATGCAACAAACATCCACGCAAACTACAATATGGGCTTGCAAACTCCAAACAATTCATACATCTCAAAATGAATTTGGGGAGAGAAAGCCAAACATAACTCAAGCAAACATGACACATCAAAACCTCAATATCTCAAAGACCATGAAGCCATCACCTCTATCTAAGATGATTACTACTCTAACGACTAATCATGGCACATAACTGAAGGTCCTTCGATGATACCAAGGGAGATTGACCAAGAATCACCAACGGAATCGTGCATGACCCAACCAAACAGGATCTCCCTTATCAGCGAAATCTAATTGTCGTTCCCCCTCGATCTCCCAACATACGGCCATGAAACTCTGGTGTCTACTCGGCCTAAACAGAAATCCGTGACAGAGACTAATAATTCACCAAATTATTTGTCTACATAGAACACATCGTTCAAGCTCTGTGAATGATTGTCTAACAATTCCTTCTGCTCCTCCTCGGCGTCGCGTCGTGCATTTGCGACTGTTCTTCTATCTGTCAGTCTGTCTGTCTGGGCGCCTGTGGACTAACAGAGATATTCCAGCCCTATTGCACATGACCCCAACGCCCCATGTGCCAAGAGGAAGATGCCCGGTGGGAGCGCGCCCCTTGTCATGGGCCCCCAAGAGGGGCCATGTTCAATCCATTCAAGGGGGGGGAGAGGTGCAGTACGGGTCCCCAAGTGCCCTCTAACCCCATGCATGACCCCCACGACCTACGTGCCAAGGGGAAGATGCCCGGTGGGAGCGCGCCCCTTGTCATGGGCCCCCAAGCGGGGCCATGTTCCATCCAATTCAGGGGGGGAATGGGTGCAGAACGGGCCCCCATGTGCCCTCTAACCCCATGCATGACCTCAACGTCCCACGTGCCAAGGGGAAGACGCACGTTGGGAGCGCGCCCCTTGTCATGGGCCCCCAAGCGGGGCCATGTTCCATCCAATTCAGGGGGGGAATGGGTGCAGTACGGGCCCCCACGTGCCCTCTAATCCCATGCATGACCCCATTGCACCACGTGCCAAGGACACGACGAACCGAGGGAGCGCGCCCCCTGTCTTCGCACCAAATCACTCAGATTGCATTCCATTACTTCTTTGCCCTGCCCTTTCCCTTGCCTTTACCGCCCCCTTTCTTGGGCGCCGGCGGTGCGGGGTTCAGAATTTGATCCAAGGAAAAGTATGCGGCATCCGTTGTTGGCACAAACCAGGGGGTTGGGCCAACATTGCATGCCCATGGACAATGGGACTTGGGAGCTTTGCGTGTATAAGCATGGATGTGGGATGAGAATTTGACTACTTGGGGTGGCTTGAGAGAAGGGGAGGGTTGCAAGTTGCAATGATTGGGTGCTAGATTTTTTTTTTTTCGAGGCATGGCGGTCATCCGCCCAAAGCATTGCATCAAAGCGGCCTAACCATGGGCAAAGCGAGCGTTCATGGTGAGCTGAAGTTCTCCGAAGGACAACCGCGGGTATTTACAAACCAAGTCAGGGTGAAAACACTGCATGAGCTGCACCATGGGCCTGAAAAGGTTAAAATACTAGTGGAGGCCACTTCGGTGAAAGATGCAAAGGGATATATAGCCTATACCAAGGCAAAAGGAAGAATCACAAAAAAAACATTGAAAAGTGGACCACTGGATTGAGCGAAGAGAAGTGAGCAAGTGCAGGGTCAAAAGGAAAAACAGACTGGAACAATCTGGCTTGCCTGAAGTCAGTCTGGAGACCTGTAGCTGACCTGAGAATTACTAAAGTACAAAGCCCGTTCATTCTGCTCAAGTCTTGCGCTCTTGCCTAAATGGTTGTGAAAAAATAGAAAAGAAAAGTTCCAATTGATGGCTCAAACAAAAAAGACTCAATGGATCGGTAAGGTTTCGTGGTGCGCAGTGTTGTGCATGTAGTGGTGTAGTGTGGTGCAGTGTGGTGGCGGTGCTGTGGCCTACAGTGTAGGTCGGTGGTGGGTGAAGGCTGATGTGTTAGATGGCTGTTGGTTGCTGGCTGCTTGTTGGTGGATGTTGGCGGCTGGCTGCTGGCTGCTCGCTACTGGCTGCTTGCTGCTGGTTGCTTGTTGATTAGTATATGCTACTGGTTGCTTGCTGTTGGTCGCTAGCTGCTAGATGTTGGTTGCCGCTGTAGCTTCTCGCTTGCTGCGGGCTGCTGTCTGGTGGCTGATCGCTGTTGGCTGGCGGGTGATGGAGATGATTGGGTGCTAGATGTAGCTTGGGAGGAGTGGACACCCTGAGACAAGCGGGCAATACCGGAGGGTGGTGGAACCGAAAGGGAGGGTGTAAATGGGGAAGGGGTGGGCACACTGCGAAGCATAACTACATCATCACTCCGCTCTTCGTGCATCGGTTGGTGAGCACAAGGCACTTGGGGGTAAGCGGGGACGAAGGGGGGTACAAAGGTGAGGGTGACGTACACTTGTGGTGGGGGTAGGTGGGGGGCTGGGACGTTGGGCTCTGCTGTGTTTTCCTTTTTTTTCTTTCCGCCGGTAGCCATCTCCGAAGCCTTTTGTTTTTGTGCTCTGGTGGGTGGCTTTGCTGGATTGTCCGCTTTAAGGTCACCCAATGGTTTCCTTTGCGTGTCAATCCACGTCCGCAAAGTAAATCTAGCATCTTCAAAGCGTTCTTGTGAAACAATCGCCACATCCACAAACATACTTGATATGCGGTGACGTTGGTGAGGTACGTCTCATCTTCTCGGCGATCCTTGCTGCCGGGCTTCTTGCGGTTGACCCAGGCTGCGTGCCACCCAGCTGTGCAGAAATGTGTGGCACGGCCCAGAAACAGAAAAAAAAATGTGAAACGAACGACATCGACGTGGGGGACATCGAAGAGCACAACACCTGTACTCCACCCCATTGAACAATCACATACATGTCTGTTGTTTGATCTGGAACACGATGAACGCGTTGTGCTTCAGCGTGGCCGCGCTCCCCCAACTGCCCAGGTGGCCCCCCTTGGCGAGCCACTGCTTGTGGCGATCCGGGAAAAGCGGTGCGGGCATAAAGAAAGGGCTGAGGTACAGGAGGACGCGTAGCTCGCGCAAAACGTGGGTTCCGGCCTCCAGAAGCGTGATGTCGGTTACGTGCGGAACGCGGAACATGCCTTGCACGGATATGCGACACGAGTTATTCGAGTTCCAGAGGCACACCTAGAAGCGAACGCTTAGAACACGTAACACGCGTAACACGCGCGGCACACGGAGCACGAAAGCCAAGGTAGAGGCAACGGCACGATACGCTTCTCACATGGAAAACGGTGGAAATGAACAAAACGGATGCTTCCATGACGTCCGGCACGTTCGAAAACCCCCCGGAACAACAAAACTTTATGGATTCATTTTTGACGAACAAAAAACGTTGATTCCGTTCTGCGCGTGGTAGACAAAGGAATATGTTTGTATACATTCCTCGGTGCCAAGTGGTTGTTTGACGTGTGGAGGAGTGCATGGATGTTTTTGTAGTCTAGTGCGCATCGTATGTGTTCCATACCCCGTTTGTGTAGTGTGCGTGCGTTACACTTTGCTCCTGTCTGTCCAATATAACACAAACCGCTGGTTGTTGACCACAGAATATATATCCACGTACCCTCTTGGAACACGGATACCCTTGGTGTGACTTTGCGCATATGGTGTATCTTGCGCACCCATGACTGAGGTGACAAATGCAGATTACGGTTCACCTCGTCCCATGATTTGCCCACGGTGGTCCATTGTTTGTGTGGTTGTGACCACCATTTTGGACGCTTATTCGCTTGTAACTTGCACTCCGGGTTGAGTGCCGCGTGTCGTGCACGGGCCTGGCTTGCTGCGAAAGCTACAAACGCCTGGCCTTGTGGTGGGGATGGGGTGGTAACTGATGACAGGTCCTGCCTGTGGACGTGTGCTCCAACTTGCTTAAGCTGTTGTCCGAGCGTGGCTACCACGCACGATGCATCAATGGGACGTGTTTGTTGCATGAGTTCGCTTTCGTATATCCATACCTGAACTCTGGAGTCATTGTCAGGCAAACGGATACGTGCAGCAGGGTGCAGGGCTGTCGCTTGGAACTCGGAACTTGCTGTGTGTAGTTGTGCGTTTCGCGCATGCGCTGTTTGTGTGAGCAGACGTATAGCCTCGTGTGCAGAGGTGGGGAGAATGAACACTCCTCGTATCGCATCAGTTTTACTGGCCAAGCCACAAAATTCGTGTATGTTTGTTACAGTAGACCCATGGTCGAATGAGGCATTGTGCCTTTGTGCGACATTGGTCTCGTGTGTGGTGGTCAGGATTTGACTGAGGACCAGGTCACACATCGTTGGGGTGACAACCCATGACGTTCCTTCTTGGTTTGCATGTAGCAGGCTAGTGTGTGTGATTGCACGAATCCACTGTTGTGCATTGTCAACAGATAGCGCAGTGAAAAAATTGCAGTCTCTGGACATTGCATCTCTTCCAATGTGGCCTGATGTTCTAAACAGGGTGAGTGTGTCAAACCAGGAGTGTGTCAGAGGGAAGGGGAAAGATGTGCAGTGTAATTTTGCAGATAGGGAGCACAGTACACTCTCAAGGAATTTTTGTATGTCATCCACGGCCACTTCTGTCCAAGTGAGTATGGACTCCATGTGTGCCCAATGTTCCCACATTCGAAGTAGCATTGAACACTGTTGCAGTCCATCATGCAGTCCGACATACGCAGGCTTGTTGTTATCGGCTAACGGCAATTTTCTGTGCACCTGCCATGATGGGAAGACTGGGAACAAAGGAAAGCAGTCCTCCTCAGCCCGCGTTGTCTGTGCTCGTTGCAATGTTTCAGCAATTTCTTGTCGTTCGACCAGCGCAATTTGGTATCTCTTCATCAGCTTTGTTCGGAACCATTGTTCAATAACAGGTTCACCGTCCTGTGGCAGTCCGAGTGCTTGCGCAATCAGCGCACAGTGTTTTGCTGCCTCGGCCCGGTAGTCCCACAAGCGTAATTGCGTCAGCTGTGCGTTTGAAACACAAATACGTCGCAGTTCCCAGAATTTCAGCTCCAACTGCTAGTGGCGTCCCGGCCGTTCTTCGTAAAAGCTTCATGTAGGTCCGCTGCAATTCGGGCCGCATGTTCCTCCGTCTGGTAGATCAGGTTGTGTGCTGTCCAGCCAGTAACCGCATTTTGGGTATACCGTGTGAAGTACAGGTTGCATCGGCCCATATCTCTTTTTTTCGTCTTTGTTACTTTCGCTGGCGCCGTGGACCAATGACCCCTGTTTCCTGTCACCACATAGTAGACAACGTCTTTTTGGGGCTTTTCCACCCAGTTCGTGAGGACTGCTTTTTCTGGTGGGCTCAGCGCATCGTCGATCACGTCCGTACCAGTGTATTCCTCCAATAAGTCCTCTTCATCCTCGTCCATTGTACCCTCGGACTCCCGGGATGCCTCCTGAGCTGGCTTACGTTTGCGGTCTTTGGACTGTTGACTTGGCTTGCTAATGAGCTGGGCCAGGATCTGGTCCAGTTTCGAGTCCTGATTATCCAAACGTCCTGACAGTTTATCAATCCGCTTGTTTGTTTTCTCAATATCTTTCTTCCAGGGTGTGTCTGATGTAGATGGTACAGTAGGTGACGGTGCAGGTTGCTTCACAGTCGGCGTAGACGCAGTCACAGATGTGCCCTCATTGTAATAACACGCAGCGCCCTGTTCTCCCTCGTGCCTCATGTTCTCCAAAACCGCCTTCGCTGCAGACATAGCTTCAGAAGTAGAAAATAGGAATCGTGCACCCTTGTCAACCGCCGTCACTGTCATGATGCAGGGTGCTATCGTATGCAGATACGTCAGTTCTGCATTGGTCGGTGACCGTGTCCACCCCGTGATATCCGCATGTGGCCCCACAGGGCGGGGCTTTTCGGTCGTCTCGTAGGTAAATGCCGCTGATGGCGGTGGCACTTGCGTCGCTGCAGCACTTGCAGAAGAGTGTACATGCACTCACTGTCGATATTGTTGACACAGTGGACGTGGAGTCATTTTTCTGTGCCCACTTCTCCTTCCGCTTCGTATCCGCTTGCTAGCTCGCTGCCTGCGCCTCGGGGTTTTCGTCCTCTGGGCATAGTTTCACTGTATGGCCCAGTTTTCCACAGTTCCAGCAACGCACCTTGCTTCAGCGCTCCTTGTCCTCCGCGGTTGATTTGGCGATCATGTTGGACAGGATCTCCTGTTTTCGCACCATGGTCAGCAGTTCGGGGTGGAGCGTTGTACATTCCGCGGTAGTGTGGCTACACCACCCGTGGTTTGAACAGAGAAGCGCAGTGCTGAGAATAGGCGCAGATGTGGGTGCACACGATGATACATTGAACGCAGTAGACATGATATTCGTCGTGGTAGATGTAATTGGTATCGTTGATATCGTTGATGAGAGTTCGTATGTACTCGTTGGTAACGGTCAAATTGAATTTTCTTGGCTATGGCATTCACGAGGCTCTTGGGCACATGCACAGTTGCATTTTCGGACCTTTCATATGCTTCATCTCCATCTTCGGTTTGTGAAACGCGGCGCTTTTTTGGTTTCTCAAAGCGCACCGAGTGGTCCTTTCCCCTTGGTGTGATACCCATTTTGAATAACGGTCGCCTTGTATCGCCAAACGACACCCGTCGATTTGATCGACTCCCGGATTTGTCAACCGAAGCGTGTTGAGTCGGCGTCACGTATTGGTCGTGTAGGGCATCGAGTAGTGCCTCAATAGACGAATCAAATTGCCGACCTTTCTCCGTGACTACCTTCGTTGTAACCGATGCATCTTGACAATCAATGGATTGTGAGGCTTGCTCGTCGTGATATTCCACCGATTCGCTCATTGCAAAAGAAATAGAAAGCAAGCACCCCTCTTGAAATGTCCAAAGCCTTGATAAACCCAAAGGGGACGTGTCTCGTCACACCGATAAGCACAAGATGGTTATCTTGGTGTCTATTTGTGGTGGTGATATTGGTGAAGTGACACACACGCCCCACTTTTGCAAAGTAAAATCCACCAAGGTTCCCGAATGCACCCAATGCACAATGGAGGTCACGAGGTATACCGCAAAGGCCAAATTCAAATCCACTTCTGAATTATTGATAACATAATGTCATCTTGTGCTTATCTACAAAGGAGGCAACACAAAGATAAGCACATTCCTACCAAACACGAAAGCATGAGAGCAAAATTAATACTCAATTCAACACAAAGCTACATAACAAATGATTCCAAAAAGGAATAAACTCAAAACAATATCAAAGCAAATTCAAGCAACAAAGTAAACCATCAAGACATGAAAGGATACCAACACCAAAACACACAAAGGACAAGAGGAGAAGAGAAGCAAGCATTGTGATGACAACATGCCCCACATCACAATGCAACAAACATCCACGCAAACTACAATATGGGCTTGCAAACTCCAAACAATTCATACATCTCAAAATGAATTTGGGGAGAGAAAGCCAAACATAACTCAAGCAAACATGACACATCAAAACCTCAATATCTCAAAGACCATGAAGCCATCACCTCTATCTAAGATGATTACTACTCTAACGACTAATCATGGCACATAACTGAAGGTCCTTCGATGATACCAAGGGAGATTGACCAAGAATCACCAACGGAATGGTGCATGACCCAACCAAACAGGATCTCCCTTATCAGCGAAATCTAATTGTCGTTCCCCCTCGATCTCCCAACATACGGCCATGAAACTCTGGTGTCTACTCGGCCTAAACAGAAATCCGTGACAGAGACTAATAATTCACCAAATTATTTGTCTACATAGAACACATCGTTCAAGCTCTGTGAATGATTGTGTAACAATTCCTTCTGCTCCTCCTCGGCGTCGCGTCGTGCATTTGCGACTGTTCTTCTATCTGTCAGTCTGTCTGTCTGGGGGCCTGTGGACTAACAGAGATATTCCAGCCCTATTGCACATGACCCCAACGCCCCATGTGCCAAGGGGAAGATGCCCGGTGGGAGCGCGCCCCTTGTCATGGGCCCCCAAGAGGGGCCATGTTCAATCCATTCAAGGGGGGGGAGAGGTGCAGTACGGGTCCCCAAGTGCCCTCTAACCCCATGCATGACCCCAACGACCTACGTGCCAAGGGGAAGATGCCCGGTGGGAGCGCGCCCCTTGTCATGGGCCCGCAAGCGGGGCCATGTTGCATCCAATTCAGGGGGGGAATGGGTGCAGTACGGGCCCCCATGTGCCCTCTAACCCCATGCATGACCTCAACGTCCCACGTGCCAAGGGGAAGACGCCCGGTTGGAGCGCGCCCCTTGTCATGGGCCCCCAAGCGGGGCCATGTTCCATCCAATTCAGGGGGGGAATGGGTGCAGAACGGGCCCCCATGTGCCCTCTAATCCCATGCATGACCCCAACGCCCCACGTGCCAAGGGGAAGACGCCCGGTGGGAGCGCGCCACTTGTCATGGGCCCCCAAGCGGGGCCATGTTCAATCCATTCCGGGGGGGGGATGGGTGTAGTACGGGCCCCCAAGTGCGCTCTAACCCCATGCATGACCCCAACGCCCCACGTGCCAGGGGGAAGACGCCCGTTGGGAGCGCGCCCCTTGTCATGGGCCCCCAAGCGGGGCCATGTTCCATCCAATTCAGGCGGGGAATGGGTGCAGTATGGACCCCCATGTGCCCTCTAATCCCATGCATGACCCCATTGCACCACGTGCCAAGGACACGACGAACCGAGGGAGCGCGCCCCCTGTCTTCGCACGACATCACTCAGATTGCATTCCATTACTTCTTTGCCTTGCCCTTGCCCTTGCCTTTACCGCCCCCTTTCTTGGGCGCCGGCGGTGCGGGGTTCAGAATTTGATCCAATGGAAAGTATGCGGCATCCGTTGTTGGCACAAACCCGGGGTTGGGCCAACATTGCATGCCCATGGACAATGGGACTTGGGAGCCTTGCGTGTATTATATATAATAAGTATGGACGTGGGATGAGAATTTGACTACTTGGGGTGGCTTGAGAGAAGCGGAGGGTTGCACATTGCAATGATTGGGTGCTAGATTTTTTTTTTCTGAGGCATGGCGGTCCCCCGCCCAAAGCATTGCATCAAAGCGGCCTAACCATGGGCAAAGCGAGCGTTCATGGTGAGCCGAAGTTCTCCGAAGGACAGCCGCGGGTATTTACAAACCAAGTTAGGGTGAAAACACTGCATGAGCTGCACCATGGGCCTGAAAAGGTTAAAATACTAGTGGAGGCCACTTCGGTGAAAGATGCAAAGGGATATATAGCCTATACCAAGGCAAAAGGAAGAATCACAAAAAATGAACATTGAAAACTGGACCAGTGGATTGAGCGAAGAGAAGTGAGCAAGTGCAAAGGCAAAAAGAAAAACAGACTGGAACAATCTGGCTTGCCTGAAGTCAGTCTGGAGACCTGTAGCTGACCTGAGAATTACTAAAGTACAAAGCCCGTTCATTCTGCTCAAGTCTTGCGCTCTTGCCTAAATGGTTGTGAACAAATAGAAAAGAAAAGTTCCAATTGATGGCTCAAACAAAAAAGACTCAATGGATCGGTAAGGTTTCGTGGTGCGCAGTGTTGTTCATGTAGTGGTGCAGTGTGGTGCAGTGTGGTGGCGGTGCTGTGTCCTACAGTGTAGGTGGGTGGTGGGTGAAGGCTGATGTGTTAGATGGCTGTTGGTTGCTGGCTGCTTGTTGGTGGATGTTGGCGGCTGGCTGCTCGCTACTCGCTACTGGCTGCTTGCTGCTGGTTGCTTGTTGACTAGTATATGCTACTGGTTGCTTGCTGTTGGTCGCTGGCTGCTAGATGTTGGTTGCCGCTGTAGCTTCTTGCTTGCTGCGGGCTGCTGTCTGGTGGCTGATGCCTGTTGGCTGACGGGTGCTGGAGATGATTGGGTGCTAGATGTAGCTTGGGAGGAGTGGACACCCCGAGACAAACGGGCAATACCGGAGGGTGGTGGAACCGGAAGGGAGGGTGTAAATGGGGAAGGGGTGGGCACCCTGCGAAGCATAACTACATCATCACTCCGCTCTTCGTGCATCGGTTGGTGAGCACAAGGCACTTGGGGGTAAGCGGGGACGAAGGGGGGTACAAAGGTGAGGGTGACGTACACTTGTGGTGGGGGTAGGTGGGGGGGTGGGACGTTGGGCTCTGCGGTGTTTTTCTTTTTTTTCTTTCCACCGGTAGCCATCTCCGAAGCCTTTTGTTTTTGTGCTCTGGTGGGTGGCTTTGCTGGATTGTCCGCTTTAAGGTCACCCAATGGTTTCCTTTGCGTGTCAATCCACGTCCGCAAAGTAAATCTAGCATCTTCAAAGCGTTCTTGTGAAACAATCGCCACATCCACAAACTCCCTAGCCAAGGCACTCAATGGCAACCGGTTCCTTATTCTTTGGACCTCCCCTTGGCGCACCAATAGTGCCGCCTCCCCATCCCCCTCGGGAACGATGCCTTCCACACTAGGTGCCTCCACGGGACAAGGACCAACACGCTCATGGTTGTGGTAAAGCTTCCCAACCACGTTCCGGGACATAAGCTCCAACTCCTCTTGCATAGGAGGGTCTTCCAAGAAATATTGGGAATGCACAAGGCCCAAGTGGAAAGCGGCGAATGCGTCGTCGCGCAGTACCCGCCAAAAATGCCTACAAGGCATCCCAAGCATGGTAGGAAATGCACAAGTGCACACTAGGCCACGGTACAAGGTGTAGGTGGTAGATCCAACGGAGGTCTGGACCGGCCCCGAAAGTTGAACATAGTGAGCTACATTGGTTCCTTTTCGAGAAACTTCAAAGATGGCTGCATTAGGCGCGGGGGTTGCCATTGTCGGGGGGAGATCCAACTCCAAAAGATCCTCCACCCTCCTTGTGGAGTCAGAACAGTTGTCAGAGGCGGGACGGGACAGGGCCTCGTATGCATTGTCAGGCAGCCTCTTCATGTCGTACCCAAAAGAAAGGACCATCTGATGGGCTGCCTCATCCCTCCCCCATGTGGTCAGCCGGTCCTTCATTGCCTCATACGGCATTAGAAAAATTTGCTGGGCTGTCTCATGGCGGGAGCGAAAGGAGCCTGTTGTCACACATGTGTCCAGATGCCCCCATTTCAAAATTATATCCGGGGCATGGGCCCGAGGATATCCGCAGATATCCGGGGCATATGACCCGGGATACAGCAGCGGTGCCATCCTGGGTCATATGCCCCGGATATCTGCTGATATCCCTGGGGCATGTAGCAAATCATGAAATTTGTAGATTAATCACCGCAAACAACAGAATCACCTAGGGTTGTGACCAATCAATGAAACCGCCTTTCCGAGGCGGTTCCAATGAGCCTATCAGCAACAATTTCCATTTTTTAACCGAAAAAATCGCTATTGTACCCAAAAGTAACCGTAGGTGTCAATGATGACATCGTTGTGACGTGAGGAATAATTTGATTCGGGCCCTGCGACGTAGAGACGTCAGGATAGCGTCCGGATGGCGTCAGGAGAGCGTCAGGATGGCGTCAGGATGGCGTCAGAATGGCGTTAGGATGGCGTCAGGATGGCGTCAGGATGCGTCAGGATTGCCGTCAGGATGCCGTCAGGATGATGGGTAGTTTGGCGTCAGGATGGCGTCAGGTTGCGTCAGGATGCGTCAGGATGGCGTCAGGAAAACACCAGAATAGCATCAGGATGGCATCAGGGGGTGTCAGGGTGGCGTCAGGATGGCGTCAGGATGGCGTCAGGATATCATGGTGGCGTTAGGATGGCGTCAGGATAGCGTCAGGATAGCGTCAAGATAGCGTCAGGATGGCGCAACCAGGACCTGATGGCATCTCAGGGTGTCAATCGGGCCTCCAGGGTCAGGATAATTTAGCGTCAGGATGGCGTCAGGATGACGTCAAACGACGCGGGGCCCGAATCAATTCATAAAACATGTAATTTGCATTGAGGAAGAAATATAGGTAGAAAGAATGGAATTTTGTCGTCGTTTTGTGGTTTGTGGTTCCAGTCAAAGCAGAGAAGAAACGGAAGGATAGGACACCTTCTCCATCCTCTCCGAAGATCGTCATTGATCTAACAGCGGAGGAGGAGTATGCCACCTTCCCGTTGACACAATTGAGTGAGAAAGAACCTTCTATATATGTGCTCAATGAGAAAGAGAGCATTGTATATGAACGTGAGATGTACCGTTCTCGTGCATGGGCTGCCCCAGCAACACCTCCCAAGGCCCCAGTAAGTCAAGATTTGTCCAATATTCCATCTCCTTTTGCCCAGGCTGCATTTGAAGAGCAACCCAAACAAAAGGTGAAAAAGGAAGTGCAGGTGAAAAAGGAAATGCAATGTTACCGTTGTGATTATGCCATTAAGAAGAATGCAGTTGGTGGCCAACAATCGGTCACGTGTGACATTTGCCATGTTGTGTACCATATGTCTTGTGCCAAGCTCAGGTTTCCTCCGAAGTTTGGTTCCTGGGCCTGCGAATCTTGTGTCAGAGACATGATTGGCTCCCAATAGACCATCTATATGTGGCTATATTCCATGTTTGTAGAGAGCTTACTTGAAGCACCATGAGAGAAAGTGTGTCTCGGAATTGTTCCACTTGAAGTGTTGAGGCATCAAGGGCGAGGGAAGGGTTGCGCGCAAGGATCCCGGGTCATATGCCCCGGATATCTGCGGATATCCTCGGGCCCTAATGCCCCGGATATAAGAATTGGGCCTAATGACCCGGATATCTGCGCTATATCCCGGGGCATATGACCCGGATATCTCCCTATGGTCGATATCCGGGTCATATGCCCCGGGATACAGCGCAGATATCCGGGTCATAGGCCCAATTTTTGTATAAGGTCTCTCACAATGACCATGAGTGCGTCAAAAACGTCGTTCAACTTTTTTCGCTTGGTGAGGCGGCCCTCCTTTGCCTACCTATGGATGCCCTCTACCCGTTGTGTGGACACAATCCCCCGTGTGAACACATCCACCTGAAAACAGCATGCCCAGTGTCGCACCTTGTCCCCTCCCTACGTAGCACTCAAATATGTATGTCCACTTGAAAAGATTGGGTCGCCAAGAATCTCTACATTCCACATGTGCTCGAAGACAACTATGGAGACTTGGCGGTGTGCACGGGCCATGAGGCGGACCAATTTAGTGAAAGTGTCGTGGCCAAGAACGCCTTTCAGGTTTTTGGCCACGTTCTTGGCAATGTGCCAGTAACACCAGAAGTGCCGGGCATTGGGGAAAACGGTGGCAACGGCCGCCGAAGCCTTCATACATGCATCCGTGAATATGACCACGGGCGCGATGCCCGCGGCCGCCAACCAGTGGGTAAACTGGTACTCAAAGTCGCGAATTTTTTCTGCCACCACAATGGATTGGCCCATCAGCACTGATTGCCCATAGTTGTTGACCCCAACGAAGAGGCCAATGTTCAGGTTATACCTATTACTTTGATAGGTATTATCATGGAGGATTAGATATGGGAAGCGCCGGGCAATAGCAAATTGCTCGACGCTCATCCAGAAGACATGGGATAGTTTCCCAGTGTCATCCTTCACCACATGGGTGTACCACCCATGTTTGTCCCCCTTTTCCTCAAGGCGGTTGACCAACTCATGGGCATCCAGCGCTGAGGAGTACCCTTTCTCATCATAAATATTTTGCACTTGTTTTGCGGTGATCTCGACTCCGCGGCTCCGCATGAAATTTACCACGTTGCGGGGGGGCATGAAGGCTTGTCCCAAGCTCATGATTAAATCGGCATCCTCACGGGACAAACTCACCGGACCAAGGAATTTTTTTTGCTTGGCCGTTTGCGGTGGAGCATTATGGTCTAGGCGAAGTCCTTTGGGACTCACGGACCACACCTCACGCATGCCATCCATCCGGCGAGAAATGTACACATTGAAGGGACAACAATCCGCCTTTGACTCCGGTGCATATGTTGGCACCGTCCTACTATCCTCGGGAAGGACCCCGGATTGGGCTGTTTTTGGCGGCCTACTTTGTGGCAATAAAAATATGCTTGGCCTTTTTTTTTATCGCCACGACGACTGAGAACATAGCCGTTCTCATCCGCCCAATCGCCCATGCGGGCACAAACTTCTTGGTGACTAGAGCCGGCAAACGCACGCACAACCGGCTCCCAAGTGGCACCCATCTCCGGAAACTTCATGCTGGCATCTTCCTCAGAATTATCTTCCTCATCGGAGCACGCTTCATATGGGTCTTCTTTGAGGACCTCCGACGGTGCCGGAGACAAGGAAAGGGGACTGTGGTTGAGCTCAGATGATGTGTCTGACATCTGTGTCTGAAAAATAGCAGAACAGATGCGCTTGATGCTGGCATTTATAAAAATATGCTGTTCAGTTGCAGCAATCAATTCAATCAGAAAGTCAATTCCTTTTTTTTCCCCATTTTCAGTTAATCCAAGCGCAGGCGCCAGATGTGGGCAGATCCTTTAAGCCGTAGTCCATTCTCGCACTTATGACGCCCGGTATGACGATCAGTAGCGCAATGTGTCTATGATGCACGTATGATATACGACGCTCCAGGCACGATGTACACACATTCTGATGCGCCTTCGCTCCCATTTTGCTCTTGCACGGCGCCCTCGCTGCTGCCTCCGAAAAACTACGGGACATCACTAGCACACCTGCAATACATGGGGACATGACAGGAGGGGCCATGTGGCGTCTCGTTGCTTCTGTAGTCAGGTGCAATTTTTGTGGATGTTCTTGAGTGCTTGATGCAGTTGCCCAGGGTCATTTGGTGGGGCTCTGTCAGGCCGATGAAATGTAGGAAACCAAGGCCCATGGAATGAGGATGGACGCTTTAGGGTTGTACTGTAGTTATGTTATATGTTCACTTAAGGTTTGCATTGCAGTGTGACGCACCCATTCTGCAACCATTTCCCACTCTGTCTAGGTGTACAATGCCCTTCGGATCTGCAGCAGGCGCAAGCCGTTGGAACGATGAACCTCGAGCAGGCAATGACGGAGTTGTGTTGATGGGCACAGACGCTGCACTGCAGCCCGGTGCGATCTGTTTGATCAAAGCCCCCAAACAGCACCGTTTTAGCTGCGAAAATTGCACCAGAGGTTGGGAACCCGAGGCACGCAGGGATGCTGGGCGATGCAAGTAAGTATTGTAATGGTGTCTTTCTTACATCATTTTGATGTCGCATCAAACCTCACATGATCTTGCTTTCAACAACTTGACCAGCCGGCTCAGATGCTCATGAAGGCAGCTGAAGGTTATGTGTGTATTTCACCTGCAGCTTCTGGAGTGAAGGACATTGCTGGTCGAACCGCTGTCTGTGTGAGCACCACCAAGCTGCACACAGGGAGGCAAAACGCAATGGTGGCATTATTCATACTTCAAGGAGGTGCAGCTTTCACTGCTCCAGCTGGTGAAGGTTTGTTTGTTGGCAGCAAGTATCGTAATGGTTCCTTATATATCTTACATATCTTGGCTCTCGTCTTAAGTCAGCACAACTGTCTTGTACAGTACATGAACAACCGGAGAGAAGATCACAACACACTACCGCAGATGAACTACGGTCATGACTGATATTGTGTTACATACATGGTATCAGTTGAAGGTCCGGCTTTCTGAAGTTTTCTGTTGTCCAGTGTTTCTCCGGGTTTTTTTCTGATCGCCTCACACCTCTGTTTTAGATGGGAAACCACTGCTTTTGATGTAAGGTTCTTCCAACTAGATGGGAAACCACTGCTTTTGATGTCAATTTCTTTCAATCAACTCACATTTTTAGATGGCAGGTCACTGCTTTCCATAACAAACTAGAAACTCAGTGCAATTCAATTGCCTGCACCAAGCATGAACTCCACGCAACCATATCAACTGATGAAATGTCCGTCCTGTGCACAGGGAATATACGAAGGAACAACACAGATGCCAAAATTCGTGAAGCTATTCAGAAAACCAGTTTTTTTTACTGCGCCCCTCGTTGATCCCTTGCGCTGATGGCGACAAGACATCTGTGCATGCGAAATTTGCAGAATTCACTGATAAGACAAACAATTCTGTATTTTATTTTCAAAGATGATGCAAATTTCAATAGAGTCTGATCCCTGTCTGTGCGAAACGGATATTTGCGTCAGCTACACGTTGTGCCTCAGCGCCACACAGCTGAGAAATTCGTACGCAAGGATCTTTGAAAAGAAAAAAGACGCAAGTTGTTAACCCAAGGAAATACTAAAAAAGGGCTTCACGAGGGGCCATATCCATTTTGGTGTAGTGCTGACGGTTGAGTGCAGTGGTGCGTCCACTTGATTAGCGCATCAAAGACGAGAGAAGGAATTCATATCCCATGACGATTGTGGCGATAATCTTGGATGATATGTGCAATCAACAGCAACGCAATGTTAATGGGATGATTCTGTTATCACAATATGTACCTGATCATTTTTCGCTAAAAAATAGCATGCATGCAATCAGGCTCATCAAACACATGCTTACAACTCACACATACCGACGGTACAGATTGCGTATGCTAGACCCTATGGCCCAGTTTTGTCAAACCTATGGCACACCTTAACTGATACCAATACTCGTACAAGTTCGTCACACCTTAACTGATACAGATACTGGTATGAGGAGATATCTGAGAACTACAACCTGTCAGCTCTCCAAAACGGCCAACAACCAACAGTTACGGGGTACTGAATCTCCAAGGGGCTACTGAATCTTTGAGGGTCCCTATCGCATTGACATGCCATTCAAGTATATGCATACAGATTCTGGTCAGCCAATCGCCGCTGTGGCAACGGGGTGGGTCACCGGCACCGTCACCGGCCGACTCCCCCGCCCTCCCCCCCGCCTGCCCCCTCCCTGGAAAGTTGGAAGGTGCCTGACCATGGGCGCCCAAGGCGCCTGGAGGGGATTATGCTTGAGTTATTTGAGGGTGAAAAAATGGGTTTTCACCCCATGTGTCTATACTCAAAATACTCAGTGTTTTAGGGAGAACCCAACAATGGATGAAAACCGAATTGGACCAAATATCAATACCACCCCTATCTAGCCCAATAGGGGAGGTCGCGTGTCATGGCTAGAGTAGCACTCAGGACCATGCCCTCCCTGACATAACCTTGGTTGGACTTGGAGTCGAATGGGCTTAGAGGTATGCCCCATGAGTTCGAACTCATAACATGCCAAAAACTGCCAATTCACACCATATTGGCCATATATCAAATATATGCTCAAAATTGATGTTACCACTTATACGAAGGCTCAAAGTATGCATGGAATCGAACTCTAGTATTCATGGAGGATAGAGACCAAAGGCCAGACCTTTGCTTAAGGGTGGTCTCTGGACTGGGGGGGGGGGTTGGTGGGGCGTCCGTGGCCTGTGGGTGGGTGGGTTAGTTTGGTTTTGGGCAATTTGGCCCAAGGTGCCTACTCCCCCCCAGGGGGGGGGGGCGGGTCTGGGTGGGTGGGTGGGCCTGACTCTCCCAAACTAACCGGGTAGCCAGGATGGACCAGACATTTTGCTGTATCCTGTGCAGGCTTCTGGTCCAGCGATGCTGCCAGAGGTCGCCCTTCACTTCAAGGAGGTCACGGTGCATCCCCCACGATGCATGCCCCTCTCTGCCCACTCCCTGTGCAGCAAAAAGGAGCCAGCACTAAGTTATGCCTGTTTGTCCTGCAGTTGTGTGTGGGTGACCCCAACAGATGCGGTGGTCGAGGCCGCATTCAATCGTCTTACCCAAATTCTGTCAGGGAGGCGCCTCTCTTTGCGCCCATCCCTTGTTGAACAGTTGCTCATTCTCGCACTGGATGCACAGAGCTGGGAGCAGTATGATTATACTGCAGTGTGTGAAATGATTAGGAAAAACGCTCGGCGCGCCAGGTTCTGGCTTGCGCGGGGCGACAAGGGTGTGACAGGGGACAAACGGAAGCAAAAGAAGGGTAAGAAGGGCAAAAAGAAGGCAAAATTTTCGGAGGAGGCAAGGGCTGTGCACAGTGACAGTGACAGTGATAGCTCAGCGTCCTCCTCCTCTAGTTCCTCCTCCTCCTCCTCTTCTGATTCTGATGCGTAGGGAGAACATGAACGGTCTGTGTTGTACCCATCAGTGACAGTGTGATGCATTTGATTTGTGTTGCTGTTTTGTTGTGTTTATCATCGCACAGACCTTTTTTCCAAAAAAAACGAATTTTCGGGTTGTACACAGTACTGGAGCTTTGGGATGACAGTAGATGGGCCAGTGGTTCACACCGTGCATGCAAGTTGCATTGCTGTTTCTTGTGTTTCCAGGTGCAAAGACATTTCTTCGGATAAAAAAAAACTGATAAAAAAAAACAGATGGCAGCCTGTACAAAGTACTTGAGCAGAGCGCTGCTGTAACAGCTGGTGGTCCAGTGGTAAAACCCTGTGCACAGTACTGGAGCTTTGGGATGACAGCAGATGGGCCAGTGGTTCACACCGTGCATGCAAGTTGTATTGCTGTTTCCTGTGGTTCCAGGTGCAAAGACATTTCTTCTGATAAAAAAACAGATGGCAGCCTGTACAAAGTACTTGAGCAGAGCGCTGCTGGAACGGCTGGTGGTCCAGTGGTAAAACCCTGGGCTGTTTACTCGCAGGCGTGGTTTCAAACCCGGGGTCCGGCACTCTCAAATTTTAGGTCCCTGATGCTCTGGCAAAATTTTCAGTATGCAATTGACTGACATATGATGCAGGCTGAACTAACCCCCCCCCGGACTGGGGGACCCCCCCCCCCCTACTGGGGGAGTAGGGGGGGGTCTGGGTGGGTGGGTGGGTGGGTCAGCTTGGGTTGGTGGGTGGCTTGGCCAGTCCTGAGGCAGCCCCAAAATGACCCCCCCCCCCCCCCTCCAGTTGCTAAGCAAAGGTCTGTCACCGGCACCGATACAGATACTGGTATGAGGAGGTATCAGAGGGTGAAAAAATGCGTTTTGACGCTGGAAGGGTCAAGCACACCATGAGGAGGTTTTTGTTTTTGTTTTTTGTTTTTTTAGTGCTTTGTTTTTGGGTATCCCGGAGAACGCAGGGTGGATGTAGCAATCTGGCCACTTGTGGGTCCCCCAACTTCTTCACCCTATCAACCCATTGTAGAGCGGGCATCCGGCATTGGGCCAGCTGTGGCAAGCCACAATTCTAGCCCATACATTCAACAACCGGCACATGGTGCAGCACCACAATTTGGTAAAGTGACTCCCAATGTCATTGTAGATGGTCTTCGGCGTGCCAAATACCTTGGGCTAGTGGCCAATCCTCTAGCGGGCACCTGATCCCGAAGTTAGGCCCTTGCCCTGCGCCGGTCTCCAAGAGGTTTCCGCTCCGAGGTTTCCATTGTGGCGGTAGAGGCAGCCATATACCTCCTTGTTGTGTCGGACGGGGGGCATAGTGAACTTATCGGTGGCCATGCTCTCCATTGGGAACTCCGGCAAGGGGGTCCAATTGGCGTTGATGGCCTGAGATCGGTTTAGCGGCTTGACCGCCCGGCACACTTGGCACGCACCATAGACTCTTTTGAGTGCTTTGCACAACCCCGGGGGAAAACTTGAAGTGCTGCTTCATGTCCCAGCCCATCTTCTCCAGTCCCGGGTGCAAGAGTTGTCGGTCATGCCATTCTTCGACCATCTAGCCCATGCGTGCATCTGGAATGAGCAGCTGGTTGTAGAGGAATAGCTTTCGGTCATCCGACTCGGGCTTGGAGCTGGCCTCCCAATGGGTGGAGCGTAGTCCTCGTCCAACACTAGCACTTGCTGATATTTGATTATAAACCCATTATTTTCTTCACTGGGATGCAGCTGGTTGCTTGACCGTAATAAGGTTTGGAACCTGTTAGTTTTGAAAATAACCGCTTTAAAAGGATTATTTTTACAAAAATAACCGGTTTTGCCGATTAATAGATTTCAAAATAACCGGTTTTTCCGATTAATTGCCCTTTAGTCACCAAAATCTTGCCATCGGCAGAAGAGAGCCCATACAAGTTGGAGCACAGTGATCAAAACTACGTCAGAAGTTGTAATTCAGCATCGGCCATCGTTTATTACTACCAAAGCCTCTATTTAGTGCAACAAGCCGACAAAATGCACCGCCCAAAAGAACCCAAAACATTTAGAACCATTCATTGGTTTCAATCAGGTTTCAAAATTACCGGTTGTGCCAATTGTTTTGAAAATAACCTACATTGTTGCCGATAACCGGTTTTTCCGATTAATTGGTACAACCGGTTCCGAACCCTAGACCGTAAACAGACCGGGTGGGAAGGAATCCCCATTTCAGAAGCCAGCAAGATGCAATTGTTTGCCGCGTCCACCATGAGCACTGGGTTGGTCTTTGTGTCACTGATAAACCCGTACTTCAGCCACATGAATGGATGTGTGTCCCCACACAGAGGAAAAGCGTCAGTAAGTCCCCAAACCCAAGTTTCAGACCGTTTGTGGAGGTTTGTTGTTCCATAAAGGGGTTTTTTAAGCTTCTTATGCATGATTTCATCCGTTTTCACACATTTTTAGCCATTTTTTGTTCATTTAACAGATCCACTCCTTTCTAGGTTGATTTGTCCCCGGTTCGACTTTTCATACATCTTGATGTGTGGGTTGACTTGGGTAGGAATTACCCGTGATTGCCTGGCAATAGTTGCCACCTATAGGAGTGCACATGTGTTCCACTAGGGTCTGTCCATCTATGATCTATCATATCATGTCCGTGCTTGTATGATATTGTCATGTCATGTATGTATTGCCATTCCATTCCCATATATGCATCCATGAGTATGCATGCCCTCCACTCACCATTGGCAGGAGCAACATTGCCCCACATTTGCCATATATCTCTCACATCAACAAGCCCCTATGGGAACGTCCGCACTGTGTGCTTGGGAACTGACTTTTCTTGTTTGTTGGCTGTGGCAATTGCCTCACCGATGCATTCATTCACGGGATATTTTTTTGGCTTCCTGAGGGCGACATACTGGTGGGTCAGTGGTGAAAAGGTTGCAAAGCACGGCACTGCAACCTGCAAATGTGGACCGAGGCACAAACAAACGCTATAATGCACATGCGCTTGTTCAGTATAGTGCACACTGCCCTTGATGGGCACGAACATTTCAATGTTTAAAACAATTTCTTGCCTATTTCAGTACCTTCTGCTTACGTATTGTGCAGTGCTCCGTTTTTCTTTTCACATGATTGTATCCGATTTTAAACTTGGTTTTTTTTTACACAAAATGTGCAATCAAGCTTTTGGACAAACAGTTGTATTTAAAAAAAGGTTGAAATATTTGGCTTCCTAAAAAGTAAAGTAGTGTTGCATCCTTACACAAAAGTTGCAGTGGCTTCTACAAAAAAGTTGAAACTTTTGGGTTGTTTTTTTTTGCAGTGTAAAATAGGTTTGCATATGTGCACAAACGCTGCAGTGGATCTTAGGGAAAAAGGTGAAACACTTGGTTTTTGTTTTTCCTTTCGGTGTAAAATAGGTTACACAACAATCACATTGCATTTTAAAAGAAAATAGAATAGTTTTGTTTTTGTTCGGTTTTGCGCTCCACTTTCATAATTCAATCCGAAAATTGATCCATCCGTGCACGATCTTGCGAAGTCCGCTCACGGCGTTGCTTATCAGCGTCCGTCAACCACTCTTCAAGTCGCCCAAATCTGATATCCGACAATTTTCTCTCTTCGCCCAATTGCTTCGTTAGGATGCGTACTTGCGTCTCATATATTTTCCTCCCCATTTGATCAACCACTCTTGTGCGCCTCTTCACTCGCTGTGTTCGCTTGCTGCACCAATTGCTCCAACCCTCGCACTTTGGATTCCATAGCCACGTGCTTTTGTTGCAACAGTTGCCGATCGTGGTCTGTGGACTCTTTGACTTGTCCCACTCGCAGTGCAAGCCGTTCTTGTGTACGTTGGCCGTCCTCCATTTGGTGTTGCAAACGCTCTTGATCACCATGTGTGCTTGTCATGCCTTGTTTCATGGTGTCCTTCAATTGCATGATATCATTGTCTTGGCGTTCCATGGCACTCCTAAGCTCTTGTAGTTGGCCGGCGAGTCGTTTGCATTCTCCTTGTCCGGCCATGTCGGATTGTATTTCACGCATCTGTCTCTCAAGGCGCCGTGTATCTCCTTAATGCTCCCTTGATTGTTTGACATCTTCGTCGTGTTGATTCAAGGGCGTTTGAAGGTCTCGAATGTGTTCTTCCATCCGCTCATGATCAATTATTTTATCATGTTCGCTCTCCATTGGTTCTTGTTCCAATTTTTCAACACGTTGCACGAGCTTCCTATCCTCTTGATTCGGTGTCATGCGTTATAACACATCTCCCATCACCTGGTTATGAATTTTCTTGGCTATGGCAGTCACGAGGCTCTTGGGCACATGCACAGTTGCATTTTCGGACCTTTCATATGCTTCATCTGCATCTTCGGTTTGTGAAACGCGGCGCTTTTTTGGTTTCTCAAAGCGCACCGAGTGGTCCTTTCCCCTTGGTGTGATACCCATTTTGAATAACGGTCGCCTTGTATCGCCAAACGACACCCGTCGATTTGATCGACTCCCGGATTTGTCAACCGAAGCCTGTTGAGTCGGCGTCACGTATTGGTTGTGTAGGGCATCGAGTAGTGCCTCAATAGACGAATCAACTTGCCGACCTTTCTCCGTGACTACCTTCGTTGTAACCGATGCATCTTGACAATCAATGGATTGTGAGGCTTGCTCGTCGTGATTTTCCACCGATTCGCTCATTGCAAAAGAAAAAGAAAGCAAGCACCCTTCTTGAAATGTCCAAAGCCTTGATAAACCCAAAGGGGACGTGTTTCGTCACACCGATAAGCAGAAGATTGTCCTCGGTGTCTATTTGTGGTGGTGATATTGGTGAAGTGACACACACGCCCCACTTTTGCAAAATAAAATCCACCAAGGTTCCCGAATGCACCCAATGCACAATGGAGGTCACGAGGTATACCGCAAAGGCCAAATTCAAATCCACTTCTGAATTATTGATAACATAATGTCATCTTGTGCTTATCTACAAAGGAGGCAACACAAAGATAAGCACATTCCTACCAAAAAACGAAAGCATGAGAGCAAAATCAATACTCAATGCAACACAAAGCTACATAACAAATGATTCCAAAAAGGAATAAACTCCAAACAATATCAAAGCAAATTCAAGCAACAAAGTGAACCATCAAGACATGGAAGGATAGCAACACCAAAACACACAAAGAGGACAAAAGGAGAAGAGAAGCAAGCATTGTGATGACAACATGCCCCACATCACAATGCAACAAACATCCACGCAAACTACAATATGGGCTTGCGAACTCCAAACAATTCATACATCTCAAAATGAATTTGGGGAGAGAAAGCCAAACATAACTCAAGCAAACATGACACATCAAAACCTCAATATCTCAAAGACCATGAAGCCATCACCTTTATCTAAGATGATTACTACTCTTACGACTAATCATGGCAGATAACTGAAGGTCCTTCGATGATACCAAGGGAGATTGACCAAGAATCACCAACGGAATCGTGCATGACCCAACCAAACAGGATCTCCCTTATCAGCGAAATCTAATTGTCGTTCCCCCTCGATCTCCCAACATACGGCCATGAAACTCTGGTGTCTACTCGGCCTAAACAGAAATCCGTGACAGAGACTAATAATTCACCAAATTATTTGTCTACATAGAACACATCGTTCACGCTCTGTGAATGATTGTGTAACAATTCCTTCTGCTCCTCCTCGGCGTCGCGTCGTGCATTTGCGACTGTTCTTCTATCTGTCAGTCTGTCTGTCTGGGCGCCTGTGGACAAACAGAGATATTCCAGCCCTATTGCACATGACCCCAACGCCCCATGTGCCAAGGGGGAGACGCCCGGTGGGAGCGCGCCCCTTGTCATGAACCACCAAGCGGGGCCATGTTCCATCCAATTCAGGGGGGAAATGGGTGCAGTACGGGCTCCCATGTGCCCTCTAACCCCATGCATGACCGCAATGCCCCACGTGCCAAGGGGAAGACGCCCGGTGGGAGCGCGCCCCTTGTCATGGACCCCCAAGCGGGGCCATGTTCCATCCAATTCAGGGGGGGAATGGGTGCAGAACGGGCCCCCATGTGCCCTCTAACCGCATGCATGACCTCAACGTCCCACGTGCCAAGGGGAAGACGCCCGGTGGGAGCGCGCCCCTTGTCATGGGCCCCCAAGCGGGGCCATGTTCCATCCAATTCAGGGGGGGAATGGGTGCAGTACAGGCTCCCATGTGCCCTCTAATCCCATGCATGACCCCAACGCCCCACGTGCCAAGGGGAAGACGCCCGGTGGGAGCGCGCCACTTGTCATGGGCCCCCAAGCGGGGCCATGTTCAATCCATTCCAGGGGGGGGAGGGGTGTAGTACGGGCCCCCAAGTGCCCTCTAACCCCGTGCATGACCCCAACGCCCCACGTGCCAGGGGGAAGACGCCCGTTGGGAGCGCGCCCCTTGTCATGGGCCCCCAAGCGGGGCCATGTTCCATCCAATTCAGGGGGGGAATGGGTGCAGTACGGGCCCCCACGTGCCCTCTAATCCCATGCATGACCCCATTGCACCACGTGCCAAGGACACGACGAACCGAGGGAGCGCGCCCCCTGTCTTCGCACCAAATCACTCAGATTGCATTCCATTACTTCTTTGCCCTGCCCTTTCCCTTGCCTTTACCGCCCCCTTTCTTGGGCGCCGGCGGTGCGGGGTTCAGAATTTGATCCAAGGAAAGGTATGCGGCATCCGTTGTTGGCACAAACCAGGGGGTTGGGCCAACATTGCATGCCCATGGACAATGGGACTTGGGAGCCTTGCGTGTATAAGTATGGATGTGGGATGAGAATTTGACCTCTTGGGGTGGCTTGAGAGAAGGGGAGGGTTGCAAGTTGCAATGATTGGGTGCTAGATTTTTTTTTTTTGAGGCATGGCGGTCATCCGCCCAAAGCATTGCATCAAAGCGGCCTAACCATGGGCAAAGCGAGCGTTCATGGTGAGCTGAAGTTCTCCGAAGGACAACCGCGGGTATTTACAAACCAAGTCAGGGTGAAAACACTGCATGAGCTGCACCATGGGCCTGAAAAGGTTAAAATACTAGTGGAGGCCACTTCGGTGAAAGATGCAAAGGGATATATAGCCTATACCAAGGCAAAAGGAAGAATCACAAAAAAAACATTGAAAACTGGACCAGTGGATTGAGCGAAGAGAAGTGAGCAAGTGCAGGGGCAAAAAGAAAAAACAGACTGGAACAATCTGGCTTGCCTGAAGTCAGTCTGGAGACCTGTAGCTGACCTGAGAATTACTAAAGTACAAAGCCCGTTCATTCTGCTCAAGTCTTGCGCTCTTGCCTAAATGGTTGTGAAAAAATAGAAAAGAAAAGTTCCAATTGATGGCTCAAACAAAAAAGACTCAATGGATCGGTAAGGTTTCGTGGTGCGCAGTGTTTTGCATGTAGTGGTGCATTGTGGTGCAGTGTGGTGGCGGTGCTGTGGCCTACAGTGTAGGTGGGTGGTGGGTGAAGGCTGATGTGTTAGATGGCTGTTGGTTGCTGGCTGCTTGTTGGTGGATGTTGGCGGCTGGCTGCTGGCTGCTCGCTACTGGCTGCTTGCTGCTGGTTGCTTGTTGATTAGTATATGCTACTGGTTGCTTGCTGTTGGTCGCTAGCTGCTAGATGTTGGTTGCCGCTGTAGCTTCTCGCTTGCTGCGGGCTGCTGTCTGGTGGCTGATCGCTGTTGGCTGGCGGGTGATGGAGATGATTGGGTGCTAGATGTAGCTTGGGAGGAGTGGACACCCTGAGACAAGCGGGCAATACCGGAGGGTGGTGGAACCGAAAGGGAGGGTGTAAATGGGGAAGGGGTGGGCACCCTGCGAAGCATAACTACATCATCACTCCGCTCTTCGTGCATCGGTTGGTGAGCACAAGGCACTTGGGGGTAAGCGGGGACGAAGGGGGGTACAAAGGTGAGGGTGACGTACACTTGTGGTGGGGGTAGGTGGGGGGCTGGGACGTTGGGCTCTGCTGTGTTTTCTTTTTTTTCTTTCCGCCGGTAGCCATCTCCGAAGCCTTTTGTTTTTGTGCTCTGGTGGGTGGCTTTGCTGGATTGTCCGCTTTAAGGTCACCCAATGGTTTCCTTTGCGTGTCAATCCACGTCCGCAAAGTAAATCTAGCATCTTCAAAGCGTTCTTGTGAAACAATCGCCACATCCACAAACTCCCTAGCCAAGGCACTCAATGGCAACCGGTTCCTTATTCTTTGGACCTCCCCTTGGCGCACCAATAGTGCCGCCTGCCCCTCCCCCTCGGGAACGATGCCTTCCACACTAGGTGCCTCCACGGGACAAGGACCAACACGCTCATGGTTGTGGTAAAGCTTCCCAACCACGTTCCGGGACATAAGCTCCAACTCCTCTTGCATAGGAGGCTCTTCCAAGAAATATTGGGAATGCACAAGGCCCAAGTGGAAAGCGGCGAATGCGTCGTCGCGCAGTACCCGCCAAAAATGCCTACAGGGCATCCCAAGCATGGTAGGAAATGCACAAGTGCACACCAGGTCACGGTACAAGGTGTAGGTGGTAGATCCAACGGAGGTCTGGACCGGCCCCGAAAGTTGAACATAGTGAGCTACATTGATTCCTTTTCGAGAAACTTCAAAGATGGCTGCATTAGGCGCGGGGGTTGCCATTGTGGGGGGGAGATCCAACTCCAAAATATCCTGCACCCTCCTTGTGGAGTCAGAACAGTTGTCAGAGGCGGGACGGGACAGGGCCTCATATGCGTTGTAAGGCAGCCTCTTCATGTTGACCCAAAAGAAAGGACCATCTGATGGGCTGCCTCATCCCTCCCCCATGTGGTCAGCCGGTCCTTCATTGCCTCATACGGCATTAGAAAAATTTGCTGGGCTGTCTCATGGCGGGAGCGAAAGGAGCCTCTTGTCACACATGTGTCCAGATGCCCCCATTTCTAAATTAGGTCCCTCACAATGACCATGAGTGCGTCAAAAACGTCGTTCAACTTTTTTCGCTTGGTGAGGCGGCCCTCCTTTGCCTACCTATGGATGCCCTCTATCCGTTGTGTGGACACAATCCCCCGTGTGAACACATCCACCTGAAAACAGCGTGCCCAGTGTCGCACCTTGTCCCCTCCCTACGTAGCACTCAAATATGTATGTCCACTTGAAAAGATTGGGTCGCTAAGAATCTCAACATTCCACATGTGCTCGAAGACAACTATGGAGACTTGGCGGTGTGCACGGGCCATGAGGCGGACCAATTTAGTGAAAGTGTCGTGGCCAAGAGCGCCTTTCAGGTTTTTTGCCACGTTCTTGGCAATGTGCCAGTAACACCAGAAGTGCCGGGCATTGGGGAAAACGGTGGCAACGGCCGCCGAAGCCTTCACACATGCATCCGTGAACATGACCACGGGTGTGATGCCCGCGGCCGCCAACCAGTGGGTAAACTGGTACTCAAAGTCGCGAATTTTTTCTCCCACAACAATGGATTGGCCCATCAGCACTGATTGCCCATAGTTGTTGACCCCAACGAAGAGGCCAATGTTCAGGTTATACCTATTACTTTGATAGGTATTATCATGGAGGATTAGATATGGGAAGCACCGGGCAATAGCAAATTGCTCGACACTCATCCAGAAGACACGGCCTGGCCAGCCACAAAAGGCGCCGTTCAGTGCAAAAAATCATCCAGAAGACATGGGATAATTTCCCAGTGTCATCCTTCACCACATGGGTGTACCACCCATGTTTGTTCCCCTTTTCCTCAAGGCGGTTGACCAACTCATGGGCATCCAGCGCCGAGGGGTACCCTTTCTCATCATAAATATTTTGCACTTGTTTTGCGGTGATCTCGACTCCGCGGCTCCGCATGAAATTTACCACGTTGCGGGGGGGCATGAAGGCTTGTCCCAAATTCATGATTAAATCGGCATCCTCACGGGACAAATTCACCGGACCAAGGAATTTTTTTTGCTTGGCCGTTTGCGGTGGAGCATTATGGTCTAGGCGAAGTCATTTGGGACTCACGGACCACACCTCACGCATGCCATCCATCCGGCGAGAAATGTACACATTGAAGGGACAACAATCCGCCTTTGACTCCGGTGCATATGTTGGCACCGTCCTACTATCCTCGGGAAGGACGCCGGATTGGGCTGTTTTTGGCGGCCTACTTTGTGGCAATAAAAATATGCTTGGCCTTTTTTTGTATCGCCACGACGACTGAGAACATAGCCGTTCTCATCCGCCCAATCGCCCATGCGGGCACAAACTTCTTGGTGACTAGAGCCGGCAAACGCACGCACAACCGGCTCCCAAGTGGCACCCATCTCCGGAAACTTCATGCTGGCATCTTCCTCAGAATTATCTTCCTCATCGGAGCACGCTTCATATGGGTCTTCTTTGAGGACATCCGACGGTGCCGGAGACAAGGAAAGGGGACTGTGGTTGAGCTCAGATGATGTGTCTGACATCTGTGTCTGAAAAATAGCAGAACAGATGCGCTTGATGCTGGCATTTATAAAAATATGCTGTTCAGTTGCAGCAATCAATTCAATCAGAAAGTCAATTCCTTTTTTTTCCCCATTTTCAGTTAATCCAAGCGCAGGCGCCAGATGTGGGATCCTTTAAGCCGTAGTCCATTCCCGCACTTATGACGCCGGGTATGACGATCAGTGGCGCAATGTGTCTATGATGCACATATGATATACGACGCTCCACGCACAATGTACACACATTCTGATGCGCCTTCGCTCCCATTTCGCTCTTGCACGGCGCCCTCGCTGCTGCCTCCGAAAAACTACGGGACATCACTAGCACACCTGCAATACATGGGGACATGACAGGAGGGGCCATGTCGCGTCGCGTTGCTTCTGTAGTCAGGTGCAATTTTTGTGGATGTTCTTGAGTGCTTGATGCAGTTGCCCAGGGTCATTTGGTGGGGCTCTGTCACGGCCGATGAAATGTAGGAAACCAAGGCCCATGGAATGAGGATGGACGCTTCAGGGTTGTACTGTAGTTACGTGATATGTTCACTTAAAGTTTGCATTGCAGTGTGACGCACCCATTCTGCAACCATTTCCCACTCTGTCTAGGTGTACAATGCCCTTCGGATCTGCAGCAGGCGCAAGCCTTTGGAACGATGAACCTCGAGCAGGCAATGACGGAGTTGTGTTGATGGGCACAGACGCTGGACCTAGAAGAAACACTGCACGGACACTGCAGTCCGGTTGGAGCTGTTTGGTTACAGCAAGGTTACAGCAAGGTGGGAACGGGCAACCGTTGGCAATGCAAGTAAGTAATGTAATGGTGTCTTTCTTACATCATTTTGATGTCGCATCAAACCTCACATGATCTTGCTTTCAACAACTTGACCAGCCGGCTCAGATGCTCATGAAGGCAGAAGGCTGAAGGTTATGTGTGTATTTCACCTGCAGCTTCTGGAGTGAAGGACATTGCTGGTCGAACCGCTGTCTGTGTGAGCACCACCATCCTGCACACAGGGAGGCAAAACGCCATGGTGGCATTACTCATACTTCAAGGAGGTGCAGCTGTCACTGCTCCAGCTGGTGAAGGTTTGGTTGTTGGCAGCAAGTATCGTAATGGTTCCTTATATATCTTACATATCTTGGCCCTCGTCTTAAGTCAGCACAAATGTCTTGTACAGTACATGAACAACCGGAGAGAAGACATGTGTGCACAGACAATTTGCAGAATTCACTGATAAGACAAACAATTCTGTATTTTATTTTCAAAGATGATGCAAATTTCAATAGAGTCTGATCCCTGTCTGTGCGAAACGGATATTTGCGTCAGCTACACGTTGTGCCTCAGCGCCACACAGCTGAGAAATTTGTACGCAAGGATCTTTGAAAAGAAAAAAGACGCAAGTTGTTAACCCAAGGAAATACTAAAAAAGGGCTTCACGAGGGGCCATATCCATTTTGGTGTAGTGCTGACGGTTGAGTGCAGTGGTGCGTCCACTTGATTAGCGCATCAAAGACGAGAGAAGGAATTCATATCCCATGACGATTGTGGCGATAATCTTGGATGATATGTGCAATCAACAGCAACGCAATGTTTATAGGATGATTCTGTTAACACAATATGTACCTGATCATTTTTTCAGTAAAAAATAGCATGCATGCAATCAGGCTCATCAAACACATGCTTACAACTCACACATACCGACGGTACAGATTGTGTATGCTAGAACGTATGGCCCAGTTTTGTCAAACCTATGGCACACCTTAACTGATACCAATACTCGTACTAGTTCGTCACACCTTAACTGATACAGATACTGGTATGAGGAGATATCTGAGAACTACAACCTGTCAGCTCTCCAAAACGGCCAACAACCAACAGTTACGGGGTACTGAATCTCCAAGGGGCTACTGAATCTTTGAGGGTCCCTATCGCATTGACATGCCATTCAAGTATATGCATACAGATTCTGGTCAGCCAATCGCCGCTGTGGCAACGGGGTGGGTCACCGGCACCGTCACCGGCCGACTCCCCCGCCCTCCCCCCCCCCTGCCCCCTCCCTGGAAAGTTGGAAGGTGCCTGACCATGGGCGCCCAAGGCGCCTGAAGCAGATTATGCTTGAGTTATTTGAGGGTGAAAAAATGGGTTTTCACCCCATGTGTCTATACTCAAAATACTCAGTGTTTTAGGGAGAACCCAACAATGGATGAAAACCGAATTGGACCAAATATCAATACCACCCCTGTGCAAAGATATATCAGAGTTGGGTCATACCCTAGTAACAAAGCAGTGCCACTACAAGTGAATGGTCCTAGGTTCTAAACCCTATGGGAGTACCCTACTGCGACGCTGGAAGGGTCAAGCACACCATGAGGAAGTTTTTATTTTTATTTTTTTGTTTTTTTAGACCTTTGTTTTGTCCCCTTTGTTGGTTATCCCTGAGAAAGCAGGGTGGACGTAGCAATCTGGCCACTTGTGGGTCCCCCAGAAGGCAGGGTTTAGGCCGGGACGCTTGCGGTGCAGCTTCTTCAGCCTATCAACCCATTGAAGAGCGGGCATCCGGCATTGGGCCAGCTGTGGCAAGCCACAATTCTAGCCCATACATTCAACAACCGGCACATGGTGCAGCACCACAAGTTGGTAAAGTGACTCCCAATGTCATTGTAGGTGGTCTTCGGCGCGCGCTGGGGCCCTGTCCCAGAACAAAATAAAAAGATAGGTAAAACACGACGAAAAACCTTTCTGAATAGCTGAAAATAAAGCTAATTAGCATAAAAAATGCTTAGGCCAAAAAGCGCGCTGCGAAATGCGTAAAAACGCGAAGAAAAATCTTTCGACGTGAAATAGGTGAATAGTTAACGCCGTAAGCACCGTAACGCTCGTGGGACCCCAACGCCGTCCTTGCCGTCGTCTAACTCGCTATAGGCGCAAAGAAAAACACGTCGCGAGCAGCGCGTAAAACTCGAATAAAATTTTTTTTTTTCATAACTGACCACGACCCCTCACGTCGCGCCCTGCCGCCTTTTTCTTCTTATTCTCCATGCACCTCCCTCCCCACCCTCGTGCCCATCACTCCCCTTGCCCTGCAGCTCAGGCGGCGGCCCTGGGGGAACGCGGTTAACCCTTAGCAATGGACACCAACACGCTCCACGACGCCACGCCCAAGAACAAGGCCGAGAACATCAAGAACGACGGGTAGTACGTAAGGCACAGCAGCGAACATGGTCTTGCTGCACGCGAGTGTGTTTGGTCGTGTATAATTTTATTTTATTTTCAAGAGCAAAAAAAAAAAAAACAAAAAAAGAGGAAAAAAATATTTTACGAAATTTTGCAGCGGTTTTTCAAGTAGGTACAACCACACCCACGCAAGAAACAAACCCAGCAAGGCAGCACGGCACCGCAGGACACAGCACAGGGCGCAGGACACCACAGGACAACGCACAGCACAGCAAGACACCACGACACACCAGAGCAGCATCACCACACCGCAGAACGCCCAGGGAGACACCACAACGCACAGGGACACGCCACAGCACGAGGCACCAACAACAGCGCAGACGACACTGGCGCCGCACGACGGGCCGCATGAGGGCAAAGCAAACACAAACAGCACCGCAAAACGACAGCAGAGCACGACAGCACAGCACCACACGACAGCACAGCGCCACAGCACATGACACAGGGAAGCAGGGCACCACAGCCAGCACAACAAGGCACCGCAGCGCACAGAGCGGAGAAGACAGGGAACACACAGCACGAGGAAAAGAGCACCACAGCACGCAGACACCACCACCGGGCAAAAAACAGCACAGCCAACCAACAGCACAACACAGCACAGCACGACAGCCCACAGGAGGGCAAAGCAAGCCCCAACAGCACCGCAACACGACAGCAGAGCACAACAGCACAGCACCACGCCACAGCACAGCACCACAGAACACGACACAGGAAAGCAAGGCACCACAGCAAACCACACCAACCACAGGGAAACAGACCACGCGGCCAGACAGGGACACCGACACCGAAACACGCCACCAGCAGACAGCCACGGGCCAGCAGACCCAGCACCGCACCACGGCACACCACAGCACCGGGCGCCAGCAACAGCACGCACCACATGAACAGCACAACGCAAGCGCACCAGCACAGCGAAGCACAGCACCGCACAGAGCGGAGAGGACAGGGAACGCACAGCACAGCACCCCGGGACACACACAGCACAATGCAGAGCGGCGAACAACAGCACGCACCACCGCGCCACGACAAAACACACACAGCACGGGGGAACACCGCAAAACGCAGCGCCGCAGAGCACAGGGCCCCAAGGCAACGGGCAGCGCCAGAGGGCACGGCGCAACAAGCAGCGGCACCCAACGAGCACAACACAGCACAGAACAGCACAACACCGGAGAACACAAACGCGCAGCAGCGCGGCGCAGCACCGCACCCAGGGACGCACAGCACAACACAGCACACGGCACACAGCACCGAGCGGCGGCGACGAAAACCGCGAGACAAAAAAGGGGGGGGGGGGGGGGGCAGCAACTGACGGGGAGCAACCACCAGCCAGGCGGAAAGCACGAAAGAGGGACAAGCGCACGGAGAGCCGAGAGGCGGAAGGCCAACAGAGCAAACAACGCACAGCGCCGAGGCCCAGGGCACCCGGGGCCGGAAACCAGAGAAAGCCGGAGACAACGGGGGCGCACAGGGGAAGAAGGGGAAGAAAAAAAAAAAAAAAAACAACACCAAGGCACCAAGCAGGAGCGGGGAAGAACAGCGAGACACAAAAAGGGAGGAGGTGGGGGGAGAAACCACCAAAGAGCAGCCAACGGCCAAGCAGGAGACACAAACGAGGCGCGAGCGCACGAAGAGCCAGGCAGCGGGAGGCCAAGAAAAACAACCAAAGCACAGCGCCAAGGCAACGAGGAACGGCAAGGGCAGCGAGAGCGGGAAGGGCAACCCCAGCCCGGAGGGGGCCAAGCAAAGCAGAAAGACAAAGCGGCCAAAGGAAAAGGTGAGGCGCACCACAACGCGCCCGGGAGGCCAGCCCGCCCGACCCGGCCCCAAAGAGCAAGCACACGCACGCCAGCCGCCGTTTGGATGGACGATTGCGCGCCCGGAGGGTACCCAGCCCCTGCCGGCTACGAACAGCCGCCGTCCGGATGGACGAGTGCGCGCCCGGAGGGTACCCAGCCCCTGCCGGCTACGAACAGCCGCCGTCCGGATGGACGTGTGTGCGCCCGGAGGGTACCCAGCCCCTGCCGGCTACCATAGCCGCCGTCCGGATGGACGAGTGAGCGCCCCGCAGCGACGCCCCGCACAGCAACACAACACACCGAGCGGGCACACCGGTGAACAGGAGCCGGGAGGCCCAGAACACCGCACACGCAACACAACACACCGAGCGGGCGCATCGGTGAACAGGAGCCGGGAGGCCCAGGACACCGCACACGCAACACACCACACCGAGCGGGCACACCGGTGAACAGGAGCCAGGAGGCCCAGGACACCGCACACGCAACACAACACACCGAGCGGGCACACCGGTGAACAGGAGCCGGGAGGCCCAGGACACCGCACACGCAACACACCACACCGAGCGGGCGCACGGGTGAACAGGAGACGGGAGGCCCAGGACACCGCACACGCAACACACCACACCGAGCGGGCACAGCGGTGAACAGGAGCCGGGGGGCCCAGGACACCGCACACGCAACACAACACACCGAGCGGGCACACCGCTGAACAGGAGCCGGGAGGCCCAGGACACCGCACACGCAACACAACACACCGAGCGGGCACACCGGTGAACAGGAGCCGGGGGGCCCAGGACACCGCACACACAACACAACACACCGAGCGGGCACACCGGTGAACAGGAGCCGGGGGGCCCAGGACACCGCACACGCAACACAACACACCGAGCGGGCACACCGGTGAACAGGAGCCGGGGGGCCCAGGACACCGCACACGCAACACAACACACCGAGCAGGCACACCGGTGAACAGGAGCCGGGAGGCCCAGGACACCGCACACGCAACACAACACACCGAGCGGGCACACCGGTGAACAGGAGCCGGGAGGCCCAGGACACCGCACACGCAACACAACACACCGAGCGGGCGCACGGGTGAACAGGAGCCGGGAGGCCCAGGACACCACACACGCAACACAACACACCGAGCGGGCACACCGGTGATCAGGAGCCGGGAGGCCCAGGACACCGCACACGCAACACACCACACCGAGTGGGCGCACCGGTGAACAGGAGACGGGAGGCCCAGGACACCGCACACGCAACACACCACACCGAGCGGGCACACCGGTGAACAGGAGCCAGGGGGCCCAGGACACCGCACACGCAGCACAGCACACCGAGCGGGCACACCGGTGGTAAGGAGCCGGGAGGCCCAGGACACCGCACACGCAACACAACACACCGAGCGGGCACACCGGTGAACAGGAGCCGGGGGGCCCAGGACACCGCACACGCAACACAACACACCGAGCGGGCACACCGGTGAACAGGAGCCGGGAGGCCGAGGACACCGCACACGCAACACATCTCACCGAGCGGGCACACCGGTGAACAGGAGCCAGGAGGCCAAGGACACCGCACACGCAACACACCACACCGAGCGGGCGCACCGGTGAACAGGAGCCGGGAGGCCCAGGACACCGCACACGCAACACACAACACCGAGCGGGCGCACCGGTGAACAGGAGCCGGGAGGCCCAGGACACCACACACGCAACACAACACACCGAGCGGGCACACCGGTGAACAGGAGCCGGGAGGCCCAGGTCACCGCACACGCAACACACCACACCGAGCGGGTGCACCGGTGAACAGGAGCCAGGAGGCCCAGGACACCGCACACGCAACACACCACACCGAGGGGGCACACCGGTGAACAGGAGCCGGGGGGCCCAGGACACCGCACACGCAACACGACACACCGAGCGGGCACATCGGTGGTAAGGAGCCGGAAGGCCCAGGACACCGCACACACAACACAACACACCGAGCGGGCACACCGGTGAACAGGAGCCGGGGGGCCGAGGACACCGCACACGCAACACAACACACCGAGCGGGCACATCGGTGAACAGGAGCCGGGAGGCCAAGGACACCGCACACGCAACACAACACACCGAGCGGGCGCACCGGTCAACAGGAGCCGGGAGGCCCAGGACACCGCACACGCAACACACCACACCGAGCTGGCACAGCGGTGAACAGGAGCCGGGGGGCCCAGGACACCGCACACGCAACACAACACACCGAGCGGGCACACCGGTGAACAGGAGCCGGGAGGCCCAGGACACCGCACACGCAACACAACACACCGAGCGGGCACACCTGTGAAGAGGAGCCGGGGGGCCCAGGACACCGCACACACAACACAACACACCGAGCAGACACACCGGTGAACAGGAGCCGGGAGGCCCAGGACACCGCACACGCAACACAACACACCGAGCGGGCACACCGGTGAACAGGAGCCGGGAGGCCCAGGACACCGCACACGCAACACAACACACCGAGAGGGCAGACCGGTGAACAGGAGCCGGGAGGCCCAGGACACCGCACACGCAACACAACACACCGAGCGGGCGCACCGGTGAACAGGAGCCGGGAGACCCAGGACACCGCACACGCAACACAACACACCGAGCGGGCAAACCGGTGAACAGGAGCCACGAGGCGCAGGACACCGCACACCCAACACAACACACCGAGGGGGCACACCGGTGAACAGGAGCCGGGAGGCCCAGGACACCGCACACGCAACACAACACAACGAGCGGGCACACCGGAGAACAGGAGCCACGAGGCGCAGGACACCGCACACCCAACACAACACACCGAGCGGGCACACCGGTGAACAGGAGCCGGGAGGCCCAGGACACCGCACACGCAACACAAGACACCGAGCAGGCACACCGGTGAACAGGAGCCGGGAGGCCCAGGACACCGCACACGCAACACAACACACCGAGCGGGCACACCGGTGAACAGGAGCCGGGAGGCCCAGGACACCGCACACCCAACACAACACACCGAACGGGCACACCGGTGAACAGGAGCCGGGAGGCCCAGGACACCGCACACGCAACACAACACACCAAGCGGGCGCACCGGTGAAAAGGAGCCGGGAGGCCCAGGACACCGCACACGCAACACAACACACCGAGCAGGCAGACCGGTGAACAGGAGCTGGGGGGCCCAGGACACCGCACACGCAACACGACACACCGAGCGGGCACACCGGTGGTAAGGAGCCGGAAGGCCCAGGACACCGCACACACAACACAACACACCGAGCGGGCACACCGGTGAACAGGAGCCGGGGGGCCGCCGACACCGCACACGCAACACAACACACCGAGCGGGCACATCGGTGAACAGGAGCCGGGAGGCCAAGGACACCGCACACGCAACACAACACACCGAGCGGGCGCACCGGTGAACAGGAGCCGGGAGGCCCAGGACACCGCACACGCAACACACCACACCGAGCTGGCACACCGGTGAACAGGAGCCGGGGGGCCCAGGACACCGCACACGCAACACAACACACCGAGCGGGCACACCGGTGAACAGGAGCCGGGAGGCCCAGGACACCGCACACGCAACACAACACACCGAGCGGGCACACCTGTGAAGAGGAGCCGGGGGGCCCAGGACACCGCACACGCAACACAACACACCGAGCAGGCACACCGGTGAACAGGAGCCGGGAGGCCCAGGACAACGCACACGCAACACAACACACCGAGCGGGCACACCGGTGAACAGGAGCCGGGAGGCCCAGGACACCGCACACGCAACACAACACACCGAGCGGGCACACCGGTGAACAGGAGCCGGGAGGCCCAGGACACCGCACACGCAACACAACACACCGAGCGGGCACACCGGTGAACAGGAGCCGGGAGGCCCAGGACAACGCACACGCAACACAACACACCGAGCGGGCACACCGGTGAACAGGAGCCGGGAGGCCCAGGACAACGCACACGCAACACAACACACCGAGCGGGCACACCGGTGAACAGGAGCCGGGAGGCCCAGGACACCGCACACGCAACACAACACATCGAGCGGGCACACCGGTGAACAGGAGCCGGGAGGCCCAGGACACCGCACACGCAACACAACACACCGAGCGGGCAGACCGGTGAACAGGAGCCGGGAGGCCCAGGACACCGCACACGCAACACAACACACCGAGCGGGCGCACCGGTGAACAGGAGCCGGGAGACCCAGGACACCGCACACACAACACAACACACCGAGCGGGCAAACCGGTGAACAGGAGCCACGAGGCGCAGGACACCGCACACCCAACACAACACACCTAGCGGGCACACCGGTGAACAGGAGCCGGGAGGCCCAGGACACCGCACACGCAACACAACACGACGAGCGGGCACACCGGAGAACAGGAGCCACGAGGCGCAGGACACCGCACACCCAACACAACACACCGAGCGGGCACACCGGTGAACAGGAGCCGGGAGGCCCAGGACACCGCACACGCAACACAACACACCGAGCGGGCACACCGGTGAACAGGAGCCGGGAGGCCCAGGACACCGCACACGCAACACACCACACCGAGCGGGCACACCGGTGAACAGGAGCCGGGAGGCCCAGGACACCGCACACCCAACACAACACACCGAACGGGCACACCGGTGAACAGGAGCCGGGAGGCCCAGGACACCGCACACGCAACACAACACACCAAGCGGGCGCACCGGTGAAAAGGAGCCGGGAGGCCCAGGACACCGCACACGCAACACAACACACCGAGCAGGCACACCGGTGAACAGGAGCCGGCAGGCCCAGGACACCGCACACGCAGCACAACACACCGAGCGGGCACACCGGTGAACAGGAGCCGGGAGGCCCAGGACACCGCACACGCAACACAACACACCGAGCAGGCACACCGGTGAACAGGAGCCGGGAGGCCCAGGACACCGCACACGCAACACAACACACCGAGCGGGCACACCGGTGAACAGGAGCCGGGAGGCCCAGGACACCACACACGCAACACAACACACCGAGCGGGCACACCGGTGAACAGGAGCCAGGAGGCCCAGGACACCGCACACGCAACACAACACACCGAGCGGGCACACCGGTGAACGGGAGCCGGGAGGCCTAGGACACCGCACACACGTAGGGCGGCCGGGGGACAGGAAAGAACCAACACCCCATGGGTCGGACACACTGGGGCGACCCAGCCGACCCACCGGGCCAGTGGCAGGAGCGGTACTCCAAGGCTGCTGGTCCGAGCCCGGCCAGGCTGCATCGGGGACCATGGCAAATATCACCCGGAACCATGGATGCAACCGGTGACAGACGAGCCGGTACACAGTGCAGGAGGGGGTCGCCTGCCAAGCGGAGCGGCCCCGCAACTCAAGCCACAAGGGTGAGGCGGACGTACCATAGACAAGCGGGAGAAATACCCCTTGTGGTGAGAGATACTCCACACGGCTGGGCAGCCCCCAGAGCTGCCGCCCAAAGGAGGGGGCATGTGGCCCTACCCATGGACACATGTGGGGACACCCTCCCACCTTGGACACATGGACCGGGTGGCCGCGACAATGCCTTCCCAAGCACATGCGGGAGCGGCTCAAGAGGCACGTAACATAGGGCAGTGGGAGGGACAGGACGTCCCCTTGGTAAGACCTTCTTCCTGCACCGTCAAAGGAGGCATCTCGAGCTCCCGAAGATACCTACCTACCTACCTACCTAAAACCTCCCAGCTCTCCAAAACGGCCAACAACCAACAGTTATGGGGTACTGAATCTCCAAGGGGCTACTGAATCTTTGAGGGTCCCTATCGCATTGACATGCCATTCAAGTATATGCATACAGATTCTGGTCAGCCAATCGCCGCTGTGTCAACGGGGTGGGTCACCGGCACCGTCACCGGCCGACTCCCCCGCCCTCCCCCCCCCCTGCCCCCTCCCTGGAAAGTTGGAAGGTGCCTGACCATGGGCGCCCAAGGCGCCTGAAGCAGATTATGCTTGAGTTATTTGAGGGTGAAAAAATGGGTTTTCACCCCATGTGTCTATACTCAAAATACTCAGTGTTTTAGGGAGAACCCAACAATGGATGAAAACCGAACTGGACCAAATATCAATACCACCCCTGTGCAAAGATATATCAGAGTTGGGTCATACCCTAGTAACAAAGCAGTGCCGATACAAGTGAATGGTCCTAGGTTCTAACCCCTATGGGAGTACTCTACTGCGACGCTGGAAGGGTCAAGCACACCATGAGGAAGTTTTTGTTTTTGTTTTTTTGTTTTTTTAGACCTTTGTTTTTGTCCCCTTTGTTGGTTATCCCTGAGAAAGCAGGGTGGACGTAGCAATCTGGCCACTTGTGGGTCCCCCAGAAGGCAGGGTTTAGGCCGGGACGCTTGCGGTGCAGCTTCTTTAGCCTATCAACCCATTGAAGAGCGGGCATCCGGCATTGGGCCAGCTGTGGCAAGCCACAATTCTAGCCCATACATTCAACAACCGGCACATGGTGCAGCACCACAAGTTGGTAAAGTGACTCCAAATGTCATTGTAGGTGGTCTTCGGCGTGCCAAATACTGTGGGCTAGTGGCCAATCCTCTAGCGGGCAACTGATCCTGAAGTTAGGCCCTTGCCCTGCGCAGGTCTCCAAGAGGTATCCGTTGTGGCGGTAGAAGCAGTCATATCCCTTGTTGTGTCGGACGGGGGGCGTAGTGAACTTATCGGTGGCCATGCTCTCCATTGGGAACTCCGGCAAGGGGGTCCAATTGGCGTTGATGGCCTGAGATCGGTTTAGCGGCTTGACCGCCCGGCACACTTGGCACGCACCATAGACTCTTTTGAGTGCTTTGCACAACCCCGGGGGAAAACCGGAAGTGCTGCTTCATGTCCCAGCCCATCTTCTGCAGTCCCGGGTGCAAGAGTTGTCGGTCATGCCATTCTTCGACCATCTAGCCCATGCGTGCATCTGGAATGAGCAGCTGGTTGTAGAGGAATAGCTTTCGGTCATCCGACTCGGGCTTGGAGCTGGTGTCCCAATGGGTGGAGCGTAGTCCTCGTCCCACACTAGCACTTGCTGATATTTGATTATAAACCCAATATTTTCTTCACTGGGATGCAGCTGGTTGCTTGACCGTAATAAGGTTTGGAACCTGTTAGTTTTGAAAATAACCGCTTTAAAAGGATTATTTTTACAAAAATAACCGGTTTTGCCGATTAATAGTTTTCAAAATAACCGCTTTTCCGATTAATTGCCCTTTCGTCACCAGAATCTTGCCATCGGCAGAAGAGAGCCCATACAAGTTGGAGCACAGTGATCAAAACTACGTCAGAAGTTGTAATTCAGCATCGGCCATCGTTTATTACTACCAAAGCCTCTATTTAGTGCAACAAGCGGACAAAATGCACCGCCCAAAAGAACCCAAAAAAATTCTGAACCATTCCGATTCATTGGTTTCAATCAGGTTTCAAAATTACCGGTTGTGCCAATTGTTTTGAAAATAACCTCCCATTGTTGCCGATAACCGGTTTTTCCGATTAATTGGTACAACCGGTTCCGAACCCTAGACCGTAAACAGACCAGGTGGGAAGGAATCCCCATTTCAGAAGCCAGCAAGATGCAATTGTTTGCCGCGTCCACCATGAGCACTGGGTTGGTCTTTGTGTCACTGATAAACCCATAGTTCAGCCACATGAATGGATGTGTGTCCCCACACAGAGGAAAAGCGTCAGTAAGTCCCCAAACCCAAGTTTCAGACCGTTTGTGGAGGTTTGTTGTTCCATAAGATGGTTTGTTAAGCTTCTTATGCATGATTTCATCCGTTCCCACACATTTTTAGCCATTTTTTGTTCATTTAACAGATCCACTCCTTTCTAGGTTGATTTGTCCCCGCTTCCGTTCATATATCTTGATGTGTGGGTTGACTTGGGTAGAAATTACCCGTGATTGCCTGGCAATAGTTGCCACCTATAGGAGTGCACATGTGTTCCACTAGGGTCTGTCCATCTATGATCTATCATATCATGTCCACGCTTGTATGATATTGTCATGTCATGTATGTATTGCCATTCCATTCCCATATATGCATCCATGACTATGCATGCCCTCCACTCACCATTGGCATGAGCAACTTTGCCTCACATTTGCCATATATCTCTCACATCAAGAGGCCCCTATGGGAACGTCCGCACTGTGTGCTTGGGAACTGACTTTTCTTGTTTGTTGGCTGTGGCAATTGCCTCACCGATGCATTCATTCACGGGATATTTTTTTGGCTTCCTGAGGGCGACATACTGGTGGGTCAGTGGTGAAAAGGTTGCAATGCACGGCACTGCAACCTGCAAATGTGGACCGAGGCACAAACAAACGCTATAATGCATATGCGCTTGTTCAGTATAGTGCAGACTGCCCTTGATGGGCACGAACATTTCAATGTTTAAAACAATTTCTTGCCTATTTCAGTGCCTTCTGGTTACGTATTGTGCAATGCTCCGTTTTTGTTTTCACACGATTGTATCCGATTTTAAACTGGGTTTTTTTTTACACAAAATGTGCAATCAAGCTTTTTTACAAACAGTTGTATTTAAAAAAAGGTTGAAATATTTGGCTTCCTAAAAAGTAAAGTAGGGTTGCATCCTTACACAAAAGCTGCAGTGGCTTCTACAAAAAAGTTGAAACTTTTGGGTTGTTTGTTTTTGCAGTGTAAAATAGGTTTGCATATGTGCACAAATGCTGCAATGGGTCTTAGGGAAAAAGGTGAAACACTTGGTTTGTGTTTTTCCTTTCGGTGTAAAATAGGTTACACAACAATCACATTGCATTTTAAAAGAAAATAGAATAGTTTTGTCTGTGTTTGGTTTTTTTTACATTGTGAAACAAGTTACATAACAACTGCACTATGTTTTCACAGCAAACTGAAACCTTTGGTTTGTTGTTCATTTCAGTGTACTATAGGTTACACAACTGCAGTTGGTTGTAAAATAAAGTTGCAACAATTGGTGTTTTGTTTTCAAGGAATATAGGTTAACCAATGGTTTTCACGGGTCTTTACCATTTTTGGGAACCATGAGACATATACCTTGAGGTTTTTTATGGTTCGAGTGTTGGCTGGTAAAGGCGACAATTGAAACTACCTAAAAAAATTGAACTTGGGAACGAAAACCTCAAAAACAGCTTTCGACAAGACAACTGGGAACTGCAACATTGGTGAACCTTCTTACACTGTGTACCTTTCACTTGGGCATAGCTGCGACCAAACACTTGCATGGCCCGTGCTGTTGGTAAACCATTCATAAGATTGGCAACAAGTTCGGTTTTAAAGAGAGAGGTTTTGGAGACGGAATGGTACGGGAGTTTCAAGTTGTGTAAAACCACAGCATTTGAATTACAAGTGAGCACCGCATGCCCATCATGATTCTGGGTGGCGAAAGCGGCATGTTCCACAGATGGTGCGGTGGTGGACAGCTTTGTAGCAGCCTTGTGTACTGCACTGCCGTGTTTGCAGCACGGCCGGTTCCACTTTGCGGATGACGTGCATTGGACGTTACAGAATGAGCCAGCCATGCGCCGCTGCTTCTGCCTCTGCATTGACTGAACCTTTGTATGACACGACAGCACACACCTTCTGCCCGTCCGCCCACACTCACACACGCAAAGACCATTACTCAATAAAAACCTTTACAAAAGAAAAGAGAGATATGAACCTGTGAACCAGATATTTGCAAACATCAAATTACGCCGTATTGGAATTCAGAAAATACCACCACCAGCACGGCGAGGAAATAGTAAGTTTGCGAAGCATATTCAACCGATGCATTCACGTAGTACGCCGTAGCAGTGTTTGTCGCTGCCGTGACAGTGCTTCAACAAGTGTTACGCGTCTTGGTTGGCGACGGGACAGATTATATACCAATTTCTGTGGTTTTAGCACCATCTCTGCAACACAACAAGGGTCGGCATTGTTCATTTCCTGGTTAGGGTTTCTGTGTTTCTGTGTGTCTCGCGACTGCTTCTGGTGCTTCATCTTTGAACGGTACGTTGTCCCGAGGGTTGCAAGATCTTTTTGATGATGCCAAAAGTCACCTCATCATCAAAATCACCCTGTGCACTTGTGTATCTGTCCATCCACTCATATTGGCTCACACAAGTACGAAAGTATGCACGATCGACCGGGTTATTTGATTTTTACATTTTCGATTTCACAATGATATTTGTTTGCTTTTGTTAACATCGCCAACGGTATGTTGGTGGTGATACCCATAGTTATACTACTGGCGGGGGTCGTTGTTGGATGGAATCCTATATAGCACAAATACGTGCTTACGTACGTAATTTCAGATGCACTATTTGTTGCTTATGGTAATCTTCATCTTATAGCCACTCTCGCCGACTACGTACCGTGAATGCGTGCCAAGGGGGGGCCCCTTGGGTGGGTAGATTTTGATTTGACCCCTACCAAGACCCCCTCGAGCACGGGCGCACACAGTTCTTCATATCCTCGCGTAAACAGTTCGCATTTTGTTCTGTAAAATGTTCAAGGGACTGGATACCTCTGGTATGGTATGGTCGTGATACCGGGGTGTGGGGAGAGATGAACACCCTGCTAGCGTCGGAAAAACACTTTAGAGTGCATGGAGCCTTGTCACTATGTATTGTCTCGTACTGCAATGACTTATAAAGCTTTTCCGCGAAGCAACAGGTCTGCATCCATTTGTGGTCATCATCATGTGACATCATCTTGTAACCTTGATCAGCACATCCGAACCATATGCCAACTGAATTACGACCATTCTCGTCTTTGCCGACTTTCAATTGGAATTAAATCATGTCATTGGCACGATAAATACTAAAGTCATGGGATGTGATATAGTGGCGAGGCTTGGCGGCCATTTCAATCACAATGCGACAAATTTGGTACATTCTCCATCCACAGGGGATGTTACACTGCGGTAAGCGGTCATTCACCCAACAGTTTGTATACCCACAATGAATATGGTCTCTCTCGAGGGGTGAAGCCAATGCCTCGGCAGAATGAGGAGTGTGAACACAACCCAAAACCTGAACCCAGATTTCACTGGGAAGTTCTGGTGCAGGTTCTTCCCTAGTGAATGCATGTCTGCGCCGTTTTGCGCCTTGCAGCAAATACATGTATATTTTTTGTCACATATGCGATAGGAGTGCGCATGTTGTTTTTCTCAAATGATTGCATTTGTGAAGCACGCACTTACAAATCAGGACGCTTTGTACGGAGAGGCTCGGAAATGCGGCAGGCTTGCGAGGCCGGGTACAATAACAAGTTTTGCATACCGAAAGGTCAATATTACTGCCCATGTCTTAGGTGGCTCAAGTTGCATGGTCAAAAACGAAGGAAAAGGTAGGAAAATGACTGGTTTCCAAAGGCATAAAAAACCAGTTGTTTTGATGGATATTTCTAAACCGTCGCAAACAAGTATGGGGAAAAAATATTTCTATAAGAATGACGCGTCCCATGGGCGAGACAGGGAAAAGTATTGTTTTGTGACCAATCTTTGCGCGAGGCCTCGCGCAAAGACGTTCATTTGTGTCAGATGAATGTACTACAGCACGACGCATTAGGCAGGGTGTCGAAAAATAGAACCCTGTCGTATTTATACAAGTAACTTAGTACCACTATCAGGATTGCGTGATAGAGATGGATCTATTAATTACTAAAGTTCAACAATGGTGTACCCAAGAATCTTGAAAAGTAAAAATTTTCTGGAACAAACTGTAGTGTCAAGCGCGAGGCCCCGCGCATGGAACGGCGCATGAGAAACATTGGAGTTCCGGTCGTCATTGCGCGAGAGGTTTCACGCAACGGAGGTCACAAGCGCTCATAAAAACCAAAAATGGAACCGATCCACCAACTACACAGCATGTGCATTCCCTTGATGCGGTGCTGCTGCATGGGCGCCCATACAAGTCCCGCCGGCATCTCTAGTTTTCATACTGTGGTCACCGCTGGCTTCACTGCCCAACAGCGATGGTAGCGCGCCGCAACTGGGTACCGCAATCAGGATTAACTAGTCAAATGTGGGACCACCAGACAGTTACAGTTAACCGAAAATGGTGCATGCGACAAGCGAATCATAGAATAATTGGTCGTGCGAAAACTGTGTGACAGGTTGATGTTTCAAAGCAAGAAAGTTTTTCAAACAGCGATTTTTCTGCAGATACAGTTGCGCAATTATTTTTCACAGCAACAATGCCCCTGCGAAAAGAGGTGGACCTTGAGAAGACAGTGGCCGCAGCATCCGGACTTTTCCGCGATGTCTGCTTAGAGGAACCGCCGTATCACACGGCAGAAGAATTGTGGGAAGGGCTAAAACAGGGGGACGAGGGCGCGCGATTGTTGTTTGTGTTTTTCCTGCGTCTGCGCAAAAATGAAAGGACGCGTTGCAGCGTTGAAAAGGCGATTGCGGAAGAAGGCAAGAGATGGGTTGGTGTTTTGATAGAGGAGGCCTAGTGCCTTTATTTGCTGATGCGCCACCGCGCATTTCCATAACCAGGGAAAACCAAAGTCAGTTGTTGCGATGGAGGGAAGTAGGGCGCAGCGTCGCATTTTAGCAAGGTCAGGTCTGGCGCGATATAGCGCACCTTCGGTGAAGAAAAAGGCCGCAGTCAGGTTACAGACTACATGGAACAAAATACACAAGCAGTGGGTTGTGTTATGGATGGACAACTGGTACAACAACCAGTTTACCACAAACCCTGACAAGAACGACAAAAGCCTTAACGCAACAACGTTGGCTGTTTTGCTACTGAGGGATGCACCGCGCTAGTGCCATGGTCATCCTAGCCGGGAAGAGCTTGAACGGCGTGTACTTGTTGTGGCACGCATGCTGGGCAACACCGAGGGTACGTTTGCACGTATCCTGCGTGATCTAGGATTTGCAAGCACGCGGCCTGTTGCTCCAAACATTAGGGCGCCGCTTGACAGCTGTGAAAGGTTTGCAGAAGTTCCACGACAAAGGGGACAAAGTCACGAAGAATGCGCTGAAGAAACTGGACGGGATCCTCCTGCCGGAGTTCTACACGAAAGTGGCAGAAGTGATGCAGGAAGAAAAAACAACCGTTAAATCCTTGCACAATTTGTTTGACGACATCATCCTTGACCAGTGGGTCTCAATGCATCTGTCCCACCCGCACAACGGCCAGTACGTTCGACCTGAGAAAGGTGTGTACCATCGATGAGACGTGGGTTCCGTTTCTGCATTGGTGCGCTACACCTTCTCCATTTCTGTTCTTTAGTCAAGGACATGCGCACCCGCAAAGAGGTTGCTGCACTTGGAAGGCCTGCCCTGAAGGTGACTCTTGGTACATGGGGCTATTGGCGTGAGTCTGAAGGCAAAAGTCGCGGTCCATGGCCGGCATGGAAATCCATGATTCAAGCACCACTGTGGCACATGGCAGAGAAAGGCAAACCCGCCTCCCTGAAAACCCTCAACGTCCAAAAACTCCTGGGTCAACAGCCTACCAAGAGCCGTGTGGTCCACCAAGCTGCTGGCGTTACTGGTGACTTCAAGACAGTGGAACAGCAGGATCCATTACTGGCAAGTCAAATTATCACAATTAAGGCGACCCGAATTGCAGCTTTGGCCCACGATCCCCCGAGGCGGTTTATTGAGATTGACAAGAACCTGATTGTCATCAACGGCGACATATTTGAACATCTTGCTCCTGAGATGATGTGCCCAGCCTGGTTGTATGAAGAGATGGCGCGTGCCGGTACCCTTATCTGCGGCTCTCAAACTGGTGTTGACAACATGTTCCACGTGCTGGAAACAGAAACAAAGGGGCGTCTCAACGATGATTTCAACGCGCCGCGCATGGCTAACATGTTGCGTGTTCCCATCTTCAGTTGGCCAGTCAAACTGAAGCCTGCAGGGGATCCTACAACGTTCGACGTTTGCACGTTGCTGATTTTGTCACCGGATAGCTGGACGAGAAAGGTATATCTCCGTCATTACGTCCGCTCTTTGCGCGAGGCCTCGCGCAATAACTTCGCCGTCATTGCAGATTCCGAATTATCTGTCGTTTGGACCCACTCAAGTAGAGGAGATGGATGCTGTTGAATTTGGCGGTCCCCTTCCGATAACGACGGTTATATGGTATTTCGACACTCACCTCCATTACCTGAAGCAGGACAAGAGCTTTAAGCGTTCGTTTGTGTTCATTGATCATCAGCCAGACCTGGTGTGCTGTTCTACCAACCATGAGAACCTACCCCATGACATACCAACACGGAATCCCCACCACGTCTACACACCGTCCACCAAGCACAGCACTGGCACAGCACACACGGACACCACAGGCACCACACACACTCCCACCAGCATGCGCACGCCACCAGCCCCAATCCCCCCACGCCGCCGTCCGTCCACAGGTACCGCCAACCGCCAGCCACCGCATGTCCCCTCTGCGTTCGCCAGCGGCTACCACAGACAGCCCTGCCCTGCAACCCAGACCACTGGGTCTGCCTGGGAGCCGCGCACCGCCTCACCCACTGCCCCCACTGCGGGGACCTCAACCCCCACCACCGCGAGCGGCCCGCGGCCCCAGCCGCACCCCCCCCCGCCAGCCACCCCAGATTCTCCGGGTTCCTCACCGACACCCTCCGGGACGACCTGGGAGGGTACTACGTGGCGGACGCGGTGGACCACACATGGACCATAGCCGTGGCCACGGGCAGCACACCCCTGCCCCCCCACAGCCCACCCCTACGCCACAGCGGGGGCGGCTTGAACGTGGCGGCCCGCCACATCCTCCTCGCCCTACACCTCCATCACCGAGACCTACACCTCCCAGACCCACAACTCCCGGCCCCCCAAGCAGCAGCCCTGACGCCGGAAGCGTGGGCCGACACGGCACCAGAGGAGATAGCAGCCTACCTCCGAATCACTTGCCGCCGGTTCAAAAACGCCCTCGGCCGACGGAAGGGAACACCTTACCCACTCAGCGCACTCCTCTACCCGGCACACCACCCCCACCCCGCACAACAGAAGCCCCGGGAGGGCTGGGCGTCTTTTCGGGATGCCCACTCGGCCGCCCCCGACGAGGCCAGCGCCACGCGGATGGGCCTCACGGACCAGGAAACCTACGTCAGAGGCCTCAAGACGAGCCTCCAAGAGGCACACCGCTGGCACGCCCACTCCCCGTCGCCCACACGGGAACAGGGGGGTTCACCCGCCCCCGACACCCACCAGGCCAAGAAGACCCAGACAGGTCAGGGGGCCCGCCAACGCGCCCGCCAGCAGGGCGCGACGCCCCAACCAAGGCCCGGGTCCAGCCACACCGCACCACCCCACGCCCAGACCCCCGGGGCACACCAACAACACCGCCACCGCCAGCGCCCGCCACCACCACCGTACCGCAGCACCCAATCCCTGCAGCCCAGTCAGCCACCACCGCCCACACACGTCCACACCATGCCAGGACCACCATACGCGCAGAGCCAGGGGACATGGCACCACCAACACCACCACAACGCCCCCGTGCCTCCTAACCCCTACCCCCTAATGCCCCCATGCTACAGCGACCCCCACCAGCTACATCCCCACCACGCCCCAGCACAACCAGGCCCCGCGAACCACCCACCCCACATAGCGCACATCACCGCACCACACCATCACGTATTCCACCACCACCAGCCCCTGCCACCACACCCACCGGCGCCGGGGTACCACACACAACCGGCACACCCCACACACCACCACCACGCGGTCCAGCACCTCCCGCCGCCCCCGCTACACGGACCCACGACATACGAGCCACGGTACACCCCCATGGACCCGCGAGGAGCCGCACACGCACACCAGCAACACCAGGGCCTAGTAGGAGCGCCCCACCACCACCAACAGCCCCCCCACCCACACCCCATGCCAGCGAGCACCATCCACCAGCAGCCACCCATCACATACGGACCACAGCCCCACCCGGGGGCTCATGCGGCCGCCTCCCACCCGCACCCCGGCACCACAACCAGTCAAGAACCGCAAGGGCCACACGGCGCACACATGCAACAACCACACGACCCACAGGGACGCCCGGACCCCCAACCAGCACAACACCGACCCCCGCCCCCCCCACCCCACCACCACCAGCAGCCCCCCCACCCACACCCCATACCAGCGAGCACCATCCAGCAGCAGCCACCCATTACATACGGACCACAGCCCCACCCGGACGCTCATGCGGCCGCCTCCCACCAACACTCCGGCACCACAACCAGTCAAGAACCGCAAGGGCCGCACGGCGCACACACGCAACACCCACACGACCCACAGGGACGCCCAGACCCCCAGCCAGCACAACACCCACCCCCGCCCCCCCCACCACCAACAGCGCCACCCCCACACCACCCCCCCACGCCCCCCCCCCCAGACCAGGCCACGGACACAACACGCGGCAGGCAGCACCAGCCAATTGACGTCGATACCCCCGCCGACACACGCCACCGCGAATCCCCCCTCCCGCGACCGCCACAAGAGACCCCATCACCGGACCCCACGCGCGACAACGATGACCACCCCCCCCAACCCACACCACCCCCCCCATCACACCCCGCACCACCAGCCGCCGCACCGGCCGAACCCTACGCCCTACACAACCACGCAGCGGTACGGCAGCACCTCCGGGGACTTGGGGAACAGGACGTCGTACTGTACCTCCGCACCTCCGGCACCAGCACCCCCATCCGGGCGGCCACCCTGGTTCAGGCGGCCACCCTGGGGGAAGGCGTCAGAGACTTCCTCTTCGACGCCTTCCTCCACGTCGCCCGACACGAGCGCCCCCCACGTGCCACCCCAGACGGCGAGAGCCCGCCCCCCACGGGGAGCCGGATCTGGGTGCCCCCCATCCACTGGGGGCGACACCTGGTCGGACACCCCCTGCCGGGGCAGGTGGACACCAAGGGCCGCGCCGGCTACCACGAGCCCGACATGGCCCAACCCCCACCCGGCGCCACCCCCGACAACACCAAAGAGTGGGAGCGGGAAACATGGGTAGCCCGGATGGCCTCCCTGAGCAACTTCCGGCACCACGTCCCGGGGGACATCCCCACCCCCGACGAGCAGCAGCCAGCCCCCTCCACGTACATGACCCTCATGTACAATCTGCACTACACCCTCTCCACCACCAACTACCACGCACCCACAGACCACTGGGTGGTACACGGCACCGACTCCCTCCTCCCCGCCGACTACACCCCCCCCCCACACAACCCAGGCCCCGACACGTACGCCAGGGGGGACGACCCGGACGACCCCCACATCTGGGGCACGTGGGAACCCAAATCCCTGGACACGCTGCTCTCCATCCGCAGCGGCTACCAGGGCCTTGGTAGGGCCATGTATTGCCTCGCCAAGTGGACCCAACGGACCTGGGGGATCCCCACGGACCGATGAGTGTGGGTGGTCACGCTGCGCCCCCAGCAGAGGGAAGCCCCCCCAAACCGCAGGGGACCCATCCCCCCACGCCCCACCACCCTACAACTATGCCCGTACATGGTGGCAGCCCGCCTCATGACGCTGCTGTGGCCGGGCCCAGACACCCCCACCCAAAACTACCCCCACCTCACAGAGGAGGACATGCCCGGGATCCAGCCATGCTTCTTCCAGACCCTTGACTACCTCCAGCAAGCACACCCGCACGTCCTGGAGCAGATATGGCCACCCCCCGGGTAACCCACGTGCCCGCGCAGCCGAGACAACGCCGCCACGCCAGCACCAGCACGCACGGATCACCAGGGAAAACGCGCGCACACGCCCGGTGCCCGAACCTGCACCCTCGTTCTCGCTACTTACAGGACCCAGCATCATACGCCCGCCCCCGAAGCCCAGGACCCTCCGCCCTCCCCCACAGCCTTCTCCTCCGCCTCCGACTCCACAACCTCCACCACCACGACCACCTCATCCACCACCACCACCACGTCCTCATCCAGCACTCCAGCCCCCAGGCCGCGGGGGACACCTCCCAAACGGGCCTCCAAACCCGCCCCCACCGCGAGCAGCCCCGCCGCCGCCAAGGCCCACGCCCCAACAAAGCCCACACCCACGACCCAGCCGAAACCCAAGGCCGCCGCCAAACGGCCACCCAAACCCGCCAGCACGCCACGACCGCAACCCGCAGCCAAGCCCAAACCCAAGCCCAAACCCGGCGCCACGACGGCAGCGCGAGCCCGGCCCCCCGAGGACGTGCTCTATGACATCCGGCCCCAGCCGTCCCGGGCCCGAAGGCAGCAACCCCCAGCGCGGCGCCCCCCCACCGTCACCGACGCCACCGCCACCACCTTCATGGCGGAGCGCGCCGCGGCTGAAGCGCGACGCACCTCGTCCCGCCACCTCTCAAAGCCCGCACCCCAGGCCCACGGACCGCTCCCGACCAGGCCAGAACGACGCCAGGGTCCACCAGCAGCGTCCCCACCCCCCTACCAACCCTCGATGACAGCCCACATACAACGCATGCCCCACTACCGCCAGCGCCGCGTCCCCGCCCGACCCCTAGGCGGAGACCGTACGCGCACACCCGCGGGTCCTCATCCGCGTGCGCCCCCACTCCCCACGCACCCCCACGGAACAGGACTACGAGGAATCCCCCAGGCCCGCCACCGCCACCGGTCCCCACGACCCCGTCACACCCACCCACGCCCACTCCTCCGCCCAAGACCGCAGGCCCGCCCAGGAACAGTGGTGGCAGCGCTGGGATCACACGCAGCTCTGGGAGCTGCGAAAGTGGGCCCGGGGAGACCCCTCCTTGGAGGGCCTGGTCCATCGGCCCCGCAAGGGGTCGGTGGAGAACTGCCGCCTCCAGCCGGCGGGGGGGTGGATGCCGCAGGCTGCATGGGAAGCCATGCTGGCCGATGCACTCCACCCCCTGGGAGTCCACCCCCGCAACCTCCCCGCGCCCCAGGACCACCCGTATGTCCTCAGGCGCCTGCGGGAGACCCTCCAGGAAACGCAGCACGACGGCATCCGCCTGTGGGACATCACCCAAAGCCCAACCCCGCACACACACACCCCCTCACCACCCCACAAGCGTCGGCGCACCGACACCGGCGACACCCACAGCACCCCAGGAGCCCTGCGCGCCACACAACACGACGCGCCTGACCCCGCGGCCAGCGGCGCCACCATCTGACCCCGTTACCCAGCAAACCACCACCACGGGGCGCCACGCCAGGCCCCGCCCAGAAGTCACCAAGCGAACGGGACGCCGAAGGAAGCCAACGCACATGACAGCGAGCACCACTACGCCCAAAGGCACCGAACCCAGGCCCGCTAACGTCGCAACCGCCTAACTGAGCCAGAACCCAAGCACAAGTCAAACCCGAGCCACACCCCGAAACCGCTAACACTTGACTCCTAACCAAGCCCGCCAAGGGAACAACGTAACCACAGCCCACACCCACAGCCCACACAGCCGCCTAACCAGCCAGCGCCAGAAGCAAAGAGACACCTCACCAAACCCACCCTGACCCAAGCCCGTGTACATCAGGACGCGCGAGCCGCACCCCTGGGGCGCGACCGCCGCCACAGCACCGACGACACACGCCAGAGGACACAACGCTATTGCACCGCCGCACCAGCTGCCCATGCCTGTGCCTGCAGTGTACGCGCGCCCCTGTTTTTCTCTTTTTTTTTCTTTTTTTTTTCCTAAAAAAAAAAAAAAAGGTGTAAAAAAAAAAAACAAGAAAAAAAAACGAAAGTTAGGGGGGGAGGAAGAGGGACACAACCACCCATGGCACACGCGTACCGCACACAGCACGCACACCGGTGAACAGGACCCCAGTGGCCCAGGACACCGCACATGCAACACAACACACCGAGCGAGCACACCGGTGAACAGGAGCCAGCCGGCCCAGGACACCGCAGACACACCACAGCATAACGCGCGGGCACACTGGTGAACAGGAGCCCAGCGGCCCAGGACACTGCACACACATAGGGCGGCCGAGGGACAGGAAAGAACCAATACCCCATGGGTCGGACGCACTGGGGCGACCCAGCCGACCCACCGGGCCAGTGGCAGGAGCGGTACTCCAGGGCCACTGGTCCGAGCCCGGCCAGGCTGCATCGGGGACCATGGCAAACGTCACCCGGAGCCATGGAAGCAACCGGTAACAGGCGAGCCGGTACACAGTCCAGGAGGGGGTCACCTGCCAAGCAGAGTGGCCTCGCAACTCAAGCCACAAGGGTGAGGCGGTCGTACCGTAGACAAGCGGGAGCAATACCCCTTGTGGTGAGAGATACTCCATGCGGCTGGGCAGCCTCCCAGAGCTGCCACCCAAAGGAGGGGGCATGTGGCCCTACCCATGGACACATGTGGGGACACCCTCCCACCTGGGACAAATGCAAGGGTGGCCGCGACAATGCCTTCCCAAGCACATGCGGGAGCGGCTCAAGAGGCACCTGACATAGGGCAGTGGGAGCGACAGGACGTCCCCTTGGTAAGACCTTCTTCTTGCAATGTCAAAGGAGGCATCCCGAGCTCCCGAAGATACCTACCTACCTACCTTGTTGTGGCACGCATGCTGGGCAACACCGAGGGTACGTTTGCACGTATCCTGCGTGATCTAGGATTTGCAAGCAAGCGGCCTGTTGCTCCAAACATTAGGGCGCCGCTTGACAGCTGTGAAAGGTTTGCAGAAGTTCCGTGACAAAGGGGACAAAGTTACGAAGAATGCGCTGAAGAAACTGGACGGGATCCTCCTGCCGGAGTTCTACACGAAAGTGGCAGAAGTGATGCAGGAAGAAAAAACAACCCTTAAATCCTTGCACAATTTGTTTGACGACATCATCCTTGACCAGTGGGTCTCAATGCATCTGTCCCACCCGCACAACGGCCAGTACGTTCGACCTGAGAAAGGTGTGTACCATCGATGAGACGTGGGTTCCTTTTCTGCATTGGTGCGCTACACCTTCTCCATTTCTGTTCTTTAGCCAAGGACATGCGCACCCGCAAAGAGGTTGCTGCACTTGGAAGGCCTGCCCTGAAGGTGACTCTTGGTACATGGGGCTATTGGCGTGAGTCTGAAGGCAAAAGTTGCGGTCCATGGCCGGCATGGAAATCCATGATTCGCGCACCACTGTGGCACATGGCAGAGAAAGGCAAACCCGCCTCCCTGAAAACCCTCAACGTCTAAAAACTCCTGGGTCAACAGCCTACCAAGAGCCGTGTGGTCCACCAAGCTGCTGGCGTTACTGGTGACTTCAAGACAGTGGAACAGCAGGATCCATTACTGGCAAGTCAAATTATCACAATTAAGGCGACCCGAATTGCAGCTTTGGCCCACGATCCCCCGAGGCGGTTTATTGAGATTGACAAGAACCTGATTGTCATCAACGGCGACACATTTGAACATCTTGCTCCTGAGATGATGTGCCCAGCCTGGTTGTATGAAGAGATGGCGCGTGCCGATACCCTTATCTGCGGCTCTCAAACTGGTGTTGACAACATGTTCCACGTGCTGGAAACGGAAACAAAGGGGCGTCTCAACGATGATCTCAACGCGCCGCGCATGGCTAACATGTTGCGTGTTCCCATCTTCAGTTGGCCAGTCAAACTGAAGCCTGCAGGGGATCCTACAACGTTCGACGTTTGCACGTTGCTGATTTTGTCACCGGATAGCTGGACGAGAAAGGTATATCTCCGTCATTACGTCCGCTCTTTGCGCGAGGCCTCGCGCAATAACTTCTGCCTCATTGCAGATTCCGAATTATCTGTCGTTTGGACCTACTCAAGTAGAGGAGATGGATGCTGTTGAATTTGGCGGCCCCCTTCCGATAACGACGGTTATATGGTATTTCGACACTCACCTCCATTACCTGAAGCAGGACAAGAGCTTTAAGCGTTCGTTTGTGTTCATTGATCATCAGCCAGACCTGGTGTGCATGATTGCGTCCATCGAGCCGGATTCTTGCATGTACCTTCTTGGTGTCACCACCGACAATCTCTCCAATTGGGTCAACAGAGTGCAGACGCAGTTGAACCACGTCTTGACAAAAGGGCCGAAACTGGACGCGTCTGGTGATTGGGACCTGTAGGCCAACTGGGCACATCGTGGTATTCCCCTTTGGGTTCGCGATGAGAAGTTGGGTTCCGAGGCGTTGTCGCTGAAGGAAGAAGAGACTGTTGAGAACGGTCAAGCTGCAGAAGCACAGGCCCCTGCAAAGCGAAAGTCTACTGGTGGGGAACCAGCCCCCAAGAAGAAGAAGACTGCTTCCAAGCCTCAGGCAGCGAAGTCGGTTACCGGTGCAGAATCCGACGAGAGCGATGGGGATGAAGAGGAGGAGAGCGAGGAAGAAGAGGAGGAGGAGCCGCGGGTCTCCCAAGGCAAGGCAGCGAAGAAAGCGGCAGCGAAGCCGAGGTCCGAGGAAACGGGGGCCCGAGCTCCCTTCAAGCAGCCAGCCCGTCAGTCCCAACCAAGAAGCGAGCCCGCAAAGCCACCGCCTCAGGGTAAGATGTCCGTGGCTAAGGCACTGGATTCTAAGATGCAAGTTGTTCCGAAGAAAAAGTAATTTCTTCATTTGTTCTGATATATTATGCGCGAGGGCTCACGCTATGCATTCCTCTTCGAAGACCTTTTTGCTGTCACCTTGTGCGGCACATTTTTCTCTCTGATGCATTTTTTTGCGCTGTGGTGTTGGTGTTTGCGCAAGGCCTCGCGCAAAGAAGGGGTGCCAAAAAATGCTTCTTGTGGTGCTGCGTGCAAAATGGTTTTCGAAAACTGGTTTTTGAAAAGATTGAAAGCTCATGGGTGTTTTTATTGGAAAGCACAAGTGGTAGAGGAAACAAAAAGTCATGGTTTTCCCAAAAAAGTACTTCATTTTTGGAGAAATAAATCATTTTCCAGGGCAGTCGGTTTTCTTGAAAATAAATGAAAATGAACCAGTTAATTGCTTTTTACGGGATTTTTCGTTCTTGTGTTTTTGGGTCCCCCCCCAAAAAACTTTTTTTCCGCAGTGCCGCGGAGAGGCAGTTTTGGGCGCATTTTGACCATGCAACTTGAGCCGCCTGAGCATGTGTTCGTAGCGGGGCGTTTTTGAAATGCAAGCTCCAACTTGATCCAACTTGGGTTCGATGCAAAGAATGCCATTTGCTCAGGATCAATCGGACTCTTCCAACTTCCATTCCTGTCACACTTTGATGTGCCCGCGAAATGTGAATGTTGCAAAGATCGTGTGTGCATTCTTTGATGGATTTGTGACCCGCTGGACAAAGAACTTTGGGCATCTGCAAAGCTCTGAGTTGTTTCAGGGTTGAGACGCCATATTGAAGCGGTACCCAGAACCTATGGCCCATAGCCCGGAGGCCTGTGAGCCGTCACACCCGTGCGGAAGCCGTTGACACCGGCTGTCAGCCGGATATCCCTGTTCTCTAATCCGCGAAATCCGGAATCCGATTTCTAACCAATAAATCGATGTAGAATTACCATAATTTCATTGTCTTGGGCGATTTTCGGTCGGAAATCGGTGAAATACCCGATTTCTACCGCGATTTCTAATTGTCGTGAAATCGCCGCCTGTTGTCGCCTGTTCGCGCGCTTTTGTCGCTTCTCCGTGGCGAGTTTTGTGAGGGATTTTTCGCGAGTACCTTTGAGGTTCTAAGAGAACTTAAGAACTGACTCCAGAGGGTTTTTAATGTACTTCGATCTGGTGTGTTCACCAGAATTTTTCGCCGTTGCGTCTTCGAGAAAATCAGCGCGCAAGCCTTTCCGTCGATCGCTGGAACTCAAGGTTCTCAAGGACCATGAGTTCGGACGGAACCCTACGTTCCCCCCCTATGCCTTTCATCCATGCCCCTTTCATATGGGCATATCATTTTGCAAGGGGAAGAGGGCAATGGCAATGTTTTGGGCAGCCTATGGGTTTGGCAAGCCCAAGTCGTTTGCGTGCGCAAACGCTAACTTTGTGGCCTTGTGAGCATGAACGTTAATAACCGAACGCAATGCTCACAAGACCGAAAGCCCTAGGCCATTTTCGTTTTTTGAGCCAACCCAATGATGGCTCCACGCACTCCAATGCGTACCAAAACTCCATTTTCGAAAGAGGGCAAGTTTTGGTCGAAAATTAGGCCAAAATGGCAAAACCCCCGAGGCTCGTACTCGAAGCCTATGGGGAGTTGAGCCTCGAACCAAGGCAACATGTAAAGTAGAGACCACGAGGGACATCGTGGATGGCTTGGTTGATTTTTACCACCTTGTCTTCTATTTTATATACTTTCGCCTTGTGAGCACGCGTGCCATACTGCCTCTTTGCACACGCGCTCATATGCAAGCAATAATGACACAAGTGGGCGGAGACAATCTAACCATAGTGTGCATATTTGAAGGCACCTACTATGGGCCTACTCCAAAAATGTTTACTCATATTTTTGCTCCTCAATGGCCCAAAGATATGTACATACCAATATCGCCGATATATGCAGTTTTTCCCATAAATAGTGTGCTTCAAGGATTGAGGTATTAAAATGTTTCCATCATGCTTTGAACCCCAAACCTTGTTGCAAAAGGGAAGCAAAGCTTCGGTTTGCATCCATGCAAAAGCCCGAGGCTCCTTTCTCTTGTGGTACGGAGATACAATTTTTCGGGGGACCACTTTTGGGTGAATTTTGGCCGTTTTGCCAAGAATGGCCACAAACCCCTTCTCACCCTGATTTCACCACCGAGGTTGTGTGCGCCAGTTGACCAAGGGTAAGGGCAATTCGGAAAGGGCACATAAACCCGCATCGAGTTGGATCTTTCCCCATGTGGCCTCTCCTCCTGAACGGAGAGTTGTGAGTGACCCAATTTGGGGTATGTTGCCATTCTGCCCCATTTCTGTGTCATTTTCCCTCCAATGGGGAAAATAGCTAGAGGCGACCATGAGGGTTGGCAAGTGGCATATAGTGGGACCTAAGTCCCATGTCTCTCCAGCATCTTTGGTTGAAAGGATCCTCGCCGTGGCCATGGAGATATGGAATCGTGAGTAAGGGCCATTTTGGCCAAATTTCGCCGTTTTTGCCATTGTATGCCATATTGGAACTACCATATCTCCATGGGGCACAGGATCTAGCCAGGAAAAAGTGGCGATTATTGTAGCTTATGACCAAGGGGTGAACGCAATTGAGTTTTGCATTTGCTCCTCTGGCTCATCCGGAGTTATTCAACTTTTGGTGCGATCCATGATCCCCCCCGTTGCACCGCATGCTGCTTTCTGCCGCATCCGCGTGTTCATCCCCTCAATGAACAGCAAGCAGCCAGTGTGACAGCAAGCCATAACCCAGGGCATGGGACGAGAGGGGATATCAAGGGTTGTGAATCAAGGCTTGGCGCGTCAATGTTGCCAAGGTTTCCTACCCTGGACGGTCGCCCGAGACGGCCAATTTTGCCATTTTGGCATTTGTGGACCCAGTTTGGATCATCACCACGCCGAGGGCCACCGAGATCCTTGAGAGCCAAGTACATGTGAGTCTCTGTTGGACTCCCAGTGGATTGCATATGGAATGGCAGATGCGATCTCCAAGCCGGCGTGGAGATATACCATTGGGGGGACCCCCAGTTTTGGCTCATTTTGAGCAGCCAAAATGACCCCCTTTTGGGACCCCAATTTCAGCCCCCCGTGTGCTCAATTGGCGGCCCCATATCTCTATGCCCACAATAAGCCGGGACCTAAATTTACGTTGTGCACTCAGATATAGGTCCTTACTTCTGCATCCTATCCTGTGAGCCATTGGCCTTGCCCTGGCCGGGCGAATCACGCGTGGGAATGACGCCAATTTTGGTAATTTTGGCATCATGACCCCACTTGGCGAACCCGTGGCGCCCTGATGCCGCGACCTCAGAGGGGACCAGGTTGGGTGAGGGCTCCAGGTAGTTCGTATTCGAAGGGCAGAAGGTCAGTTGCCTCGTCCCTACCTCTGGCGGGTCCGGACGAGGGGTCAATTTCGGGGTTTTCGGAGCTAATGTCAGTTTGGGCTCGAACAGCCCACTTTCAGCTACCAACTCCTAGGGGATAATGGCGGGGCCTTTTCTCCGGCTCAGAGAGGAGTTGGGACCTGCTGTCAAGGGAGCACGGGGAGCCACTGTTGCCCTGCCTTGCAGCCCCTTGGTTCCGAGGAACTCGCCTGTGGCTGGGCGGGACACCGTCCCCTATTGGCAGGGTTTCAGGGTCCGGACTGAGTAGGGCATGGGTTGTGTTTGAGCCCCCGCCCCTGCCAGCCACTGAAAGGTTCGCACCTGGGATTGGCATATGAGTTGGGACTGAGTGTCTATTGTTATGTGATGCATTTACCCCAGTCCAGTCTGAACCCCATGTGTACATATCCTGATGTGTTGCTGTACATACCTTTGTTCCCTTGTTTCAGAGTGGCAAGGATCCTGAAACGCTTTCTGACATGACACGAGCATGAGGATGCCCTTGTGAGCGCAGTGCTTTGCCCGCCTGCTTGCCTGTGCGTGTCCACCGCAGTGTTCCGTGGCCAGGCCCCCCAGGGGAACGCGTCAAAAGGGTTTCACCGCCGCGGGGTTACCCATCCCTCCCGTGCCAGTCGGGGCCGCCTGAACCCCGAGCACCACAGGCTTCGCAGCGCCGCCCGGCAACAGCGCCGAGTCCGTGAAGGAGGTGTAGCGACCGGAACTTCGACATCAGCGAATTCCTTCGGCCGACGGGCACCGGCCGCACTCCCAGCTACATCAACCGCCTCAACAGCCAACCCCAGGACTGGTCCATCAAGGGGAACGATGGTGAATTGGCAGGAGGCGGGCAATACGTGGCCGCTGCCCCACCCCCATGCGGTGCGCCTACTGCGTGGGTTGGTGTGGGGGCAGCACTACCGCCACAGCAATCCCCAGTGCGAAGGCGGCATGCCCGGGAGCTTCGAGCTCCGCGAGGATAGGGGCGCCGTCCGCGTGCAGGCAGTGGAAGACTGGCTGCGGGTGGAAGGATACGCCTATCGCTTCCGCCACAAGTGCTGGAGGGTCTGGAGCCGCCCAGACAGGCCCGGCGAAGGGCTGCGCCCCGAAGGGATTGATGAGGAAGAGAACCCCAACGAGTACCCGTCGGGCGCCACGATCAACGTCTCCATGTGGGACATGATCAAGAAGAAGTTCTCGGAGCCGGGGAACGAGTGCACGCTGCAGGGCAGCAACAGCAGCGCGTCCCCTGGGAAGGAGAAGCGATCCGCCGGGGACAAGAAGCGGGAGCAGAAGTGGCGGGAGTACCAGGAATCCCTGGCCGCCGAAGCCGCCAGAGGCGGGGACGGCAAGGGCAGAACCCCAGCCCCCAGACCCCAACGGGCCAGTGGTGGTCACCAGCCTGGCCACACCACCCTTGGCGACTTCCTCGAAGTCGCCAAGCAGGCCAAGGCCAAGCCCCGTCCGCTGCACCTGAGGAAGTCAGGCCCCAGCAGCGACGTGGAGTCTGCCCACCGTGGGAGGATGCCGGCCGACCAGGCCAGCTCCAGCAGCAGCGTCGCTCCCGACCAAAGGGACGTGGCCCGCGCCTGCGAGCGCGCCTGTGGGGTGCCCTACAACCTTCGGGTTGCCCGGCAACGGGCCACGCAGCAGAACGCTGCCGTGGAGGGTGCCATCGGCATCGCCCAGGAAGAGGCCACAGATTGGGGCAGAGGCATGACCTTCCACACCTCGACCGTGGCGGCCATTGCGGCCGGACTCACGGCTGCAGCCGCCCAGGAGGCAGCGACTGCCCGGGTCAGGGGTGTGGTGGCGGCAGCCGCCCAGGAAGCCCACCTGCCCGAGGAGGCCTTTGTCTGTAAGGAGGCCGAGGTGAAAGCGCTGTAAGAGGCGCTTGCCCAAGAGAGGGCAAAGAAGGATGCGGAGGAAAGGGCCCACGTTGAAGCAACGGCCAAGGCCCAAGCGGACGCCGCCAGGAAGGACGCCATTGAGGCCGCGCGACGGAAGGTCGCTGAGGAGAGGGCCAAGACGGAGGCGGAGCTGGCAGCGCTGGAGGCTGAGAAGGCTCGGCCACAGCGGGCCCGGGAAGCCGAGGCTGTCCGTGCCCGGGAGGAGGCCGAAAGGCGAGCTGCTGCAGCCACGGCCGCCGCAATGGAGGAGGCGGAAGCCAAGCTCCAGCGCGAGACTCCCCCGGGAGGATCCCGAGTGGAGACCCTTCGAAAGCTCTTCGAAGGGGACGCCTCCTCCAAGATGACGCTGGATCTGGAGGAGGTCGACACGGGCAGCAGTGGGGACAGTGGCCCCGCCGCCTACCGACGAAGGAGGGGTAAGGGGAAGACCCCCGAGAGGTCACGGAGGCCAGCGGGCGGACAACCCCACAACTCCGACCCCTTCTTCACCGCCAGCGACGGAAATGGACGAAACCGCCAACATCGCCGAGGAGTGGCTGGCGGAGGAGGCGGAGACGTCCCCATGGAGCTGGAGGGTGAGGGAGAGGATCTCCCTCCTCCCTACCGGAGCTCGGAGTCTTCCGCGTGCGAGACCAAGACGACCAGGTGGGGCAACATGGACGAGGATGATGACATGGACTTAGACTACACGGAGAAGCCCCCATCCTCGGACCCACCAAGGGGACCCTGCGGAGGCCCACTGGGACCCCCTGGCGGAGGACCATCAGGACCCCCTGGAGGACGCCCACCAAGTGGACCCCCTCGAGGCGGACCTCCGGGCGGGGGAGGACCCCCTGGACCGGGTGGGCCTGGCGGAGGCCCTCCTGGAGGACCCCCTGGGGACCCCGACGACCCACCAGGGAACGGTGACCCGGATGCCACCTGGCGGTGGATTGTCCACCTCCGCAGGAGGGTCCAGTCCCTCGAGCGCGAGGTAGACACGGGCAAGGGCGAGATGATCCGCATCGCCAGGGTCGCCGCCGGCGCACAGAGGGAGCTGGACATCGCCCGGGGGGAGACCAGGCTGCTGAACAAGGTCTTCAACGGCCTGCAGCAGAGGTTGGACGAGCTGGAAGGCCGTGGGAGCGTTGGCAGCGACCGCCCACCCCTGGAGTCTGGCTCGTCGGACGACGGCTGGGGACCTGGACCAGGTCCAGGCAGAGCCCACGCGCCCGGCGGAGCCCCCAGGAGTCGCCCCAGCGCCAGTGCCCCCTCTCTCAGCGCCCCCTCTCATCGCAGCGCGGGCGCCGTAACGAGCGCCTGCCGCCCGGCACTGGCAGTGAGGAGTGGCGTGATGAGTGGCTCAGTGCGGACCACCACAACCACCGTGCTCCACCGCGGACACCGGTATGACCCTGACGCCCCGCACCAGCCCAGGAGCCAGTCCCAATGGCTGGCGGGCGTTATGCTGGACTCAGAGATGAGGTCCCTGGAGAGGACGTGGAGTGGGATGTCGGCGGAGGCGAGGAAGACCTGGAGGAACTCCGCATTACCCCTGCCGCGTGGTGTACGACAGGCGGCCGCTGAACGCAGCCGCTGGCGCCGTGATGAAGAGGCATACATGGAAGGAGTACGGCGTGAACATCTAGGTTCAGCGTACATGGAAGAACCACGGCGTAGCCACACCGATACGGTGGAGGAGATGGAAGTGGCAGCCGTGGGAGTCCGTGGGGGACGCCGATGGGAACCTCGGTCGACCTTCCGGCCAGCGTTCATGTTCTCCAAGGCCGCGGATGCCGCCGTGTGGGAAGACCTGAAGGACATCAAGCCCCCCACGTACGATGGCAACCCCCTCAACCTGGACCGCTTCTTGGAGAAGCTGGACAATTGGGGGTTGACCGTCACTGAAGACATGGATCCCGCAGATGCGGAGAAATATGTCTTCAAACGGTTCAGGTACCGCCTGCCGGAGGTGCTCCAAGAGGTATACTTCGTGGCAACCAAGGAGGGGAAGATCAAGACCCTCAAGGATGCCAAGAAGTGGCTCAACGAGCAGGAGCGGGTGGACGCTCCGCAGGTGGCTGCCAAGCGGTGGAAGGCCATCAAGCTTCAGCATGATGGTCGGGAGATCCGCCTACGGGATTGGCGAGACTTCCGGGGGCAATACACCCTCTTCCGCCGCAACGTGGAGGACTGGAATGAGGGTGACGAGCAGGCTTGCCTGCTCTCCATGCTGCCGGAAGCATGGATCAAGAGAGTCACCAAGGAGGAAGCCAAGAGGGCCAAGTCCAACCACACGGTCAAGATGATGCTCCCCAAGGAGTATCATACGAACGTGGTGGCTTGTACAAGGAAGAACGTGGCCCGGGATGTCAAACGGCACTCGCTGCGGAACGCCCTCCTCATCACCGTCACGGGCGATCGCGAGAAGACCGCGATGTGGCGCCTTGATGAGTGTGACGTGAGCGGCCAGACCATCCGTCTGCAGGCCATCCCGGCGCGGATGAGTTGCGACGAGATCCTGGAGTTGGTTGGAGAGGAGGTACTCAAGGAGTACTGGAACCTCCACCACACCCGCGGGTTGAGGCCCGGCGACCGTGACGTCAACTACGTTGGCGAGGGGCCTTGCGGGGAAGCTGCCATGGACCCAGCGGGAGCCGATGGCGATGAGGCTCTCGACGACGATGACGACGACGATGAGCCCGCCGAGATGGCCGTTTGTGCCTTTGTGGCCAACAACCTGAACGCGTGGAGCAACCGGGGAAGCTGGAAGCCCCTGCAGAAGGGTTGGAAGAAGAAGGAGAAGAAGGACCCCCGCCGCATTGGCGACCCTCCGCTGTCCTTTGCGGAGGTCATACGAGCTCACCCTCAGGGCTGTTTCGTGTGTTATGGGAGGAACAAAGGGTTCAACCATGACCACCGGACATGCCCCATCCACAAGGCCGACACCGATGCCTACAAGAAGGTGCACGGGTCGAAGAAGCGTGCACCCGCGGGTATCCGGGAGACCAAGGTGGAGGTCACCAAGGACGAGCTCTCCAAGCTGATGTCGGTGGGGACCGAGTTGGCCAAGGAGATCCAGGAAGTCAAGAGGAACTGGGTCCCGAAGTCGGACGACAAGAACAAGGACAAGGACAAGAAGGGTAAGAAAGGGGGAAAGAAGAAGGGTGTCAACAAGGTTGATGCGGAGGAGAGTACCCGTACTACCACAACCGACGCCCCTTGCCGGAGCCCCTGCAGCCAAGGGCCCCAGCTAGGGCGGTCGCAGGATGGTGTCGTGGGAAGCGCCAGACCATCTGAGTCGGGAGACAGTGAGCACAAAGCGATTGCTGCGGGCGGAAGGCCCGGTCCTGCACCCAAAACGAAAGACAGTCGCGGTGGCGGGGTGAGGGCAAGTGGAGGCACGAACCCTTGCACCCGTCCATCCTTCGCGACCAAGAATGTATTTGATGTGCTTCAAGATCTACCCGAGAGTATCGGAGGATCACCCGGACCGCAGCTGGATGCTGCAGATGGGCAGCCTGAGCCCATTGTCCACGACCTGCACCAGTCGCTTGTTGATCTTCTGGAACGGCCAGAGATCCTGAGCTTGCACGCCGTGCGCCGTGTTGGGCGTGAGCGGCAGTTGCACCTTAAGGTCCGCGCCTTATGCGGGGAAGTGGAGAAGGTTTTCGACGTGTTGGTCGACACGGGAGCTCAGGTCAGCTTGGTCAAGGCTGGCCTACTTCCGCCAGAGTGCTTGACCGACAGTCGGAAACCTGTCAGGCTGAAGGTGGCGAACGGCCAGTACATCGTGGGAGGCACGAAAGAAGCGGCCATTGGGCTGCAGTTCGTGAACCACCGTGAGCTGAGCCGCCCGGACCTCGGCAAGGAAATCCTCCCGCAAGGTCGCTTCTACGAGGCCGACATGGACTGGGACATGATCGTTGGGTACGACTTCATGATGGAGACGGACTCCGGCGTTCTCCCGGCCCAGGCATCAATGACCCTGTACCAGGACGACCAGCTCTCGTGGCTTTCGTCACCTGAGCACCATGTGGAGTGCCAATGGATCCACCCGGAAAGCAATCAGCTCGAAGTAGCCGCGCTGGGCACTGAGCCAACTGGGCCAGCAAACCAGGAGTACGGCGTAATGCCGGAAGTGGCGAGCCGAGTGGTTGCGGACCTGGGACGTTCGGATCTGGCCCTGGATGCGTTCTCTTCAGGAACCTCCGCCCATCTTTGGGTTTGTGAGAAGTACTGGAGCGCCCAGGACTCTGCGTGGAAGAAGCACTGGGGTCCGCATCAGGATTTGATGTGGATCCATTGCCCCCGATGGGACATTCCAAGGGCGGTAGCGAAGATTCGCAAGGACCGCTCCAAGGCAGTGCTGGTTGTTCCTATGGGATGCACCGAGGAGGAAAGCACCCGAGGTTGGGTGGTCTCATTGACCAACATGACCTTAAACAAGGTCGCCCTACCGGCTGGAGAGAGTGTCTATCAGGACGCTAAGGGACAGCCCATGCCGGCCCAGAGATGGCCAACGGAATTCCACTATGTGGATGGGGGCCTTGAACAGGCCGACACCACGGACTTCGTGTGTGTCAACCGCATCATAGCGGAGCCATGGCGGCAATGCTTTTCGGTTTCCCCTGTTGACATCGGAGAATCCGAGGACCCCTTCACTGAAGAGGAGTTGGATCTGGTTCAGGGGTATATGGATCAGCCCTTTCACGACTGGGGAAAGCAGCGTGAGGGCAACGGCCAGGACAAAGCCTGGTGGGAAGTGGATTCCCCCGTCTCCGGTTCCTATGATGGGAATACCTTCGTAAAGAGGGTGTTGGACCACATGTCCAGCCAGGACGAGCCAATAGGCAGCAACCCACCCACCTACGGCGACCTGTTCCAATGCAAGACCAGGGATGGCCCTTTGGGCCACCTGGCAAGACCACCTGAGCCCAAAACCGAGTGGGGTCGCTACCCCTCAAGTAAGCTCAGTGGTCCAGGTGCCCGGAAAAGCCAAGGCGGAGTCCGATGAGTGCCCCAAGATCCAGGCATTGAGGGCCAGGCTGAAGCAGAAGTATGGTGATATCTTCTTCAGCGGAAAACCTGTGTTTCCCCCAGCGGTGCGTGGACCGTATGGCGAGGCGAAGATACGACTGAAGCCGGACCCGCGTGTGTATCGACACCGGGAGTTCGCCCTGAGGGGCGAGAGGAAGGAGGCCATGGAGAAGATCCTCCGTGATTTCATCGAGAGAGGCTGGCTTGAGCCGTGCCACTCCGAGTGGGCTTCCCCGTGCTTCGTCGTCCCCAAGAAGGTGGCCGGTGAGTGGCGGCTCGTGGTGGACTACCGCGGCCTAAACGCCCAAACGCAGCATGACAGCTATACGCTGCCCCTCATTGGAGTGTACGTCGCGATACGTCTAATGGAATATTATAATGTTAAATCCGGTCCATTATAATGTTCCAGTAGACGTAACACTTGTTCCAGAAGACGTAAGTCAAATTTTGTACGTCTACCGGAATGTTATATGGGCCATTAGACGTAAGAACCAATCTTATCTATTCCGCAAGACGTATGCATGTATGGAATACCAATTTCTATATTTTTCAAAAGAAATACTAATTTCTGAACTTTTCAACAACATCAATGCTGTCAAAAGCAAATGGGCCTACAATAAAAAAAGTTGCAAAAGTGCAGCAATTCAGTCCATGTCCATTTCAAGTGGCTTAATACTAACTACTTAACTATGACAAAATATCAATAAATGAGAAGCACAAAACAATTTAGCTGCACTAAGGAGTTAGCAATTGGATGTTAATGTCAACCCTGGACAAAGCGGGCAGAATGAAGGTCAATTAGGGGAAGCCAAAACACATTGTTTGTAGCTAACAAGTACCATGATGACATTTGGAAATAGGCATTCACCATTCATGCACAGGTATCAACAAGTAGAACATGCTAAGTCCTGCCTTTAGGAGCAAGAACTACGCGCGGGGTATCAAATTCAAAGATTTTTTCAAACAGTCTCGTTCCGAAGATTTCCGGAATTTTCAAAGCTTGAAATTACGGCAAAACGCTTCTTCGCGTAAACTGTCGCGCGGATGAAATGCGGTGTGGTAATGAGCCGTGACATAGCCAAGGAAATTTCGCCACTGCGTCGGCTGTGCATATAGAAATATCTGAAGTGGTGTCTGTAGCTATTGTGGCAGCCAAGCCTGCGGCAGGTGGGCCCATGTCTGTGGAGAGAGGTTTTCTCCAGCACCATGCACCGAGCATGGCCTCAAGAGATGCTCTCACCAAGCCTTGTGACTCCCGGACCTCTTCATCAAAATAACACTGTGCACCGAACATAGCCCCTCATTGCCCTGAGCAAGAACTGAGACAGCAGTGTTCCCAGTCCCATAGTCCACAGTGACCAACTAGGGCTAAAAATTGTCTCCCTATCCGTCTCTGGGGGCGCACCATGCGTTGTGTGCGCGCTATACCTGGGCTGTGCGCGTGCTGTGCGAAAGGTTGGCTATTTTTCACCACCTGTAGCCACGGGTCCCAGCGTCCTGAATTCTGCACCCTACAGCCCCTGAACTCTGCACCCTACAGCCCCTGCTGGTACACCAGGTATTTTTTGTTCTAGTCTGATGCTTGCCACGGGTCCCAGGGTCCTGAATTCTGCACGCCCAATGCTGTTTTGAATGGATCATGCACGCTTATGTAGGTTGGTGGTTTTCAGTGGTTTTTTCAAGATAAACAACATGATAACTGGTGCTGTGCGCGCGCTGTGCCTGCACTGTGTCCGCCCTGTGCGACAATGCCCCCTCTGATGCTTTTATTGTATGCAATGTAACCAGCTGGTTTCTCTCAGCCTTCAGCTTTTTATGTGCTTCAGTAGCACCTTGGGATGCCTGCAGGCGTGGCATTTCCTGCTGCATCTTCTGGTTTCAGATTTGGCTCATCCTACCTACTCTCGTGTTTGCTACCACACCACCACATACTGAGCTGTGGACTGCTCTGATTCCTGATTCCCAGAATTCTCTTGAGTCCTGTCTGGTGTCAGGGTTTTGCCAGCTTACCAAGGGGTGACCCTCCTCTGCCCCCCTCCCCCCTGAAAAAAAAACCAGGGAGCTCTGTTGGTTGCAAGATATCTGGACCCCCAGTGAGTGAGGTGGCAAAATCGAAATGAAAATGAGCGCCCATTGTCAGGGGCGTATGCGATTTTCAGGCGGTTTGGTAGTTTGGCAACATGCTAGATGGTTCAATGCACAACAACAGTGTATGAATAAAACAATGATGTAGAAGCGAATAGAAGGATGGGTTATGGGCAGGTGCCCCAGGAAGACATTGCAAAAGGTCAATGGCTCATTGTTCGCCTTTGACGTGTGCAAGGTGGATGGGTGCATTGGGCGATGGATAATTTGCAATGACGCAAAAGGTGAATGGCTCATTGTTCGCTTTTGACGTGTGCAAGGTGGATGGGGGCATCGGGCGATGGATAATTTGCAATGAAAATATTGGGGGAATTTTGACATGCTTTTTTGAGAGGACGAGCCACATTTTTGTAAAGAGAGAACGAATTTTCTGGGCTAATGCATAAATGGACATCAAAGAGGAAATAGTACAAGGATTTCTACATTGTTACATACATGTAGTCACAAATTTCCATGCCTCACATGTTTAACCAAATTCTGCGCCGCCACAAATGATAATTTTTTGTGTTTTGTTGGCCACTGTTTTCTCATTTTGGGGTGCACCACTAGAATGGTTTGTATGGGTGCTGTGTTGTCGCTGCGTTCAGATTCAAATCATTTGTTTTCAGCTTTTTCTACCCCAATATGTTTCATTTTCGTTTGGGGATCTCGTGTCGCATAGGCATTGTTTTCCCACTTTGTGCTTCAGGTGTGTGACATACACCTATTTCAATGTTTTATGCATTTTGGAACAAGCCCGGTGGTGGGTATGCACCGCTGGGCAACAACACCATGCTCGATTTTCCTTGCCACGTGTGGAACCATATTATTAAAGGCTGACCGTGCTCTAAACCCGCTGAGCGCACCTTTGCTGGATACAATAGACCTGCTAGGTCGGTTGAGACACCTGAGTCAGGACCCACAGGGCTTTGCCGATGGCCGTGAATGGGTGGCGTCTTCCTATGATTTTGATGCCCTATACACGCATTTCAAATGGTCAGACATTGCCAAGGCTTGTGACTGGTGGCGACGCTTTGTTATCCGACACCTAGATGATATGTCCAGTGCGTTATCTAGCCAGGAATTGTCTATGATCAGTTGTTTCTTCGGGGACCTGGATCAGGACTTCGTTTCTTCCCAACTAGAGTATTTCCCATACATGAACAACGAACCAGATGATTCAATGTTTCTGGGGAAATTCCTGATGAATGTGGTATTCCACCATTGCATTTTTCTGAATGAGGGCATAGGGGTATTTTTGCAGCTGGTTGGATTCGCCATGGGCACCAACTGTGCCCCTGCTTGGGCACAGTTGGTGCTCAGGATGTATGAATTGCAAAACCCCCTGCCACCACATCTCCATCTGTTCCGTTACATTGACGACGGTTTACTGCTACACCCCATCTCAGTGTCTGTAGCTAACATTCAGGACAAGCTCAAGCAGGTTTACCCGCCACATTTACCCTTTTCTTTCTGTGTAAATGCAGCGCATGGTAACGTACCATTCCTGGATGTCCTGGTTGTTTCTGTGACCCCACTTCGCACCAGCGTGTATTGGAAAGCTTCCCACAGTTGTGCGTATCTACCGTGGCGATCAAACTTACCCAGACACATCAAATGCAAGTGGATCAGGGGGGAGTGTATTAGATATCTCCGCATATGTTCTGAGCAGTCGTTCTTTAGGGTTTGCCGCTTGAGATTGGTCACTGCACTGTCTTTCCTTGATTATCCTGAGGCTGTGATTCGGTCCAATCTGTTGACCTGGGAAGACCGTGATAGGGTACTAATCCCGCGACGCCAGCGAGTCACTAATCAGATTTTGCCTGGATCTTCTCCTTCACTGTCACAGTGTGAACAGTCTGTTGATGGTGTGGAACATGGGGGTGGTGGGTGGGTGGGAATCCCCCGTGTACATGTCCTGAGGGCGTGGCATCACTCAGCGGTGCCGGTGTCATGGCCACGTGTTGTTCACTGCCTGTCACGCCGATTGCCCTTTCTAAAACACAGTGCCAAACTATATGCTATTCTCAGACCATTAACTTCTGTCAAGCGATTTTTCAGGACAGCGGCGCGCGCCGCATTGCAGGACCGCTAATACTGAGTTTGATGTCACTTAGGAATGAGATAATATAGACTATCGCTGAGTTTTCGGCATGTTTCACATTGTATTGCCTGTTTTTGGAATTATGCCATTTTCGCTGTGCATATTTCTGTGTTTCAGCCATGTTTGTTTGCTGAGGAGGCCCGTAGAGGCGAAACCGGTTCAAACCCAATCAATTTCTGAGAGAGACCTTGGCCGTGCCCGTTGCTTGCTTTGGTTTGGAGGTCAGCTTTGGCGTCAACCACAATCAACGAGAGTGGAAAACATTTTCTTGGGCTTTTTATTTCTATCACCATTTCGTCAAATATTCCTAATTCACCATTTTTGAAAGTGAAAGTCAAAGGAATCGGTTGCAATGAATTGGCGGAAGCTTTTGTGACAATTGTGATTCCGATATTCGAATTAGAAAAACGTTTTTTTCCGACATCGTTTCAAATTGTGTCCTATTTGCTTCAAATGCAATACAAGGTTTTTGATAAAGTAGTGTTTTCCTGTTTCATAATTCTTTTGTTCATTTGTTTTGAGAATGAGGGGTTTTGAATGGAGAATGTAGTTTTGCTAAATCCATGCTTTCTTTCTTTTTCCATGAATGGTCACTTACCTGTTGGTAGCCATCAAAACACTTGTTGACCAAACATCGAAGCAGTGTATCATTTTTTTCCCTTTTGTTGCATTCACCGCCCATCAGCAAATACGCCGAAAAGATATAGCACTAAATGTGCACATGAATGCATTAGGGCAAATAACACAAACAACCTAAAAATTCGTTGGCGAAGAGTGGCACATTTTCTCCCTAAATGGGACTATCGTGTTGTTGTGGTCCGGGTTTTCTTGGATTTGTGAGTGTTCCGAAGAAGCATTGGGGTAAAGAAAACTTTAAGATCATCATTTGAGAAGAGGTGTCTTCCCAATCCAAGATGAAAAATATTGATAAGGTGGCTCGCATATGCGCATTGTTTGTCGAAGAGTGTTAACGACATTCAAACTTCACTGTTGCATGTGTGTCGTGATGGCAAAGATCAAGGTAGATTTTGTGGTTTTTTCACAAGGCACCTAAAAGAAGCATAGGATTACTGGAATGCCAAATTAGGATTTATTGGGTAATTTAGGGGATGTGCTATCATTTGGCCCAACGACATGAAGAAACATTTGATTTTGAGGTTTCTATGCAACAAATAGGATGGTGTTACGTCTACTGGAACATCCAGCACTGTTACTTACGTCTAATGGCACCCTATAATGTTCCGGTAGACGTACAAAATTCTGCTTACGTCTAGCGGAATAAGTGTTACGTCTAGCGGAATATTATAACCGTACCAGATGTAACATTATAATGTTCTGCTAGACGTATCGCGACGTACATCCCCCTCATTGAGGACATGCTGCAAAAACAACACCGGCGGAGGATCTTCACGGTGATTGACCTGAAACACGGTTATCATCAGATGCCTCTCGCCGAGGAGTCCCGTGCCTGCACAGCCATGAGCACCCCACTGGGATCTCTCCAGTGGAAGGTGATGCCCATGGGCGTTACCAACGGCAATGCGGCTTTTCAGCGGATGCTGGAGAACCTGCTTGAGCCGGTGCGTGACTGTGCGGACCCCTTTGTGGACGACGTGATCATCGCTTACGGGGACCCCAGTATGAGCTATGAGGAGCTGCTGGAGGCACACGAGAGGGACATCACCCGAGTGCTGGACCTTCTGGTTCGGCACAAACTCATGGGCAGCAGTGACAAGGCCACCATTGCGGTAAGCGAGGTGGTCTTCGCTGGCCACATAGTTGGGAACGGGCAGCGGAAGCCCATACCTGGCAAGGTGGCTGCAATTGAGCACTGGGAAAAGCCCAAAACGGTCTCTGAGCTACGGGCATACTTGGGGTTCTGCAACTACTACTCGGGGTATATCAAGATGTATGCCGAGTATGCAGCCCCCATGAAGACCATGCGCAAGGGCAACCGAGAGGAGACCAAGAAGGGTTCCAAGAAGGCTCTGGTCTGGAATGCTGAGTCCGACCGTGCCTTTGAGGGGATGAAGCAGGCGCTGCTATCCGCAGTGGGTCTGCACCTCGTGGATCCTGACCGAGGGTTCGTCCTGCGCACTGACGCTTCCGACTGCGCTGTTGGCGCTGTGTTGGAACAAGTGCTTGGTGATGGGAGGCACGTGCCAGTGGCCTTCTGGAGGCGAGTCCTGGCGGAAGGCCAGAGACGGAGGTGGACGCCCCGAGAAAAGGAGGCGTATGCCATCGTCATGGCTCTCAGGAAATGGGCTGGGTACATTGCCCTCCATCCCGTCACCGTCTTCACCGACCATCAGAGTCTGCAGTCGTGGCACAAAGAGCACGTGGACACCCCCGCTGGTCCCGCCTCCCGACGGGCAAGATGGCATGAGACCTTGGCCAAGTTCGACCTCACGGTTGTGTATGTTCCTGGCAAGGACAACACCGTGGCGGACTGTCTCAGTAGGTGGGCCTATCCCGCCAGCAAGGGCATGACGGATGTCTCTGCCCATGGCGATGAGGCTCAGACCGCTGAGGCCAAGAGGATCATAGAAATGGAGCGCCTGATGGAAGAGGAGGGTGTTCAATGCTTCTTCGTCATGGCTCCGGATGCCCCCCTCGGAACGAGGATGAGCAGAGCGGTCAGAGTACTCGCCCCTGAGGGAGCTGAGTCCGACAAGCACCTCTTCCCTGAATCTTGCCTCCAGGACGACTGGACCGACGACTACGCTAAGTCTGGGGCCTTTGAGGCCGAGTATAGGGCTGTCACCGACCCTGATGACGGGCAGAAGTGGCCAAAGGGGCTGACTGAGGAGGATGGCAAGCTCTACCGGAATGGTAAGCTGCTGGTCCCAGAGTCCCGAGTGCTCGAGCTATGTGAGGCTTGGCACCACAACAAGATGCACCCAGGGGTCAAGAAGAAAGCCTCAGATATGCAGCGCCGGTTCGAAATCGACCAGATCAGTCTCTACAGCGCTTTCAAGAAGGTCAGAAAGGGTTGCTCGGTCTGTCAGGCCTGCAATCCCGACAACCGGAACGTCAAGGGTGAAGCCCAATGGACTCCGGTGCCTGACCAGCCCATGGAGAGCGTGGCCATGGACGTCTTCTCGATGCCCGAAGTTCACATAGGCAAGCAGACCTTTGACTGTGTGGTCCTTTGTGTGGATCGCCACAGCGGCTACGTAGTAGCCGTTCCGGCACGCAAAAGGGGGTGGCTTGCCAAGGAAGTGGCAGTCATGATGATTCGTCATTGGCTGACCGTCTTTGACATCCCCCGCACCATTTGCAGTGACCGAGGGCCCCAGTTTACTGGTGGCTGGTTCAAGGCCATGTGTTCCCTCATGGGAATACGTCATGCCAAGAACGTCGCCTATCTCAGCCGGTCCAACGGCCGGGCTGAAGTGGCTAGAAGGCAGCTGTTCGAGAAGCTACGCAAGATTCACATCACCAATCCACGTTGGAACTGGTTTGAGGAGATGTGGCCCACTCTGAAGGCCCATCATGACACCCCCGTTCCGGGTGGCTTGTCCCCACACCAGATTTTGTTTGGCAGGGACCCCCCTGGGTCAGGGACTTCCCTTGTCTGGTGATGGTATGGCCATGGACGCCAAGGAATTCTTTGCGCGGCAAGAGGCAACGGCGCGGGACATCCGCCAGCAGCTCGAGAAGGAGCATGCTGAGCGTCAGAAGTCCGCCCCGAGCTCCACAGCGCAAAGGTTCAGGGTGGGAGACCCGGTGTGGGTGATCAGACCCCGCCCTATGGGCACCCACCGCACCAAAACCTGGTTCACACCCGGAGAGGTGGTCCGCAGAATTGGTGAGGACACCTACCGCATCAAGGTGGGTCACGGACAGTTCCGGGGGCGCCAACAATGTCAGCTTTGTGTGCCGGAACCCGATCTCCGTGGCCAACATGTGTCCCTGGACTATGCTGCACATGAGGCAGATTCGGACGATGACTATGCTGAGCAGGACGACTATACCGTCGAGAAGATCCTGGACCAGCGTCCGAACGCCTCGGCACCCGGAGGCCTGGAGTTCAAGGTTCGTTGGCGAGGCTATGGGCCGTCCCACGACACCTGGGAACCCGTCTCCTCGTTGGTGCGGCGGATTAACACCCCCTTCATGGACTACATCCGCAAGCACAAGACCAAGATCCACGTCTCGGACTTGGCAGCACTCACCCGGGCAATTGCAGCCAGGGGCGCCTGATCACCACCCTGAGCTCTCCCCTGATGCAGTTTGAGCGCTCGTTAGGTCGACGGATCGTCCCTCACTTGCTTGCTCTCTTCCATCTTCCGGTGACCTGCCATCAGAGTGGCCGTATACCCCCCCCTGCTGCATCCAGGAGAGGATGGCCCCTCTCTTCCCTTCCTATTCGTCACTCCCCGCCTGCTGAATCCTTGGGAAACCAGGCAGGGCGACTGACCTTGACATTTCCTGAGCTCTTGGGGCCTTGAAGCCCATACGACGTTGCGCATGGCGCGGGATGAAAAGGCCCAACAGGTGGTACGGGACCTGATGCAGAGGTACGAGAGGGATAACCACCTTGTCTGGAGCGCGGAGAAGTTGGTGGTTCTGAGGAGGGGTGGAGAGGAAGGCATGGTGCTGGATGTAGGAGACGGAGTGGCATGGCTGGAGAGGGCAGAGGAAGCGGTGGTGCTGGGACATGTGCAGGCCATGGAGGCGAGGGGGGTCAGGCTACCTGACAAATTAGTCCGGGGGCTCAGAGCGATGCTGGTGGTCCTGCGGCATCACCCCCTGTCAGTGCAGACGACCCTGTACTACCTGCGGGCGGTGCTCAATGCGGCGGTAGGGTACCAGGGGATGCACGTCCTGTACTGGAGGGAGCAGCTGGAGGAGGTGGAGGGAGAAGTGCGGAGGCTCATCAGAGGGTATGAGGGGATACCCACAGAGGTGCCGTGGTGCGTGTTGCCGTCGCCGACGGCCTACTATGGAGAAGGGATGCCCACGGCGGGGGAGGCGTACAGGGCACACACGGCGAGGACGCTGAGCAGGATGTGCCACAATCAGGAAGAGGTGGTGAGACGGGTGTGCTATCACGCGGTCGCAGAGGTTCAGAAGGAGGAGAACATGTGCCCGCGCTATGTGTGGCACCTGCGAAGACGGTTGGCGGCGGGGAAGAAGGAGCGCATGTGGCGCACCCTACAGGCATTGTTGCCGGGGGAAGAACAGATGCTGGCAACCAACAGGACATGCGGTAGGCGGGGACCAATCCTGGTCCTGGACACGGACTTCGGGGGGGCGGCACATGGGACAGTACGGTGGATCAGGAAGGAAGGAGTGGGCATGGAGGTGCTGCACGTGCGCAGGAAGGATATGAAGGAATACAAGACGGCGGGGCTGCACCATGCGGAGTTTTATCGGGACACTGGGGTGGTGGAATGGGGTGTATACAGGTGGATGATGAGGAGAGCACGAGGACAACAGGACCGCAGAAGGTGGAGCAGGAGGATGCGCGCGATGTGGAACGAGTGGGTAGCGCTGTGGGGGATCCAGCAGAGGAAGCCAAGATGCGGGAGGGGAGAGGGGGCGCAGCAAGAGAGAGTGGTGCTGGACAGGGGGGAGAGGGACAAGGCCAGACCGGGCATACTGTTGTGTGCGCCGCTGGGACTCAAAGGACCGAGGGGGAAGGTACAGAGTGTGGCCGGGCAGTGGTATGATGTCCATGCAGATATGTTCCGGAAAGAAAACATCCCGGAAGGGGCGAGACAGGGGGACCAGTGCTGGAGGTGCACCAAGGAGGCGGGGCAAGTCCCGTGGCCAGTCCTATGAATGACGGCGTGGGCGTTCCCGAACGCGACCATGCGCACTACGGACACCAGGGGGCAGTGGTGGGGGCCGGTGCTGCGGCTGCCCAAGGAGGTGCGGGAGGATGAGGAGGCCCAGGGGGACGTGGAGGTCTGGTGGGCAGAGGAAAAGGAGGGGAAAAGAACAGGGGTCCAGTTGGGATGGGACACAGTGCGGGGACTACAAGAAGAGGATGATGGAGTGGCGGTGAGTTTCGGATGACAGACACGGGGAGGCCCGACGAGGAGGCGCCCATAGTGCCCGTGGGCCACAGCTGTGGAGAGAGTGCCAGGAGGATCAGGCTGACGGTCCACGGGTTGCCAGCAGACAGGGTATGGTACTTGGTTCTGGTACAGGCATACCTGGAGCAGGGCAGGGCGAAAGGGGACAGGGCATGGTGTCACGGATTGGTGGTGACTAAGGGATGGAAGGCCAGGACGGACAATCAGTGGGCGGTGTACAGAGGGGTCAGAGAGCTAGGCATCGGGAATGGGGTACGAGAGTATGGCATTGGGAAGCACAAAGTGTACTGCCACTACCCGAGGAAGGTGGTGCGCATACCGGAGCCCACGAAGGAGAGGGTGGTGCTATTTCTGGACGGGTCCGGGGTGGAAGGACAGCCGCCCATGGCAGGGGCAGCGGCGGTAAGGGTCAAGGGGGTGGGACAGATGACGGAGAGTGTGGTGGAAAAGATGGTGTACGGAGCAGCGTCCCATGGAGAGGTGCAGGCGGTGGCGGACGTGGTTGGGGAGATAGGGGAGGACGTACGGGAAGTGTGGATGGTGGTGGACGCGGAGGCGGACATGGCGTCCCTCAGGAGACTGGCCAGCAGGCCACTGCATGAGGCCCTGGGCACGGGACTGTCGTCACAGGCCTACGCGATATGGCACGGGCTGGAGATGAAGAAAGTGCCCCTGGTCATACACCTGGTGAAACAGGAGTCACACAGGGCAGGAGTGGGGAATCATGAGGCGGATGGGGCGGCGCAAGCAGTGGATAAGGAGCAGGAACCAGAGTGGAGGGTGCCAGAGAGCAAGGAGCACCTCCACTTGGTGCATATACCTCCAAGGGCCGGGGAGGAGGTGAAGGCCAGGTGGGTGGTGGAGGAGGACAGAGGCAACCAGGAACTAAGGGTGTATCCACAGCCGGTGCACATGCTAGCTCAAGTACGAGGGGGACCGGAGGTGGTAGAGCTGAACGAGTACTTGGAGGGCAAGGTGGGACAGCGGGTCCGGTACCCCAATGTGCTGTGGCCGCAATCGCTGCCCAAAAGGCTGCAGACCAAAAGGCTGCAGGCAATCACGGGGCAGGTGCCGGTGCGGGAAACAATCATGAGGTGGTACAGACATAAGGGTATGGACCTTTGGAAGGAGTACATGAGATGCCACTGTGGCCAAGGGCAAGAAACATACGAGCACTTCATGCGGTGTGCACAGTATAAGGGGATCCAGGAACCACTGGTTCAGGATCAGGACGTCAAGTTGCTCAAGAAGGGTGCGAGAGGCAGAAGCGCGGTGGAGAGAGAGCTGGGGAAAGAAGGGCACGGCAAGGGACTGTGGCACATGGTGATAGTGAAACCCCTGTGGCGGGCACTCCAGGAGCATACAGTGGCACCGGAGGCCATGGCGCACAGGCTGTTGCGGCGTATGGTGGAACATCTCCAGGAACGCATGGCGTGCAGAGAGACGCACTTGGAGGCGCGGGCGGACGACATGCGTGATCCAGTCACCAAGCGGGTGGAGAACGCGTTGATCAGGTACAACCCAAAAATCACGGCGACTGAAGTACGGAGGCGGCCAGATTGGCGGCCAAGGCGGTCAGGGGGAGAAACGGGAATGGAGGACAGAGAGGGAGACGAGCAGAGGGACCGCCTGATGGCACGCAGACGAAGGAGAATCCGGCAGATATGAGGGCAGGACGGGTGTACGGTTTCACCGCGCAGGGGGACGTCAGGAAGGGGACCGGAGGGAAAGGGACAGCAGAAGCGCCCGTCGCATGGACTGGAGCGTCCGGGACTGGGCACGCAGAGTCGTAGGGCGGAGCAAGAAGCGGGGAAAGCGAAGCGGGGACAAGGACGACGACAGTGCAGATTGGAACAAAGCCGAGGCCCACCAGGCGAAGTACTCGGAGCGCGGGGGAGAAGACCTCAAAGAGGAGCCGCAGGTGTACCCAGAGCACTTCACACGTAGGGCAGGCGAACAGCGGGGGTAAAGGGCGGGGGAGGTGGGGGAAAACGGCGACAGGGCGCAGGGCTCAGGCGTTATCCCATGTGCAGCGCAATGTCGCACAAGCCTGACCCACAGTTCAGGCAGTCACCGTCAGTGCGGGCAGAGGTGGCCCGCATGCAGGCAGGCGCAGCCCCGCGGCCCCCCTCGCCGGCGTCCTCGGCAACGTCTGCGGACGTGTCGTTGCCCTCGTCTCCGGAGAGCCCGGAGACGGTCAGGGAGGAAGGGCCGGGGGCTACAGCGCGACAGAGGGGGGAAGGAGCCGTGGTGGGCAAGGGAGAGGGGAAGGAAAAGGGAGGACAGGCGGAGGCGGGGAGGGGCGGGGCAGAGGGGGTGGCGGCAGGGGCGGAAGGGCAAGGGGAGGGGCAGGGGCAAAGGGCGGCGGAAGGGCCAGGGGCGGACCCGTTCAACGTCGTGGATGTGAGGGCGGGCATGGATATGAGGAGGAGGGAGTGGAGGAGTCAGATGGAGTCGGTAATCGCCGACATCCTCGAGGTGTCGGAGGATGAGGGGGAGGGGGCAGGGAGGATGGCGGTGGAGGGAGGCCCAGGACAGCCGTCGGCGCCCAATGTGCCGGCGGCTGCCATGAAGTCCATCCTCCCGGAGGTGCGGAGGCAGGAGGAAGGCAAGGGCGGCCGAGGGCAGCTAGAGGCGGGAGCGGCAGGGAGCGGAGACAGCAGCGTAAGCACCGGAGGGAGAGGGCGGACGGGCAAGGGAGGGAAAGGGCGGGCAGGGACGTCGGGGGCTGTACACGCGAAGGGACACCTGGCAGGAAAGGGGGGAAAAGGGAGTGGACAGGGGCGACAGTGGCCGCAGCCCCAACGCTTGTTCATGCAGCCGCCGCTGAGGTCGCCCCCACGGGTCAGTGCGGCGGTAAGGGCGGAGGAGGAGAGGGAGGCGCGCCGCCAGCAGGCGGCGCGGTACGAGGCGCTGGCGCACCTGGAGCACCAGCGCCGTCGCCACCAGCCCCCAGAGCAGGGACCGGACACCATCTACCAGTTGGAGATGGAGCCGGGAAGGACGGGGATGAGGGGGGGGGGCAGGCGGAGCAGAGCAGCGCAGCGGTGCAGGGCAGTGGTGCGGGACAGGTAGAGGCCGGCAGGGGCAAGCAGGGGATAGGGGCGGGGCAACAAGGACTACAGGGGAAGGGACAGGGGAGGGCGGGAATCCACGGAGTAGGCGGCAAGGGACGCGGGGCGATGGGGCGACAAGGCAAGGGGCAGGGGAAGGCGGGTCGCCTTGGGTACATGGGCTCGCCGGTGTTCCCAGGGACGGGATTGGGATGGTGGGGAGGTGTAGTCCCGCCACCCGTCCCACCAATCATCCCACCATTCCCGCCGCCGCCAGACCCGGCGATGGGGATGATGTACCCGCCCCTGCCGGCGTACCCGGGCATGCAGCCACAGGCGCACATGCAGCAGCACCAGCAGGATGGTGGCACAGCTCGGGGACCGCAGAAAGGGAAGGGAGAAGAGCACAGGAGGGCGTGGGAGAGGTTAGGGGAGGCAGAGAGGAGCATGCGGGAGAGGGAGGCTAGGGTCAAGGGTGAGGTGGGCGTGGCGGGGGAGGGGAGGACGGAGGAGACCGACAGGCCGCAGGGAGGGGAAGCACAGGCAGTGGAGGAGCTGCAGAGGGCTTGGGCGGACCTTCGGAGAAGGCAGGAGGGGGTTGAGAGGGCGGAACGGGAGTGAGGACGACAGGAGGAGGGTAGGGGGCGGGAAGATGCCCCGCTGGTGCCGTTCCGACAGCCGGCTATCCCACCGGAGCAAGAGGGAGAGATGCAGGAGAGGGCATGGAGGCGGATCAGGTGGGTGTCGGCGAGGCTGGCAGACAGGGACAGGGAGGTGGCGGCGCGGGAGCGCAGGATGCGGGAGGAGGAGGAGGCGGTGGCCCAGGGGCCTGCCGGGTCCTCCCGGATCTGGAAGGGGACATCCCCTTCACGGATTTGGAGGGGCGGTCGCTGTCAGGGAAAAGGGCCAGGGAGGAGGACGAGGAGGCAGGGCAGGAAAGGGGGAAGCGGCGCAGGGGGGAGGAGTCAGGGGCAGGGGAGGCGGAGGGGGCACCGCGGCCGGTTAGCCCCAGTCCAGAGCCGACGCCGACGGACTGGGACTCGGAGTCCCCGCCGCCGCGGCAGTATGCGCCGCCACCGGTGCGGAGGGGACCCGGGACGGTCGCGGGTTGGACGGAGGGGGACGTGGCGGAGCTGGCCCGCTACGTGAAGTGGGCAGGGAAGACAAGGGGAAGGCGGGAGAAGAGGGGGCCCCGCCCCTTCAGTGACCTGGTCGGCAGGGCGGGGAGGCTCAGGGAAAGGGGGCGGGAGATGGATGAGGGGCGGTGGAGGAGGATGCTGGGGGCGGCGCTCCCGGGGGTGCGCCTGGACTGTCCCCAGGAGAAGGGGAGGAAGCCCAGGGTTCAGATGCTGCGAGAGCTGTTGCAGCGGGAGGGGCGATACGGTGGCGACACGTAGGGCTGGGCAGGAGCAGGAACGGGGAGCGCTAGGGGCAGGGGGCCAGGGGCGTGCGGAGGGACGGGCGGATGGGATGCGCGGAGGGAGACGCGGGGGGTCGGCGGAGGTGGAGGAGGGTGAGGAGGGGATGTGGCAGACACGAGGAGAGGAGGAGGGGAGCGGGGAGGTGCAGGTGCGCAGGGGAGGGCAGGGACGCGGCTGAAAGTGGAGGGGGATGTGGTGATGGCGGACGCGGACGAGAACCCCAAGCGGAGAGCACAGGACCAGCGGCGGGGGAGAGGGGAGATGGGGCGGCGGAGTACGGGGGCGCAGGCAAGTGCGGAGGAAGCAACCGGGCAGTAGGACGCGAGACGTATCGTGGCTACGGCGAGCAGTGTGGGGCAGAACGAGCAGCAGACGCGAAGCAGTATTGGAATGTGGTACAGTGACGGAGCAGAGCGCAAGGTCGTGACTGGCGAGAACGGCCGGCGAAGGCGTGGAGCAGCACTGTGCCCTTCAGGTGCAGCATGGTGCCAGGGCCCTGACTTGCAGGAGAGGCGAACGGGCAGACACATCCAATATTCCGACAAGTTGGTGCCAGGGTCTTGGCTAATGGTGTGATTGGAGCGATTGCCGGGATGGGCAGGTGGCAGTGCAGGTGTACTCGAATCCGGTGCAGTGGAGCCACGTCACGGTGGCGCCCCAGTGGACTGGCAGCCGGGCTGTGCGGGCTATCCGCCGACTCGGTACATGGCGGCAAAGCTCTCTGCATGGCAGGATGGTGCTGCATTGAAAACATTGAGCTTACGTGCGCCATGCTCAGAGGGGTCGACCACGCCAGGCCTTGGTGGCCACTGGCGCCATGGGACACCTACGAAGTGCAACGGTTTGCAAACCTTTGGCTATGCGGCAGGGCTCGACAATGCAAATGCAGTGGCGGGAATTCGACAAGCGTCTCCCTGACGTTCTCTCTGTGTTCATTCGGCGCATGGTGGGTACAGGGCCACAGTCCAGTCCTCAGATACACCCCCCCCCCCCCCGCACAGGGCGCCAGGCAACCAGGATGGGTTGAGAGGCGGGGACCGAGGGAGCATCCAGGGGAAAGGGTAGGGGCGAGGGGGGGGGGCAGGGGTAGAACACTCGGGTGGCACACACGAGTGACAGCGCGGCACAGACAGGGAGGGCAGACGTACAGGCAGGGTCGACAGCGAGCAGGTAAAATGGAAGGGGAGACTGGCGAGAGGGGGGGCGCAGGGCAGCGGGACCAGGGTAGCACGGAGAAGGGCAGGGGGCACACGCAGGGCGCACGGGAGCAGCAAGGAACGCGAACACGGAAAAAAAAAAGCAGGACAGGCGGACACACAGGAAGGGCACATAGAGGAGGCAGGGCGCGGGAGGTGGGGGGAACAGGGGGCCAACGAGGGTGCAAAGGAACACAATGTCTCACAGAGAAGTACCATGCCGATGACCCGCATAGAGCCGTACCAGCCGCCCCGCCCGACCATCAGGGAACTGATGGAGGGGCGGCCGGCGGCAGAGGACGACGGGGGAGTCCCCCCGAAGGGGTGTCTGGGGAGGCCGCCCAGGTCGGCCTACAGGTCGGAAGACAGGGCGGAGGCCCTTAGGCGCGTGAGGGCGCGCGAGATACAACCATGGCGCGGAGACGACCAGCGGCGAGCACACGTAGCCAGAGATCAACACTAAGAGGGCGGGCAGGAGACAGAGGGGAGGGGAGGGTAGAGAGGAGAGAGAGCAGATACATGTACAACAACGCGGGCTAAAAGGCCGGGTCGCCCGGCATGGCCGGGGACCGCCAAGGGCGGGGCCACAGGATGGCGGAGGGACTGGACGAGAGCACCGAACAGAACCGAGACAGATGGCGGTGCAGTGTTGTTGTGCGTGCATGCAGGGAGGAGCGAACCACGCGGAAAAAAAAAAAGCATGACAAAAAAAAAAGGAAACAAACGCGGACAACACCCCGCAGCACCACAAGCAGACGGGACAGAAAAGGACGAGTGGCTAGGGCCACGCGACGGCCCCAGGTGACTAGGACAGCATGAGAGATGGCACAGGAGAGAGGGGCGGGGGCGGGAGGGGAGCGACCTGTGCAAGGCGCACAGAGCGGTCCCCGGATGGATGAGGATCCAGTGGGCCCGCGCCACACGGTTGCTGGCGGCCCAGTGGGGTATAAACACGGGATGAGGGATGGGATGGGGTCGCACAACAACCCAGGGGAATAGGCCGGGGCCGCGGCACGGGGGAAGGGGGCGGGAAGGGAGCGACCCGTGCTAGGCGCGCAAAACGGTCCACGGATGGATGAGGATCCAGTGGGCCCGCGCCACAGGGTTGCTGGCGGCCCAGTGGGGTATAAACACGGGATGAGGGATGGGATGGGGTCCCAGGACAGCCGAGGGGATTAGGCCGGGGCCGCGGCACAGGGGAAAGGGACGGGGGCGGGAAGGGGGCGACCCGTGCTAAGCTCACGAAGCGGTCCCCGGAAGGAAGAAGCCCCAGTGGGCCAGTGCCACAGGGTAGCAGGCGACCCGGTGGGGTATAAACACGGGATGAAGGGACAAGGGGACGGGCCGGGGAAGGGCGTGTGGCTAGGGCCGCACAACAGCCCGACGGGGTAGGGGGTCCATGGGACGCTGGGAACGGGCCGGTGCCGGGATGAGGCAAAGGGAAATGGGACATGGGAAGGGCAGGGAGGCCAAAAGCGCCAAGCAACAGCCCCATGGGATCGGGAAACTAGTCGCCATGGAGTGGTGAACCATGGGCCAACCATGGGGAACCTGGCCACGGGAAGTCGGGGAAATGCCCTGAACTCCGGGACGGCCGTGATGTGTCTGCAGGGGTGAGGGTTGACCTTGAGAACCCCGGGCCAATGGCCTGAGTACACGTAGGTTCACGCGTGAGCGGGACCAGGGGGAACGTGGAAAGGGTCGCCCCCTGGCCTCCAGCCGTGGATGGACGACAACCAAGTGCATCCGGGAGCCGAGTGGGTACTCCAACCCGTGAGGGATGGGGAGTGGTGGAATGTGGTTGACAGAGAGAAATGCTCCGCTGTCGGCGAGGGCTATCTACAGGAAACCCGCCTGCAGGCGCCCAATAGGCTGTGCTAGGGGGGGAAGGCTGGGGGATCCTTCAAAGGGTGACCGGAAGGAGCTGAAACCGTGAGGGCAGCGACTGAAGGGAGCCTACCACCGGTCATGCCCCAAGGGAACCTGGTTGAAGTTCTCGTCCGTGAGGTGAGACAGGGGTTGCCAGGGGAACTGATGGTGGAGAGCACTCCTTCCCGCCAGAGGCGGCCACCATGTAAAACAAACAAGGAGAAGTCAGATGAGGCTGCGGACGCGGCCGCCCTTACTTACTTACTTACTTGCCTCCAGGACGACTGGACCGACGACTACGCTAAGTCTGGGGCTTTTGAGGCCGAGTATAGGGCTGTGACCGACCCTGATGACGGGCAGAAGTGGCCAAAGGGGCTGACTGAGGAGGATGGCAAGCTCTACCGGAATGGTAAGCTGCTGGTCCCAGAGTCCCGAGTGCTCGAGCTATGTGAGGCTTGGCACCACCACATGATGCACCCAGGGGTCAAGAAGAAAGCCTCAGATATGCAGCGCCGGTTCGAAATCGACCAGATCAGTCTCTACAGCGCTATCAAGAAGGTCAGAAAGGGTTGCTCGGTCTGTCAGGCCTGCAATCCCGACAACCGGAACGTCAAGGGTGAAGCCCAATGGACTCCGGTGCCTGACCAGCCCATGGAGAGGTTGGCCATGGACGTCTTCTGCATGCCCGAAGTTCACAGAGGCAAGGAGACCTTTGACTGTGTGGTCCTTTGTGTGGATCGCCACAGCGGCTACGTAGTAGCCGTTCCGGCACGCAAAAGGGGGTTGCTTGCCAAGGAAGTGGCAGTCATGATGATTCGTCATTGGCTGACCGTCTTTGACATCCCCCGCAACATTTGCAGTGACCGAGGGCCCCAGTTTACTGGTGGCTGGTTGAAGGCCATGTGTTCCCTCATGGGAATACGTCATGCGAAGAGCGTCGCCTATCTCAGCCGGTCCAACGGCCGGGCTGAAGTGGCTGGAAGGCAGCTGTTCGAGAAGCTACGCAAGATTCACATCACCAATCCACGTCGGAACTGGTTTGAGGAGATGTGGCCCACTCTGAAGGCCCATCATGACACCCCCGTTCCGGGTGGATTGTCCCGTCACCAGATTTTGTTCGGCAGGGACCCCCTGGGTCAGGGACTTCCCTTGTCTGGTGATGGTATGGCCATGGACGCCAAAGAATTCGTTGCGCGGCAAGAGGCAACGGCGCGGGACATCCGCCAGCAGCTCGAGAAGGAGCATGCTGAGCGTCAGAAGTCCGCCCCGAGCTCCACAGCGCAAAAGTTCAGGGTGGGAGACCCGGTGTGGGTGATCAGACCCCGCCCTATGGGCACCCACCGCACCAAAACCTGGTTCACACCCGGAGAGGTGGTCCGCAGAATTGGTGAGGACACCTACCGCATCAAGGTGGGTCACGGACAGTTCCAGGAGCGCCAGGAGCGTCAGCTCCGTGTGCGGGAACCCGATCTCCGTGGCCAACATGTGTCCCTGGACTATGCTGCACATGAGGCAGATTCGGACGACGACTATGCTGAGCAGGACGACTATACCGTCGAGAAGATCCTGGCCCAGCGTCCGAACGCCTCGGCACCCGGAGGCCTGGAGTTCAAGGTTCGTTGGCGAGGCTATGGGCCGTCCCACGACACCTGGGAACCCGTCTTCCCGTTCGTGCCGCGGATTAACACCCCCTTCATGGACTACATCCGCAAGCACAAGACCAAGATCCACGTCTTGGACTTCGCAGCACTCACCCGGGCGATTGCAGCCAGGGGCGCCTGATCACCGCCCTGAGCTCTCCCATGATGCAGTTTGAGCGCTTGTTAGGTCGACGGATCGTCCCTCACTTGCTTGCTCTCTTCCATCTTCCGGTGACCTGCCATCAGAGTGGCCCTATACCCCCCCCTGCTGCATCCAGGGGAGGATGGCCCCTCTCTTCCACTCCTATTCGTCACTCCCCGCCTGCTGAATCCTTGGGAAACCAGGCAGGGCGACTGACCTTGACATTTCCTGAGCTCTTGGGGCCTTGAAGCCCATACGACGTTGCGCAACGGATGCCGCTGTCATCGGCATTGCGATTTTTGGGTGTGTGGTCTGGTCCCATGGCACTTGCGGGATCCAGACCAGTCTACGTGTGTCTGCAGACTATATATGGCCTGAACTCAGGCGTTTTCCTGTCCACCCTCCTGCATATGCCTTATCCTAACCGGGGTGTGTTTTGGCGCTCTGTCCAGAGTGTGTTTACACGCCTATTACCCCGTTTATTGCTTATTTCTCTGCTCTCCAGGATATGTGCATCTGTATGTTAAGTGTTATCAGCCCATCACCGAGATATGGACTGTTTTTCCCCCCGAAGGGATGCGCACCGGAATACAAAGGCGCCCTGAGTCGCCGTGTACATGCTCTTACATAAGGTCCAGCCTGGACCAGTACCTAAGTACAGATTCTTCTGTTTGAGTGCCCGTGAAACCGTGTGCCCTAGTGGCTGTGATGTGCTGAGATCCTGATGGCGCCAGGCGGGAAGCCCAGTTGCCTGACTACACTCCCAGCGGTCCGCCACTGTCAGTCCCAGTGTGAGCCTACCGACTCGCAGACGCACTTGCAGTCGGATGGCAACCTCCCGTGTCCTGACCTTGGTCAGTCTGCCTGGGAAACTGGTAGTTTGAGGAGTCGACGCCTCCGCCCAGACTGCATGGGGACTCCCCCATGCATGGCCTTCGTGGTAATGGGGTGAGGGAGAAGACGGCCTTGATGCCCGATCCCTTATGGAGGAGCTCGTTCGGCTGTACCACTCAGGACTCGCGTCGTGGATATGGACATGGTGCGCCCAAGGAAGGACCCGTGGGGACTCTCCCCCAGACTGTGGCCTTGGGAAGCCTGGGGTAGCCTGATGGGTCTTTGTGGTCGCTTTCAACCTGTGGGACCACCTCGGTTGTCGTGTGACGCCTATGTTGGCCGTGTATGCCACTGCCACTGTGGTAGTGACCGTCGGAGCCGGCACCCGGTGCGCCTGGTATGGGTTAACGGGTCCTTTGGATGCCGAACCATCGTCGCCAGGACCCGGGACTTGATACTTGATACTATACTTGCAGTTACTAACAGCTACAGCACCGTACCTGTCTTACTGTGGGATTTTACTTGGCAGCCTAACCCGCGAATCGGCCTGAAGTGGGGATGTGACACCCCCCCCCTTCAGGGGATGGTCCTGCGTACCCGCTGCCATGCTTGGGTGTTATCGAGCCCCCCCCAGGGTTTGCTCTGAGGAGGGGGGTGAAGCGGTACCCAGAACCTATGGCCCATGGCCCGGAGGCCTGTGAGCCGTCACACACCCGTGCAGAAGCCGTTGACACCGGCTGTCAGCGGGATATCCCTGTTCTCTAATCCGCGAGATCTGGAATCTGATTTCTAACCAATAAATTGATGTAGAATTACCATAATTTCATTGTCTTCGGCGATTTTCGGTTAGAAATCGGTGAAATACCCGATTTCTACCGCGATTTCTAATTCCCGTGAAATTGCCGCCTGCCGTCGCCTGTTCGCGCGCTTTCGTCGCTTCTCCGTGGCAAGTTTTGTGAGGGATTTTTCTTGGGTACCTCGAAGCCTATGGGGAGTTGAGCCTCGAACCAAGGCATTATGTAAAGTAGAGACCACAAAGGACATCGTGGATGGCTTGGTTGATTTTTACCACCTTGTCTTCCATTTTATATACTTTAGCCTTGTGGGCACGCGTGCCATACTGCCTCTTTGCACAGGCGCTCATATGCAAGCACTAATGACACGAGTGGGCGGGGATAATCTAACCATAGTGTGCATATTTGGAGGCACCTAGTATGGGCCTACTCCAACCATGTTTACTCATATTTTTGCTCCTCAATGGCCCAAAGATATGTACATACCAATATCGCCGATATATGCACTTTTTCCCATAAATAGTGTGCTTCAAGGATTGAGGTGTTAAAAATGTTTCCACTATGCTTTGAACCCCAAACCTTGTTGCAAAAGGGAAGCAAAGCTTCGGTTTGCATCCATGCAAAAGCCCGAGGCTCCTTTCTCTTGTGGTACTGAGATACCATTTTTCGGGGGACCATTTTTGGGTGAATTTTGGCCGTTTTGCCCAGAATGGCCACAAACCCCTTCTCCCCCTGATTTCACCACCGAGGTTGCGTGCGCCAGTTGACCAAGGGTAAGGGCAATTCGGAGAGGGCACATAAACCCGCATCGAGTGGGGTCTTTCCCCATGTGGCCTCTCCTTTTGAAGGGAGAGTTGTGAGTCACCCAATTTGGGGTATGTTGCCATTCTGCCCCATTTGTGTGTCATTTTCCCTCCAATGGGGAAAATAGCTAGAGGCGACCATGAGAGTTGGCAAGTGGCATAAATGGGGACATAAGTCCCGTGTGTCTATAGCATCTTTGGTTGAAAGGATCCTGGCCATGGCCACGGAGATATGGAGTCATGAGTCTGGGCCATTTTGGGCAAATTTCGCTGTTTTTGCCATTGTATGCCATATTGGAACTACCATATCTCCATGGGGCACAGGATCTAGCCAAGAAGAAGGGTGATTGTTGTAGCTTATGACTGAGGGTTGAACATCATTGAGTTTCGTATTTGCTCCTCTGGCTCATCCGGAGTTATTCAAATTTTGGTGCGATCCATGATCCCCCCCGTTGCACCGCATGCTGCTTTCTGCCCCATCCGCGTGTTCATCCCCTCGATGAACAGCAAGCAGCCAGTGTGACAGCAAGCCATAACCCAGGGCATGGGACGAGAGGGGATATCAAGGGTTGTGAATCAAGGCTTGGCGCGTCAATATCGCCAAGGTTTCTTACCCTGGACGGTTGCCCGAGACGGCCAATTTTGCCATTTTGGCATTTGTGGACCCAGTTTGAATCATCACCACGCCGAGGGCCATGGAGACCCCAGAGAGCCAAGTACATGTGGATCTCCGTTGGACTCCCAGTGGATTGCATATGGAATGGCAGATCCGATCTCCAAGCCGGCATGGAGATATACCATTGTTGGTACCCCAGATTTTGGCTCATTTTGAGCAGCCAAAATGACCTCCTTTTCGGACCCCAATTTCAGCCCCCCGTGTGCTCAATTGGCGGCCCCATATCTCTATGCCCACATAAAGCCCGGACCCCCCCCAGGTTGTGCACTCAGATATGGGTCCTAGGTCCTGCCTCCTATCCTGTGAGCCATTGGCCTTGCTCTGGCCGGGCGAGTCACGCGTGGGAATGACGCCAATTTCGGTGATTTTGGCATCATGACCCCACTTGGCGAACCCGCGGCGCCCTGATGACGGGACTTCAGAGGGAAGCAGGTTGGGTGAGAGCTCCAGGTAGTTCGTATTCGAAGGGCATAAGGTCAGTTGCCTCGTCCCTACCTCTGGCGGGTCTGGACGAGGGGTCAATTTTGGAGTTTTCGGAGCTAATGTCAGTTTGGGCTGAAACAGCCCACTTTCAGCTACCAACTCCTAGGGGATAATGGCGGGGCCTTTGCTCCGGCTCAGAGGGGAGTTGGGACCTGCTGTCAAGGGAGCATAGGGAGGCACTGTCGCATGGCCTTGGAGCTCTTTGGTTTCCAGGAACTCGCCTGTGGCTGGGCGGGACACCGTCCCCTATTGGCAGGGTTTCAGGGTCCGGACTGAGTAGGGCATGGGTTGTGTTTGAGCCCCCGCCCCTGTCAGCCACTGAGAGGGTCGGACCTGGGATTGGGATATGAGTTGGGACTGAGTGTCTATTGTCCTGTGATGCATTTACCCCAGTCCAGTCTTAACCCCATGTGTACATATCCTGATGTGCTGCTGTACATACTTTTGTTTCCTTGTTTCTGAGTGGCAAGGATCCTGAAACGCTCTCTCCCATGACACGAGCATGAGGCTGCCCTTGTGAGCGCAGTGCTTTGCCTGCGTGCTTGCTTGGGCGTGTCCACCGCAGTGTTCCGTGGCCAGGCCCCCCACGGGAACACGTCAACATGTGTGATTGAGACAATAAAGCAAACTCACGCGGTGTTATTGGCTTGACGTTTTTTGTCCACAATGAAAAACGATGCAGCGCTAGGGGTCAATCCTGTGATGGTTTTGATTGATGGTTATGGTTCCATGATCCATGGAGCTGGTCTATAAACGGTCCCCATCGTCTATACACTTGGTCCAACGACCAGATTCTATTGGTGATAAACGTGCTGGATGCATCGTGTGGATCCTTTCCAATGAGCGTTCGAGTGTCTATGACGCTGTTGACACAACAATACAGGAACGTATTTCCCTTGTTAGGTGCCAATGCTTTCCTCCCTTTTGTCGGACGTACTAGATTGCGTACTGCGTCTAGTTTGTGACTTCGGGCCATTCTGTGGCAGCATATTTGCAACGGTTTGCTGCAGATTCGAACACGTGCGACACCAAGCAATTCGTATTGGGCGTATTGGGATGCACTAGTAGAAACAAAACCTTGAATCAATTTGTGCAAGTGTCCATGAGTCGCGCATTCTGACGCTGCGGGTTTTCGCCGGGCTTCTGTATAAAAACAGAGAGTTCAAGGAGCGGATGAGGGTGACTGCAATGCTGTCGCAAATGCTCCTAAATGCCACACGTGTGCACACCAGCACAAAATCGAGTTACGCAACATGGGGCTCTGGGAGCGTAATCCATTAGCAGAACGTCATCCATGGGCAGATCTGTACAAGGGTATCAGTGCGCATTACCAAAGCCTCACGACGCTCCAGCTGAACATGTCAAGAAACAGAATGTGTGGGGGCAACATTGGGGCTGTTCTGGCCGCAATATTGGACACAGGTGCATCGATTGAAAAATTATTGTTAGAATTCTCATACCACAATATCATCCAACCTCAAAATTGCTGCAGTCGCCATTATCAGGGTGCTGATCCAGACCACACATTGCCGTTCCGGTGGGCACATATGGCACGACTTGAGCACCTCGTAATAGTGATGACGCATTGCTATTGCGATGGTGTGGATGGCTGGCCTGACCGGTATAGTCGCTCATGTTCTAGTATGCGCAGGGTTTTATATCGTAATCTCTTCCGTGGCCTGTCAGATGTGCACTCTCTGAAATAATTTTACTTTGAGTTCTCGTTCAACAAGAAACGCTTTGACTATGAGATGAATGAATGGGGTCCCACGGTACACGATAGATACTTGGCAGATGCTATCGAAGGTACAAGTGGTGTAAAGCTGCAGAAGTGCGGCATCATATTGCATGATACGCCTATTGGTGCAGAGGTCATGTCTGCATCCCTGGATCTTGTTCAGACGTCCGCAAACAAAATCAAAGACCTTCACATCCAGATCCCACATTTTTTTTATCCTTGCTGGTCTAAAGTGTGGGGCTGGCCCGTGGGGCGTGATTTCAATTTACAAGAGCGGAAATACATGTTTGCAACTGTAAATCAGTTGTGTGACCTCAAATGTGACACATTTTCCCTTTCCTTTTTGTCTGATCTGGTATGTTTAGACTCGCTTCGGCAATTTGAATGGCTGGTACATCGGGATCACTGGTAAAGCCCATCCCGCCACTTGCCATGCATCTGCTTGATCTGTTCGATGTGTCACTACCAGAAAACGAGCATCTCAGGATTTGTCCTGGATGCGTCACGCATTCTGGCTGCATGCATCCAGGGCGGCAAGTGCCCCCTCAGGTATCACTGCATTGGTTTGTAGTCGGGCGTACGACCCTGTCTCCAAGTTGTCTGTGAAAAAGTACACCTCCGCTGGATGACGGAGTTGAGGATATGGGTGCCCTGCGATGTCTAGAAGTGTGGCGGCAGGCATTGCGTCTTGACTCGAGGCTTTTCCTCTTTTGAGGGGAGGAGGACAAGGGTACGATCGCGGTGCAGCATGAAAGGCGGCATTAAGTATAAGTTTAATGGCCGTCGGTGTTTGGTCGGTTTATGGCCGGGTCCGAGTTTGGTTTGTCGTCCATACTCACTATTACTACTCGTCCGTCAGTGTGTTGCTTTTTGTTATGTTTCTATATGTATGTATATCTTTGCTGTATTTCAAGGTGGTGTTGGATGGCACCGTAGTTTGTGAAATTTGTGTGGAGTGAAAGAAAGAAATAACCATCCACCCACTGTGATTGGACTTTGGGTCAGGGGAAAGTGAACGAATGATAGTTCAGGGTGTTGTGCACGGGAGATGGGGAGCTGGTGGTAGCTGAAAGTCGCCAGAGCTGCTGAGCTGCCACAGATGGACCGATAGAGATGTACATGTCCCACAGAGCAACCGCCTATGTACCCTGCATTATAGTTGAGTATCTACAGCCTGTGCTACCCCTAGCCCCTGGCCTATGTGACCTTGCCCGAAGTCATTTGGACTGTTATGGATTGCATGGATGCATCTTGCATTGGAATACGCCTTTGGTATGCAAAGATGGGAGGATGTTCAAGATGCCAGATTCAAATCGCTCAGACTGGTTATACACTGCACGAATGATATGCACTCGGAGGAATGGGCGACAATCTACTGTTAGTGTTCTGGTTGATGATATTGACAAAGCCGCGCGGTTAACCGCAGAGACAGGAGACTCATTGGACGGCGCTAGTGGAACCTATATTAGGATATCCTTTTGCTGGCAAAGAACCCTAGGGGCCCGTTTTGACATAAACGTCAAAGTTGAGTATCCAAAACCCAAAAGAATTGTATTTTTGCCAAGCGCAATTTTGGTGCAATTTTGATTTTTTTTGGTGTTTGAGAATTGCCTGCGAGCGTGTGTTGGGCAGTGTCTAATTTTGGTTTCTGAAGTAAGAAACTTTGTTTTGTTTTTCTTTTTCGCAGAGGTTTTTAAAGAAATGAACAAAAACAAAAACCAGCCACAAAGGAAGCAAGACAGCAGAGCCCGACAGCGCAACACCACACGGCAGCACAGCACCACAGCACACAGCACCGGGGAGTACAACACTACAGCAAACCACAGCAAAACACCAAACAACAGGGCAGCCGGCCATGCGGCCAGACAGGGACACCAGCGCCACCACACGCCACCAGAAGACAACACCAGGCAGACGGACCCTCCAACAAACACCCCAAAACAGCAAACAACACCAGGCACCAACCAACGCCAAAAAGGCGGAGGAGCAAGGCACAGGGCAACACAACGCAGGCAGACCGGCACAGCAAACCACAGCACCACAGCACAAAGCACAGCACGGCACCAGACAGCAGCCCGAGGAACACTGGCCCAGAGGAACACTACCCCAGCGCAGCACAGCGCCACACAAAACGCACAGCGATCAGGCCCAGCACCGCAACAAACACCACACAACACGGCACACAGGGCACCGCACACAGCCAAAGGAAACAGCACAGCAAGTGAACAACACAGCAACAACCACCAAAACCGGTACCCAATAGAGCATATAGCAAAGTTGCAACAAAGTTGCAATCAGCCACATTAGGGGGTAGCGGAACCACCACAAAATTTACCAAGTTGTAATGCAACATTGATGCAAGTTAGAGATTCTCACCAGGAATGCAACCTTGGGTGAAATGCAATTTTGGTTGCAATTTTGAAATTGCATGCTCTGGTGCACGGCACACCTTTTCTTTGGAATTGGAAGGTCCAAAACCAGTTCCAGCGCACGTTGAGGAGAAATTTGGAAGGGGCGCCGCCTACGCGGGGCACGGAGCATTGTAGCAGCGGGGATAACTCGGTTCACCACACGTTTAAGTCCGTTTTTGGCCCGGGGACTACTTCCGAAAAAATCCACAAGTTTCTTGGTAAGAGCCCGGTCTTCCAATCTGGAATAGTAGATTTTGAGGCATTTTGGGCCCCGGCTAGGCATTACAATCCTGGAAAGCACAAAAATGCAACAAGTGGGTGCCATTTGAAAACACCTCTTTTCCACCTCACACAATTTTGAATGGTTAGCTAAATTGGGGATGCTTTTAACTAAGTTGACCTCAACATTGGTTTTTGCACTTCATGTCAAAACGGGCCCCTAGGGCCCTACACTTCCCGCGCCACACGTCGACGGCCGGCTCTTGCCGGATGCCACACTGTGTTCTCTTTCGCATCCCATGCTCACCCCTGCGTGTGCCCCCCTGCACAAACCTTCTCCTTCCGTTTCTCTTGCTGTGCTTCTGCTCTTCGCCTCTTCTTGCCCCCACACCACCTCGTACACCCTCGTCTTCTTCCACAGGATTCCTGCACGCACTCCCTTCTCCCCTCCATACTCCTGTATCCTCTTGTAGCCTGCTCCATCCTTCATCTCGCTGTACACCTTCACTTGGTATCCACTCCTCACCGCCCATGCCTCAACCTCTGGTGGTCCTCCCATCCTTCTCCCTTGTAACAACTTCCGTACGTACGCCTGCCATCCCGCTTCCCCCTGCGGCAGGGGCTGCTGCATCTCCCCTGCTTGTCACCTCTCTTCGACTGCAGTGACTACCTTTTCTCGCACTTCCTTCGCCTCTGCACTTGTGCCTTGGCCTCCTTCGATACCATTCATTGCTCTCCATAGGGAGTCCATTCCGTCGCCCTCCATACTCTGTGTTACCACTCCTGCATGGATTCGCTCTTGTGCACCGTCCAACGCCCGTTTGCTCCTTGCCCATGCACACACAGTTCGTCTCCTTTGTGCTCCATTCCCAGTCCTCTCAGCGTCCCCCATCGTCGGCAGGCTGTCAACTGACTCCCTGCTCCTCACGCTGGCCTCTTCTTCGGTCACGCTCATTGTGTGTCTCCTGCGTACACATGAGTATGTCTCTCCTCCACTGCCCCTTTTGGTTCCCTCCCGCGTCTGCCTCCAGCCGTCCTCCTCCCTTGCACACCGTGCTGCCGGCTTAGAACGTAGCGTAAAAAAATCCCCGGCGTCCGGGGGTGTTTGTGTACTTCTATGGCACCTCGAGGACCTGTTGCAAGAGTACCGTCGCCACGAACCTTGAACGATGCTTGTCTTCAAGTGTGCCCCACAAGCGCTGCTAGTGGGAATCAAACCCAAGAGTACGGCTCGTGCAACGGGGCGTCTAGCCGCTGTGGTATTCCTCAGCTGACTCCTTACCCCGCGGCTTTGCCTTATTCCTTTTTGCCCACTCCTTTGTCTGTCCCCCGTGTCTCCCCCTCTGCGTCTTGGCCCTTCCCCTCTCCCCAGCCCCCCCGTCCTCCATCCCTTCCCTCTGCTGCAACCCCGTCCCGGCCTCTGGGGTCGCTACTCCTCCGTCCCTCCTCTTCTCCGGGTCCCCCTCTCTTGCTCCTGGCACCTTTTTCTCCGGATGTTCCAACCCCTGGCACCTTGCCATCCTTCTTTATTCTTCTTGCTTTGCCGGTGGCCTCCTTCGGTGCCCTTCCTTTGTCCTCTTGTCTCCGCTCACAGCGCTCATTCCTTTTCTTCAACTCCCTTGACTGGCCCTCCGCTTTGTTTGGCGCCGCCGCCTCCTCCTCTTTGCTCAGCCCTGGACGCTCCTTCCCAGGTCTTTTCCCTTTTTTCTCCGGCTGCCCCCCTCCTGGGCTTCTGCTCCTGTCCTGCTCCGTGGTCTTGTCCGCTTGCGTCCCCACAGATGTTCCAGTCCCAGGGGCCCCGTTGCTGTGTGGCCTCCTCCGGGCCCCGGTTGTCCCAGTCCGAGGCACCACGCCTTCCGCCTTTCTCCTTCGTACTTTGCAGGTTGTCTTTTGACTCTGTCTTCTCCTTCTCCTCCCCCTTCACAACTCTGGGTCGGTCCTCTCTCCTGCCCATCTTGCCCTTGTTCTTGTTCTCCTCACCTTTTTTTCCTGCCGCCGTCGCCTCCTCCCCTTGATGCAGTCCCGGACGCTCCAATCCAGGGCCGTAAGCCCCCCGGATGTTCCAGTCCAGGGCTGCCGCCCCGAATGTTCCAGTCCGAGTGCATTTCCTCCCCGGATGTTTCAGTCCGGGTTCCATGCTTTTGTCCGCTCCTCCTTCTTCTCCTTCTCCTCCCTTTTCCTGACTCTTGTTTTTTGTGTCCTCTCTCTCCTGTTGCTCGCTCTTGTTCATGTTCTCTTTGCCGTTTCTCGCCGCCGCCGCTTCCTCCTCCTTCTGCAGCCCCGGACATTCCAATCCAGGGACGCTCCTTCCCTGGATGTTCCAGTCCAGGGCTTCTGCCCCCCAGATGTTCCAGTCCGGATGCGTTGCTTCCCCGGAATTTCCAGTCCGGGTTCCACGCTTGTGTCCGCTTGCCGCTTCTTCCCCTCGGATGCTCCAGCCCCGGGGGCCCCGTTGCCTCGGATGCTCCAGTCCGTGGCATTGGGTTCACCCCAGGACGATGCAGTCCGGGGGCTGTGCTTCAATCCGCCCCGGATGTTCCCATCCGCGGCGTCACATTTCTCCTGCTTTGCCGTTCGTGGTTTGACTCCTTCTTCTCCTTCTCCTCCCTCTTCACGACTCTTCTTCTTCTTGTCCTCTCTCCATCGTTCCTTGCCTCCGTTCATGTTCTCCTTGCGGTTTCTTGCCGCCGCCGCTTCCTCCTCTTTTTTTCAGCCCCGGACGCTCCAATCCGGGGCCGTATCTTCCCCGGATGTTCCAGTCCGGGTTCCATGCTTTTGTCCGCTTCTCTTTCTTCTCCTTCTCCTCCCTTTTCCCGACTCTTGTTCTTCGTGTTCTCTCTCTCCTGTTCCTCGCTCTTGTTCATGTTCTATTTGCCGTTTCTCGCCGCCGCCGCTTCCTCCTCCTTCTGCACTCTGGACATTCCAATCCAGGGCCGCTTCTTCCCCGGGTGTTCCAGTCCAGGGCTTCTGCCCCCCAGATGTTTCAGTCCGGGTGCGTTGCTTCTCCGGACGTTCCAGTCCGGGTTTCATGCTTGTGTCCGCTTGCCGCTTCATCCCCCCGGATGCTCCAGTCCTGGGGGCCCCGTTGCCTCGGATGCTCCAGTCCATGGCATTGGGTTCACCCCAGGACAATCCAGTCCGGGGGCTGTGCTCCAATCCGCCCCGGATGTTCCAATCCGGGGCGTCATATTATCATAATTTCCTTGTCATCATTGGTGTTTTCCTGTGTGCTTCTTTGGTTGTTTTTCTTTTTTTCGCGCGCCCTTCGTCGCTCCTCTTCCCCTGCCCCTCCCCGCTCCGCTCTGCGTTCCCTCCCGTCATCCCTTCTCCCCCTCCCTCCCTTTCTCACTTCCCTCCCCTCCGCCCTTACCCTGTCTCCCTCGGTCCCTCTCCTCCCTTTCCCCTGTTCCCTTTGTGGTGGCTTTGCTGGGGCACTCAGACAAGCTCCTAGTGTCTACGCGCGCATGTTGCTACGTTTTGAGGCGGGCACACACGTACTTTCACCTTCTTTCTTTCCTGCATTCTCATTGTTCTCTTGCTGTGCACTCTTCTTCATCACTTGTCCCTGTGTCCGGTCTTGTCCCCTTGTTCCCCGGCCCTTTCCCTTGTCGCATGCACTCTGTGTTGTTTTTGGGCGCTCCTTGTGTCCTCTCCTCTATGCTTATCCTTTGCCCCCTGTCCCCTTCGCACGCTTGCACGCACTTTTTGTTTGTTTCGGGCACGCACGCAAGCTCCCCTTCCTACGCATGCACTTTGCCACCTTCTCCTTCTCGTTCCTCTTTTCCTTGCCACAATCCATCGTCTCCACTTGTTGTGGGACTTTATTACCGTTGCCTTCATGCACTCATGTCGCATGCTATTTACATGTGATTTATTTTTGGGGTCATGTACTCCTTGCACTTGGCGACGCCCAAGAGTAGGCGTGTTGTCTTAACGCATTCATGACATTCGTTTTTTTTCGTTGGGTTTTAGGTCTTCTTGTACTTGACGACGCCCAAGAGTAAGCGTGGACTTATTGCATTAATGACACATGCTATTTACATGCTATTTATTTGTCGGGTTATGTACTCCTTGCACTTGACGACGCCCAAGAGTAGGCGTGTTGTCTTAGCGCATTCATGACATACGCCTTTTACTCGTTCAGTTTTAGGTTTTCTTGTACTGGCGACGCCCAAGAGTAAGCGTGGTCTTAATGCATTCATGACACATGTTATTTACATGTGTTTTATTTGTTGGGTTATGTACTCCCTGCACTTGGCCACGCCCAAGAGTGGGCGTGTTGTCTTAACGCATTCATGCCATATGTTATTTATTCGTTGTTATTTTGACTCCTTGTACTTGGCGACGGCCAAGAGTAAGCGTGTTGTCTTAATGCACCCATGACACCTGCTATTTATTTCGTCGGTTGTGTACTCCTTGTATTTGGCGACGCCCAAGAGTAGGCCTGTTGTATTAACGCTTTCATGACGCATGTGTTGCTTTGCGGTCCCTTTGTACTTGGTGTCGCCCGTGTGGATGCGTGTGTTGTTTCCCCTTCCCCTTGTGTTCAGCGGCAATTTTAAAATTGTTCCTTGGACAGAAAAACATCGTCCGCGGGACAACTGATTGCAGCCTGTGGTAAAACTGGCTATGAAACAACCACTGAACTTGCGTTGTTTTACCCCCCCCTGATGGGACTTCTGTCATTCTGCGATCCCAAGAGGACGGCTTCAGGTTCTTTTACCCCCCCCTGATGGGATTTCTGTCATTCCGGGATCCCCAGGTGACAGGTTCTGGGTGTTATACCCCCCCAGATGGGAAATCAGGTATTCCAGTTTGGGTGTTATACCCCCTCCTGATGGGAAATCTGTCATTCTGGCGTCCCCCAGATGACAGTTTCAGGGGGTTCCCCCCCCCCCCCTGATGGGATTTCTGCCATTCTGGGATCCCTGGATGGCAGTTTCTGGGTGTTATACCCCCCCCTAGATGGGAAATCCGTCATTCTGACGTCCCCCAGATGACAGCTTCAGGGTGTTATACCCCCCCCTGACGGGAATTCTGCCATTCTGGGATCCCCAGATGGAAGTTTCTGGGTGTTATACCCCCCCCCAGATGGGAAATCTGTCATTCTGACGTCCCCCAGATCACAGTTTCAGGGTGTTGTACCCCCCCCTGAGGAGAATTTTGCCATTCTGGGATCTCCGGATGGCATCTTCTGGGTGTTATACCCCCCTCAGATGGGAAATCAGTTATTCCAGTTTCAAGATGATTGTATCCAGGGGCAACTTATTCCCTCCTGGAGCCAGGCAAGGTTTCTCAGTGTTGCAGCACCGGTCGCCCTGAGGCCAATGCCAACATGGGCCACGTGCTTTGTAAAAAAAATAGCCAGTCCGTAGAATTGCTTTGGATTTTGATATATGCTATATATATTCTCCCTTCCTCTTGTTGTCTTTTGACTTTAGTCCAAAGATTTTTATTAGGTAACCGATACTCCCCTCAAGTCCCGGTTTGGATGAACACATCCATAAGTTTCCCGTAGATAGTTTAGTTTTGTGTCTCCCTTACAACATTTGTTCCTCCTTTTTGTTGTCTTGTTGTCTATATATATGTGTCTATATATATATGCCCATGTGTCCACATTTGTTTGTTTTGTGTTTCGTCTCTGGTTTTAATTCGAGACTGATTTCGTTTGTTTCATTGTTTCTCAGAATTTGGTTTTTGCACTGCTGTTCCTAGGCTTTAGTCCAGGAGGCATGTGCAAGCGCAGGAAAAGGCGGGTGGTATATGGGTGGCACAACTCCAAAGACCTAAGTTCAGTAGGAATTTAGATGAGTACGTAAGACTTTTCACCATGTGTTTCCATTCTTTTTCAGAGTAGCTGAAATTTTTCTTTTGTTGTTGTTTGTGTCCGTAAAGGAAATGTTGGTTTTGTTTTGCTTCAGCACCATGCCCAGGGGTGATATTAACCTGGCTAGTTTTGCACTTTGGTTTTTTTGTGGAGGAATAAGCCTGGATGTGCGGATTTGCCAAGGCCTTGAATTTGCGGGAATCCCACCTGGTTGGATGGTGATTAAATTTCGGTGTTCTAAGTTTTCGAAAAGAAGGTTTTATAGTGATTTCAACACTGTGTTTTTGTTGTGCCTCTCCTGCTGCTTGCTGCTGGTGTAGGGTTCCTGGTGCTTGTTTTTGATGAGGAAAGTGTTTTATTGTTGAAATACAATCACTCCAGGATAACCCAAACCAGAGGTAAGCAAAAGATAAACAGGATCAAAGCATGAAGGGCTGCAGTCACAAAGAGTTAGATAAAGACAACTAGCAACAATAGACCACAGCAATTAGCACAAATTGCAACTCAGGATGAAATATTTTACATGTTTGAGAAAAACTGATTGGAAAACTGCCTCAAGGGCTCACTCTCATCCACAGTGCCATCTTGAGATGTGCACTCTTTGTTTTTGGGTCCCATAGGTGCTGAGGTGGCATGGCCTGTGGCGCTGAAGTCACTGCCATGTCACATGGGATAATCCTACTTAGCTAGGCTGACTGGGTTTTGAACCCAGGACCTCTCAAAAAGAGGTGTCCCAGCCCCCTAGGGTGCATACCACTAGGATAGCTAAGAATTCATGAGAAAACATAGATAATTTCATAGGCTCTGCCTTCAGTATATCAGTGCCTCACTAATCCAGGAAAAGATGTTTTAATGCCTATAGCTTGGGAATTAAGGGGTCCACACAACATCCTGATGTAGTGTTTGGTTCATAGGTCAAAATGTGTTATCACCCATTTTGGTTGGGCCAATACTAAGATAAAATGCCTGAGTGCCTAGGGCATCCCTAATACAACTAAAGTATACCCTTAAGCATTGGGTAAGCACTTTTTCTTACTCCCCCCTTGTGCTGTGGTGGCCACCACTGTTGCATTTTCAGGAAAAAGGGATTTTTTTTTCTTGGCCTTTCCTTGGTTTCCACACCTACTTTAAAATACCTATAGCTTCCTTAACACTGGAAAAGAGCACTTTACCATGGCGAGCGACTCCCGCTGCATTGTTGATGACAATCTCCAACAGAAAACTCAGCGCTCTTGGCGCTGCCGGGGTTCCTGTGGCTTGGTGTGGTTAGAATAGGGCATGCCAAGACCATATGCATTTGCATCCCTCCCTCCAAGCTGCAGCGTAACACAACCCAACGCCAGACTCTCATAGGAAGCTTGACCAAAGTCTCATTGAACCTGATGGAGACACCTGTCCTGGTACTGGGGCGAGGGTGCGCTGATTGAATTAGAATTGCCCCTTGGAGGGGTCTTGATTCTGGTTCAGTCTCCTGCTGCTGCTTTTCGGCCCGAACAGCGGCCTGCTCAACGAGGCCTTGCGAGGAGGTCTGTACAACAGAGGAATGGGAGGATGAGGGACGAATCCACGCAAACGCGAAGCGACAACACCTCAATCCGTCAAATGACGGCCTAGAATTTTTCTGAAGGCACACACCTGGACAGAATCCAATTGTGCATCAGATGCACATTTTTATAAAATTTGTAGTCATCTCTTTATTTTTCGAATCAAGAAATTCTTACGCAGAAAAAGGCGGCGCGCAGGAGCGGCTCCTAGCGAAGCGCCGGAAAATAAAGAATGAATAAGATTATAAACGTATGTTACGCAGAATGACGAAAATGACAAAACACACATAAGTAGACTAACATAAAGATAACACCGACATTCACAGTAAGAATTGAAGATTCAAGATTTCAAAAATGGACAGAAAGACTTCAATGAGTCAGGTATAAACCACAGGTGTGCTCGTCTCGTATGCAGCATGCACATTCTCGTCTCGTGTCTCCGTGAACGTGCCTTGTAGCAACGCTAAGAAACGATAGAGGGATAGATGAGAAAGATTGCAGATGATTAGAGGTAAGTCCAGGGTGATTAGACATACACACACATGCATAGCGTCGTTTCTCGCTTGTATCTCGCTTTTCCTTTACCTTGCTTCACTCTCCAGCGGTGAGTAAGGTAGGTAAGCCCAGGTGGGGCCACCCCCTGGTGGAGCTCGTGATTGGGGGTAGGAATTGTAGAAAAAAGATTGGTCCCTGTCGCCAGGTCGAGAAAGTCGTGCATGCTCTTGCATTGACACACGCATTAAAGGGTAGGCCACACAAAAAGCGCACGGTCAACCTTGTTTAGGTTACCAAGGGGCTCCACCCCACGTTGTATAAGAGAACGTTTGGAGCTTCTTAAGCTTGCTTGCTTCATAGGGGCGTTTGTGGACAGCGTATTATAGGGCCATCTGAGAAGCGTATAATACGTGGAGATGGTCTTGGTCCCTCCGCTGCAAACGCTCCTTCATCCGCCTTTGCTCTTCAGGTGGGAAGGTCAGGGTGAACTGGTGCAGTCCCAACCCGCCCTAAAATATACGGCGCTGATCACACAAACAACAAGCTACGACTCAGCCAGGAGTGGCAAGCGTAGCCCGACATCTTCAACATTCACGCTGTGCACGCCAGAAGTGCACCCCTTCCCTCCAAGCCCTAGCAGGGAAACGCGTAGTGCCGTCCCTGTTAGGCCACAGCCGCTTAGTAGCGCTGTGTTCTCTTGCTTTCTCACAGGAGGGTCAGTAGGACCCGTGACTCCTTCAACAGCAACACAAAGTAGCGTGTGTAGGTGTTAGGGTCAGCAGGCCTGGCAGGAGTTGATTGCAAGTGATGAGTGCTCACCCTGCCTTCGAAGGCCGGTGCTGGCGTTAGTGCGTGTAGTGTTGTGGTGTCTCCTGTTCCGCGTGCTTTTCCACGTGGGCAGGGGAGTGCGTTAGCTTTTGGCCTTTAGCAAAAATGGGCGTTTTGTATGCCCTTAGCACACTTGGCCACCCTTCCCCTCTAGTAGGTAGGGCTTTTGCCGTCTTTCCCCAAGGATAGGCGCCAGCACAGAAATTGGGCGCCATAGGAGTGGTAATAGTAACTGACTAGGACCTTCGGTCCGACATCAGCGAAGCCCGTTCATTGAGGAGCCACGCCTGGGAGAGAAGTGAGACACACAGAGACATACGTAGCACACTTAGGGGTAAGATTCAGTCCCTAGCTTTAGTCCTGGAGGCAAGCGTCTCAGCGAGCCTCAGCAACTCACCAACATTGTTCTGGGACAAGTAGTCTACCAGAACTGAGTTTAGGCGTCCCTCAGGTAGAACAAACGCAGAGAAGGGCTCCCAGCTGGCCTCTTAGACTCCAAACCCTTCCCAGAGGGTGAGGAAGCGCCGACCCTGGCGATAGCGGTGGCGTACGACAGAACTTCACCAGGTAGAAACCCTCCTTAGCTATCTCCTTGGCGTTCATGTCGGGGAGTTCCCCTTCAACTTCCATAGGGCTGGCAGCCCCTTGTAGGTCTAGGGCGGCGATTTCCTCGTCGTTCAGCTCCCACTCTTCCCCACAGAGGTCTTCAGGATCATAGTAGCGCTTCAGGTGTTGAGCAGCGCACACCAGGGTCCCCCCCAGACGGGAAGAACACTGCACGGTCTGCCCATTTTCCCACCCCCCGGGGTTAGGCGAGAAGGAGAAGGAGATACGCCGGCAAGAGGTGCCAGGGCTGACAGCGATCTTTTCTCAGTCTCGGTCACCGGCACGTCCTGTAGTTCAGCAATTGGGACTGTCCTGGCGCGAGGATGTAAAGGGCTGGGGCAAGTGACCTTGGGTAGCAACCTGGGCACCGTTGATCTTTTGAGATCATCAGCCAACGTGCTCAATCCGGGTGAAGGTAAGAGTAGCGCTGGCTTGGGTAAGGGTTCAGTGATACCCAATTTAGCCTTGACAGCCTCTGACAGGGCTGTCACATCCAAGTCTTCCGATCCGGATAGAAGTTTGGCCAAAAGTTGCATGGGTGGGCTCTGGGCGACGAGGATTCATTATCGGCAGGTCTGGATGCCATGCTCTCGGTTGCTCGTGTACTCTTGGTCGTCTCGGTAGTGATACTGTGTCCGCCATGTCTGTAGATGGCCCAGAATCAAGGAAGGAGCCCATCTCAGTTTTGGGCGGCAACCCGAGGGCATCAAGAGGTATTTCTCCATCTTCTCCTATGGTGGACGTGTGGTACTCTTCGTGGAGCATGAACCCGTCCATCCTCCTTTGTAGGTCCTCTTGTTCTTCAGGACCACCTCCAAGTACGGTAGAAGACGAGGCCGGACAGGCCGACCGGGCGATGCAAGCTTCGACACGCCTGCGGAGCCTTTGCAGGCTGTCTTCACCATGGGCCGCTAAGGTTTCCATGGTTAATGGGCTTGTTCTGGGCGGATTTAGTTTCGCCCTTCTGTGCTCTGGATCTTCCTGAGACCCAGATGCTGCTCTGAGTGGCGGTTCACTCTTTGGGTGGGCTACACTGCCAAGTTGTACTTGTACACCTCTGATCGGCCAGGTTCGGAGGACAGTTGAGTGGACACGTTCAATGTGCTTTTCAGTGTGCTTTTCTTGTGCTTCTGCTCAGAGTCGGTTCGAAAGGTTCTCAGGGTTTGCCTCTGCTACTGGAAAGATGTCCTTGATTAGTGCCCTATAGATTTTGATGAAATCCTGTAGGTTTTTGATGATGAAATCCCAAAGCCAAAGGAGCAAGTAGAGCAAGAACAGGATGTGGATCAAATCAATGAATAGTTTAAAATCCAGTGTAACACAAAACGGCTGCAGATAGACAAAGCAGGTTTAAATACAAAGATTCAAACACCAATGGATAGTGCAAAAGATTTCATGTGAAAACTGGCCTGACTGTAGCCTCCAAGTTAGCATCAAGCGCTTCATGTGCACTCTTTTGGATGAAATGGAGCTGGTTAGGAATGTGGGGCATAGGAGGTAGGCCAGACACAGATTATGACGTGGCCAAGCAACTGAATTCAGAAACAGTTAAAAGGTAGAACCACAAAAAGTGGTAGAGACAATTGAGTATAGGGGTCTTGGGGTGGGAGACCACTAGGCTTAACCTCCAAGGCCTAAAGCATGAAATGCCTTTTTGATTTTGGTATATCCTCCATGAAGGAAGATACCTCCGCTCAGGTGAGTGGTAGGGGTGAACTTCATGGGGGGCTCGGGTTATAACCCTAGTTACTTTGAGAAAGTGTACTAAAAGCTTCAAAAGAGTGATAAAAATACTTAAGTCGTCTTAGCATCAACAAAAGAGTGTTAAGGGGGGTTTGGCCTGGATCAAGCCCTCCAAGAAAGACATGGCAGTGACTTTTTCTTACTCCGGACAGCCCCACCCCCCTGCTCAACGACCAGCCCCCGGACCCCCTGACGGCCATCGTGTCGGGGACGGTCGGCACCTGGCACCGGGGCCATGCCCTCTACTGCCTCTGGCGGTGGGTGCAGCGCCGCTGGCCGCACACCAGGGTATGGTCAGCGATGTGGAGCTTCTACCTCGACAGCCGGCAGCAGCTGGAGGCCATCCCCTAGCGCGAGCGGACGGCAGAGACCACCACTGCGCCCAACCTGTGCCCAGTCTTCGCGATCCACCAGATCAGGGCGCTGGCGCTGGGCGAGCAACTGCAGCCCACCATCCACACTGAGACGGAGGCCCAAGCGGCACACGCGGCCCTTGTGCACGAAATCTTCAGTGCCCTCCGCACCGCCCTTGTGCGACGCATGGGACACCCCCCAGGGCCCTGAGCCACAGCCGGCCACCGGACCTGCACTGACAACGCACCGCCACGCACGCGCGACGCAAATCCCGCACCGGCCATACGCAAGGGAGGAGACAGCACGGCGGCCGCGGGATCACCTCCTCCCGCCGGAGGATGCGACGATGGACGTCACACCAACGGCTGCGGAATCGGTCGTCAACCGCGACGACCCCGGGCAAGCGGACCATGCCCAAGAGGACCCCCTCATACAACCCGACAAAACGCGGCCGCGCAACACACTCCACCAACGCCTGTTGGTCGGGCACACCGGCGGGAAAGACGTCTACCTGCCCGGCACATGCAAGGGACACGCAAAAAATAGAGGCTAGCCCTGGCAGTGCATGGTGTCGAACACAAACAAAAACCCAACGAATTCCTCTCACATCCCCCGGGCGGGGGCCACGCTTCCCGAAGCCCCGCAACCCGCCTGCGACAGAGAAAGGGGCGGCGCCGAACTCGGCCCTGTCCTTCCACCTGACCCTCCCCTCCCGCGAACCGGACCAACAAGGGCCGGGGCCAAGGGGCCAGCCAAACACGCGGGACCCACGGCCAGGCCGATGACCACGGGAATGTTATCGAACAATCGTCCAGAATGTTACCTTCCAAGGCGAGAATCAAGGGATACGTGCGCCGCGGGGACGGGCGTGCACCTCCCCCGGGAAATTTAAATGCCTGGGATGCTGGGGTGATTTGGCACATATAACCTGCCAGAATGATACGAGGGACACCTTCCCCGCAGAAAGCTAACAGCGTCAAGAAGCGAGAGGGGGGCTTGGACACTGCCGAGTATTCCTTTTTCAACGGACCCCCACCAGGGGCACGCAAGGGACCACAGGCTCGCCACACGGGACCCGCAAACCCCGCGAACGGCACGGCCGCGAACGGCACGGCGCGAACGCCACACGGGACCCGCGAACGGCACGGATGTGTTACGCCGAACCCAGCCCGCCACACCAGACGGACCGTCCCGGCACCAAAGCACGAGCCGAGCCGCCCTAATCACCCGAACTGCCAAACACCGCACTGCAACACCGACACGCCAGCCACATAACCCGCTAGACACGGCAGGATGCGGCACACCAAAAGCAGGCAGAGACGAGCACGAGGACCGCACCACTGAGCCGGAACGGCACCCTGGGGCTCCCTTGGGGAGCACGGGGATACACCAAGGGGGACCGACGGGGCTTTGCCACCGACGGGGGTGTACATATGAATGGCACAGGCGAAGCTGAAAGGACGGCCGAAGGGCACCGCGAGATACCGGATGATGGGTTGTGCATGTAAGGCTGCCAGGGCGGGACGGGGAATGTAGCACCGAATTTGGAATCTTTTGCAGCAGTCAAACCACCTATCGTTACTTTTCCCCCCACGATGGGGGGACGGCGCACAGTCAAAACGTACCATGCCGGCCCCACGCATCTGGCACCAACCAACACCGAAACAAGCAGGGCACCTACGCGAACAACATCCGACTGGGCAAACGCCCGCTGCAGCGCCAAGGAACCAACGCCGAACAGGCCGACCATGAGGCGGCTAACACGACCGCGCACCAACAAAACCACTGCAGCGGCCAGGACGTGACCATAAACAGACCACACGCAAGCCGGCCAACACCAAACTGGCCAGGCATGCATGGGTCGAAACGGGAATGGCGTCCAACGGGTTGGCGACACCACGATGCGCTGCGCCCGCCGACCAACATACCCACGAACATAACAGAACACCACAGCTCTACCATTACGAACCCAACCAACCAACGTTAACAACCTACACTACACCACACTTTGACAAACCAGCACACAACCAACCAGCGCCGACATAGAGGTTCGGCGATGCAATCATCGGCAGCAGCGCGACAGAACCCACACAAACCAAACCAACCATGATGCGGCCAAGAGGACCGCGCACCAACCACACCGCAGCTGTAGCCGCGACTTGACTGTAAACAGACCACACACAAGCCGGCCAACACCTAATCAACCAGGCATGCACGGGTCGCAGCAGGAACAGCGTCCAACAGGTTGGCGACACAGTGGCGCGCCACGCCCGCCGATGACCATACCTACGAACAAAACAGAACACCGTGACTCGACCATCACTCAACCGACCGACCAACATTAAAAACCTACGCGGAACCGTTAGACGACCGACCAACCACCGTTAACAAACTACACTACACCGCACTTGGACAAACCAACACACAACTAACCAGCACCGACAGGGACGTGCCGGCTACACAAACAACGTTTGGCGACGCAATCGCCGGCAGCAGCGTGATGGAACCCAGGAAAACCAAGCCGACCATGGGGCGGCGAAGACAACCACGCACCAACCACACGGCAGCTGCAGCCACGACTTGATCACAAACGGACCACACGCGAGCCGGCCAACACCTAACCAGCCAGGCGTGCACGGGTCGCAACAAGAACGGCGTCCAACGGGTTGGCGACACCGTAGTGCGCCACGCCCGCGGACGACCATGCCCACGAACAAAACAGAACATCGTGACTCTACCATCACGCAACTGACTGACATTAACAAACTACGCCGAGCCATTGAACGACCGATCGACCGACCACAACGACCTACTTCGAACCCCCGGCCTCCTGGGAGAGCGCAAGCTCAACCGAGTAAGGAGGCCTGAGTGTGCCCACGGCACACGAGTCCCGCAGCACGTGCTTCTTCAAGTCGCCTCACGCCTACTGAAAACCAACCCAGGTGGGGGTGCCTGCAGGACAGGGCCTATGGCCTGGCTCCCGGCCCCTGGGCCCCAGAATCTGGAGGTTGATGAGGATGTGCGACAGGACCCTCTCCCACGTATCATCCGCGCGAAGGAGAGGAGTGTGAGACTTCGATCGAACATGGGTTACCTCTCTGAGCAGAACCCGCTGTATGGTGCTGCTCGCGGCGACCGCGCCCTTTCCCCATGTGGGGGAGCTGCTTTGTCAGGGCACGTGCAGTAGGGCCCCGGGTGGGTGAGCAAAAGCTCGCTGGTAAGACCCCCCTGCAGGGCAACCCCAGTCCCGAGTTGACCTACCTACCTACCTACGCATCATCAGAATCAGAATTTCAATGATTTTCAGATGTACACTAGTGCAGATAAATTTTCCGCTTATTTTCGAGTTTCCCGTTTGCCGTCAGATGTCGCCCGTGAGCGCACGTCGAGTCGCATTTGTGTTTCGTGAGTTCCCAATCGGATTCATCTAAATTATTTCAAATGATTTCGCAATGTGTCATTATGTTCCATAGATGCACCATTAAATTCTATATCTGCCCCATTTTTGTAGACCGGGTTTTATCGACGACTCATATTCCACCATGGAGTTCGGTGATGCTCTTAGTGCCTTGCACCAATCGCTTGTTGAGGCTGGATATGGGTCTAGGGATGATCAGTTGGGTTCGGGGACATCAGATGCAGTGTTGGGCGTTAAGACCCCTGGGGCATCAAGGCTACAGGCTTCGCGGGTTCAAGAAAGATCCGCCAGTACACAGTGGTTACATGGTAGCAGAGGATTCCAAGACTCTGCCTCTGGAATCTCTACTGATACCCTCCGATCATCGAGTTTTTGCGGGGCTATCAACCGTCAGGAGTCTCCCTGCCCCTCCCCCGACGTTACATTCGCAGCATCGGCACGTAGGAAGACGAAGGACCGTCCATCTGAGTGCCCTTATTATGGTCATAGGCATTGGCCTGGGATTCATACCTGTATTAACTGTTGTATGAACTCTCCCGTCCTTAAACCCGGTCCTGAATCTCCCCCCTCCAGTGAATCTGGTTCGAACGCTCCCTCCGTGCCTGCCCTGGAAGACAGCAGCAGCAAAGGAGAGCTGTCTGGTACTGAGAACCACGAGATTCTGGAAGAGATTTTGGCGAATCAAGTACAAGAGGTATGGAATTACGAGTTCCTCAATCGGCAAAACTGGCTACTGGCTGAGGCGAATTACCGAGGCCTCCTCAGGGACTGGTTCAAGGCGTCGTGTCAGTTCACCAGGGACAGCGGGCGAGCGAGACTTGACACGACGTTGCAAGAACAAGAAAACTGGGAGGATGTATTGGACCAGTTCGATCATCAAGCCCCAATTCTGACCCAGATGGACATCATTGCCAGGGAAAGACGATAGAATCTGCGACATTATGCTGGCCCATCGAGCTCTGGTTGTCCGTTCGCCGAAGCAGAAGACCAAATGGTGTGTGATTCGACACATTCCCGCCTTTCGAAAGAAACATTTGTCGAGAATTCCAAGCTCCAAAGACTCAAGTACCGGTTCTGAAGTGTCAAGCTGGATTGGAATAGGTGAATAGTTAACGCCGCAAGCACCGTAACGCTCGTGGGACCCCAACGCCGTCCTTGCCGTCGTCTAACTCGCTATAGGCGCAAAGAAAAACACGTCGCGAGCAGCGCGTAAAACTCTAAAAAAACTTTTTTTTCATAACTGGCCACAACCCCTCACGTCGCGCCCTGCCGCCTTTTTCTTCTTATTCTCCATGCACCTCCCTCCCCACCCTCGTGCCCATCACTCCCCTTGCCCTGCAGCTCAGGCGGCGGCCCTGGGGGAACGCGGTCAACCCTTAGCAATGGACACCAACGCGCTCCACGACGCCACGCCCAAGAACAAGGATGAGAACATCAAGAACGACGGGTAGCACGTAAGGCACAGCAGCGAACATGGTCTTGCTGCACGCGAGTGTGTTGGGTCGTGTATAATTTTATTTTATTTTCAAAAGCAAAAAAAAAAAAAAAAAGAGGAAAAAAATTTTTTGCGAAATTTTGCAGCGGTTTTTCAAGTAGGTACAACCACACCCACGCAAGAAACAAACCCAGCAAGGCAGCACGGCACCGCAGGACACGGCACAGGGCGCAGGACACCACAGGACAACGCACAGCACAGCAAGACACCACGACACACCAGAGCAGCACCACCACACCGCAGAACGCCCAGGGAGACACCACAACGCACAGGGACACGCCACAGCACGAGGCACCAACAACAGCGCAGACGACACTGGCGCCGCACGACGGGCCGCAGGAGGGCAAAGCAAACACAAACAGCACCGCAAAACGACAGCAGAGCACGACAGCACAGCACCACACGACAGCACAGCGCCACAGCACACGACACAGGGAAGCAGGGCACCACAGCCAGCACAACAAGGCACCGCAGCGCACAGAGCGGAGAAGACAGGGAACGCACAGCACGAGAAAAAGAGCACCACAGCACGCAGACACCACCACCGGGCAAAAAACAGCACAGCCAACCAACAGCACAACACAGCACAGCACGACAGCCCACAGGAGGGCAAAGCAAGCCCCAACAGCACCGCAACACGACAGCAGAGCACAACAGCACAGCATCACGCGACACCACAGCACCACAGAACACGACACAGGAAAGCAAGGCACCACAGCAAACCACACCAACCACAGGGAAACAGACCACGCGGCCAGACAGGGACACCGACACCGAAACACGCCACCAGCAGACAGCCACGGGCCAGCAGACCCAGCACCGCACCACGGCACACCACAGCACCAGGCGCCAGCAACAGCACGCACCACATGAACAGCACAACGCGAGCGCACCAGCACAGCGAAGCACAGCACCGCACAGAGCGGAGAGGACAGGGAACGCACAGCACAGCACCCCGGGACACACACAGCACAAAGCAGAGCGGCGAACAACAGCACGCACCACCGCGCCACGACAAAACACACACAGCACGGGGGAACACTGCAAAACGCAGCGCCGCAGAGCACAGGGCCCCAAGGCAACGGGCAGCGCCAGAGGGCACGGCGCAACAAGCAGCGGCACCCAACGAGCACAACACAGCACAGAACAGCACAACACCGGAGAACACAACGCGCAGCAGCGCGGCGCAGCACCGCACCCAGGGACGCACAGCACAACACAGCACACGGGACACAGCACCGAGCGGCGGCGACGAAAACCGCGAGACAAAAAGAGGGGGGGGGAGGGGGCAGCAACCGACGGGGAGCAACCACCAGCCAGGCGTAAAGCACGAAAGAGGGACAAGCGCACGGAGAGCCGAGAGGCGGAAGGCCAACAGAGCAAACAACGCACAGCGCCGAGGCCCAGGGCACCCGGGGCCAGAAACCAGAGAAAGCCGGAGACAACGGGGGCGCACAGCGGAAGAAGGGGAAGAAAAAAAAAAAAACATCACCAAGGCACCAAGCAGGAGCGGGGAAAAACAGCGAGACACAAAAAGGGAGGAGGTGGGGGGAGAAACCACCAAAGAGCAGCCAACGGCCAAGCAGGAGACACAAACGAGGCGCGAGCGCACGAAGAGCCAGGCAGCGAAGGCCAAGAGAAACAACGAAAGCACAGCGCCAAGGCAACGAGGAACGGCAAGGGCAGCGAGAGCGAGAAGGGCAACCCCAGCCCGGAGGGGGCCAAGCAAAGCAGAAAGACAAAGCGGCCAAAGGAAAAGGTGAGGCGCACCACAACGCGCCCGGGAGGCCGGCCCGCCCGACCCGGCCCCAAAGAGCAAGCACACGCACGCCAGCCGCCGTCCGGATGGACGAGTGCGCGCCCGGAGGGTACCCAGCCCCTGCCGGCTACGAACAGCCGCCGTCCGGATGGACGAGTGCGCGCCCGGAGGGTACCCAGCCCCTGCCGGCTACAAACAGCCGCCGTCCGGATGGACGTGTGCGCGCCCGGAGGGTACCCAGCCCCTGCCGGCTACGAACAGCCGCCGTCCGGATGGACGAGTGCGCGCCCGGAGGGTACCCAGCCCCTGCCGGCTACGAACAGCCGCCGTCCGGATGGACGTGTGTGCGCCCGGAGGGTACCCAGCCCCTGCCGGCTACGATAGCCGCCGTCCGGATGGACGAGTAAGCGCCCCGCAGCGACGCCCCGCACAGCAACACAACACACCGAGCTGGCACACCGGTGAACAGGAGCCGGGAGGCCCAGGACACCGCACACGCAACACAACACACCGAGCGGGCGCACCGGTGAACAGGAGCCGGGAGGCCCAGGACACCGCACACCCAACACACCACACGGAGCGGGCACACCGGTGAACAGGAGCCGGGAGGCCCAGGACACCGCACACGCAACACAACACACCAAGCGGGCACACCGGTGAACAGGAGCCGGGAGGCCCAGGACACCGCACACGCAACACACCACACCGAGCGGGCACACCGGTGAACAGGAGCCGGGAGGCCCAGGACACCGCACACGCAACACACCACACCGAGCGGGCACACCGGTGAACAGGAGCCGGGAGGCCCAGGACACCGCACACGCAACACAACACACCGAGCGGGCGCACCGGTGAACAGGAGACAGGAGGCCCAGGACACTGCACACGCAACACACCACACCGAGCGGGCACACCGGTGAACAGGAGACGGGAGGCCCAGGAGACCGCACACGCAACACAACACACCGAGCGGGCACACCGGTGAACAGGAGCCGGGAGGCCCAGGACACCGCACACGCAACACAACACACCGAGCGGGCACACCGGTGAACAGGAGCCGGGGGGCCCAGGACACCGCACACGCAACACAACACACCGAGCGGGCACACCGGTGAACAGGAGCCGGGAGGCCCAGGACACCGCACACGCGACACAACACACCGAGCGGGCACACCGGTGAACAGGAGCCGGGAGGCCCAGGACACCGCACACACAACACAACACACCGAGCGGGCGCACCGTTGAACAGGAGCCTGGAGGCCCAGGACACCACACAAGCAGCACAACACACCGAGCGGGCACACCGGTGAACAGGAGCCGGGAGGCCCAGGACACCGCACACGCAACACACCACACCGAGCGGGCGCACCGGTGAACAGGAGACGGGAGGCCCAGGACACCGCACACGCAACACACCACACCGAGCGGGCACACCGGTGAACAGGAGCCGGGGGGCCCAGGACACCGCACACGCAACACAACACACCGAGCGGGCACACCGGTGGTAAGGAGCGGGGAGGCCCAGGACACCGCACAAGCAACACAACACACCGAGCGGGCACACCGGTGAACAGGAGCCGGGGGGCCCAGGACACCGCACACGCAACACAACACACCGAGCGGGCACACCGGAGAACAGGAGCCGGGAGGCCCAGGACACCGCACACGCAACACAACACACCGAGCGGGCACACCGGTGAACAGGAGCCAGGAGGCCAAGGACACCGCACACGCAACACAACACACCGAGGGGGCGCACCGGTGAACAGGAGCCAGGAGGCCCAGGACACCGCACACGCAACACACCACACCGAGCGGGCGCACCGGTGAACAGGAGCCGGGAGGCCCAGGACACCACACACGCAACACAACACACCGAGCGGGCACACCGGTGAACAGGAGCCGGGAGGCCCAGGACACTGCACACGAAACACACCACACCGAGCGGGCGCACCGGTGAACAGGAGACGGGAGACCCAGGACACCGCACACGCAACACACCACACCGAGCGGGCACACCGGTGAACAGGAGCCGGGGGGCCCAGGACACCGCACACGCAACACAACACACCGAGCGGGCACACCGGTGGTAAGGAGCCGGGAGGCCCAGGACACCGCACACGCAACACAACACACCGAGCGGGCACACCGGTGAACAGGAGCCGGGAGGCCCAGGACACCGCACACGCAACACAACACACCGAGCGGGCACACCGGTGAACAGGAGCCGGGAGGCCAAGGACACCGCACACACAACACAACACACCGAGCGGGCGCACCGGTGAACAGGAGCCGGGAGGCCCAGGACACCGCACACGCAACACACCACACCGAGCGGGCACACCGGTGAACAGGAGCCGGGGGGCCCAGAACACCGCAAACGCAACACAACACACCGAGCGGGCACACCGGTGAACAGGAGCCGGGAGGCCCAGGACACCGCACACGCAACACAACACACCGAGCGGGCACACCCGTGAAGAGGAGCCGGGGGGCCCAGGACACCGCACACGCAACACAACACACCGAGCAGGCACACCGGTGAACAGGAGCCGGAAGGCCCAGGACACCGCACACGCAACACAACACACCGAGCGGGCACACCGGTGAACAGGAGCCGGGAGGCCCAGGACACCGCACACACAACACAACACACCGAGCGGGCACACCAGTGAACAGGAGCCGGGGGGCCCAGGACACCGCACACGCAACACACCACACCGAGCGGGCACACCGGTGAACAGGAGCCGGGAGGCCCAGGACACCGCACACGCAACACAACACACCGAGCGGGCAAACTGGTGAACAGGAGCCACGAGGCGCAGGACACCGCACACCCAACACAACACACCGAGCGGGCACACCGGTGAACAGGAGCCGGGAGGCCCAGGACACCGCACACGCAACACAACACAACGAGCGGGCACATCGGAGAACAGGAGCCACGATGCGGAGGACACCGCACACCCAACACAACACACTGAGCGGGCACACCGGTGAACAGGAGCCGGGAGGCCCAGGACACCGCACAGGCAACACAACACACCGAGCAGGCACACCGGTGAACAGGAGCCGGGAGGCCCAGGACACCGCACACAAAACACAACACACCGAGCGGGCGCACCGGTGAACAGGAGCCGGGAGGCCCAGGACACCGCACACGCAACACACCACACCGAGCGGGCACACCGGTGAACAGGAGCCGGGGGGCCCAGAACACCGCACACAAAACACAACACACCGAGCGGGCGCACCGGTGAACAGGAGCCGGGAGGCCCAGGACACCGCACACGCAACACACCACACCGAGCGGGCACACCGGTGAACAGGAGCCGGGGGGCCCAGAACACCGCAAACGCAACACAACACACCGAGCGGGCACACCGGTGAACAGGAGCCGGGAGGCCCAGGACACCGCACACGCAACACAACACACCGAGCGGGCACACCCGTGAAGAGGAGCCGGGGGGCCCAGGACACCGCACACGCAACACAACACACCGAGCAGGCACACCGCTGAACAGGAGCCGGAAGGCCCAGGACACCGCACACGCAACACGACACACCGAGCGGGCACACCGGTGAACAGGAGCCGGGAGGCCCAGGACACCGCACACACAACACAACACACCGAGCGGGCACACCAGTGAACAGGAGCCGGGGGGCCCAGGACACCGCACACGCAACACACCACACCGAGCGGGCACACCGGTGAACAGGAGCCGGGAGGCCCAGGACACCGCACACGCAACACAACACACCGAGCGGGCAAACTGGTGAACAGGAGCCACGAGGCGCAGGACACCGCACACCCAACACAACACACCGAGCGGGCACACCGGTGAACAGGAGCCGGGAGGCCCAGGACACCGCACACGCAACACAACACAACGAGCGGGCACATCGGAGAACAGGAGCCACGATGCGCAGGACACCGCACACCCAACACAACACACTGAGCGGGCACACCGGTGAACAGGAGCCGGGAGGCCCAGGACACCGCACAGGCAACACAACACACCGAGCAGGCACACCGGTGAACAGGAGCCGGGAGGCCCAGGACACCGCACACGCAACACAACACACCGAGCGGGCACACCGGTGAACAGGAGCCGGGAGGCCAAGGACACCGCACACGCAACACACCACACCGAGCGGGCACACCAGTGAACAGGAGCCGGGAGGCCCAGGACACCGCACACCCAACACAACACACCGAACGGGCACACCGGTGAACAGGAGCCGGGAGGCCTAGGACACCGCACACGCAACACAACACACCGAGCAGGCACACCGGTGAACAGGAGCCGGGAGGCCCAGGTCACCGCACACGCAGCACAACACACCGAGCGGGCACACCGGTGAACAGGAGCCGGGAGGCCCAGGACACCGCACACGCAACACAACACACCGAGCAGGCACACCGGTGAACAGGAGCCGGGAGGCCCAGGACACCGCACACGCAACACAACACACCGGGCGGGCACACCCTCGAACAGGAGCCGGGAGGCCCAGGACACCACACACGCAACACAACACACCGAGCGGGCACACTGGTGAACAGGAGCCGGGAGGCCCAGGACACCGCACACGCAACACAACACACCGAGCGGGCACACCGGTGAACAGGAGCCGGGAGGCCTAGGACACCGCACACACGTAGGGCGGCCGGGGGACAGGAAAGAACCAACACCCCATGGGTCGGACACACTGGGGCGACCCAGCCGACCCACCGGGCCAGTGGCAGGAGCGGTACTCCAAGGCTGCTGGTCCGAGCCCGGCCAGGCTGCATCAGGGACCATGGCAAAAGTCACCCGGAACCATGGATGCAACCGGTGACAGGCGAGCCGGTACACAGTCCAGGAGGGGGTCGCCTGCCAAGCGGAGCGGCCCCGCAACTCAAGCCACAAGGGTGAGGCGGACGTACCGTAGACAAGCGGGAGCAATACCCCTTGTGGTGAGAGATACTCCACACGGCTGGGCAGCCCCGAGAGCTGCCGCCCAAAGGAGGGGGCATGTGGCCCTACCCATGGACACATGTGGGGACACCCTCCCACCTGGGACACATGGACCGGGTGGCCGCGACAATGCCTTCCCAAGCACATGCGGGAGCGGCTCAAGAGGCACCTAACATAGGGCAGTGGGAGGGACAGGACGTCCCCTTGGTAAGACCTTCTTCCTGCACCGTCAAAGGAGGCATCCCGAGCTCCCGAAGATACCTACCTACCTACCTCAAGAAAGATCCGCCACTACACAGTAGTTACATGGTAGCAGAGGATTCCAAGACTCTGCCTCTGCAATCTCTACTGATACCCTCCGATCATCGAGTTTTAGCGGGGCTATCAACCGTCAGGAGTCTCCCTGCCCCTCCCCCGACGTTACATTCGCAGCATCGGCACGTAGGAAGACGAAGGACCGTCCATCTGAGTGCCCTTATTATGGTCATAGGCATTGGCCTGGGATTCATACCTGTATTAACTGTTGTATGAACTCTCCCGTCCTTAAACCCGGTCCTGAATCTCCCCCCTCCAGTGAATCTGGTTCGAACGCTCCCTCCGTGCCTGCCCTGGAAGACAGCAGCAGCAAAGGAGAGCTGTCTGGTACTGAGAACCACGAGATTCTGGAAGAGATTTTGGCGAATCAAGTACAAGAGGTATGGAATTACGAGTTCCTCAATCGGCAAAACTGGCTACTGGCTGAGGCGAATTACCGAGGCCTCCTCAGGGACTGGTTCAAGGCGTCGTGTCAGTTACCAGGGACAGCGGGCCAGCGAGACTTGACACGACGTTGCAAGAACAAGAAAACTGGGAGGATGTATTGGACCAGTTCGATCATCAAGCCCCAATTCTGACCCAGATGGACATCATTGCCAGGGAAAGACGACAGAATCTGCGACATTATGCTGGCCCATCGAGCTCTGGTTGTCCGTTCGCCGAAGCAGAAGACCAAATGGTGTGTGATTCGACACATTCCCGCCTTTCGAAAGAAACATTTATCGAGAATTCCAAGCTCCAAAGACTCAAGTACCGGTTCTGAAGTGTCAAGCTGGATTGACAGTGTGAGAACAAAAGGAAAAGGTACGGGCGCGGATCGTTGTCCCTCCTGCGGCAAATGTGCAGAAAATTGTTCGTGCAGAAAGGCCATCTCTTCCCTTGAGGCAAAGTTCAAGGAGTTGAAGAGGAAAGCCAAGGAGAAGAAGAGGGATGATGACAGCACGTGGAAGGATATGGAGAATAAGCTGGAAATGTTGACTGCATTGGTTGAAAGCCTGAGCATTACTGGGCTCACTGGACCAGCTCCGGCACCCGCAAGCCACCCAGCACCTACCTCCTCAGAAGCACCTGCATCCAAGCCCTACGGTGTTCCACACACTCCGGCACCCCCAGCTTTTACTGGATCACACCCAGCGTTTACTGGCACTACTGGCACTATTCCTACTGGATTTACAAGGCCTATTGGCTTCAATCTGGGTACTGAAGGAGGATAATCTTCATCAGAGAGGTCTGTACTGTCTGTGGGAACACTTGGCGATATGGATGGAGAAACAAGAACTGCCGTGAAGGAGAGATCCATCGCTTTGAAGAAGAAAGGCAAAGAAAAGAAAGAAAAAGAGGCCAAAATGAAGGAGAAACAGAAGAAATTGAAGGAAATGAGGTATCATCAAGTCCAACCAACGCCGTTTGTACAGCCTACAGTGGACCACACTTTGTTGGCGGCCGCAATTGCACAAGCTCAGGCGATGGGAGGCGCTGCCGTCAACCCTGTCTTCGTTAATCCTGTTGGTGCATCTGCAGGATTGAACCTGAACCACCTGCTCAATCCACTGCATTTGAGGCTCAGAGGGTCGGTGATGAAGCAGCCTAAGTACTCAGGACACCCCAATTACTGGGCATCCGTCAAACGACAGTTCCTGGTTTGGCTGCAGACGGAGAGACTTGAGAAATTGAGCTGACTTGAGCAAAATTGTCCTGAGATCTGCGCTTGGCGATGGCGATCGACTTGAATGGACCGCATAGGTACCTGTAAGATTGTCCTAAACTGCCAACGGCAGGAACAAAAACAAAGTAAGATGCTCTCCTCCCCAAGGCCACATATACCCCTTTGATGCCTTCTTGGTCTTACCGGGGGGGGTGAGAGTCCAGTCCGATTTCGCTTCTTCACTCTTCTTCCCCCACTTCCCGGACCCCACTTACGCCACTGTCAACCCTTCTCACGCACTCCACTCACAGTCCCGAGGCGGTCAAAGGGGCCGAGTGTGGGCTGGAGGGGCTCCGTATTCCCCAAAGCTCTCCCAGCCCATTCCCACAACGTTTTGCGCCATAGCGGGCGCAGGTAGTATCTTTCATTCTTGAATAAGCCTGGCCGCCTCAGTTTCCGCGGTATCCCAGCGGACCGTCGGGGTTGTATTGGCGGGATCTCCTGACAAACCTGGGTGGGGGCTGGACTTGCCATGGGGGCTTTGTCCTGTGGGTCCTGAAGGTCCATGGCACTGATGTGCATGGCGCCGAACTCCACACCCCCGTGGTCCCGTGAGTATCCGAACCGGCCGATGAACTCATCGGGCGGATCGAAATCGAAGGAACCTTCATCACCCGAAGAGGATTCAAAATCCTGATCGTGGACATCAATCGACCGGGCCTCCTGAGAGTTCCCGGTCGCCGATGTCCAGCCAATCCTCGGCGAAGACCGCGATCATCTTGGTCAAGTCCCCACAGACTTGCAACTGGGCGGCAGGACCTTGATCGGACGGCTCTTGTCGGACATCAGGGGAAGGAAGTACAGTGGGGGTAGGAAAAAGGGAGGAAAGGTTTGAGGTTTGAGGTTTGATTTTGCGGGTGCTAGAAGCCTTTCGACCCCGGGGGACCACCTGGTCGGGCCAGGTGATATCCTCCCCACCGGGTCCTAGTGGAGGGGCCTCCAAGATGCACCTCCTGTCTGGTGGCGGAGTCCCTCGTGTTCACAGGGCTCGGAGCCCCGTCCCTCCCCGGCTTCCCCGTTTCGCCACTCCCAGGTCAGTGCATCAATTCGCAGCCGTGGCTGCGGGCGCTTACCCACCGCGTCGCCCCCCTAATGCGTGGTCGCCCGGGGCGCCGGCGCCGCCGGGCCCGTGCTCCTGGCCTGTCGCCAGTGGGACCCCCTTGGGCTGGCGCGGAGGCTGCCTAGCCTAGGGGTTGGGGCGTGGCGCAGTGCGCCACTACTGCTTTGGCAGGTGCAGTGCCCCGTCCGTGTGTGCGCGGCGCTCGCGGCCGGTTCGGGGGGTTTGGGCCGGTACCTGGTGTTGTGTCTCTCCCGTTTCCCCCTTCCCGCCCCGCGTGTCACGCGCTGCGTGTGGCGGGCCGTCCCGTCCGGGTGTCCCTTACCCTCGCTCGCTGGTACGCCATTCCACGCGGTCTGTGCGTTCCGCGAGCTCGGTCCGGTTGCCCTTCTGGTAGTCCCCGCGTGCCCTTTGCGTGTGTGTGTGCTCGCGTTCCCGCGGCGTCCGCTCCCCCCCCCCCCCTGGGTGGTGTGGCGTGTGCACCCCGCGCGGTCCCGGCACTCGGCGCTGGTAGGGCGGTTCCACTTGGTCCGTGCCCCTCCGCGTGTCCTGTCCTGGTCCCTTGCTCCGTCTGGCGTGCTGAGGGGGGGCGCGGTCCGGTCCCGGCTCCCCCCTACTTGGCTTGGGGTTGTGGGGGTGGCGGAAGGGTGTCCCCAGGGGGGGTGCCTTCCACTGTTCCGAGGGGCGTCTCGGGTCAGGCGCTCCCCCTCCCCCGACTGCCCGCCCACTGGGCGGGCGGTTGGGGACCGCTACCCACGTGCTGTGGGCGCGGGCGTGTGGGTGTGGGGGCCCTACACTGTCCCCTTGGCCTGCACGCCCTGTCGGGGCTGCGTGCCGCGGGGGTGGTGGGGGGCCGTCCCCCTATCTGGCTTGGGGCTCTGCGCCCCCCGTGGGGCGGGTCCGTGGCGTTCGTGTGCCGGGGGGCCCGGGGGGGGGGTGGCGGGTGGCCCGTGCGCCGTGCCCCTTGTTTGTGCGGCCGGGGGGGGCCTGTGGGGCGGGGGGTCGCTCTGCCTCGTTCCGTCCCTCTGCCTTCCCTGGGCAGGCAACAAAGCGGGTGTCACTGGCGTCGTTCTGTCCATGGGGGGCGTGGCCCCCCATACCACTCCGGTTCGTGCTCGCCCGCCTTCACTGGGCGCGATCTGTGCGGCCTCCTGGCGCGTTGGCGCGGGCTCGCTTGTTCCCCGAGGTTCCTGTGGGGGCCGGCGGCTGGGGCAGGGGGGCGGGCCGCGCTCCGTCTCCTCTCTCGGGCGGGGGGAGCGAGGACCATCCCCCCTGCCTCGGGGGGTGGGGGCTGGGGCCCCGGCGGCCTGCGGGCTGGTTGGTTGGCCAGCCGGAGGGGGGGGTTGCGCCGCGGCCTCCCTGCTCCCCCTCTGGGTGGCGGCCCGCGGTTCCCCACCCTCGCCCCCCTCTTGTAGTCGGCGCACTCCCCCCCGGCGTGCGCGTGCGGTCAGGGTCGCGGGGTTGCCCTGGGGTGGGGGGGGATGAGGGGCGGCCCGTGGACCGCTCCCCCGGGGGCCCCTGCAGACCTGAACCCCCCCTCTGCCCTCCCTGAATGGGCTGTGGTCATGGGAGGGTCATGGGGAGCGCGGCCTTTGTACTGTTCTGGTGCGCCGCCGTGCGCCGCCCCCATGCTTGGTCCGCGCGCTGCTCCGGCGCGCTGGTGTGGGCTCGCCTGTCGGCCGCGACCCCCGCGGGAGCAGGAGGCTGGGGGCGCTGGGGCAAGCGGTGTGCAGGTCCAGCCGCATCCCCCCCCCCTGCGTCGCAGTCCTTTCTGGGGGAGGGGGGGCGTCCCCTCGGCTCCAGGAGGGCGAAGGGTCGCTCCTGTGGCCCTCAAGCTGGGGGGGGGGGGGGGGGGGCGGGGGGGAGGGGGGGGGCGCCCCCCCGCCCCCCCGCCCCGTCGGGTGTCGGCCTGCCATCTGTTGTCTCCGACGTGCCCCCCTAGGGTATACTCGTGACGTGGGGGTTGCCGGGCGGCCGCGCGTGTCGGGCGTGGTCCGGTTGGCCGCCAGTGGCTCAGTGCGGCGGGGGGGGGGAGGGGGGGGGAACCCCCTCGCCCTGGTTCGCGCCCCCGTCTTCCCCGGGCCGGCCTCTGAAGGGGCCGCTCGGTTTGCGCCGTCCTGGGCGCCGCCGGTCCGCCGTCGGCCGGCAGCGGGCAGGGCGTGCGGGCGCTTGCCTCGTCCGTGGTGCCCCCTCACCCCGGGTGCAGCGGCCTCTTCGGGGGGGCGGCAGGGCCGCGGTTTCTTCGGTCTGCCTACGTCCGCTCTTGGGCCTGAGGGGGAGGGGGGGGGGGGGGGAGTTGAAGGGGCCCTCTGGTCCCCTGGCGCCGCCCCCCTTTTTTTTTTACGTAGACCAGTTCGAACAAAGTTCTGGGCCGGGGCACCACCCCATGCAAAGTACATTGGTTGGGGGTATTACATACAAGTGGGGAGGTAAGGTCGCGGGTCATGGGTCATGTATGGCTGTTGTGTGTAGGGTTAGCCCTGTTTCTTTATTCGCTTTTTGGGAGGTGCTGAGGATGGTTTGGGTAGAGGGCTTGACCTGGATTGCGGCGAAGGTGGTGTGGAGGGTCGTGCTGGTGGTGGAGGTGCTGTGCGCTGCGGGAATGATTGTGGTCTAGTTGACTGTGATCTGGAGCTAGGCTGTGACCTCTTTCTCACCTTCAGTGGTATGGGTGGCGGTGGAGTGTACCCCTGTGGTGCGCGCCGTTTTTTGTGCTCTGGGAGGAAAGAAGTGCTGTAGATGGAATTTGGTGTGCAAAAGTGGTTGATTCCTGAGCGAACGGTTGGAAGTGACGGAGGGGGGTGGTCCTGCAGCCACTGGTGACAGGTGTGGACCGCTGTGGTAATGGCTGGACGTCTGTGAACCAAAAATGCAGAGAGCTGCTCTGGCGTCATTCCCATCGAGGTTTTAAGCTTGGTATGTAGTGAAAATGGCACAAGTGTGCGAATAAGGTTTCGCTTTTCGCCGGGACGTGCGGACGACCACCAGGGGAGCACAAATTGCCAGGTACTCGAAGGCCAGGCTCTCAGGAAAAGGTCTTGCAAGAACCAAAGCGAAGTGCAGTGACTCAGCATAGATAGTGTGTCCAAAGGGTGAAGTGCATGGCACAAGTGACATCGGTAGGAGAACATGTCCTGGTGAGACGGGAAACCTTCAACCCACAAGGTCGCGGAAGTCCAGAGGAATGGCAGATTGTCGAGCTTGGATGAGTGACGGTACCAGTCATAGCTAGAGAGGTGATAGAGTGCAGAGTGAACATGCATTGGGGACACATGCGACAGATCTTTGTTTTTTAGTTTGTTCGTGAGTGGAATCCCATTGAGAGATATGCAACCTTTGGGGGGAGGTGGGATCAGGTTAGGATGTGGGGGGCAGCTGTAGTAGATCCACTTTGCAAGCGCATCAGCGACTTCATTTCCCAAAAGACCCACATGGGCCTTTATCCAGGCGACTTCTACTACTGCCTGGATATTGTGTAATTCGTTTTTGAACGCTACCAACCAGTTGTAACGCCGTGTCTCTGACTTAGGATGAGTCGGGCACTGTGAGGGCTGATCGTCTGCTGCTTTACCGAACACAGATACTACCTCAGAGTTATCTGGAAGGATGCAGATGTGCTTGGCTGAAAGGTGAAGCCTGATGAAGCGCAAACAGGAAAGAAGTGCCCAAAACTCTGCATCACCGGACCCGCGAAAGGGGGAAGGGATGGCGATGGCGAACGTAGGGCCATTGTGCGGCAAAAAAACTGCCGCTGCGCCAGTGAGTGACTTTTTTTCCGAACCATCAATGTAAATCCATAATGCTTGAGGGGGTGCGCGGACAAGCATCTGGTATGCTTTGGAACATTTCCATTCATGCAGATCGCTGGAAAACAGGCGGTGTTGGAAGGCCGGGAGAGAGACATGCACACCCAGCTTGCAGGAGGGACGCCAGGCCGCCCCCCCTGACGGCCAAGGGGGGGCGGCCTGGCGATCCCGGCCCCGGGGGCCAGCCGTCGGCTGGGGGGTCGCACTCTTCCCCCGCCCCCCTCTACCTAGAGTCCGACCCTCGTGCAGGCCCTCGCTGGGGCCCCTCGTCCCCCCCGCCGTCGTCGCGCGGCGCTGGCCGGCCGGGGGCGGCCGTGAGGGTTAGCGGTCAGCGGTTAGCGGGGTGCGGGGCAGTAGGTTCCCCCCCGCGCTCGTTCTCTCCGCCCTCCCTCCTGCCGGAGGTGGCGCGCGCTCCTCCGTCAAGCCGTATCGTAGGGGGGGCGTGGGTCAGGGGGCCCAGCTCCCCCCTCCACTGTCTCGCGTCCGCCGTCTGGGCCGTCACCTGCGCCGCCGCTTGTGTGGGGGCTGGGGCTGTGGCGGCGGCGGGTTGCGCCGGTGGTAGCGCCAGCTGGGGAGGGCGCTGCGCAAGGCCCGGGGGAGCCAGTTGTTGGCGTCCGCGTCCGTGATGCGGAGTACCGCTCCCCCTTCGAGGGAGGCCGGCCACGTCGGCCCCCTGTGGGGCCACGCCGCCCGGATCACTGACCTGAGGACCCTCTCGTGGTCCTCCGGGGTTGCCCACCCCCTCGGGGGTACCTCCCGGTTTCCTCTGTCCCTCGGGAGGAGCACAGAATGGAAGGGTTGGTTCCTCAACCCCCTGGTGGTCCACTGGTTGGCCCAGCTCAACCACCTGTACACCTCCCCCACCAGGGAGACGTCCTCATCCCCCAGGGGGTCCGGGACCGTGCCCCAGTCCCGGTCCTAGGGCCGGGCCGCCTCTGCCCCTGGCGCCGGCCTCCCCTGCTGCCCCTGTGCCTGCAGCGCCGGTGCCGCGCCCCGCCCCCCCCCCCCGCCAAGGCCATCCGCGCCGGCTGCGCTCTCGGCGCGGGGGGGGCTTGCTGGTGCCGTGGTCGTGGGGGTTTGGGGGGGGATTTGCTCGCCGGCGTCGGGGTCGATGTTGTAGAAGTGGTTGCGTTGGTGGTGGTGGTGGTGGGTGTGATGCGCCGGCATCTGTTGGATGCCGGGGGGGATGCACCTCAGCGGCTGCACGTCCGGCTGCGGGGGCGCCCCGCCCCCCGCTCCCCTCCCTTCGACCCGCCCTCTCCCCCGGGCTCCCATGCCCCGTCCCGCCTGTCCCTTGGGGCCCGTGGCGCCCTTGCCCTTGCCCTTGGGCCCCCTTCCGGCCCCCCTCCCGTGCCGTGGGACCCGCTCCCTGTCACCCACGCCCTGGCCTGCCCGCTCGCCCACCGTCCCTCGCTCCGCTCCCTGCACCCGGGCGCCCTGCCCGCGCCCCTGCGCACCCTTCCCGTGCCCCGGCCCCTTCCCGGCCCCCTGCCCTGAGTCGCGCCGTCCGCTGCCCGCGCTCTGTCCCCCTCCGCTGCTGCGCCCTTGCTCCCTGCCGCACGTGCCCTGGCCCGCTCCTTGCCGGTGCTCCTGGGCACTTCTCCTGTCGCCTCCTGTCCCCCGCTCCGCGCTCCCGTGGCTGACACGCAGCTCTGCCTCCGCGCCGTTCCCTCATTCCTGGTTCACGGGCCGGGCGTCCCGCTGCCTTTGCAGGTGCGGCAGCGTGACGCCCGGCGGCGAGCGCTCGGGCGCCGGGGGGCGGGCGTGCCGCATCCGCCCCGGGGGGAAGGGCTTGGGGCGGAACGGCTTTGGGGGTGCTGGTGTGGGTATGGGTGGGATTGGCGTGGGCGCAGTACTTCGCGCCCTCCCTGCTTACTGCTGCTGCTGCGGCGGCCGCCGGCGAGGCGCCCGTGGCCCGTGCGGCGTCCTTCCCCCGCTTTCGTGGCGTGCTGGGGGCCGCGGCGTGGTCGGCCGAGGCGTTGGCGCGGCTCGCCGGGGCCGCGGTCACAACCCCTCGCGCGCCCTCCCCGCTCCCCTCTGCGGCTGCGGCAGCCCTCGGCGATGCGCCCGGTTCCTGCGCCTAGGCTATCCCCCGTGTCGGCGGCGTGCCAGGGGCCGCGGTCAGGGCCGCGGCGTGGCTCGCTGGGCTTGCGGTCTCCGCTTCCCGCGCCTCTGGGGCCCCCTCCCGGGGCGGGGCGGCAGGGCTTGCTGCTTGGGCGGCGGGGGCGGTCACCTCGGCTGGCTCAGGCTCCTGGGTCGATGGCCCGGTGTCGGCGGAGGCCACCCGGGGCTGCCCAGCCGGCGGCCTGACCAGCACCGCCGCCTCCGCCAGCCTCCGCTCCTCGCGCTCCGCGGGGGTCTCCCCCGTCCACTCCGGAGAGACGGGGGAGCGGGAGCGGGACCGGCGGTGGTGGCGGTCGTCCCGCTGGGGGGGGCCATCAGAGTCTGCCATCACTGTTATCCTGGTAGGCATGCGTGGTGGCAGGTGTGCCCTTCCCACTACCTCCCGGTGCATCAGTGTCGTGCCGTGGGCAGTGCCGTGCGGTGCTCTGCGGGGGGGAGGGGGGGAGGGGGTGGGGGGCCGGCTGTGGCGTCAGCCCCGTACGGGCGGGGGCCGGCGGCCATCCATCGGCATTGGGAGGGGAGGCGGGGGAGCCACGCGGCCCACGCGTCGCGCCACAGCTCCCAGTCTGGGGCGGGGCTCAGGGCCCTGGGCCCCCGGGGGTCGTCGGGTGGTGCCGGGGGGAGCCGCACTAGGTGGACCCCCGTAACGGCGCTGACCTCATGTGTTCGCAGGAAGGTGTGTACCCCGTCCCGCGCCGCGGGCGCCGGGAGGGGGGGGCGGGGTACGGATGCTGCCCCATAAAGGTGGGTAGGGGTGATCCCCAGGACCCGTTCCGGGTCCCCGCGGGTCGCGACGACGAGGAGGAGCAGGGGGGTGCCAGGGCACTCTTGCCAGAGGACCTGCCCCCTGTGGTGAGCACCCCTGGTTCTGGAGAGGGGGGGGGACAGGTCTGGGTTGGCCCAGCCACGGGGCGCGTGCGTCGCCGGCGGGAGGGCGGGGCACCAGGTGGGCTCCCTGGGGAACGCCTCGCATACGATGGCGTACGGGGGGGTCGGCCTGGTGCCGTCGTACACCGGGTTGGTCGGCCGGGGGCGGCTGGGCGCCTTGTCCGCGCCTTCCACAAACACCGTGATTTTGCCCACCTCCAGGTCCTCGTCCGGTGGGTGTAGAAGGTGGAGCGCCGCATCCAGCTCGGACACTCCCACCTGGTATGTGGCCTGCCCTTGGTTCAGGTACGGGGCCGTGTCCCCGGGGTAGCGCGTCCTGAGGGCGTGCAGCAGGGCTGGGGCGCTGCTGCGGAGGGACATGGCAGATCCCGCTCCCGTCAGCCGCAGGGTGTCCCCCATGGACAGGCGCCGGCCCGACCGGTTGGACTCGTGCCACTCCATCCAGTGCCCGTAGAGGGCCACCTCTGGGCTGATGAGCCCCGGCTGGATGGAGTTCACGATCCGGTGCATTGCCGGGAGCAGCGTAGGGGCCCCTGCTCCGTTCAGGGCGCGGACGGCCGGGAGGGCCGTCTCGTTGAGGAAAGCCCTCGCACTGCCCGTCAGGTCACGCCGTGCGGCAGCGTGCGCCTCGTGCGCGTCCGCCACCGCGTCCGCCACTAGGCCCCGGACGGTCGTCCCCTGCGCTTTGCGGCAGGCCCTGGCGTGTCCCGGCCCATCCCCCCGTCCGCGTGGCATGGTACTGCGGGCTCTCCAAAGGGCGCCGGCGGGTGGGGGTCAGGGCGCGAACACGTGCGACAGGTGCGCAACGGATGTGGGGTCCCGCAGGTGCACGTGCATCCACAGAAGGGCAGCGCCCGTGGGGCCCGCACGTTCGTGTGAGGGGGCGTGTGCCCCCTCGATGCGCCCGTGCAGGGCCTCCTCCTCCGTGCGCCTGCGCGGGCCTGCGGGAGGTTCAGGCCAGGGGCACTAGGCCACCTGGGCGCACCGTGCGCACCTGTTGGCGCCTGTCGACGCTGCGGAAGACACCGTGTCACATTCCCCGCAGAGCCGGCAGGTGTGTGGGAGGTGGGAGGGCGGCAACCAAGGGTCGAGATGGCGGAGCCAGAGGTCGTCCCACCTCTATCGGAGGGGCTCCCGGATTTCCAGCAGGCGGGCGCGGACGCGGCGCCGGTAGTCCCTGCCGAGCGTCTTCCGCTGGACCTCCCGCCACGTGTCGTCAGGGAGAATCCCGTGGTCGTGGAAGGTGGCGTTGAGGTTGTCCGACGCGGGGCGGGAGTGCCCCTGGGGGGGGGTTGCCATGTACACCTGGCGCCCGGTGAGGTGGGGCGCCAGCGTATCCCATTGGCACCCGTTTGCGGCGTCCCGGTGGAGGAGGGCCAGTAGGAGAAAGATGTCCTTGAATTATGCCCTAGGTCTTTTGATGTATTCCTGCAGGTTTTGTAGTTGAAAACCCCAAACCAAAGCAGCAAGTAGAGCAAGGACTGAATATGGATCGAATCAATGATTGGTTTTGGAATCCAGTGTAACACAGAAGGGCTGTAGATAGACAAAGCAGGTTTATGCACAAAGATTCAATCACAAATGGATAATACAAAAGGTTTTATATGAAAATTGGTCTGACTCTTGCCTCAGAGGTTGCAATAGGCACTTAATGTGCACTCCTTCGGGTGAAATGGTGCTGGTTAGGACTGAGGGGCATAGATGTCAGGACCACACAGAATATGACTTGGCCAAGCAACTGAATTCAGAAACAGTTACAAAGTAGGACCACAATAAGTGGTAGAAACAATTGAGTATAGGGGTCTTGGGGTGGGAGACCACTTAGGCTTAACCTCCAAGGCCCACAAGCATGAATTGCCTGATTTATTTTGGTATGTCCTCCATGAAGGAAGGTACCTCCGCTCCGTTGAGTGGTAGGGGTGAACTTCATGGGGGGGCTAGGGTCACAACCCTAGTTACCTTGAGAAAGTGTACTTTAGGCAACAAAAGAGAGATAAAAACACTTAAGTTTGTCTCAGCATCAACAAAGGGTTTTAAGGGGGGCTTAGCCTGGATCAAGCCCTCCAAGAAAGACATGGCAGTGACTTTTTCTTACTCCCCCCTGGAGTACTAGTTAGCTAAGCTAGTAGGACCAAAGAAAAAGGCTCAAATATTCCCAAAATTACCTCAAAATAAGCATTAAACTTACCAAAAACATTCTCATCACTTCATAGAAGCCTATCACACTGTAGGGACCCTTGAAAAACAGTGCAATGTACCGTGAATCATGTCCCTTCGAAGGGGCATTCCTCAAAAGTCGCCGGCGTGCGGCGAAAACGTTTGGAAAAAGTGTGGGGGCAGTGGGAATTGAACCCAGGACTCCCTGTCCAGAACACATGTGTCTGTCCACTAGGGTACAGTCGAACGCTCTAATGCGGACGGCTATCGCCGTATAAACAGCGTTTTAGTATACGTCCTGACCAAGGGCCAGGGCGGAGCAATACTCCTAATGGAGGACACAAACCCCCAGGAGCTGGAAAAAATAGAAAATGGAACCAGCAGGGAGTGATTCCTGCGGTTTTGCGGAAGGGGTTGCGATTTAGCAAGTGAAATCGTTGAAAATCGACGAAACCACGCGGGAAATCGTCATTTTTACACATAACTTAAAGTCGCAGACAAGCGCAAAGGAAGCGGACGCCAAGAAAAGGGTTGCGCAAGCGAAAACGGCTTTTGGAAAAGAAGGTATGAGCCGTAGTTTTTAAAGTTTTAAAGAAAATCTTTGCACAGTTGCATCAAAATTTTTATAAACTTCAGAGTAAAGCATTCAAAATCAGCCCACACCACAGAGCAGTTCAACAACCCGTCTCTCAGGTATGTCAGTGTCACTTCACACTCACGCATTGCGTTCGTGTTGGTTGTTCCGTCAAAACGTTAGGGTTGTCAACGCTGTGCTCGTTGGGGGGGCGGGTGTTCATCTCTCGTGCTCTGCACAGGTGAAAGCAGGAATGAAAGGTATGTGATGCGAATGGAGCGCGCAGCGCGCACGTAGGGTTAGAATATGCGCTGTGCACGCGATGCATGTGCCTAATCTAGGCATCCACACGCTGTGTCGCTTCACCTGTATCCCTAATTCACCCATGTTTCCTTCTTCACAGGTAAGCGTTTGTTCGTGTGCGGCCGTGGCGTTCAAGTTGAGTTGCTTAAAACGCTTAGGTTTGTTTTGTGTTCGTTTCAATGCGGCATTCACACGATGCATGGTGAGTAAGGTAGGTTAGCCCAGGAGGAGCTCACCTCCTGGTTGAGTCTGTGGTTCAGCCTCCCTTCCCTGCGTGCACATGATGCATTAAAGGGTAGGCCACGCGAATTGCGCACGGTAAACCTTGTTTAGGTTACCCAGAGGCTCCTCGGTACGTTCTTTAAGAGAACCCGAGGAGTTTCTTAAGGCTTGCTTGCTTGACAGGGGTAGCTGCATCTGCAGCGTGTTTGCGAACAGTGTATTATAGGTCACACTGAGAAGGGTATAATACCTTGAGTGTGGCTTGGTTCCTCAGTCGCAAACGCCCCTTCATCTGCCTCTTTTGTACAGGTGGGAGAGGTTAAGGGTGATTGGTGCACGCAGCAGCTGCCTTCGGCGGCTACCATTTTTCTGCCCCAGCAAAACAGGGGCGCTGATCACAAATCAAATCACTGTGCCTCAGCCAGTACTGGCGAGGACAGTTCGATCTCAACGACATCTGCGCTGTGCACGCAACGAGAGCACCCCTTCCCTCCAAGCCCTAGCAGGGGAAACGCGTTGTGGCGTCCCCTGTTAGGCCACAGCTGCTTGGGAGCGCTGTGTTCTCTCGTCCTTTTCACAGGAGGGCCACTAGGGCCTGAGTGACGTTCGACAGCAGCACCCAGTAGCGTGTGTAGGGGTTAGGGTCAGCAGGCCTGGCAGGAGGTGAGTGCAAGTGATGAGTGCTCACCCTGCCTTCGAAGGCCGGTGGTGGCGTTAGTGAGTGTAGTGTAGTGGTGTCTCCTGTCCCGCGTGCTTTTCCTCGTGGGCAGGGGAGTGCGTTAGCTTTTGGCCTGTAGCAGAAATGGGCGTTTTGTATGCCCTTAGCACACTTGGCCACCCCTCCCCTCTTAGTAGGTAGGGCTTTTGCCGTTTACCCCAAGGTTAGGCGCCAGCACAGAAATTGGGCGCCATAGGAGTGGTATAGTACCTGATTAGGACCTTCGGTCCGACGTCAGCGAAGCCCGGTCTCCGGGAGCCACGCTGGGGAGAGAAGTGAGACACATACAGACATACATAGCACACTTAGGGGTATGGTAAACCCTGTAAGGAAGGGTAGAACCCCATGGGTCTGGACCAGTCAGGGGTCCTAACTGTGGGCTCGCTTGTCCCCAAGGAGGGAAGACACACCTTGCCTCATAACACCTTGCTTGTCATTCCCCCCTGGTGTAGAAAGCCACCGTTCTTCGTTGGCTCACCAAGGTCATTACATTAGGGCAGTACCCATGCAACACATGGTCAACAAGGCAAACACCTGCTGGGTGGCTGCAATCTTGATAAGCGGCCACCTGGCTCACGCTGGAAACCATAGGCGTGGGTCTGCAGGGCACAGACAGGGTCAGTAGACTGACACAGGGTAATTAGTTTCGCTTCTTACGCTGGGACATAGTCTCAGCACGGGTTAGGAGCTGCCCCTCGTTGTTCTCAACGAGGTAAGTGCGGAAGATGGGGTTGATACTGCCATCTGGTTGTATGAAGGCTGACATAGGTTCCCAGGTCGCCTCGGACAACCCATAGCCATCCCACAGGGTAAGGAATTTCCAGCCCTGTTTATACTCGTGGCGAGCAATACCTGCAACCACGTAGTAACCATCGACTGCCATCTTATCGGCAGTCATCTCTTCGAGTTCGTCTGCCTCCTCTGGACTGGCAGCGTTCTCTAGGTCTATACGTTCAATCTCACTGTCGCTGAGGCGCCACTCATCCCAAGACAAGTCGTCAGGGGAGTGATAGTGCCTCAACTGCTTAGGAGCACATAGCAGTTCACCACCTAGACGTGGACTGCACCTGACATGGATCCTGGATCCATCTATCCTGATGATACGATAGGGTCCAAAGTAAGGGTCCTGTAGGCAGTTACGTGGCCAGGAGGGTAGGCGTGAATGGTGTACCAAAACAAGGTCACCAACCTTGAAGCTGGCAGGTCGCCGTAGGCGGTTCCGTCGGCTCTGTTCACGGTCACGAATGTGCCTCAGGTTAGTACCAGCCTGGTTAGCCAGAGACTGCTTGTGTTCCAGCCAATCTCCCACAGGACTCTTGAAGTCCTCAGGAAAGGGGGTTTTGAAGAACCAAGCAGGTCGTCCTCCATGGAACAGTTCGTGGGGGGTGAAACCCGTAGAAGAGCTCCGCTGTGAGTTCATGGACAGAACTGCCCAGGGCACTAGGCGTACCCAGTCCTTGGTGCGCTCCTGTTTCATCAGGATTCTTAAGTTTTGCTCCACCACACGGTTCTGTCTCTCACAGAGAGGGTTAGACGTGTGAGTGTAGGGCACACCTGTGGTTACCTCCACATTGAGGGCATTTAGCACTCGTTTGTACCACCCAGTGTCACTGCGGATGCGTACATCTTCATCAGAGTGCACCTGATTAGGTGCTCCATAGGGTTCGAACCATTGTTCGACCAACATTTTTACAGTCTGCTCACCTGTGATTTTCTTATTGCAAGGGAACACACGGGTGAAGCGAGATAGACCAAAGGTGACCACGAGGCAACTATCATAGCCGCCAAAGCGTGGTAGGCCGTGGATGTAGTCCACGTAGAGAAGGGAGTTAGCACAATAGGGTATGTGTAAGCTGGAGATCAGGCCCCTATCCCTACTGTCGCTCTGCTTGCTGGCATGACAGCCACAAGCATCCACAATGGTCTGCATACGCGACCTAAGTTCAGTCAGGGTTAGACTAGAGTAGAAACACTCACGGAAGAAGTCCACTGAGCGATTAGCGCCAGTGTAACCAGAACTGAGATGGGACCACTGTAGGCACCCATCCAGTCGTGCCTCAGGCACAACAATTCGGTCCTCGTAGAAGAGGTACTGATTGTTTTTATACCACTGGTGCCCGTCAATGACACGGGGTTCGAGACCAGTGCTGAGGGTTTGGAGAATTTCTTCATACTCTGACTGATAGTCGGTTAGACTCCAACCCTCCAGGATTCCAGCAGTGCGCATGGATAGGTCAAGCTGGACATCCATACGCTGGAAAGCCTCTTTGGCGAGCGCCTCAGAGCTCTCACCAATAAGCGCATCGAAGTTGTTGCGCGATATATAGTCAGACAGTTCATTCTTAATCCCGGGGATATGATGCACTGTCAGCCTGAACTGGCTCAGGTAAGTCCACCACCGTTTTAGCTTCGCTTTTTCTGGTGGTGGGCCCTTCTGAAAAGACTTCACAGGCTCCTGGTCACACAGCCAGACAATAGGGTTAGACCCCAGGAGTCGGGATTGTGACAATAGCACCAACATACCGGCCAGGAGTTCCTGGTCATAGGTGCTGTAGTTGGAACGCGCTTGGTTCCATTTCCAATTCCAGTGTCCCAGTGGCACCAGTCGCCACTCACTGGTAGGATAGTCATGTTTCAATGAACCATCACGGTTCAGTCCAGTAGTACGATAATGGCAGTGGGTTAGTTCAGCGGGGTTAAGCTCCTGCCATTGGTAGATCGTACCTCCCCCCCCTACATCACTGGCATCAGTGATCAGGACGATCTCGCCCTCAGGGCGGGGCACTCCCAGGCAGTTGGAGGAGGCAATCTTCTTCTTCAACTCCTGGAAACACTCTTCCTCTCTGGAGGTCCATCTCCAGGGAGTAGTTTTCTTGATCAGGTCAGTGAGGGGTGCAGAGGAGTAAGTAAAATTGTGGATGTGACGCCGATAGAAATTACAGGCGCCCACAAAACTCCTCACATCGTGTAGACCCTTCTTAGGGTCTTCGCGAATCTGCATGTCCTGTAGGGGCTGCATCTTAGACGCGGCTGGTTTCCACCAGCCATACCCCACGTTGAAACCCAAATACTCCATCTCCTCTTTCATGAACTCACATTTTTCGAGTTTGATTCGGAGATGGTTTTCTTGACAGACAGTGAAGAATTCACGGAGGAGAAGGACATGGTCCTCTTTGGTATTAGTACCCAAACTCACGTCGTCGATGTGAGCCTCCATTTCTGCACCCCGAGAAATCAACTCTTGTACTAGAGGCCTGCGCCTCAGTATGTACAAAATTTTGTTCATAAGCTCCTGGAAGAGCGCTGGGGCGTTAGCCACCCCGAAAGGCATAACCTTCCACTTGAAGACACGACCCTTAGGGGTTATAAAGGCAAGCAGCTCCTGAGCTGCGGCGGTTAGGTCAACCTGCCAGAAACCAGAGCGTTTCTTCATTTTGGTCTTATACCTGCATTTGGCAATACGCTCCAGGGTGTTTTCCATGTTAGGAATACTCCCTGAGTGGTTCTGGGTTTTCTTGTTGACCTCACCATAGTCTACAACAAGACGTAGAGCAGTCGACCCTGTTTTAGCAACAAGGAAACAGGGGCTGCAGTGATGGGGATAGTCCCCATGTTTATACTCTTCAACGAGGCCAGCATCAATGCATTCTTGGATCTGGCGCTCGATTTCTTCAACCTGTTCCTGTGGAGCGGGATAGGGACGACGCCTCACTCGCGTCTTTTCAAATTCGGGTTTCAATTTCAGGTCCATCTGGACCAGTTTTTTACAAGATAGGGGAGGCGGCAAGGCGCCGAACACCTCCTCATAGGTTATAAGCAGTTTCTTCAGGCGGGGGTCAAGGTTAAGACTCTCGACTTTCTGAAAGAAATCCTCCTCAGCATGGAGGTTGCTTTTTCCATGTTCTTCCTTTTTATGCCGATCAGCAGTTTCGGCAGGTACAGTACCATCGTCCCACTCAGGGGGACATTGCTGCCCATAGTGTAGAGAATACACTAGAGGTATCTCAGGATCAGGCAGCGTATAGGACTCATCGTCCTCCTCAGACCAGATGGAGTATTTCCAGGTCTGTCTGAGGTATTGCAGCCGCTCTTGGCGCTCAATACCTTCGGCCTTCAGTTACAACAGCCGTCAGAGTTCTTGAGTGTCATGCTCAGACAATGGCATGTTATTAGCAGCAGGCCGTGCCAGAGCATCAGTACTCCGGGCCACGGGTTCACCTGTGTGCACAGGCTGCATGTGTAGCACTGGATTCCCAACAGAGGAAGCGGGTTCAGAGGTTGACTCTAGATCTACCTCCTCTAGCAACAGCTGGGCCAGGAAAGCACTATGTTTTAAGTCAACACAGCTGGGATCAACAGAGGGAATAGTGCTGGCGATCTCAGACAGTTGGTCGTCAGCATCCTCTTTTACAGCTGCAGGTTCCAGATAGTCTTCAGGCGACTCACACCCTGTAAGTGTGGCAGATAGGTGCTCAGGAGATCGATTTTTGAGATCATAAAGGGTCAGGCCACGATTTTCGGCCATGACCTCCTTTAGTAGCACCTGGTGCAGGTCACACAGGGGTACAGGATTGAGAGATCCATCGATGATGGACAGGAAGCTGGCCCACTCAGGGGCCTGCATAGCTGTGTCTGAGTCCTCAGGCACATAGATGGGGCCGTCGGGGAGTTGCACTCTCCCCACGGTCATTCGGTCAAGCATACGGCGCCAGTAAGCATGTTCACCAGAGCAACCCCAGTCAGGGGTGCACATAACAACCCTTCCTCCCTCATAAGCGATCTTGGTTAGAACCTTCGCGAGCAGGGAGAAGGGAGGGTTAGCATACGCTAGGCCCATTGCTTTCCAGAAGAAACGGAAAGCATTGTTCATTTGTTTCGAGCAGTACAACTGCATGATGTGCTGTTGTTGGCTCGCAAACAATTCCACCTGGATCTCATCCAGGTTTACCTGAAGGGCCGCCAGTCCATTTTCGAGAACATGACGGGCCAGTTGGTAGTTTTCAGTACGATAGTTCGTCTTGGCTGCGTAGCGCAGCCCAGACTCTTTTCGTCCTGACAGCTCCAAAGGAACAGAGAATAGCCCACTGCCAAAGTCGCAGTGCAAAGAGTAAGGACGCTGTAGGGACAGCATTTTAACCTGGGGGTTTCTTCTTAGAAAGTCAGTGCCAATGACAATGTCAAAGGCGTCAGTGTCCAACACTCTGCAGTGTTGGGTCACGGTTTCGTCGCCCAGACATATGGTCACATCGACCCCCCCCAAGGAATGGATGGTACGCCCATCCCCTACTCTTATGGCCACGGTCTTAGTTTTCCTGAAAGTTTTAAGCAGGCGCTGGGCCACTATGGAAAGTGTTGCTCCGGTATCAAGCACTGCTCGAAAAACCTGATCCCCGATTTTCACGAGGATCCAGAAAACCAAGTCCTCCTCTTCGGAGCCGCCCCCCTATTCCTCATCAGGGAATTTCACATCCACTCCTGCAGCCATGAGGGACTTGGCCATCCAGGCCAAGCGCCTCTTCTTAGAATTATTCCCCTCAGGGGTAGCGTTATCCCCTTGGGGGCGCTTCTGGGGGACACCTGGGCGGGAGCGGGTGTGGCAGCAGGAGTAGGTGTAGCAACGGGCGCTGATGAGCGCCTCTGGGGGTTAGGGGGTCCAGTTTTGCCACCCCCCTTGCCACCTCCTTTACCTTTATCCCCATTCGGGGGATTTCTGGCGGGCGTCGGGGTCTTCTGGCGCTCCGCCTCCTGACGCTTGAGTTTGTCACTCTCGCGTTTCTTGATGTGGCATTCGTCCTCATAGTGACGACGTTTGCCACAGTAACCACAGGTGATGGTACACCTGAAGTGGTCCTGATGGGTCACAGTTTTCCCATCTTTAGTATGCTGCTGACGTTTCATCTGCAGCATACAGCCACTGCGGAGATCGCAGTCAGAGGCATGACAAGGTCCCCCCTTGTCATTGACAGGTCGGCAGTAAAACAGGGGGGGTGTGCCTGCATCAGTTGGAACCTCGTTCATGGCACGTAGGTTGCCCCTCCCTTTACCGCCTCCCTGGCTGGTGTTAGTGGGATTTTTATGCCCCTTCCCTTCGCCACGTTCGGGGGTAGGGGTACCACCTCGTCCCAAATGCTTCTTGAGGAACTTCTCCATGTGGGAGTCGTTCTCTCTCTCAAGAGCTAGCTCAATCAAGAGATCCACCAGTGTATCATACGAGTGGGTCCTGCTCTTCCTCTCAGAGGTGGAGCGGCAATCATCCCACGTACGCTGGGGGATCTTACTCATGAGCCACAGGTGGGGCTCAGTGGCTCCGTAGGAGCCCACATTCATCCTCGAAAATAAGTACTCCAAGTCGCACACATACTCGGAAATTCGCGCAGCGGATGGAAACTCCGGGAGCATAGGTAGCTCCTCGATCTGTGTGCGTACGCTGAGGTCAGTCTCATAGACTGGAAATGTTTTCTCTAACCTCAGGAGTACCTCTGCCCAGGTAGAACAGGTTTTCACAATCTGTTTGACCTGTTTTTGCAGAAATTTCTTTTTGCAAGAGCGTTTTAGCAGTGAACATTTGGTGGCCACATCCACATGGGATTGGCCAGTCAACAAAAGGAACTCCGCAAATTCTTCTGCCCATTTAGGCAGATTTTTGGGGTCGAACTCCGGCAGTTCCAGCTGGATGTTCGCCTGGGCAATTGGTCTGCCCGTCTTCCCACCCCCCGGAGTTAGGCCTGTAGGCGACACGCCGGCAAGAGGGGCCAGGGCTGACAGCCCTCTTCTCTCACTCTCTGTGACAGGCACGTCCTGTAGATCCGCCATAGGCACAGTCCTGGCACGGGGGTGAAAGGGGCTGGGGCAGGTAACCTTAGGCAACAGCCTTGAGACCCTCGATCTCTTGAGATCTTCGGCCAGGGTACTCAGCCCTGGAGAGAGAGAGAGGAACTCAGGCTTGGGTAAGGGTTCTGCAATACCCAGTTTAGCCTTAATGGCCTCTGATAAGGCCGTCACATCTGGATCTTCTGATCCAGACAGGAATTTGGCCAGCAGCTCGGCCGTTTGATCCAGGGCACCGTAGGTTGGCCTTGGATGGTGTTCTTCGACTCGTGTTGGGCCCACTTCGGGAGCCCTTGGGGTTGGGTACTCAGGTCGTAGTCGTCTTGGCAGGGATGCTGTGGACGGGGGACCAGAGTGTGCGTAGGACCCTAGATCTGTACGTGGTCTGGATCCATGTACAGCCAAGGGCTCCTCTCCATCTTCCCCACGGATGGATTTATAGTACTCCTCATGCATGATGTACTCATCCATCTTCATCTTCAGCTTCTCATATTCCTCAGGTCCTTCAATGGCAGTTGAGGATGAAGCTGGACAATTGGATCTTGATACTGAAGCAGCCACACGTCTGTGGAGGTGACTGAAGCTGTCTCCACCGTGTGCTGCTAAGGCCTCGGTGGTTAGGCCTTTATTCTCTTCCGCCCTTCTGCGTTCTGGATCTCCTTGGGACCCAGATGCGCCACTGAGGTGATGTGGTGCTCGGTGTGGTGGTTCACTCATTGGGTGGACCACGCTGCCCATTTGTACTTGGACGGTTCGGATAGGCCAGGTCCTGACGCTTGGCGTGGACATGTTGGACTTGTTGTTGAGCTTTTGTTCTGCACTTCTTCTCAGGGTCGGTTCAAAAGGTCACAAGGGACTGCCTCTGCTACCGGAAAGATGTCCTTGAATTATGCCCTAGGTCTTTTGATGTATTCCTGCAGGTTTTGTAGTTGAAAACCCCAAACCAAAGCAGCAAGTAGAGCAAGGACTGAATATGGATCGAATCAATGATTGGTTTTGGAATCCAGTGTAACACAGAAGGGCTGTAGATAGACAAAGCAGGTTTATGCACAAAGATTCAATCACAAATGGATAATACAAAAGGTTTTATATGAAAATTGGTCTGACTCTTGCCTCAGAGGTTGCAATAGGCACTTAATGTGCACTCCTTCGGGTGAAATGGTGCTGGTTAGGACTGAGGGGCATAGATGTCAGGACCACACAGCATATGACTTGGCCAAGCAACTGAATTCAGAAACACTTACAAAGTAGGACCACAATAAGTGGTAGAAACAATTGAGTATAGGGGTCTAGGGGTGGGAGACCACTTAGGCTTAACCTCCAAGGCCCACAAGCATGAAATGCCTGATTTATTTTGGTATGTCCTCCATGAAGGAAGGTACCTCCGCTCAGTTGAGTGGTAGGGGTGAACTTCATGGGGGGGCTAGGGTCACAACCCTAGTTACCTTGAGAAAGTGTACTTTAGGCAACAAAAGAGAGATAAAAACACTTAAGTTTGTCTCAGCATCAACAAAGGGTTTTAAGGGGGGCTTAGCCTGGATCAAGCCCTCCAAGAAAGACATGGCAGTGACTTTTTCTTACTGTAGGGTGCCGTCCGCGACTGCCTCCCATCCCACTCGCAGCCCTTCGCAGCCGTCCAGCTCCTGGCGCAGCGCGGCTGCAATGTCAGTGGGGAGCATGAGGAGCAAGGGCCCCTGGGTGTCGCCCAGCCAGGACAGGGCGTCGTCGTATACCGCCCCCCCAGCTTTGAAGTGCGCCACGGCGAGCAGGGTGGCCCCGTCCTCTGGGGGGTGCCATCGGACGGTGGCCGTGGCGTGTCCCCGTTTGCGTATCCCCGTAGCCCGGAGTACGTTGGCGGCGCGAAGGACGATGCGGGGGGGGACGGGCGTCCTGACGAGTGAGGAGCCGTCCCCAGTCCATCCTGTTTGCGGACCCGGGGCCGCTTGCAGCCAATCCCCCCGTCGCCGCGTCCCACGGGTGGTCAGGTCCCGCCCCGTGGATCACGGTGGGTCTCGGCCGGGTGTCCGGCCCCCATCCCTCGAGCGGGATGGCGGCGTATCGTTGCGCAGGGGTCTCCGGGGCGCGCGTGGCGGCGCACCACCGGCTCCGGTTGCGCGCCCACTCCTCACCCACTATGCGTGCCTCCCACGCGGTCATGGAGCGGCGCCCGACTATCCACGGTGGGAAGAGGGCGTCTTGTAGGTGCTTCGAGAACCCCCCCGGCAGGTCCTGGTACGGGTGGGGGCCCTCTTGTGGCGGGCACTCCAGAGTGCCATTCAGGACACGGAGGGAGGCTACTAAATGTCCTTGTCAGGGCGCGAGGGAGGTGGGGGGGTGGTCGCCCTCCGCCGCGGTGAGCCATCGGTGCGCCCGGGCCGCCGCGCTTAGGGGCTCGCGGAGGAGTTGCTCCAGCCGGTGGTTGCGAAGCTCCCACGGGAAGTCCCCCAGCCGGAGCATGTGGTGGAGGAAATCGTCCACAGAGGTCCCTCCCGGCGGGTCGTAGGGGGCTATGGCACGGAGCTGCGCCTCTGCGTCCTCGGGCACCAGTCCGGAGCAGAAGACTTCCGTCCATGTGGCGCCTGCAGAGCGCCACGAGGCCACCCACAGGGCTTTGTCCCCGGGTGCGAGGTGGCGGGCCGCCTCGTGTACCGCCTGGCGGTAGTGGGGCATGAGGAGCCGTGAGTGGGCGCACCCCTGGTGCATGTGCACCGGGGTCTCCTCCGGGCCGCCACATAGGAGGCACGGTTGTGGGAGGACGGCGACGCCGGAGTGCCGCTCCTTACGGACGCGGAGCCTGCGCTGCACCGGCGTGTGGCCGTCTCTGGCCCGCAGCGCCTGGCGGTTGGTGGCCGTCGCGGTGAGGTCCCGGGCGTGGACATAGGCTGTGGCGTGGGCCGCGCCCAAAGGTGTGTGTCCTCGGTGCGTCAGCGCATGGTCCGTCTGCGCCCGCTGCGCGACCTCGCCGAGCGCCCGCATCGTGGGGGGCTGTAGATCGAGGTGGCCGTCACGGCCGGCGACAATGAGTTCGGCGTGGCCAGGGTCCGGGGGCGTGTTCTGCAGGACGGTGTCCTGGGACGCCGCCCAGTCTGCCTTGTGCAGTAGGGTGTCACTGTGGTGCGAGGTGGCTCGGACGTACCAGAACGGGTGCCCGGCGTGTAGTCCTCGCGCGCACAGGCCGTCCCGGAGCCACCGTAGGGGCATCTGGTTGACTACCTTTGCTGCGCCCGCGGGGACCCCCGTGGTCCGCTCGCGATCTGCGTGTCATAGGAGGTGGAGGATGACTTCGGCGTTCACCGTGTGGACCCATGATCGGTGGGCGCCGTATTGTAGGGGGAGGAAGGCGGCCACCCCCTCACCGTCGGGCACCATGCCCGAGATGGGGACCGCGGACGTGCGGGGGAGGTCGGCGGCCAGAGTGACGCTGGTGGCGTGTTTGCAGGGTCCGCCCCCTGACGCGTCGGAAGAGGTGTGGCCCCAGGCCTCCGGGATCCAGTAGTACCCGGTGGGGCTGAGCCACCCCGCGTTGAGGTCGGCGGAGTGCCACCGGACGTCGGGGTTGCTGGGGGTCAGTTTGTCCACGCTCAGCGCCCTGGTGTCGCCGGGGCTGATTGCCGGGTGGTCGTGCAGCCGGATTTTCGCTCCGGCGATCGTGCTTGCCCAGGACCGAAGTGCCGTCACATGTTCCTTGAGCCACGCCTGGCCTCCGCGCTGGTGCACCACCAGGTTTCCCGTGTCTTCCGGCTGGTCCTCCAGCGCGTGCACTGCCATGTGTGGGTCGTGCGTCACCCCCGTAGCTACCAGCAGGGCGGTGCCACGGGGGAGTCCACGGGGCTTGGGCTGGCCTGCCCCCACCTGCATTATTACCCACTCGGCCTGGAGCTGTGCTTGCCCCGCCGCTCGGGTGCATTGGTCGTCCGTGGTCACCAACCACAGCGGCGTCGGCGCGTGGGGCCGGGGGCGCAGGGGCTCGGGCCACGCACACATCCGCGTTAGGCTCTCGGTGCTCGCTTTCCGCGAGTACGTCGTTGAGGATGTACATGAGGGCTGCCGGCGGGTGGTACGCCGCCCCCCGCGTGGGGGGGGATAGGCCGCCCCGGCGTCGGTAGCCCCGGACGTGGAGGTGCAGGCTGTCCGGGGTCAGCCGTGGGCCCGTGTGGGCGTCCTGCTGAGCCGTCGTGGGCTGGACGAGTCTCAGGCGGGGGTCCTGTGTGCCGGTGGTGTGGAAGAGGTGGACCAAGGCGTCGCGCCACCCGGGGTGGTTGGTGGGCTCCTGCTCGCGGCGGCAATAGTGGAGGTGTTCATCGGCGCATTGGTTGAGGCATTCCCGCACCGCCGTCGGCCATGGGTCGTCGTTGTCGGGGAAGGGGTGGCGTGGCCCGTAGTGCCCATGCCACGGCGTTGTGTGCGGCACCGTCAGGCGGCACGTGTCGCGGTGTCGTAGCTTGACGGTGCGCAGCGTGACGATGTTGCCCGGTGGGGACTGTAGTTGGACGTGGGCCGCCCTGGGGCACGCGATGGGGTTGTACAGCCCCACTCCCAGGGCGGCCAGGGCCCGGGGTATGCGTTGGACTCAGTCACCCCCCGCTAGAGTTGCGAACTGCGGGACGGGGTAGTGCACCTCGGGACATACTCCGTGCGCGTCGGCTATTTCCCAGATCATCTTGGTGACCTCGGCGCGCACGGAGGGTGAGCGGTGGTGGACGAGTGTACCCAGGAGGGCCACCGGTGCCTGCTGGCACCGCGTTGACACCCGTGTGAGCCCCCGGGTCCGGTCATTCTGCAGGCTATCCCGCGAGGCGTCGAACGCGTACCGCGCCCTGTCCTTCGCGACCTGGACCTTGATGTGGTCCAGGTGGCGCGCAGTGTCGAAGTCGTCGGCGATGAAAGGGGCGACGTACTGTGTCACCCCCCCGAGGATCGCCAGGATGACGTCCTGCACCACTTTCGGTGGCGCGAGGGTGTTGAGGCACCAGTGCCGCACGCCGCCACGCGTAGCCGGTGCTTGCGCTGCAGGGAGAACTCCCCGTCCGGCTGCAGCTGGAGTCCCAGGTAGGGGACGGAGTCCGCCGCTGGTACCCAGTGCCATGGGTTTTCCAGGTGGGGACAGAGGCGCAGCTGCAGGCCCCTGACCCCCTCCGTGGTGGCCATGGCGCACTTGCGGGGGTTGAGCTCCATGCCCATCATCCCCAGGTACGTGGCCACCGCCTCCACGCCCTCAACGAAGTGCTGCAGCGTGTGGGCCACTACCAGCACGTCGTCGATGTAGGCCTGGATGAGGCCTTGCTCGGCCCCTCCCGGCGGGCGCAGGCGGTCCCCCTGCGCCCTGAGCAGGGGCTCCAGGAGGAGCGCGTACAGCAGGCGGCTCTCGGGGTTGCCCTGCTGGACGCCGCGCAGCATGTGGACGGGCTGCGTTAGCCTGTGTGCGGTGACGATGCGCAGCCTGGCGCACGTCTGGAGGAAGAGCAGGAGGTCGATGACCTCCGGCGGCACGGAGAGGTGGCGCAGGATGAGGTGGAGGGCGCCGTGCGGGGCGGTGTTGAAGGCCTTGCGGGCGTCGAAGGAGAAAACTTAGTTGGGCCTTCCCCGCTGGAGCTGCCGCTGCGCCATACACAGTGGGGGGCCTGTGTTGGAGCCAGGGAGGGCCCCTTGCTGCCAGTCGCTGACCACTCCGTGCCGTGTGAGCACCTCCGTGATGCGCTGGGTGAGGGGGCCCGTGAGCAGCTTCATGTCCAGCTGGCCCACGGCTATGGGCCTGTAGTCGTCCGGTCTGGCGGAGCCCGGTACCTTGGGGCTGAGCCAGATGTGCGCGTCCCTCCAGTGCATCGGCGGCGGGGCGCCGCGGAGGATGGCCCAGTAAAAGTGGACCAGGAGCCACTGGACGGGTGCCGGGAGGGCCTTGATGAAACGGGCCTCCACGTGGTTGGGACCTGGGGCCTTGCCATCGGCCTTGTCCAGGGCCGACTGCAGGTCCTGCAAGGAGTACTGCTGTACCTGTGTCCAGGCCCCGTCAGGAACCCGGGGGACATGGCGGCCGAGGACTGCCTGGAAGCCTGGGAGGTCCACCGGGCGTTTGTCATACAGCTCCCGCCAGAAGGCGCGAACTGCGAACATCACGTCGTGGGCCTCCGTGAGGAGCGTTTGGGTGTTGGGGACCCGCACGTTTCAGAGGCCTGACAGGCCCGGGGCCTCTACCTCTATGGCCCCCCGCACGGCTTTCCATCGCTGGGCGATGTGGGGGGCGTGGCGGCGCCAGAAGTCCTTGATGGCGCGCTTGCGGTCTGCCGCCGGGAGTGCGCAGAGTTGGCGAATGTCCCCCTCGAGGGCGGCTGCTTGCCTCTCCAGCTCCTCCTGTAGCTGGCCCTGTGTGGTCGGGCGGAACCCGGGCGTCGCACCCCGCAGCTCCTCCGCGAGCCGGAGCGCCGCCACTGACCTGATGCCATGCCGTGCCGCGTCCGCCTGGTACGCCGCCGGCGCGCACACTGCCAGGGTGTCATAGCAGAGGACCGCCGCCTGGAGCCGCTCTCTGCTCTCGAGGGGGTCCCCCTCCGCCGGGTCCATCCACGCCGGGGACGGCTGCCGGCGTCCCACCACACACGCTAGGGCGTCATGCGCTGCCTGGAGGTGTTCGAACACCTTGTCCATCGCGGGCGCGGGCATGGACCCGTAGGCGTGCTGCTCTGCGGGACCCAGCCAGGGCGCCAGGGAAGGTTCATCCTGCGCGGCTGTGACCGCCGCCCACAGGCAGTGTTGGACCACGGCGAAGCCCACGCCCACGACCCAGCCGAAGCCCAAGACCGCCGCCAAACGGCGACCCGCAGCCAAGCCAAAAACCCAAGCCCAAACCCGGCGCCACGACGGCAGCGCGAGCCCGGCCCCCCGAGGATGTCCTCTACGACATCCGGCCCCAGCCGTCCCAGGCCCGAAGGCAGCAGCGCCCAGCGCGGCGCCCCCCCACCGTCACCGACGCCACCGCCACCACCTTCATGGCGGAGCGCGCCGCGGCCGAAGCGCGACGCGCCTCGTCCCACCACCTCCTAAAGCCCGCACCCCAAGCCCACGGACCGCTCCAGGGTCCACCAGCAGCGCCCCCGCCCCCCTACCGGCCCCTGATGACAGCCCACATTGAACGCATGCCCCACTACCGCCGCCGCCGCGAATCCCCGCCCAACCCCGAGGCGGAGACCGTACGCGCACACCCGCGGGTCCACATCCGCGTGCACCCCCACTCCCCACGCACCCCCACGGAACAGGACTACGAGGAATCCCCCAGGCTCGCCACCGCCGCCGGTCCCCACGACCCCGTCACACCCACCCACGCCCACTCCTCCGCCCAAGACCGCAGGCCCGCCCAGGAACAGTGGTGGCAGCGCTGGACCCACACGCAGCTCTGGGAGCTGCGGAAGTGGGCCCGGGGAGAGCCCTCCCTCGAGGGCCTGGTCCATCGGCCCCGCAAGGGGTCGGAGGAGAACTGCCGCCTCCGGCCGGCGGGGGGGTGGATGCCGCAGGCCGCATGGGAAGCCATGCTGGCCGATGCGCTCCACCCCCTGGGAGTCCACCCCCGCAACCTCCCCGCGCCCCAGGACCACCCGTATGTCCTCAGGCGCCTGCGGGAGACCCTCCAGGAAACGCGGCGAGACGGCATCCGCCTGTGGGACATCACCCAAAGCCCAACCCCGCACACACACACCCCCTCACCACCCCACAAGCGTCGGCGCACCGACACCGGCGACACCCACAGCACCCCAGGAGCCCTGCGCGCCACACAACACGACGCGCCCGACCCCCCGGCCAGCGGCGCCGCCATCTAACCCCGTTACCCAGCACACCAACACCACGGGGCGCCACGCCAGGCCCCGCCCAGAAGTCATCAAACGAACCGGACGCCGAAGGAAGCCAACGCACACGACAACGAGCACCACTACACCCAAAGACGCCGGACCCAGGCCCGATACCGTGGGCTCCTCTCCACCCTCAGCACGACACACACGTCACTGACGTCACTCCTCCGCCGTGCCCCCTCCCCACGCCACCGCCCCGCCCCCCCCCCCTCCCGCCGCACGTCCCCACGCCGCCCAGCACCCAGCCCCACACACGGCACCACAGCATCGCCCACTTGGCACCTCACAGTAGACCGCCGTCCTGTGGTCCCGCTCCCCCCAGCACCGCTCCCGGGGCCGCACCCGGCCCACGTCGTGTTCGCCCCCACGTCGCGGGCCGCGGACATCCTCCCGCTCCTCACCGCCACCCCTCCCGGGCATCGCATACTGCTTGCCGCCAACCCCTCGGTCCTCAGTGAGGTCCTCATCGAGCACACCGACGCCCTGCACGTGCGCCCGCTGCTGCCTAACCTGCACGCTGCGTACGCCCCCGGCACGCCCGTCGACCCCTCCGTGTGGGACTCCCAGTGAGGCCACCGGCCACCGGCCGGCCCGCACGCACCACCCCGCACTCGCCTCGGGCGCACGACCCCGTGGACGCCGCTACCCACACGCCCGGCCCCGCGCCACCGCCAGACCGAGCCAGAACTCAAGCACAAATCAAACCCCAGCCACACCCCGAAACCGCTAACCCTTGACTCCAAACTAAACCCGCCGAGGGAACAACGTAACCACAGCCCACACCCACAGCCCACACAGCCGCCTAACCAGCGAGCTCCAGAAGCAAAGAGACACCTCACCAAACCCACCCTGACCCAAGCCTAACCGAGCCGAAGCCCCAATACAAATCAAACCCGAGCCACACCCCGAAACCGTCAACCCTTGACTCCAAACCAGGCCCGCAGAGGGAAATACGTGGACACAGCCCACAGCCACAGCCCACACAGCCGCCTAACCAGCCAGCACCAGAAGTAAAGAGACACCTAACCAAACCCACCCTGACCCATACCCGTGTACATCAGGACACGCGAGCCGCACCCCTGGGGCGCCACCGCCGCCACAGCACCGACGACACACGCCAGAGGACACAACGCTATAGCACCGCCGCACCAGCTGCCCGTGCCTGTGCCTGCAGTGTACGCGCGCCCCTGTTTACCACTTTTTTGTTTTTTCTTTTTCTTTTTTTTCAAAAAAAAAAAAAAAAAAAAAACAGGTAAAAAAAAAACAAGTAAAAAAAAAACGAAAATTAGGGGGGGAGGAAGAGGGACACAACCACCCATGGCACACGCGCACCGCACACAGCACGCACACCGGTGAACAGGAGCCCAGTGGCCCAGGACACCGCACATGCAACACAACACACCGAGTGAGCACAACGGTGAACAGGAGCCAGCTGGCCCAGGACACCGCAGACACACCACAACAAACCGCGCGGGCACACCGGTGAACAGGAGCCCAACGGCCCAGGACACTGCACACACGTAGGGAGGCCGAGGGACAGGAAAGAACCAATACCCCATGGGTCGGACGCACTGGGGCGACCCAGCCGACCCACCGGGCCACTGGCAGGAGCGGTAATCCAAGGCCACTGGTCCGAGCCCGGCCAGGCTGCATCAGGGACCATGGCAAACGTCACCCGGAGCCATGGAAGCAACCGGTGACAGGCGAGCCGGTACACAGTCCAGGAGGGGGTCACCTGCCAAGCAGAGTGGCCCCGCAACTCAAGCCACAAGGGTGAGGCGGTCGTACCGTAGACAAGCGGGAGCAATACCACTTGTGGTGAGAGATACTCCACACGACTGGGCAGCCCCCCAGAGCTGCCGCCCAAAGAGGGGGGCATGTGGCCCTACCCATGGACACATGTGGGGACACCCTCCCACCTGGGACACATGGACCGGGTGGCCGCGACAATGCCTTCCCAAGCACATGCGGGAGCGGCTCAAGAGGCACCTGACATAGGGCAGTGGGAGGGACAGGACGTCCCCTTGGTAAGACCTTCTTCCTGCAATGTCAAAGGAGGCATCCCGAGCTCCCGAAGATACCTACCTACCCCTACCTGCTGTACCTGTGTCCAGGCCCCGTCAGGAACCCGGGGGACATGGCGGCCGAGGACTGCCTGGAAGCCTGGGAGGTCCACCGGGCGTTTGTCATACAGCTCCCGCCAGAAGGCGCGAACTGCGAACATCACGTCGTGGGCCTCCGTGAGGAGCGTTTGGGTGTTGGGGACCCGCACGTTTCAGAGGCCTGACAGGCCCGGGGCCTCTACCTCTATGGCCCCCCGCACGGCTTTCCATCGCTGGGCGATGTCGGGGGCGTGGCGGCGCCAGAAGTCCTTGATGGCGCGCTTGCGGTCTGCCGCCGGGAGTGCGCAGAGTTGGCGAATGTCCCCCTCGAGGGCGGCTGCTTGCCTCTCCAGCTCCTCCTGTAGCTGGCCCTGTGTGGTCGGGCGGAACCCGGGCGACGCACCCCGCAGCTCCTCCGCGAGCCGGAGCGCCGCCACTGACCTGATGCCATGCCGTGCCGCGTCCGCCTGGTACGCCGCCGGCGCGCACACTGCCAGGGTGTCATAGCAGAGGACCGCCGCCTGGAGCCGCTCTCTGCTCTCCAGGGGGTCCCCCTTCGCCGGGTCCGTCCACGCCGGGGACGGCTGCCGGCGTCCCACCACACACGCTAGGGCGTCATGCGCCGCCTGGAGGTGTTCGAACACCTTGTCCATCGCGGGCGCGGGCATGGACCCGTAGGCGTGCTGCTCTGCGGGACCCAGCCAGGGCGCCAGGGAAGGTTCATCCTGCGCGGCGGTGACCGCCGCACACAGGCAGTGTTGGACTGGCGCGGTGTCGGCGTTGTACGGGAGGAGGCGGCCCTCCGTGTGGCTGTAGGGGGTGGGCACCGCCGCGCGCCCCGCTGCGCTGAGGAGGCGTGGCAAGGCAAGGCGGACCGGGAGGTGGTTGGAGCCGATCACCTGGGGGTGTGCCATGCCGCGAGCCCAGACGCTTTCCCGCAGGGACCACGGCAGGAGGGCCTCGTTGACCAGGAAGGTGTCCACCCTGTGCCGGGATGGCTGGAGCGTGGGGATCATGTCCTCCTCGCCGCCTGCCGTGGCCCTCCGGAAACCGCAGGCTTCCCAGCCCGCGCGGAAGTGCTCCGTGGCCGGGTTGTTGGTGGCATCCATGTAGATGTTGGTGTCGCCGGCGATGACCACCGGGTGTCTCCCATCGAGGCTGCGTGTCGTGGCATACATTTGTATGTCCGCCCAGAATGCCGCCCGTCCCGCCCACGGGGAGCAGCCTGCTTGCGGCCCGTGGACGTTGATGAGGGTGAGGCCTCCCCCGTCCGTGCGGATCTCCAGGGCCGCGGCCTTCCCGGGGACGATTTCCGTGAAACTGAGCACCTCGTGCTCCGCCACGTACTTGCTGCTGACCGCGGTGAGGAGGCCCCCCCTTCTCGAGGTGAAAGTGGCCCCCGTCTCCGGCAGCCGGCTGCTGAAGAAGGGGGTGTACCCCTTGTCCTGGAGCGCCCCGGCTACCTGCATCTCCTGCGCCCGGGTGGCGATCCCTGTTTCCTGGAACATGATAGCAAAGCCCCCCTCCTGGGGTAGCATGCCGGTGATGAGGTGCTCCTTGTAGGTACAGGCCGCCGGCCCCCGGCGCCACCGGAGCGTGTTTCGGAGGGACCGGTCTGGCGGTACGAGGCGGTTGCGCAGGTTCCACGAGAGGAGCCATAAGGCGTCGTCCGCCATGTCCTCCTGGAGTCAGCTATCCCGCATCGGCATCGCCGCTGGGTCCGCCGTTGAAGCCAGGGCTTCCGGGTGCGCCGGGGCCATCGGGTGCAAGCCCGTTCCCAGCGGGGCCCACAGGGGGGCCAGGGGGGCCAGCCCCGCGGGGATGGACCCTTGTTGGGCCGCACCACCGGTCCCTGGGGCCGCTCCGGATGCCTCCTCATCGCCGTCTGCGTGGTCGGCCGCCCGGGGCGGGGGGCGCCGGGTGTACGGGGCGTGCCATGGGGACCTCAGTGCCCTCCCTTGCAGGATGTTGGAGGCCGCCTCCTTGTCGTCCACCGGGGCTGCAGCGTGCACCGCGTGCCACGCCAGGTGTTCCAGCATTGCCCCGCTTGTGTAGTACTTGTCTGCCCACAGGGGGCATTTTGTTAGTTCCGTGGCCCCTCGCGCCGGGGGGAGCGGCACCGCATTCCGGATGGCGCCCTCCGTCGCTGGTTCGAAGGGCAGGTTGGCCAGTGGAACCGTGTGTGGCGCCAGCGCGCGGCCCTGGGCCGCCGCATCGGGGGCTCGTGTCGCGGGCGCGGGCCCGAGACTCTGGATGGCATCGCGCTGCGTGTCTGCTTGCAGCCACGTTTGCCAGTGCGTGGAGCCGATTTGGCAGTCAGGTTTGCCCCTCCATCGCAGGTCGTGGAAGGCTTGTAGCCAGTGGTACACTGTGGTCAGGACCGCCAGCTGGAGCTCTAGGTCGGCGGGGTGCGCCGCTGCCGGCCAAACCCCCGGCCTCGCCGCCCGGGCGTTGTCCTTCAGCCTGACCTGGAGCAGGAGGGCGTGGTGTTCGCCCTCCCGTAGCGCCTTGACGATCATGCGGGTACAGTCTGCCACGCAGACCACGACTTCGGGCCCCGGCAGGCGCTCGGGGTCGCAGACTACGATGTGCGTGTCCGCCGGGCTGAACATGCAGACCACCCACTGTGGGTTCTGCTGTCCCCGTTGGGCCACCGCCAGGGTAGCCGCCGGGCGGGTGTGCGTCATTGGCCCCGCTTGGAGGTCCGGGACCTCTGTGGCCCTGATGGCTTGTCCCTGCCACGCGGCCCGTAGATGCTCCTCCTGGTCGGGGCTCCACACCAGTGCGGGAGGGTTGACCCATCCCGGTTCCTGCCTCTTGTTGGGGGCGCTGAAAGTGTGTAGCAGGAGTGCCAGCGGCCAGGGGTCCGCCGACATATAGTAGGCCTGGGTGGGCCCCTGCTGCCAGTCGACGTGGGGCAGGGGAGGGAATGCCCCTTGCCTGGCGGTGCTGTGCCAGACAGTCCAGCGGCCCCCGGCCAGGACGTGCGACCGGTACCCTCCGGCGTGGCCGTGCAGGATGGCCTGGTAGCCTGCCGTCTGCAGCACCAGTGCCTCCCCCTGCTGAGGCCCGGGAGGGGGTGTGCCGTTGCCCGCATCCCAGACGCGGGTGCGCCCGCGGAGTGTGGCGTGCCACGGGTGGGGTGCATTGCGCTGCGGCCCTTGTATGCTTCCCGCAATCTGCGCCGGGCCGTGGTGGTGGACGAAGCTCTCCCCGCCGTCCGCCAGCAGCGCCGCCGCGACGACGTATAGCTGTTCCGCCGTGAGGGGTGCCGTCGGCGCGTGCGTTGCTTCCGGGTGGCGGGGCTGCGTGTCGCGGCAGGGGATGTGGGGCAGCAGTTGCGCCGGCCACGCCGCCACAGGACCCATGGTGACGGCCGCGACCGCGGACGCCAGCACCGTGCGGTCCGCTGGTCTGTACTGCCTGAGTCCCGTGGTATCTCGGGCGAGGTGCCTGCGGGCCGCCGTCCAGGCCACCGCTCTGCAGTTCGTGACGTCCGGTTCGGCACCAGCCGCGCCGTCGCCTCCCCATTTGTTGTACCCTGGTGGCGGTGTCCAGTGGGGGGCCCTGCTGCAGCGCCTCCGGGCCCTGCCCCGGCGAGAGGGCGGGCGGGACTGGCTGTGGGAAGCTCTGCGCGCCTCGGCGCTCCGGGTGCGTGTTGTACGGGTTTTGCCGGTGTTGCTCCGGGGCCGCCCGTGGTAGGAAGAGAAGTTGGTGTAGGTACCAGTGGCCTTGCGCGGCGGACGGGTTGCGGAGCGTTAGCCACTGTTCCACCACGCCTCCCGGATGCGCGGCCTCAACGCGGCGCTGCAAACCCAGGCAGCCCAGGCGGTTGGACGTGCCCGCGGGTGGGATGTGGGTCTGCGGGTAAAGCACCCACAGCGGCTCCAGCGCCAGGTCTAGCACCTCGTCGTTGAGCTGCTCCGTGAGAGCCGACGCCCTGTGCAGGGCGTGGCGGACCCCGGGTGTGGGGGCCGTGAGCTGTTCGAGCACCGGCCCTGGCGGGTACCGTGCACCCGGGTTCGTTAGCCACTCTCTGGTGTGGCCCAGTATGGCCCTCCATCCGTCCCTCGTAAAGGCGTGTTGGGGGGCCAAAGAGGTGACCATCCCTAGGAGGCGGTGGCACGCCGGCGGCGATCGCATGGGCTGTGGGGCGGTCGCGGTGATCCACCTGCACGCCGTGCCGGGCACGATCGCCCCCCATTCCACGGTCCCCATGCCCTGGGCGTGGAGTGGCGCCTGGCCCTGGACCAGAGGGAAATAGGGGCTGGAGCGCCCGCCTCCTTCCCTCCACCGTACCCAGGCTGCCCCCGCCTGCAGGCTGCGGAGCACGGCCACGCCGGGGAGGAGCGGCTGCGGGAAAGCCCCCTTGACAGCTTGAGTGGTGTGGGCCAGGGTGCTCATGGGAAAATACCACAATGGGAGGACCCAGGGGCCCGGCAGCGGTTGCGCCTCCCCTGCGTCCCATCGCCACTTGGAGTCTGGTGGGGCGGCCGGGACCGTGCCCGTCTGCAGGAAGTGGCGTGCCCTCTTGTCGGGGTGCCGTTGGAGGGTTGCCGCGAGGCTGAGCCCCTCTGCCGCGGGTGCCCCTGGGAGGCCGCCCCGGGGCCTGCGCCAGGCGTAATCCTGTTCGGCCGGCCAGGTGTGGAGGTCCCGGGCGATTTCCTCCGCGGTCCCTGTGGGGGCGTCCTCCGGTGCCAGGTGCCACATGACGGCGAGCACCGCCCACGTGGAGAAGGGCCACACCCGTGGGGGGGTGTACACCTGGATGGTCCACTGTTGGCGCGCCCGCCGCACACAGGATGCGTGGAGCACCCCTCGGACAATGTCCGCCGCCAGGACCAGCACCATTCCCGGGGGCTCCACAATGATCTCCTCTGCGGGTCCGCCGTGGTGGCCCCGGGTGTGCAAGGCCACTGCCGCCTGTCCCGCGTGGGTGACTCGGTCGACGGCCTCCTTGATGTCCACGCTGCCGCGTGCGGTTTCATCCAGGATCCAGCCCTGCGCCACCCCGTAGCGTAGGGCGGCGCATGTGGCCGCGGGTCCCACCTCGGGCAGCGCTCCGTCATCGGGGCCGGGCTGAGGGTGCTGTTTGGGGCACCGGCCTTCGCCGGTGCAGTGGCCCCGTTTCCACGCGGGGCAGAGGGTGGGCACGCTGCCCGCCGGCGGCGCAGGTTCCGCGGGCCCGCTTCCCGTGGAGGGCTCCGGTATTGCCTCCAGGTCGGAGTCCGTGCCCGCGTCCCCTTGTGGGGGGTCTCCTTCGCCGTCTCTGAGTCCCAGCGCCCTGATGACCTCGTGTGCTGCGTCCAGCGTCGGAGATCGGGGGCGTGTTTTGCTCGGGGACGCGGGTTCCGTTATTGTTGTCTCGCTGTGCCTAAGAGCAGGGGGTGGGGTGCGGATGTCCTGTGGCTGGTGCGTTGGTGCCTTGGTGCGTTGCTCCTTGTGGGGCTGGCGGAAGGGCGTCCCCGGGGGGGGGTGCCTTCCACCATTGCGAGGGGCGTCTGGTGTCAGGCGCTGTCCCTCCCCCGGCTGCCCGTCCTCTGGAGCGGGTAGCCGGGGTTCCGCGACCCGTGTGTCCCGGGTGCGGTCGGTGCGGGCGTGGGGACCCAGCACCGGCCCCACAGCGTGCGCCCTTGCGGGCCGGCGTTGCTCGCTGTGGGGGTGGCTGAAGGGCGTCCCCGGGGGGGCCGCCTTCCACAGTTGTGAGGGGCGTGTGAGGTCAGGCGCTGTCCCTCCCCCGACTGCCCGCCCACTGGGCGGGCTGTTGGGGTCCGCCACCCACGTGCTGTGGGCGCGGGTGTCTGGGTGTGGGGGCCCAACATTGTCCCCTTGGCCTGCATGCCCTGTTGGGGCTGCGTGCCGCGGGGCTGGTGGGGGGCCGTCCCCGGTGGGGTGGCCTGCCACCGCTGTCAGAGGCGTCTGGTGTCAGGTGCTGTCCCTCCCCCGGCTGCCCGTCCTCTGGAGCGGGCAGCCAGGGTTCGCGACCCGTGTGTCCCGGATGCGGTCGTTGCGGGCGTGGGGACCCAGCACCGGCCCCACAGCGTGCGCCCTTGCGGGCCGGCGTTGCTCGCTGTGGTGGTGGCGGAAGGGCCTCCCCGGGGGGGGTGCCTTCCACCATTGTGAGGGGCGTGTGAGGTCAGGCGCCGTCCCTCCCCCGACTGCCCGCCCACTGGGCGGGCTGTTGGGGCCCGCCACCCACCTGCTGTGGGCGCGGGTGTGCGGGTGTGGGGGCCCAACACTGTCCCCCTGGCCTGCATGCCCTGTGGGGGCTGCGTGCCGCGGGGGTGGTGGGCGGCCGTCCCTGGGGGGACTGGCCTGCCACTGTTGTGAGGGGCGTCTGGTGTCAGGCGCTGTCCCTCCCCCGGCCGCTCGTCCTCTGGAGCGGGCAGCCGGGGTTCTGCGACCCGTGTGTCCCCGGTGCGGTCGGTGCGGGCGTGGGGACCCAGCACCGGCCCCACAGCGTGCGCCCTTGCGGGCCGGATTTGCTCGCTGTGGGGGCGGCCGAAGGGCGTCCCCGGGGGGGGTGCCTTCCACCATTGTCAGGGGTCACAGGTCAGGCGCTGTTTCTCCCCCGACTGCCCGCCCACTGGGCGGGCTGTTTCAGCCCGCCACCCACGTGCTGTGGGCGCGGGTGTGTGGGTGTGGGGGCCGAACACTGTCCCCCTGGCCTGCATGCCCTGTGGGGGCTGCGTGCCGCGGGGGTGGTCGGCGGCCGTCCCTGGGGGGGGTGGCCTGCCACCGTTGTGAGGGGCGTCTGGTGTCAGGCGCTGTCCCTCCCCCGGCCGCCCGTCCTCTGGAGCCGGCAGCCGGGGTTCTGCGACCTGTCTGTCCCGGGTGCGGTCGGTGCGAACGTGGGGACCGAGCACCAGCCCCACAGCGTGCGCCTTTGCGGGCCGGCGTTGCTCGCTGTGGGGGTGGCGGAAGGGTGTCCCCGGGGGGGGTGCCTTCCACCATTGTGTTAGGGGCGCCTGAGGTCAGGCGCTGTCCCTCCCCCAACTGCCCTCCCACTGGGCGGGCTGTTGGGGTCCGCCACCCACGTGCTGTGGGCGCGGGTGTGTGGGTGTGGGGGCCCAACACTGTCCCCTTGGCCTGCATGACCTGTGGGGGCTGCGTGCCGCGGGGGTGGTGGGGGGCCGTCCCTGGGTGGGGTGGCCTGCCACCGTTGTGAGGGGCTGGTGGTTTGAGGAGTCGACGCCTCCGCCCAGACTGCGACCGTCGCAGCCGGCACCCGGTGCGCCTGGTATGGGTTAACGGGTCCTTTGGATGCCGAACAATCGCCGCCAGGACCCGGGGCCAGCCTGGGGAGCCTCCTTGTACAGGCATCTGTTGTGTTCAGGCACATTGCCATCCATTGAATCCATGCCACACATCCCCAGTTTTTGCTGTTGGCGGCTGATGTGTATGAAGGGCATATTGCCAAACCGGCTAATACAACCAAGGAAACTAACCCTAACCCTAACCCTGACCAATGATGAACTCCAGGCAGATATATATCAGGCAGACAGTCATGGGATGATGCTCAAGCCTTTGGTGTTGGCACTTTTTGCAACTCATCACGCATGTTGATCATCATCTGCAGCAGCAGCAGGGGGGGGGGGGGATCGGAGAAATTCTGAAAACCTGAAGTGTTGTGTTAATGCAAAACATTTCATATGAAATGCATCAATGACACAAGAATTTGTATGCAGCCTCAGAAAGGAAGGGTCAGAACCCGAGCAGACCAAATAGAATGCGAGAGGTCATGCAATGAGGCAGCAGGATTGTTGGGCAATTTTCTTTGGCAAATTCTGAAATCTGTTGAATATTTTCCCTACACAGGGGAATTAAAATACCTTGCAATAGGCATTCCAGGTCTTGCCAAAACTGAAATTACCTGGGATCTTGGGATTCTCAAAGTAATGCACAGCAAGGAATTTTATGACCTACGAGTAGTCAGCCAAGGAGGATGCAGGGTGTCACAACCAACGTACCAAGCAGATAATATCACTGATGACGGTATCATCAACGCGATCAGACGCGATTGGTATGAAAGGCTTGTAATGGTTCGGATGGGTGACCCACAGCTAGGTGCCCACACAGGCCTCCAATTGGTTTGCATCAAGACGACATCTGAATCGTTGACAGACCACTTTGTAGACTTGTTTGATAAGGATACCGAATACAAACAACGTTTGCATGACAAATCTGGATACCATCTACACACTACCTACGGTGTGCGCGGAAGAGGGGGGACCATTTACACACTTGAATTCATTCGATCTGATGCAATTGATTTTGACATAATAACCTTAAGCAGGTCATGCGGAGAATCGTACCGTCGGTATCGTTTTCAGCCGTACTAAATTACCAAGGCCCCCTGCTCTTTGCAGAGTTCTGTTTGAAAGGAAAGTATGCCGGTTCTGGTTCCGGGAGGATACCGTGAGTGTCGATAGCGTGAGTGTCGTTTTGCTGGAATATTCAGGCCTGCAGTCACCTTCCCTCATGCACCCACCATGCTTCTGTGATTTAGATTTTTTTTGTTTTTTCGTTGTTTGTGAAATGCCGGCGCAACAACCCCCCCTTTGCGTGTACGTATGCGCCACTCGCCATTATGCATCCCTGTCGGACCACCCATCCTGCTCAATGACACACGTCGGTCTGGGTGATGCCCATGTCACTGGTATCCCCTTGATGAACGCGCTGTTCTGTCGCCTGTCCCACGGCGTGCCTCACATTGAAGTGGTCGCGTACGCGCAGCCTGATGCGACCGTGTCGCACACCTTGGTGTACCGAGATGGGACATATGGGGTGCTTGATACTCACGACGTGGATGCTGGTGGCGGGACGTTTTGGTACAACCTGTACCACACAGTATTCCCTCAAGGCATTAACGTGGGTTCGGTTCTGGGTACCGCCATTCAGGTGTTCATGGACCGGGTGGCAGTAGCGGGTCGTGATGCATTTTGCAGCTGATGATTTGCTCACTGACAATCCAAGATGCACTCAATTTGAGAATGCAAACTGTGCAGTGCCCACGATTCCCTTTACTTGTGGCAGGGGTTGGTGTTCCTAACTCTAACCCCAACTTGAGCTCCAACCCTCTTGTCCCTAGGAGCTGGTGCAGGCCCTTAGCTCGTAGCTGATGCACCCGCACACATTGACTTAGATACTTTCTTTGATCAATGGCAAACAACAGGCGTCTGTATTCCTTTTTGGATCAATCAGAAGAACATACGGGCAAACGGTCTCGTTGTGTTGACGCACTGCAAGCTTTGCAAGAGACACAGGGACTTCTGGACAGGCGAATTGCCGCAGTGACGGTATGATGCAATGATGCAACAACGTGATCGGTGTACCCTATTGTACCCTAACCCTAATTCACTGTTTACAGGAGCAATACAGCATATACAGCAAGTTGCAAATGGCAAAGCAGCAGTTTCTGGTGTGTTAAACTGTATGTGTGTGTGTGTGTCATTGTGTTCCTACCCTGCAACTTCATGCATGCTTGTACAGTATCAGCAACTTCAGGAGGACTGCATTGATATGCATACGAGATTTCGCAATACCATTCTGGAGATGGAGCAGGCGGTATGCACAAACACGCACTCATCATCATGTCATCAGGAAATGCATCACTGTTTTATCACTGCGATATCTACAGGAGCGAAAGCAGTTGACTTGGTTGTTGCTCAATGACCGGGGAATTGTCTGCTTGCAGCACCAATTGTCTGTGGCGTACGATGACATGGAGGAGAAGGACGAAGAAATTGTGCGGTATGAATGACTGATACTTCTTTGATTCTTCTTATTTGTCGTTTTGTCTTGCAATTCCGTACCCCACATCACGTTACACAGACTGAAACAAAGTGTTACAACGCACAAGGTGATGCTCAGTGACGCAAGGGACAATGCGCTGCCCCCTCGCAAGACGCTGGAAAAACTGGACGTTGATGAACTGCAGAAGACTGAGCATTACATGAACGACTATGGCGTTGAATTGCGCAGGATTTTAAGGGAGAAACGCCAATGTCAAATGTGCATGACCGTGCCAGCCTGTGTTATCCTTGTGCCTTGTGGGCACCAGGGTATGTGTCACATGTGCGCATCACAAGTCAACAGCTGCCCGTGGTGCAAAGAGCCCGTGGTGCAAAGATTGAAAGCATTTAAGGTCTGTTAGGTCTGGATGGATGCATCTGATAGACAGACAGTGCCAGATTCTTCGCCTTTGTCTTTATGCACTCAACACAGCGCTTTGGTAGCGGGGTCAGGCATCAAGCTGTCATTGTTTTTTGATCTCAACAACCTAACCCTAACCTGGTTTGGCAGGTAGCGGATCAGAATCAGACTCTGGATCAGGGTAGTACACCGGGTCAGGGTCAGGGCTTGCTGGCGTTTTTTAATCTGAGGGCATTCACATGCCTTCACATGCCTTCGTCACAGGCCAAATGGGCGAATGTGTGCAGTGCCTGATACTGATTTATTGCCTTTGTTTTTATGCGTTTTTTGATCTCTGGTTTGCCAGGGGGGTAGTAGTGCGGCTAGGGTCTGGATCAGGGTCCGGGCCAGGGTGTGTGCAAAAAGTTCGATTCCAGAAGATTGGAAGCATTGAATGGGTTAGAATTATTCGAATTGGTTGATGGGTTCCACAGGTGGGTAGTTTGGAACATGTCCAATCCGGGAAACTCTCTGGGATACGGGAAACACTGTCGGTTTGGAACATGTCAAATCCGGGAAACTCTCTGGGATACGGGAAACACTGTCGGTTTGGAACATGTCCAATCCGGGAAACTCTCTGGGATACGGGAAACACTGTCGGTTTGGAACATGTCCAATCCGGGAAACTCTCTGGGATACGGGAAACACTGTCGGTTTGGAACATGTCCAATCCGGGAAGCTCTCTGGGATACGGGAAACACTGTCGGTTTGGAACATGTCCAATCCGGGAAGCTCTCTGGGATACGGGAAACACTGTCGGTTTGGAACATGTCCAATCCGGGAAGCTCTCTGGGATACGGGAAACACTGTCGGTTTGGAACATGTCCAATCCGGGAAGCTCTCTGGGATACGGGAAACACTGTCGGAACATGTCCAATGTGTGCTCTCCCCCTGTATCCAGCTTACATAATGCTACGAGGGCAGCATGCGGAGCCAACATCGACGCAATCACACATGTACATGAGCATGCTTGGTGCAGGGGGTCAGCTTGGTGCGAGGGATACAACGGGGGCGTACTGTGCGCTGTGCGGGCGCTGTGCGAAAAGTTGGCCGTTCTCCACCACCGCGAGTTCGGTAAGTTGAAAGGATGTCATTGAATGGCTGCTGCAGTAGACGGTCCCTGGGACCCATGGCAAGCATCAGATGTTTCAACTCTTGAGATTTGAATTGGTTGTGCATGATTCCGCAGGTGATTGGTTTTCGGGGCTGTTACCCGGATAATCACCTGCCGTAACCCTAACCGTAACCGTAAGTGTCAGTGCGCGCGCTGTGCAAAAGCAACCCCAACGACTTGGTGAGAAGGGAGGGATTCACCAGGCCCACTTTTCAAGGCTTTTTGAGAATACCCCAAAATGGGCTCAATTTCATGCGTTTGATCTGGGATCGTTCAATCTGGGAAGCTTTACACCATACATTAAACCATGGACATGCATTAAAGTACATTGAAGGGCCCAATCCAATATTTGTCCTGTATACTTTGGGGTACATGAGATAAGTCGTAGATACCCTTTCCGGAACGTATGAACCGTGCAATGTCGTGTGCCATAGTGCCACCCCTCCGTACCACATCCACACGCGTGTCATCGTCATCATATCCCGCGACGAATACAGTTTTTGGTAGCAGCAACACTTTCAGACTCGGCAGATGAGACATCATGTATTTTGACTCAAACGTATCAAACATACGCAATTGATATTCTGCAATGCCATCCACATCATCATCATCCCAAGTGTCATCAAAGTCAACATCCCATCCAAACCTTTCTGGTGTCAGTCTGGCAAGGATTGTATCTGTGGGTGTGGGCCATGGTTTTCCACAAGAGCTGATAGTTCACCAATATCCATTGTGTTGATTTCGGCAATTGGGGAAGCCCACTTCTTTGGTCTGCCGCGTATTGGTACGTAGTCGTAGTAGCGGGTAGCGGGTACGTAGTCATGGTCGGGATGTGCCCATGGATGCCTGATAGCTGACAGTAGTACCCCTGATGTTGATGTTCTGAATTTCACGGTTAAACACATTGAACTCAAGTCTGGCCCCTTACTACTACTCCAGACATCAATTCTTACAATGGCGCCCATGTCGTCTGCTCTGCTGTCCTGCTGTTGCTGAATCATTACGTTATAGACAATGTTGACCCACGTGTGCAGCACAATTGCAGTCATTTTATTTGCTTTGTTTGTCTTTTTTTTGTGTTGGTATTTGTATCTGTTGTTCATCCACCCAAGCCTCAAGCCTCTCCTGCGTCTTGCTTTACAGACCAATCAAAAATGCAATTCCCCGAATACCAAGCGGAGCTGCTTGCGTGGGCAAAACGAATGCGGATGAGGAACCAAGAGGAGGCGCAATTTCCTGAAGAGTTGCTTCGTGCAGCATCAATGCAGAACGAAGTTGAGCTGCTTGCGTGGGCAAAACGAATGCGGATGAGGAACCAAGAGGAGGCGCAATTTCCTGAAGAGTTGCTTCGTGCAGCATCAAAGCGGAACGAAGTTGAGCTGCTTGCATGGCACCCCGAATAGCTGCTTCGTGTGGCACCAAAGGCATCCACCTGAAGTCTGCTTAGAGGAAACCGGTGTTTTTCAACACCACACCGTTGCATTGTGTTCTTTTCAGCGCCCTCATCCTGGTCGTAAACACATTTGTTCTGCATGAATGGGTTGTGTTGTCCAAAATGAGGAAATTCAATTGGGTAGGGGGAAAGGTTGCGGTGGGGATCGGTTTTTTGGTGTTGAAGTTGTGTGAGCTGTCCGTTCGAGGTCTGTTGGAATGGCATGACGCAGATGGTTAGATGGGGGGGGGGGGTGGGGAATGACAAATGCGTTCTGCACACTACATCTATATACCATAGAAAAATGTGGACATGCAAAACGTGCGGCCTGCGGATACCGTTGACTGAGGTGTCGCAGCAGCAGCAGCATACAAGAATACATGGTATGTCTTGTCCTCCGTTCTCACTTGTGGTGTCCTACCTATTGTATCACGTACACGAGACATCCTAGGATGACACCACCAGATTTGTGCTTCTCGAGTCTGCCTATGGCGTATGCAAGTGCGCCAGCAACCCTAACCCTAACCCTAACCAAGTGCATGTTTCCGGAAATGATGTGTGGCCCACCCTCCTCCTACTGCGTATTTTTTTCATGTATTGTTGCGCAAACAAGAACACCAAAAGTGACAGAAGAAGCACCGTCAAGATGCAGGAGATTGGGGTCTGAAGGGGTGCCCGTGGAAAATTTTATGCGCATGATTTTTTTTGTTTTCTCGTTTCACCACACACGATCAAAAATATCCACGTTCAACACAGCACCGGACCAGGTGTCTCTCGCTGATGCGGGGTTCGTGGAGGTGCCGAATGAATGGTACAATTGTACGCTGCACGACTGCAACCAGCAATCTTCAGTCTGCGAGAAGAAATGTGGACAACTGGCCTCCTGGCCAAAATGCAGCAGTATCTGAACCACCCATCTGCAGCAATATCAATCAATTTTGCCATCGATCATGGCACAGCAACATTGATATACGGCGGAAAGTATTGGGGTGTGCGGGGATGGGAATTGATTATCAATCATACATTGCAAAACTACAGCCAGGTGACAGGTGAGATTATAAGGAAAAACATACTAAGCAAAGATAGAAATAAAAAGCCCAAGAAAATGTTTTCCACTCTCGTTGATTGTGGTTGACGCCAAAGCTGACCTCCAAACCAAAGCAAGCAACGGGCACGGCCAAGGTCTCTCTCAGAAATTGATTGGGTTTGAACCGGTTTCGCCTCTACGGGCCTCCTCAGCAAACAAACATGGCTGAAACACAGAAATATGCACAGCGAAAATGGCATAATTCCAAAAACAGGCAATACAATGTGAAACATGCCGAAAACTCAGCGATAGTCTATATTATCTCATTCCTAAGTGACATCAAACTCAGTATTAGCGGCCCTGCAATGCGGCGCGCGCCGCTGTCCTGAAAAATCGCTTGACAGAAGTTAATGGTCTGAGAATAGCATATAGTTTGGCACTGTGTTTTAGAAAGGGCAATCGGCGTGACAGGCAGTGAACAACACGTGGCCATGACACCGGCACCGCTGAGTGATGCCACGCCCTCAGGACATGTACACGGGGGATTCCCACCCACCCACCACCCCCATGTTCCACACCATCAACAGACTGTTCACACTGTGACAGTGAAGGAGAAGATCCAGGCAAAATCTGATTAGTGACTCGCTGGCGTCGCGGGATTAGTACCCTATCACGGTCTTCCCAGGTCAACAGATTGGACCGAATCACAGCCTCAGGATAATCAAGGAAAGACAGTGCAGTGACCAATCTCAAGCGGCAAACCCTAAAGAACGACTGCTCAGAACATATGCGGAGATATCTAATACACTCCCCCCTGATCCACTTGCATTTGATGTGTCTGGGTAAGTTTGATCGCCACGGTAGATACGCACAACTGTGGGAAGCTTTCCAATACACGCTGGTGCGAAGTGGGGTCACAGAAACAACCAGGACATCCAGGAATGGTACGTTACCATGCGCTGCATTTACACAGAAAGAAAAGGGTAAATGTGGCGGGTAAACCTGCTTGAGCTTGTCCTGAATGTTAGCTACAGACACTGAGATGGGGTGTAGCAGTAAACCGTCGTCAATGTAACGGAACAGATGGAGATGTGGTGGCAGGGGGTTTTGCAATTCATACATCCTGAGCACCAACTGTGCCCAAGCAGGGGCACAGTTGGTGCCCATGGCGAATCCAACCAGCTGCAAAAATACCCCTATGCCCTCATTCAGAAAAATGCAATGGTGGAATACCACATTCATCAGGAATTTCCCCAGAAACATTGAATCATCTGGTTCGTTGTTCATGTATGGGAAATACTCTAGTTGGGAAGAAACGAAGTCCTGATCCAGGTCCCCGAAGAAACAACTGATCATAGACAATTCCTGGCTAGATAACGCACTGGACATATCATCTAGGTGTCGGATAACAAAGCGTCGCCACCAGTCACAAGCCTTGGCAATGTCTGACCATTTGAAATGCGTGTATAGGGCATCAAAATCATAGGAAGACGCCACCCATTCACGGCCATCGGCAAAGCCCTGTGGGTCCTGACTCAGGTGTCTCAACCGACCTAGCAGGTCTATTGTATCCAGCAAAGGTGCGCTCAGCGGGTTTAGAGCACGGTCAGCCTTTAATAATATGGTTCCACACGTGGCAAGGAAAATCGAGCATGGTGTTGTTGCCCAGCGGTGCATACCCACCACCGGGCGCGAAGGGAATCTACCAATCGAAGAGAGGCCAAAACCCTGTTTGTGAGTTTTTGCTAACAGGTAGAACACCGGCAATTTAGGAGGGGGCTGGTTGTCGAAAAACTGTTGCAGAAACTCCGTGAGTGACTCGGGCAAGCATGGGATTGCAATCATAGCCAATCTGTGTTGCCAAAGACCCAACCGCCAATAGCCAAACAATCACATTCAAAATCAGTGTGGTCATGTTGACAGACTCTATGTACTCGTGAGCTTGAGCACCCCACCCTTTGCTATCATGATTTTCGTGATACCACAGGTCACGGGATCACGAAGGAACAAGCAGACAACACGCAGGCGTTCCGTATCGGGGTCAGGGCGGGAGAGACTACATTGGTATGGTATACGGGTAGGGCCATATGTTGTCCGTATGTCTGTGTGTGAGATGTGTGTCGTTGTCCCCTGTACAGAGCCTGGCAGAGAACGCAGCAAGTCCGCCAGATCCAGATCCAGATCGCAGCTTAGAAAGCAAAATGCAGCACTTGCAACAGATCAGCAAATGCGAGAGCAACAGCCGTACAGTGACCGTGTTGTGGTCGTGGCAGGTGATGTGGATGAGGGGATGGATGGGATGGCGGGTCACTAAGTTCGTATCATTTCGCTTTCTCTCTGTTGCACTCTGAGGGTCCCTTTTCGCGAATATATACAGATACAAGTGTAGTGCAAGGTACCGTGGTCGTGCCTTTCCAGGAGCAGCAGCAGCAGCAGCCAGGTACCGTGGTCCCTCCATACATACCACTGCTGAGTGTAATACGGCCGTTGCCAATTTGCGGTCACACACGTATGCAGGTGATTGGCGAAGCAATTTGCGGTTGCTGACGTGCGAGCAGCAGGAGAAGGCAGGTACGTGACCATGTGGCGAGGCACTGTGTGATGATGTGATTGAACGCTGGCGAGAGGTGAGCGAGCTGCGCAAGCGGAACGAGGAGCTGCAGAAGGGGCAGAAGGAGCAGAAGGAGACAATCGAGGAGCTGAAAGAGACGATCAAGGAGATGCAGCAGTGGTGGTGGTGGTGATAAGCCCTAACCTCCTCATGACCCCTTGACCCATGCACCTCTTTGCACTGTGCATCCCGTGCAACTGTGCTTTGCAGTTTCAGCTACTTCTGACTTTGTCTGCCTGTTTTGCTTACTCCTGATGCAATGATTGCTTCTTGAGTTTTTTTCACCCCCTCCCCGCGGTTTTCGCGCATAAACGGAAATTACCTGGCCAAAGAACACTGCAAAACACATTGAAGGAGACAGTTCGGTGTTTGTTCAGGCTCAGGTGCATTCATCTTTGACAGGTCTGTGTGTCACTCGGACACTCAGAAGACGCAGGAAGGTTGAATGTGTCATCACTGGGTGAACTGAACTCCAGGACCAGGTGCTCAGGGGGTTCACCATGGTTTCTCGCTGGCAGGATACCTTTTCAGGTTCTCTGGTTTGGCACGGATGTTGAAACAAGTTGGTTGGGTTAAGGATATAAGGGCCTAAGGCATCACTCCATTCATTCCAGTGTTGCATATACAACTTGGTGGCGGGTTAGGGTTACAACTTGTGATGAAGGTTACCCACTGCAGTGTCAGCATAAGGAGGGTTTAGAATACCATTCTGGTAGCGCACCGGAGGCATCCTCGGGGCTATAGTGCATTACAGCGGTCGACCCCCGTGAAACCCCGTTGTGCATAATATCGACACCGGGTATTTCCTTTCTCTGCCGTCCACGGTATAGGTGATTTCCATGGGGCTGTCTACGAAATGTGCGATACGTACAACCTGTTTCATCCAATTTGCTCACCGTGCCCGTGACCCTGCGTAGTGAGTCCATACACCGTTTGTTTTTTCTGGTCCTCTTCACAATGGAACCGATCCAGACAACAACCACAAGAGTAGTCATCAGCATCATCGCAAACAGTGTGCCTGTATTGGGGGGCATGTTGCTGGACTGGGTATTTTATTCTGGTCAGCAATGTACTGGGGATTGCCGGTCGGGTGTCGCTCTGTGTGTGTGTCCCTGCAGGGTATGCACACCCGGGAAGGCCTAAGAAAGCGCGACGAGCCATTTCTTTCGTTGTATTTGTCGTTTTGTCTTGCAATTCCGTACCCCACATCACGTTACACAGACTGAAACAAAGTGTTACAACGCACAAGTAATGCTCAGTGACGCAAGGGACAATGCGCTGCCCCCTCGCAAGACGCTGGAAAAACTGGACGTTGATGAACTGCAGAAGACTGAGCATTACATGAACGACTATGGCGTTGAATTGCGCAGGATTTTAAGGGAGAAACGCCAATGTCAAATGTGCATGACCGTGCCAGCCTGTGTTATCCTTGTGCCTTGTGGGCACCAGGGTATGTGTCACATGTGCGCATCACAAGTCAACAGCTGCCCGTGGTGCAAAGAGCCCGTGGTGCAAAGATTGAAAGCATTTAAGGTCTGTTAGGTCTGGATGGATGCATCTGATAGACAGACAGTGCCAGATTCTTCGCCCTTGTCTTTATGCACTCAACACAGCGCTTTGGTAGCGGGGTCAGGCATCAAGCTGTCATTGTTTTTTGATCTCAACAACCTAACCCTAACCTGGTTTGGCAGGTAGCGGATCAGAATCAGACTCTGGATCAGGGTAGTACACCGGGTCAGGGTCAGGGCTTGCTGGCGTTTTTTTATCTGAGGGCATTCACATGCCTTCACATGCCTTCGTCACAGGCCAAATGGGCGAATGTGTGCAGTGCCTGATACTGATTTATTGCCTTTGTTTTTATGCGTTTTTTGATCTCTGGTTTGCCAGGGGGGTAGTAGTGCGGCTAGGGTCTGGATCAGGGTCCGGGCCAGGGTGTGTGCAAAAAGTTCGATTCCAGAAGATTGGAAGCATTGAATGGGTTAGAATTATTCGAATTGGTTGATGGGTTCCACAGGTGGGTAGTTTGGAACATGTCCAATCCGGGAAACTCTCTGGGATACGGGAAACACTGTCGGTTTGGAACATGTCAAATCCGGGAAACTCTCTGGGATACGGGAAACACTGTCGGTTTGGAACATGTCCAATCCGGGAAACTCTCTGGGATACGGGAAACACTGTCGGTTTGGAACATGTCCAATCCGGGAAACTCTCTGGGATACGGGAAACACTGTCGGTTTGGAACATGTCCAATCCGGGAAGCTCTCTGGGATACGGGAAACACTGTCGGTTTGGAACATGTCCAATCCGGGAAGCTCTCTGGGATACGGGAAACACTGTCGGTTTGGAACATGTCCAATCCGGGAAGCTCTCTGGGATACTGGAAACACTGTCGGTTTGGAACATGTCCAATCCGGGAAGCTCTCTGGGATACGGGAAACACTGTCGGAACATGTCCAATGTGTGCTCTCCCCCTGTATCCAGCTTACATAATGCTACGAGGGCAGCATGCGGAGCCAACATCGACGCAATCACACATGTACATGAGCATGCTTGGTGCAGGGGGTCAGCTTGGTGCGAGGGATACAACGGGGGCGTACTGTGCGCTGTGCGGGCGCTGTGCGAAAAGTTGGCCGTTCTCCACCACCGCGAGTTCGGTAAGTTGAAAGGATGTCATTGAATGGCTGCTGCAGTAGACGGTCCCTGGGACCCATGGCAAGCATCAGATGTTTCAACTCTTGAGATTTGAATTGGTTGTGCATGATTCCGCAGGTGATTGGTTTTCGGGGCTGTTACCCGGATAATCACCTGCCGTAACCCTAACCGTAACCGTAAGTGTCAGTGCGCGCGCTGTGCAAAAGCAACCCCAACGACTTGGTGAGAAGGGAGGGATTCACCAGGCCCACTTTTCAAGGCTTTTTGAGAATACCCCAAAATGGGCTCAATTTCATGCGTTTGATCTGGGATCGTTCAATCTGGGAAGCTTTACACCATACATTAAACCATGGACATGCATTAAAGTACATTGAAGGGCCCAATCCAATATTTGTCCTGTATACTTTGGGGTACATGAGATAAGTCGTAGATACCCTTTCCGGAACGTATGAACCGTGCACTGTCGTGTGCCATAGTGCCACCCCTCCGTACCACATCCACACGCGTGTCATCGTCATCATATCCCGCGACGAATACAGTTTTTGGTAGCAGCAACACTTTCAGACTCGGCAGATGAGACATCATGTATTTTGACTCAAACGTATCAAACATACGCAATTGATATTCTGCAATGCCATCCACATCATCATCATCCCAAGTGTCATCAAAGTCAACATCCCATCCAAACCTTTCTGGTGTCAGTCTGGCAAGGATTGTATCTGTGGGTGTGGGCCATGGTTTTCCACAAGAGCTGATAGTTCACCAATATCCATTGTGTTGATTTCGGCAATTGGGGAAGCCCACTTCTTTGGTCTGCCGCGTATTGGTACGTAGTCGTAGTAGCGGGTAGCGGGTACGTAGTCATGGTCGGGATGTGCCCATGGATGCCTGATAGCTGACAGTAGTACCCCTGATGTTGATGTTCTGAATTTCACGGTTAAACACATTGAACTCAAGTCTGGCCCCTTACTACTACTCCAGACATCAATTCTTACAATGGCGCCCATGTCGTCTGCTCTGCTGTCCTGCTGTTGCTGAATCATTACGTTATAGACAATGTTGACCCACGTGTGCAGCACAATTGCAGTCATTTTATTTGCTTTGTTTGTCTTTTTTTTGTGTTGGTATTTGTATCTGTTGTTCATCCACCCAAGCCTCAAGCCTCTCCTGCGTCTTGCTTTACAGATCAATCAAAAATGCAATTCCCCGAATACCAAGCGGAGCTGCTTGCGTGGGCAAAACGAATGCGGATGAGGAACCAAGAGGAGGCGCAATTTCCTGAAGAGTTGCTTCGTGCAGCATCAATGCAGAACGAAGTTGAGCTGCTTGCGTGGGCAAAACGAATGCGGATGAGGAACCAAGAGGAGGCGCAATTTCCTGAAGAGTTGCTTCGTGCAGCATCAAAGCGGAACGAAGTTGAGCTGCTTGCATGGCACCCCGAATAGCTGCTTCGTGTGGCACCAAAGGCATCCACCTGAAGTCTGCTTAGAGGAAACCGGTGTTTTTCAACACCACACCGTTGCATTGTGTTCTTTTCAGCGCCCTCATCCTGGTCGTAAACACATTTGTTCTGCATGAATGGGTTGTGTTGTCCAAAATGAGGAAATTCAATTGGGTAGGGGGAAAGGTTGCGGTGGGGATCGGTTTTTTGGTGTTGAAGTTGTGTGAGCTGTCCGTTCGAGGTCTGTTGGAATGGCATGACGCAGATGGTTAGATGGGGGGGGGGGGTGGGGAATGACAAATGCGTTCTGCACACTACATCTATATACCATAGAAAAATGTGGACATGCAAAACGTGCGGCCTGCGGATACCGTTGACTGAGGTGTCGCAGCAGCAGCAGCATACAAGAATACATGGTATGTCTTGTCCACCGTTCTCACTTGTGGTGTCCTACCTATTGTATCACGTACACGAGACATCCTAGGATGACACCACCAGATTTGTGCTTCTCGAGTCTGCCTATGGCGTATGCAAGTGCGCCAGCAACCCTAACCCTAACCCTAACCAAGTGCATGTTTCCGGAAATGATGTGTGGCCCACCCTCCTCCTACTGCGTATTTTTTTCATGTATTGTTGCGCAAACAAGAACACCAAAAGTGACAGAAGAAGCACCGTCAAGATGCAGGAGATTGGGGTCTGAAGGGGTGCCCGTGGAAAATTTTATGCGCATGATTTTTTTTGTTTTCTCGTTTCACCACACACGATCAAAAATATCCACGTTCAACACAGCACCGGACCAGGTGTCTCTCGCTGATGCGGGGTTCGTGGAGGTGCCGAATGAATGGTACAATTGTACGCTGCACGACTGCAACCAGCAATCTTCAGTCTGCGAGAAGAAATGTGGACAACTGGCCTCCTGGCCAAAATGCAGCAGTATCTGAACCACCCATCTGCAGCAATATCAATCAATTTTGCCATCGATCATGGCACAGCAACATTGATATACGGCGGAAAGTATTGGGGTGTGCGGGGATGGGAATTGATTATCAATCATACATTGCAAAACTACAGCCAGGTGACAGGTGAGATTATAAGGAAAAACATACTAAGCAAAAAAACCGGCGAGGTCACACAATTCGAAATCCATGTACGAGTGATACTGTACGGTGATACAGTATCTGACGAACGTTTTTGGAAATCATGGATGCACTCTATTGCGAAAAAATGTCCATCATTGCAATGGCTAGCCTACCGTATTGGTGACGGTGTGCTGTCACGTGACCCAACCGCCAATAGCCAAACAATCACATTCAAAATCAGTGTGGTCATGTTGACAGACTCTATGTACTCGTGAGCTTGAGCACCCCACCCTTTGCTATCATGATTTTCGTGATACCACAGGTCACGGGATCACGAAGGAACAAGCAGACAACACGCAGGCGTTCCGTATCGGGGTCAGGGCGGGAGAGACTACATTGGTATGGTATACGGGTAGGGCCATATGTTGTCCGTATGTCTGTGTGTGAGATGTGTGTCGTTGTCCCCTGTACAGAGCCTGGCAGAGAACGCAGCAAGTCCGCCAGATCCAGATCCAGATCGCAGCTTAGAAAGCAAAATGCAGCACTTGCAACAGATCAGCAAATGCGAGAGCAACAGCCGTACAGTGACCGTGTTGTGGTCGTGGCAGGTGATGTTGATGAGGGGATGGATGGGATGGCGGGTCACTAAGTTCGTATCATTTCGCTTTCTCTCTGTTGCACTCTGAGGGTCCCTTTTCGCGAATATATACAGATACAAGTGTAGTGCAAGGTACCGTGGTCGTGCCTTTCCAGGAGCAGCAGCAGCAGCAGCCAGGTACCGTGGTCCCTCCATACATACCACTGCTGAGTGTAATACGGCCGTTGCCAATTTGCGGTCACACACGTATGCAGGTGATTGGCGAAGCAATTTGCGGTTGCTGACGTGCGAGCAGCAGGAGAAGGCAGGTACGTGACCATGTGGCGAGGCACTGTGTGATGATGTGATTGAACGCTGGCGAGAGGTGAGCGAGCTGCGCAAGCGGAACGAGGAGCTGCAGAAGGAGCAGAAGGAGCAGAAGGAGACAATCGAGGAGCTGAAAGAGACGATCAAGGAGATGCAGCAGTGGTGGTGGTGGTGATAAGCCCTAACCTCCTCATGACCCCTTGACCCATGCACCTCTTTGCACTGTGCATCCCGTGCAACTGTGCTTTGCAGTTTCAGCTACTTCTGACTTTGTCTGCCTGTTTTGCTTACTCCTGATGCAATGATTGCTTCTTGAGTTTTTTTCACCCCCTCCCCGCGGTTTTCGCGCATAAACGGAAATTACCTGGCCAAAGAACACTGCAAAACACATTGAAGGAGACAGTTCGGTGTTTGTTCAGGCTCAGGTGCATTCATCTTTGACAGGTCTGTGTGTCACTCGGACACTCAGAAGACGCAGGAAGGTTGAATGTGTCATCACTGGGTGAACTGAACTCCAGGACCAGGTGCTCAGGGGGTTCACCATGGTTTCTCGCTGGCAGGATACCTTTTCAGGTTCTCTGGTTTGGCACGGATGTTGAAACAAGTTGGTTGGGTTAAGGATATAAGGGCCTAAGGCATCACTCCATTCATTCCAGTGTTGCATATACAACTTGGTGGCGGGTTAGGGTTACAACTTGTGATGAAGGTTACCCACTGCAGTGTCAGCATAAGGAGGGTTTAGAATACCATTCTGGTAGCGCACCGGAGGCATCCTCGGGGCTATAGTGCATTACAGCGGTCGACCCCCGTGAAACCCCGTTGTGCATAATATCGACACCGGGTATTTCCTTTCTCTGCCGTCCACGGTATAGGTGATTTCCATGGGGCTGTCTACGAAATGTGCGATACGTACAACCTGTTTCATCCAATTTGCTCACCGTGCCCGTGACCCTGCGTAGTGAGTCCATACACCGTTTGTTTTTTCTGGTCCTCTTCACAATGGAACCGATCCAGACAACAACCACAAGAGTAGTCATCAGCATCATCGCAAACAGTGTGCCTGTATTGGGGGGCATGTTGCTGGACTGGGTATTTTATTCTGGTCAGCAATGTACTGGGGATTGCCGGTCGGGTGTCGCTCTGTGTGTGTGTCCCTGCAGGGTATGCACACCCGGGAAGGCCTAAGAAAGCGCGACGAGCCATTTCTTTCGTTGTATGTGGTATCGACGTGTGCAGATGTCAATTCATTTAGTTACCTTTTTGGATTTTTTCCAATGTGTGGTCGCGCTGTATTTTTTGGGAACCCCCCCCCTTTACATCCTGACAGTCCCACCGAACATCGATACCAGAGCGGAGGTGGCAAAGAATGTATCGCCGGTAGCCTTGCAGTGTGGCGGTCGCGCTGTACTTTTTTTGGAATTAGGAACAAGCTGCTCAGACCGTTGCCCGTCCCACACACCCTAGTGGTTACATGATGGGAGTATGCTATGCTCGCTTACCTGGGGTTGTCATTCTCATCACCAGAACTCAGCACCCACGGATGATCTGCAGTTCCATGCACCGGTGTGAATTTCGGATTCAGATCTGAGTGACCGTCCTGGGTATTGTGTAGTCTAATTACCCCGCTCATGGGACGACCAAAAAAGTACCAAGCCTTAGGGTCGCGGCGTCGCAATAGTTTTTTTACAATGGGCCTAACTGGATGTTGTAGGACGTGGTATCTGCGGGATTGGATAGGGTCATATTCCACCGGAAAAGATAGCCGTGGTTGCTGCAGTTGATTCCAATTTTACAGCCAGGTAGTTCTGCTGGGTTGCGTCCATGTCATTTACCCAGGCTTTGTAATCTGCTGGCGTCCATGTCATCCAATGTTCCTGATTGGATCGATTATTGGCCTGATGACTCTGATCCATCAATCAAATCGAAATGTGTTTGTAATTTATACCTTTTTCGATTTTCGAAAGGGGGTCGCACAACCCCCCCCTTGGGAACCCCGATTGTGCAGTTTGGTTCTAACCAGGGAGCTTGGCTTGGGATTTGAGGGCTCATATACCACAGCGTTTCCCATGCATAACGTTTCCCACTTTGTCCTCTCAGGTTTATTGAGTACCATGCCACCGAAATTCGTGCATCCCAGACTGACAGAGTTCCTGAGGGCTGAGGAACATCTCTCTACTGATCAAACTGCACGTGAGACATTTTACAATTCTTGGGCAGCTATTTTTTGTAAGACGACCAATGATGTGAAGAATCTTGTCAAAAAACATAAGTACAGATCAGGTATAAAATGTTGTGATGTGGTGATGTTGTGATGCTCCACATGTTTCACAGTGATTCCATGGTGGTTCCCTGGTTCCATGGTGGTTCCCTGGTTCCATGATGGTTCCCTGGTTCCATGGTGGTTCCCTGGTTCCCTGGTCGTTCGGTGGTTCCATGGTGGTTCCCTGGTGGTTCCTTGGTGAAACTTGGTGGTTCCATTGTGGTTCCCTGGTTTCATGGTGGTTCAGTGGTTCCATGGTGGTTCCCTGGTTCCATGGTGGTTCAGTGGTTCCATGGTGGTTCCATGGTGGTTCCCTGGTTCCCTGGTCGTTCTGTGGTTCCATGGTGGTTCCCTGGTTCCCTGGTCGTTCGGTGGTTCCATGTTGGTTCCCTGGTGGTTCCTTGGTGAAACTTGGTGGTTCCATGGTGGTTCCATGGTGGTTCTCTGGTGGTTCCTTGGTGAAACCTGGTGGTTCCAAGGTGGTTCTATGGTGGTTCCCTGGTTCCCTGGTCGTTCGGTGGTTCCATGGTTAGGGTTAGGGTTAGGGTTAGGGTTAGCGAAGCGAGGCGAAGCGAGCCAAATTGGAGGAGGAACGGGAAGATCGCCGACGCAAGCTGCAGATCGAGGAGGAGAATCGCCAGCGCAAGGATCGATCTAAGAATCGCTTTGTATGGGAAATTGTGGACACGGTTTGCAAGCAGTCATTGTCGAACGAGGATGCGATTAGGGCTGCTATGCAAATGTTGGTTGACCGTAATGACATCCAGCGCATGCAGACTGCCACGACCATGAACAGCGGCGACCGCCGAATGATCAAACAATTCCGGATGGTCATGGAAAGGTTGATGATCAATTACCGAATTACACCTGCACTTGCCCAAATGGCGAACGGCGAGCTGAGAACAGAACACAAAACTTGGTGCAGTGTGAAAGGAATATTTTTTGGTGGGCCGGTTACGAAAAGGGCTGAGGCTGACAACACCATCGCTGACGCCGCCAGCGTCGTTGAGCAAGCAGCGGCGGCACTCGCCTTTGCTGACTGTCTGGATGAATTCAGGCGCGTGCTGGTAGTGCCGAGGGGGAGGGGTGGTGGTTGTGTCGCAGCAATGAGCATCTTTCTGTCACGGCTATCAGAGCTGAACCCCGGAACAGCGGAGGACTACATCCATTCTCTCTTCCGGCAGCGATGCTTTCAAGTGAAAGATTTGCAGCTATCCGGACGTGGGCGTGCTGTGCAGTGGTACAACAGCCATCCAACTGTAGAGAAGGTTGTTGCTATTGCCAAGCAGCTGAAGCAAGACGCGGTGACCACCACCAGGACTTTCTCTTTAGCTGGGCTGCAAGAGGCGTTTGTGAAGGCACGATTTCTTGTGTCGGCAGCCCGTCAAGAGGGCGCACTTCGGGTTGAGGAGTGGTGCTGGCCAGGGTCGGAGCCGCCCCGGGATATGGAATCTCTTCGGACGGCTGTGTGCCATATGCTCCGTAACCTCACTGTGGTGTACACGGACTTTGGACCGTGCGTGGACTTTGTGCCCGCGCTACAACACGCACCAGCAAAGCTGTGGACTGACGTGCTGTCGTCCTTGCGCTTTCAGCAACTTGAAAACCTAGGGAACGAAACTCGTTTGGGTTGCGGTCGGCTGCAGGTTGCAGGGAATGGTTGGTCGCACTCCCGCACTCCCGTCAAGAAGTTGTGCTTCGGGCGCGTGGGAGACACAATGGATATGTATCTGGATCCGGCGCGCTGGTACATCCCGAAAGTGGACGACTACGAGCACATGGTCCAGATTGTGTACAACGGAGGGGTTTACCAACGATGGGCATCGGGTTACTATCGTTATTATCCGATGATGAGAGGTCATCATGAACCGATCTCCTTTTCGAGATTTGCTTCTATGCATGCTGATGACAATAATTACGCACTGGTCAGAGGTGTAGACCTCGAACCAATCTCGCTTTCCAGCTTCATTGAATCAGAAGCAATGCAGAAATTGTTGGATCTGCGACAAATGAGAGACGGAAAACAAGAGATGAGCAAAATCATCACCACCAACGCCGGATGGGAGATGATGGTGTGGACGGACAGGCAGCAGGGGCTGCACACAGTGGTGCGCATAGGTCCTGCCACGCCCCCGCTCGTGGTATGGTTGCCCACAGAGAATGAGGTACTGAGTCCTTTGGAGGGGCAACTGGCCATGGTTGCCGACGGCCCGCGAAACGTGCCTGCCAACGCCTCGACCCTCTGGGAGCTGCTGCAGTACTGGTGCCCGCTACTAGGGCCGCGTGTGGGTGTGACTGAGCAGGAAGTGCTGTGTACCCTGCAGGGGGATATCGATCGCCGTTGGCGTGAGGACGAGCCGATCCTGCGGTTAAATGTGACCTGGTTTGACGTACGTGCCAACCACTGGCGCACACTGGTACCGTCCAAGGACGAGAAACGGATGGCTTTCATCTACAACGAGTCACCACCCACAATGGGGGATCTTGTTTCAGTTGTATGATAAGTGTCTGACATAAGAATCTGACATTCACGTAGTGACAACTGCGAAATTTGCCTGCCTTTGGTTGCTGTTCAATCTAGGAAAAAAAAATGCCTGTGAGAAAAGACAGAAGGGTGACAAAGATTTCCTCGGCAATGGTTGCCACGGTGTAGGATGTACGTCGTATTGAAACTGTCCTGGATGGCTGGATCGTGTATGTGGTCCCCCGCCAATACACTATCAGCGGTCTGCGGGGGTGGTGGGGGGTTGGATGGTCATATGCCCTCCATACGCATCAAACGCGCAAAACTCCCCATCCCAAAAAGATGTGTGGCAATACACGTTGCCAGGACCCGGGATGTGTGCGCCCGGAATGTTTGTCATTTGATTTGCACAAATGGGAGGCACACAGTGGAATGGAGGGGGGGGCAGGGTGCCTGTCAAGTGTCTCCGTTTTCTTTGTTTTTGCTGTCGTTATTTGCTTGTAATATATAGGTATCATAGGTCATCATTTCATTGTGCATCTCACATCCTGCACAATGTATAGGGAAAAGTATGCAGATTGCCAAACGTATTGCGTTGGCACGACAACGCCATTGCACATTACAGTCTGTTCTTGTTGATGACGTGTTGAACCCGACAGTAGCTGGTGATCTTGAAAATGCACTGTCTGCACGCCGAAAATGGAAAGTTGTTGCAGATACATTTGATGTAATAGCACACATTCTGATGGCCGTCACTGGCATCCTTGCATTTGTTGCATCATATATGGATTCCAACAGTGCAGTTGTCTTCAGCAATGGGTGTACCAGCACACTTAGTGTGGTTTGCCTGAAATTTGCGTGTTATGCTGCAGAACGCTGTAATGAGGAGCATCACATTGTGTGTGGCACATTAGCGTACTTTGGAACTGACACCATCCTGCCGTTGCATGGATATATGGATGAAACCGAACAATGCCCTCCTACCCCTACCCCCATATCTGAACAATATCCCATAGCTGAACAAGCAGAATGAAGCGATTTGACGGAGGGCGATGTAGTAACGAGACAAACACCCAGAAAATGGCAGTATGTGTGTTTGTGTCTGGGTGCAATTGGTACTTTTTATGTCTTTGAATGCACTGCCTTTTTCTGTTCTGCATGTACAGAGGTTGAGTGAGGAGATGAAAAGAACATTCGAAGCAGAACAGAATAAGTACTTGGTGTGTGTGTTGCATGCATTGCATGCATCGTCAGATGGCACAGCATTGATTGATTGCATCACATTGCTGCATGCAGACATCCATGCATTCCGAAGCTCAACTACACACAACAGAGGTGCAGAAGTACAAAGAGGAGCGGGTGATGCTACTGGTATGTACGCATGTGTGTGTGACCCGCTGAAATTCCCGTGTACATATACGTGACGACCTTACACAGGCAACCATTGAGAAGCAGAAGATTGAGTTACAACAGTCCAACTCCAAGGTGACCTTTTGGCATCAGAAAGCGCAGTCACTGCAGGCAGAGATTGAAATAGCGAAGAAGGTACGCGAGGACTGAACGTACGTTTTCATGTATTGTATGTATTCATCATTCCTACGCTGTTCCTTCTATTTCATTCCATACAGGGCGCGGAAGAGCAGCAGGTATGTCTCCGTTTCAGCCCGAGCAGTCCCAGCATGCCCGTGTTTTGTCTGTGCCTCTACGTTCACAGACCAGCCTTGAGAGAAATGAATTGATGGTCAATTCGCTTATGGAGGTACTGGAGAAACTGGTGTGTGGTCGCCAGTACAGTACACTTTCTTCATTTCCGTATCTTCTCATATGTGTATGTAATTGTATGTATTTCACAGGCCCTGCACGAAGAGGAGACGGAATTGCAGGCCAACCAAAAGGTACTTGTACGTGATGAGGAGATTGGAAGAATGGCAATTGATATGGAGGCTACACAGGCGCAAATGAACCATGCAATCCGCCATGCAACCCGACAGAATTTCATCATGGACCGTGTACTGGGGGCTGCGCTGTTTAGGGCTTTTCCTTGGACATTGGGCATCCATGGCACGCAAGTTGTGTGCATGCTGGATGTGAAGTGGTTCAGTCTAATCCCTGCTGGCTGGAGACCAGATAAATTACCAGCACACAGGTATCAATCCCACCATCATCCATCACCGATCTAGGTCAATTCAAAAAAATTTAATTTGTTCGTTTCTGCACATCTGGTTAGGGTTCAATCAGGTTTAATCAGGAGGATAGGATGTAGAGATCACAAAGCGTACCTTCGTCTCTCCAGGTCATTCACAGGTCCAAAACCAATTGTGGCGTGCTTTTGGATTGATGGATAGATGGGTTGTATGTTGGCAACACGGTACAACAGGCCCGGGGGTGCAATGGTGTCCAAGATCAAAATGTCATTTTCGCCGATCTGGTAGACGTGAAAGACTTCTTCGTTGAATGTATTGTGCAATTTTTGTGTAAGTGCACCCACCATGCTTCTGTGATTTAGATTTTTTTTGTTTTTTCGTTGTTTGTGAAATGCCGGCGCAACAACCCCCCCTTTGCGTGTACGTATGCGCCACTCGCCATTATGCATCCCTGTCGGACAACCCATCCTGCTCAATGACACACGTCGGTCTGGGTGATGCCCATGTCACTGGTATCCCCTTGATGAACGCGCTGTTCTGTCGCCTGTCCCACGGCGTGCCTCACATTGAAGTGGTCGCGTACGCGCAGCCTGATGCGACCGTGTCGCACACCTTGGTGTACCGAGATGGGACATATGGGGTGCTTGATACTCACGACGTGGATGCTGGTGGCGGGACGTTTTGGTACAACCTGTACCACACAGTATTCCCTCAAGGCATTAACGTGGGTTCGGTTCTGGGTACCGCCACTCAGGTGTTCATGGACCGGGTGGCAGTAGCGGGTCGTGATGCATTTTGCAGCTGATGATTTGCTCACTGACAATCCAAGATGCACTCAATTTGAGAATGCAAACTGTGCAGTGCCCACGATTCCGTTTACTTGTGGCAGGGGTTGGTGTTCCTAACTATAACCCCAACTTGAGCACCAACCCTCTTGTCCCTAGGAGCTGGTGCAGGCCCTTAGCTCGTAGCTGATGCACCCGCACACATTGACTTAGATACTTTCTTTGATCAATGGCAAACAACAGGCGTCTGTATTCCTTTTTGGATCAATCAGAAGAACATACGGGCAAACGGTCTCGTTGTGTTGACGCACTGCAAGCTTTGCAAGAGACACAGGGACTTCTGGACAGGCGAATTGCCGCAGTGACGGTATGATGCAATGATGCAACAACGTGATCGGTGTACCCTATTGTACCCTAACCCTAATTCACTGTTTACAGGAGCAATACAGCATATACAGCAAGTTGCAAATGGCAAAGCAGCAGTTTCTGGTGTGTTAAACTGTACGTGTGTGTGTGTGTCATTGTGTTCCTACCCTGCAACTTCATGCATGCTTGTACAGTATCTGCAACTTCAGGAGGACTGCATTGATATGCATACGAGATTTCGCAATACCATTCTGGAGATGGAGCAGGCGGTATGCACAAACACGCACTCATCATCATGTCATCAGGAAATGCATCACTGTTTTATTACTGCGATATCTACAGGAGCGAAAGCAGTTGACTTGGTTGTTGCTCAATGACCGGGGAATTGTCTGCTTGCAGCACCAATTGTCTGTGGCGTACGATGACATGGAGGAGAAGGACGAAGAAATTGTGCGGTATGAATGACTGATACTTCTTTGATTCTTCTTATTTGTCGTTTTGTTTTGCAATTCCGTACCCCACATCACGTTACACAGACTGAAACAAAGTGTTACAACGCACAAGGTGATGCTCAGTGACGCAAGGGACAATGCGCTGCCCCCTCGCAAGACGCTGGAAAAACTGGACGTTGATGAACTGCAGAAGACTGAGCATTACATGAACGACTATGGCGTTGAATTGCGCAGGATTTTGAGGGAGAAACGCCAATGTCAAATGTGCATGACCGTGCCAGCCTGTGTTATCCTTGTGCCTTGTGGGCACCAGGGTATGTGTCACATGTGCGCATCACAAGTCAACAGCTGCCCGTGGTGCAAAGAGCCCGTGGTGCAAAGATTGAAAGCATTTAAGGTCTGTTAGGTCTGGATGCATGCATCTGATAGACAGACAGTGCCAGATTCTTCGCCTTTGTCTTTATGCACTCAACACAGCGCTTTGGTAGCGGGGTCAGGCGTCAAGTTGTCATTGTTTTTTGATCTCAACAACCTAACCCTAACCTGGTTTGGCAGGTAGCGGATCAGAATCAGACTCTGGATCAGGGTAGTACACCGGGTCAGGGTCAGGGCTTGCTGGCGTTTTTTTATCTGAGGGCATTCACATGCCTTCACATGCCTTCGTCACAGGCCAAATGGGCGAATGTGTGCAGTGCCTGATACTGATTTATTGCCTTTGTTTTTATGCGTTTTTTGATCTCTGGTTTGCCAGGGGGGTAGTAGTGCGGCTAGGGTCTGGATCAGGGTCCGGGCCAGGGTGTGTGCAAAAAGTTCGATTCCAGAAGATTGGAAGCATTGAATGGGTTAGGATTATTCGAATTGGTTGATGGGTTCCACAGGTGGGTAGTTTGGAACATGTCCAATCCGGGAAACTCTCTGGGATACGGGAAACACTGTCGGTTTGGAACATGTCCAATCCGGGAAACTCTCTGGGATACGGGAAACACTGTCGGTTTGGAACATGTCCAATCCGGGAAACTCTCCGGGATACGGGAAACACTGTCGGTTTGGAACATGTCAAATCCGGGAAACTCTCTGGGATACGGGAAACACTGTCGGTTTGGAACATGTCCAATCCGGGAAACTCTCTGGGATACGGGAAACACTGTCGGTTTGGAACATGTCCAATCCGGGAAGCTCTCTGGGATACGGGAAACACTGTAGGTTTGGAACATGTCCAATCCGGGAAGCTCTCTGGGATACGGGAAACACTGTCGGTTTGGAACATGTCCAATCCGGGAAGCTCTCTGGGATACGGGAAACACTGTCGGAACATGTCCAATGTGTGCTCTCCCCCTGTATCCAGCTTACATAATGCTACGAGGGCAGCATGCGGAGCCAACATCGACGCAATCACACATGTACATGAGCATGCTTGGTGCAGGGGGTCAGCTTGGTGCGAGGGATACAACGGGGGCGTACTGAGCGCTGTGCGGGCGCTGTGCGAAAAGTTGGCCGTTCTCCACCACCGCGAGTTCGGTAAGTTGAAAGGATGTCATTGAATGGCTGCTGCAGTAGACGGTCCCTGGGACCCATGGCAAGCATCAGATGTTTCAACTTTTGAGATTTGCATTGGTTGTGCATGATTCCGCAGGTGATTGGTTTTCGGGGCTGTTACCCGGATAATCACCTGCCGTAACCCTAACCGTAACCGTAAGTGTCAGTGCGCGCGCTGTGCAAAAGCAACCCCAACGACTTGGTGAGAAGGGAGGGATTCACCAGGCCCACTTTTCAAGGCTTTTTGAGAATACCCCAAAATGGGCTCAATTTCATGCGTTTGATCTGGGATCGTTCAATCTGGGAAGCTTTACACCATACATTAAACCATGGACATGCATTAAAGTACATTGAAGGGCCCAATCCAATATTTGTCCTGTATACTTTGGGGTACATGAGATAAGTCGAAGATACCCTTTCCGGAACGTATGAACCGTGCAATGTCGTGTGCCATAGTGCCACCCCTCTGTACCACATCCACACGCGTGTCATCGTCATCATATCCCGCGACGAATACATTTTTTGGTAGCAGCAACACTTTCAGACTCGGCAGATGAGACATCATGTATTTTGACTCAAACGTATCAAACATACGCAATTGGTATTCTGCAATGCCATCCGCATCATCATCATCCCAAGTGTCATCAAAGTCAACATCCCATCCAAACCTTTCTGGTGTCAGTCTGGCAAGGATTGTATCTGTGGGTGTGGGCCATGGTTTTCCACAAGAGCTGATAGTTCACCAATATCCATTGTGTTGATTTCGGCAATTGGGGAAGCCCACTTCTTTGGTCTGCCGCGTATTGGTACGTAGTCGTAGTAGCGGGTAGCGGGTACGTAGTCATAGTCGGGATGTGCCCATGGATGCCTGATAGCTGACAGTAGTACCCCTGATGTTGATGTTCTGAATTTCACGGTTAAACACATTGAACTCAAGTCTGGCCCCTTACTACTACTCCAGACATCAATTCTTACAATGGCGCCCATGTCGTGTGCTCTGCTGTCCTGCTGTTGCTGAATCATTACATTATAGACAATGTTGACCCACGTGTGCAGCACAATTGCAGTCATTTTATTTGCTTTGTTTGTCTTTTTTTTCTGTTAGTATTTGTATCTGTTGTTCATCCACCCAAGCCTCAAGCCTCTCCTGCGTCTTGCTTTACAGATCAATCAAAAATGCAATTCCCCGAATACCAAGCGGAGCTGCTTGCGTGGGCAAAACGAATGCGGATGAGGAACCAAGAGGAGGCGCAATTTCCTGAAGAGTTGCTTCGTGCAGCATCAATGCAGAACGAAGTTGAGCTGCTTGCGTGGGCAAAACGAATGCGGATGAGGAACCAAGAGGAGGCGCAATTTCCTGAAGAGTTGCTTCGTGCAGCATCAAAGCGGAACGAAGTTGAGCTGCTTGCATGGCACCCCGAATAGCTGCTTCGTGTGGCACCAAAGGCATCCACCTGAAGTCTGCTTAGAGGAAACCGGTGTTTTTCAACACCACACTGTTGCATTGTGTTCTTTTCAGCGCCCTCATCCTGGTCGTACACACATTTGTTCTGCATGAATGGGTTGTGTTGTTAAAAATGAGGAAATTCAATTGGGTAGGGGGAAAGGTTGCGGTGGGGATCGGTTTTTTGGTGTTGAAGTTGTGTGAGCTGTCCGTTCGAGGTCTGTTGGGATGGCATGACGCAGATGGTTAGATGGGGGGGGGGGGTGGGGAATGACAAATGCGTTCTGCACACTACATCTATATACCATAGAAAAATGTGGACATGCAAAACGTGCGGCCTGCGGATACCGTTGACTGAGGTGTCGCAGCAGCAGCAGCATACAAGAATACATGGTATGTCTTGTCCTCCGTTCTCACTTGTGGTGTCCTACCTATTGTATCACGTACACGAGACATCCTAGGATGACACCACCAGATTTGTGCTTCTCGAGTCTGCCTATGGCGTATGCAAGTGCGCCGGCAACCCTAACCCTAACCCTAACCAAGTGCATGTTTCCGGAAATGATGTGTGGCCCACCCTCCTCCTACTGCGTATTTTTTTTCATGTATTGTTGCGCAAACAAGAACACCAAAAGTGACAGAAGAAGCACCGTCAAGATGCAGGAGATTGGGGTCTGAAGGGGTGCCCGTGGAAAATTTTATGCGCACGATTTTTTTTGTTTTTCTCGTTTCACCACACACGATCAAAAATATCCACGTTCAACACAGCACCGGACCAGGTGTCTCTCGCTGATGCGGGGTTCGTGGAGGTGCCGAATGAATGGTACAATTGTACGGTGCACGACTGCAACCAGCAATCTTCAGTCTGCGAGAAGAAATGTGGACAACTGGCCTCCTGGCCAAAATGCAGCAGTATCTGAACCACCCATCTGCAGCAATATCAATCAATTTTGCCATCGATCATGGCACAGCAACATTGATATACGGCGGAAAGTATTGGGGTGTGCCGGGATGGGATTTGATTATCAATCATACATGGCAAAACTACAGCCAGGTGACAGGTGAGATTATAAGGAAAAACATACTCAGCAAAATAACCGGCGAGGTCACACAATTCGAAATCCATGTACGAGTGATACTGTACGGTGATACAGTATCTGACGAACGTTTTTGGAAATCATGGATGCACTCTATTGCGAAAAAATGTCCATCATTGAAATGGCTAGCCTACCGTATTGGTGACGGTGTGCTGTCACGTGCCAACCGCCAATAGCCAAACAATCACATTCAAAATCAGTGTGGTCATGTTGACAGACTATATGTACTCGTGAGCTTGAGCACCCCACCTTTTGCTATCATGATTTTCGTGATACCACAGGTCACGGGATCACGAAGGAACAAGCAGACAACACGCAGGAGTTCCGTATCGGGGTCAGGGCGGGAGAGACTACATTGGTATGGTATACGGGTAGGGCCATATGTTGTCCGTATGTCTGTGTGTGAGATGTGTGTCGTTGTCCCCTGTACAGAGCCTGGCAGAGAACGCAGCAAGTCCGCCAGATCCAGATCCAGATCGCAGCTTAGAAAGCAAAATGCAGCACTTGCAACAGATCAGCAAATGCGAGAGCAGCAGCCGTACAGTGACCATGTTGTGGTCGTGGCAGGTGATGTGGATGAGGGGATGGATGGGATGGCGGGTCACTAAGTTCGTATCATTTCGCTTTCTCTCTGTTGCACTCTGAGGGTCCCTTTTCGCGAATATATACAGATACAAGTGTAGTGCAAGGTACCGTGGTCGTGCCTTTCCAGGAGCAGCAGCAGCAGCAGCCAGGTACCGTGGTCCCTCCATACATACCACTGCTGAGTGTAATACGGCCGTTGCCAATTTGCGGTCACACACGTATGCAGGTGATCGGCGAAGCAATTTGCGGTTGCTGGCGTGCGAGCAGCAGGAGAAGGCAGGTACGTGACCATGTGGCGAGGCACTGTGTGATGATGTGATTGAACGCTGGCGAGAGGTGAGCGAGCTGCGCAAGCGGAACGAGGAGCTGCAGAAGGAGCAGAAGGAGCAGAAGGAGACAATCGAGGAGCTGAAAGAGACGATCAAGGAGATGCAGCAGTGGTGGTGGTGGTGATAAGCCCTAATCTCCTCATGACCCCTTGACCCATGCACCTTTTTGCACTGTGCATCCCGTGCAACTGTGCTTTGCAGTTTCAGCTACTTCTGACTTTGTCTGCCTGTTTTGCTTACTCCTGATGCAATGATTGCTTCTTGAGTTTTTTTCACCCCCTCCCCGCGGTTTTCGCGCATAAACGGAAATTACCTGGCCAAAGAACACTGCAAAACTCATTGAAGGAGACAGTTCGGTGTTTGTTCAGGCTCAGGTGCATTCATCTTTGACAGGTCTGTGTGTCACTCAGACACTCAGAAGACGCAGGAAGGTTGAATGTGTCATCACTGGGTGAACTGAACTCCAGGACCAGGTGCTCAGGGAGTTCACCATGGTTTCTCGCTGGCAGGATACCTTTTCAGGTTCTCTGGTTTGGCACGGATGTTGAAACAAGTTGGTTGGGTTAAGGATGTAAGGGCCTAAGGCATCACTCCATTCGTTCCAGTGCTGCATATACAACTTGGTGGCGGGTTAGGGTTATAACTTGTGATGAAGGTTACCCACTGCAGTGTCAGCATAAGGAGGGTTTAGAATACCATTCTGGTAGCGCACCGGAGGCATCCTCGGGGCTATAGTGCATTACAGCGGTCGACCCCCGTGAAACCCCGTTGTGCATACTATCGACACCGGAGTATTTCATTTCTCTGCCGTCCACGGTATAGGTGATTTCCATGGGGCTGTCTACGAAATGTGCGATACGTACAACCTGTTTCATCCAATTTGCTCACCGTGCCCGTGACCCTGCGTAGTGAGTTCATACACCGTTTGTTTTTTCTGGTCCTCTTCACAATGGAACCGATCCAGACAACAACCACAAGAGTAGTCATCAGCATCATCGCAAACAGTGTGCCTGTATTGGGGGGCATGTTGCTGGACTTGGTATTTTATTCTGGTCAGCAATGTACTGGGGATTGCCGGTCGGGTGTCGCTCTGTGTGTGTGTCCCTGCAGGGTATGCACACCTGGGAAGGCCTAAGAAAGCGCGACGAGCCATTTCTTTCGTTGTATGTGGTATCGACGTGTGCAGATGTCAATTCCTTTAGTTACCTTTTTGGATTTTTTCCAATGTGTGGTCGCGCTGTATTTTTTGGGAACCCCCCCCCTTTACATCCTGACAGTCCCACCGAACATCGATACCAGAGCAGAGGTGGCAAAGAATGTATCGCCGGTAGCCTTGCAGTGTGGCGGTCGCGCTGTACTTTTTTTGGAATTAGGAACAAGCTGCTCAGACCGTTGCCCGTCCCACACACCCTAGTGGTTACATGATGGGAGTATGCTATGCTCGCTTACCTGGGGTTGTCATTCTCATCACCAGAACTCAGCACCCACGGATGATCCTCAGTTCCATGCACCGGTGTGAATTTCGGATTCAGATCTGAGTGACCGTCCTGGGTATTGTGTAGTCTAATTACCCCGCTCATGGGACGACCAAAAAAGTACCAAGCCTTAGGGTCGCGGCGTCGCAATAGTTTTTTTACAATGGGCCTAACTGGATGTTGTAGGACGTGGTATCTGCGGGATTGGATAGGGTCATATTCCACCGGAAAAGATAGCCGTGGTTGCTGCAGTTGATTCCAATTTTACAGCCAGGTAGTTCTGCTGGGTTGCGTCCATGTCATTTACCCAGGCTTTGTAATCTGCTGGCGTCCATGTCATCCAATGTTCCTGATTGGATCGATTATTGGCCTGATGACTCTGATCCATCAATCAAATCGAAATGTGTTTGTAATTTATACCTTTTTCGATTTTCGAAAGGGGGTCGCACAACCCCCCCCTTGGGAACCCCGATTGTGCAGTTTGGTTCTAACCAGGGAGCTTGGTTTGGGATTTGAGGGCTCATATACCACAGCGTTTCCCATGCATAACGTTTCCCACTTTGTCCTCTCAGTTTTATTGAGTACCATGCCACCGAAATTCGTGCATCCCAGACTGTCAGAGTTCCTGAGGGCTGAGGAACATCTCTCTACTGATCAAACTGCACGTGAGACATTTTACAATTCTTGGGCAGCTATTCTTTGTAAGACGACCAATGATGTGAAGAATCTTGTCAAAAAACATAAGTACAGATCAGGTATAAAATGTTGTGATGTGGTGATGTTGTGATGCTCCACATGTTTCACAGTGATTCCATGGTGGTTCCCTGGTTCCATGGTGGTTCCCTGGTTCCATGATGGTTCCCTGGTTCCATGGTGGTTCCCTGGTTCCCTGGTCGTTCGGTGGTTCCCTGGTCGTTTGGTGGTTCCATGGTGGTTCCCTGGTGGTTCCTTGGTGAAACTTGGTGGTTGCATTGTGGTTCCCTGGTTCCATGGTGGTTCAGTGGTTCCATGGTGGTTCCCTGGTTCCATGGTGGTTCAGTGGTTCCATGGTGGTTCCATGGTGGTTCCCTGGTTCCCTGGTCGTTCTGTGGTTTCATGGTGGTTCTCTGGTTCCCTGGTCGTTCGGTGGTTCCATGTTGGTTCCCTGGTGGTTCCTTGGTGAAACTTGGTGGTTCCATGGTGGTTCCATGGTGGTTCCCTGGTGGTTCCTTGGTGAAACTTGGTGGTTCCATGGTGGTTCTATGGTGGTTCCCTGGTTCCCTGGTCGTTCGGTGGTTCCATGGTTAGGGTTAGGGTTAGGGTTAGGGCTCCCTGGTGGTTCCATGGTGGTTCCCTGGTGGTTCCTTGGTGAAACTTGGTGGTTCCATGGTGGTTCCATGGTGGTTCCATGGTGGTTCCCTGGTTCCCTGGTGGTTCCTTGGTGAAACTTGGTGGTTCCATGGTGGTTCCCTGGTGGTTCCTTGGTGAAACCTGGTGGTTCCATGGTGGTTCCATGGTGGTTCCCTGGTTCCCTGGCGGTTCCTTGGTGAAACTTGGTGGTTCCATGGTGGTTCCCTGGTGGTTCCTTGGTGAAACTTGGTGGTTCCATGGTGGTTCCATGGTGGTTCCCTGGTGGCGGAAGCTTGGGAGTATGCCATTCTGCTTTGCAGACAAGAGAAGGTACGAGAAAAAGGAAGTGGAGCAGTTTGTTAAAGGTCAGATCAAAAACTACCCTTTGGACTATAGCAACCCCAAAGCGAAGACCATTGCCACGAATGGCATTCTTGCAGCTGTCACAGACCTCTACGACATACCTGACGGGGGTGAGGAGCACGAGTTTGTGGCCACCACCACGCGGCGCGTCGTTGAGCAGTTCTTTTACAATGCTGAGAAACAGACCTTCGACGTGACGAAGACCATGTTGGCAACCACATCCATGCCTGCGGCTGCGGCGGGCATCCCGGCTCGAGCTCCCTCATTCAGAGCCTCACGGAAGGCCCAGCACACAGAGCAGCCAACCGCCCAAGGAACCTTGGTGAATGAGACATTAGCAGCCAGTGAGGTATCTTTGGTGCTCATCTACCATGTCCTTTCCAAGGCACACACCCTCCCCGCCAAGGACGTCGTTTCCCAGATTAGATGTTCATTTAGTGCCGAACGACTAGCAGCAGGGTAAGCCAGGTATGAAGACATCCATACATGTATGCTCTTGTTCTCCGTACAGGTAATGGTGGACTGGGACGGGCAGGTTGTTGCCCTGAAAGAGCTGAGGATGCAGCAAAGAGGCTACCTGCAGAGTCTACAGCAGCAGCAGCAGGTGAAGCAGGAAATTCGGAATCAAGAAAAGAATTGGCAAGAGGAACAAGAAGCGCTGCGGATTGAAAAACGACGAAAGAGGCAAAAGGAGGTTCAAGAGGATCGGCAACACAAGCTGCAGATTGAGGAGGAAGATCGGCAACGCAAGCTGCAGATTGAGCAAGAAGAAGAGGCGCTGCGGCTTGAAAGACGACGAAAGAGGCAAGAGGAAGATGAAGAGGATCTACAGGCGAAGCGAGCCAAATTGGAGGAGGAACGGGAAGATCGCTGACGCAAGCTGCAGATCGAGGAGGAGAATCACCAGCCCAAGGATCGATCTAAGAATCGCTTTGTATGGGAAATTGTGGACACGGTTTGCAAGCAGTCATTGTCGAACGAGGATGCGATTAGGGCTGCTATGCAAATGTTGGTTGACCGTAATGACATCCAGCGCATGCAGACTGCCACGACCATGAACAGCGGCGACCGCCGAATGATCAAACAATTCCGGATGGTCATGGAAAGGTTGATGATCAATTACCGAATTACACCTGCACTTGCCCAAATGGCGAACGGCGAGCTGAGAACAGAACACAAAACTTGGTGCAGTGTGAAAGAAATATTGTTTAGTGGGCCGGTTACGAAAAGGGCTGAGGCTGACAACACCATCGCTGACGCCGCCAGCGTCGTTGAGCAAGCAGCGGCGGCACCCGCCTTTGCTGACTGTCTGGATGAATTCAGGCGCGTGCTGGTAGTGCCGAGGGGGAGGGGTGGTGGTTGTGTCGCAGCAATGAGCATCTTTCTGTCACGGCTATCAGAGCTGAACCCCGGAACAGCGGAGGACTACATCCATTCTCTCTTCCGGCAGCGATGCTTTCAAGTGAAAGATTTGCAGCTATCCGGACGTGGGCGTGCTGTGCAGTGGTACAACAGCCATCCAACTGTAGAGAAGGTTGTTGCTATTGCCAAGCAGCTGAAGCAAGACGCGGTGACCACCACCAGGACGTTCTCTTTAGCTGGGCTGCAAGAGGCGTTTGTGAAGGCACGATTTCTTGTGTCGGCAGCCCGTCAAGAGGGCGCACTTCGGGTTGAGGAGTGATGCTGGCCAGGGTCGGAGCCGCCCCGGGATATGGAATCTCTTCGGACGGCTGTGTGCCATATGCTCCGTAACCTCACTGTGGTGTACACGGACTTTGGACCGTGCGTGGACTTTGTGCCCGCGCTACAACACGCACCAGCAAAGCTGTGGACTGACGTGCTGTCGTCCTTGCGCTTTCAGCAACTTGAAAACCTAGGGAACGAAACTCGTTTGGGTTGCGGTCGGCTGCAGGTTGCAGGGAATGGTTGGTCGCACTCCCGCACTCCCGTGAAGAAGTTGTGCTTCGGGCGCGTGGGAGACACAATGGATATGTATCTGGTTCCGGCGCGCTGGTACATCCCCAAAGTGGACGACTACGAGCACATGGTCCAGATTGTGTACAACGGAGGGGTTTACCAACGATGGGCATCGGGTTACTATCGTTATTATCCGATGATGAGAGGTCATCATGAACCGATCTCCTTTTCGAGATTTGCTTCTATGCATGCTGATGACAATAATTACGCACTGGTCAGAGGTGTAGACCTCGAACCAATCTCGCTTTCCAGCTTCATTGAATCAGAAGCAATGCAGAAATTGTTGGATCTGCGACAAATGAGAGACGGAAAACAAGAGATGAGCAAAATCATCACCACCAACACCGGATGGGAGATGATGGTGTGGACGGACAGGCAGCAGGGGCTGCACACAGTGGTGCGCATAGGTCCTGCCACGCACCCGTTCGTGGTATGGTTGCCCACAGAGAATGAGGTACTGAGTCCTTTGGAGGGGCAACTGGCCATGGTTGCCGACGGCCCGCGAAACGTGCCTGCCAACGCCTCGACCCTCTGGGAGCTGCTGCAGTACTGGTGCCCGCTACTAAGGCCGCGTGTGGGTGTGACTGAGCAGGAAGTGCTGTGTACCCTGCAGGGGGATATCGATCGCCGTTGGCGTGAGAACAAGCTGATCCTGCGGTTAAATGTGACCTGAAGTGACGTACGTGCCAACCACTGGCGCACACTGGTACCGTCCAAGGACGAGAAACGGATGGCTTTCATCTACAACGAGTCACCACCCACAATGGGGGATCTTGTTTCAGTTGTATGATAAGTGTCTGGCATAAGAATCTGACATTCACGTAGTGACAACTGCGAAATTTGCCTGCCTTTGGTTGCTGTTCAATCTAGAAAAAAAAATGCCTGTGAGAAAAGACAGAAGGGTGACAAAGATTTCCTCGGCAATGGTTGCCACGGTGTAGGATGTACGTCGTATTGAAACTGTCCTGGATGGCTGGATCGTGTATGTGGTCCCCCGCCAATACACTATCAGCGGTCTGCGGGGGTGGTGGGGGGTTGGATGGTCATATGCCCTCCATACGCATCAAACGCGCAAAACTCCCCATCCCAAAAAGATGTGTGGCAATACATGTCGCCAGGACCCGGGATGTGTGCGCCCGGAATGTTTGTCATTTGATTTGCACAAATGGGAGGCACACAGTGGATGGGAGGGGGGGGCAGGGTGCCTGTCAAGTGTCTCCGTTTTCTTTGTTTTTGCTGTCGTTATTTGCTTGTAATATATAGGTATCATAGGTCATCATTTCATTGTGCATCTCACATCCTGCACAATGTATAGGGAAAAGTATGCAGATTGCCAAACGTATTGCGTTGGCACGACAACGCCATTGCACATTACAGTCTGTTCTTGTTGATGACGTGTTGAACCCGACAGTAGCTGGTGATCTTGAAAATGCACTGTCTGCACGCCGAAAATGGAAAGTTGTTGCAGATACATTTGATGTAATAGCACACATTCTGATGGCCGTCACTGGCATCCTTGCATTTGTTGCATCATATATGGATTCCAACAGTGCAGTTGTCTTCAGCAATGGGTGTACCAGCACACTTAGTGTGGTTTGCCTGAAATTTGCGTGTTATGCTGCAGAACGCTGTAATGAGGAGCATCACATTGTGTGTGGCACATTAGCGTACTTTGGAACTGACACCATCCCGCCGTTGCATGGATATATGGATGAAACCGAACAATGCCCTCCTACCCCTACCCCCATATCTGAACAATATCCCATAGCTGAACAAGCAGAATGAAGCGATTTGACGGAGGGCGATGTAGTAACGAGACAAACACCCAGAAAATGGCAGTATGTGTGTTTGTGTCTGGGTGCAATTGGTACTTTTTCTGTCTTTGAATGCACTGCCTTTTTCTGTTCTGCATGTACAGAGGTTGAGTGAGGAGATGAAAAGAACATTCGAAGCAGAACAGAATAAGTACTTGGTGTGTGTGTTGCATGCATTGCATGCATCGTCAGATGGCACAGCATTGATTGATTGCATCGCATTGCTGCATGCAGACATCCATGCATTCCGAAGCTCAACTACACACAACAGAGGTGCAGAAGTACAAAGAGGAGCGGGTGATGCTACTGGTATGTACGCATGTGTGTGTGACCCGCTGAAATTCCCGTGTACATATACGTGACGACCTGACACAGGCAACCATTGAGAAGCAGAAGATTGAGTTACAACAGTCCAACTCCAAGGTGACCTCTTGGCATCAGAAAGCGCAGTCACTGCAGGCAGAGATTGAAATAGCGAAGAAGGTACGCGAGGACTGAACGTACGTTTTCATGTATTGTATGTATTCATCATTCCTACGCTGTTCCTTCTATTTCATTCCATACAGGGCGCGGAAGAGCAGCAGGTATGTCTCCGTTTCAGCCCGAGCAGTCCCAGCATGCCCGTGTTTTGTCTGTGCCTCTACGTTCACAGACCAGCCTTGAGAGAAAGGAATTGATGGTCAATTCGCTTATGGAGGTACTGGAGAAACTGGTGTGTGGTCGCCAGTACAGTACACTTTCTTCATTTCCGTATCTTCTCATATGTGTATGTAATTGTATGTATTTCACAGGCCCTGCACGAAGAGGAGACGGAATTGCAGGCCAACCAAAAGGTACTTGTACGTGATGAGGAGATTGGAAGAATGGCAATTGATATGGAGGCTACACAGGCGCAAATGAAGCATGCAATCCGCCATGCAACCCGACAGAATTTCATCATGGACCGTGTACTGTGGGCTGCGCTGTTTAGGGCTTTTCCTTGGACATTGGGCATCCATGGTACGCAAGTTGTGTGCATGCTGGATGTGAAGTGGTTCAGTCTAATCCCTGCTGGCTGGAGAGCAGATAAATTACCAGCACACAGGTATCAATCCCACCATCATCCATCACCGATCTAGGTCAATTCAAAAAATTTTAATTTGTTCGTTTCTGCACATCTGGTTAGGGTTCAATCAGGTTTAATCAGGAGGATAGGATGTAGAGATCACAAAGCGTACCTTCGTCTCTCCAGGTCATTCACAGGTCCAAAACCAATTGTGGCGTGCTTTTGGATTGATGGATAGATGGGTTGTATGTTGGCAACACGGTACAACAGGCCCGGGGGTGCAATGGTGTCCAAGATCAAAATGTCATTTTCGCCGATCTGGTAGACGTGAAAGATTTCTTCGTTGAATGTATTGTGCAATTTTTGTGTAAGTGCGGCTGTTGACCGCCTAATGTAATGTGAAGGAATGGCCGTAGGTGCCACATTGCTGATGTGCATATGCAGAATAAAGGTTTCAGCACCTGTCTGCCTCATCCGGTCCATAAATGCCTCATAATCCCTTCGGATGTTTGCAAAACGTGTTGTCCATGAGACATCAAATCTGACGTGAGCCATCCTTTGTTGGTTCATCGGATTAACAATAGCCAAATCAACCTGCATTTCCGCAGCCACACCGTCCTCACTTAAGTGAGCCCTTAAGTGCTCTATCCAAGAGGATATCATACCCCAGAACAGGTTAGCTAAGCTGTTACACGCATATTCGCAATCTGACAGTTACATTCTGTGCAATAAACACTTCCAAGGTGGACAGTTGGTGCCGGTTTTCTGTGGATGATCAATGTTGTGTGAAAACACAGTGTTTACAGCACGGATACTTTGCCGTGACTTTTCCGGTAGGAATGAGGCTAAATGTCGTTGTATGTCATATTCATTCATGTTAGGGTTAGGGTTAGTTAGCTTTTCTTTCTTCTTTTGTTATATATGTCTGACAAAATCTGAATGAGGTACGGAACACACGAACTCGTTGTGTTGGTCGTCAAAATGTAAGTGCGGTTAGCCCCATCTGCTCAGATTTTCAGACATTCTGCCCAGATTGGCTACATTTTGGTCATTTTCTTTGCTTCGGCGGAATTGCCGCCTCGCAGCTCAGTCACAGGATATTTCCTATATATTTCTGATATGCCGGATTTGATTCCGCGGTCCATTTCCCGTAAATCCGCCGCATTCCGCTATTTTAGCTGGAATCGCCATTTGCCGCTGACGCGCGCTCGCGGGCCAGATCGGCCAGACAATTTTACATAAATGGATTATTTAAATTCATTCGGACAGTTTTGGACACTCAGATGTATTTAGAATAATTCCCCTCAATTTTCTTCATAGACTGGGATTTTCTGCCGGACCACAATCAGCATGGACCTTGCTTCTGTTGTCGCTGCTCTCGCCTCCGTTGGTGTTCGTGTATCCGGTTCCAACCCCAATAACAACATCCAGGGAGACTCCTCGCGTGCCTGCCCCACTGGTCTTGCCGGCCCCGAGCCCTCCGGCACCCACAACGACCCACGGCAGCACTTTCATGGTAGCAGAGGCTACCTGAATGTTGTTCCTTTGGTGTCCCAACCACAGCTAGCCCCTCAGTACGGCCCCGTAGACTCCGCAACCTCCGGAGACGTAACGATTACGCTGCCGTGGTGCTGTGCGAACGAGGCCCTCAGAGGAATGCCTTGCGCAAGCCCAAATTGCCCAAGAAGGACACAAATCAGCAGCTGTGGAGGCCCAGATTACAATCAAGATCCCAGTCGAAATTGGCCATCAAGCAGCTGGAATCTCCCAGCTTACGCTAATGGCAACGCTCTGGTCGAGCTTACGGACCTGGCAGGTACTAATACTCCCTACCAATGTCCACATTTCGAGACCATCGATGCCGACATTGACGACATTGAGATGGGTGGTCCAGGTGAGGTACCAACCTATAATCGACCAGACAATTGGGCACAATGGGACAACCATTTGTCTTCAGAAGTGACCCGTAACCTTCAGAGTCTTGAGGCCCTGTGTCTATTAGCCACGTCTAAGCTGATAGGACAAGAAAGAATCGCCTCTGATTTTTTATTTGAATATTTTTTCCTCCTTCAAGAAGAAATTAATACCAGGATGTGGTGGTGTTCTCAAGAAGATGAATCTTTTGCCCTTTTCTTGCAGATCTGGGAGGCAAGCCCCTTCCCGAAGGAGAAGACCAAGGCACCGGTTGCCGGGCCCTCCGCCCCTCATCCCTCTGTTTCCATCCGCGACGATCTAGCCGCCGCGGTTGAGGAAGGAATCTTAGAGGCAGCTAGGCAGGCAAGCCTGGAAATTAGGACTGAAGGAGCTCCCCAAGTGGACTCCTGGCTGCGAACCACTGAGATTAGCGGTCCGACAGCCTGCTCAGGTCCTTCAGGACACGGTATGTACTGTCCTGCCGACTGCTCTTGCAGATCTCAGCGAGACTCTGAGCTCCAATTGCTCAAAGATCAAATGCAACTCATCATTCAGACGCTGGGAATTAAAGATCTTTTCAAGACCCACATGCGATCTGACGGCGCATCATCGGTGGATCAGACAACAGAACCGTCGGAGGAGGCGACAGAAATTTTTTCGATTGCTCCTTCGGTGGACTCTAAGACCACCGATGCACGGATTAGCAGGACTAAGCTAAAGGAAAGGGTTACAATCTCTCGATCACAGAGTAGATCAGCGAAGGCTAGGACTGAGGTTCAGAATGCCAAAAGAACTGCCTCCCGTACTACCCTTCCTGCTGTTGATTCCAATGCAATTGCCCAGATGTTGCTCGCCCAGACCCTCGCCGGAGCTGGTGTGGCTAATGATGCCGCCAAGGTGTCTACCATTACGGCCGGTGTTGGGCTGGATTCACTCCTAAATCCTACTTCATTGCGACTTCGTCAGGTTGCCAAGCAACCGAAGTATAATGGAAACCCCAGACGTTGGCCTCAGTTCCAACGGGAATTTAAACTGTGGGTTAAGACTCAAAAGCTCCAGGATGATCAGTTCCTGATGGCCCTCCTGGACTGCCTTGAGGGAGCGCCGGCCAACACTTGGCTCAGAACCTGGAGTGATCGTGAAGATTCAAGTTCCCCCCTTACCTTTGATGAGGTGTGGGAACAGTTGGAGGTACGTGGATCTCGACTGCCAGAGGACCATTACCACCAGATGTTGAAGAATTTTCCTTCGTTCTCTCGATTAATCTTGCATGAGGTGCAGTACAAGAGACAGCGCTTCTGGAATCTCGTAGAAGAATCTGAACATTCAGGCGAAAAATTTTCTAGTGCCGAGCTGAAAAATCTGATTTTTGACAAGATCCCCTCAGAAACCGCCGCCACCCTTCGGAATCGACAGTCCGAAGAAGAGGTCAAGACCTGGTGGGCGGAGATCGATGGCTTTGACGCCTCGGCCAACCGGTTTACAGTCAGGGAGGCACTTCAAAAGTGCTCCCCCACGTCGTTTACCAAGGTGAAATTCACTGAAAACACGTGGAAAATCAAGTTCAATGAACACGAGGATCGGGACTTGTTTGTCCAAGTTCTCAATAGGGGAGTAAGTTTCCACGGCCATCGCCTGAAGGCCAGGAACTGGGTGTTTTCGTTTACTCCGCAGGAACTGTGGGAAGAGGTTGAGAGGCTCGCTGACGCCGCCAATCAAAATTTCCATGAGGGTCTTGGGGGAAACAGGAATACCCAGCAAAACACCCAAAATGGGGCCCAAAAGGGCAACAAAAAGGTGAATGACACCCGGAATGTTCAGGATCATTGTAGCATCTGCCTTCTTCTAGGTTCTACGAACCGAGCTAAGACGCATTCCACTGCTAATCAGCGATGGTCTGCTTACGATCACAAGGTGATTGGTGAAAATGTCAGTAATTCGCAGAATTCAGACAGGAATGACAGACAGGTGCATGGTGCCAAGGGGGGAAAGGGTAATTCGACCCCCTCCGGTGGGAACAAAAATACTGGAGGTCCTGGCGGGTCCCAAGGCAAAGGGAATCGGACTCCATCCGGCTCCGGTGGACAGCCAAACGGCCAGACAAGTCCCAATGTCAACGCCGGAGGCGGAAATCGAAATCCAGGCCAAACCCCTCAATCCGGTACAAACAAAGGAAATGCTCCAGGATCACAGGGTAAGGGTAAGGGAAATCCTTCAGGAACCCCCTTCTCTGGTAAGGGCAGAGGGCGTGGCGACGGTGGTGGTCCATCATCCGGCGGCCGTGGCCGTGGACGTGGAAAAGGAAACCATCGTGTGGATCAGGTCTCAGGTGCAGACCAGGTGTCTGATGCGGATCGAGATTACGTCGAAAATGCTCTGAATCCAGCGGATGATCCGTTCCAAGATGAATGGATCGACGAAACAGGCTGTGTTCACAATGTTAACGCAGCCGCTGGAGGTCAGAACGCCTAGGGGAGCCACGAAAATCGTCCCTCCCCAGGCGATTTCAGGCATGATCCCCAAATTCCTGACCGACCATTACTTGATGTAGGGTCGCTTGTCTCCTCTCCCCTGGATCCGGCAGCGGATCCTTCTGTTGTAGTGGACGAGGTTGGTGTACAGTCCAAGCACAGGGCTCGTCAGTTTGTCACAAAGCTGTGGGTCTCTGATTGCAAGGGAAATTTCCACCTCGCCACTTGTTTGTGTGACAATGGATCAGAGGTAAATCTCCAATCCAATTCCTTCTTACCCGACGACTGCGTGTTTGAATCGCCTCATCCTGTTACCCTCGAGGGAGTTTCTGGACATTCTCTCGCAGGTGGGCAACGCGGTTGTTATATATCCACCCATTTGGTCGCTCAAGACCTTTGGGAAGAGCAAAATGTGGAAGAAGTTGTCCTTAAGGATGACTACTTCTACCGTGCTGACATAAAGTATGACCTTTATTTGGGACATCCTTGGCTTCGCAAGAACAGGGTAGCGCCCGTAGGTCATCGTCGTTGTTTTTTGCTGGAGTCAGGTCCCTTGGAGCGTCCTGAATTTCGTTTTTTGCACGCAGGGTTTAAAAGTGCAGAAGAATTTTTGAAGCAAAAGGTGACACCAAAATTTGGTGAAGATGTCACCATTGCAGAGGTGAATGGGAGTGCCGATTACTCCCAAGAGTTAGAATGTCTTCGTAGGGACTCCCAGCCACGACGCCCTTCGCGCTGGCACTCTTCATCCTACAGAGTTGTCGACAAATGGCGCGATGCAATTTGTGAATACTTTCATGAACATCATTCCTTTTGGCCACAGTATGATGCATTTGCTAACCGTATGAACAAGCGCTTTGACAAGCACTTCAGCGACGCTTGGACCCACAAATGGGACAAGAAGTTGTGGATTAATCCTCCGTTTCACTTAATCCAGCAGGTCATCCACAAAATCAAGCAAGATAAAACCCAGGCAATTTTAGTTGTGCCCTTGTGGGACGACAAGCCTTGGTTTCAGGAATTACAGGACATTTGTGTAGATTACATCGAACTTCCCAGGAAGATTAAGCTGTATGCCAGGGACGACACAGGTCCCCTGCCACAGCGGTCCTGGAGTTCGCTTGCATTCCTGGTGGATGGAAAGCTTTCTGACTCTAATTCTGCTGATTTTAGTACGGATTCCTGTGTTGGGTCTGAATCTGAGGTTGAGCGTGGTACTGATGATGAATCTATTTTTTCTGATTTTTGTCCGTCAGATACCCAAGGTGATTCAACGTCCAATGGATCCGCCTCGTCTCCCTCTTCCCCAATACGGTCGACATCGAAAAGAATCTTCAGTGCACGGGCGAGGAAAAATCTCCAATCGCGCCGCAAATTCAGAGTTTTTTATGAAAAACCCCCTGTGGAAGCTTTCATGGATCCTTTCGAGGAGCTGGATCACGAGGAAAATCTCTGGGATTTCGACACAAGACCCACCTATCTTCAAGAGGCAGTGGATACGGACCTGTTTAGGGACATCCGTAAGAAGATTCTTCCTGCCAAAGCCGAAGAAGTCGCCAAAGTTTTTTCGACAGTAATTCCTGGCGATCAGGTGGACACTGAATTGTGTTCCAAGTCCAGAGAAAAGATTTTTGAGGAACGGAAGGACACAACCCTTTCAGGGAAGTTGATCAAAGACCCCCCTGTCCGTGGACAGTTCGGTGAAGCCTTCATCGAGCTTCGTGAAGGGTACAAGGCAAAAAAACAGCGCCCTTATGAAAATCATGGACACAAACATGAGATTCTCAGAAAAATCATCGAGAGAAATCTCAGGGAATTTGGTTGGCTTGAGGGTTGTATGACCAGCGAATGGTGCTGTTCACCCTTCACTGTCCCGAAGCCACCGCCTGCAGACCAGAACACCATTGATGGTTGGCGAATGGTTGTTGATTTTCGCAATCTCAACGGCGAAACCAAGGCGGATTCGCACCCCCTGCCCCTCATTGAGGAGGAAATCGCCAAGAGGGCAAGAGGTCGTTTGTTCTCTGTGCTGGATCTCCGTCACGGCTTTCACCAAATGCCGTTGAGGAAGGACAGCAGACCTCTTACCTGTATGTGCACGCCATGTGGCCCAGTCCAATGGACCGTCATGCCCATGGGGCTGAAGAACGCCCCCTCATTTTTTCAAAGAATGATGGAGGATGTGCTGTTCACAACCCATCCGGAGCTTCGTGCCTTCGTGAGTGTGTACATAGATGACATAATCATCGCGACGGAGGGGGAGGGACTGACCGAAGCCGAGCTGGTGGCCCTACATGAGAAGCAGCTGAACCAAGTTTTGGATTTTCTTGACGCCAATCAGCTGATTTGTGGGCCAAAGAAGGGAAAATTATTTTTAAAATCAGTCGAATTTTGTGGTTCTCTCCTAGAGAATGGCACTCGACGACCCAGTCCAGGGAAGCTCGTCGCTATTCAGAAGTGGAAGCGCCCTGAGACGATCACGGAGTTGAGAGGATTCCTGGGTTGTTGCAATTTTTACCACACTTTTGTGCCGAATTATGCCAAATTTGCTGCCCCCCTCACTGAATTATTGAAGGTAGGGAGAGATGCGGGCAAGGCAGGTTCAAAGGTTCGTGTCAAGTGGACTGACGAGTGCGAGGAGGCCTTCCATCACTTGAAGGCAGCCCTCTGCGAAGTCGCCACGTTGCATGTGCCCCAATTTGACAGACCCTTCTACATTAGAACCGACGCATCTAGGTACGCGATCGGAGCTGTCCTTGAACAGGTTGATGAAGCCACCGGCGATCATTACCCTCTTGCATTTTGGTCTCGGAAGCTAGCCCCACGCCAAATGCAATGGTCGCCGCGTGAGCAAGAGACTTACGCCATAATTTGCGCTCTAAAAAAGTACCAATCGTGGGTTGGCACCAATCGAGTCGAGGTCCTGACGGATCATCGATCTCTGGAGTATTGGGCCACCGAACACATTGATACTGTCGCGAGCCCAGCTGGTCGACGGGCCAGATGGCACGAATTTCTCTCTCTGTTTGACCTCCATGTGTCGTATTTGCCTGGAAAACACAACACGGTAGCGGATGCTCTGAGCCGATGGGCTTACCCCGCCTCAGAGGGGCTGCAAAGTACCAACATCCATGGTACGGAGCAGGACCGCCATGTAATCATCGAATGGGATCAGGAAGAAAAGAAACTCATTCGACGTGCATGCATGCAGTGCGCTGTTAAACAGCACGCATTGCCGTGTCACGACATCACGGCCATCACAGATCCGGCGCATGCTCACGAGATCTGCACCAAAACACTGAAAGTCGTGGAAAAAGTCACCGATCCCTCCTCAGGGAGTGTGAAACGGTTTGATTATACCCGACAAGTAAGTCGATTTCGGTTGATCGAGGGCATTAAGCGACGAGATCCGGCCAAAACTCCACCCCTGCCTAAGGATTCCCTGATCATCCGTGACTGGACGTCCGATTACCTGCAGGATCCCATGTTTAAAGAGGTCTTTGGAAATCTCAAATCCAAAGATGCTCACAGGGATGGGATTTTTGCAGGGTACTCGTTGGATGGGGGGAAGCTGTGGATGGAGGGTAAATTGTGTGTGCCAGACGCCCTAGCCCCTCGAGTGTTAAACTGGTGGCACAAATGGGAGTCCCCCCACGCACATGGCCGTCGACTGTGGTCGATGATTAAGCATAGGTTGTTTGGATCGAGGCTCTACACTCATTGCATGAAAGTAGCTGCCGGATGTGCCCAATGTGCTGTCTCGACGCCTCCCAGCGCGAAGAAGCACGGCCATCTGAGGCCTCATCCTATTCCGGAGCGTCTCTTTAACAGAGTCACCAGTGATTTCTTCTATCTCGGTGAACTCGATGACGAAGAGTGCCATTGGACTAACAAGAAAGTCAATGGTGTGCTCCTTATTCAGTGCCGTCATTCCGGCTACATTCAAGTGTTGCCTTGCAACATTGAGTCGATGACTGGCAAGGCTGCCGCCAAATGGTGCGCGCAGACCTGGATGGGAGGCTGGGACGTCCCATCCGAGGTGGTCACGGACTCAGGCAAAGAGTACACCTCCGAATGGTGGAGAGAATTGTGTGCTCGCCTTGGAATCCACCACCTCAGGTGTGAAATCCACTCGCATCGAGCGCTGCCTGGCGAAAGAGCCGGCCGCTCTGTTATAAATATGCTTCGTAAGGAGCTCGCGAGTGAGAAGGACTTTCACTGGCTTGAAGTTCTCTTCGCATTGCTTCGCCGTTACCACAACACGCCTTTGTATCATGGCCTTTCTCCAAATGAAATTGTCTTTGGACGAAAGAAGTGTTGGTGGAACATGCCGTTGAATAATCCTCGCCCCTGTAAGGATGCTTCGCTGTCTTTGGACGAAGTCCAACGAGCAGATAAATCTGTGTCGAAATTAATCGAGAAGCATCAAGCTGACTGGCTTTGGGTTCAAAATCAAGGTCGAAAAAACCCCCACAATTTTGAAGTCGATGATCGACTTTGGCTTCGAAAATCCGAAACCACCCTGGACGGAGATGACAAGCTTCTTCCCTTGTGGGAGGGGCCATTCGCTGTCACAGCGCGTCTTGGTGAGAACAGGTGGAGGATCCGTGTGGATGTCAGCAGGGAAATTGACGTTTCGGGCGATCGCCTCAAGAGAGAGATCCCCTCCCCCAAGGATCGGGTTAAACCCCTTTTTTGGACTGCAAAACACTTGTCCGATCGGGTAATCGAAGGGGGAAAGTACGAACTCAAGAGGATTGTTGAAGCAAGACGTGACGCCAAGGGCGAATGGGAATTTCTGTGTGAGTGGAGGGGCTTTGATTCCAGTCACAACAACTGGGAACCAGCCCAATCTTTTGTCCATGGGTACACCAAGGGGTTCATCGACTTCCTCAAGAAGCACCCCGAAATTGGAGTACTCCTGACAGATTGTTTGTCGAAACCAGACAGACAAGTGGAGAGCGACGGAAAACGACCTGTGGTGAATCGAGATCCAGCCTTTTACGGCCCTCAGCAGCCACATTCCAGGGCTGATCCGTCGATCCCCCCTCCTGCGGTCAGGCCAGCCCAGGAGCCAAATGAGGACCAAGCTTCAAGTTCGGCCGCTGATCTGCAGCGCCCAAGCCGTACGAGGGCCAGGCCAGACAGGTTGGTGGTCACATGTATTCGTGCTTGGCCGAATTAAGGAAGCCATCCTACCACATTCTGCTCAATCCACTGTTCATTCTTTCTGTTTATGTCATGATGTGGAGAACTGCGAATGTTTGATAATTTGACGTCAATCAACTTTTCTTTGGTCTCCGTTAGGCAGACAAGGCGTAGATACGCTGACGGAGTGTGCTGCCGTGTTCAGAAAAAACCAAACTCAGGCTTAATTCAGGCAGATTCGGGGTAATCTTGTCTCTGTTGGTCTGTGCATCTTTGGAATTTGGCTACTCGTGCAGATGGAAGCAAATGTACATAATCAAAACACCGGCCGGTGACATTCACCCCTACAGGCACCCCCTGTAGTACTGGCTGCACCAGATGCGACGCCAGGAACTCAGATCTCACCTTCATTTGCTGTGATGCTGACGCCAAAGTCCAGATTCAGATCCAGGATCCTCAAATTTACCTTGAATTTCTCAGGTTTGTCCATCAGTCTGCCATTGTTGTACGAAACCCAGACGTCAATTGTTCAGACAATCTTTAGATAGGAGCTCTAGGGACTTCTAACAGCAACCTCTGAAGTCCGTAAGCTTCGTTGTATTTTTGGCACACGCCAATGTGAGCTCAATTCGACCAGAAACTGTCGAGAATGGTGAATCCAAGTGTCTCGTGGGACTCCATTGAAAGATTGGCCTTGTCCAAGTCGATTGACACCACCGCCACTGTAAATTCGGTGTCTCTCAGTTATATACTGTCAGTAAAGTGCCTTCAGCGAACCTTCGGCGCGTTACATGCCAAGGATCCAGGGCCAGCATGTCCCATCATAATGGATCATCACATGATCCACATTTTGATAGAATCTGTTAGATGCTCGCGAACCAACGTGCCGGAAAGCACAATTGAGCTGAATAAACGACAATATATATTAACTTTAGTCTAAACGAAGGTGTTGGTAGTTTCAGTTGTACACATTCCGCTTCATTTCACCTTCATCTCAGGGAATTTACTCATGTTAGGACAATTTAGATTGATTTCCTTGTCATCTCCTCACATTCCTCGAAGATCTGTTTAGATCTAAGTGAACAGAAGAACATCTCTACCTTCGGTGGTTCACTTAGGGTCTGTAGACTACATGTGTATTTGTTTAACCTCTCTGTGATTGCTTAATCCCCTCAATCTCTGCTCAAATTCATTCTCATTTTTGCTGAATCTTGTGATCATCCACCAGATGCGCCAAATCTGAGCCACATGCTGTACTTTTCAGAACGACAAAAGCGGGATAACACGATGTAGAGTTCGGCGAGGACACCGTAGCGTGCCCGCGACAGCGAAACTGTGCCAGAGCGCTGAGATGTCACTCCAATTCTTGACCCCCCCACTCAATCCATCAATAATCTACCTCATTCTCAACCAATGCATGGTTTGGTATCGATTCTCGATACGTTTACATGCTTTTTAGCCCGTGACCTAATGTTTTACTGCACGGAGGACTGTTCGTCACTTCTCATTCTGTCTCATTTCAGGTTCATCCAGCCTGATTCAGTGCCAATTCAGCTCAATTCAGGTCAGATCAAGCAAATTTCGCCTCATCGAGGCTACATTACTATGTTTTTCTGGGACTTACCCGCACTACGTTCTTCGTTGACGTAGCGACACACCCCAGTGTGTTTTTGGAGGGGGAGTGTAAGTGCGGTTAGCCCCATCTGCTCAGATTTTCAGACATTCTGCCCAGATTGGCTACATTTTGGTCATTTTCTTTGCTTCGGCGGAATTGCCGCCTCGCAGCTCAGTCACAGGATATTTCCTATATATTTCTGATATGCCGGATTTGATTCCGCGGTCCATTTCCCGTAAATCCGCCGCATTCCGCTATTTTAGCTGGAATCGCCATTTGCCGCTGACGCGCGCTCGCGGGCCAGATCGGCCAGACAATTTTACATAAATGGATTATTTAAATTCATTCGGACAGTTTTGGACACTCAGATGTATTTAGAATAATTCCCCTCAATTTTCTTCATAGACTGGGATTTTCTGCCGGACCACAATCAGCATGGACCTTGCTTCTGTTGTCGCTGCTCTCGCCTCCGTTGGTGTTCGTGTATCCGGTTCCAACCCCAATAACAACATCCAGGGAGACTCCTCGCGTGCCTGCCCCACTGGTCTTGCCGGCCCCGAGCCCTCCGGCACCCACAACGACCCAGGGCAGCACTTTCACAAAATCGAAGGCCACACCATCGCCCTACACATTGCCTGTGCAATCTATTCCATACCCCACCCCACCATCATCCATCACCCCACTGGATCCAGGTCAATTCAAAAGCATATCCAACGGCTACGAACGGAAGCAGAAGTGGTATGGCATTTTTGCATGCATGGTGCCGTTTATGTTACCATCAACCGGAATCATTCACGCATGCATGCACGTCTGACAGGACCAATTGTATGAAAAATTGGAATGGATTGACGATGATGAAGAGCCGCTGCAACCGTTCGCACAGGAATGCATTGTAATCGACTCCGATTGATTGGTAAGAGTCCGGATCGAGTGTTTCATTTAACAGAACCAGGTACATCGAAATGAATAACAAGGCTGAGCAGATTGGGCAAATCGAAATACCCACGACGGGCGGGAGGGGGGCACACTGATATCCACAGACCAGGTGGACGAAAAGTCCGTGTTACAAGTTTAGCCCGTTTCGGGTCGTGGGTATGGCCGGGATACAGCTGTCGTATACAGCCGAATACAGGAACAAGGCAGGATGAATGAATACAATTCTCAATTCTCTTTTTTTTTGCCTATTTGTATCCGACACTGACCTGGACTGTCAAGCAGCAACTGCCAAGTGTGCACTGGACATCAGTCTTGCATGGTGGTCTTGGTGGTTGTTCTCTGCCTGCAGTCGTCTCAGTGTACTCATTTCCTTCACCGGGATCCCGCGTGACGTTTCAAAAGGAGTGTTTTTCCCGTCTCTGGATTTCCCAGACTGGGTACCCAGATTGTTATGACTGTTTTTGCGTACACATACCCCCCCGATTTTCAAAGTTAAAGCCACGGCCATGCGTTCCATCCTTTTTTGACAGGTCAAATAGTTGATCTTCTCCGTCACAATGCATGGTGTTGGCAGATGCAGTGATGGCTCGATGGACTGATGCCAAATCACACGAGCCACACATAAAGTCAAAATTCAAATGGCCCGGTGATATTGTTGCAGCATGTTTGGGATTGATTGTACACACACTCCAAATACCAGATGTGACATTCGGATTCATGGCAATACCTGATTTGATTTATTTTGCTGCGTGTGATCACGAAATACTAGAAACTAGAAATCCACAAGTGGACGTGAGGAGGGGGGGGGGGGAATACCACATTGGTCTATCCCTAATTTCCCAAATTTACCCAACGTGCGTGACCCTAATGCAACCCTAACCGTAACCAGATTTGGACATTTTGCATTCGCCCCATTCGCGATTCAGTCCTGCCATGTGCCATGTTGTGTTCTACGCAAATGTTTCGGCTTTGGGTAGGGTCAGGGTTAGGGTTACGGTTGTTTCCTACGTCAAAATTTACAACAGATCATTTTGTGCCTGGTTGTGGTTGTGGTGGGCGCAACTTGTGTCTCGTACTGAAAAACATGTGGCAATGTTCTTGGCAAGGTTAGGGTTAGGCTTTACAAAGAAGAAAAAAAACATTACAAAATGCAGGGAACACTTGCACATGATTGCATGGATGCATGTGATGGTCGCATGTGATGTTGTATTTGAGCCGGAATTGAGCAATGTCGCCGGCAGAACTTACTGGAGACCGGGTGCTATGCAGGAGAATGAGTTCAATCAATGGTTTCTCGGGGACCGTGTACGGGAACAAATAAGGGCCGGCATTAACAAAATTGACAGCCTGGACTTTTTTGCCATCTATGAAGGCCTGGAAAGTGAACTTTATTTTGGAATCCAGTTATTTAACTCAGTGTCAACTGAAAATGCACAAAGATTGCTGCAGCGGTTGACTCAACAATTCCGGATGACAAATGGCGTGGCTTCCAGTTCAGTCCAGTTGTAGAGGTTGTAGAGCTTCCACAAGGGATGTCTTCAAGGGATTTCGGGCTTTATATAGAGTGTCACTTGCAATATAGGTATGATGATAGAAGGCAAGGGCCTATGACACGTGAGGGTTTTCCCCTTCTGGGCAGACGGGGGTAGGGGTCGCTGTTGCAATGGCACTTTCTTTAGTAATTTATAAAACTGAAGACCATGTACGAGGATCAAGCAATCAAACTACTAACTGACATGCTTGACGTGATTGATGACATATGGGCAGTCGAAGGTTTTCAGGTGTCGAACGAGAATCCTTACCGTAACCCATTTGAACTTCTATATCCAATTCCAGAAGAACCCTCGTGTGACCGTGTGACATCAGATGTCATCAAAAGGAATGACCCCAACCTGGATTTAACAACGCCAATATAAATTATTTCCAAGGCATTGCAACGATGCTTCAGCCATCAAGTACCAGCCACATTCACCGTTATACCATCATACGTGGCATGGTACTGGGACTGGGAACAATGGGAGAACGAGATGGGGGAGAAAATTCCAGATGACCGACATGGCGATGAATCGCCGTGCGAATACGCGATCAGAACCCAATTTGTTCCCCAAATGCATTACACATTCTCAGATTACAACACAGTCCTGCATTTCAAATTCATATATAATCCGCATGGGTATGCAAAAATCTTTTTCAACCTGCGTCCGAGGCCCAGCACACTTTTAGGTTACGTACGTGACTGGATGGGGTGGAATCCAGCCATGATGCAACCAGGTATCCAGGATGGCATACCAGAACATCTCAGGGTGTCACAACAACTCCCCGACGTGTGCCAGGACAGCCCACCCAGGTTTAGCTTCGGCTGCCCTGACGGGTGCCAGGACAACCCACCCAGGTTTAGCTTCGGCTTTGGCGTTTGATCGGTCAAACCGGTATTGCAGGAAGATTGCCAAACTGACAGCGTTTCCCGTGTCCAGTACTAAAATTTCCCAGATTGGCTTCAGGTGGAACCACCAATAAGCACTGACGGTGCTGTGGACATAGCCATGCTCACGACGAGAGCTGCAAATATGTCAGGCCCGTTCGTACTGCCAATGCTGTTCTATCTCATCTGTCATGCCTTGACCTGAAAAGCAGTACCTCAACTGCATTTTCGTAAATAACCCAAAACGCAACACTTCTCGTGGAGGGTATTTCTACTGATCGAGATTTTTGGAGTTGAGATTACGTTTACGTCAAATATATTTCACGTTTACATAATAGTTTGGATTACGTGCATGACCGACAGAGAATTTAATTTTGTTGTACTCGGTTTTGATCCTTGATTTTTCTTTTGTGTATTCCGCGTTCCGACATTCAACGTCGACGATGCATAGTATCACCACATAGCAACAAGGAAATCGAAATGATGATTAGGATGTACCGGGTTGAGTTGAATTCCCAGGTCAGGGCTAGGAATTGAAGTTAAAGTCCTCTGATTGCTGATTGTGTTTTTTCAGCAGAAGAAAAACGGCAAAATGAATGAATGGGAATTCCGTGGATCACGGTACGTCTCACCACCTTGTACCTGGGCTGACATGGAAGCGTGCATTCATGAACTCAATGAATGTAGTGACGACAGGTTTGCGCCCCTCAGTCGAGTCGAGGGTGGGTTCAGGGGTGTCTACGGCGCGGGCTTTTCATCAACCGAAGGACTGTATGATCATCCCAGCAAAAACCCCCAACAGGATCAACCTGTGCGCAAAGCCATACGCTTCGGCCGTCTCCATGGGCGGCCAGTAGACTGGCCATCGGACTTCTACGATGTCAAACCTGATACTGAAATCATACAAGGAGGGGACACGATATTTGTTCTGCGCTTCGAAGGCCAAAACTGCCGCCCCTGGACAAAAAGGCAGAGGGCCCTATATGAAGGTATAATAGCACGTACCCTTAGGTGGCAAAGAACAATGAGAAGGCCGTGGCAAAGAACAATGAGAAGGCCGTGAACGGACTCCATTCATATGTCACATAGCCGTCCACGCGTTCTACACGCCAGCCGCGGCAGGCAGATCACCGTGTTGTGACGCTCTCTTGTTTAAGACCTACGCTGTAACCTGACGTACTGACATACTGGCAGTCTGCCCCTGCGTGTCTTCTCAGGCTTATTATAGGCAACGTCCCTCGAACAATGTCCCTCAGATTGGCTTCAGGTGGAATCACCAATAAGCACTGACAGTGCTGTGGACATAGCCATGCTCATGACCTAAGCCTCGCGATTCTCAGCATCTCCCGGGTCGAACAAATATACGTTCCTGTAACCCGGGTTGCAAAATACGTACTAGAACTCATATTGTCGACGGTGGTTGCCTGAACCCACACAGAGTGACAGCAGGGACAGGAGGCAATTTCGTGAGAATTATTTAGAGAAATGCGAGGGGCACTGGTATCTAAATCGATACATCTCTCCCGAAAATTTCCCAGATTGAACCCTTTCCGAACTGACAGCGTTTCCCGTGCCCAGTACCAAAATTTCCCAGATTGAATCCTTTCGAAACTGACAGCGTTTCCCGTGTCCAAAGTTCCTCATGACTCGTGTGATCCCCTGTCATAGCTAGATTTGAGTGGACGGCTCAGGTTTCAGCTATATAAGTGTGTATGGAACTGCGCGGTGGCGCATTAGCAAATAAAGGCGCCAGGCCTCCTCTATCAAAACACCAACCCATCTCTTGCCCTCTGCTGTGAAGAATAAATGCGTATGTAGAGATCGCTGTTTGAAAAACCTTCTTGATTTCAAATATCAACCTGTCACACAGCCTTCGTGCGACCAATTTTTCTGTGATTCGCTTGTCGCATGCACCATTTTCGGTTAACTGTAACTGTCTGGTGATCCCACATTTGACTAGTTACTCCTGATTGCGGTAGCCAGTTGCAGCGCACTACCATCGCTGTCGGGCAGTGAAGCCAGCGGTGACCACAGTATGAAAACCGGAGATGCCGGCGGGACCTGTATGGGCGCCCATGCAGCAGCGCCGCATCAAGGGAATGCACATGCTGTGTAGTTGGTGGATCTGTCCATTTTTGGTTTCTATGAGCGCTTATGACATCCATTGCGCGAGGCCTTGCGCAATGATCACCGAAACTTTAATGTAACTCATGCGCCGTTCCATGCGCGAGGCCTCGCTCTTACAACTGCAATTTGTTCCGGAACATTCAAGATTCTTGGATACACCAACAAAGGGAAGGAGGAGAGGAGATACAAAACGAACACAATGTTCATGCGGGCGGACAAAATTACTGGGAGATGCATGCACTGCGTTCAATGACCCAGACTGCAACAACAACACAGATATGATGCACCTCAACTTGCAACTTCATACATTTGTGAATTTGTGAATCCATGTCCTTTGCAGCTTTATTGCAATGTCATTTCAAAGCGTTCCCGATATGCTCCCCGGTAAAGGCACAGGCAAAAAACGCCAACGACGCAAGGAAGCAAACAACTTGCTTGGTGACGACGACGAGGACTTCGAGGAGATTGAGGGGAAAAAGGACTGGTATGTGTGTTTAGGGCCTCAGGTACAGAGGAGGATTATGGTGCGTCGGAGGGCGGAGCAGTGCACCCTGAGTCTGAAATTCCCTCGCAAGCGATAGTAGTGTAACGACAGTGTGCTCTTGTGGTGGTGAATGATGGGCGGAGGGGAAGAAAAGGCTGCATGTGTTTCCGTTTTTAGGATTCTCTGCACTCTCTGCGAAGTGGAGGTCACCAGGAAACAGAAGATGGGTATGTGATGTGAGGGGGAGGGACAAGGTGTTGCTTTCGGGATGATGGGTGTACATGAGGGGTCTGTGTACATGAGGGGTCTGTGGAGATAGATGGGCAGACCGACCTGTCACTTTGTTGTTGTACCCGATACCGCTAATCAACAGTTTGTGTGTGGGTTGGCCTCATGAACGCTGCATTGCAGACCACAGCCAGGGAAAGCAACACCAGAAGAACAAGCAGAGGAAGCGGCAGAGAACGGAGAAACAACTGAGGTGTTGACTTTGGCACTTCACTTGTGCTCTGCTTGTATGTTGTGGGTGATACACCGGATACCTGTAAGCGCGTTGTCTAAAATGCACATTACCTCTGCAGAAGTCACGAGGCTGAGGAAGTAACCAAGAAGCCGGACGGAGAGAGTGGATCAGGAGGAGCTGTAATGGAGGCAACGGATACGCAAGGAGCACGCGCAAGGATGAAGTAAACAAAGGAGGGCTCCACGGGGCGGGGTGTGTGTGTGTGTGTGGGGGGTGACATCACGGACCTGTTGCGTGATGATGATCACACAGCAGAATCTGAAAATCACAAATCTTGAGGGCATCTGACGAGGGAATCCAGGCACCAGGATCGTACAGGGGCGCCCGTGGTGTATTCTGATGCGGTGGGCGGTGCTTTCCTGATTCCTGATTCTGTGATCCAACAACTGTACAAAGGTAGGTCAAACTGTGTGGGTGGACGGCTCAGCTATATAAGTGTGCTTTAAGGCAACCCGTTCATTGTATGTGTATGATGATGTGCGGCCCACAAAACCCACAGAAAAATGCCTCCTTGTTGTTTCTTTGCCCTGTTTTTTGTGCATGCAAGTGATGACAGGGTATTCTTCATCCTTAGACCGACATTGGAGCCACCAAAGGAACCTGCCCAGAATCTAGTATGTGGGAATGCCTTTGCAACAAATCATTTTTCAAAGTAAAAAAGGCCCATAGATATGGACATCTACCTCATCAATTGTCTAATGAGCATGACACAGTGGGTTAGAGACGAATATTTGTATTTTGACAGTCATTGTCACGGGTATGTATCGTATTTCGCCGCACTACAGCAGCCACACATTACTATCGTTTTTTCATGTACGCCACAGGCGCCGGTGGAACTATCACTCTATTGGAATGTGCAAACGGGTGCCTTCATGTGGGACCAAGACATACACACACTGCACGCTGACGGATTGCAAACGTGGCTGCAAACGTACCTATCAGCGTCCAGCTCGAACTGTAACAGAGTAGTACAGCAGCATCACCAGAATCCAGCCATAGATATTGACACCATAATACCAAAATGGTTTTGAAACTACAAGCCCCTCACCTGGGAACAGGCGGAGCTATATTACAGGGGCATATTGCAGTGGGCTAATATTGCTGGCGGACCAATATTGTATCGGAAGATAACCGCACCTATTGGCAACCACAACCTTTGGCAAAATTTTTATCCAAAAAGTGTGCGTTTGACACGTTACAATAAGCTTTCAAACGTGGCAGACCCACACTACATACTCGAATGTGACGCAACACATATTCAGTGACAGGGGCACGGGCAGAGGAGATGTGAACGTGTTGCATTCAAGGCCGCCCAATCGGACCCAGGTGTATGATCGTTTTAATTTTTTTGCGTAAGCCTTGTTCCCATTCAAAAGCATTCTGTATCAGGTCGACCCCTCTTGACCCCTCCTGAGCTGCTCTGGCAGTAATGTAACAGGTTAGTTGGTTGTAGGGTGCTGCAACGGCGGCTGTTCAACATGATTGCCCTTCTGCTGCAAGCCGCGGACCGGGGCACACGCGTGTCCAAGCACCCATCTGATTGATTCGCTTGTGTTCCTTCCAGTGTACGACCACTGGCAACGCTACAACCTCAGTCATTAACCACGTCCCCACCACAACTTCATCACGACCTCATCTACTAGTCTCACGCCATGTTAATTAAACTGACAAATGTAGCAACCCATCATCTTAACCGCCGTATCACCACGCACGTAAGTGACGGTAAAGAAATCCTGCCAAGATTGCCTCAGTTTCTTGTATAAAAATGATTGTCGGCTGTCCCAGTTTCGGCGCGCCGTCGAATGTTTTCAGCCATCCATGTGTAGTAAATGCCGTACAGCCTGGTGTATCAGGGCATTTTTGCTTCAGATATGGGCGTCCCCTTCGAAGAGCCTCCCTTTCTCACACTTTAAAGCTGACAATGTCAGGAGAAGATGCATTCAACTCAAGGATTATCAAGACAGTTTTGCAAGTCTTTTTAGAAGGGCGTACACATACCCCCCCCCCCATCCCAAAAGATTTCCCAGACTGGTACGAAGACTGCAGACTGCAAACCCAAAAATGATACGGAGCAGTTTGTGGCGCCAGGGCCCCAAGCACTTGCAGCACTGAAGAAAGCACTCAAAGCTCCCTGCTCCATCTACCTCCAGATGAGGAGCAGCATTTGGGAACGGCGGCCAGAGCGCCCATGGGGTTGGCAAAAGGGCACCTAGGCGGGTGCACCGGAAAGCGAGTTTGGAAGGGAAGTTCCCGGGTTCCCTGGTTCAACGGTTTTCAAATTGACCGTGTTTCCCGTATCCCGTAAAGTTCCCGGGTTGAACACGTTTTGGATTTTTGCTTGTTTCATTGTGATGCAGTTTGCACGCAATTCATCCATACTACTGAGTTCAACATAAATACATAAGACGCGAGGTCCCCTTCTGAGTTGCACTGAGGAAGGCCTCCTTGTTGCACACACTGACGCTTGATCTTTCTAGTGGGGCCCAGGCACTTGACCACATCACCTGGCAATGTTGCAGGTGATAGGCTATCCAGCTTGGTAACCCTAACCCGGAGCGGGGGCTCCATGAAGACCACAAACCTAACCCCAAACTGGAGCAGGAAGTTGGAAATTTCAGATTTTTGCCTGAGCAGCTGGTAGGTTTGGGTTAGGGTTAGCCAATACCATTAAACGCTTTTGATGTTGCTTCTAACCTGATTCTAACGATTTTAGCCAACCCAGGTGTCGGGCAAGGGCCCGACACGTAGGAGGGTCAGCTGTCTCACACCACCGTGTTAGCATGTTGCCTGGGGAAATGATGCATTCCCGTAGACACACGGAAGACGAGGAGGCTGGGGCTTAGAGGGTGTATGCTGAACGTATGAGTTCGTTTATACACACTCACTCACTCAGGGATCCATGGAAACCCACATGATGCGTCGCACGGACTTGGCGGCTTTTCTCAGAGGGGGTGAAATACTGTACAATAATGTCCTGTACGCGGCAGCCCAAGATCTGGACATCTGGTCGCCCCTCGTGCATCATTCAACCCGTTGTCATGCCTTGTCGGAGTTGAGAAGGGGGTTATCGGACTGGGTTGAGTATTATGATGGCTTCACGGTGCCGCAAGAAGAAATGGGGGAGTACCGGATTGGCTTGTACAGATGTGAGATCATGGACATCGATCGACACAAAAGAGGCGATAAAGCACTGTTCTCATTTCCGTTGTTCCTGGGAATGGTTGCGGACGTTACCCATGGGAAATACTGTAAGGGGGCCAATATGCAATTTTTTGAGTTGGGTATTGTACATCCCAATCGATACCACTGTGTACAGTTTCCGTGCACACCAGATACGCTATTCGCGATGCGCCTGGTTTACCTGCTGGAGCGGTTTTTGTATCGATTTGTTGCGGGTGACCACAGCAGTCTCAAAAACCATGTTCCGATGCACAAATTCAGGTTTGAGGTGACCGGTGAACATGGTCCAATTGCAACAAGGCGGCGCATGGTGTTGGCAGATGCAGTGATGGCTCGATGGACTGATGCCAAATCACACATAAAGTCAAAATGCAAATGGCCGGGTGATATTGTTGCAGCATGTTTGGGATCGATTGTACACACACTCAAAATACCAGATGTGACATTCGAATTCATGGCGATACCTGAATTGATTTATTTTGCCCCATGTGATCACGAAGTACTGGTGGTTTCACCTACGGTGAAACTAGAAATACACAAGTGCACGTGATGAGAGGGGGGGGGGGAATACCACATTTTGTCCATCCCCTGCCCTAATTGACTTAACCCTAACCCTAACCCTAACCCTAACCCTAACCCTAACCCTAACCCTTACCCTAACCCTATCCCTAACCCTAACCCTAACCCTAACCTAATGCAACCAGATTTGGACATTTTGCATTCGCCTATTCGCGATTCAGTCCTGCCATGTGCCATCTTGTGTGCCTGAACCCACACATATGTACAGTGACAGCAGGGACAGGAGGCAATTTTGGTGAGAATGATCTCAAGAAATGCGAGGGGCACTGGTATCTAAATCACCCGAACTGACAGCGTTTCCCGTGCCCAGTACCAAAATTTCCCAGATTGAACCCTCTCCGAACTGACAGCGTTTCCCGTGCCCAGTACCAAAATTTCCCAGATTGAACCCTTTCCGAACTGACAGCGTTTCCCGTGCCCAGTACCAAAATTTCCCAGATTGAACGCTTTCCGAACTGACAGCGTTTCCCGTGCCCAGTACCAAAATTTCCCAGATTGAACCCTTTCCGAACTGACAGCGTTTCCCGTTTCCAACTCGTGTGATCCCCTGTCATAGCTAGATTTGAGAGGTCGGCTCAGGTTTAAGCTATATAACCTAACCTGTATGATGTGCGGCCCATCTGCCGCCAGGTGTCCAGTGAGGACAATGCGAGACACAGAACTTGTTGTTTCTTTGCCTTGTGCATGCAAGTGATGACAGGGTATTTGGACCGACATTTGGAGCCACAGTTTGCTTGTGTTCGTTCCAGTGTACGACCCCCTCGGCAACGCTTTACCAAAAACCGAACAGTGACGTAAGTGAGCGGTAGAGAAATCCTGCCCAGTAGGCCTCAGTTTCGGCGCGCCGTCAAAACCTTTCACCATCCATCATCACCAGGATGATCCTGTGCCTTGAATTGCTGCCAGTGTACAGGACCAATGGGGTTGGTCTGGGCGGGGCTACTGGCAGTGGCACTCGGCACAGGCACCGGGCGGGTGGTGGCACTCGGCTGTGACTGTTGTTGGGGTTGTGGTGGTTGTAGATAACCTCGCCTATACAACCACCACAAGGCCAACAATGAGCAACCGTGATGTGGCCATATGTCATATATGCCATATGCCATATGCGAAACCGGCTTTTTATGAAATGTCCTTGATTAGTGTACAAAATGATGAACTCCTGCAGGTTTCGAATTTAAACCAATACAGCGAGTAGCAAGAACGACGGAAAGACGATCGAATTATTTTATTGACGTGAAGAAAAAAAAACTGTCAGACAAAAATTTTTCCAAACAGATCCGGCAAGCAAATTTCATGGCAAATCCAAGGATGTGTGCCCAAATGGAGCTCACGCGTGCACTGTTCACGCGCATACAAGAGTGCGGAATTGAACCACCTGGAAATTTTACGAAGTTTCAGTGGGTAAATGCACTGAAAGTTCAGTACTGGCCAGTACTGGTAACACTCCTAGACCAAAACAGTCACACGGCGATTGCAGAACTGGTAGAGAAAGCAATAAACATTGTGGATGACGAAATGAGGTATAGATAGGCCGGGCTAAATCCTGGAAGAATGATCACACATTAGCACTTGGGGGACCACGACGATGATGAAACACCATCAAATCACGTCGTATTTTACTAATGATTTTACGTTGCTTTGTTGCCTCTCGGCTTAGTTGCTGCACTTTCTGCTGTAGCTGCTGTATCACCTGGTCGTGCTGCACAGACAGTTCCTCCTCGGCGTCTTCCTCCTCCGCGTCTTCCTCCTCCGCGTCCTCCTCCTCCGCGTCTTCGTCCATTGACCCTGTTGGTCGTGTATCATCTTTTTGCTGCATCTGTGTGTCAAATTGCTTGCTGGTGTCACGTGGACATGTCATCGCTTTCTGCACATCAGTTATGTGTCCTGGGCCCAATATGATGACCTCTGCTGCCGCAACCCTTGAATGCCTAACAGACTGAACATCATCGTCTGCTGACGGTAACTCATCTTTGAGTGCCCCACGCATAACAATGACAGGTGGTACGAGCATAGGTGCAGTCCTGTGTAGTAGGTATAGTAGGGCTACAAGCAAATCATCAGGCCAGCCAGTTCGCCAGTCCTTTGCCAGTTGCTGCTCCTTCCAGGCCTGGTAATAGGGTGTAGTAGATTCAGCCATGCATTCATCAAGCATCTCACTGCCAGACATACCAGCAATGGCGCATTTGAAAATATGGCACAGGCGGTTTGTACGTTCAACTACACGAAGCTTTGAGAAAAACCAGTGACGGGTACCGGGCCGTATACACAGTTTGTAGACCGGTCCGTCCATGGCATAGTATGTTGCAACACGGGAGTTCGGTGTAGTGAAGAATGGGTATGTGATACGCTCGGTGAATTCATCAACAGTTGCCTCGTACGGTAATGAACGTTCACCACGATACATACAGTTGTATTCGCGTATCCAGCGTCGCTCCTGTACGTACTTCCGGAACCATGCCTCAACACTGTACCACAGGGATTCGTGATCCACACGGGAAAGATTGGCTAGTTCATCGTATGTGAAAATTCCCTCCAAGTAGGCAGCATGTCGACGCAGGGTATCTTCATCAAGAGTTGAACCCATCTTTTTTCACCTAATTTTACTTTTACTTACATACATACATTTGATTTTGATTAGTCGAGCATGCAAACTATCACCCTTCGGGTATCGCAGCTGTGTGAATCGCGCGTATTCGATCTGCGTCGTCAGTTGGAGGAGATCAGTATGGGCAATCTAATTATTCCTGTTTATATACTCTTTACTGCTCTTCACGAGTCCGGTGTGATGGTGGAAGACTTTTTGACAATGCAGGTTTCTGACAATGCACTGTCGCCGTCACGGTTGTTGGTGGTGTTGTTATGTCTATGTTGTGTTACAGGAGATGATCAACATTATCGGGACAACGGTTCAATGGAGGGGCTTGCATCCATCCTTCGAGCTACCAGACTGTGTTGCGGATTCCCTTCGAGATGTGCAGTTACAAGAACATTTTCACACGGACGCACTGTGTGAATTGTAAGCAGCCAATTAAAGGAATCAAAGGTCCGTCAATCGAAGAAGTGCAAATTTTTTCAACCACTAATGAGAAACAAACAAGAACAGAAGGAGACCGAACACATCGCAGTACATCGTTTTAGGTGGCAAATAAACTGATCTGACACAAACAAATGGTCAAAAGCAAGAACGAAAGCAAAGAAACAAGAGCAAGGACATTGTACGGTCCTGGTAGTACTAGTACTAGTAGTACTCCTCCCCCTCCAAGTAGGGTTTTGGATGTGGATAGGAGAGGGTTATCTGAGGCGACATGGGAACCTATGTCTGCCTTCATACAACTAGATGGGAGTATCAACCCCATCCTCCGCTCCTACCTACCTCGTCTCTACAACGAGGGGCGAAGTTCAATCAATGACGTGCTTCATGAGGTTCTGAACAAGGTTGCTGAATATTCTGACATACCTGAACGCATACGCCTGAGGCAGGTCAATAGCACACTGCGTGACGGTGTTCCACCCACGATGCCCCCTTGGCAGTGTGCATTCACTGATGATGCCATACTGGATGACTGTGATGCATTCTGGTCCAAAGTCGCTGGGATTATGGCATGGTTCTTGGTGTTCATGCACAATCGAGTCCTAACCAGAAGCCACCCCCCTCACGTGTATTTCGAAATCCAAAATATTGAGAATCCGGACCGAAGAATCGACTACCGTACACTGTATCACAGTTTCTGGTGGCAAAAGCGCGTGTATACACCATCGCGAGAAGCTAGAGGGTTTGGTGGTATTCCAGAAGAACAGTGGATGGTGGAGAACCATGAGGACTATTATCAGGGCTGTGTCATGCAGATGATTCAGCGGTGGAGGAGAAGCTTGGGTGAGGGAAAACGGTTGAGTAAAGGAAGTGCAATCACATTGTCGCTGAATGTGTTTGATGATTATGATTATAGGGAGCATATGGATGCAATTAAATACATGGGTGGGGTAATTGCGGAAAAGCTGGGCCGCATGTATGGTTTACAGGTTTATTACTATCGTAACCCTGGCCGTGACACTGCTGGTATCTCTATCGCTGGTCGTAGGCCAAAATACTACCATAGTGCAACACCAGTTTCGGCCTCCCTTGCGCCAGAGACATAGCATGCCGGTTGCGGCCTCCCTCCTGGTCCCCAAGACTTTTTGGGGTTTGAACTGGACCCAGGATGGACGCATAGCCGACGCATAGATGCATAGGATAGCATGAAGAAACATACATCCTCCTGGAATGGTGTGGTCCGTGACGTAAATCAGTGGCTGCTCTTCGAATCGATTATCCGGCAATAGGCTCTGCACAACCCCTTCACACATGTATCGGCCACCGGAAGCGCTCTGTGTTGGGGTTGCATTGGTCTTCTTGTTGTCCGTTGCTTATTCTTGCCGCCGGGTGGGCACACCCGGAGATACGTGCACTGCCACCTGAAGAGACGTACGTGCTACATGGACTGCCTTTTTTCTTTTTTTTTATGAGGGCCTTCAATGTGTACAGAAAGCCAACCAATCGCGGTTAGTTCGTCCCTATTTTGGTGTACTTGGATGTGACACAAACCACCAACCAACCTGCGTGATCGATCCAGGGCGTGAGATGAATGTGGACATCACCAAACCTAAACTCATAACCTGTTCTCAGATCTTTCTCGCGCTCGCGGAATCAGTCCTCTTCAAAATCTAAGTCATGATTCTGTATCTTCCGTTTTATTTTTCGCGTCCACCCATCGCTGTCATAGTCATAAGCAAATGGCCGTCTCCGGGTTTTGAGGAAATTGGTGTCAACTTCAGTGACTGACAAAGGATCGGGTACAGTATGTACAGTATTATTGGATGTGGTTATGTCGACAGTCGTACTAGCACTACCATTGTACGTGGCTGTCTGTTGCCCGTCGAGTGAATGTGTGAATGAATGAACGTTCCATTCTGGCAGATGGTTGTGTGTAATCTCATTGGTTTCATGTGGCTCATGTGTATCAAGGATCAATGCGAAATTTCTTCCCTTCCTCCCGTTTGCAGTTTTGCGTTGTTCCAGTATGTCACGACGTACCAGATACCGATCTCATCTACGTTTCCCAGAAACCGACCCTTTCCCGGAGTACGGTGGCGTGGAGCCAGAAAATGAGGAGGGTGGTGTGGATCCCTACTCGGTGCGGGTGAGACAAGCTCTGCTTGATATGTGGAGTCCAGCGCAGGTGCGAAAGGTGGAATGGATGGTGCGGTTGCTGTACAGCCGGGGTACGGGTGGTGCAGCCATACCGGGCGCTCAGGGCGGTGTCTGCATGTGGCTACCCGGCAACGTGCGGCAACAAGTCGAGACAGCCCTCATCAACGCGGTTTCTGCAGGGTTTGTCACTGTGTCCTGTGGAAAATATCAATTAACCGAAGAGGGCCGGCAGCGCGCTATGATGGATTAATGATGGATTTTTCAAAGGACCGCCTTTGGGTGGTCCCCTTTGATTGATTGATATTGTGCCAGTTCAAACTGTTCTGCACACAAATTTCATGTTCATATATATTTGACCAACCTGGGTTGGGGTGCAACGTATTGCGATTGTATGCCCTAACCCTAACCCTGATTGCTGTGATTGTGAAAGGTGCAATGTGGATACGGGGACCCCATCCTTGTGGTATCTGCAGAGGTCGTTGTCATTGTGGTATCCCTCGTTGTCAGGAACACATGCAACCAGGAAATGAGGGGTCGCACAGTCTGGCCCAAACGCTCATTAATTCCTTATTAGTACTGTGGGTTAGGTGTGGGTAGCCCTAACCCTAACCCTAACCTTGTGTGCAATGTCATGGGATTCATGTGTGGCTCCCCTTTGGTCCTGCCCTGGGTTATGGCCTGCTGTCACACTGTTCACCAAGGGGATGACCACACGGATGCAGCAGAAAGCAGCATGCGGCGCAAAGGGGGGGATCATGGATCGCACCAAAATTCAACTTCGGAGGAGCAAATGCGAAACCATATGCTACAATAATCGCCATTCCTTCCTAGCGTGCCCCATGGAGATACGGAAGTTCCAACATGGCATACAATGGCAAAAACAGCGAAATTTGGCCAAAATGGCCCGCACTCATGAGTGGGGGTGGCGGTGAACAGTCACGTGATGAGACGATATGTGGACATTCAGGTACCAGGGGCTGACTGTGTTGCTACTGCATGATCTTTCTGACGATTTCTAGTGTCACCCTATCACCAAGACCACCCTGTGCAAGAATCTGCTTCGTGACCCCGATTTTGTGCTTGCTGCAAAGGTGGCGTAAATCATTGAGATCGAGCATGTAACAATTTTGCCCACATGATTCGTTGTTGTTGTATAATAACACATGCCGAAACCTGTCATCTGCCAGTGTCTCAACAAAGTTGTCATGTGACCGCGGTATATTTTTTTCCCTGACCTCCACAATTGATGGCAATCGAGGGGGTTCCTTCATATACATACCTTCAACGTCATTCTCCAAAACCCGGTGCGCCCGCCCTAGAAAGCGATCCACGGCGCGTTCCTCAATAGTTTCGGGTAATACAACCGGGAAAACGACCGTGTATATGTAGGAAAAATTTGATGCTCGTTCGACAAAATCGAAGATCCACGTGGGTGGGCCGAATGAACCCGTGGTTTCAAGAATGATATGTTTTCCCTGCTCCGTAGCCTTGATTATCTCCTGGTCCATGTAATGTGAGTAGTACTTTCAAACTTCAAAATAGTTCTTTTGTAACTTGGTAACAAGTGCATCCCTTGCTTCTTGCCTTGCCCGGAGACAATCACCAAGCGCCTTGCCCTGACATGCAGTGATAAATTCTTGAGTTGCCTCTATTGATTTCTGGATGTAACGCTCGTCCTTCTCGACATACGAGTCAATATTAGCCTCAAAGGTATTGGTCTCATTGAATAATACATTATTATGGATATTGTGCAGGTAAGACAGATATTTGTCTCTTATGTGCCCCTTTCCGGATCCCGCTGGGCCATATGTCACAATGAAGTGTGGCATGCTTTTTGTTTTTGTTTCGTGCAATTTTCTTTTCTGACTTGTGAGTGCAAGCCACGGCCTCCTCATTTTTTTTTGCCACTTTAACTTTAGGTAACCGTGCTCTTAGCTCTTGGCTTAGCTTGGTGTGAAATACATATCCTCATCACCTTCCATCCTTGTGGTATCTGCAGAGGTCGTTGTCAACCCTAACCCTAACCCTAACCTCGTTGTCAGGGACACATGCAACCAGGAAATGAAGGGGTCGCACAGTTTGGGCCAAACGCTCATTAATTCCTTATTAGTAAGTGTCATGATTAGTTCCGATGGTTTACGACCCCCGATTTTCTCGTCTATATCTGCGAAGACATCCAAAAATTCAGTGTAGACAGCAGTGTCAATGGTGTCCGTCAAAGGTGTACCATCCGCCCTCGTGTTGTAACGATCTGGCATGGGAATCCAACCCCAATACCTCACAATGTATTGCAACGCAATATGATCGTGTCTGATGTGAGATGTGACTGTGTCTATGATTGCTTTTTGCGCAATTTTTGTGAAAACATTTGGATTTGCCATTTTCCACACACAGAGAAAGGAGCAGATTGCCAGTGGTACAATGTCGATCCGGGTATCACATTTTATAAAGGGTGTGCCCCACAAGGGTGTACCTATGGGGTATGCGTTCTTTTGTAATTGATCAACACAGGTTTTTCTTTGCAGTATGGTGTCCACATCCCCGATAATGGCGTGGGGGGGCTTTCCGTGTCCTTGCGAGTGGAGGAATATATTGTGTGGTTTGAGGTCATAGTGCAAATATTCGATGTCATGCAGAAAGCGTAGACCCCTCCAGGCTCCCAACATCAATCTCCTCCTCGAAAATTCATCGTGAAACCAATCCGGCTTTTCGGGAGAGTTGAACACCTGCCCTAGATCCCCTGCGTTGCATCTGGGACTATAGGTGTAGACCCGTGTATCATCACCCTGCAAATATCCGATTTCTGTGATTGGCAGGACATTTGAGTGTTTTAACACTTCTCGCATCACTTCGAGTTCCTTCTTCACCGCCTGTCCATGTTCAAAATCAGGGTTGGATCGATCAAAAATAGGGAATACCAACAGGGTCTTGGTTTTCTTTTGTATCATATCGTAGTGGGTATGACCATTTCTATCTCGGATCAATGTCCCGTGTACAAGACCTGAGTTGCGCCCACCAGGGCCAAAACTGGTTGGGGTGAATGATGATGTAATCATCTTATTCTTTATGTTGAGTATGAGTCGTGTTTGAATGTATCTATTTATCTTTCCCTTCAGGTGCCATGTCCTTCTTTGCTGATGTATCAGACTTTGCGGATCCCATTCTAGATGTTACAGAGGGGCGTCCACCTGTATTGTCCATCCCCCAGCTTCCGTCACCGTTTACATCCTCACCCGCGGTCTATCCTCACACAACCACACCAGCGGGGCCCATATTGGATCCATCAGTGCACATGCGGTACCTGACGTCGAACACTACTGTAACGCAGTGCAACGTCGAGAGAATACTGGTTCACCCGATGGGCCATTGTCTGCTTGAATTGCGTTCAGGACATCGCAAACGACTCTTTGATGTGCGGCAATTGTACGACTTGTTCCGTGCACACCCCGGAGAGGCCATTGGCACGTCAGCAACCCGCACTGTACGTGCCCTTTGTCGTCACCTGGGATGGTCTGGATCGTATAACCCGCCCCGGTAACCATTCAATTGCACAGTCCGTTTCAACCTCATGTATCACAGGAATTCCGCCCCCGCCCCAGAGCCCCTCGTTACTACACTGGTTGCACAGGTCTGGTGGTCGTGATATCCCACTGCCAGCCTTTCCGTCGTTCGTCTCCAGGCAGTGGCCACGCGTCATGGACATGTGTCAGTGTTCAGAGGTAATTGTACCTGAATTCCAGATCTGCATGACGGGCCTTGGCCGCGGTTCCATGCGCATACGTTGGGCCTTGCGCCACACTATAGGGTTCAAAAATACCATTTTTTTGTCTGACATTCCTCGTTTGTTAGTTGCAAATGCAACAGACTGTTTGCAGGTGGTTTGTGTGCTTCGGGAATTGAGAAATATGCTCCCTCCCAGGGCATTGCCTATTGATGGCTGGAATTTGATACATGAGCTTTCGAGTGCCAGAGGGTAAGCCAAGGATTGGATCCTGTGTCTTCATACCCTATGGCGATCTTCGTAGCACCACCACCGGTACAGGGGTGTGTATGGGTGTCCTGCGTGGTAAGTACCCCGCTGGTCTGTGTTGATCCGCACCTGGTCACACCTGGGTTGCATACGGAACAGACAGGTGGTGCTACGAGGTGCCTGATGACCTTGTGTTCGCCGCCCGCTGTGACGCAGAGAAGTACCTGCAGAACGCCGTTGTGGAGGGATGGTGGATGTTACCAGCCCTGTACGCGGATGACTTTGATGGATTTGATGGAATGTATATATAAATTGAAGGGTAACGAAGGGAACTACCTAACCAACACAGCCAACCAACCAAGCACATGTGCACATGGGCACGCAGCAATAAGCACAACGGCTAGGCAACAGGCAACAAATAGTAGTAATTTGTCCCCTGCCCTGACCCCGATACGGAACTCCTGCGTGTCTGCTTCTGCTGCTCCTCATTGTTCCTTCGTGATCCCGTGACATGATATCTGTGGTATCCCTTTCTTGGTCTTGGTTTTTACCTTTCACACAAGAAACCCGTCAATCCTGCTGGTTATTGAATTGAACAACAGGGAGCTTCTGTCCGTGTGCACGTTCTGCATTTGTCATGAGTGTACCACGTCAGCAGTGGTTTTGATGTGCCATTTCGTCATTGTCAAAATTTGCTTTGTACGGCAAGGGGCAGGGTACTTCAGGATATTTTTTTCAGACTGAGCGCCTTCTGTCGCATGTCCCGTTACAACGTCGAATGATTGTGTTTATCTGGTATTTTGATGCCAAACCAAGCGACAGTAATGTCCGGATCGTCCACTTGGCCTTGGGTGCGCAACAGATAGAACTCGGGCCATTCGGGTGGTAATTCTCTCGTCGTTTCGTCTATCGCCATCCATATCAGTTCCCTCATCATCTTTGGCTTTGTCTTCGCGCTATGGTTGTAGTGTATGGCAAACTGCGGATGGTACCTCTCGGCGACCGTATTATACGATCGAATTATGTCTTTCACTGAGGCGGGAACCAGACAACCGTCAAACTTCTTCCTAAACACGTCCTCGCAATCAATCCTAAAGGAAAGAAAGGAACAGGGGGCATGGACATCTAGAAAACACTTGCTTCCGTCCACACAGAGGACCTGCATATGCAACTGCAACAACGTCAAAAGTACAATTAATGCTCGTTGTGCCATTTCACGCCAAACGGGGTCGAACCGAGTGATGACATCTCATTTCTGTGGCGGTACACTAACACCCCAGAAGGATATCAATTCACGCAACTGTGTCAGCTTGTGTAGGTTTCTCGATTCAATGGCTTTCATTTCGACACGATCTGAAAAGTTGTCGATGTACTTATATACGCATTTCACCTGTACCAATTCCCCCCCCGATAAAATGATTCGCCCTCCGTTGAAATTGGCATTTGCCTGTAGGGTGGTAGAGTTTTCGTAGAGGTCCAGTGGTATGCATCCAATCGGCGAAGAAGCACCACCATCGGGATACACTGGTAGGACCCGTTGTATACCGTTGGTATATCTCATCTTCTTTTACTTTACGTTTTTGTGACGCGAGGCAAAGGTTTGGGTTAGCGGCTGCACGTATTGTCACACTGTCCCCATAGTGAACATGCAATTTTGCGTCATTGCAGGTTAGGGTTAGGGTTACAATTTACAGATCATGTAGTGATATACCCTCCCCCAAAAAGTTTTATCCAACACGTGTCCGGTTGACACGTTACAATACGTTTTCAAAAGGTCATGTTTGCGCATGTCCCCACGTGGCTACCGGTGTGTGCCAATACGAAACTCCTCCAACTTTGGGCGGTTGGGCGGACTTTTGGTTGACTTTTGGTCCATTCCCAAACAGGACGTGGGACCAGACGACGTCGAGGTATCACAGGTCTTTGAATTCCAACCTTGCGATTAGATTCAATAAAAGCGGCAGAAATTATCTCTTCTGAATCGTGAGATTTGTGATCGCAGCGTGAAGCAAAGACTGCTACTTCTCAGATTTGCTTTGGAAATATGTGATCTCAGGTCATTCATAAAAGTGGTCTTTTTCGGTTCCAGGTTCCTCATTGTGAAAAACCCCGGGCCAGCTTCAATGGGTTATAATCTTTCTTCTGCAATTTCTTCAAAAATCAGTCTACTACAAACCAAAAAAACAAGTTGGGTTACTGAGAAGAAACCGCAATCGTCAAATAAACGCATCAATCAGACGCAGGGATGCGCGACACAGACGATCACCGAGGCAGCCACCGAGGAACATTATGACGCTGTCATGGATGTGCACCTTGATGACTGGAATCGGGATAGCGACCCGGATAGCCACGCCACGCAAAAAAGAAATTGAAGGATCTCATACAACGGAAAGTACAGTAGCAGGCGTTTCCTAGATGTCCATGCCCCTTGCTCCCTGTCCCACTTCAGGTTAGGATTAGGGTTAGGGTTAGGGTTAGGGTTAGGATTGTTGGGGAAGACGTGTTTAGAAAGGGGCGTGGCAGTACTCTCGTTCCCGATTCAATGAATTCAGTGATTCAATCGTACAACACGGCCGCCTCAGACCAAAACCACCCACCGATATATCCCTTGTACTAATACAACGTGTCTTAAAGAACCCAAGGTATGATAGCAAGGAATACCATGTTGTTTCAGCGGGTGTGACGGAGACTGATTTAGGGATCCTGTACTATGGCAGACCAGATGCTGCCTTGCATACTTGTGATAGGGCGGTCAGTGTGTTTCTTGCAGAGGCATATCGGGAAATAGCCATGTCGTATCTACAACATACATAATGCAACCGATTCAACTGGTCATCTCTGGACCTATCCACCGCTTCCTGTTCTAACAACCTCTGTTTGCGTTGTTGTTTTGCAGTAGTATATGCCGCACCCCCTTTGTTTTGATTGCAAAGTCGACATCAAATAGTACCGAAAAATGCGGAAAAAATTTATACACCTCTTTGATGCACACTACACCCATGGCGGTTAGTGATGGGGGGACTGCATAATACACGCACACTTGAGTTGACAAGAACAATAACAACGCGTAAAGCTCCCATGACAATACCTGCCAGCACTGGAGCGGTGACCTGGCATTGATGCCCGCCTTAACCCATGAATTCACGAAGCCTGGGACCGGGTAGGCTAAATGCCACAAATCGAACAAAAGGTTGGAATTGTCGGAACCCAATGTGGATATTCACCGCCGAAGGTCCGTGACATGTTCAGCTTAGGGTTAGGGTGAGGCTAGCAGCAGCAGCAGTGGGTAGCGGGACACATCAATTGACCACAAACACTGACCATCAGGACAGGAGCCATTCCGTGGTTAGATGACAGGGACAGCGCCAGGTGCAGCAGCACAAGGCACCAAATTGCTGCCCCACCATTTCAGTACATGGCGTCTGGGGTTAGGGTTAGGTTTCAGTTGCCAACCAACGGTCTTGGTCGATCTCTGCAGAGAGAAATGAATTTGGATGCCAGATCAGATTTGGACGACGGAGCATCGAACGAGAAGGACAACACCAGTCATGGAAAACGCAGAAGGAGCAGATTTGATGCGGTTGTGGACATGATGCCGAAAGCGAAAAGGCAAAATAACCATGATGAAGCCCAAGCAGACGCTGGATCAGAGCAAGATAACGGGAAAGCATCGCAGCACGACAACACCAATGCGGGGAAACGCAGAGGGAGCAGATTCGATGGTAACCTCGGAGAAACCCCAGGGATGGAGGGAAAGCCGAATGTCCGGACAGACGTCAAAAATGACTGTGGTGCCGTGTTGCAATCCTGTCTGATTGGTCTCGACGACCTCCTGCAACCTTCATCCATGCGATTCTTTCGATCAACGTCGTGTGTGGAGTATGTGCCGGTAATGGCATACACGGGTTTTGCGCACGCATCATTTTGTGCATCGGACTCCGCTGCGCATTTTGGCAACACATCAGTATTGGAGGAGGGTGTCCATTGCATCGTATCAAATCAGCAATCACCACCAGACCAGCAAATTCCATTCAAGCGGGTTGTTATCCTGCAAGATGACCGATACAATTGCCCTGATAGGTGGTCAGACCTGATCGTCGGTGACAATGGCATTCTTGAATCGCTGCAAGAAGGTTATGGTTGTGATGGCTTTGTACTTGGACTAACGTTCTGGGGTCACGGGCAGGCGTACATGGACGATCCCACTCTGCAACACGTACAGCACAGTGACATGAGAATTCTGAGAGCCCTAATGGTCAGTGGTGTTTTCAATCTGCTCAGTCCTAAGTGGGGAATCGGGCAGAACGTAATTCTGGTTGACAAGGGCCCGAGCATGGCTGTCAGGCATGCGTTCCGCGCTATAAGGCGGATTGAACAGTGTCTACTAGTATGTGGCGTCTGCATGAACATGCCTGTGGACTGCATTCCTGCATGTGGTCATGTTGTGTGTAGGGGTTGTGCCAGTCAGGTGTCGCAATGCTTGTGGTGTCAAGAAGAGGTATTTTGGTGCGCAGAGGGTGAGGATGGGATGTGGAAAGTCACCGACATTGACACGTGGTTGACATTGACACGTGGCACGCTGTGGGCAGTCAAACATGCCGGCCATCACTATGCCTGTTGCTTGGAAGATTTACAGGAGCCTGAAGGCAAGTGTAACGTCTGTGGCCTGTGCATAACTGCATGTAGGCGTATATATCCTACTTCAGCCTTTGGCAATCCACTGGAGGACTCAATTATCACCCATTGCCATTGATACGATACTGTCAGAAACTGGTTGTGTGGTCGCAAATACTGTCACCAGGTGCGATCTGGATTGTGCCTGTATTGTGTCTGGATGACTCACACTCCGGTTGGATGGTTGGATTATCGGATACAGCAGACCCCATTTTTGTCTTTTTTATTCACACGCCCGAAGTGGTGCCCAGTGTATGGCGTGGTCCGGACCAGATGTGGACTTCCAAGCGCCAAAAGGCACCGCCAAGTGTGTCTACCATCCCTGTGCCCAGGATTGTAGTCGTTGGTTGCTCCTCAAATATAAAAAGCCATGGAAACCAGACCAACAGAATACCCCACACAGACAATAGCGGAAATGGCATTGGCGATTTTAGCCAATCCAGGTGTTGGGCGAGTGGAGATCCTTCAAGATATTCATGATCATGATAAGGTATGCGTGGTCAACGCATTTGTGAACAAAGTGCACGGGCACGGACTGGAAATCAATGTACCATTCTCATTGCATTCTATTGGGATACCATTGAATGTGTGGGGCGAACGTAAACTTCTAAATCGTCGGTTCGACGGCGAAATGTCAAAAGATGTTTTGATACCTGCCATGATGTCTGCCATTAAGGCCACACGACGGACCGCGAATGAAAGGGACCGGGACGATTTGATGCTGTACCCAGATCAGATTTTGTGGGTTAGGATACGGTGTGACAAGGGACAGAGGAAGAACTGCGCATCTGTAATGTTCGACAAGCATATCAAGGGTTCCGTATGGTTTGATGTTATCAAAGAACCAGTCCCAGTATTCGCGTCATGGGGGGACACACAGGGGGACTGGTACCAGGGTCAAATACAAGTTCGGCCATTCCGTGGTTCTATTCTTTTCAGTAGATGGTTCAATGAACGATTGAATAGCCCATCACTTGCAAGATTGCCAGGTGATGTATGGGATCACACTGCGGGATTTCTGGGCCTCCCTAACCCTAACCCGGAGACTCATTCCCGGAGACGGCCATTTGCTTATGACAGCGATGGGTGGACGCGACAATTAGAACGGAAGATACTCAGTCATTACAATCATGACTTAGATTCTGAAGAGAACTGATTCCGTCGGCACAGAACACCAGGTTAGGGTTCGAGTGGAACACCCTTCGAGAGCGCACCAGGCGCCTCTGACCACCACGCATCACCCCCTCCTACTGGCACAGCTGGCACACCCAATGGGGTCCTACCAGTGTATCCCGATGGTGGTCCTTCTTCGCCGATTGGATACATACCACTGCACCTCTACGAAAACTCTACCACCCTACAGGCAAATGCCAATTTCAAGAAAGGGGCGCGGCAGTACTCTCGTTCCCGATTCAATGAATTCAGTGATTCAATCGTACAACACGGTCGCCGAGGTGGGCCATCCACAGTTTGCCATATATTACGACGATGATGCAATGACAGAACCGGAGAAGATGAGGCAACTGATATGTGGAGCGATAGACAAAACAAAGGGAGAACTACCACCAGAATGGCCAGAGTTCTGTCTGTTGCACATCAACAAAGGGCATTTCGACGCCATGACGCGTCAGTACGTTACCGCTGCTTGGTTCGGCATCAAAATACCGGATGAACACAGTAAATCTAATACCTCACTTTTTTGAGGCCCAACAGCAGACCAGTTACCTTTTTCTGCCTCGTAGGTGTAGGCTTACCCGTAGCTACACTGGATTCAAATACTCAACGCCATCATCATGCCATATTGCTGATCCGAGTTGTTCATTGTCCATTGTTCCCGTTCAAGTGTTTCATTACGCGGTTGTTCAGGGTCGTGCAGGGTCATGATCCCTATCCGGTAGTCATACATACATCCACCAAGTTTTTTTGTTCGACCCACAGTTATGGACCCCTACCATCGAGTACAGCCGTTGTTGGGCCATGACCTATGGTGGATGATCTCGCGATTTTGTACGCAACCAAAGACCCTGCGCCTCGTCTGCCACATGCTTCAGACGGTGTGCACCGACCGGATTTTCCTCCAACAGCTGCCGGTGGGTGCGTCGCTGATCATGCACCGATCCCGCGAGCGGCCTAACGTGGGGTATTGCGGTGAAACCCGTCACAACCTTGGTCCCATTGGCAAACTTACCGAAGCAGGGGGACGACGGTGGCAGGCACATATGTGCCGTTATCGACTTCGGCGCCTGTCGTGGCCCGCCATACGACACCAGGGTATGCAAGCGCCTTCTTTCGCATGTGGCCGTGCGGCGCAGGTTGTTCCAGTAGCACATCACGAACATGGGACCCCATAAGCCGTGCTGTCGTGGAAAGGTGATCACGTTCCTGTTGGGCGTTCTGAAAAGGAGGTGGTTGCTCCGTGTTGACTTTCTTGTCATACACCACGACGCGTCTGATATGTACAACGCGAATGTCCGCCAGTGCCAGCAGCAAACCACAGAATTGTGTGCAGCATTGGGTGGTACTGTCCTTTGGCAGCCCGAGAGGCAGGAGTCCCCCGCTGTCCCAACTGCGCGCTCCATTGCACCAATGCCCCCACCGCTGTTATACCAGTCGGTGGATCACAACCGGAAACAAGTTCTGGAAATGCTGGATGCTGCCGTGTTGTACCAGGAGCAAGAATCAGAACGTAAGTAAATAGTGGGCACCAGGCCAAGCGCTGTATACCGGCACAGTCATTGTTGTCTTTTTCTCGGCTCAACACCTGCGGTAGTGTCAATTTCCTTCTTCTTTTCGCCGTTCTGTGCATTTTTGCAGAACTATGAATCGGCACCATAGTCTGGCAAAGGAAAACGTGAGGCAAATTTCAAAAAATCTACTTTCTGGTCGCGTGCCCATGTTCTGCTTGGGGCTGCTTTTATTTGTGCCCAATTTGCCAAAGCGACTTAATTGATAAATGGGGACATTCCATGTATGATTGTTAGTATGGCAAACGGACTCAGATATGCAGTGTATGTCTCCTTATCACGCCAGACATGTACGGGGAAGGTCAGATGTCGTTTGATGGCTGTCAAAAAGGTTTCGTCTGATATCATCAGGGTTAGGGTTAGGGTTAGGGTACACCTACACCATGGCATGCACACTAAGGTTGGGCCGGTGTGTAGGTATCCTCAACAAAACGGTGGCATGGTTTTATGCATCAACCTGTTGATGGCACCTGCCTCTGTCCCGTAATTGATCTTCAATTCCGTGTCCTTGTCTATGCGTTTTCGGGCGACAAGCCAATAGTGTTGGAATCCAACAAATGGATCCATCTGTAACACTGAAGGAAAGGAGGCCTCCTTCCGATTTTGCATCAGGGTCCTTCCATCCCGCTGCACTGGTGAGAAGTGATTTGCCTGAAAGGTAGCCAGACAGGCATATACATTGCTGCTTGAGTAGCCCGAGTGGTTGACAAATGAACCAAGTCCACGTAGTAGCGTAGCATCAATGTACCGTTTCTTGGAAACCTGAACTGTGTAGGCTGATTGCACGGGCCGATCTGGCGAAACCAGACCAAGGTAGGGAACAATCACATCACCAATTTTGAAGTTACGTGTGGCAAACAATCCACAACCCAGGCTTGTTTGTTTGATGGTGAGTCCCAGGTATTGCGCTGTACATTGCAGGCAACACGGGGGGGTTTCAGTCATATTTGAACAATTGACACATTTAATAGATAACAGGGCCATTTCATCTCCAACCTGCCATTCTTCAAGGGTACCATACATCCTGTCGGTTGCCACCATTTCATCTAAATTTGGATACAAACTAAACCGTACGGGTGGTCTAGTTCGTTGTTTTCCGGTGGGGGGACCACAATTCATCACTGATGGATGCTGTTCGTCATCAGTATCGCTGTCGCTACTATCGTAGATTCTACGTAGATCTACATTTATGCAATCCTCATTGTACAGTTGCTGCAACCAGTCACAGTCTTTATTCCGGGTGGGGCGTAACGCCACCTGCAAATCGCAGGAGGTTTTATGCCTCACCAAATTTTCAAGATTGGTGAGGAGCGTATGGGCCCTCTTGAGTTTGGATATCTTCCGAACCTTGGTGTCAAAAACGTCGTCATCCATTATGGTATCATGTATATATTATGGTTTCTGATCGTGAAACTCCAACCATGCTGTGACCAAGCATCGACCATTTCCCGTTTGGTTATAGCCATAGACAGATTATCACAAATATATTCAGACAATAGCGCGATACGTATTGCGTAACATTTCAATTTCAGTTGATCCAATTTTGGGCTGGCCGATTTCTTCGCCCGGGGCTTCTTTTTGATACGGCTCTCCTCTTCGCTGCCATATCGCCTACTCGCTTTTCTTGACCCAGGTCTGCCGTTCGGTCTGATACGGCTTTCCTCTTCGCTGCTGTATACCGGGTTGGCAACATATTGCGTACTCGCTTTTCTTGACGCAGGTCTGCCGTTCGGTCTGATACGGCTTTCCTCTTCGCTGCTGTCGCTACTATCATAGATGTAAATATACTGCCTTGCTTGTTCTCCTTGTCCACCTTCTGCTGTCCTGTTGTCCACCTTCCTTCTCGTCCTCTCAGCGGTTGTTGCATATCACTGCTCCTTGTACGCATTGTGTTTTTTAATACAACCTGTTACAAATTGCAATCCATCTATCCATCTATCTAAAGGAAGTGGGTAGGAGCGGTCCCTAGGAGAACCCTGAAGGAAGTGCATTTGATATCACACTGTCGGTAGGAGAGGTATTAGAATAGACTACATACTAACTGTTCTCCAAAACGTTAACCCTAACCTGTACGGCGTGGTGAAATACAACCTGTTGTTGTGGTTTCGTTGCAGATTCAAAAACCAAATTGCAATCCATCTATCTCGTAAAAAGGGTATGTCTAACCCTAACCAATCAAAAATTCGTATTTGGGGGATTTGTTATTTATCAGATGTATCGAAAGAACAACAGAACAACCACTTTTTAACCCCAACACTAATCCCAACACTAACACTAACCCCAACACTAACACTAACCTCAACACTAACCCCAACACTAACACTAACCCCAATACTAACACTAACGCTAACCCTAATCCTAACCCTAACAAACCATGTGACTGGCCCACCTACTGTTGCGACCATGTTGCAGTGGACTTGCACCACGTCATGTAAGTGAACAGACTACCTGCCATCCAATGTGTAGTAACACCCGACAACCGACGCAGCCAAGGGCTATCCCCACCGCAGAAAATCCTGCAGCGTGAGGATGCACCCCGGATGGGAACCACACCACTGTCAATGGTGGTTACACTCCGTCGTGCAGGATACTGGTGATCATACGCCGCACTGCAACAAGTTGACTGAATCCCTGTGCGGTCAGTGTATATATATAAAAATGCAAATCGCCAATTTGCACGGAACAGCAATGTTAGAGAATATCCATGCACTATATGCATGAATATTCGGGAATTGGGGATGATAATACACAAAAGCGAAAACGTGGATATGCCAGGTGCAATCGTGACTTTGTTCAGCACTGCATTGCTACACGAGATCGCTTTGGGGGGGGTGATGGTGACTCACTGCAATGCTCTCGCATATGTAGTGAAAGATACACTGAACTACCTAATCTGCTAACAAATGCCTTGTCCTTCATGGCCTCCATTCGTGGCTTCTTCAACATCTTCAACATGATTATGCAGGTCGGGAATGAACACATCACAGCTGTCCGGGTCGCATACGGTGATGGCCAAATGAAGCCCGTTGACGCGGCCGGGGTCCCAACTGTTGACCACACGGTGGTAGGGAAAAGGGCCATAGAAAAACTAGTTCGACAGTTTTTGAATCCAATGGATCCGTTGTCCCCCCCCACGCTGCTTCCCAATGACCGGTTCCGTATCCGCATAGGCGGATCCATTGCACCCCTTTTCGCGAATCAACTGCTAGACCTCATACAAACTGTGGCAGAACACACCCGGCACATTGAGATACCTCGTGGTTGGACAGACAGGTTAGGTGCAATACATTGGGTTGATATTTTCTTCCGAGACAACGGATGGATGCACTGGGATGAGGTTGGTGGATACTGAGACCAAGGGGCAATGGGGTGTTTTTGGCACATATCACCTGCAGTAGTCACACCTGGTTTGACAGGTACATGCGCGATCTAGACAAGGGCGAACGGAATCTAGGCATGGAGCTTCTCAGCATGACAAAAACCACCCAGAAGCGGGGATATTGGTATCCGTACCGAGGCGACATGCTGCGTAGCATCCGCCGGCGGCTGCGTGAATCAGAGACGGCCCGGACACTGTCGGAACTAAAGGACACCAGTGACGGTGATGTGACGATCCGGTTGATAGAATGACCGCGGCACCCAACCCTTTCCTGTTCGCATGAAGATGACACGGGAAGAGGTATAAGCCACCTAACCTAATACGAGCATCTGCCTTACCATCATCCGTGACAGCCGCAACCACCCGTCCAATCACCGGTCCTGTGCAGTGGCAGCGATTCAAGGCACAGGACAAGGCCTGGTGATGATCCTGACAATTGGTTAGGGTTAGGTTTATTCATAAATAAATAAATAAAAGTATACCACATGCCACAAAACAAATACAAATACCATGACTGGGAAGAGTATTTCCGCGGGGGTAACGTGCTTAACTGCAACGCGGCACAGCAGCAAAGTGGCCCCTGTGGCCAAAAAGTGGCCAGAGTCGACAAAACGAAATGCGGGAAAGAATGTGAGAATGTGTTCAAAGAACTATCTGTCCAGGAGGCGATGAGGAAGGGATGGCTGGAAAGGATTTCGGAACACCGTAACAGCAACGCACGCTATGAAGAATGGGAGCCCAGGAAGCGAAAGCATTTTAAGGCATTTTTCTGCCGTGATCAGCCTGAGTGCAGGAATCAGCCGAAAGGTCAGGATTGCAAGATGTGTGAACGGGTTGTGCGGGACACACAAAAGGAATATAATGAACGCGTTCGGACAATCAACAAGTTAGGGTTAAGGTTTAAGGACTAACGGGGGACGTTTGGAAAATGAACGCGAAAATCATGTATCGAATAACAATGTGGACCATGCTCTCTTCACGCAGCATGGTCTGGTGGTCCGGAGGGAGCACGTTGCACAATTGATTGACGACACCCAAATTTGAGAGTGCTGCAGAATGGAATGAGATTCAACGAGGTTTCCTCCAGCAACGTCTCAGACTTCTTCTTCTTGACAAGCTGAAAAGCAGGGCTCTGGCTTCGCATGTTTACCACACTCCCCGTCATCTTCCATCTTGCATTTCATTTCATATATCCCAACTTCTGTCTTCTAGTGGGTGTAGTTCATGGCATGGCATGGTGTCCTGCAACACTTTGGCTACCAAAAGTCCGCTGACCATCAACGTTTGTTTGTGGGAGATAGGGGGTTTCTTGCTCCCGGTTGTTTGTAATATGGCCACCACCCTGCCATCGTTTGAGTATACCCTGAGGGACTTCACGGTATGCAAGCAATGATATGGCCAATATCTCCGCGGTGCGTATGGATCTACAGTACCTGTATCTACGGTGTCTGTGATTAAAGTGCACGATGTGGACTCCGACATGGCGCAGTCTTATGGAACTGGGATTCGCCCGGACGGGGGTACTGCCCATGGAAGCAAAAGCATGGGAATCACGAAGCACAACCACAGTGCGGCAAGAGCCATATATATATCATATATAGCTGGTGTGCCTCTGTACCAACGCATGAGGTGCTTGCGGTATCTTCTTGTTCAGAAACGAAGGACAGCGAGATCAAAACACTCGTCCGGCTCGTCCAGGAATGGCATGGACATGAGCACATACAATTCCTGGATGCATTCCATGGCCTCGTCCTTGAAAATTTTCTGTTTTTTCGAGTGTACAATACCCGTTTGTAGCGTTGGCGTTCTTCGCGTCATTCACATGATATGCCTATTCATATGATATGATGCCGTAAAATGTAGTCTGGATCGTGACGAATTGTGAGACTTCCGTGACCCGATGCACCAGTCAAGTGCAGCAGCCAGGCCTCTCCGTGTTGAATGTTGAAAATACGCAAGATTGGCTGCGGCCACTCAGCCAGCAGCGATTCCAGCATATGCGGCTGCATGTGCATGCGTAACGCAGCAGTGTTGATTGTATGTTCCTCCGCTTCAGGTTGATATACCATACCTGTATGAAATGCTTCAGACGGGGGTGGCCTGTGGTTAAAAATCCAGTCATGCGTGTCCACACGTCTAGACGATAGTGATAGTAACCTGTAAAGCTCACCCACACGCCTGTGGTGTGTGGGTGTGTAAAGGTGTGTGTGGGTTAAGTTGTCGTTGAATTGGAAAAAGAAGCTCCTGGGGGCCTACCAGGCCGTACCTGGCCCGGGTATAGGTACCCGAAGCCCACGATTGGTTAGGGTTATTGATACCCTAGGTTGGTAATGGTACCCTAAGACCTGGAACAGACTCGGCCCCTCCTCCATCTCATGCTCATCATCCTCGCCGGCCTCCTCCACATCCTCGCCGTCCTCCTCCGCCGGTTGCTCATCACCGGCCTCCTCCACTGACTGCTCTTCATCCTCGCCGTCCTGCTCCGCCGGCCTGCCAGTCATCTCCGACGCATATGCATCCACGTTCAGCTCACAGTTCTCACATTCCTCACCAGTGTAGAACAAAGCAGCCCAGGCTGCATGCTTTGGCGGCCAGGCTGCATCGAAGTGCTCGTACGCGGCTGTACATCGTTCAAGTAGGTCGCCGTAGTCTGTGCATGGGACGCCGTGCTCCCAGGGTGCTAGCCATGCCGGATGCATCGCCCAAACGTCTTTAGAAAAGGGCTCAATCAGACTTCGACAAAGTGCACATGTGCCAGAGCGCATAAGCCACTGTCTCAGGCACGGGAAGTGGTAAACGTGACCACAAGGTGTGCAGGCTGCATTGTCACGCTCAATGGGGCCAGCACATATTGGACACTCCATGCCCTCGGTAAAGGAGATCTCACACTGCTTGTGTTGCATTTTATTTCATATATGTAGTTTACGCATCCATTCGACCTAACCTAACCAAGTGTAAGTGTAAGTGTAAGTGTAAGTTTAAGTGTAAGTTTCGCGTGTCAAGTGCTGAAATTTCAGAAATTTTGTTCTTCGTAGTTCACGCATTTGGAATGTCAATATCCGATCATTCCAAAGAAGTTGTGGCAATGTCGGAAAGAGATAAGGAAGACGAAATTCGGCATATAGAACGCATCATCCGATCAAAGCGATTTCCGTACGGAACGGTAACGCTTTCAGAGATTCGATCACGTGTATACCCACACATACAATATACAACGACCTTGAAAAACTACATTCAACAGAGGCATGCGTCCAAGCTATGTTTGGTGGGACATCTGCACGACAAAGCGCAAACACGGGCATGCCTACAGGAGGACGCACATCGTTTTCACGTCGCCGACCTAGCCAGTTACCATATCGAAGTATACGCGGAAATGGTCATAATGGCGGTCGCGGTGCTGGCTGCATCCGAAAGCATCGGTTTGTCGATGGAGATATCCGAACTCGTTGTAACGTGGGACTACTGGTTTGACAGGTACATGCGCGATCCAGACAAGGGCGAACGGAATCTAGGCATGGAGCTTCTCAGCATGACAAAAACCACCCAGAAGCGGGGATATTGGTATCCGTACCGAGGCGACATGCTGCGTAGCATCCGCCGGCGGCTGCGTGAATCAGAGACGGCTCAGACACTGGTGGAACTAAAGGACACCAGTGATGGTGATGTGACGATCCGGTTGACAGAATGACCCTTTCCTGTTCATTCTTCGCATGAAGATAACACGGGAAGAGGTTCGTTGGGACCCGTTGGCCTTGTGCATAAGCCACCTAACCTAATACGACACCCAGATTTTTGATCAACCAGATTAACCTAATACAACCACATATTGCTGCCCTGCTGCACTGCTGCCCTTCACCACAGTTATTTGGCTGTGTCAATAGTAGACCCTCTTTGAGCTCAGCCCTGTTCGGGAATCTTTTTGTATAGATGTTTTTCCGTCCTCCAAGCTACCGACCCATTCCACATATTTGGCATTCCACATATTGTGAGATGGTAGATGGTCAACTCTCGTGATGATATCTGATGCATCCACTCCCAAGTGGTGGTCCAGTTGCCAATAATGGTGCTTGTTCACCGTTAACCTGTTTCATGGTCATAAAAAAACAAACAATCATCGGACAATCATAGCTCAGTGGTAGCAGATGACTTCATTTCAGCCCTCAAGGATGGTTTTCAAGTTTGCAATTTCCAATTTTCAAGAGACATATTCGTACAAATAGCAGAATAAATAAACAAACAAAAAGCAAAAAAAACAAACACCACGAACAATGAGATTGGTGAAGAATGGAATGGAATTCAACAATGAGAAACAAAAGCTCTGGGACGCCATTGAATCATTGCAGCAACAACTGCAACAACTGCAACATCCGATCCAAAAACCCAAAAGGTCGAAAAATACACATGCAGTTTTTAGTGTACCACATGTTACTCGCAACATTCTCGACTTTACATCACCAACAGACCATGCTGCAGCTGCAGCCACTGCACATGCTGCACACAGTGAAGCTTTTCGGAACAGGGTTGCACCATGTCTAGCCAATGCTACTGCTGCAGGGTATGATTCTGTCCTGTGTGGGTATATATTTGAGCGCGTACCCAGGTTGTTGGACATTGCAGGTCAATGGCTGGCCCAACAGCAAGTACCGGCAGAAGGCATTAACGTTTATTTGGGCGATCATGATCACCCATCTGCCTCCGCAGTCCCCCTCGGACCTGTGCACCCTTGGACATTTGACTACCGGCGTGTTTACCAAGAGCTTGGGCCAGCGTTATCACGGCACGCAGCAGATAGGATCCAACAGTTGGATGTGGAAATTGCTGAACGCCTGTCAGAAACAGTTCGCAAGGGGGCTGAGAGGACTTTACGGGAACACAATTTTATTCCACAGCCAGCCGTCGCCTGGGGCACAATAACATTTGAATTGGTCACATCACGTGACCTGGCATTGCAGTTTGCTGACTTTATGGCCAGTGTGGTAGCAGACAACGGCGATCACTTTGTGGTATCCCAGCCTTCTGTTCCCCGAGGCACTTTTTTTCTCGGACAGGGAGACAGGCACCATTACGTCAAACTCAGCTTCATGCATCCAGAGTAGTTTGAAGCCGTAAACGGCAAACCACTCTCCCTGCCAGACCCTCTAAAAACTATGGGTTGAGAAGTAAAGAAAATAGACCCTCAGCGGAAGGGACAGACCATGCCAGTACACAGAATCAGTTCATTCATTCATTCTCCTCCAGCAACGTCTGAGACCTCTTCTGCTGTGACAAGCAGGGTTCTGGCCATATCTGCGCCGTATACCTGTGGGAATATCATTGTGGATATCGTTGTAGATACTTGGATACCTAGATAGATGGGGACGTATTCGAGATTCGAGACGGAACATTCGTACCACTTGCAGGCATAAAAATATGTCAATGTCAAGAGCAAAAACGTTGTCAAGAGCAAAAACGTAGTCAAGAGCAAAAAATTTGTCAAGAGCAAAAAGGTTGTCAAGCGTTGTGCAGCGTGGTGCATGAAACCACTCAGCATGATTTGTTTCAGGAGTTGCACGATACGTACGACACTCCAGGTTCGGATTTTATCTTCAGCAGAAATCAAATAAAGACGGAACATTGGTACCACTCGCAGGCCCATCCCAGTTGGATATTGGAACACTCAGCAAAGTCTCGTTTGAAAACGCTAGTATTATATTCATCCAACACGTGGTTCATGCACTGAAACAGAAAGAAATCTATCTATGGTTACTCCATCAGAATGTGATGAGGGGAGAATTCTTGTACGGGGTGTTGAAGAGTTCAACTACAGCATCGGAGTATGCTGAGATGCTGAGAATGTACAATGAAGCTGCAAGTTTGGCCCCAACCAACCCTAAGCTAACCAAAATCAATAAGAAGGGTCAACCAAGTAGGCGTATTGGGGTAAAATATGCCGATATACCAATACGTTGTCAGAAGCCTATCCCGCATCCTATGTGACCCCCAGTCGTCCGCCAATGCCGGCCCGACACTGTGATCCAAACATTCCACCAGAACAGGCGCCCGATGGCACATGGTGGCAGGTTGACTGTCCCGAGGGGCCACCACGGACGGTATGTCAATGGAAAGTGGACCAGGAGCAGGAGCAGCAAGGAGCAGCCTACAAAAAATTAGAGGGTTCGGAGGGTTTTGCTGCTGGTGGTGGTCCTGGTCCTGCTGCTGGTCGTGGTCCTGCTGCTGGTGGTGCCGGTGCTGGTGATGGTGGTGTAATTCATCTCGGTGTTGGTAAGCAGGAGGTGGTGGATCAGGATCAGTATCAGGATCAGGATGAGGATATGGGCGATGCTGACTCGTTCGCGGATGTACCACCTGCTGTACCACCTGTAGCCATTCGGCAAACGGTGGTACAGCCGTTCAGCTTGGATGAGCATATGAACGATGGGGAAATGCATCCACTCTCCGTCATGGACAGGGTCAAGGCGCCTGGCACCATCAAGGTGTTGGTGCTGTGCCACCCACGGCCGTTTGCAGGCCACTGGCAAGAGAATTTAATTCGGCAGCACACCGAGGAGCTCTTTGCTGACCGTCTCAAGACCGGCGAGACGCTCGACTTTTTCACCCTTGACCCGATAGTGTCGACCCACAACACAGCAGATTTCTCCATGGGCAACGCACCGAATCTGTTCTCGGTGACTTTACGTTATCGTAGAGTCATAGGAGGGTTGGAACTAAAAGCTCCATCAGCAGATGTTGCTCACGTAACCCTAACCCTAACAAGGTTGCTATCAATAAGGGATAGGGCTGCTATCAAGCACCAGCACTGGAGCCGTATCATCCTGGACAAGCCGCAGCAGGAAGGACCACACGCACATCATCCTGGGCAGCGGCAAGGACATCAGGAGCGGCAAGGACATCAGGCGCTGAAGACAGGCACAGACCATGCAATAGCTGCAGCGTCACGTGCTACACCCACCTGCCGCAAGGCAGGTTTCGTCCAGGGAAAAAAAATCATTTGTATATCCCACGGAGCCCGGTACATCATCCTACTGGACCACTTTACTGGACAAATGTTGTGGTACATTAGCGTGTAATGACAGAAAAGGCAATACTAGCCGTCTTTCCGTCTACCCAGCTGCTCTCTGGGGACAGTGCCAGTCTGGCCGTGGTACCGTGGTCCTCCAATATTTTCAACATATGGGTAAGTGTGTCGAGTATATCCTGTGTGAAGCTCGGTTCAACTGATTCTTTGAGATTGAACGTAATTTGGACCCATCCCCTGTACAAACGGGCGATGACTGTGTCTGATGTCTGTGCGATGACTATTCTTTCGAGTATCTTAATCAAGGACTGCTGAAAGACCTCGTCTTGAAACAGCCATTCGTCTTCAATTGTTATACTGTAGTGCTTTTGGTTAGTGTCGGCCCCCCAGAAAGCATCCAGTTGCACACAATGGATCAGTCGTTGCTTCAAATAATCGCAGACAGAGTTACGGTTGGAGTACTGAGTCCAGCTGTCAGTGATGGCCATCACATGATTTTCGATGCTCGTAACGGGTTGAACCGCGGTGTCAACGAAAGCAAACCCCAATCTTCGTGCATTATTCATTTGTTCTTTGTTCTTAAAAAATCACACCGTTAGCCAGTGCGCTGTCGTGTGGTGTCCTTACTGACCTATCCAGTAATGCCCTAAATGCCACCACCCGAAAGTCGAGAGACCGGATGCCCCATGCAACAAAAAGTGACTGATCCCCAATTCGCGCTACCACCGCACTCACAGATTTCGGACAAACAGACATACAGACAAAAATGGTATACGATTAAAAAGCGAAAAAGGATTGTGCTGCAATGCATCATGCAAATTCATCCTGGAAAGAACACCCCATGAGGACACAGATGCACCCCACGGAGGTACTCGTAGTCATTGACCGTGCTGTGGGTTCGTTGATGATGCTACAGCAGGGCACGCTGAACAGCACGGCCGTTAATCGGTTGCAGTGCATCGATACGGTCACGAGGATGCTGCTGGGAATGCAAGTAAAAGGTGGCGTACACATGGATCGCGCCGGTTACACCAGTTATGCAGCCCTTTCTGTGGACAATCTGCAAAACTGGATTCGGAGGGTACCGGAATAGTATACCAATTGAGTTATACGGTGCCTTTGTAACGCATTTTCCGCTTTGGATCAGGGAATTTCCTACGAGGATATTCCTCAACTTGGGGATGGTGATGATAATGATAGTGATGGTTCATTTGAATTGTATGACCTTGAATTATCTTTATATAGATATTCCGAGGGGATCGTAAAAGGGATAATTGAGCCAAAGTACTCGCAACAGGAAGCGCGGCATGCCGTACATGGCATGAGCAGGGGAATACGTGGATGGGTAAATGACATGGTAAATAACCCTACACATAGGCTGAGCGGCTTTGAACAACGTTCACTGTCAAGCTTTACATGTCACTTGATTGCGTATTTCACCCGCATGTATGTGGTGTTTAGAGTTCTACAGGCTGGTCATCGATATTTGGAACGTACATTGGAAAGATAGAGCCCGGATCTGGACTTGAGTCAGTATAGGTATCTAGGTAGCTAGGACGCACTTTTATTTATTAAATTAATTAAATGGTGTTACTGGTTCTGGCCGGAAAGCAGTTCCGTAGGCAGGCGGATCTTATCCGGTCAATCCGTGAGTTGATTGGCTCACAACTGGGTGGACAATGGGATACAGCGCGCATAGGAACAATACAGGAACCGCATGCAGGGTGGGTAGCAGCATTGATGAAAAGACACCCTTGGTGTCACGAGTGGCTTGGGGATTGGAGTGATACCTTATCGGTTGTTGCACAGCAGCAGCCTGTGTACTCTCAATGTCTGGCTGCAAATCTGATCACTGGTGGATATCAATCATTCAGTTATCACAAATGCATCCATGCAGATCGGAATCGCGCTTCATCGTTACGTGTACACATGCGTGAAATCATACAGCCACAGATTCAAAGCTGGATGCGAAAGCAGCAGTTGGATAAGAAGTGTGTGTACTGTCTGAACACGAATGCACGTATGGAGGTTGACCATGTAACTCCGTTTGTTAACATATGCACGGAGTGGCTGAATGGGCAAACACATAGTCCATACACCAGCAATCGCAGTGTCTGGCAGTCCTCTTGGATGCAGTTCCACCAGAGTAGGGCGGTCCTACGGTGGCTATGTATGAGATGCAATCGGCGGAAGGGAACAAGGATGCAAAAAAGGAAGCCATCTCTGCATTTACAACCCAATAAAGAACAAGAAAAAAGCAAAACGCATACGATGCCACAACAACCACCCAAGTACTATCACCTGTGAGGAAGATTTTTTTTACGACAGAAATGGTCTGGCAGCCATGGGTGACGTATCCACATATTCCAGGTTAGGGTTAGGGCTAGGGTTAGGGTTGTGTTGCGAGTACTTTGGCTCGGCAATTGGGCAATTAGGCACTGCAACTGAGGGCTGTGCTGTTCAGCGTGCCCCGCATGTTTACCACACTCCCCGTCATCTTCCATCTTGCATTTCATTTCATATATCCCAACTTCTGTCTTCTAGTGGGTGTAGTTCATGGGGCATGGTGTCCTGCAACACTTTGGCTACCGAAAATCCGCTGACCATCAACGTTTGTTTGTGGGAGATAGGGGGTTTCTTGCCCCCCGCGTGTATGTACATATAGGGTTGTTTGTAATATGGCCACCACCCTGCCGTCGTTTCAGTATACCCTGAGGGACTTCACAAATGCAAGCAATGATATGGCCAATATCCCTGCGGTGCGTATGGATCTACAGTACCTAGGGGTGTCTGTGATTAAAGTGCACGATGTGGACTCCGACATGGCGCAGTCTTATGAAACTGGGATCCAGAAGGCCTTCCGGGAACTTCGCCCGGACGGGGGTACTGCCCATGGAAGCAAAAGCATGGCGGGAATCACGAAGCACTACGGGGTTGCATCCCATCCGGAAGTGGTTCGGGCCCGACTGGACGACGCGGCCAAGGGTGTATTCTGCAAAGTGTATGGCCTAGTAGGTGATGATAACGATGAGGACCTCGTGTGTGGATGGGATGCAGCAGCCTACACTGGACCGGATTCCCGTCGGGAGCGTCCGCCATCTAAGCGTACTCTGCTCGAAGGCGACCCTGAGAAGACATTCTATGCCCTAACCGGTGGGAAACTACAGGGCCACACGGATCTTGGGTTAGACAGTCCGGGGCAAAGGGTCGCCGCCAGGATGCAATATATCCATCCAACCTTCCCGTGCCCTGTGCAGGCGCAACTTGTGTGTTATTCTGTTCCAGAGGGCGGGTCTACGTTTGTATTTGTTCCCGGTGTGTGGACACATCCCCACGACGCATCCCATTTCCGTTACGACACTGGTCGTGACTTCTGTGTGTGTACAAAGGCCGGTTATGAGTTTTTTCATGGCAGATGGCGTTGCATTGATGGGGTTCCGAGGGGTTGTTTGATCATGTGGCTTTCTAACACCCCCCACGGCAACAAACTTGCCGACTTTGGGTCTGACTTGGCTGTTGGCAACTCTGGCTCGGGTAAGGGTTCTGCAATACCCAGTTTAGCCTTAATGGCCTCCGATAGGGCTGTCACATCTCAATCTTCTGATCCAGACAGGAGTTTGGCCAACAGCTCGGCCGTATGATCCAGGGCACCGTAGGTTGGCCTTGGATGATGTTGTTCTTCGACTCGTGTCGGGCCCACTTCGGGAGCCCTTGGGGTTGGACAACATGGTCTTGGATACTCAGGTCTTAGTCGTCTTGGCAGGGATGCAGTGGACGGAGGACCAGAGTGTGCGTAAGACCCTAGGTCTGTACGTGGTCTGGATCCATGTACAGCCAATGGCTCCTCTCCATCTTCCCCACGGATGGATTTGTAGTACTCCTCATGTAGGATGTACTCATCCATCTTCGTCCTCAGTTCCTCATACTCCTCAGGGCCTTCAATCGCTGTTGAGGATGAAGCCGGAGGGTTGGATCTGGATACTGAGGCAGCTACACGTCTGTGGAGGTGACTGAAGCTGTCTCCACCGTGTGCTGCTAAGGCCTCGGTGGTAAGGCCTTTATTTTCCTCCGCCCTTCTGCGTTCTGGATCTCCTTGGGACCCAGATGCGCCACTGAGATGATGTGGAGCTCGGTAAGGTGGTTCACTCATTGGGTGGGCCATGCTGCCCATTTGCACTTGGACAGTTCGGATGGGCCAGGTCCTGACGCTTGGCGTGGACATGATGAACTTGTTATTGAGCTTTTGTCCTGCACTTCTTCTCAGGGTCGGTTCAAAAGGTCACAAGGGACTGCCTCTGCTACCGGAAAGATGTCCTTGAATTATGCCCTAGATCTTTTGATGTATTCCTGCAGGTTTTGTAGCTGAAAACCCAAACCAAAGCAGCAAGTAGAGCAAGAACAGGATATAGATCGAATCAATGATTGGTTTTGGAATCCAGTGTAACACAGAAGGGCTGCAGATAGACAAAGCAGATTTATACACATAGATTCAATCACAAATGGATAATACAAAAGATTTTATATGAAAATTGGTCTGACTCTTGCCTCAGAGGTTGCATTAGGCACTTCATGTGCACTCTTTTGGGTGAAATGGTGCTGGTTAGGAATGTGGGGCATAGATGTCAGGACCACACAGAAAATGACTTGGCCATGCAACTGAATTCAGAAACAGTTACAAAGTAGGACCACAATAAGTGGTAGAAACAATTGAGTATAGGGGTCTTGGGGTGGGAGACCACTAGGCTTAACCTCCAAGGCCTAAAGCATGGAATGCCTGTTTTAATTCGGTATATCCTCCATGAGGGAAGGTACCTCCGCTCAGTTGAGTGGTAGGGGTCAACTTCATGGGGGGCTAGGGTCACAACCCTAGTTACTTTCAGAACGTGTACTTTAGGCATCCAAAAAGAGATAAAAAAACTTAGGTTTGTCTTAGCATCAACAAAAGGTTTTGTAGGGGGCTTAGCCTGGATCAAGCCCTCCAAGAAAGACATGGCAGTGACTTTTTCTTACTCATAACTTTTAGCTCAAGACTAGTACTAGGGATGGCTCCACATTTTCTGAGTGTCTATTTGTGTGGGGGTGGCCAAGCAGTTCTTTCTATTTCCTAATCAGCATGTGCTAAGGGTCCATGTGGTTAACCCTAGCACATAGCTTGGCAGGGGAGTGTAATAGAAACTACCTGGCTCAATAGAGTGACAGCCATTTGTAATTGGGCACTCATATGACGAGGTTTAGAGTGTCAGCTTTGTAATGTCGCGCCGAATTCGCGCATTTAAAATGCCATATCAGCAGCGCGTGCAGTTTTGAGCTTTAAAATGTTTGATTGAGAAACATAGGCCTTCTATCAATGAGTTCATTAGATTCAATCATGAGAACTTTCATTGCACCTGTTTTGCAGGATGCAATGTTTTTAACATGATATGATCTGAGTTACAGAATCAAGGACACTGGAGACCTGAGTACTGACGGAGATTTGGGCTGATCATTGAATTGTATTGCTGCTTGCATGCTTACAGTGAACTTTGTTGACAGGGTACTGTGTCAGGGAAAGAAAATGGACATTAAATAAACGCAAAACTCAGAAAGCTTACACCCAACAGCGAGCAACGCCGGCCCGCAAGGGCGCACGCTGTGGGGCCGGTGCTGGGTCCCCACGCCCGCACCGACCGCACCCGGGACACACGGGTCGCGGAACCCTGGCTGCCCGCTCCAGAGGACGGGCGGCCGGGGGAGGGACAGCGCCTGACACCAGGCGCCCCTCACAACGGTGGCAGGCCACCCCCCCCGGGGACGGCCCCCCACCACCCCCGCGGCACGCAGCCCCCACAGGGCATTCAGGCCAAGGGGACAGTGTTGGGCCCCCACACCCACACACCCGCGCGCACAGCACGTGGGTGGCGGACCCCAACAGCCGGCCCAGTGGGCGGGCAGTCGGGGGAGGGACAGCGCCTGACCTCAGACGCCCCTCACAATGGTGGAAGGCACCCCCCCCGGGGACGCCCTTCCGCCACCCCCACAGCGAGCAACGCCAGCCCGCAAGGGCGCACGCTGTGGGGCCGGTGCTAGGTCCCCACGCCCGCACCGACCGCACCTGGGACACACGGGTAGCGGAACCCTGGCTGCCCGCTCAAGAGGACGAGCGGCCGGGGGAGGGACAGCGCCTGACACCAGGCCTAACCCTTCCGTACTTTTGGTGTGCGACGATTCCTGGTGATGTGACGATCCGGTTGACGACCGCGATATATACTGGATGTTTGAATTTGAATTGAATTGAATATATCCAGAAATTTTTGTATCCCATTTTGCTGTTGATTATTCATATGTTGTTGATACAGTAGGTGTACAGGATGTGATGTACTTTCCAATTGCTGCCATGTCTGGCGTAACCCTAATGTATCTGTCTCCATAGCCATTTGCTGCCACCTGTCGCGCACACACATATATCATGCCTCTCGGAGCGAAAGAGCCATATATGGGTGGGAAGATGTATGCTGGCTGGGAAAATGCAATCGTCTCCAATGCATCCTCTCTCTCTCTCTCCTCTTCCTTCGTACAACGATGACAACACTTTGTGCCACAACTCCCTGTCCCGCACCGGACTTTTTCCTTTATGGTACAAAACATGCGAGACACCCTTGCCGTTGGAATAGTGCGACCACCTATGGAGCTTTTTGACATGTGTGGCCCAGTGGTCCGTACTGGCACCGGTCACTGCCGCCTCCAGTTTCCGTTTCTTGGTATTCCGTCGCTCCTCCGCACTGCCGGCGAGTCGCACCGATTGCCAACAGATATACACAACCATCCTGATAGGCTCAGTCGGCAACTTTGACCAAGTGCCCTCTCCCTCTCCAGGTCTGAGTACCCTGGCCGAAGATCTCAAGAGATCAAGGGTCTCAAGGCTGTTGCCTAAGGTCACCTGCCCAAGCCCCTTTCACCCCCGTGCCAGGACAGTGCCTATGGCTGATCTACAGGACGTGCCTGTCACAGAGATTGAGAGAAGAGGCCTGTCAGCCCTGGCACCTCTTGCCGGCGTGTCGCCTTCAGGCCTAACTCCGGGGGGTGGGAAGACGGGCAGACCAATTGCCCAGGCAAACATCCAGCTGGAACTGCCGGAGTTGGACCCCAAAAATCTGCCCGAATGGGCAGAAGAATTCGCAGAGTTCCTTTTGTTGACTGGCCAATCCCATGTGGATGTGGCCACCAAATGTTCACTGCTAAAGCGCTCATGCAAAAAGAAGTTTTTGCAAAAACAGGTGAAACAGATTGTGAAAACCTGTTCTACCTGGGCAGAGGTACTCCTGAGGTTGGAGAAAACATTCCCAGTCTATGAGACTGACCTCAGCGTACACACACAGATCCAGGAGCTACCTATGCTCCCTGAGTTTCCATCCGCTGCGCGAATTTCTGAGTATGTGTGCGACTTGGAGTACTTGTTTTCGGGGATGAACGTGGGCTCCTACGGAGCCACTGAGCCCCACCTGTGGCTCATGAGTAAGATCCCCCAGCGTACGTGGGATGATTGCCGCTTGACCTCTGAGAGGAAGAGCAGGACCCACTCGTACGATGAACTGGTGGATCTCTTGATTGAGCTAGCTCTTGAGAGAGAGAATGACTCCCACATGGAGAAATTCCTCAAGAAGCATTTGGGACGAGGTGGTACCCCTACCCCCGAACGTGGCGAAGGGAAAGGGCAAGAAAATCCCACTAACACCAACCAGGGAGGTGGTAAAGGGAGGGGTAACCTACGTGCCATGAATGAGGTTAAACCTGATGCAGGTACACCCCCCCTGTTCTACTGCAGACCTGTCAATGACAAGGGGGGACCTTGTCATGCCTCTGACTGCCATCTCCGCAGTGGCTGTATGCTGCAGATGAAACGTCAGCAGCATACCAAAGATGGGAAAACTGTGACCCATCAAGACCATTTCAGGTGTACCATCACCTGTGGTTACTGTGGCAAACGTCGTCACTACGAGGACGAATGCCACATCAAGAAACGCGAGAGTGACAAACTCAAGCGTCAGGAGGCGGAACGCCAGAAGACCCAGACGCCCGCCAGAAATCCCCCGAATGGGGATAAAGGTGGTAAAGAAGGTGGCAAGGGGGTTTGCAAAACTGGACCCCCTAACCCCCAGAGGCGCTCATCAGCGCCCGTTGCTACACCCACCCCTGCTGCTACACCCGCTCCTGCCGCAGGTGACCCCAAGAAACGCCCCCAAGGGGATAACGCTACCCCTGAGGGGAATAATTCCAAGAAGAGGCGCTTGGCCTCGATGGCCAAGTCCCTCATGGCTGCAGGGGTGGATGTGAAGTTCCCTGATGAGGAATAGGGGGGCGGCTCCGAAGAGGAGGACTTGGTTTTCTGGATCCTCGTGAAAATCGGGGATCAGGTTTTTCGAGCGGTGCTTGATACCGGTGCAACACTTTCCATAGTGGCCCGGCGCCTGCTTAAGACTTTGAGGAAAACTAAGACCGTGGCCATAGGAGTAGGGGATGGGCGTACCATCCATTCCTTGGGGGGGGTCGATGTGACTATATGTCTGGGCGACAAAACCGTGACCCAACACTGCAGAGTGTTGGACACTGACGCCTTTGACATCGTCATTGGCACCGACTTTCTACGAAGGAACCCCCAGGTAAAAATGCTGTCCCTAAAGCGTCCCTATTCTTTGCACTGCGACTTTGGCAGTGGCCTATTCTCCGTTCCTTTGGAGCTGTCAGGACGAAAAGAGTCTGGGCTGCGCTACGCAGCCAAGACGAACTATCGTACTGAAAACTACCAACTGGCCCGTCACGTTCTTGAAAATGGACTGGCGGCCCTTCAGATAAACCTGGATGAGATCCAGGTGGAATTGTTTGCGAGCCAACAACAGCACATCATGCAGTTGTACTGCTCGAAACATTTAAACAACGCTTTCCGTTTCTTCTGGAAAGCAATGGGCCTAGCGTATGCTAACCCTCCGTTCTCCCTGCTCGCGAAGGTTCTAATCAAAATCGCTTATGAGGGAGGAAGGGTTGTTATGTGCACCCCTGACTGGGGTTGCTCTGGTGAACATGCTTACTGGCGCCGTATGCTAGATCGAATGACCGTGGGAAGAGTGCAACTCCCCGACGGCCCCATCCATGTGCCTGAGAACTCAGACACAGCTATGCAGGCCCCTGAGTGGGCCAGTTTCCTGTCCATCGTCGATGGATCTCTCAATCCTGTACCCCTGTGTGACCTAGACCAGGTGCTACTAAAAGAGGTCATGGCCGAAAATCGTGGCCTGACCCTTTATGATCTGAAAAATCGATCTCCTGAGCACCTATCTGCCAGACTTACAGGGTGTGAGTCTCCTGATGACTATCTGGAACCTGCAGCTGTAAAAGAGGATGCTGACGACCAACTGTCTGATATCGCCAGCACTATTCCCTCTGTTGATCCCAGCTGTGTTGACCTAAAACATAGTGCCTTCCTAGCCCAGCTGTTGCTAGAGGAGGTAGATCTAGAGTCAACCTCTGAACCCGCTTCCCCTGTTGGGAGGCCAGTGCTACACATGCAGCCTGTGCACCCAGGTGAACCCATGGCCCGGAGTGCTGATGCTCTGGCGCGACCTGCTGCTAATAACATGCCATTGTCTGAGCATGACACTCAAGAACTCCGGCGGCTGTTGTACCTGAAGACCGAAGGTATTGACCGCCAAGAGCGGCTGCAATACCTCAGACAGACCTGGAAATACTCTATCTGGTCTGAGGAGGCCGATGAGTCCTATACGCTGCCTGATCCTGAGATACCTCTAGTGTATTCTCTACACTATGGGCAGCATTGTCCCCCTGAGTGGGACGATGGTACTGTGCCTGCCGAAACTGCTGATCGGCAGAAAAAGAAAGAACATGGAAAAAGCAACCTCCATGCTGAGGAGGATTTCCTTCAGAAACTCGAGAGTCTTAACCTTGACCCCCGCCTGAAGAAACTGCTGATAACCTACGAGGAGGTGTTCGGGGCCTTGCCGCCTCCCCTTTCTTGTGAAAGACTGGTCCAGATGGACCTGAAATTGAAACCAGAATGTGAAAAGACGCGAGTGAGGCGTCGTCCCTATCCCGCTCCACAGGAGAAGGTTGAAGAAATCGAGCGCCAGATCCAAGGATGCATTGATGCTGGCCTCGTTGAAGAGTATCAACACGGGGACTATCCTCATCACTGCAGTCCCTGTTTCCTTGTTGCTAAACCAGGGTCGACGGCCCTACGTCTTGTTGTAGACTATGGTGAGGTCAACAAGAAAACCCAGAACCACTCAGGGAGTATTCCTAACATGGAAAACACCCTGGAGCGTATTGCCAAATGCAGGTATAAGACCAAAATGGACAAACGCTCTGGTTTCTGGCAGGTGGACCTAACCGCCGCAGCTCAGGAGCTGTTGGCCTTTATAACCCCTAAGGGTCGTGTTTTCAAGTGGAAGGTTATGCCTTTCGGGGTGGCTAATGCCCCAGCGCTCTTCCAAGAGCTTATGAACAAAATGTTATACATACTGAGGCGCAGGCCTCTAGTACAAGAGTTGATTTCTCGGGGTGCAGAAATGGAGGCTCACATCGACGACGTGAGTTTGGGTACTAATACCAAAGAGGACCACGTCCTTCTTCTCCGTGAATTTTTCATTGTCTGTCAAGAAAACCATCTCCGAATCAAACTCGAAAAATGTGAGTTTATGAAAGAGGAGATGGAGTATTTGGGTTTCGACGTGGGGGACGGCTGGTGGAAACCAGCCGCGTCTAAGATGCAGCTTCTACAGGACATGCAGATTCGCGATGACCCTAAGAAGGGTCTACACAATGTGAGGAGTTTTGTGGGCGCCTGTAATTTCTATCGGCGTCACATCCACAATTTTACTTACTCCTCTGCACCCCTCACTGACCTGATCAAGAAAACTACTCCCTGAAGGTGGACCTCCAGAGAGGAAGAGTGTTTCCAGGAGTTGAAGAAGAAGATTGCCTCCTCCAACTGCCTGGGAGTGCCCCGCCCTGAGGGCGAGATAGTCCTGATCACTGATGCCAGTGATGTAGGGGGGGGTGGTACGATCTACCAATGGCAGGAGCTTAACCCCGCTGAACTAACCAACTGCCATTATCGTACTACTGGACTGAACCGTGATGGTTCGTTGAAACATGACTATCCTACCAGTGAGTGGCGACTGGTGCCACTGGGACACTGGAATTGGAAATGGAACCAAGCGCGTTCCAACTACAGCACCTATGACCAGGAACTCCTGGCCGGTATGTTGGTGCTATCGTCACAATCCCGACTCCTGGGATCTAACCCTATTGTCTGGCTGTGTGACCAGGAGCCTGTGAAGTCTTTTCAGAAGGGCCCACCACCAGAAAAAGCAAAGCTAAAACGGTGGTGGACTTACCTGAGCCAGTTCAGGCTGACAGTGCATCATATCCCCGGGATTAAGAATGAACTGTCTGACTATATATCGCGCAACAACTTCGATGCGCTTATTGGTGAGAGCTCTGAGGCGCTCGCCAAAGAGGCTTTCCAGCGTATGGATGTCCAGCTTGACCTGTCCATGCGCACTGCTGGAATCCTGGAGGGTTGGAGTCTAACCGACTATCAGTCAGAGTATGAAGAAATTCTCCAAACCCTCAGCACTGGTCTCGAACCCCGTGTCATTGACGGGCACCAGTGGTATAAGAACAATCAGTACCTCTTCTACGAGGACCGAATTGTGGTGCCTGAGGCACGACTGGATGGGTGCCTACAGTGGTCCCATCTCAGTTCTGGTCACACTGGCGCTAATCGCTCAGTGGACTTCTTCCGTGAGTGTTTCTACTCTAGTCTAACCCTGACTGAACTGAGGTCGCGTATGCAGACCATTGTGGATGCTTGTGGCTGTCATGCCAGCAAGCAGAGCGACAGTAGGGATAGGGGCCTGATCTCCAGCTTACCCATACCCTATTGTGCTAACTCTCTTCTCTACGTGGATTTCATCCACGGCCTACCACGCTTTGGCGGCTATGATAGTTGCCTCGTGGTCACCTGTGGTCTATCTCGCTTCACCCGTGTGTTCCCTTGCAATAAGCAAATCACAGGTGAGCAGACTGTGAAAATGTTGGTCGAACAATGGTTCGAACCCTATGGAGAACCTAAGCAGGTGCACTCTGATGAGGATGTACACATCCGCAGTGACACTGGGTGGTACAAACGAGTACTAAATGCCCTCAACGTGGAGGTAACCACAGGTGCGCCCTATACCCACACGTTTAACCCTCTCTGTGAGAGACAGAACCGTGTGGTGGAGCAAAACTTAAGAATCCTGATGAAACAGGAGGGCACCAAGGACTGGGTACGCCTAGTGCCCTGGGCAGTGTTGACCATGAACTCACAGCGGAGCTCTTCTACGGGTTTCACCCCCCACGAACTGTTCCATGGAGGACGACCTGCTTAGTTCTTCAAAACCCCCTTTCCTGAGGACTTCAAGAGCCCTGTGGGAGATTGGCTGGAACACAAGCAGTCTCTGGCTAACCAGGCTGGTACTAACCTGAGACACATTCGTGACCGTGAACAGAGCTGACGGAACCGCCTACGGCGACCTGCCAGCTTCAAGGTTGGTGACCTTGTTTTGGTACACCATTCACGCCTACCCTCCTGGCCACGTAACTGCCTACAGGACCGTTACTTTGGACCCTATCGTATCATCAGGATAGTTGGATCCAGGATCCATGTCAGGTGCAGTCCACGTCTAGGTGGTGAACTGCTGTGTGCACCTAAGCAGTTGAGGCACTATCACTCCCCTGACGACTTGTCTTGGGATGAGTGGCGCCTCAGCGACAGTGAGGTTGAGCGTATAGACCTAGAGAACGCTGCCAGTCCAGAGGAGGCAGACGAACTCGAAGAGATGACTGCTGATGAGATGGCAGTCGATGGTTACTACGTGGTTGCAGGTATTGCTCGCCACGAGTATAAACAGGGATGGAAATTCCTAACCCTGTGGGATGGCTATGGGTTGTCTGAGGCGACCTGGGAACCTATGTCAGCCTTCATACAACCAGATGGGAGTATCAACCCCATCTTCCGCACTTACCTCGTCGAGAAAAACGAGGGGCAGCTCCTAACCCGTGCTGAGACTATGTCCCAGCGTAAGAAACGAAACTAATTACCTTGTGTCAGTCTACTGACAGGTGCAGTGAGCACTCTTCTGCAGACGTGCCTGTGTATGGGTGTAAGAGCAGTTGTCACAGTTGCCCCGCATTGCATCGCAGGACAGGACCGTTAGCCCCCCGTGACAACCACTCCCTGGCCGAAGGCCATTGGTTTTTTCACAGACTACTGCTTACTGAGCACTGCACTGACCCTGTCTGTGCCCTGCAGACCCATGCCTATGGTTTCCAGCGTGAGCCAGGTGGCCGCTTATCAGGATTGCAGCCACCCAGCGAGTGTGTGCCTTGTTGACCATGTGTTGCATGGGTACTGCCCTAATGTGATGACCTTGGAGAGCCAACGAAGAACGGTGGCTTACTACACCAGGGGGGAATGACAAGCAAGGTGGTATGAGGCAAGGTGTGTCTTCCCTCCTTGGGGACAAGCGAGCCCACAGTTAGGACCCCTGACTGGTCCAGACCCATGGGGTTCTACCCTTCCTTACAGGGTTTACCATACCCCTAAGTGTGCTACGTATGTCTGTGTGTGTCTCACTTCTCTCCCCAGCGTGGCTCCCGGAGACCGGGCTTCGCTGACGTCGGACCGAAGGTCCTAATCAGGTACTATTACCACTCCTATGGCGCCCAATTTCTGTGCTGGCGCCTATCCTTGGGGTAAGACGGCAAAAGCCCTACCTACTAGAGGGGAGGGGTGGCCAAGTGTGCTAAGGGCATACAAAACGCCCATTTTTGCTACAGGCCAAAAGCTAACGCACTCCCCTGCCCACGAGGAAAAGCACGCGGGACAGGAGACACCACTACACTACACTCACTAACGCCAGCACCGGCCTTCGAAGGCAGGGTGAGCACTCATCACTTGCACTCAACTCCTGCCAGGCCTGCTGACCCTAACCCCTACACATGCTACTGGGTGCTGCTGTCGAAGATCACTCAGGCCCTAGTGGCCCTCCTGTGAAGAGGACAAGAGAACACAGCGCTCCTAAGCAGCTGTGGCCTGACAGGGGACGCCACAACGCGTTTCCCCTGCTAGGGCTGGGAGGGAAGGGGTGCTCTCGTTGCGTGCACAGCGCAGATGTCGTTGAAGTCGAACTGCCCTCGCCTGTCCTGGCTGAGGCACAGTCATTTGATTTGTGATCAGCGCCCCTGTTTTGCGGGGGCAGAAAAAATGGATAGCCGCCGAAGGCAGCTGCTGCGTGCACCAATCACCCTTAACCTCTCCCACCTGTACAACAGAGGCAAATGAAGGGGTGTTTGCGGCGGAGGAACCAAGCCACACTCCAGGTATTATACCCTTCTCAGTGTGACCTCTAATACACTGTCCGCAAACACGCTGACGGATCAGCTCCCCTGTCAAGCAAGCAAGCTTTAAGAGACTCCTCAGGTTCTCTTAAAGAACGTACCGAGGAGCCTCTGGGTAACCTAAACAAGGTTTACCGTGCGCAATTCGCGTGGTCTACCCTTTAATGCATCATGTGCACGCAGGGAAGGGAGGCGAAACCACTCGGACTCAACCAGGAGGTGAGCTCCCCCTGGGCTAACCTACCTTACTCACCATGCATCGTGTGAATGCCGAATGAAGCGAACACAAAACAAGCCTAAGCGTTTTAAGCAACCCTACTTTAACGCCACGGCCACACACACGAACAAACGCTTTCTTTACTTACCTGTGAAGAAGAAAACAAGGGTGAATTTGGGGTACAGGTAAAGCGTCACAGCGTGTGAATGCCTCAATTAGGCACATGCATCGCGAGCACAGCGCATATTTTAACCCTACGTGCGCGCTGCGCGCTCCATTCGCATCGCATACCTTTCATTCCTGTTTTGACCTGTGCGGAGCACGAGGAGGAGCACCCGAACCCCCAACGAACACAGCGTTGACAACCCTAACGTTTTGACGAAACAACCAACACGAACGCAATGCATGCGTGTGAGATGACACTGACATACCTGGGAGGTGGGTTGTTGACCTGCTTTGTGGTGTCGGTTGAATTTGAATACTTTTCTCTGAAGTTTATAAAAGTTTTGATGCAACTGTGCAAAAATTTCCTTTAAAACTCTAAAAACTACGGCTCATACCTTCTTTTTCAAAAGCCGGTTGCGCTTGCGCTACCCTTTTCTTGGAGTCCGCTTCCTTTGCGCTTGTCTGCGACGTTGAGTTATGTGTAAAAATGACGATTTCCCGCGTGGTTTCGTCGATTTTTAACGATTTCACTTGCTAATTCGCAGCCCCTCCCGCCAAACCGCAGGAATCACTCCCTGCTGGTTACAGTTTCTATTTTTTCCAGCTCCTGGAGGTTTGTGTCCTCCATTGGGAGTATTGCTCCGCCCTGGCCCTTGGTCAGGACGTTTACTAAAACGCTGTTTATACAGCCATAGCCCTCCGCATTAGAGCGTTCGACTGTACCCTAGTGGGCAAGCATATGTGCTCTAGGGAGGTAACCCCACTACCTCCAAACTTTTTCCAAAAGTTTTCGTCGCACGCCGGCGACTTTTGAGGAATGCCCCACCGAAGGGACATCATTCACGGTACATTACACTGTTGTTCAAGGGTACCTACAGTGTGATAGGCTTCTATGAACTGATGAGGCTGTTTTTGGTAAGTTTAATGCATTTTCTGAGGTAATTTAGGGAATATTTGAGCCTTTTTCCTTGGTCCTACTGGCTTAGCTAACTAGTACTCCAGGGGGGAGTAAGAAAAAGTCACTGCCATGTCTTTCTTGGAGGGCTTGATCCAGGCTAAGCCGCCTACAAACCCTTTTGTTGATGCTAAGACAAACCTAAGTGTTTTTATCTCTTTTTGGATGCCTAAAGTACACTTTCTCAAAGTAAATAGGGTTGTGACCCTAGCCCCCCGTGAAGTTCACCCCTACCACTCAACTGAGCGGAGGTACCTTCCCTCATGGAGGATATACCGAATTAAAACAGGCATTCCATGCTTTAGGCCTTGGAGGTTAAGCCTAGTGGTCTCCCACCCCAAGACCCCTATACTCAATTGTTTCTACCACTTATTGTGGTCCTACTTTGTAACTGTTTCTGAATTCAGTTGCATGGCCAAGTCATTTTCTGTGTGGTCCTGACATCTATGCCCCACATTCCTAACCAGCACCATTTCACCCAAAAAAGTGCACATGAAGTGCCTAATGCAACCTCTGAGGCAAGAGTCAGACCAATTTTCATATAAAATCTTTTGTATTATCCATTTGTGATTGAATCTATGTGTATAAATCTGCTTTGTCTATCTGCAGCCCTTCTGTGTTACACTGGATTCCAAAACCAATCATTGATTCGATCTATATCCTGTTCTTGCTCTACTTGCTGCTTTGGTTTGGGCTTTCAACTACAAAACCTGCAGGAATACATCAAAAGATCTAGGGCTAAATTCAAGGACATCTTTCTTTATGTTGTTAAGTGGCGCAAAAGGTAAAAGAAGATTCTATTGAACAATGCCACTCTTGAGCAAAGAATCACAAACTTGCTCATTCCAATGTGAAACCAAGTTAGGACACATAGGCAGATTAGTTTAGGTGGGGGGTCTCGGGTTGAGACAAATTTGCCCATCATCGGGGTCTTAAACAATGTCAACCGTAGAGAGGAAAGCATGGGGGCCAGCCAGGCCAAGTTGTCCAATATGCCTTTACAACAGCAGTGTGTAGCTATGCTACACGGTGTGGGCCATATCAAAAACCCACATCACAAATCTCTAGGTAGGTAGGTAGGTATCTTCGGGACCTCGGGATGCCTCCTTTGACGGTGCAGGAAGAAGGTCTTACCTAGGGGACGTCCTGTCCCTCCCACTGCCCTCTGTTAGGTGCCTCTTGAGCCGCTCCCGCATGTGCTTGGGAAGGCATTGTCGCGGCCACCCGGTCCATGTGTCCCAGGTGGGAGGGTGTCCCCACATGTGTCCATGAGTAGGGCCACATGCCCCCTCCTTTGGGCGGCAGCTCTGGGGGCTGCCCAGCCGTGTGGAGTATCTCTCACCACAAGGGGTATTGCTCCCGCTTGTCTACGGTACGACCGCCTCACCCTTGTGGCTTGACTGCGGGGCCGCTCCGCTTGGCAGGCGACCCCCTCCTCGACTGTGTACCGGCTCGCCTGTCACCGGTTGCATCCATGGCTCCGGGTGACGTTTGCCATGGTCCCCGATGCAGCCTGGCCCGGCTCGGACCAGCAGCCTTGGAGTACCGCTCCTGCCACTGGCCCCCTGGGTCGGCTGGGTCGCCCCAGTGTGTCCGACCCATGGGGTATTGGTTCTTTCCTGTCCCTCGGCCGCCCTATGTGTGTGCAGTGTACTGTACTGTGCAGGCAGATCCTACCGAGTATATAGTGCCCCCGAAAGGACTAAAAATAGCAAATTGTACCAAATCGACCTGACAATCTTTGTACACCCCCTTTTTCGAGGTCGCTGATTCCGAAAATGATGTTTCTGTACGAATCTGAGACAGTGGCGTCGAGATATGGGGGGGGGTCCAAATGGAGCGCGCGTGCGCAAAAACTCGGTAATAACCGCCCCAACTGCCAAATCTGAGTTGATATTCCGATTCAGCGACATCAAAATAGGGGGGGGGGGGGTACTAGTTTACCCATGTAGGTCTGCAGGGGGTCCCGCTTTAACACCACCCCAAAAGGGGTATCCCCATTCGTGGTGCTCGTTTTCGGAAGTGTCCGGCGGGTAAAAAAAAGGCGGCCGGGCCAAAACTCAAAGGGTTGTGGTTGTATATACTCCTGGCATGCAGTGACTCGTTGGATGCGGGCTGAAAGCGCGGTTACGGATCTTTTTACGGTTTGTCCTAACTCCCCGTCTAGAAAAATTTATTCCTGAAAAACTGAGGGAAAGTGAGGTAAAAATGAAAACAAAAGTTGTAGCGTCCAAAAGCACCCTTTTGTTATAAATAATGCACTTTGTTTTTCACTTTTGGGGGGTCATTTCCAGGGTGTATTCAGGGTACAAGTAGGACTTTTTGGGCAAGTTGTGGTGTGTTTTGGGCCCCCATTTCCTGGTGGAAAATCGCAAACCCAAGTTCTTTTGGCCAAGGTAAGTCCCCCCCAAGGGCCCCCAAGGGTCTGAGTTGCGCAATTTTGGGGGGACGCGCAGTTTCGGGGTTGGGGATGGTTTGGGAAAGTGAAACCTGGTTGGGACATAAAGTGGGGTAAGTGGGGACCCATCTTGAAATCAAAGTACACCCCCCCCCTATTTTGAGGTCGCCTGATCGCGTGGTGACGTCAGATTCCACCAGGGGGGCCGATATTACCGAGTTTTTGTCGCGCGCGCGCGGCGACCTGGGGGGGTCTAAAAGTGGTATATTGGGTCAAAATTGGGCGGAACCACTATTAAATTCGTTTTCTCCGACCCTGAAATAGGGGGTAATGTGTTCTTTGATTTCATTTTTACCATCGGGAACCCCCCCCCATCCCGGTAGGATTTGCACACAGCCCCCAGATGGCCATTTTGGCCATCCCCGGAAAAACACGGGTACCTATCAAAATCCGATAAGTCAGGTATCCCCATATACTAATTGTGGGTTGCTGAACACGAAAATCAACTCAGATTTCGAAGATATGACGATATGTTTGAGTAAATTTCACGAATACACGTGTAAAACGCACTCGTTAGGAATTTGGGAAAGTCGTTAATATACGCCCATATCGTGACGTCGCGACCTTCTTTTCGTGACAAGCGACCTTGAAATAGGGGGGGGGGTATACTTTGTTTATCATATGGGGCCACAATGCCGAAGAGCTATGATTTGGGGGTAAAAAAGTAGTGTGTAGTGTGCTAGGAAATGCCCAGGCTGTCTCTAGGAAATGCTAAAGGCTATGCTGTCTGGACACGAGTCGTCAGGGGGGGTTTATGCAAACATAAATGTTGTCCATGATCTCCGGTTGAATTATAGGAGCGTGTGTCTTCACTGTGTTTCCACATGACCACAAGAAGTCTGTAAAATCATTCGCCAAGGTTACAAGATTCAATATAAATGTTAAGAAAAGCAATAGGATTGAAAATGTAGAAGTGTACTTGGGCATATGCTCCACAGAATGCATAGTAACACAAAATCGGAGAGTAGTCTAGGTTGGACTACTCCCCTGCCAAAACCAATGCATGGTTGTGGGGGTGGGGGCCAAACTTTGATATCCATTCCCATGCCAGGATTATGTCTTTATGTCAGGCACGGGGGCCTACCCTCGTGGGCAATGGCCATCCCTCTGGGTGTCCCCTTATTTCGATCTGACAGCTATTTGCATCGGGTACGGGGGCCTACCCTCATGGCATGACATCCCTCCGGGTTTCCCCTTATTTTGATCTGACTCCGTACATCAAATTCAACCAAAACTGGACGGGTGGGGGTTCTATCATTTGTGCCTGAATGTTAACACAAATGCTTGGGGTATAGGGGCTAGTCACAAATGACATGCTGGAAATCATAGGCACGGGTATAAACAAAGAGCAGACAATTTGGTCACCTGACCGCATAACTCAACAACTGGGCATCTACCCAATTCATTTGCGGCCTACACTCCCTCACCACGTCTCCACAATCTTCCGGCCCTCAATGCTGGATTCACTCCATCCCGAAAACAATTTAGCCATGTCATTGCCTTCAGGAAAAGAAGAAACAGAGTTCCTTTGGCACACTTGGGCGAAGGCAACCCTCCAAATGTTCACCAGGGGGCGGGTCCCCTCATTATCCTGCTACATGTCGGAATAAAATGGCGCTTCTGTTCCCTGGGGCGGATCCCAGCCTATTGCATGTGTTAATGGAAACGTTCCTAGAGTATGGTAGATCAGCGGCCCGAAACCGGCTTACACTCCTCCGGGGCTATTTCTGAGCCAGAGGCGGGGTCTTTATGTACGTGGGTATACGTAAAAAATTGGAATATGTCGGCGCTTCGGATTACTAATTTGGGGATGAGTTTTTGCCGTTCAAAAATGGAAATCATGGGCTGAGGCCGTGCAACCGGGGGCCTCTATGTCCACCTATTCTAGTTCTGTTATGTGTATTGGAATAAACATATCTAGTCTCGGTTTTTGTTGAAAATGATGAACAATAAAATTCGGAGGAGAAGGGTGGGGGGTTGTGTTAAAGCAATCTTTGGAAACTAAACGAGTGATGGTTACCACCGCTAACTCATGGGTCAAGGCCCCGTAATGGCCCAGGCCATGATTCACCCTCAATGTGCCAAGGTCCTCATTGTGGGCCTAGTCACACGGAGGCAACACCTACACACGCTGCAAACCACAAATGGCAGAGCCCTACTTGTGGGCCTAGCCATAGTGAGTGAACATAAACCGTTGTGTGTACAAAATTAATCGCAAGCGGCAAAGCCCTACTTGTGGGCCTAGCAATAGCGAATGGAAACAAATGTGGCCGCGTGCATGGCAAAGCCCTTCTTGTGGGCCTAGTCACACACTGCGTATTGAGTATCCTTTTCAAGACAGTCAAAAGATTTCAACAAGGGTTGGGGAAAAGCATGACTTGTCCTTGCTAGAAAAGCCCCATTCCTCTATAATACATCATAAACATGTCTCAGGCTGGTGTTCCCAAAACTGCAAAGCAATTTTAGAAATCCCCTGCAACAAGTTTGAAAAACCTGCAAAAGGTATCCCAATTTAGGGGGGAATCCTGCGATGGTTTTTCAAAACCTGCAGTGTGGTGCACACACGTAGTGGACGCAGTGCATATTTGTGGTGGTGTGGAGCTGCAGAGAAAAAAAAAGTGAGTGAGCGAGGTGCAAAATGGTGTGTGCAACCTCAAAACTCAAAGCATGTTGCACAAAAAAAAAGCAGTGTGAAAGCACTGTTTTCGGTAGAGCATTTGTGTCCAACCAAGGGGCGTCGAGAAGCTCAAGGCCTCAGAAAATCCAGTCACACAAGGGCACTGGTCCCTGGTCTGACCAGCACATGGCCACTGTAAATTGTGAGCAAAAAGTGACCAACCAGCGAAAAAGAAAGCAAAGGCATGTATCCATACATCTGGGGCAGCACACATAACAGGACCCTGGCGTCACTTGAAGCCTCTGTGCAAAACCCAAATTTTAGATTCAAATCAAATCACTGAGATGCAACAGGCAAACAAGCAACTGCATACTTCAGATGTATCGTCACACAGAAAGACCTTCCAGACCACTGAGAGTGGCCCAGAAGACATGAGTGACAGACTCAATTATGCATGCAAGTAAATTTGTAGATGCATAGCCCAAAGGGCCAGGAAGACAGGCCACTAGCAGTAAATCTGCAGGTGCTGTTACAGGTGCACAACGTGTACAAAGACTCCAGCACGACAGCGCTCAACATAAGCGAGCGCTACAAAAGAATGAAAGCGCGAAAGCGCTGCTTACTTGCGCGGCCGCAGGTCGAAAGCGCTGCGGCTGATGGTCACGCTCGCCTTCTTACTCTGTGCTGCTCACGCTGACCACCAAGTCAAGCAAAGAGGCAGCGCGCCAGTGAAGTGGCACGAAGTCAAGCAAGCGCGCAACGCACCAGTGGGATGCACCAGCGTGCGATATTCATGTCCAGCGCAGTTGTGGAGAGCTGAACGTTCAACACCTTCTCAACATCAGAGACAGATATCAAGTCCGCGGCGATGAAGCTGCATGCCGTGCACACCAAAATGCCGCAACCGCTGATGCACAAGAGGAACATAACGGTTGTCCACGCAGCCGTCACCTGTCCTTCGCTCTGGGAGGAGATAACCAGCGCAGCACAAGAGGCTTCTAGGAAAAAGCCGACAAGGTCGGAGCCCCAGCAAGCAACATCTCCCACCTTTTTTCCGAAGTTATCGGCGATTGTGGCACAAGCGTTGGAGAACGTCGCGACCTGCATGCCATAGACGGGCTTTGTCCCAGCAGCAAAGGTGTCGTAATTTGGCATGTAGGCGCCCCAGTGCAATCTTGGCGGCGTAGAATACCCCCCATGCACGTGGAATTCGAGAACGGGGGCAGCAGCACAATCGTCACCAGGAACGGATGTGAGGTACTTTGGTGTGCGCTGCAATATGTGCACTGGTCCAAAGACCTAGCGCGTCCACAGGCTCGGATGAACTGGGCCGGCGCGTCGAACAGCATACTATCCATCAGGCACGGATGCAATGTTTTGTAACCTTTCTGAGTTTTCTCTGGTTGGCTGTTGATTTAATGTCCATTTTCTTTCCCTGACACAGTACCTGTCAACAAAGTTCACTGTAAGCATGCAAGCAGCAATACAATTCAATGATCAGACCAAATCTCCGTCAGTACTCAGGTCTCCAGTGTCCTTGATTCCGTAACTCAGATCATATCATGTTAAAAACATTGCATCCTGCAAAACAGGTGCAATGAAAGTTCTCATGATTGAATCTAATGAAATCATTCATAGAAGGCCTATGTTTCTCAATCAAAACTTTTAAAGCTCAAAACTGCACGCGCTGCTGATCTGGCATTTTAAATGCGCCAATTCGGCGCGGCATTACAAAGCTGACACTCTAACCCTCGTCATATGAGTGCCCAATTACAAATGGCTGTCACTCTATTGAGCCAAGTAGTTTCTATTATGTTGGGGTTGCGGAAGGGCGTCACCGGGGGGGGTGCCTGCCACCGTTGTGAGGGGCGTCTGGTGTCAGGCGCTGTCCCTCCCCCGGCCGCCCGTCCTCTGGAGCGGGTAGCCAGGGTTCCGCGACCAGTGTGTCCCGGGTGCGGTCGGTGCGGGCGTGGGGACCCAGCAGCGGCCCCACAGCGTGCGCCCTTGCGGGCCGGCGTTGCTCGCTGTGGGGGTGGCGGAAGGGCGTCCCCGGGGGGGGTGCCTTCCACCATTGTGAGGGGCTTCTGAGGTCAGGCGCTGTCCCTCCCCCGACTGCCGGCCCACTGGGCCGGCTGTTGGGCTCCGCCACCCACGTGCTGTGGGCGCGGGTGTGCGGGTGTGGGGGCCCAACACTGTCCCCTTGGTCTGCATGCCCTGTGGGGGCTCGGTGCCGCGGGGGTGGTGGGGGGCCGTCCCCGGGGGGGGTGGCCTCCCACCGTTGTGAGGGGCGCCTGGTGTCAGGCGCTGTCCCTCCCCCAGCCGCCCGTCCTCTGGAGCGGGCAGCCAGGGTTCCGCGACCCGTGTGTCCCGGGTGCGGTCGGTGCGGGCCTCGGGACCCAGCACCGGTCCCACAGCGTGCGCCCTTGCGGGCTGGCGTTGCTCGCTGTGGGGGTGGCGGAAGGGCGTCCCCGGGGGGGGTGCCTTCCACCATTGTGAGGGGCATCTGAGGTCAGGCGCTGTCCCTCCCCCGACTGCCCCCCCACTGGGCGGGCTGTTGGGGTCCGCCACCCACGTGCTGTGGGCGCGGGTGTGTGGGTGTGGGGGCCCAACACTGTCCCCTTGGTCTGCATGCCCTGTGGGGGCTGCGTGCCGCGGGGGTGGTGGGGGGCCGTCCCCGGGGGGTTGGCCTGCAACCGTTGTGAGGGGCGTCTGTTGTCAGGCGCTGTCCCTCTCCCGGTCGCCCGTCCTCTGTAGTGGGCAGCCAGGGTTCCGCGACCCGTGTGTCCCGAGTGCGGTCGGTGCAGGCTTGCCGACCCAGCACCAGCCCCACAGCATGCGCCCTTGCGGGCCGGCGTTGCTCGCTGGGGGGGTGGCGGAAGGGCGTCCCCGGGGGGGGTGCCTTCCACCGTTGTGAGGGGCGTCTGAGGTCAGTCCCTGTCCCTCCCTCGACTGCCGGCCCACTGGGCCGGCTGTTGGGCTCCGCCACCCACGTGCTGTGGGCGCGGGTGTGTGGCTGTGGGGGCCCAACACTGTCCCCTTGGCCTGCATGCCCTGTGGGGGCTGCGTGCCGCGGGGGTGGTGGGGGGCCGTGCCCGGGGGGGTTGGCCTGCCACCGTTGTGAGGGGCGCCCGGTGTCAGGCGCTGTCCCTCTCCCGGTCGCCCGTCCTCTGGAGCGGGCAGCCAGGGTTCCGCGACCTGTCTGTCCCGGGTGCGGTTGGTGCGGGCGTGGGGACCCAGCACCGGTCCCACAGCGTGCGCCCCTGCGGGCCGGCATTGCTCGCTGTGGGGGTGGTGGAGGGCCGTCCCCGGGGGGGGGGCTGCCTTCCACCATTGTGAGGGGCGTCTGAGGTCAGGCGCTTTCCCTCCCCCGACTGCCCGCCTACTGGGCAGGCTGTTGGGGTCCGCCACCCACGTGCTGTGGGCGCGGGCCTGTGGCTGTGTGGCCCCAGAACTGTCCCCTTCGCCTGCCACCTATGATTTTGTGGGGCATTCTGCGGCCAAAACCGCATTTACGCTACCGCACTGGATGTGCAACGGCCCAAAGGATCTGAAACGGCCGCGGTGCCAAAAATTTGTCTTTCAAACATGAATTTTTGCAAAATCCATTGCTTGAATACATTTCATTCCTTGGCACAAAAGTGTGGATGTGTCAGAACATTACAATGCTGTGGTTGAATCTAAAGATGCCTGCCAAAAGTCGTTTTAATATTGTTGTTCTGCTGTTTTTGTGCTGCTCAGCTGTAGTGCAGATCGATCCTGACATTTCCGGCTCTTGACTGCTAAATGTTGACACAACATTTCTGACTTATGCTGTGCAATTGCCTTCGTTTTGCCTTGCTTGCAAACACAACGTTGAACTGGTGAGAACTGTTGAGAATTGAGGTCCCTGGGACTTGATTTGTCTTGCTGGTAAAGGTTTCAGAACAGTTGACAGTTGACTTGCTGTGCACTTGCTTGTGTTGTGCCTTCTTTGCTCGGTCTTGGCTCTGTGAGTTTACTATTTGCCTGATTTGTTGCAAAGCCTGTTCTGCAACCCTTGACTCTCCCTGAAAAGGGATCTCCTGTGGTGCAGAAGTACCCATTCCAACGGTCAGGCTTTGTACCTCATCTTTGGCAAATAGTCTCAAACTTGCAGGCACGGGCCCTTTGCACCGCACAATGCTCAAAAGAACTAGGCTTCACAAAGGTTGGCAGGTGTTTGAAATGACAATGAGAATTGAGGTGTGTGGTTAACTGAGAAGTCAGTTTGAACTGGTCCCACCCTACGATGCTCAAAAGAACTTTGCTTCACAAAGGTTGGCACAGGTTTTTGAACTGACTTTGAGAACTGAGGTGTGCAGGTAACTCCGAACTCGGCTTGAACTGGTTGCAGCGTACGAGGCTCCAAAGAACTTCGCTTCTCAGTGGTTGCCACAGGCTTTTGAAATGACGATGAGAACTAAGGTGTGTGGTTAACTGAGAACTCGGTTTGAACTGGTCGCAGCGTACAAGGCGCTGAAGAACTTCGTGTCACAAAGGTTGGCCCAGGTTCTTGAAATAAAGTTGAGAATTGAGGTGAGTGGGTAACTGAGAACTCGGTTTGTGGTGCAGTGGTGGTTCAAGCTGTCTTGAATGGTTGAGAACTGCTGTAAGGAACTGGATGTGTACTGCCGGTGGACGGCATGCTGCTGCTGCTGCTGCTTGCTGCTGCCTGTTTTGTGTCACTCCTGGTTTTCCACTTCCGTGCACAGTGTACTTCGAGTTGACTTTGGGCATGGGCCTGATTTCGAGGACCTTCCACCGACGGGCATTCTTCACCTGCTTCGCGTTGCCCTCCACTTCTGCACCGTGGTGCTCTGCAATGGGCTGCTGCACTCTGGCGCTGGGCAACAGGCTTCACTGAAGGTCCTTTTTGGCCTGCTTTTTGGATTTCACTCTGGGTTTCGTGACCTCCGAGGTCGTTTTGGGCATCCTGGTTGGGCTTCACTCTGATTTCCGTGACCTGGGGCTGCTGACTTTGGTGGATTTCAGTTGACTTCGTCATTCTTGAACTGCAAGTGGAGATCTGTGCTGCTGGTGTTGGATTTGCAGCAAGTGTGTTTTGTGTTGCCACACTCCAGTATGTAGCAGTTTATTCATTTTGCACACACCCAAAAATCCGCCCCCCCCCCGCTCAGTTGAGGTGTTGTGTACAACCCCAAGGATCCCCCCCCCCCGGGGGCTCTGTGTTTGGTGTCAGACAACCCCCCAAAACCCCCGCCTCTGTCCTCCACTACTCATCCTTTACCCCCCCTCTTCAGGTAACAGACTGTACTTTGTTTTCCACAACAAGTCCTCATGCCAAGTTCCCCGAAACTTGAAATCTTTGGGAAACTTCAGGGGACTAGGCGCCTTTTTTTGGTTTTTTGCGTCAATTGATAGGGAATGAAAATCCCTCCATATTTGTGGGCGAATTTCCGTGAAATTCGCAAACGTACAGGACCTGGATTTTGGCTTCGGCGCCTGCGTGAACCGGCGTCGCGCCAGTTCGCGCAACTACCGCCAGTTGGCGCCCGTGCAACCAAAATCGCGAAACCATGAACTGGCCTTTATGAAAATATTAACAAAGGCCAGCGACAGTGATTTGCCTTCACTGTTGCTTCATTCAATGTCATAATTATACAATGGATTCAAAAAACCGCAAAGCGGTGAGGTAAAAATCAAAAACTGGGCATCGACATGATGCCCAGGCAAAATAAGATGCTGAGTAGGTCAAGGAGCTTCGCCAGCACCTTACGGTGCCTTTCATTTCCCTTGCCCCTCATTTGACTAGTCATGGCATGCCATTTTTATGCATTTCATAGGGTCACTTCAGCAGAGGATATCTTTGAGCCACTGCTTTCGTAACCTTTAAGGTAAAATGCATCGGAAAGCCATAAGTGTCTATTTCAATTGTATATTAGATGAACTTGTGAGTTGCAAGTAGATTTGAAGTTCTGAGTGATTTATTGACTTTTAGCCATAAAAATAGGATTCCAAGAATACCATGAGTTGCCCCATGAAAAGAAAGGTATGCATCTCTTCCCATGGTGTACACGGACCCAAAACACTTTGGGTCACTTTATTTTGACGTTTGGAATTCATTTAATAACCATGGTGGGTCGAGACATCCATGGTGGGGTTGCCATCCATGGCCCAAATGAGCCATTTTTGGCCCTGGTATGGACCCACTTTGAGGGATTGGTGTGCGGAGCAATTGTATCGAATTTTGCTAATCCCTCGACATGCATGTTCCTGCATGTCTTGAGTGCATGTATGACCTTTATTCATTGATTTCCGAACCGATGACGAAGTGTTAGATCAATTTCAATGACCTTCACTTGAGCACACTTTTTCTCATGTGCTCAAAGTTGGACATGATATCTCTAACATATCATGGAGCCAGAAGTCAAGTAAAAGCTTGTTTTGTACGTACTTGATGGGTACTTCCGAAATATAGAAGAGTTTGACTCGCTTCGAGCCTCAAACATCTTCTTTTCGTAAAGTATTCTGAAAAATTTTAAGCTTTTTTCACTATGTCATTTTCATGTCAATTTTCACTCAATTTTTCCCACTCATGGGCTCACCTTCCTGGCTGGGTTCCACAAAACCCGTGAAGAGTTTGAACCCAATTTTTGTTTGTGCATGTTTGGGCATGTGTCTACGTTGCATTTCGTCATTGTTTGCATTATTTGCGGCCATGTACCGAGTTTGAGCATCAAAAAAGTTGACTTCGTTTTCGACCTTTGAATTTCATGTCCTCACTTGTGGTGACCATGGAGATCCACTACCATGGATTTTTTGTTCGAACCTTGGATCCATCGGCGCCTACTCGGTCCTTACTGAGCATATATGGTCCACTCCCCAATCCTTCGACGCTCGGCGGCTCGTTCTGGTCAATTTTGTGCAAGCAATTTTGAGTAAATTTCATGCCTAGGAAAAATTGCCCAGCATGCATGTCCAATTTTTCCCTGTGTATGTGCTCACTTGTGGAGCTCATAACTCGGAGCCATTGTTGAGTTTTGACCTGGGATTGATCCCCTTGGGAGCCCCGACTCTCTACTCACGGAATTAGATTTGTATGATGAAATTCAAGCCGCCGATGCATCACAGCAACCGATCTCCAGATCTTTTTTAGAGATCTCAAATTTCATGTGTCCACTTCAGGGACTTGGTTTGTTGGGTTCCTTGGGTCAAATTCCCTTGTTCTTTGACCCTCATTCACTCCAAGGTGTATACCTTGGGTATTGAGACTTGTTTGGGTATGCTTGATAATGTACTTGAGTCATTCGAACCCGTTTTGCCAAGCCTATGGCATAGTGGTTTTACATGGCTCCAACCAGGTCTATACAGAGCCTTGAAAAACACCCTGTCATGAGGTCACTTTACAGGCTAACAGTAAAAAGCCCATGAGGAGTTAGACCTTGGGGTCTTCTCCTATGTTTCAATGGTGCTCTGTACCTTACGTTGTGCATTTACTTGAAGCTTACCGGTACATAGGTTCACTTTTTTGAATTTTGGCAGGAACTTTGTCAAGAATTCCTAATTTCATGAGGTCTCTTCAGGTCCATGGCAAAGCTAGGCCACAGGTCGGTTTTGGGCCAGCGTTTTGTCCATGGCCTACCAACAGTGTCTTTGGGTCATATTTGGGTCATTGGACTCTTGGTCTATCCTTGAAAGATCGGTCCAAGTCCATATGTCACTTGAATTTTGACTTGAAACCTGTGTGTAAAACATGCTCATTTCTGGTTTTTCCTGCTTGTGTGCCCTGATACCTGCAGTAAATCTCAGGGCCCATGTTGAGTTGTATCCTGCCCACCTATGTGTGTCAGGGTGAAGGTCCCGGGTTTCCATAACTACCCTTGTTTCCGTATGGGACCCTGTCCAATTGCTCTGACTCCCTTTGTGCTATTTTGTCTTGTGTACATACTGTTTTTGTGGTTGCATGATGTATCTCTTTTCGTCCTTTTAGGTACGAAAGGGCTACTTTTGTGATCGCTGCGCTCACTCTGAGTTTCAGCAAGGTTGAGACTTCTTGTCCAGTGCTGTGCCTTCGCTTGTGACTCGCTCGGCTCAGGGAAACGGGCCTGTACAGGCCCCGCTTACAAACCAGTTGGTAAAATAGCACCGGGAGTACTATCACAAAAGTCTCCTAAGGGCTACGCCGGAGTACCTAGCCGAGAAGTGGTGCTCACAAAGACCCCCCCAACTAAGACAACGTCAGATTCGACATGCAGGACTTGGACCCGCGAACCGGGGAGCTCGTCCCCTCCGTGGCAGCCCCCGCCCTCCGCATTACCGGCTCCGGGCCCCATGGGTCTGACTCAACAAGCAGCTCGGGGTCCGATAGGCGGCCGCCCCCGGCGTCCCCCGTACTCGTGGACCCAGCCCCCTACGCCTTCCCTGAGTGGGCTGAGGACCCCGAGGGTGGCCGCTGGCACTTCGCCGAGGAAATCGAGCTCAGCAACGACCTAGGCCAGCGGGCCTTTCGCATGAGGTCGGCCACCTTTGAGACCGTCAACGTGCAGCAGCAATGGCAGGAGCTCGACGCCTTGGCCGCCCACTACCGAGGCCTCGCCGCCGAGTCCGCCACCGTGCAGTAGGAGACCGTGGCCTTCGTGAGCGACCTGAGCGGAGTCGTCCGCTCGCTCGCCCGGCACACCGACGCCGGGCTGACCCAGGCTTGGACCGAGGGGCACACCTTGCATCAGCGGGTCCGCCACCTTGATGACCGGCTTGGGCGGCTCAGTAGGTCTGGGGATGAGCTCCGGGCCGAACAGCTGAGCCAACTCAGTGTCCTGACCGCCCTCCAAGCGAACACCGCGGCCGCCGTCGCCGCCGCTGCAGCCGCTCCCAACCTTGCGACTATCAAGGCGGCCATTGAGGTGGAGATCAAGCGCGCCGTGGAAGCCCAGCTGGGCCCCCTCACCCAGCACATCAACGAGCTTGAGCAGCGAGAAGCCGAGCATCGTCGCACTCTCCCGGGCTACGTCGACCAGCTCAAGGCCACCATGGCGTCAGCCGCCGCCGCGACCGGTTCTACCGCCGGTTTTACAACGACCCCAGCGGATCCATCCATCCGCCCCCTCAAGACCAAGCTGGCCACCATGGAGGCAGAGCTGCAACAAGTCCAGCTCACCATGGAGAACGAGCGGCGCGCCGGATCCGAGTTCAGGCACAGTATACTCAATAGCATAAGCCTCATGACCACCGCGCCCGTGACTCCAGCACAGCCCCCCTTTGGACCCATGCCCCCCCCCACAGATTCTGATTGCTTTGCAGATCAGGTCAGGGCCCAAGGTGAACGCCTGACCGCTTTGGAGAATCAGATGGCAGGCTGCAATGAGCTCATAAAGGAGTTCAAGAGCCAGTTTGAGGGGCTGCAGGGTGAGGAGGGTGTTGAAAAAGGGCCCCGAGACGGTGCCTTTGCGATTCAGGGGGCCCATCATCCCGTACATACTCCAGACTTCAGTGGCCATTCTGAAATGGCTTGTCAAGTTGCTGATGTACATACTCACGTGCATGCGACGCCCCATCCCCATGTGCATGTGAACCCACAGCCGTATGTACATACACATGCGCCTTGTGCAGCCACCCATGCACTGGAGACATCAGAATTACCGGGTTATCAGCCCCCCTAAGGGCTTACAGAAATGGGACCACCAGGTTATCACCCCCTTCATGGTCCCCCAAGTGCAGAATTCAGTTTCTCTGGACCCCCCCCTGGATATGCTCATCAGCACACCCATCAGCATCAGCCATACTCCTCGACCCCCCCCCAAGCACATCATTATTGTGCCGAGAGGCGTCACCTTCAGGGACTCCACCCTCAGCACTTTGATGCACGGGGAAATTTTGACCCCAGGGTAATCCTGAGATGGCCGGAGGATGAGGAACTTCTGAAGGTCAAACCAGTAGGGATTCCTGCTTGGGGTATGGCCTTTGCTGAAGTTCCTGATGACCCGGCCCCGAGTCCCGTGGATAACCCCACTACCTTCAACCAATTCTGGGCAACCACGGGGCCAGGAGCCTATGGTCATCAGGCCACCCCCCACCTGGACCCCACATTCCTTGTGGACCTGCAGCGGGCCAACCTCCGTCCCAAGTGGGATGGAAAGGGTGAAACCGTGCACCACTACCTCCTGAAATGGAGAAGGTGGGAACGGTCAGTGGGGCGTGCCCTGGGTGAGGATGCCCAGATTGTGGAAATCCTGGCCTCCATACCCCCGAACATCGCCGGCCCCATTGAGGACCGCCATCTCCGCCGATGCCTCTCCTACAAGGAGGTAAAGGAGGAGGTGGAATGGGAGGCGAGGAATAAGACCAATGTAGATCTCTTCAGGGATACCTACAAGAGTACTGTGGTGCCGGCTCATTGCACGGCATCACAACTCAGTGGGATCTTTGAGGATTTCTGCTATTGGGGCAAGAGGGTGAGGGGAGGAGTCACCCTGGAGGACGCCAGCAAGGACTGGCTGGACGCCCTCTGCCTGCACTCTGACTTGACCCGAAAGGTCATTGCAGAGCAAACTAAGTGCGGCCGGTCATTTGACTATGTCCGGCTGTACCTGTTTGTGCAGGTCTACTTCCTGGAGCAGGAAAAAACCGATGAGCACCTGGCTCCTTTGCGGAGGCGGCACCAGGGGTTCAAGGTGAACCAGCTGCAGGAAGGCCCCCCTGACGAGGGGTATTCCACATCGCCTGCCGGGGTCCACAACCTGTTGCAGGATCCTGAGTACCCCCCCACTGCACAGGGAGAGAGTGACAGCCCACCAGCGTCCCCTGACGAGGAGCTGAAAATCAATATTTTTGGGCAAGAAGTCACCAAGACTGGACCCCCCTGTAGTTTCTGTGGCTTCAAGGGTCACAAGGTGGAGACTTGCTACCGCAAGCATCCCCACCTACGACCGCCCGCAGGGGCCAAAAAGAAGGGTCGGAAGGAGGGACCCCCCTGCACGGGTTGTGGCAGCATTTGGCACAACCCGGATCAGTGTTGGAAACTCCATCCACACTTGAAGCCCCAGCCAAAGAAAGCTGCCAAACGCCCCCCGAAGCGAAATGAGAGGCGTGAGCGGACGCGACGGGGCGTAGGCCCGCTCACAGGACGCCCAGGGTACCCCAGCCTGAGGGTTGACTGCCTGTGGGGTGAAAAATACGCGGTGCGCCTCGCGGTGGTACTCAAGGGGGATGAACAGGAGGTACTGAGACCGCCCCGATCAGTGGTAGTGGACTCAGCAGCCAGGAAAGGCCTGATCCTGCCAGGGACCTTCTTTTTCAAGTCTCTGGAGCCCCTGTCGTCGGCGCTGGACTTTCAGTGCATCATCGACACGGGTTGTGAAGCCATAGGGGTCATCTGATATGAGTTGGTACCAGATCTGGTCCGTACCAAGGCTGACAGTCCAATACGGCTGATTGGGGCTGGATCCAATTCCCTGAAGGGAGGCACCCATTGTATACATGGGGCCCTCTTACTCCCCGTATCACACAAAGGGAAATACGTCCGAGCCCGATGTCCTGATGCAACTCCGTACATCGCTGACATTGGGCCCAGAGCCATAGTGGGGTATCCCTTATTGGCTCGGTATGGTTTGGCAGTCTTCCCAGGGCAAGGGTCATTGATTTTTGAAGAGGATCTCAGTGGAGAGACCATCACTGTCCCGGCCTCTGAGCCTCCACCTGGGCTGGAACTGACCCAGGTTGAGAGGGACAACCCGATTCAGTCGGTCGTCCCATTATACTCTGTTTCTGTGCCAACGGTCACTGAGGATGGTCCTTCAGATTTCGATCGGGACGAGGGTTCAGTGAGATCTGCCTTCTCGATGGGTGCCATGTCCCCGCCTCCGCGGGATACCTCTGCGCTCCACAAACGCACGACGTAAGTCGTGCGCGCGAGAGGGCACAGGGCAGCCTGGGTACTTCTGTGCCTTGGTCTGAACGGTTCAACAGTCTGTCGCCCACCATCGATACCCTGACAGTGACAGCACCTCATGCGACAGTTGACACTACACACACAATCTTGAACACACAATCTGTACCTCAGGAAATGATGGAGAGGCCTTCACAGGTTCTACTCTCACCGGCAGGGACCAGCTGTGGAAGCGGTCCTGATGCCCAGGTCATACCCTCGACCATCATCCCCATTACACCTGAGTTGCAGGGCAGTTTGTTGACGCCGAGTTCAGCAGGATTACAGCCTGAGCAGGGCTTGAGAGAGGACCCATCAGCGGTCCACAAACTGACCGGGGCTGCCTTCAAAGGCAGTGACCCAGAATCTCAGTCCACAGGATGGGATTACCATAAGTTAGTGTCAGTTGTACTCGCCCTCTCCGGGAGTATAGCCGCCCAGGCTGGGATTCACCAGAATTCCAGAGGGTGGATTGAAAAAGATACTCCCCCTGCTTCAACGCCAACAAGGGGAGACCCACAGCTGGTGGACGCCCTATGCATCATGACATCCCTCTTGGCTGGCGTGTGCCATCAGGCTAAGGCACCCCACTCCGTCCAGCCAGAAAATCATTCAGCATGGCCTGAAGTGCCAACGACTGGTGAGTCCATCAGATTGCAACTGAGGGTCCCGGCAGCTGGTGCAGACTGGGACCAGACCAAAAAGGCGATGGTCGACGAAACCCTTTCTTCCCTTTTTCCTACCCCCACTGTACTTCCTTCCCCTGATATTCGGCAAGAGCCGTCCGATCAAGGTCATGCCGCCCAGTTGCAAGTCTCTGGGGACTTGACCAAGATGATCGCGGTCTTCGCCGAGGACTGGCTGGACATCGGCGACCAGGAACTCTCAGGAGTCCGGTCGGTTAATGTCCACGATCAGGATTTCGAATCCTGTTCAGGTGATGAAGGTTCCTTGGGTTTCGATCCGCCCGATGAGTTCATGGGCCGGTTCGGGTACTCACGGGACCACGGGGTTGTGGAATTAGGTGCCATGAACATTAGTGTCATGGACCTGCAGGACCCACAGGACAAAGCCCCCATGGCAAGTCCAGCCCCCACCGGGGTTTCTCAGGAAATCCCGCCGATACGACCCCGACAGTCCGCTGGGATACCGCGGAAACTGAGGCGGCCAGGCATATTCAAGAATGAAAGATACGACCTGCGCCCGCTATGGCGCGAAAAGGTGTGTGAATGGGCTGGAAGAGCTTTGGGGACTACCGAGCCTCTCCAGCCCACACTCAGCCCCTTTGACCGCCTCGGGACTGTGAGAGGAGTGCGTGAGAAGGGTCGACAGTGGCGTGAGTGGGGTCAGGGACGTGGGGGAAGAAGAGTGAAGAAGCGGAATCGGACTGGACTCTCACCCCCCCGTAAGACCAAGAAGGCACCGAAAGGGTATATGTGCCCTTGGGGAGGGGAGCATCATACTTTTTTTTTGTTCCCGCCAGCTCGTGAGGTGCCGGAAACGGTGCAAAAGGTCATATGGGAAGGGGGTAAGCGGGTTAGAGTGGTACCAGTCTGTAAGAGAGAGAAGTGGTTTTGGAGTTTAGGGGAGATTGCAGTGGATTGGTGGGACATACCGAAAGGGGAGAGTATTTTTTGGAATGGGAAGGGTAAAATGCTCTCTCAGGAGGGTCACCTGCAGTACCGGGCTGTACTTTTCGATGCACTTGGTATTGAACAAGAGGGACTGAACCAGACCAGCTGGAAACAGCCCTTGGGTGATCCTGACCTCAAAGAGGTCCTCCATCAGGGAGCCTGGCGTCCTGAGGGTACCACTGCAACCCCGGGCCTCGGCAAGAGACCCGTGGGCAAGAAGCGCCGGAACTGGAATGTCCTGGCACTGAAGAGGGCAAGGGAGGGTATGGCCCCCCTGACTCGCCCGACATTGATTTGATTTATCCTGCATTCCACAAGCCCAGCTCACAGGACGACAGAAATGACCCCAATCGGCGATCCGAAGTGGAGGCATCGTCGCGGGACAGCCCTGCTGCCCCCAAACTCACCCTGAATCACCTCGAGAAGGTAGAGGCCTCCATCTCCAGCCAGAAAGTGGTAGATTGGATGATGGACCCCGTTGGCACTGAGACTGCCAATTGGGTCGATCACAGGATCCCCCCGCCGCAACTCATCCACTCGAGAACTCGGTCAGTGCGTTCTGTCCTAGAGGCCGATGCCAAGGAGTTCTCAGACCCCCATCTTCAGAAGATGGTGGAGTCGTACCGCAAAAAGCTCCTTGATGAATTCAAGGACACAGTTTTCAATTCAGAGCGGATTAATTGGGAGGAGATCAAGGCCAATGCCAACAAGAGGGGACCTGATGGGTGGGTCAAGCTGGAGCTGAAAGAGGGCTCAAAACCTGTGGCCTTCAGCCCCATCCGAGCAGTAGGTCTGCGGGAAGAGGCATTGAAAGAAAAGGTCCAAGGTTTTGAGAAAAGGGAGTGGATTGAGGGATCCAAAAGCCCTTGGGTGGCACGTGGGTTTTTGGTGCCGAAACCTGGGGTAAACAAGTGGAGGTTGGTCATTGATTATCGGTACTTGAATTCATGTCTCGAGGGACATGAATTCCCCCTACCGGTGATTGAGGACCTCCTCCAGTGACAGCATGGGAACCATCTCTGGACCATCCTTGACCTTGAGGATGGGTTCCACCAGATGCCCCTCACGGAGGAAAGTCGTCCGCTGACGGCTTTCTGTACCCCGTGGGGAGTGTATCAGTGGAACGTCCTGCCCATGGGGATGAAAGTGGGACCACAGGTCTACCAGAGAATGGTCACCCACTGCATCAGGCACCTGCCTCATTCGGTAAGGGCCTATATTGATGATCTGCTTGTGGGTACGCCCCCCTCCAAGGCATCCAGGGGTAAGGGTAAGCTCTTGGACAGTTGTGCCCTCGATGAAGAGGCCATAACTGAGCACTATGAGTTGGTCAGGAAACTTTTTCGATGCCTGGCTGACCACCATCTCCAAGTGAAGGAGGAAAAGTGCCACCTTTTCTGTCAAAGGGTTAAATATTGTGGTCACATCCTTCACCAGGGACGGAGATCCCCCGCCCCCGAGAAAGTGGCTGCAGTTCGTGACTGGACTGAGGCCATGATTCGTACCCCCAAGCAGATGAAGGGATTTCTCGGAGTATGTAATTGGTATTCCATTTACATACCCCAATATGCTTCCCTGGCTGCGCCCCTGATGGACAGCTTGAAAGGGAAGTATGAGAGAGCGCCTGAGGGAGGCAAATGCAAGGTCCCCAAGGACCGCAACTTCATTGAATGGACTGAGACCATGAGGCAGAGTTTCGCCAAAATCAAGGAGGCACTGTGCGAGAAGTGTGCATTGTATATCCCCAATGACACGGGTGAATATGCGATTCACACTGATGCCTCGGATTTTGGCATAGGCGGTGTGTTGGAGCAGCAATTGCCTGATGGTAGCTGGGCTCCTTGCGCCTTGTACTCAAAAAAACTCGAAGGCCAGATCTGGTATGGTCCTGAGGGCGAAGCCCTGGGCATTACGGGACAAGGGGCGTGGTCTGTGCGAGAAAAGGAGACCTACGCACTGGTGTCCTGCCTCCTCAAGTTCAAGAGCTGGATATCAGGGCGTAAGGTCACTGTTTTCACGGACCACAAGTCCCTCGAGTCATGGTACAAGGAAGATCTCTGTACCATGGCTGGGCCCCTGGGTCGTCGCGGCCGTTGGCATGAATTCCTTTCCCGGTACAACATTTTTGTCGTATACAAGCCGGGTAAGGACAATGATGTCGCGGACGGGATGAGCCGGTGGGCCTACCCTGCGGGGCTGGCGGATGACACCAACTTCCATGGTTCGGACGCCGACCTCAAGGGGTATGAAGACTGGGAAGCCCAAGAAAAGGCCCGAAATGATGCCCTCATTGCTCGGCTGTCCATATCTCGCGAAGGGAGTGAGTCTGGACCCCCGTGCAGCCATACGGCCAAGTGCCATGGTCACTGCAGCAGGTACAGCAATCTGCGCGTGGCCAGCCACTACCCCTGCTTTCATTATGAGTGCGCCAGCCTGCAAACGGTGTCCTCCCTCGGTGTCCTGATTGCCTGGATCACCATAAGATTAACACGTGTGGTGTCCTGAACCTCCTGCACAGTGATCCTGATGATCCTGACTATGGTTCTGAGGCTGAAGAGTCCGTGGGTCCTGAGTTCTTTGAGGATCCAGACCTCCATGGTATGGCCCATGTGATGAGGGAGTATCCTCATGCTCCCCACGCCCTGATTGCTTCCACCACATCGGTCAATGTGCCCCCACCGTGTAGTATCCTGTATGAGGTTTGGGAACCATACTACGCTGAGGACCCCAACCTGAAAGTCCTGCTTGACTGGGGTATCAAGAAAAACATTGAGTATGGCATCTACCGGTGGCATGAACCACAATGGGGACACCCCCATATCAGGGTGGATGGTAGGGCAGTGGTTCCTGTGGCCATCCTGAGCAAGGTGATAGAAGCAGTGCACTACTTTGCACATCCAGGTACCCCCAAAACCCTGGAACTGTTCAAGCGACAGTTCCATGTCCGAAATCTGTCCGAGGATAACCTTCGGGACAGAGTGAAGGAGGTTGTGGATGCCTGTGTGGTATGTGCACAGTCCAAGGCATGAAGGGGCCCACATCCTGACTCATGTGAGCCCTTCCCCGTGCCCTCCTATCCCTTTGCATCAGTGGCAATGGACCTTGTATCCTTGCCTGAAGTTAAACATCCTGAAACAGGGGTGAAGGTCGACTATGCGATGGTTATCGTGTGTCGGTTGACAGGCTATATCCTGGCCATTCCATGTAGACAAGAGGGATTGACGAGCCATAAAGCCGCCGCCCTATTTCTGCACTCTTGTGCCTTTTTTACTGGGATGCCCAGGGAGATACATTCTGATAACCAGTCCATCATCTCCTCAGAGTTCTTCGACGCCCTTTGTGGTCTGGCTGGCATTACCCAGGCCAAGTCTATAGTGTATAGACCACAGAGTAATGGGCGTGCGGAGCGGGCAGTCGAGTCTATTATCAATGCTTTGAGGCTATACTTGGTGTTCCGCAAGCTGGACTGGATCTATGCCCTGCAATTTGCCCTGTGGGGTCTTAAAGACCTACCAGGCCCCATCGCACCCTACTCACCGCACCGGCTGGTTTTCGGCCGGGACCCTATCGGGTTTGGCGAGGTACCCCCCCTGACCGTGGATACCGGGGTGGAGGATGCGACCGAGTACTTTCGCAGGGCTCAGGACGAACGCCAGCTCATCCAATCAAAGTTGGTTGACCTTCATGCCCGGGAGTACTCCTGGTGCTATTTTACCCACTGGTTTGTAAGCGGGGCCGGTACGGGCGCGTTTCCCTGAGCCGAGCGAGTCACAAGCTAAGGCACAGCACTGGACAAGAAGTCTGAACCTTGCTGAAACTCAGAGTGAGCGCAGCGATCACAAAAGTAGCCCTTTCGTACCTAAAAGGACGAAAAGAGATACATCATGCAACCACAAAAACAGTATGTACACAAGACAAAATAGCACAAAGGGAGTCAGAGCAATTGGACAGGGTCCCATACGGAAACAAGGGTAGTTATGAGAACCCCGGACCTTCACCCTGACACACATAGGTGCGCAGGATACAACTCAACATGGGCCCTGAGATTTACTGCAGGCATCAGGGCACACAAGCAGGAAAAACCAGAAATGAGCATGTTTTACACACAGGATTCAAGTCAAAATTCAAGTGACATATGGACTTGGACCGATCTTTCAAGGATAGACCAAGAGTTCAATGACCCAAATATGACCCAAAGACACTGTTGGTAGGCCATGGACAAAAAGCTGGCCCAAAACCGACCTGTGGCCTAGCTTTGCCATGGACCTGAAGTGACCTCATGAAATTAGGAATTCTTGACAAAATTCCTGGTAAAATTCAAAATAGTAAACCTATGTACCAGTAAGCTTCAAGTAAATGCCCATCGTAAAGTGGAGAGCACCATTGAAACAAGGAGAAGACCCCAAGGTCTAACTCCTCATAGGTTTTTTACTGTTAGCCTGTAAAGTGACCTCATGACAGGGTGTTTTTCAAGGCTCTGTATAGACCCGGGTGGAGCCATGTAAGACCACTATGCCATAGGCTTGGCAAAACGGGTTCGAATGACTCAAGTACATTATCAAGCATACCCAAACAAGTCTCAATACCCAAGGTATACACCTTGGAGTGAATGAGGGTCAAAGAACAAGGGAATTTGACCCAAAGAACCCAACAAACCAAGTCCCTGAAGTGGACACATGAAATTTGAGATCTCTAAAAAAGATCTAGAGATCGGTTGCCCTGAGACGCCGGCAGCTTGAATTTCATCATACAAATTCAATTCTGTGAGTAGAGAGTCGGGGCTCTCAAAGAAATCAGCTTCAAGGTCAAAGCCTAACGATGGCTTGGAGTTATGAGCTCCACAAGTGAGCACATACACAGGGAAAAATTGGACATGCATGCTGGGCAATTTTTCCTAGGCATGAAATTTACTCAAAATTGCTTGCACAAAATTGACCAGAACGAGCCGCCGAGCGTCGAAGGGTTGGGGAGTCGACCATATGTGCATAGTAGGGACCGAGTAGGCCCCGATGGATCCAACGTTCGAACAGAAACACCGTGGTAGTGGATCTCCATGGTCACCACAAGTGAGGACATGAAATTCAAAGTTCGAAGACCAAGTCAACACTTTTGATGCTCAAACTCGGTACATGGCCGCAAATGATGCAAACAATGGCGAATGCAACGTAGACACATACTCGAACATGCACAAACAGAAATTGGGTTCAAACTCCTCACGGGCTTCGTGGAGGCGAGCCAGGAAAGTGAGCCCATGAGTGGGAAAAATTGAGTGAAAATTGACATGAAAATGACATAGTGAAAAAAGCTTAAAATGTTTCAAAATACTTTACAAAAAGAAGATGTTTGAGGCTCGAAGCGAGTCTAACTCTTCTACATTTCGGAAGTACGCATCAGGTACGTACAAAACAAGCTTTGGATTGACTTCCGGCTCCATGATATGTTAGAGATATCATGTCCAACTTTGAGCACATGAAAAAAAGTGTGCTCAAGTGAAGGTCATTGAAATTGATCTAACACTTCGTCATTGGTTTCAAAATCAACCGCACACCAATCCCTCAAAGTGGGTCCATACCAGGGCCAAAAATGGCTCTTTTGGGCCATGGATGGCAGCCCCACCATGGATGTCTTGACCCACCATGGTTATAAAATGAATTCCAAACGTCAAAATAAAGTGACCCAAAGTGTTTTGGGTCCGTGTACACCATGGGAAGAGATGCATACCTTTCTTTTCATGGCGCAATTCATGGTATTCTTGGAATCCTATTTTTATGGCTCAAAGTCAATAAATCACTCATCACTTCAAATCTACTTGCAACTCACAAGTTTATCCAATATACAATCGAAATAGACACCTTTGGCTTTCCGATGCATTTTACTTTAAAGGTTACAGAAGCAGTGGCTCAAAGATATCCTCTGCTGAAGTGACCCTATGAAATGCATAAAAATGGCATGCCATGACTAGTCAAATGAGGGGCAAGGGAAATGAAAGGCACCGTAAGGTGCCGGCGAAGCTCCTTGACCTACTCAGCATCTTTCTTTGCCTGGGCATCATGTCGATGCCCAGTTTTTGATTTTTACCTCACCGCTTTGCGGTTTTTTGAATCCATTGTATAATTATGACATTGAATGAAGCAACAGTGAAGTCAAATCACTGTCGCTGGCCTTTCTTAAATTTCCTCAAAGGCCAGTTCATGGTTTCGCGATTTTGGTTGCACGGGCGCCAACTGGCGGTAGTTGCGCGAACTGGCGCGACGCCGGTTCACGCAGGCGCCGAAGCCAAAATCCAGGTCCTGTACGTTTGTGAATCTCACGGAAATTCGCCCACAAATATGAAGGGATTTTCATTCCCTATCAATTGACGCAAAAAACCAAAAAAAAGCGCCTAGTCCCCTGAAGTTTCCCAAAGATTTCAAGTTTCGGGGAACTTGGCATGAGGACTTGTTGTGGAAAACAAAGTACAGTCTGTTACCTGAAGAGGGGGGGTAAAGGATGAGTAGTGGAGGACATAGGCAGGGGTTTTGGGGGGTTGTCTGACACCAAACACTCACCTCCCCAGCTCAGTGTACCCACTGAGGCGGAAGAAACCACCAGGTGGTGGCAGACACAAAACATACAAAGGGATGGGACGGGTGGGAGTAAAATTGTCCTAAACGGCCAAATGTTTTTTACACTCCCCTCCCCAGACCAACACAGGATCTGAGTTGGCGCCTGCTCTCAATGAAAATCAGGTGGCCGCATCAGCTTTCCACTCCCCTCCCCAGCTCAACCCCGGGGACAAAGTTGGCGACCACTCCCAAAGAAAAAGCTACGGCCAACTGGCGAGTGGGCCAACTATGTACACAAGAACTGAGGTGACTACCTGCAGCACGGCTTCCCACTTCCACATATGTAGAAGAGTGAAAGGGCCCGCTTGCCATCAGCGGGTGAAAAAAAAGAAAAAGGTAGCCATTCTCAGCAATGGCGGGCAGGACAAGAGAGATGGGATAGTACACAAGAAAATACTATAAACTGCCTGAAGTTCAGCACCAAACACAGATACAGATCGGGGCCTCGTCCTGTCATGGTCCTGAGCTGTTTAACGTACCCCGGTGCGGACGTATGTGCGCTGGCGGTGGGAGAGGTACCAGCAGGAAGGTGGTATTCTCATACCCCAGGTACCTCGATGCAAAAGCACTCCAACGTACCCTGCTGGCGTTTGCGGTTCCCCATAGGCCAGTTCCCCTTGACAGTGCTTGCGCACCAGTCTTATTGCACATTATACCATGCAACCGCCTGGCCTTCAATCACACGAAGGCCGAAAACCAAGTCGCACACCCTGCTTATTCCGGGCTGTATGTCCGTTTAGACTCGGCTCTTCACAGCCATTCCCATGACCTGGCGAGCGCTGGGGGGTCACTGCATTGGCTGGCACTCTAGGTCGGAGCCACTCCAAGCCAATCCAGGTACATGACCCCAACTACTGCCCCGCATCGCCCCTGCGCGATGCATTTCAGGACTCTGAGATACCCCAGGGCGTCAAGTCCAGAGATATCCCAGGAGGAGAAGGAAAGGGAGGTACTGCAGACCTGCAGGTCCAGAGATACCTCAGAGGGAAGAAAAGAGAGAGGGAAACACCATAGATGCCACCTGACTCACTGCCCACTGTAGGCCAGAGACCGGCTCAGGGGCTGCAGGGACATCCAGGCGGATGTCAGGGGGTGGAGGATCTGCCTGATTCAGCCCCAAACTAGAAGCCAGGCAGGACAGTTTATAGACACCCCCAGGCTGGGCATTAGGACAGCAGATCAGTCGGTCCAGCCACAGCTTGATTTCCCTGAGGGAATCAGTGGACACCGTGATGTGGTGCCGCTGATTGTAGTCCAGCCACTCTTTATTGATGTCGTGCAGGAAAGCAGTGACATCATGCCATTCGGGCCGGTCAAAACCCCGGTATTCGACTTTCCACCAAGGTTCGCCGCCTTCGAAGGGCTGTTTGGACTTCTTCGCTTTCCCTGGAACCTTACCCCTATACTCATGGTCCAGGACGTCCTCGACAACATAGGAGTCGTCGTGGAGGTCCCGACGCTCAGAGTAATGATGGAGGGGGGGGTTCACGCCATCCCGTCGGGGTATGTAGGGCTTTAGCCTTCCCACTGACAGAATGACCTCCTTACCGTTCAGGTTTACTAAGTATGTATTCGTGGAAACCTTACGGAGGATCTCTGCAGGGCCCTGCCATATCCTGTCCAGCTTGGGATGTAGGCCAGACTGGTCGGTCCTATTTCGCACCCATACGCGGTCTCCCTCCTTAAACTGCAGAGACGGGTGTTTTTTGAGGAAGGCCTGGTACTCCCGGGCATGAAGGTCAACCAACTTTGATTGGATGAGCTGGCGATCGTCCTGAGCCCTGCGAAAGTACTCGGTCGCATCCTCCACCCCGCTATCCACGGTCAGGGGGGGTACCTCGCCAAACCCGATAGGGTCCCGGCCGAAAACCAGCCGGTGCGGTGAGTAGGGTGCGATGGGGCCCGGTAGGTCATTAAGACCCCACAGGGCAAATGGCAGGGCATAGATCCAGTCCAGCTTGCGGAACACCAAGTAAAGCCGCAAAGCATTGATAATAGACTCGACTGCCCGCTCCGCACGCCCATTACTCTGTGGTCTATACACTATAGACCTGGCCTGGGTAATGCCAGCCAGACCACAAAGGGCGTCGAAGAACTCTGAGGAGATGATGGACTGGTTATCAGAATGTATCTCCCTGGGCATCCCAGTAAAAAAGGCACAATAGTGCAGATATAGGGCGGCGGCTTTATGGCTCGTCAATCCCTCTTGTCTACATGGAATGGCCAGGATATAACCTGTCAACCGACACACGATAACCATCGCATAGTCCACCTTCACCCCTGTTTCAGGATGTTTAACTTCAGGCAGGGATACAAAGTCCATTGCCACTGATGCAAAGAGATAGGAGGGCACGGGGAAGGGCTCACATGAGTCAGGATGTGGGCCCCTTCGTGCTTTGGACTGTGCACATACCACACAGGCATCCACAACCTCCTTCACTCTGTCCCGAAGGTTATCCTCGGACAGATTTCGGACATGGAACTGTCGCTTGAACAGTTCCAGGGTTTTGGGGTTACCTGTGTAAAAAACATTTGGCCGTTTAGGACAATTTTACACTCTGCACACTTTTGCCTCTTACCTATCATCAACCTCCTCCCTAGACTGACAATGTTAACCCCAAAGGACATAGAAGGGCAGTTTATCTGTAGCGATGTCATCCTCCGACAAGTCCGCCCTGATGCAGTGATTACTGCTGCCACTCTGGGCGTAAAACTGCGTGAGCCAGTGTGGGCCCTATCGGGTTCTATGCGTCCACTTGGTACACCCAGTAACGCCATACCTATGACCCTGCTGGCGGCTCGTGGTGAAGTTGTTACTGGGCCTAGAACCAAGGCCAACCCAGGCCTGGTAGAGGTGAGATACAAGCAGGAGAAGGGCAAGACATTTTGGCACCCACTGAGAGACATCCTCCCCATGGAACAATTACCACCAGGCTACAGGGAGTTTCACCCGGACGTGATTATAGAATCTGAACAAGCAGAGGAAACGGGTACCAGTGGGTCAGACACTTCTTATGCTGCAGAATCCGATGAGGTGGCAGCAAGCCGCAAGCGCACAGCGCAGGGTACCCCTGGTACTGGTCACAAGGCCAAGAAGAAGGCCAAACCGGCAGCCAAGAAGGCCAAAAAAGCCCCTGGTCGTTGTGTTGAACGAGAGGAGATATTACGGATGGCTGCTCAAATAGAGGAAACCCGGAATGTACCAATGGACGTACTCAAAACATATTCAAAGGCTTCCCTCCATGCTCTGTTGGAACAATTTGAGTTGTACTTTCCACAAAGTGCAAAGCACGACATGTTGGTGCTACGCCTGAAGCAGGCAGTGGAGGCTGGGAAGAACCGTCCCCGTTTGGTGCCACCAGAGATGCCTGCAGGGGCATACGGGTACAGCAGATTGCAAGAGCAGGCAGTGGATGGCGCCAACGTGGACATTGCACACCCTGAGGACAAGGCACAGGATGTGGCCAACATGGGGGTGCATGACCATGTAGGACAGCAAAAGCAAAGCCCAGTGCAGGACCAACATGGTACAGGACTGCCTGAGTCCCCTGTGCGGCTTGAGCATGATGACGAATCAGCCACACCACGCACTCCTGAGGTTGCACGTGCTTTGGATGGAGCATTTAACTCTGCCGATACGTGGTTCCCATATCTGGATTTTGATGAGTTGCTGAATGCGTCTTCTCAGCCCAGTAGTGGACCTGCAGTACCAACGGAGGATTCCAAGGCCATGGACATGGTCACCCCCAGGGCAAATTCACAGGCCACAGAGCCTCCAGCACCCGAACCAGAGGATGACACCCGGGGCTCGGGCGGCAGTGTGGCAGATTCAGGGGTTACAAGGTCCCCAGTGGTGGGATTAGGAGTATGTGTTCGTAAATTGCCATTGGCAAGGATTGTGCTGCAAAAGGCGCAACATGCTTTTGGGCATGTTGGGCGTGGTGACTGGGCGCATGATGAGGCAGCAGTCAATCTGAAATTGTGGCCCCTGCATGCAGTGCTGGATGGGGCCTCTTTGTCAAATGACTTTGCAGCCATCATGCAGAAGCTAGGGACGACTGGAGACTACCCATATGTCGGAGGCTATTTAGCCAAAATTAGTTCTGGTACAGGGTACACAAGTGCATGGGCTGAGCTACGTGTGGGATGCACTATTTTTGTGCCCTTGAAACCTACATTGTGGAGCATGAAGGTTGCTGGAGCTGACATTGCAATCCGGAATGGTGAGATCCTGCAAGTGCCAGCCATGGATGAGCGTCAAACGCTCAAACAGCCACATGAACCAGGCTACTTAGTAGTACTGCAATACGGTGACCCTGGGTTGATGCTACCTAGTGTCATTTATGCGGAGGTATTTGCTCCGTGCTTTACAAAAATTGTCTCTCCTCAGACACACAGGCAACCCAAGTACGCCCCACTGGAAGTGTCCAAAAGGAATTGAGATCGGTGTGGAGGATTCTGCCTTAGGGCTTGCGCTATGGGCAGAGGGCCACCAGGTGCCCAGCACGGGGTCCCAACCTCAACCACCCGCACCCCCCCTCCTCTTCTCATGATAGCCACACAAGCAATGCAGAATCCCCACCTTTTTTCTCATCACACGCACTACATACATTGCTTGGTGTTTTTTTGCACTGTGTGTCCCCGCGTTACCCCCGGGGCACTGGGGGGTGTATATACATTGCTTGGTGTTCGCCCGCCTATCCATTTTCATACACGACACACGAATTGCGCCTTGCCCGTTTTTTATGACACCCGGACAATTGGTAGCACCCCCCCCCCCCCGGTTTCTCATATCGCGCACCCTTTTCCTCACCTTACTTTACCTGATTCTTCCCCTACCACAGTGCCTGCCACCCTGTCTTCATGCGATGTTCATTGTTCGCTTTGTGTCGTGTTCAGGCCAAAGGCAATCGGAGGCTCGATAGTGCTGCGGACATCCATGTGAGCAGCGACAGCGGAGATGGGGGCGATGACGGGAGCATGGTGGTGCCGAAGAAGGATGCAGCAGCAACAGCGACGGAGAGGAAGCGCGCCGCAGCAGAGAAGGAGGCAGCCGACAAAGCGAGAAAGGCGGCGGCAGATCGGGCACAGAAGGAAGCAGCAGCAGCAGCAAAGGAGCAGGCGAAGAAACGGGCCGCAGCAGAGAAGCAGGCCGCCGACAAAGCAAAAAAGGCAGCTCAGAGGGGGGCTCAGAAGGAGGCTGCAGCAGCAGCAAAGGAGCAGAAGCGCGCGGCAGCGGAGAAGCGAGCAGCGGACAAGGCGAAAAAAGCGGCAGAGGACAAGGCGAAAAAAACGGCGCAAGCCCAGGCGAAGAAGGAAGCAGCAGCTGCTGTAGCAGCAGCAGCAGCAGCAGCAGCGCATGCGGAGCAGGGTGTCGAGGCAGAGGACAAAGCAGACACTACAATCCAAGCACGGGATGACGTTTCCTCCAAGCTCGAGTGCATTCTGGAGTTGCTGCAAAATCAAGGGCAGGGTCAGGAGGCAGGTAATCAGGGCTCAGTTTCACAGCAGACACAGTTGCCGACACAGATGCCGCAGATGCCGACACAGTTGGTAACACAGGTATTGCAAGGTTTGATGCCACCACCAACACAGCAACCAGTGCACCCATTGCAGAGTGTCCTGACAGCGTTGCTTCCACAAGGGTTGCCATTGCTGCCAGCACAAGCGCAGAACCATAACACGCTGCAGCAACTTCTGCAAGGGCAGCAACTTCTGCAAGGGCAACAATTTCTGCAAGGGCAGCATCTCCAGGGGCAGCAGCATTTTCTGCAGGGGCAGCAGCAGCATTTTCTGCAGGGGCAGCAGGGGCAGCTGTTGCAGCAACTTCTGCAGGGGCAGCAGCAGCAGCAGCTTCTGCAAGGCCAGCAGGGACAGTCACAATGTTTGATTGCTTAACTTGAGCTACTGCTCTGTTTCTTGATCAGTGATTATTTCTCAGCAAACCATTGCTGCACAACAACCCACTGCACATTGTGCCAAGTTTGCTGACACCAGAGGCATGGAGCGCACTGCATGTTTTTTTGTGTTCCTCCATCCATTAGCTGTTGCTGAAATGCAGCGACTTTGCAGCTGCAAGACTCATTTTGCATATTACGATTCGTTAATGGTAGTCAGAGTTACAGTTCAGCCAGTGGCCTCTTCTGAATTTGTAAGTTAATTGATAACAGCTGCTTTTGAACCATCTGCTGAAGGTACAACACACGGCGATGACAATTTTTCTGTTGCTGCACCAGTTAATATTTATCAGCAACCCGCTGAAGTGCAACAACCCACTGCATGCTTGGCAAGGATTGATGGCAGCACAGGCATTTCCTGCATCCATTTTTGTTGCTGCCATGCTGACATACAGCGAGCGATTTTGCATGTGCGAGACTCATTTTGCATATTACGATTACGCAACCCTGTGAAGTGCAACAACCCATTGCATGCTTGGCAAGGATTGATTTTGCAACATTTGAAGTAATAAAACGCATGCGAGGCAGAGACTGCAAGAAGATCAGTTTTGGTCAGAGTTTAGGGCGGCGTACAAGGTTGACGACAGTTGGTAGGTGCAGTGATCGGTTGCTAGACATTGGGTGAAGCAAATGATTGGGCATTTGTATGATTTTTTTAGTGAAATGTTTGTTATGAAAAGTTTGGGTACCCAACGTTTGGGTATATTGACGAGCATATCACATTATAACTGCATGGTGCAAGACAAAAAGCACAACGACAATGTGAATCGTGTGTAGATCAGGGTCAATCTATGTTGTCCACATACATTGCAATGGTTTCCATTTTGTATTGTGTTGGACAAGTAAGTAATTCATTTCTCCACACGAATTGAGTTTTTGTTTTGCCCGGAATATTGGATGTGCATGACATCTTGGCCCTCAAAATGAGCCATGCGTCAACTGTTATCATGAATGATAGGCGAAAACCACAAAGTTTTCAAAACAAGCTTAATACACAACAAGGATGTGTCAATTTTGTCAACCATTTGGATAGCATCCGGGTTTTGGCCATTTTGTGCCCGGTAAAATCAAAGGTGCACGCCCTGTGGGGGCTGCGTGCCGCGGGGGTGGTGGAGGGCCGTCCCCGGGGGGGGTGGCCTGCCACCGTTGTGAGGGGCGTCTGGTGTCAGGCGCTGTCTCTCCCCCGGCCGCCCGTCCTATGGAGCGGGCAGCCGTGGTACCGCGACCCGTGTGTTCCGGGTGCGGTCGGTGCGGGCGTGGGGACCCAGCACCCGCCCCACAGCCTGCCCCCTTGCGGGCTGGCGTTGCTCGCTGTGGGAGTGGCGGAGGGGCGTCCCCGGGGGGGGCCTTACACCATTGTGAGGGGCGTCTGAGGTCAGGCGCTGTCCCTCCCCCGACTGCCTGCCCACTGGGCGGGCTGTTGGGGTCCGCCACCCACGTGCCTATGGGCGCCAGTGTGTGGGTGTGGGGGCCGGACACTGTCCCCTTGGCCTGCATGCCCTGTGGGGGCTGCGTGCCGCGGGGCTGGTGGGGGGCGGTCCCTGGGGGGGGTGTCCTGCCACCGTTGTGAGACGTAGCTCGCTGTGGGGGTGGCGGAAGGGCGTCCCCGGGGGGGGTGCCTTCCACCATTGTGAGGGGCGTCTGGGGTCAGGCGCTGTCCCTCCCCCGACTGCCCGCCCACTGGGCGGGCTGTTGGGCTCCGCCACCCACGTGCTGTGGATGCGGGTGTGTGGGTGTGGGGGCCCAACACTGTCCCCTTGGCCTGCATGCGCTGTGGGGGCTGCGTGCCGCGGGGTCGGTGGGGGGCCGTCCCCGGGGGGAGGCTGGCCTGCCACCGTTGTGAGGGGCGTCTGGTGTCAGGTGCTGTCCCTCCTCCGGACGCCCGTCCTCTGGAGCGTGCAGCCAGGGTTCCGCGACCCGTGTGTCCCGGCTGCGGTCGGTGCGGGGGTGGGGACCCTGCACAGGCCCCAGGGCGCGCGCCCTTGCGGGCCGGCGTTGCGCGCCGGTGCGGGTGGCGGTAGGGCGTCCCCGGGGGGGTTGCCGTCTGCCGTTGTGAGGGGCGTCTGGGGTCAGACGATCCTCCTCCCCCGGCTGCCCGCCCTCTGGGCAGGCTGCCGGGGCTCGCTGACCACGTGCTGCGGGTGCGGGTGTGGGTGTGTGCCGTGTGTGTGGTGTCTGTGCGGTGCGTGTGGTGGTGCGCGGTGCCGCTTTTCTCTTGTGCCTCTGGTGCTCCCCTCTCCCGTGCTTCGGTGCGGTGTTGTGCTCGCTGTGTGCCTGCCGTCCCCCCCTCCCTGCGCGCGTCCCTTGCTCGGCTGCTGGCTACCCCCTGTTTCTTTCGTGGCTTCGTTGCTCTTCATCTTTCCTCTACCCTTCTACCTGGCATGCACCTTTTCCCTGCCTCCGCTCTGGTGCGTGTTTCGGTCTTTTTCTTTGCTGGCTTGTTGTTCTCTCTCGTTGGGCCTTCCCCTTTGAACCTGTGAAGAGAAAGGATGCAAACGGGCGTGCGGCGGCGGGGGTTTTGTCGTGCCATGGCACCTTGTTATTGCCATCCTCGGTTGGTCTCTTACTCTTGCGGTGGTGTGGTATGTTACCTACTTATGCCTCGTACGTGTTCTCCCCTCTCCTATTTCTCACCGTGTTGTGCTTGTCACGGCCTATTTTAGCGTGCGTTGTTTGGCGTAGCTTTATATCCTACTTGCACTCGACACGGCTCCACACACCTCTTTGGCCACCTTTGTTCGTTGTCCGTCCCGCGCGCGCAGCGTGGCATGCAACATACTTGCGACGGAGACACACTTTGATCAATCTTGCTTTTTCCTCCTAATCTTAGTCCTAATCCTCTTAATCTTAGAGTGAAGCAAGGTGTGGGAAGAAGCGAAGCACAAGCGAGACACGACGGTATGCATAAGTGTGTATGTTCTAATCAGTGCAACAAAAAGGGTGGTTGTGCTGTAAGAGAGAGCTGTCAGGGTTGCCCCGCGTTGCACCGCAGGGCAGGACCGTTAGCCCCCCGTGACAACCACTCCCTGGCCGAAGGCCATCTGTTTTTTCTGGTCTCGGTTGGTGGCGCGGGCCGGGCGCTCGTTGCTTCTCTCGTGTGCGCGGCGTGGCACGACATGGTAACATACTTGCTCCTTGCTCCTTGCTCCTTTTTCTCTTTATCTTTTCCTGTGATACATGTCTTGTCGCCGTTCTGCTCCTTGCGTGGGTGTAACATACTTATCTCACCCACATCTTTGCGTGTTCCGTGTGTCGCGGCGGCGTTGTGCTCCCTATGCAAACGGGCGTGCGGCGGCGGGGGTTTTGTCGTGCCATGGCGTCTTGCCATTGCCATCCTCGGTTGGTCTCTTACTCTTGCGGTGGTGTGGTATGTTACCTACTTATGCCTCGTACGTGTTCTCCCCTGTCCTATTTCTCACCGTGTTGTGCTTGCTACGGCGTATTGTAGCGTGCCTTGTTTGGCGTAGGTTTATATCCTACTTGCACTCGACACGGCTCCACACACCTCTTTGGCCACCTTTGTTCGTTGTCCTTCCCGCGTGCGCGGCGTGACATGTAACATACTTGCTTGGCTCCCTCTCTACCCACCTCTTTTCATGTTTGGCGTGTTGAGGCCCCGTCGTACCCCCTATGCGAGTGGGCGTGTTGGGGCGGTGCTTTTGCACGCATGTGTGCACACTTGCGGTATGCCTCCACCATGGCGCGGTCTATACCGTACACTTGCCTCCTTGCCATCTTTTTGTGTATTGTGTTTGGTACGGCGTTATGTATGGCGATATGCGCTATGGCGATATGCATGGCGTGGCATATAACATACTTGTTTTTTGGCAGCCGGTGGCGTTGTTGTTGCTTGTGTGTGTCAATCTTGCACCCGGCACCTCTTTGGTCACCTTTGATCGTTGTCCTTCTCGCGTGCGTGGCATGACCTGCTACATACTTGTGCGGCTTCCTTTTTACCCACATCTTTTCGTGTTTTGGGCGTGTTACGGCGCCGTCGTACTCCCTATGCAAGTAGGCTTGCAATGCATGGTCTCATACTTGCGGAAGGGGTTTCTTCGACCATCGCCTCTTTGGTCTGGTCCCAGTCTGTACCAGCTGCCGGGACCCTCAGGTGCGACCTGATGGGCTCACCAGTCGTTGGCACTTCAGGCCATGCTGAATGCGTTTCTGGCTGGACGGAGTGGGGTGCCTTCACCTGATGGCACAAGTCAGCCAAGAGGGATGTCATGATGCATAGGGCGTCCACCAGCTGTGGGTTGCCCCTTGTTGGCGCTGAAGCAGGGGGAGTATCTTTTTCAATCCACCCTCTGGAATTCTAGTGAATCCCAGCCTGGGCGGCTATGGTCCCGGACAGGGCGAGTACAACTGACACTAAGTTATGGTAATCCCATCCTGTGGACTGAGATTCTGGGTCACTGTCCTTGAGGGCAGCCCGGGTTAGTTTGTGGACCGCTGATGGGTCTTCTCTCAAGCCCTGCTCAGGCTGTAATCCTGCTGAACTCGGCGTCAACAAACTGACCTGCAACTCAGGTGTAATGGGGATGATGGTCGAGGGTATGACCTGGGCATCAGGACCACTTCCACAGGTGATCCCTGCCGGTGAGAGTAGAACCTGTGAAGGCCTCTCCGTCATTTCCCGAGGTACAGATTGTGTGTTCAAGATTGTGTGTGTAGTGTCAACTGTCCCATGAGGTGCTGTCACTTCAGAATAGGTCAGGGTGTGGATCGTGGGCGACGAACTGTTGAACTGTTCAGACCAAGGCACAGAAGTACCCAGTCTGCCCTGTGCCCTCTCGCCCGCACAACTTGCGTCGTGCGTCTGTGGAGCGCAGAGGTATCCCGCGGAGGCAGGGACATACCACCCATCGACGAAGGCAGATCCATCTGTGCAGGAGTTGACCCCTTCATTAGGGACCAAAGGCCGAGTGTGAGGCTCGACTAGGGCATTTAATCTTCCGGTGCCCACCCACAGAGATCTCACCGAACCCTCGTCCCGATTGAAATCTGAAGGACCATCCTCAGTGACCGTTGGCGCAGAAACAGAGTATAATGGGACGACCGACTGGATCTGGTTGTCCCTTTCAACCTGGGTCAATTCCAGCCCAGGTGAGGGCTCAGAGTCCGGGACAGTGATGGTCTCCACACCACGGGGATAAGGGGATGCATAGTGCAAAAAGTGATGGTGTCCCCACGAAGATCCTCTTCAAAAATCAATGACCCTTGCCCTGGGAAGACTGCCAAACCATACCGAGCCAATAAGGGATACCCCACTATGGCTCTGGGCCCAATGTCAGCGATGTACAGAGTTGCATCAGGACCTCGGGCTCGGACGTATTTCCCTTTGTGTGATACGGGGAGTAAGAGGGCCCCATGTACACAATGGGTGCCTCCCTTCAGGGAATCGGATCCAGCCCCAATCAGCCGTATTGGACTGTCAGCCTTGGTACGGACCAGATCTGGCACCAGCTCATATCCGATGACCCCGAGGGCTTCACAACCCGTGACGATGATCACTGAAAATCCGAAGCCGACAACAGGGGCTCCAGGGACTTCAAAAAGAAGGTCCCTAGCAGGATCAGGCCTTTCCTGGCTGCTGAGTCCACTACCGCTGATCGGGGCGGTCTCAGTACCTCCTGTTCATCCCCCTCGAGTACCACCGCGAGGCGCACCGCGTATTTTTCACCCCACAGGCAGTCAACCCTCAGGCTAGGGTACCCTGGGCGTCCTGTGAGCGGGCCTACGCCCCGTTGCGTCCGCTCACGCCTCTAATTTTGCTTTGGGCTGGGTTGAGCAGTTTTCTTTGGCTCGGGCTTCAAGTGTGGATGGAGTTTCCAACACTGATCCGGGGTGTGCCAAGTGCTGCCACAGCCCTTACAGGGGGGTCCCTCTTTCAGGCCCCGCCTTTTGGCTCCTGCGGGCGGTCGTAGGTGGGGATGCTTGCGGTAGCAAGTCTCCACCTTGTGTCCCTTGAAGCCACAGAAACTACAGGGGGGTCCAGTCTTGGTGCCTTTTTGCCCAAAAATATTGATTTCCAGCTCCTCGTCAGGGGACGCTGGTGGGCTGTCACTCTCTACCTGTGCAGGGGGGGGCTACTCAGGATCCTGCAGCAGATTGCTGACCCCGGCAGGCGATGTGGAATACCCCTCGTCAGGGGGGCCTTCCTGCAGCTGGTTCACCTTGAACCCCTGGTGCCGCCTCCGCAAAGGGGCCAGGTGCTCATGTCTGTTTCTCTGCTGCAGGAAGTAGACCTGCACAAACAGGTACAGCCGGACATAGTCAAAGGGCCGGCCGCACTTAGTTTGCTCTGCAATGACCTTTCGGGTCAAGTCAGAGTGCAGGCGGAGGGCGTCTAGCCAGTCCTTGCTGGCGTCCTCCAGGGTGACTCCTCCCCTCACCCTCTTGCCCCAATAGCAGAAGTCCTCAAAGATCCCACTGAGTTGTGATGCCGTGCAATGAGCCGGCACCACCGTACTCTTGTAGGTATCCCTGAAGAGATCTACATTGGTCTTATTCCTCGCCTCCCATTCCACCTCCTCCTTTACCTCCTTGTAGGAGAGGCATCGGCGGAGATGGCGGTTCTTAAATGGGGCGGCGATCTTCGGGGGTATGGAGCCCAGGATTTCCACAATCCGGGCCTCCTCACCCAGGGCACGCCCCACTGACCGTCCCCATCTTCTCCCTTTCAGGAGGTAGCGGTGCACGGTTTCACCCTTTCCATCGCACCTGGGACGGGGGTTGGCCCGCTGCACGTCCACAAGGGATGTGGGGTCCAGGCCGGGGGTGGCCTGATGACCATAGGCTCCTGTCCCCGTGGTTGCCCAGAATTGGTTGAAAGTAGTGAGGTTATCCAGGGGACTCGGGGCTGGGTCATCAGGAACTTCAGCAAAGGCCATACCCCAAGCAGGAATCCCTACCGGCTTGACTTTCGGAAGTTCCTCATCCTTCGGCCATCTCAGGTTACCCTGATGTCAAAATTTCCCCGTGCATCGAAGTGCCGAGGGTGGTGTCCCTGAAGGTGAAGCCTCTCTGCACGATAATGATGTGCTGGGGGGGGGGTCGAGGAGTATGGCTGATGCTGATGGGTGTGCTGATGAGCATATCCAGGGGGGGGTCCGGAGAAACTGAATTCTGCACTTGGGGGACCATGGGGGGGGTGATAACCTGGTGGTCCCATTTCTGTAGGCCCTTGGGGGGGGTGATAACCGGGTAGTTCTGATGTCTCTGCTGCATGGGTGGCTGCACAAGGCGCATGTGTATTGACGCGTTCCCGTGGGGGGCCGGCCACGGGACGCTGCGGTGACACGCACAGGTGAGCAGGCAGGCAAGGCACTACGCTCATCATCAATACGCTCGTGTCATGTGACAAAGCGTTTCAGGATCCTTGCCACTCTGCAACAAGGGAACGAAGGTATGTACAGCAACACATCAGGATATGTACACATGGGGTTAAGACTGGACTGGGGTAAGGGCATTACAGGACAATAGACACTCAGTCCCAACTCATATCCCAATCCCAGGTCCGACCCTCTCAGAAGCTGGTGGGGGCGGGGGCTCAAACACAACCCATGCCCTGCTCAGTCCGGACCCTGAAACCCTGCCATTAGGGGGAGGTGTCCCGCCCAGCCACAGGCGAGTTCCTGGGAACCAAGAGACTCCAAGACCAACCGACAGTGGCTCCCCATGCTCCCTAACGGCAGGTCCCAACTCCGATCTGAGCCAGAGATATGGCCCCGCCAATATTCCCTAGGAGTTGGTAGCTGAAAATGGGCTGTTTCAGCCCAAACTGAAATTAACTCAAAAATCTCGAAAACTGACCCCTCGTCTGGACCCGCCAGAGGTGGGGACGAGGCAACTGACCCTATGCCCTCCGAGTACGAACTACCTGGAGCCCTCACCCAACCTAGTTCCCTCTGGCGTTTCGGCAACAGGGCACCACGGTTTCGTCAAGTGGGGTCATGATGCCAAAATCACCAAAACTGGCGTCATTCCCACGCGTGGCTCGCCCGGCCAGGGCAAGGCCAATGGCTCACAGGTTAGGAGGCAGAACCTAGGACTCATATCTGAGTGCACAACTTGCAATTAGGTCCCGGCTCCTTATGGGCAGAGAGAAATGGGGCCGCCAATTGACCACACGGAAGGGGGAAATTGGGGTCCCAAAATGGGGTCATTTTGGCTGCTCGAAATGAGCCAAAATTCGGGGTGCTCCCAATAGTATATCTCCACGCCGGCTTGGAGATCGGATCTGCCATTCCATACACGATCCACCGGGAGTCCAACGAAGACTCCCATGCCCTTGGTCCTCAAAGATCTCAATGCCACGCGGCGTGGTTAGGATCACAATTGGGTCCACAAATGCCAAAATGGTAAAATTGCCCACACTCACTTTGGGCTAGCGCCTTAACGAAGGTTGCTCCGCTTCGCCCACGTGGTGTGTGAACCATGGGGACCATTATGCATATCACCCATGTCATATATGGTCCATTGGTCCATGCGTCCGGCGTGCACGGGTGGGCTCAACATAGTGCACGGCGGGCAACAAAAGTGGAAAATTGCTCAAAATGGCCAAAAATGCGCACACTCATGGTTGGGGCAAATGAGGCACATGCCCGACTCGGACCGGAGTGTGCCATAGGATTGGTATCAAGTCATGTGTGTCCAACATGTCTTTTGGGCGTCGCCCTACTCCTCGGGTTTTGGGAATGGCAGGGTCGCCAAGTGAGCCCATGATTTGGGATAATCCCAAATCGCCAACATGGCGGCCACGGTACGCCAAGCCCAAGGGGAGTTATCCGCCGGGTCCAAGATATGTTGGGTACCAAAGTATGTACCCTCATAACATACTTGGGTCATGATGTCAATTGAGCGCAACGTTGAGATACACGGTCGCCACTTGACATCATGACGGGCCAAAAGCGGCAAAATTGGCACAAACACACACAAAAGTGCCTTGAAAGGCGCGCAATTATATTATAATATCTTCGGCTTGGATCGTGCAATCAACTAATCCTTCTAAACACAATGACTTGACACCAATGACCTTCGATCCCACATATGTGCTCCACTTGGGGCGCCTTGGAAAGTTACGAGCGCTACTTCCCAAGTGGGCACATGAAAATATGCAAAATTGCAAAACACACACCTTGCTCCCAACGCATCGCTTTGGGATCGCCACACAAGCTTCCCTTCACGAAGGTTAGGCTTGCAATTGATCGTGGGGAGTATGGAGAAGGGGCTTACACAATATGAGGTCAATTGGCGGTTCCATCGCTCTTAGCCAAACCCGCCAAATGGGCACACAATACAACACATGGCACATACCACACATTGCCCAAAAAGGTAGCTCCCCCCACGATATGTCATGCCCCTCTAAGGGCATAACTTTGTGTCAATCGCTCATAGGAACTCAATGAGAGTTCCTATGCAACACCAACACTTGCGCGCTACACTTGAAAGTTATCTTAACGCACGCAATATCATGGCCAAAGTGTTATAACGCAAACTCTACCCTCTTGACCATGATCCATTACACTAGCGCGCACGTGTGGAGACGCAAGGCATATAATGCTTCCTAAATTACGTCAGGAGTATTGTGAATACATCCCACGTTTCCTTATCGTCAATCCTCGCAAGCGGCACGAGATATGACCCTCACAAGTGGCCTCACGAATCAACTTTGTTTTGCCCGTATCTCTAATACAAATGGAGGGCAAGATAAAAGGAAAGTTGATTCGTGCATAGGGAAGCACGTAGGTCGACTCGAAAGAGGTCAAATCAAGTGCGGGGATGTCGAAGTCGAAAATCCGATTTCGACATCCTGAAAAATTCGGATTAAGGTTGCGGGTGTAGAATGTGAAAATTGCGGAAGCATCAATGCAGTTCCTGACGACTTTGGAGCCTTCGTCACGGATAGCGTTAAAATTTCCATTAATTACAGTTAAACTGGCGGTTACGCTAAAGTCGCGATCCAACCGCCAGCAGTCAAAACAGTGAATATCAGAACGGAAGCGTAAAATTTGACGGAAACAATGTGAAAAAAAAACCCTGTTGATTCCTTATATTCTGATATATAAATCTCCGCTGGCGGTGCATCGGTTGCCGATGCTGGGCTTTGCGGCACGGAACACGCTCCCGCCGGGCTCGCACCAGGCGTCAACGCGCGCCCTCCGTACATGGGGTTAGTGGACTGGTGACCGGTCTTCCCTTCCGTACATGGGGTTAGTGGACCGGAGACCGGTTGTATGCCGTAACCTAGCCATGGGGTTCTGGGTACCGCTTCACCCCCCTCCTTAGAGCAAACCCTGGGGGGGGCTCGATAACACCCAAGCATGGCAGGGGGTACCGAGAACCATATCCTGAAGGGGGGGTGTCACATCCTCACTTCAGGCTGATACGCAGGTTAGGCTCCAAACTCCACAGTAAGACAGGTATAGTGCCGTAGGCTTTGTAACTTCAAGTATAGTATCAAGTATCAAGTCCAGGGTCCTGGCGGCGATTGTTCGGCATCCAAAGGACCCGTTAACCCATACCAGGCGCACCGGGTGCCGGCTGCTACGGTCACCACCACAGTGGCAGTGGCATACACGGCCAACATAGGCGACACACGACGACCGAGGTGGTCCCACAGGTCGAGAGCGACCACAAAGATCCAGCAGGCTACCCCAAGCTTCCCAAGGCCCGCCGACTGGGGAGAGTCCCCACGGGTCCTTCCTCGGGCGCACCATGTCCATATCCATACGACGCGAGTCCAGAGTGCTACAGCCGAACTCCTTAAGGGATCTTAAGGGAGCTCCTCCTTAAGGGATCGGGCATCAAGGCCGTCTTTTCCCTTTTCACAAGCACTCAACCAGAAGAACATGTAATGCGGTACCGGTCCAGGCTGGACCCTGTGTATGAACATGTAAACGGCGACTCAGGGCGCCTCTGTATTGCGATTCGCATCCCCTCGGGGGGGACAAAACAGTCTATCTGTCGGTGATGGGCTGACAATCGTAACATACAAATGCACATATCCTGGGGAACAGAAAAGCAAAACAAGCAGGGTAAATAGGCGTGTAAACACACTCTGGACAGAGTGCCAAACCACGCCACGGTCAGGATAAGGCAAATGCAGGAGGGTGGACAGGAAAACGCCTGAGTTCAGGCCATATATAGTCTGCAGACACACGTCGACTGGTCTGGACCCCGCAAGTGCCATGGGACCAGACCACACACTGAAAAATCGCAATGCCGATGACAGCGGCATCCGTTGCGCAACGTCGTATGGGCTTCAAGGCCCCAAGAGCTCAGAAATATGAAGGTCAGTCACCCTACCTGGTTTCCCAAGGATTCAGCAGGGAGGTGAGTGACGAAAAGAAGAAGAGAGGGGCCATCCTCCTCTGGATTCAGCAGGGGGGGGTACATGGCCACTCTGATGGCAGGTCATCGGAAGATGGAAGAGAGCAAGCAAGTAAGGGACGATCCGTCGACCACACAAGCGCTCATAACACATCAGGGGAGAGCTCAGGGCACTGATCAGGCGCCCCTGGCTGCTATCGCCCGGGTGAGTGCTGCCAAGTCCGAAACGTGGATCTTGGTCTTGTGCTTGCGGATGTACTCCATGAAGGGAGTATTGACCCGCGGCACGAACGAGGAGATGGGTTCCCAGGTGTCGTGGGACGGCCCATAGCCTCGCCAACGAACCTTGAACTCCAGACCTCCGGGTGCCGAGGCTTTCGGACGCTGAGCAAGGATCTTCTCGACTGTATAGTCGTCCTGCTCCGCATAATCGTCGTCCGAGTCAGCCTCATGTGCGGCATAGCTCAGGGACACATGTTGGCCACGGAAATCGGGTTCCTGCACACGGAACTGACTCTCCTGGCGCTCCCGGAACTGTCCGTGACCCACCTTGATGCGGTAGGTGTCCTCACCAATCCTGCGGACCACCTCGCCGGGTGTGAACCAGGTCTTGGTGCGGTGGGTGCCCATGGGGCGGGGTCTGATCACCCACGGGGGGTCTCCCACCCTGAACTTCTGCGCTGTCGAGCTCGGGGCGGACTTCTGACGCTCAGCATGCTCCTTCTCGAGCTGCTGGCGGATGTCCCGCGCCGTTTGCTCTTGCCGCGCGAAGAATTCCTTGGCATCCATAGCCATGCCATCACCAGACAAGGGAAGTCCCCTACCCAGGGGGTCCCTGCCAAACAGAATCTGGTGAGGGGACAAACCGCCCGGAGTGGGGGTGTCATGATGGGCCTTCAGAGCAGGCCACATCTCCTCAAACCAGTTCCGACGTGGACTGGTGATGTGGATCTTGCGCAGCTTCTCGAACAGCTGCCGTCCAGCCACTTCAGCACGGCCGTTAGACCGGCTGAGATAGGCAACACTCTTGGCATGTCGTATTCCCATGAGGGAACACATAGCCTTGAACCAGCCACCAGTAAACTGGGGCCCTCGGTCACTGCAAATGGTGCGGGGGATGTCAAAGACGGTCAGCCAATGACTAATCATCATGACTGCCACTTCCTTGGCAAGCAACCCCTTTTTGCGTGCCGGAACGGCTACAACGTAGCCGCTGTGGCGGTCCACACAAAGAACCACACAGTCAAAGGTCTCCTTGCCAATGTGCACTTCGGGCATGGAGAAGACGTCCATGGCCACGCTCTCCATGGGCTGGTCAGGAACCGGCGTCCATTGGGGTTCCCCCTTGACGTTCCGGTTATCGGGATTGCAGGCCTGACAGACCGAACAACCCTTCCTGACCTTCTTGATGGCGGTGTAGAGAACGATGTGGTCGATCTCCAACCGGCGCTGCATGTCAAGGGCTTGCTTCTTGACCCCTGGGTGCAGCATGTGGTGGTGCCAAGCTTCACAAAGCTCGAGCACCCGGGACTCCGGTACTAGCAACTTACCATTCCGGTAGAGCTTGCCATCTTCCTCGGTCAGCCCCTTTGGCCACTTCTGCCCGTCGTCAGGGGCGGTCACAGCCCTATACTCGGCCGCAAAGGCCTCAGACTTGGCGTAGTCGTCGGTCCAGTCGTCCTGGAGGCAAGACTCCGGGAAGAGGTGCTTGTCGGACTCAGCTCCCTGAGGGGCGAGTACTCTGACCGCTCTGCTCACCCTCGACGCGAGGGGGGCATCCGCGGCCATGACGACGAAGCATTTAGCACCCTCCTCCTCCATCAGGCGCTCCATTTCGATGATCCTCTTGGCTTCAGCGGTCTCAGCCTCATCGCCATGGGCAGAGATATCCGTTATGCCCTTGCTGGCGGGATAGGCCCACCTACTGAGACAGTCCGCCACGGTGTTATCCTTTCCAGGAATATACACAACCGTGAGGTCGAACTTGGCCAAGGTCTCATGCCATCTTGCCCGTCGGGAGGCGGGACCTGAGGGGGTGTCCACGTGCTCCTTGTGCCACGACTGCAGACTCTGATGGTCGGTGCAGACGGTGACGGGATGGAGGGCTATGTACCCAGCCCATTTCCTGAGAGCCATGACGATGGCATACGCCTCCTTTTCACGGGGCGTCAACGTCCGTCTCTGGCCTTCCGCCAGGACTCGGCTCCAGAAGGCCACGGGCACGTGCCTCCTGTCGTCAAGCACTTGCTCCAACACAGCACCAATGGCGTAGTCGGAAGCGTCGGTGCGCAGGACGAACCCTCGGTCGGGATCCACGAGGTGCAGACCCACTGCGGATAGCAGCGCCTGCTTCATCCCCTCAAAGGCACGGTCGGACTCAGCTGTCCAGACCAGAGCCTTCTTGGACCCCTTCTTGGTCTCCTCTCGGTTGCCCTTGAGCATGGTCGTCATGGGGGCTGCATACTCGGCATACATTTTGATATACCCCGAGTAGTAGTTGCAGAACCCCAGATACGCTTGTAGCTCAGAGACCGTCTTTGGCTTTTCCCAGTGCTCGATCGCGGCCACCATGCCAGGTATGGGCTTTCGCTGCCCGTTCCCAACTACGTGGCCAGCGGAGACCACCTCGCTTACCGCAATGGTGGCCTTGTCACTGCTGCCCGTGAGTTTGTGCCGAACCAGAAGGTCCAGCACTCGAGTGACGTCCCTCTCATGTGCCTCCAGGAGCTCCTCGTAGCTCATGCTGGGGTCCCCGGACGCGATGATCACGTCGTCCACGAAGGGGTCCGCACAGTCGCGCACCGGCTCAAGCAGGTTCTCCAGCATCCGCTGAAAAGCCGCATTGCCGTTGGTAACGCCCATGGGCATCACCTTCCACTGGAGAGGTCCAAGTGGGGTGCTCATGGCTGTGCAGGCACGGGACTCCTCGGCGAGAGGCATCTGATGATAACCATGTTTCAGGTCAATCACCGTGAAGATCCTCCGCCGGTGTTGCTTTTGCAGCATGTCCTCAATGAGGGGCAGCGTATAGCTGTCGTGCTGCGTTTGGGCGTTCAAGCCGCGGTAGTCGACCACGAGCCGCCACTCACCGGCAACCTTCTTGGGGACGACGAAGCAGGGGGAGGCCCACTCGGAGTGGCACGGCTCAAGCCAGCCTCTCTGGATGAAGTCACGGAGGATCTTCTCCATGGCCTCTTTCCTCTCGCCCCTCAGGGCAAACTCCCGGTGCCGATACACACGGGGGTCCTGCTTCAGTCGTATCTTGGCCTCGCCATACGGTCCACGCACCGGTGGGGGAAACACAGGCTTACCGCTGAAGAAGGTATCACCATACTTCTGCTTCAGCCTGGCCCTCAATGCCTGGACCTTGGGGCAGTCATCGGACTCCGCCTTGGCTTTTCCGGGCACTTGAACCACGGAGCTTACTTGAGGGGTAGCTACTCCGCTCGTCTTCGGCTCAGGCGGTCTTCCCAGGTGGCCCAAAGGGCCATCTCTGGTCTTGCCTCGGAATAGATCGCCGTAGGTGGGTGGGTTACCCCCGATTGGCTCGTCCTGGCTGGATAGGTGGTCCAGCACCCTCTGCACGAAGGTGTTCCCGTCATAGGAACCAGAGACGATCGAGTCCACTTCCCACCAGGCTTTGTCCTGGCCTTTGCCCTCACGCTGGTTTCCCCAGTCGTGAAAGGGCTGATCCATATACCCCTGAACCAGATCCCACTCCTCTTCAGTGAGGGGGTCTTCTGAATCGGATTCTTCGATGTCAACAGGGGGAACCGCAAAGCATTGCCGCCAGGGCTCTGCTATGATGCGGTTGACACACACGAAGTCCGTGGCGTCGGCCTGATCAAGGCCCCCATCCACATAGTCGAATTCTGTTGGCCATCTCTGGGGTGGCATGGGCTGTCCCTTAGCGTCCTGATAGACACTCTGTCCAGCCGGTAGGACGACCTTGTTTAAGGTCATGTTGGTCAATGAGGCTACCCAATGTCGGGTACTTTCCTCCTCGGTGCATCCCATAGGAACAACCAGCACTGCCTTGGAGCGGTCCTTGCGAATCTTCGCTATCGCTCTTGGAATGTCCCAACGGGGGCAATGGATCCACATCAATCCCTGATGCGGACCCCAGTGCTTCTTCCACGCGGAGTCCTGTGCGCTCCAGTACTTCTCACACACCCGAAGATGGGCGGAGGTTCCCGAAGAGAACGCATCCAGGGCCAGATCCGAAGCTCCCAAGTCCGCGACAACTCGGCTCGCCACTTCCGGCCTTACGCCGTACTCCTGGTTTGCAGGACCAGTTGGCTCAGTGTCCAGCGCGGCCACTTCGAGCTGATTGCGTTCGGGGTGGATCCATTGGCATTCCACATGGTGCTCAGGTGACGAAAGCCACGAGAGTTGGTCGTCCTGGTACAGGGTCATGGAGGCCTGGGCCGGGAGAACGCCGGAGTCCGTCTCCATCATGAAGTCGTATCCAACGATCATGTCCCAGTCCATCTCGGCTCCGTAGAAGCGACCGTGCAGGAGTATTTCCTTGCTGAGGTCTGGGCGGCTCAGCTCACGATGGTTTACGAACTGCAGCCCGATGGCCGCTTCCTTCGTGCCTCCCACCATGTACTGGCCGTTCGCCACCTTCAGCCTGACAGGTTTCCGACTGTCGGTCAGACACTCTGGTGGAAGTAGGCCAGCCTTGACCAAGCTGACTTGAGCGCCCGTGTCGACCAACACGTCGAAAACCTTTTCCACTTCCCCGCAAAAGGCACGGACCTTAAGATGCAACTGCCGCTCGCGACCGACACGGCGCACGGCGTGCAAACTCAGGATCTCCGGCCGTTCCAGAAGCTCGACAAGAAACTGGTGCAGGTCGCGGACAATGGGCTCAGGCTGCCCATCTGCAGCATCCAGCTGCGGTCCGGGTGATCCTCCGATACTCTCGGAAAGATCCTGTAGTACATCAAACACATTCTTGGTCGCGAAGGACGGACGGGTGCAAGGGTTCGTGCCTTCACTTGCCCTCACCCCGCCTCCGCGACTGGGTGCCGGACCGGGCCTTCCGCCCGCGGCAGTCCCTTTGTGCTTATCGACTCCGGACTGGGATGGTTCGGCGCTTCCCACGTCACCATCCTGCGACCGCCCTAGCTGGGGCTCTTGGCTGCAGGGGCTCCGCTAAGGGGCGTCGGTTGTGGAGGAAGGGGTGTTCTCCTCCGCATCAACCTCGTTGCCGCCCTTCTTCCTTCCCCCTTTCTTACCCTTGTTCTTCCCCTTGTCCTTGTTCTGGTCATTCTGGTTGTTCTCCTTGTTCTTGTTGTCCGACCTGGGGACCCAGTTCCGCTTGATCTCCTGGATCTCCTTGGCCAACTCGGTCCCCACCGACGACATCAGCTTGGCCAGCTCGTCCTTGTCGACCTCCACTTTGGCTTCCCGGATACCCGCGGGCGCACGCTTCTTCGACCCGTCCGCCTTCTTGTAAGCCTCCGTGTCGGCCTTGTGGACGGCGCATGTTTGCTGGTCATGGTTGAAGCCTCGCTTCCTCCCATAACACACGAAACAGCCCTGAGGGTGAGCTCGTATGAACTCCCCAAAGGACAGCGGAGGGTCGCCAATGCGGCGAGGGTCCCTCTTCTCCTGCTTCCTCCAACCCTGCTGCAGGGGCTTCCAGTTTCCCGGTCTGCTCCCCGCGCTCAGATTCTTGGCCACGAAGGCACAAAGGGCCACCTCGGCGGGCTCATCGTCGTCGTCATCGTCGACGAGAGTCTCATCGCCGCCGGCTCCCGCTGGGTCCATGGCAGCTTCCCCGCCAGGTCCCTCGCCAACGTAGTTGACGTCGCGGTCGCCGGGCCTCAACCCGCTGGTGTGGTGGAGGTTTCGGTACTCCTTGAGTACTTCCTCGCCAACCCACTCCAGGATCTCGTCGCAGCTCATCCTCGCCGGGATGGCCTGCAGACGGATGGTCTGGCCGCTCAACTCACACTCGTCAAGGCGCCACATCGTGGTCTTCTCGCGATCGCCTGAGACGGTGATGAGGAGAGCGTTCCGCAGGGAGTGCCGTTTGACATCCCGGGCCACGTTCTTCTTCGCCCAAGCCACCACGTTCGTATGATACTCTTTGGGGAGCATCATCTTGACCGTGTGGTTGTACTTGGCCCTCTTGGATTCCTCCTTGGTGACTCTCTTGATCCATGCTTCCGGCAGCATGCAGAGCAGGCGAGCCTGCTCGTCACCCTCGTTCCAATCCTCCACGTTGCGGCGGTGGAGGGTGTATTTCCCTCGGAAGTCCCGCCAATCCCGCAGGCGGATCTCCCGTCCATCATGCTCAAGCTTGATGGCCTTCCACCGCTTGGCAGCCACCTGCGGAGCGTCCACCCGCTCCTGCTCATTGAGCCACTTCTTGGCTTCCTTGAGGGTCTTGATTTTCCCCTCCCTGGTCGCCATGAAGTATAGCTCTCCGAGCACTTCAGGCAGGCGGTACCTGAACCGTCTGAAGACATATCTCTCCGCATCCGCGTGAGGCATGTCTTCAGTGACGGTCAGCCCCCAATCGTCCAGCTTCTCCAAGAAGCGGTCGAGGTTGAGGGGGTTGCCGTCGTACATGGGGGGCTTGATGTCCTTCAAGTCTTCCCACACGGCGGCGTCCGCGGCCTTAGAGACCATGAACGCCGGCCGCGAGGTTGACCGAGGTTCCCATCGGCCTCGCCCACGGACTCCCACGGCCGCCACGTCCATCTCCTCCATGGAATCCCTGTGGCTACGCCGCGGTTCCTCCATGTACGCTGAACCAAAATGTTCACGCCGTACTGCTTCCATGTACGCATCCTCATCACGGCGCTGGCGGCTGCGTTCAGCGGCCTCCCGTCGTACACCACGCGGCGGGCTGATGTCGAACTCCTCCAGGTCCAGATCCAGGTCCTCACCATCACCGACATCCCATTCCACGTCTCCTCTGGGGACCTCATCCCTGAGTCCACCATAACGTCCACCAGCCACTGGGATTGGCTCCGGGGCTGGTGCGGGGCGCCGGGGGCGTACCGGTGTCCGCGGTGGAGCACGGCGGTTGCCGTACTCCGCGCTGAGCCACTCATCACGCCAATCCTCACTGCCACTGCCGGGCGGCACGCGCTCGTTGCGGCGGCCCGCGCTGCGGTGAGAGGGGGCGATGAGAGAGGGGGCACTGGCGCTGGGGCGACTCCTGGGGGCTCCGCCGGGGGCGTGGGGTCTGCCTGGACCTGGTCCGGGTCCCCAGCCGTCATCCGACGAGCCAGACTCCAGGGGTGGGTGGTCGCTGCCGACGCTCCCACGGGCTTCCAGCGCGTCCAGCCTCTGCTGCAGGCCGCTGATGACCGTGTTCAGCTGCGTGGTCTCGGCCCTGGCGATGTCCAGCTCTTTCTGCGCACGCGCGGCGACCCTGGAGATGCGAGCCATCTCGCCCTTGCCCGTGTCTATCTCCAGCTCGAGCAACTGGATTCTCCTGCGGAGGTAGACAATCCACCGCCAGGTGGTATCCGGGTCGCCGTTCCCTGGTGGGTCGTCGGGGTCCCCAGGGGGTCCTCCAGGAGGGCCTCCGCCGGGTCCGCCCGGTCCAGGGGGTCCTCCCCCGCCCGGTGGTCCGCCTCCAGGGGGTCCACTTGGTGGGCGTCCTCCAGGGGGTCCTGATGGTCCTCCGCCAGGGGGTCCCGGTGGGTCTCCGCCGGGTCGCCTCGGTGGGTCCGAGGATGGGCGCTTCTTCGTGATGCCGAAGTCCATGTCGTCGTCTTCGTCCATGTCGCCCCACCTGGGCGTCTCGGTCTCGGAAGACTCCGAGCTCGAGTAGGGAGGAGGGAGATCCTCATCCTCACCTTCCGGCTCCATGGGGACGTCTCCGCCTCCTCCGCCCGTCCAAGCCACCACTTGGCGATGTCGGCGGCCTCGTTCGTCCCCGTCGCTGGCGGTGAAGAAGGGGTCACTGTCGTGGGGGTGTCCGCCCGCTGGCCTTCGTGGCCTCTCAGGGGTCTTCCCCTTACCCTTCCTCCGTCGGTAGGCGGTGGGGCCACTGCTCCCACTGCTGCCGGTGTCGGCCTCTTCCAGCGTCATCCTGGAGGAGGCGTCCCCTTCGAAAAGCTTTCGAAGCGTCTCCACTCATGATCCTCCCGGGGGTGTCTCGCGGCGGAGTTTGGCCTCTGCCTCCTCCATTGCGGCGGCCGTGGCTCCGGCAGCCCGCACTTCGGCTTCCTCCCGAGCACGAGCCTCCTCGGCTTCCTGGGCCTGCTGCAGCCGCGCCTTCTGCGGTTCCAACGCCGCCAGCTCCGCCTCCGTCTTGGCCTTCTCCTCAGCGACCTTCCGTCGCGCGGCCTCGACGGCGTCCTTCTTGGCGGCGTCTGCCTGGGCCTTTGGCGTCGCATCGGCGTGGGCCCTTTCCTCCGCCTCCTTCTTTGCCCTCTCTTGGGCAAGCGCCTCTTCCAGCGCCTTCACCTCGGCCTCCCTGCAGGCAATGGCCTCCTGCGTCCGGCGGGCTTCCTCGTCGGTTGCCCTGATCCGGGCAGCCACTGCCTCATGGGCGGCCGCAGCCGTGAGACCGGCCGCGATGGCTGCCACTTTCGAGGCGTGGTAGTCCATGCCTCTGCCCCACTCGGTGGCCTCCTCATGGGCGATGCCGACGGCGCCCTCCACTACAGCGTTCCGCTGCGTGGCCCGTTGCCGGGCAACCCGAAGGTTGCAGGGCACCCCACAGACGCGCTCACAGGCGCGCGCCACGTCCCTTTGGGCGGGAGCGGCGCTGCTGCTGGAGCTGGCCTGGTTGGCCGGCATCCTCCCGCGGTGGGCCGACTCCACGTCGCTGCTGGGGCCTGCTGGGGCCTGCTGGGGCCTCAGGAGCAGCCGACGGGGCTTGGCCTTGGTCTGCATGGCGACTTCCATGAAGTCTCCAAGGGTGGCGTGGCCGGGGTGGTGACCACCATTGGCCCGTTGGGGACTGGGGGCTGGGGTTCCGCCCTTGGCGCCTTGGGCGGCTTCGGCGGCCAGGGACTCCTGGTACTCCCGCCACTTCCGGTATCCCTTCCTGTCCCCGGCGGACCGCTTCTCCTTCCCCGGAGAGGCGCTGCTGCTGCCCTGCAGCCTGCGCTCGCTCCCCGGTTCCGGGAAGTTCTTTTCGATCATGTCCCACATGGAGACATTGATCGAGGCGCCCGACGGGTACTCGTTGGAGTCCTTGTCCTCCTCAATCCCGTCGGGGCGCAGCCCTTCGCCGGGCCTGTTCGGCCGAGTCCAGGTCCTCCAGCGCTTGCGGCGGAAGCGGTACTCGTACCCTTCCGCCCGCAGCCACTCCTCCACTGCCCGCAGGCGGTCCTCCCCCATGTCCTCGCGGAGCTCGAAGCTCCCGGGCATGCCGCCTTCGCACTGGGGGTGGCTGTGGTGGTAGTGCTGGTCCGGAACCAACCCACGCAGCAGGCGTGCCGCATGGGGGTGGGGCCGCGGCCACGTCCTGCCCGCTTCCTGCCAGTTTACCATGGCAGCGGGGGGCGTAGTTGGTCTTGAGGTCCTTGGTATGCACTCGTTCAGCTCAACGAACTGGTGGCCGTTGTTGAGGCGGGTGCTGCAGCACTGGATTGGAAGTGCGGCTGGTGCTGGTCAGCCGGTGGTTGTGGAGGTGGTTGACGCGGCCTTGCTGGTCGGCCGATGGGTCTGGTCTGTGAACCTCCTTCACGGTCGCGGCGCGGTCAGGGCGATGCTCTGGACGGCGCTGCGGGCTCCGTGACGAACTCGGCGCTATCGCTGGGCGGCGCTGCGAGCCGCTGCGCTGCGCTGCGAGGTGCTGCGCTGAGCTGCGAGCTGCGAGCTGCGAGCTGCTGCGCCGCGCTGCTCGGGGTCAGTGGCCCCGAGTGGCACGCGACGGCTGGGTAACCCCGCGGCGGTGAAATGCTTTTGATGCGTTCCCGTAGGGGGCCGGCCACGGGACGCTGCGGTGACAAGCAGGAGTGAGCAGGCAGGCAAGGCACTACGCTCATCAATACGCTCGTGTCATGTGACAGAGCGTTTCAGGATCCTTGCCACTCTGCAACAAGGGAACGAAAGTATGTACAGCAACACATCAAGATATGTACACATGGGGTTGAAACTGGACTGGGGTAAGGGCATTACAGGACAATAGACACTCAGTCCCAACTCATATCCCTATCCCAGGTCCGACCCTCTCAGTGGCCCGTGTGCGCGGGGGCTCAAACACAACCCATGCCCTGCTCAGTCCGGACCCTGAAACCCTGCCATTAGGGGGAGGTGTTTCGCCCAGCCACAGGCGAGTTCCTGGGAACCAAGTCACACCAAGACCAACCGACTTTCGCTACCAATGCTCCCTTAACAGCAGGTCCCAACTCCCCTCTGAGCCATAGATATGGCCCCGCCAATATTCCCTAGGAGTCCGTAGCTGAAAATGGGCTGTTTCAGCCCAAACTGAAATTAACTCAAAATTCTCCAAAACTGACCCCTCGTCTGGACCCGCCAGAGGTAGGGACGAGGCAACTGACCCTATGCCCTTCGAGTACGAACTACCTGGAGCCCTCACCCAACCTGGTTCCAGCTGAGGTTCCAGCAACAGGGCACCACTGGTTCGTCAAGTGGGGTCATGATGCCAAAATCACCAAAACTGGCGTCATTCCCACGCGTGGCTCGCCCGGCCAGGGCGGGGCCAATGGCTCACAGGTTAGGAGGCAGAACCTAGGACTCGTATCTGAGTGCACAACTTGCAATTAGGTCCCGGCTCCTTATGGGCAGAGAGAAATGGGGCCGCCAATTGACCACACGGAAGGGGGAAATTGGGGTCCCAAAATGGGGTCATTTTGGCTGCTCGAAATGAGCCAAAATTCAGGGTGCTCCCAATGGTATATCTCCACGCCGGCTTGGAGATCGGATTCGCCATTCCATACACGATCCACCAGGAGTCCAACGAAGACTCCCATGCCCTTGGTCATCAGAGATCTCCATGCCACTCGGCGTGGTGACGATCCCAATTGGGTCCACAAATGCCAAAATGGTAAAATTGCCCACACCCACTTTGGGCTAGCGCCTTAACGAAGGTTGCTCCGCTTCGCCCACGTGGTGTGTGAACCATGGGGACCATTATGCATAACACTCATGTCATATATGATCCATTCGTCCATGCGTCCGGCGTGCACGGGTGGGCTCAACATAGTGCACGGCGGGCAACAAAAGTGGAAAATTGCTCAAAATGGCCAAATATGCGCACACTCATGGTTGGGGCAAATGAAGCACATGCCCGACTCGAGTGTGCCATAGGATTGGTATCAAGTCATGTGTGTCCAACATGTCTTTTGGGCATCGCTCAACTCCTCGGGTTTTCGGAATGGCAGGGTCGCCAAGTGAGCCCATGATTTGGGATAATCCCAAATCGCCAACATGGCGGCCACAATACGCCAAGCCCAAGAGGAGTTATTCGCCGGCCCCAAGATATGTTGGGTACCAAAGTATGTACCCTCATCACATACTTGGGTCATGATGTCAATTGAGCGCAACGTTGAGATACACGGTCGCCACTTGACATCATGACGGGGCAGAAACAGCAAAATTGGCACAAAGACACGAAAAAGTGCCTTGAAAGGCGCGCAATTATATTATAATATCTTCGGCTTGGATCGTGCAATGACCTAATCCTTCTAAACACAATGAACTGACACCAATGACCTTCGATCCCACATATGTGCTCCACTTGGGGCGCCTTGGAAAGTTACGAGCGCTACTTCCCAAGTGGGCACATGAAAATATGGAAAATTGCAAAACACACACCTTGCTCCCAACGCATCGCTTTGGGATCGCCACACAAGCTTCCCTTCACGAAGGTTAGGCTTGCAATTGATCGTGGGGAGTATGGAGAAGGGGCTTACACAATATGAGGTCCATTGGCGGTTCAATCGCTCTTAGCCAAACCCGCCAAATGGGCACGCAATACAACACATGGCACATACCACACATTGCCCAAAAAGGTAGCTCCCCCCACGATATGTCATGCCCCTCCAAGGGCATAACATTGTGTCAATCGCTCATAGGAACTCAATGAGAGTTCCTATGCAACACCAACACTTGCCCGCTACACTCGAAAGTTATCTTAACGCACGCAATATCATGGCCAAAGAGTTATAACGCAAACTCTACCCCCTTGACCATGATCCATTACACTAGCGCGCACGTGTGGAGACGCAAGGCATATAATGCTTCCTAAATTACGTCGGGAGTATTTTGAATACATCCCACGTTTCCTTATCGTCAATCCTCGCAAGCGGCACGAGATATGACCCTCACAAGTGGCCTCACGAATCAACTTTGTTTTGCCCGTATCTCTAAGACAAATGGAGGGCAAGATAAAAGGAAAGTTGATTCGTGCATAGGGAAGCACGTAGGTCGACTCGAAAGAGGTCAAATCAAGTGCGGGGATGTCGAAGTCGAAAATCCGATTTCGACATCCTGAAAAATTCGGATTAAGGTTGCGAGTGTAGAATGTGAAAATTGCGGAAGCATCAATGCAGTTCCTGACGACTTTGGACCCTTCGTCACGGATAGCATTAAAATTTCCATTAATTACAGTTAAACTGGCGGTTACGGTAAAGTCGCGATCCAACCGCCAGCAGTCAAAACAGTGAATATCAGAACGGAAGCGTAAAATTTGACGGAAACAATGTGAAAAAAAAACCCTGTTGATTCCTTATATTCTGATATATAAATCTCCGCTGGCGGTGCATCGGTTGCCGATGCTGGGCTTTGCGGCACGGAACACGCTCCCGCCGGGCTCGCACCGGGCGTCAACGGGCGCCCTCCGTACATGGGGTTAGTGGACTGGAGACCGGTCTTCCCTTCCGTACATGGGGTTAGTGGACCGGAGACCGGTTGTATGCCGTAATCTAGCCATGGGGTTCTGGGTACCGCTTCAGTATGTGCATACGGCTGTGGGATCACATGCACATGGGGATGGGGCGTCGCATGCACGTGAGTATGTACATCAGCAACTTGACAAGCCATTTCAGAATGGCCACTGAAATCTGGAGTATGCACAGGATGATGGGCGCCATAAATGGCAAAGGCAGCGTCTCGGGGCCCTTTTTCAACACCCTCCTCACCTTGCAGCCCCTCAAGCTGGCTCTTGAACTCTTTTATGAGCTCATTGCAGCCTGCCACCTGATTCTTCAAGGCGGTCAGGCGTTCCCCTTGGGCCCTGACCTGATCTGCAAGGCAATCAGAATCTGTGGGGGGGGGGGCAAGGATCCCAAGGGGGGCTGTGCTGGAGTCACGGGCGCGGTTGTCATGAGGCTTCTGCTATTAAGTATACTGTGCCTGAAATCAGATCCGGCACGCCGCTCGTTCTCAATGGTGAGCTGGACGTGCTGCAGCTCTGCCTCCATGGTGGCCAGCTTGGTCTTGAGGGGGCGGATGGATGGATCCGCTGGGGTCGTTGTAGAACCGGCGGTAGAACCGGTTGCGGCGGCGGCTGACGCCATGGTCGCCTTGAGCTGGTTGACGTAGCCCAGAAGAGCGCGATGGTGCTCGGCTTCTCGCTGCCCGAGCTCGTTGATGCGCTGGATGAGGGGGCCCAGCTGGGCTTCCACGGCGCGCTTGATCTCCACCTCCATGGCGGCCTTGATGGTCGCCAGGTCGGGGGCGGCTGCAGCGGCGGCAACGGCGGCCGCGGTGTTCGCCTGGAGGGCGGTGAGGACACCGAGTTGGCTCAGCTGTTCAGCCCGGGGCTCATCCTCAGACCTACTGAGCCGCCCAAGCTGGTCATCAAGGTGGCGGACCCGCTGGTGCAAGTTGTGCCCCTCGGTCCAAGCCTGGGTCAGCCCGGCGTCAGTGTGCTGGGCGAGCGAGTGGACGACTCCACCCAGGTCGCGCACGAAGGCTCAGTCTTCTGCTGCACGGTGGCGGACTCGGCGGCGAAGCCTCGGTAGTGGGCGTCCAAGGCGTCGAGCTCCTGCCATTGCTGCTGCACGTTGACGGTTTCAAAGGTGGCCGACCTCATGTGAAAGGCCCGCTGGCCTAGGTCGCTGCTGAGCTCGATTTCCTCGGTGTAGTGCCAGCGGCCACCCTGGGGTCCTCAGCCCAATCAGGGAAGGCGTAGGGGGCTGGGTCCATGAGTACAGGGGACGCCGGGGGCGGCCGGCCATCGGACCCCGAGCTGCTTGTTGAGTCAGACCCATGGGGCCCGGAGCCGGTAATGCAGATGGCGGGGGCAGCCACAAAGGGGACGAGATCCCCGATTCGCGGGTCTAGGTCCTGCATGTCGGGCTGGAGATGTTGAATCTGGAGTTGTCTTCGTTGGGTGGGTCTTTGTGAGCACAACTTCTCGGCTAGGTACTCCGGCGCAGCCCTTAGGAGACTTTTGTGATAGTACTCCCGGTGCTATTTCACCCACTGGTTCGTAAGCGGGGCCGGTACGGGCGCGTTCCCCTGAGCTGAGCGAGTCACAAGCGAAGGCACAGCACTTGACAAGAAGTCTGAAAACTTGCTGAAACTCAGAGTGAGCAGAGCCATCACAAAAGTAGGCCTTTCGTACCTAAAAGGACGAAAAGAGATACATCATGCAACCACAAAAACAGTATGTACACAAGACAAAATGGCACAAACGGAGTCAGAGCAATTGGACAGCGTCCCATGTGAAAACAAGGGTAGTTATGGGAACCCAGGACCTTTACCCTGACACACACAGGGGGGCAGGATACAACTCAACGCGGGCAATGAGATTTACTGCAGGCATCAGGGCACACAAGCAGGAAAAACCAGAAATCAGAGGTCACTGACATTCAAGTGCCTCCTGGCCACAGTAGGGGGCTTTCAAAGGAATCTGTGTGGAAGCATCCAAAGAGCACCGATCCACCAACATGATCCCCAAATATCATGGTCTATCTCAACGATACCAGGACACTGTAGCTAGTCTGATGGGCTCGCACTTTGGTGAAATTCCCCAACAGTGAAAAACAAGAGAGAAAAGAATGCGAATAAATCCAACATAGTGACAGCCTAAGGTCCCGTAAAGTGCATGCACAAGGGATCGGGGCGGGGGGTTGATTGTCCCAGAGGGGCTGACCCCACCTTTCCCTGGCTTTGGAGGAAAGCAGCCATCCCCAGTACACACTTTTTGAGGTCATTTTTACTAACCTCAAAAAGGTTCCATGAGCATGTTTCACAACCAGGATTCAAGTCAAAATTGAAGTGACATATGGACTTCGACTGATCCTTCAAGGATAGACCAAGAGTTCAATGACCTGAATATGACCCATAGACACTGTTGGTAGGCTATGGACAAAACGCTGGCCCAAAACGGACCTGTGGTCTGGCTTTGCCATGGACCTGAACTGACCACATGAAATTAGGAATTCTTGACAAAGTTCCTGGTAAAATTCCAAATAGTGAACGTATGTACCAGTAATCTTCAAGTAAATGCTCAACGTAAAGTAGAGAGCAGCATTGAAACATAGGAGAAGATCCCAACGTCTAACTCCTCATAGGCTTTTTACTGTTAGTCTGTAAAGTGACCACATGACAGGGTGGTTTTTGAGGCTCTGTATAGACCTGGTTGGAGCCATGTAAAACCACTATGCCATGGGCTTGCCAAAACGGGTTCGAATGACTCAAGTACATTATTAAGCATACCCCAACAAGTCTACATACCCGGTGTAGACACCTTGGTGTGAATGGGGGTCAAAAAACAAGAGAATTTGACCCAAAGAACCGAAGAAACCAAGTCCCCGAAGTCGAGACATGAAATTTAAGATCTCAAAAAAGCTTTAGAGATCCGGTTGCCGTGAGACGCCGGCTGCTCAAAATTCATCATACGAATCACATTTGATGGGGAGAGAGTCGTGGCTCCTAAAGAAATTAATTATTAGGTCAACGTCAATCATGCCTCGGAGTGGTGAGCTCCACAAGTGAGCACATACACAGGGAAAAATTGGACATGCATGCTGGGCAATTGTTTCTAGGCATGAAATTTACTCCAAATGGCGTACACAAATTCAAAAAAACCGAGTGGTGGCGCATCAACACATTTAGAACTCAACCATATATTGATATCACGGACTGGGTAGACCCCGATTGATCCAACGTTCGAAAGAAAACTCCATGGTAGTCCATCTCCATGGTCACCCCAAGTGAGGTCATGAAATTCATACGTCAAAAATGAAATTGATCTTCCAGATACTCAAACATGGTACAGGAGCGCAGAAAGAACACACAATGGTGAAGGATAAAGTGAACACATACCCCAACATGCACAAAAAGGAATTGGGTTCAAACTCTCCATGGGCTCTGAGAACAGAGCCCAGAAAGTGAGCCCATGATTGGGAAAAATTGAGTGAAAATTGACATGAAAATGACAAACTGAAAAAAGCTTAAAATGATTCAAAGTCCTTTACAAAAAGAAGATGTTTGAGGCTCGAAGCGAGTCAAACTCTCCTATATCTCAAACGTTGGCACGCGGCAGGTACAAAACAAGCTTTAACTTGACTTCGGGCTCCATGATATGTTGGAGATATCATGTCCAACTTTGAGCATATGAAAAAACGTGTGCTCAAGTGAGGGTGATAAAAAAAAATCTAGCACTTTGCCATCGGTTTGGAAATCAATAAGAAGATGACATACATGCACTCCAGACATACACGGACATGCATGACGAAAGAATGTTGAAATCTGACCCAGTGGCATTGCAAACAAAGCTCTCAAAGTGGGTCCATAACATGGTCAAAAATGGCTCTTTTTGCCATGTATGGCAGACCTACCAGATATTGCTTTGACCCACCATGGTCCTCAAATGAATTCCAAACGTCAAAAGGAATTGACTCAAAGTGTTTTGCGTCCGTGTACACCATGAGAAGAGATGCATACCTTTCTTTTCACCGGACACCAGACGCCCCTCACAACGGAGGCAGGCCACCTTCGGGGACGGCCCTCCACGACCCCCGCGGCACGCAGCCCACACAGGGCATGCGGGCCAAGGGGACAGTGTTGAGCCCCCACACCCACACACCCGCGCCCACAGCACGTGGTTGGCGGACCCCAACAGCCCGCCCAGTGGGCGGGCAGTCAGGGGAGGGGGAGCGCCTGACCTCAGACGCCCCTCACCACGGTGGAAGGCATCCCCCCCGGGGACGCCCTTCCGCCACCCCGACGGCGAGCAACGCCGGCCCACAAGGGCCCACGCTGTGAGACCGGCGCTGGGTCCCCACGCCCGCACCGACCGCACCCAGGACACGCGGGTCGCGGGACCCCGGCCGCCCGCCCCAGAGGACGGGCGGCAGGGGGAGGGACAGCGCCTGACACCAGACGCCCCTCGCAACGGTGGCAGGCCAGCCCCCCGGGGACGGTCCACGGCCATCTCCGGAGCACGCAGCCCCGACAGGGCATGCAGGCCAAGCGGGCAGTGACCGGCCCCCACACCCACACGCCCGCGCCCACAACATGTGGGTGACGGACCCCAACAGCCCGCCCAGTGGGCGGGCAGTTGGGGGAGGGGGAGCGCCTGACATCCGACGCCTCTCACAACGGTGGAAGGCACCCCCGAGGACGCCCTTCCGCCACCCCCACAGCGTGCAACGCCGGCCTGCAAGGGCGCACGCTGTGGGACCGGTGCTGGGTCCCCACGCCCGCACCGACCGCACCTGGGTCACACGGGTCGCGGAACCCCGGCTACTCGCCCCAGAGGGCGGGCGGCTGGGGGAGGGACAGCGTCTGACACCAGACGCCCCTCGGAACGGTAGCAGGCCACCCCCCCCATGGGGGGCGCACAGCCTGAAGCCAGGTAGGGGGGAACCGGGACCGGACCGCCCCCCCCCAAGCACGCCAGACGGAGCAAGGGACCGGGGCAGGACACGCGGAGGGGCACGGAACACGTGGAACGGCCCTACCAGCGCCCAGTGCCGGGACTGCGCGAGGTGCGCACGCCACACCACCCAGGGGGGGTGGGAGCGGACGCCGCGGGAGCGCAAGCGCACACACACACAAAGGGCATGCGGGGACTACCAGAAAGGCAACCACACCGAGCTCGCGGAACGCACAGACCGCGTGGAATGGCGTACCAGCGAGCGAGGGTAAGGGACACCCGCACGGGACGGCCCGCCACACGCAGCGCGGGACACGCGGGGCGGGAAGGGGGAAACGGGAGAGACACAACACCAGGTACGGGCCCAAGCCCCCCGAACCGGCGGCGAGCACCGCGCACACACCGACAGGGCACTGCACCCGCCAAGGCAGTAGTGGCGCACTGCCCCACGCCCCAACCCCTAGGCTAGCCAGCCTCCGCGCCAGCCCAAGGGGGTCCCACTGGCGACGAGCCAGTAGCACGGGCCCGGCAGCGCCGGCGCCCCGGGCGACCACCCATTAGGGGGGCGACATGGTGGGTAAGCGCCCGCAGCCACGGCTGCGAATTGATGCACTGACCGGGGAGTGGCGAAACAGGGAAGCCGGGGAGGGACGGGGCTCCGAGCCCTGTGAACCCAGGGGACTCCGCCACCAGGCAGGAGGTGCGTCTTGGAGGGCCCCCAACTAGGATCCGGGGGGAGAATATCACCTGGCCCGACCAGGTGGCCTCCCGGGGCCGGAAGGCGTCTAGTACCCGCAAATCCAAACCTCAAACCTCAAACCTTTCTTTTCATGGGGCAATTCATGGTATTCTTGGAATCCTATTCTTATGACTCAAAGTCAATAAATCACTCATAACTTCGAATGTACTTGCAACTGACAAGTTTCCCTAACATATACAATATACAATTGAAATAGACACTTATGGCTTTTCTATGGGTTTTACTTTAAAGGTTACGGAAGCAATGGCTTAAAGATATGCCCCGCTGAAGTGACCCTATGAAATGCACTAAAATCGCATGCCATGACTAGTCAAATGAGGGGCAAGGGGAAAGAAAGGCACCGTAAGGTGCCGGCGAGGCTCCTTGACCAACTCAGCATCTTATTTTGCCTGGGGATCATGTCGATGCCCAGTTTTCGATTTTTACCTCACCGATTCGCAGGTTTTTGATTCCACTGTATACTTATGATTTTGAACGAAGCAACAGTGGTTTCAAATCACCGTTGCTGGCCTTTGTTAAATTTCCGTAAAGGCAAGTTCACGGTTTCGGGATTTTCATCGCACGGGTGCCAACTGGCGGTAGTTGCGCGAACTGGCGCGACACCGGTTCATGCAGGCGCCGAAGCCAAAATCCAGGTCCTGTACGTTTGCGAATTTTACAGAATTTTGCCCCCAAATATGAAGGGATCTTCATTCCCTATCGATTGACGCAAAAAACCACAAAAAAAAATGCGCCTAGTCCCCTGAAGCTTCCCAAAGATTTCAAGTTTCGGGGAACTTGGCATGTGGACTTGTTGTGGAAAACAAAGTGCAGTTTCTGACCTGAAGAGGGAGGGGTAAAGGATGAGTTGTGGAGGACATAGGCGGGGGTTTTGGGGGGTTGTCTGACACCAAACAGTACCTTAGGGCACAGACATACAGCGTCGTTCAAGCTCATAAAGTGGAAAATTGAAAGACTGCGTGAAAAATGTACATGCATGATCAAGATCCATGATCCAAGATTGAGATCCGCATCTGACATTCCACTGTCAGAAAACACAAAACGAGCATCGCCATGTCGTCGAGATTCCAAAGAAAAGGGTATCCATCCATAGATTCCAAGATATATGAGTCTGATCGGTGTCATCTGCAGGCTGAGACCATTTACCAGATTCTAGTACAAATTTGACTAAATTGAGCCGAAAATCAATGAATTGCACGCAGATTGAAGACGAGAAAGTATGCAACGAGTCCAAATAAGCCCACTTCAATGTCGATAAATAATGTGAGTTGTGTCGAACCGGAAACCAGTTCTCATTCATAGCCAATCCAAGTCAAATCCACGATGATGATGATGATCCCAATGATGGACATCCAATCATGTAGATGTAATGATAGCCAAGAAAACCCAGTAGGATATCTCCAACTGTAAGTATCCTCTCCTGGGCTTCATGTTTGTATCAGTAAGAGCCACAAACCGTAACTGACTCATTACAGTCCCAGAATGTATGAGCATCCAATGCTTGGTACCAGGAATTTGCCAAATTTGAGCTGAATTTAACTGGGACTCGAACACAATCCACAGATGAGCAGCGAGCCAACCGAAGTAACAACACAGTTGTTGTCACCAGTCATATATGAGCACATTAACCTCGGTTGTCTGGAAATGAGACCAAGGAGGTCAATGTAAGAGATGATTGAGTGATCATTCCCAGCAGATCCGTTAAACACATGAACTGAATCAATCCTTGTCATGTCCCAGAATCTCTGTAATGAGCAGGAACTCAAGCGAGTCCTTCCCAAGGCGAATTAGGGATGCAGATTCACAGCGAATTCAATTTGAATTCACCGCATTCGCTGCGAATTCGTTCGCAGCGCGAATTTGCTGCCAATTTGCCCTGAAATTCTTAGTACTGGGAATTCGGGGCGAATACGCGCTACGAATTCGCAGGCGACGGCAAAATGATCACGCATGCGCCGTCTTTTCTGCAGATGAGAAACTAATTTTGAACTGTGCGATGCAATAGGTTTTTTGACTTGATACAATGAAAACTATGATGATTCTGCTTCGATGGAGCCGTTGATTTTCTTGTATGGTGCCTGTGTACCCGTTTTCGAATACAAAATTTACTTTTGTGCTTTGAATACACCGCTGTGTCCACCTAGCTCCACCAAACACGGCGGTACCCTCCATTCTCCCCAGAAATCCACCAGTTTGGAGAGAAACCCCTCCCGAACTTTTGATTTTTTTTTCTTCTAATTTTTGACAGTCAAAGCGTGTTGCCCCTTGGCAACCACGCACTGTCGGGCGTGTGTGGAAGGAGAAGCAGCCGAGAGCAGCCCGACGCAGCCGCAGTGAGGCCCTGGGCACCCACAACGACGTGCACGGCCCTAATGGAGCTAATGATGTGCACGGAGCTGCACCCAGCCAGCGCACCTGCTTCAACCTCCCTATAAGCTATGTACATAGCCCCTTGTAGCCCTTGCGTATCCTTGACAGCGGTACCCTCCTTACCCTTCCCGGTGCCGTGTATGCTCTCTCTTATATGACTTCAAGTCCAACGATTCAATTCAAGAGTGCAATGAATGAAGGCTCAATAAGGGCAACAAGTGGTTCACATGTGATGGTTTGTGTGTGGATTGGTGATCTTGCATGCTTCATTGCTGCTTCTTTTCCAAAAGGCATTTGAAAGAATCAAGGAACTTTGGAATTCTTGGTTTTGATTTTCTTTTCTTTTGTCAAATCGGCAAATCGTTTCAGCAAGGTAAATGCAAGCAACAACAAACAACAAAAATTGCAAGGTTACGGAAGCTTTGGGAAATCTTTTATGCGATATGGTACTGGGTAGTGTCATACCTATATGTAAACAGGTGAATTGCAACCTAGAAGGTAAATTGTACATGCCTATGGATTCAATCAAGCGAATCAAGGAGGATTCCAATTTGCATTTGCGAATTCGAGTTCGGAGCGGTCCACGAATTCGTGCGAATTCGGGGCGAATTCGAATTGGAGCGAATTCATGCGAATTTGAACCTGCATCCCTAGATCCTGGGACATGACAAGGATTGATTCAGTTCATGTGGTTAACGGATCTGCTGGGAATGATCAATCAATCATGTCTTACATTGACCTCCTTGGTCTCATTTCCAGACAACCGAGATTAATGTGCTCATATATGCCTGGTGACAACGACTGTGTTGTTACTTCGGTTGGCTCGCTGCTCATCTGTGGATTGTGTTCGAATCCCAGTCAAATTCAGCTCACATTTGGCAAATTCCTGGTACCAAGCATTGGATGCTCATACATTCTGGGACTGTAATGAGTCAGTTACGGTTTGTGGCTCTTACTGAAACAAACATGAAGCCCGGGAGAGGATACTTACAGTTGGAGATATCCTACTGGGTTTTCTTGGCTATCATTACATGTACATGATTGGATGTCCATCATTGGGATCATCATCATCATCGTGGATTTGACTCGGATTGGTTATGAATGAGAACTGGTCTCCGGTTCGACACAACTCACATTATGTATCGACAAGTGGGCTTATTTGGACTCGTTGCATACTTTCTCGTCTTCAATCTGCGTGCGATTCATTGATCTTCGGCTCAATTTAGTCAAATTTGTACTATAATCTGGTAAATCGTCTCATGCCTGCAGATGACACCGATCAGACTCATATATCTTGGACTCCATGGATGGATACCCTATTTTGTGGACGCTCGACGACATGGCGATGCTCGTTTTGTATTTTCTGACAGTGGAATGTCAGATGCGGATCTCAATGTTGATCATGGATGTTGATCATGCATGTACATCTTTCACTCAGTGTGCCGGTTTTCGACTTTTTGAGCTTGGAGGACGCTGTATGTGTGTGCCCTAAGGTACTGTTTGGTGTCAGACAACCCCCGAAGATCCCACGCCTATGTCCTCCACTACTCATGCTTTACCCCGTTCTCTTCAGGTCACAAACTGCACTTTGTTTTCCACAACAAGTCCTCATGCCAAGTTCCAGGAAACTTGAAATCTTTGGGACGCTTCAGGGGACTAGGCGCATTTTTTTGTAATTTTTTGCTTCCATCGATAGGGAATGAAAATCCCTTCATATTTGGGGGCGAATTTCCGTGAAATTCGCAAACGTACAGGACCTGGATTTTGGCTTCGGCGCCTGCGTGAACAGGCGTCGCGCCAGTTCGCGCAACTACCGCCATCTGGCACCCTTGCGACCAAATTCGCGAAACCATGAACTGGCCTTTACGGAAATTTAACAAAGGCCAGCGACGATGATTTGAAAACCACTGTTGCTTCGTTCAATATCATAAGTATACAGCAGAATCAAAAAACCCGCGAATCGGTGAGACAAGAAACAAAAACAGGGCATCGACATGATGCCCAGGCAAAATAAGATGCTGAGTTGGTCAAGGAGCCTCGCCGGCACCTTACGGTGCCTTTCTTTCCACTTGCCCCTCATTTGACTAGTCATGGCATGCCATTTTAGTGCATTCATAGGGTCACCTCAGCAGGGCATATCTGTAAGCCATTGCTTCCATAACCTTTAATGTAAAATCCATGGAAAAGCCATAAGTGTCTATTTTAATTGTATGTCCAATAAACCTGTCAGTTGCAAGTGGATCCGAAGTTATGAGTGATTTTTTGACTTTGAGTCAGAAAAATAGGATTCCAAGAATACCATGAATTGCCCCATGAAAAGAAAGGTATGCATCTCTTCCCATGGTGTACACGGACCCAAAACACTTTGAGTCAATTTATTTTGACGTTTGGAATTCATTTAAGGACCATGGTGGGTCAAAGCAATATCTGGTAGGTCTGCAATACATGGCCAAAAGAGCCATTTTTGACCATGTTATGGACCCACTTTGAGACCTTTGTTTGCAATGCCACTGGGTCTGATTTCAACATTTTCTCGTCATGCATGTCCGTGTATGTCTGGAGTGCATGTATGTCCTCTTCTCATTGATTTTCAAACTGATGGCGAAGTGCTAGATTTATTTTAATGACCCTCACCTGAGCACACTCTTTTTCATGTGCTCAAAGTTGGACATGATATCTCCAACATATCATGGAGCCGGAAGTCAGGTAAAAGCTTGTTTTGTACGTGCTGCATGCAAACTCTCGAGATATAGAAGAGTTTGACTCGCTTCGAGCCTCAAACATCTTCTTTTTGTAAAGGATTTTGAATCATTTTAAGCTTTTTTCAGTATGTCATTTTCATGTCGATTTTCACTCAATTTTTCCCAATCATGGGCGCACTTTCTGGGCTCTGTTCTCGAAGTCCATGGAGAGTTTGAACCCAATTTATCTTTGTGCATGTTGGGGTATGTGTTCACTTTATCTTTCGCCAGTGTGTGTTCTTTTTGCGCTCTTGTACCATGTTTGAGTATCAAAAGAGTCAATTTCATTTTTGACGTATGAATTTCATGACCTCACTTGGGGTGACCATGGAGATGGACTACCATGGAGTTTTCTTTCGAACGTTGGATCAATCGGGGTCTACCCAGTCCGTGATATCCATATATGGTTGAGTTTCCAATCTGTTGATGCGCCACGGCTCGGTTTAGCTGCATTTGTGTACGCAATTTTGAGTAAATTTCATGCCTAGAAAAAATTGCCCAGCATGCATGTCCAATTTTTCCCTGTGTATGTGCTCACTTGTGGAGCTCACCACTCTGAGCCATGATTGACCTTTGACCTAATAATGAATCGATTTCTATAGGAGCCACGACTCTCCACTCATCAAATGTGATTTGTATGATGAATTTTGAGCAGCCGGCGTCTCACGGCAACCGGATCTCTAAAGCTTTTTTGAGATCTTCAATTTCATGTCTCGACTTCGGGGACTTGGTTTGTTCGGTTCTTTGGGTCAAATTCCCTTGTTTCTTGACGCCCAATCACTCCAAGGTGTCTACCCTGGGTATGTAGACTTGTTGAGGTATGCTTAATAATGTACTTGAGTCATTCGAACCCGTTTTGCCAAGCCCATGGCATAGTCGTTTTACATGGCTCCAACCAGGTCTATACAGAGCCTCGAAAACCACCCTGTCATGTGGTCACTTTACAGACTAACAGTAAAAAGCCTATGAGGAGTTAGACGTTGGGATCTTCTCCTATGTTTCAATGGCGCTCTCTACTTTACGTTGAGCATTTACTTGAAGATTACTGGTACATATGTTCACTATTTTGAATATTGTCAAGAATTCCTAATTTGATGAGGTCAGTTCAGGTCCATGCCAAAGCCAGACCACAGGTCCGTTTTGGGCCAGCGTTTGGTCCATAGCCTACCAACAGTGTCCTGGTATCGTTGAGATAGACCATGATATTTTGGGATCATGTTGGTGGATCAGTGGCCTTCGGATGCTTCCACACAGATTCCCTTGAAAGCTCCCTACTGTGGCCAGGGAGCGCTTGAATGTCAGTGAAATCTGATTTCTGGTTTTTCCTGCTTGTGTGCCCTGATGCCTGCAGTAAATCTCAGGGTCCGCATTGAGTTGTATCCTGCCCCCCTGTGTGTGTCAGGGTGAAGGTCCTGGGGGCCCATAACTACCCTTGTTGTTGTATGGGACGCTGTCCAATTGCTCTGACTCCCTTTGTGCCATTTTCGTTTGTGTTGCATGATGTATCTCTTTTCGTCCTTTTAGGCACGAAAGGGCTACTTATGTGATGGCTGCGCTCACTCTGAGTTTCAGCAAGGTTTCAGACTTCTTGTCCAGTGCTGTGCCTTTGCTTGTGACTGGCTCAGCTGAGGGAAACCCGCCCGTACTGGCCCCGCTTACAAATCAGTGGGTAAAAAAGCACCGGGAGTACTATCACAAAAGTCTCCTAAGGGCTACGCCGGAGTACCTATCCGAGAAGTGGTGCTCACAAAGACCCGCCCAACGAAGACAACTCCAGATTCAACATCTCCAGCCCGACATGCAGGACCTGGACCCACGAACCGGGGATCTCGTCCCCTTTGTGGCTGCCCTCGCCCTCCGCATTACCGGCTCCGGGCCCCATGGGTCTGAGTCAACAAGCAGCTTGGGGTCCGATGGCCGGCCGCCCCTGGCGTCCCCCGTACTCATGGACCCAGCCCCGTACGCCTTCCCTGATTGGGCTGAGGACCCCCAGGGTGGCTTCTGGCACTGCGCTGAGGAAAAGGAGCTCAGCAACGACCTAGGCCAGCGGGCCTTTCACATGAGGTCGGCCACCTTTGAAACCGTCAACGTGCAGCAGCAATGGCAAGAGCTCGAAGCCTTGGCCGCCCACTACCGAGGCTTCGCCGCCGAGTCAGCCACCGTGCAGCAGAAGACTGGGACTTCGTGAGCGACCTGAGTGGAGTCGTCCGCTCGCTCGCCCAGCACACTGATGCCGGGCTGACCCAGGCTTGCACCGAGGGGCACACCTTGCATCAGCGGGTCTGCTACCTTGATGACCAGCTTGGGCGGCTCAGTAGGTCTGGGGATGAGCCCCGGGCCGAACAGCTGAGCCAACTCAGTGTCCTCACCGCCCTCCAGGCGAACACCGCGGCCGCTGTCGCCGCCGCTGCAGCCGCCCCCGACCTGGCGACCAACAAGGCGGCCATGGAGGTGGAGATCAAGCGCGCCGTGGAAGCCCAGCCGGGCCCCCTCATCCAGCGCATCAACGAGCTGGAGCAGCGAGAAGCCGAGCACCGTCGCGCTCTTCTGGGCTACGTCGACCAGCTCAAGGCCGCCATGGCGTCAGCTGCCGCCGCGACCGGTTCTACCGCCGGTTCTACAACGACCCCAGCGGATCCATCCATCCGCCCCCTCAAGACCAAACTGGCCACAATGGAGGCAGAGCTGCAGCAAGTCCAGCTCACCATGGAGAACGAGCGGCGCGGCGGATCCAATTTCAGGGTACGCTATGTTTATATTAAGCCATTGTCAATGTCCCCCACGTGGATACAGTGAAAGCATTGCGACGGCACCAACAAACAAAAGCACTGCCAGACTTCTCATTGGTGTCACTCGGTGTTCTCATCGAGGTGTCACTCCCCACTTTGCCATGAGTTGGTTGCTGAGAATGGTGAGGTCGTTTGCCTCGAATGCTCTGTTGTACACCTGAAGCTCCAGCATGTTCCCATACCACCCATTGGGGGATGATTGGTCGTCTGCGAACGTGTAGTATCTTTTGTCGAAATCGGTGCTGCATGTTTCCACCGAATTGTCCATCTGTTTCCCGTTTATCCACGTAGATGTATTTTGTGAGGAACTACCCGCTACAACCACGTATAGAACCGGAACGTCTGTGCTCTGGTGCATCAGTGGCCACGCATATAGCAATTTTTTTTGATCATAGCCAAACCATTCTGCCATCCGTCCATTTCCGTTCATGATAGACGGGGACGGGTTCTTACCCAGTGGTGTCAATGGGTGTCGAACGTATTTGTAATTGGTACCGCTGAATTGGGCATACGGTGGGAACTTCATGACCAAGACCATCGTGGCGCCCGATTGGCTGATACCATTGAGGAATTGCGTATGGTGTATTCGAACCCAGCGGAGTGGGTTGTGCTACTCTTACGACGTATGGCACCGGTCACAGAATCCGTCGCAGCTTGATCCTTACTCCATACGATGGCCCCGTCATCGACGAAAGCTTTGACTCTGTGTGTCGCGTGGTTTCCGTTGCCACTCTTGTCGGCGATGAACGGGATAGGGTCACCTTCTGTGGCAACTGCCTCGGTGCCTGCTTTGTCCTTATACAGGGTGTTTGTGTCCGAGGCGTCTAAATGGAACAAGAGGCGCGTGATGGTGGGCCGTTGCACAAATTTGTCGATATCCGACCTGCCCCATTTTTGGGTCAGCCATACACCCAGTCGTTGGATCGACTCCTGGTGGAGCGCGGTCAACCAATAGATGACCTCTGCAAGACACCATTCAGTGGGTGTGTCATGTGTCGTTTGAATCCCGCACCGTAGATAGTCACCCGGTCGGAACCAGTTTATGGTACCCATCATCTGTACCGCAATGGTTTCCAGTGTGTTCATGTGATTGGTTGTCACGATTGTATTTCCCTGTGCGTCTTGGCTGTACGACGCGTATCACACTGCCAGGTTTCCGTTCAGTGGTTCATCATAAAGCATTGTCACCTCGCTTTCATTAGGGAGGTTGCGGGCAAACACGTCCCGCGTTCTTCTACTCTTGTTCAACAGAGAACTGCTGGCATTCGTCGTTGATGGGTGTACAGAGTAGGACAAACCGCGGGTTTGGGTGCGAAACACCAAGAGGCGTGACATCTGGTTTGGTGGGTTGTTTGTCAGTTCGTACTGCAACGATTCGGTTACAGAAGTTCCAACCTGCAACCGGAGGACACCTTCGTTGTTGATGGCCATGCGGTGTCCCCCGTCGACATGGGATGCGTGTGCAATGTCGTTCGACATGTCCCTGTTATTCCCCGACTTGTCTTTGACATACTGAACGTTGTCGTTGCCATTTACACCCATGCTGACCCCAGAATGATCAGACAACATCAGTGCTGAATCGGCGAAGTCATACCACGCCCACATAAGGTCCCTCTTTGGAATACACATTTCAGGTGTTGATCATTTGGTCTGCAGGTGTGTCATTGTCATCGCTATGTCGTTCGTTTGCATGGAACCGAGGTGAACCCGTAGCTCGTGGAGGCCCACACCCGCGGCACCGATCACTAAGTGGGTTATCCACTCCTGTGCAGTCTGCGCAATGTCCGGAAATGTGTCAGTGTATACTGCTGGCCCTGATGTATAGTGGTGGTAGAGAGAGAGTGTTAGGCTTTCCGTCTGCTCCATAATGCGAAACGCAATGACCATTATGGTATGGTATGATACGGTGTAGGTTGTGGTGGTGTAATAGGTTTGAGTCCCTCACACAGCCTGAAGCCGCGCGCGTGAAATCGCGAGATCAGAATGCCAGATCAGCGACGCGCGCACAGCGTAATATGAAATCTTTTGACTGTGAAAGCCTTTGTTTTTATAGTTAAAATTCAGGTTTTGTGATTATTTCATTATTGCGCATATTACAGCATTTGTACTGTTTGTTCATCTACAGACAGAACATGCAACGGAGTTACAACAGTCTCTGCATGGCAGAGACTTCAGCCAAGCATACTCAGTGACTCAGAGATCAACGACATTTCCGATGTCTTCCCCTTGTATGCCCGCTGCATGACGGTAGGGAGTCAAGGTCACGGTCAAGGGAACATCAAAGAAGACTCGAAGAATAGTTTTGAGAGACAACAAAACTATTACAAGACTGTTGTTTCAAAGTTGTGTTGTCGATGGGCTGAGGTCTTTGGTGTTGTGCAGCAGCCTGTTGCCGGTAATGTCGAGTGTGAGCAGCTGAGTGAGCGGCCGAACTGAAGATGAGCCGAGCGGCAGGAGAAATGTCCGAATGGAGGAAGAACGAGACCTAGATCGTCTTGAGCGATAACGCAGAGAACGGGATGACGCCTGTGATGAGCTACGGAGATTGCAGGGGACGGTGTCAGACTTAAGACACGACGTGGAGGGGCTCCGAAGACAATGTGATGGAGCAGAGGATGCGCTAGAGGATATCCGTGAGAAGGTGCGTCGTGGTCGCCGGCCGCGTCTGGAGGACGGGCGGCGCAAGACACACCGCGGCAGACGCCACAGCAAGCAACATGAACAGGAGAAGAGGTCCACGTCGTGCCCAGTTCGTGGGAGAACAAGCAAATGAGTTCGTTGGACGATCCAGACTTCGTTAGACGACTATGACGCTGGATTTTTGTGTGGCCAGTAGACTTTGGTGAGAAGCTGACGATCAGTGACCCTGCGTCCATCCTTCCTCCTGCTTCCTGCCCGCTTTATCAACCATGAAAGCCCTTGGAGCTCGTCCAACCTGCCGTCCCTCAGGAGCGTTTCGGGTGAGGCCTGTTAAGTGACCTGCAGTGATGGTGCAGTACACGTGGAGCCAACTATGAGTGTGGAGCACCTGATCAAGTGCGAGTCGCCTGTCTGTGGAGAACAGCGAGTCGCCCTACAGACCTGTGCGCTTTGCCAGATCCGTCAGCCTGCTTGTCGTGCTGAGCCTACGTGCAACGCTAGCGCGACTGTGTGAGCGCAGGCAGGTGGAGCAGCCAGGAATCCAGGATGCAAATGAGTGAATGTGAAAATTGAGTGTGTGCTGCGTGCTCAGTTTGTGTGTTTTTGAGTGTGCAGTGTGTTTGTATGTGTGTATGTATATACAGGTTTGTCTTCTTTTTCCTCATTTTGTATTTTTTTTCAGCTTTTCTCATTTTGGTTTTTTTCTGTCTTTTTGGGCATCTTTGAGTTGTTTGTTGGGTTGCAGTTGCGTCCCTTCGCCCTTGGCGAACACGGACGACCCAATTTAGGTGCTTCTGCTTCCTCTTTGTTCCTTTCAGTTTCTGTTTGTGTTGTTAGTGGTCTCTACTTCTACCTCTTCTGTTTTTGGCCGGTGAGTGTCTGTTTTGTTGGTCCTGTGCTTAGCGAGCGCCTGTTTAGGTCAGACAGTAACCCCCACTGCAGACAGGGATTGCCCTCCGGTCAAGGCGCCTTTAAAGCCTTTAGGTCTTGGGTGCCTTCTAAAGCTCCTCATTTTTCCTGACATTCCAGGCCTTGGGTTGGTAAGGCAGTACACCCCACCCTGAGTTGAAGGGCGATTCTTTTGCTGGGGGTGGCACCTACTCGGATCGGGCGGGTGATTCGCCAGGGCCTCTGTTTGCCTGCGGGGGCGTAGGTAGACAGGAGTATTACCGCTGCTCCGGGCAGCTTGACAGTTTTTTTTCTCTGTGTAGGCTCTCTGAATATTTTTTCCACATGACCCGTGATTGGAGTGTATGTTTTTTTCATTTCTCTTGTTCAGTTTTTGTTTGTTGCCCAGTCCTTTTACTTTCAGTCTTTTTAATTTTAGTCTTTCATTTCTGTCCTTGTCCAGGTAAATTTTATCATGTGTGTTTTCAGTGTTTTCAATTTGTTTCGAGTTCGAGAGTGCATTTTTGCGTGCGCAATGTTTGTGAATGCGTTTGCGTAGGTTTGTTTAGTCCAGCTTGCTCAGTTTTTGTTATAGATTGCACAACTACAGTTACGCGTTTGAAAACAGAAAATAATAATAAAAAGTTTGCATGCTGCGTTTAGGTACATTTTCGTTTGCGTTTTCACACGTCATGTGCATTAGCATAGTTGTCGTTTGCGTGTTGTGTGTATTTTCTGCGCGTCCACATGCGCGTCCACAGGGACAGCCTACGCGCTGTTTTCGGACCCCTAACGTGCCTCAACAACCCTGAGGCCACCCTTGATGTCAGTGTCTCTATCGCTTTTGCCAAAGCGTACGGACCTTCCTTTTGTGTATATAAGGCTGCTCTTTCAAGTGCATGCTCGCGCTCGGCTGCATGTAGTCGAGATGATGCTCAATCTAAAAAACAGGTACGGCCCACGGGGCCCCAACTGCTCTGGAAGCAAGTCCAGAGTATGTTATTTTGTCTGTTATTCCACGAGCTTGCCTTCGTTTTTGCTGAGGAGGCCTTTTGTGTTGTTTTTACATCACTGCCATTGAGCAGTACTTCTGAGAGTACTGAGAGGTGCTGAGCACACAATTTGAAGTTTTCTTTGTTCTCAATGTGCCAGGGCTTTTCAGGTATGTCTTTTTTCTTCTTTTTTTAATAACAGCAGCACAGGCTTTCAAAATTGTAATGGTTTTGAAAAACCTTGCAGGGTTTTCCCCTTAGGTTAGGAAACTTTTGCAGGTTTTGTGAATTGAGGAAGTTTTTCTGAAGCTGCTTTGCAGTTTTGGGGATTGCCCCTAGGAACAAGTCTGTGAGGCAAGTGTTTACAGCACCCCCTGCAATGTGTTACCGGGAATGGGGTTTTTAGTAGCCTAAAGCATGTAAGGCTTTTCCCCAACCCATTTTTTTGTATAGTAGTCACACTTTCTGAGTGTCTATTTTTTTTTCTATGTTTAGGCATATTCAGATCAGACTAGACCCCACTGCTGGGTCTTGTACAGTACTGGCTCAGGCCATCAAACCTATCTATTTTTCTATCAGCCCAGACAGAGTGCTGGGTGCCTGTAGGGCCACTGGATCCCCATGCTTGAGCTTGTGAGGGGAGTGTAATAGGTTTGAGTCCCTCACACAGCCTGAAGCCGCACGCGTGAAATCGCGAGATCAGAATGCCAGATCAGCGACACGCGCACAGCGCAATATGAAATCTTTTGACTGTGAAAGCCTTTGTTTTTAAAGTTAAAATTAAGGTTTTGTGATTATTTCATTATTGCGCATATTACGGCATTTGTACTGTTTGTTCATCTACAGACAGAACATGCAACGGAGTTACAACAGTCTCTGCATGGCAGAGACTTCAGCCAAGCTTACTCAGTGACTCAGGGATCAACGACAATTCTGATGTCTTCCCCTTGTATGCCCGCTGCATGACGGTAGGGAGTCAAGGTCACGGTCAGGGGAACATCAAAGAAGACTCCAAGAATAGTTTTGAGAGACAACAAGACTATTACAGTGGTTGTGACCGCGTCGCCTGCTCTTGGGTCGTCAATATGGTCCCGGTACGGGTACTGGTACAGGTGCAGCGTTTGGTCCTTTTTCACCTCAAGCTGAATTGAACCCGCCGTTGTCGTCTGATTTGAACCAACTGATTGGAGAACGACACTGTTGTTGACTAAGTTTGATGTATCGATTACCAAGAATACGGTGGTGCTGACCATGCGGGGAGTATTGTTGCCACGTAGGTCGACCGATAGCCGTTCCGCATCATCCGTAAACAACACAGCGGGTAACCCGTATCCGTTGGGTTGGTACGTGGGTTTCATCGCGCCTGCCACCGCTGGATAGGTGGACGATGGCCCACCTGCGTACGTCCATAGATTGACCGGGTCACCAGGGGCGACGTTCCTGATATACACGCCTTCTCGGTGCATGCTCCCGGTAATGGACGCGTCAAACCAGTGGATGGGTACCAAAGGGTTGGTGTCAATTGGGAATGGCCGTAGTGAGAGGGGTGCGAACTGTGGGACCAGGGCAGCATCGGTGCCGGTGCCCACACGGCGGACCGGACTTTTCCCACAAGTCTCGCGGTGTTGGTTGTCAGTGCGCCCATGTCGCTGACAATTACGGATAAGTGCAGTGACACCCCACCAGACGGATCTGAATTGCCATGATTGGATATCTGATGTAGTTAGGGAAGACAGCAAAGAGAGTAAGAAACATGACGCCCCGGATTGGAGCATCCGGGGTGGAGTGGAGCTCGGCCCGAGCCCCCGGAGTGGATCGTCCGGGGGTGATCCCGGTGCCACGGACTGGAGCGTCCGAGGCAACGGAGAGAATACGACGAAAAGACGCCCCGGATTGGAGCATCCGGGGCGGAGTGGAGCACGGCCCAAGCCCCCGGACTGGATCGTCCGGGGGAGAACCCGGTGCCACGGACTGGAGCTTCCGAGGCCAGGGACACAAAACGACTAAAAGACGCCCCGGATTGGAGCATCCGGGGCGGAGTGGAGCACGGCCCAAGCCCCCGGACTGGATCATCCGGGAGAGAACCCGGTGCCACGGAGTGGAGCGTCCGAGGCCAGGGACACATAACGACTAAAAGACGCCCCGGATTGGAGCATCCGGGGCGGAATGAAGCACGACACTAGCCCCCGGACTGGATCGTCCGGGGGAGAACCCTGTGCCACGGACTGGAGCATCCTTGGCAACGGAGGAAATACGTAAAAAATGACGCCCCGGATTGGAGCATGGGGGGCAGAATGAAGCACGGCACTAGCCCCCGGACTGGATCGTCCGGGGGTGAACCCGGTGCCACGGACTGGAGCGTCCGAGGCAACGGAGAGAAAACGTCAAAAAGACGCCCCGGATTGGAGCATCCGGGGCGGAGTGGAGCACGGCCCAAGCCCCTGGACTGGATCGTCCGGGGGAGAACCCGGTGCCACGGACTGGAGCGTCCGAGGCCACGGAGACAAAACCACTAAGAGACGCCCCAGATTGGAGCATCCGGGGCGGAGTGGAGCACGGCCCAAGCCCCCGGACTGGATCGTCCGGGGGAGAACCCGGTGCCACGGACTGGAGCGTCCGAGGCCAGGGACACAAAACGACTAAAAGACGCCCCGGATTGGAGCATCCGGGGCGGAGTGGAGCACGGCCAGAACCCCCGGACTGGATCATCCGGGGGAGAACCCGGTGCACGGACTGGAGCGTCCGAGGCCAGGGACACAAAACGACTAAAAGACGCCCCGGATTGGAGCATCCGGGGCGGAATGAAGCACGGCACTAGCCCCCGGACTGGATCCTCCGGGGGAGAACCCGGTGCCACGGACTGGAGCATCCTTGGCAACGGAGAGAATACATAAAAAATGACGCCCCGGATTGGAGCATCCGGGGCGGAATGAAGCACGGCACTACCCCCCGGACTGGATCGTCCGGGGGTGAACCAGGTGCCACGGACTGCAGCATCCGAGGCAACGGAGAGAATACTATAAAATGACGCCCCGGATTGGAGCATCCGGGGCGGAATGAAGCACAGCACTAGCCCCCGGACTGGATCGTCCGGGGGTGAACCCGGTGCCATGGACTGGAGCGTCCGAGGCAACGGAGAGAAAACGTCAAAAAGACGCCCCGGATTGGAGCATCCGGGGCGGAGTGGAGCACGGCCCAAGCCCCCGGACTGGATCGTCCGGGGGAGAACCCGGTGCCACGGACTGGAGCGTCCGAGGCCACGGAGACAAAACGACTAAAAGACGCCCCAGATTGGAGCATCCGGGGCGGAGTGGAGCACGGCACAAGCCCCCGGACCGGATCGTCCGGGGAGGAACCCGGGGCCACGGACTGGAACATCCGAGGCAACGGAGAGAAAACGGCAAAAAGACGCCCCGGATTGGAGCATCCAGGGCGGACAGGAGCAACGCCCAAACCCCTGGACTGGATCGTCCGGGGGTGCACCCGGAGCCGCGGACTGGAACATCCGGGGACGCAACGCACCCGGACTGGAACGTCCGGGGACGAAGCGGCCCGGGAATGGAATGTCCGGGGCAACAAACAAGGAGAAGGAGACGGCGGTGGAGAGACGCGGAGAGGAGAACAAGAACAAGAGCAAGGAACGGATGGGGGAGGACAAGAAGGAGAGAAGACGCGAAGCGGCAGGAGAAAGAGAAGAAGGTGAAGCAGCCAAACACATGGAGCCCAGATGGGAACAACCGGGGAAGCAACGCAGCCAGTCAGAATCAACCGGGAGCGGGGCGGCACAGGAGATCGTCAAGCGAGAGCGGCCGAGGCTCCGTGACGAAGGAGCAGCGGCGGCAGCAAGAACCGAAAAGGAGTGCATGAACAGGAGTCAGGAAAGGTGGAGAGAGAGGACGAGAAAAACAAGAGATGGGAAGGGGGAGGAGAAGGGGAGGCAGGCGCACGGAACCCGGACCGGAACATCCGGGGGAGCACTGCGCCTGGACTGGAACATCCGGGGGGCGGAAGCCCTGGACTGGAACGTCCGGGGAGGCAACGGCCCGGGAGTGGAACGACCGGGACCTCAGAAGGAGGAGGAAATGGCGGCGGAGAGAAGCGACGAGGAGCACGTGCACAGCATGGACCAGCATGGACCAGATGGGGAAGGACAAGACGGACGAGAGAAGGGAAGTGGGAGGAGAAGGAGCAAAAGGAAAAGCAACCACCCACGTGGAACCCGGACAAGGACAACCGGGGGAGCAGCGCACCAGAGCAGGTACATCCGGGGGCGAGGCGGCCATGGAAAGGAGCGTCTGGAGCTCCAGGAGGAAGAAGAGGCGGCGGCGGCAAGAACCGACAAGGGGTAAGGGGTGCGTGCACGAGAGTCAGGGGTGGCGGAGAGAGAGGCCGAGAAGAGCAAGAGAAGGGAAGAGGGAGGAGAAGGAGAAGCAAACACGTGGAACCCGGACTGGAACATCCGGGGAAGCAAAACACCCGGACTGGAACATCCGGGGGGCGGAAGCCCGGGACTCGAGCATCTGGGGAAGCAGTAGCCTGGGATTGGAACGTCCGGGGCTGCGAAAGGAGGGGGATACGGTAGCGGAGAACAACGGCGAGGAGCACATGAACAAGGGCAAGGACCAGATGAGGAAGGATTCGACGAAAGAGAGTCAGGAAGCGGGAGGGAAAGGAGCAGATGGAAAAGCGGCCAAACACGTGGAACCTGGACGGGAACAACCAGGGAAGCAGCGCACCAGGGCTGGATCATCCGCGGGTTAGGCGGCCCTGGATGGGAGCGTCCGGGGCTCCAAGTGGAAGATGAAGCGGCGGCGGCAAGAAACGTCAAGGACAGCAAGTACAAGAACCGGGGAAGCGGGAGAACGAGGACCAGAAGAGCAAGAGGCGGGAAGCGAGAGGAGAAGGAGAAGAAGGAGAGGGGGATGGGCACATGGAACCCCGACCCCCGTGGCTAGGGCAACGCGACGGCCCCAGGGGACTAGGACAGCATGGGAGGCGGCACAGGAGAGAGGGGCGGGGGCGGGAGGGGAGGGACCCGTGCTATGCGCACAAAACGGTCCCCGCATGGATGAGGATCCAGTGGGCCCGCGCCACAGGGTTGCTGGCGGCCCGGTGGGGTAGAAACACGGGATGAGGGATGGGATGGGGCCGCACAACAGCCGAGGGGATTAGGCCGGGGTCGCGGCACAGGGGAAAAGGGCGGGAAGGGAGCGACCCGTGCTAGGCGCACGAAACGGTCCCCAGATGGATGAGGATCCAGTGGGCCCGCGCCACAAGTTTGCTGGCGGCCGGATGGGGTATGAACACGGGATGGGGGATGGGATGGGGCCACGCAACAGCCCAGGGGATTAGGCCGGGGTCGCGGCACAGGGGAAAGGGACGAGGGCGGGAAGGGAGCGACCCGTGCTAGGCGCACGAAGCGGTCCCCGGATGGAAGAGGATCCAGTTGGCCCGCGCCACAGGGTTGCTGGCGACCCGGTGGGGTATAAACACGGGATGATGGGACAAGGGGACGGGGCGGGGAAGGGCCTGTGGTGAGGGCCGCACAACGGCCCGACGGGGTAGGGAGTCCATGGGACGCTGGGAACGGGCTGGTGCCGGGATGAGGCAAAGGGGAATGGAACATGGGATGGGCAGGGAGACCGAAAGCGCCAAGCAACAGCCCCGTGGGATTGGGAAACCAGTTTTTTTTTTGCACTGAACGGCGCCTTTTGTGGCTGGCCAGGCCGGGGAGAAAGGCTCCTGCGCGCCAAGCCTTTTCAGGGAGGGGCGGGAGCCCAAAACCAAGTTCAATCGCGGGCTGAGTACCGCTGCACGTTGCTGTCCTCCTCTGCCTTATCTCAATGAGACCTGGCAGCCCCGTTATAAACAACAGCAGAGCCGGGGTCTCTGCCTGATTCCCGAAGGCTGTACAGTTGCGGTTTGGGGGTTAGAGCATGACGGCTTGAGCAAAGAGGGGTGGCTTGGGGGAGGGATTCATTTGCAGAAGTGACTGTTGAGTGCCAGTGTGCCGTGTTAGGGCTGTTGAGGGCTGGCGTGAGAGAAACGTGTAAGTGTGGCTTTTTCAAAGAGATGACACGTTGGACGAGGATGAGGACGAATGTGAGTTTGTGCTCGCAGCAGAGGGGGGGGCTGGTGCGAAGTACCCTGTTATGCGGGGAGAAGGGGCGGAAACAGGGGCAGAGGCGGCGAGGGGGGGTGCTGGTCGAGGGGGGGAGGGGGAGGTTGAACATGTCCCGGATTGTGAGCGGCCGTTTGGGGGGCGGGGCCTCTGGCTTAGGTTTGCTCGCGGTATTGCGTTTCAGCGATAGAGGCCGGACAGGTCTTGGGGGCTGGCGGGCGTGTTTCCGAGCTTTGGCGTGTGCCGCAGGGGATGGGGGACGGGGGCGCTTTGGAGGCTTGTGTGCCACTTTGTCCGGGAGGGGGGGGGGTTGGGTTGGGTTGGGTTGGACTCTCCCGACTTGAAAAACGCGACGGACCCGTCAATTGAAAAATTTGGGTCCCCCGGGAGCGGCGCAATCATCGGAGTAGTCTGAGCACACTCCGCCACCAGAAAGAGGACGACCGCACGACACATCAGCCTGCTGCACTTGGCGCATACCGCCTGCATCGCTCCTTGGCCAGCCTCTGCTGGCCCGGGGCAGCCCCACCGCGCCCTGAGGGCGGCGCCCACACGGCTGGGCCGCCGCTCTCGACGCTCGCGGGATCACTCCGACGCCGCCGGGCCCGAACCCCCGGGAGGGGCATCGGGGTCTCCCCTGGCGCGGACCACTGTGGAGCTGCCTGGCACCACTGCTGACAGGGCCATTAGCGCCTCCGCCAGCCCCTGCGGCACTGTTCCTTCCGGCGCAGACATCCAGAATCGGTCTCCAACACGAACATGCACATGTTCTGGCCGGGCGTCCAGCCGCGCCAGGCTCCAGCGGTGTACAGCGGCTCCTTCCCAGGCAGGCGCCTGTCCGCCACCAATCACGACAAGCACTGAACAGTGCTGCCCGTCTGAACCCAGAGGGAACTCTGGTTCCGCCAGGGCTGCCACGCCCAGGCCTGGGGACTCCGCCAGCGCTGTGACAGCGCGGTCGTACAGGTGCAGCAATGCGGAGGGGGGGGGGGGAGGGTGGTAGGCGGGGGGGGGGGGTCGCTGTAGGGCGGTGTGTGACGTGCTGTAAGGCGACCAGGGGCGTCCCCATGAGTTGGGGCCCGTGGGGGGGGTGAGCAGGGCTGGGGGGGGGGTTGTCGTTTAGCCATTCCAGCGTGCGGTATAGGACATTGAGGAGCAGGGGAACACGGACCTTCAGGGGGAGTTTTAAGTCATGACAGTGTGCTGCTTTTCTTCGGCCGGAGGGAGGGGTTGTTAGTTTGGTGTACAGGGACATGGGGACAAGCCCCCAGACGAAATTGCGTCTCTCCCCGACGTGTGTGGTCGCAGACCAGCATTGGGACACCACTGTGGTGAAGGGGGGGCACCAGCACTGAATGTAGGTTTGCACCAGGTGTTCGCAAGTTGGGCAGTGTGAGACGAAAGAGATAACATCCATTGGGTGTGGGTCGGGGCAAGCATGGCAATGGCGAGGGCGCAAGTCGTTCTGGAAAGCAAACGGCGCCATGTTGAAATTTCTGGAGGACCATTTGAAAGGGAGGCCTTGGAACCATGAAGTGTGGTTGTAAAAATGGAAGCTGGACGGTACGTGGATGTTTTCGTGTTTGTGGCAAGGGAGGAGGTGCTTAATTGAGGTGGTAGTCAGTTTGTGTATGACGGGGAGGGGGCCTCTGGATATGCACCCTATCCGGGGGGGGGGAACGAGGGAGGGGTCCCAGATCATCACGTGGGCGGCCCACTTTGAGTACGCATCCGAGATTTCATTCCCCACAAACCCGGCGTGCCCCTTGACCCACCCCAAACCCTGGATTACCCTGGGCGTAGGGAAGCCTGGATGGACTGAAGATGGGATTCCCACGTGCCGGCTGGCGAGCATGACGGGAGGTCTGGGGGGGTGTTCGGAGAGAGGACAGTGATAACGTGGAGGCTCTCCCCTAGCACGGCAAAGGTGAGGTGCGGACGAGATGCAAGGGTCCACCGTAGGAACATAATAGCCGCCCAGAACTCCGATCCCTCTGAGGACTGGTATGCGGACGTTTGGCACAGCACCCATCTCGAGCTGTTTGGGAAAAACAGGGTGGCTGCAGACCCGTAGCCCAAGGCGCTCGCTGAGCCATCCAAGTACACCCATGTCGTGCTGGGGGACGATGTGAGGAGGAGGGCAAGGGCTGCTTCACAACCCCATTCTTTGAGGTCATCGGGGTCAAGGGAGTGAGGTTCGTCTGGGAGCCAATACAGCTTGCCATGCAGTGACGAATCGAGCAGGACCCCGCGTTGTGGCCCGGGGGGGGGGTTGAGGATGTACTCTTGGGGGTGGAGAAGGGGGGGGGTAAGCAGTTCGTGGTGCCCCGCTAGTTGGGGGCGGACAGAAATGGCTGGGTTTTGAAAGGTGTATTCTTTTTCGTTGCGGCGGAGACCGGGGTCTTTGATGGTGTGGGTGGTGCCATCCGAAAACTGGAGTGTGGCCGATTCTGTGTGCACCCCCGTGACTGTTCCTAGGTGGAACCCTAGGTCTTGGGGTGTTCGCTTCAACCTGTTGCCGAACTTGCTGTATTGTGGTGCTGGTTTGGTGGCTAGGAACTGGACTTGGACTTTCTCTTTCGGGAGGAAGAGGGAGGGGGGGCAGGAGGCCCAGAGGCCGGTGCTGTGGTATCGGAGGCCTATGGTGTGGCACGCGTCCATGACGGTGTCTTGGATTGGGTTGCGTGTGGTGGAGAGCATCGCTTCGGAAAAGGATTCGTTTGTTGAGGCTGGGCCCTTCCCGTTGAGGTATCTGATTGCGGTGTTCACCAGGGCCATGCAAATGGAAAAAGTGAAGTGGCGGAGTCCTAAGCCTCCCTGGTGGCGGGGGGTATAGCGGACCTTAGGAGAGACGAGGCGGGAAATCCTGTTGGCCTTGTCCGGCGAGGGGTTATGTGCAATATTTTGCCAGATCATGGCCTGGAGGGCGCCCAACTCGTTCAGGGCTAGGGGGTGTGCCATGAGGCGGTAGGAAAGAATAGGGATGAGTTGGACGTTCACTAAGAGAATGTACTCCGAAAGGGTGAGCCGGAGGGGTTGGCGGGTTGTGAAAAAAGAGCGTATTTCGGACTTGGCCAATGCCCGTGTTTGTGCCTCGTGGTTGGCGGTGAAGATGTACACCCCCAGGTATTTGTAGCATTTGTGCGGTTGCCCCGTCTTCTGGTTGGTCGTTGACAGGGGGGTGCGCGAGGGGGAGGTGAAAGTTCTGGGTGGGGCTGTTCCCATTGCATGGATCTTGGTTTTGCTGAGGTTTAAGTCTAGACCCCACTCCCTGGCGACCGTGTCGAAGAAATTCAAAATTTGTTGTATGCGGTCCCCATCCTCTGATCGATAGAGGAGGTTGTCAAAGAAGGCGTGCCCCGACTTGTGTGGGGAGGGCGGTGCCGTGACGTGAGACGGCAGGGCGAAGAGGAGAACATTCAGGTAAAGGCAGAAAACGATGGGTGACATGGGGCATCCCTGCCGAACCCCTCCCGTTTGCAGGTAGGAGGAGTGTGTGTGTCCTGACACCACGGGGAAGTCACGGGGGGCACGGTACAAGGATTGAATGAGGTTTACTAGGGGCGTGGGAAAGTTCAGGCGGGACAGCACTGTGAAGAGGTTGGTGTGGGGGACGGAGTTGAAAGCCTTATTTAAATCAATGTAGAGGCTGTAGCTACCGACTGATTCCCGAAACGTGGATAAGAGGTTGAAAATGTGGTCTTGGCACCTGCGGTTGGGAAGCCCGCCGAATCGGGTGGGGTGTATGATGGAGTGTTCGACGGCCGCTGTCAGTAGCTCACGGTTGGCGTGTGTTGCCATTATTTTGTAGACGCTGTCCAGCAAGGCTATAGGCCTGTAATTTACAGGGTTCGTCACGTCCCCTTTTTTGAAAAGCAATATAATGTTGGCTTCGAGCCATTTCTCGGGCAACGGCTGGTGGACATAGTGGTTACATACCCTCCAAATGAATTGTTGGATAGGGGGGGGGGAGATGTGCAAAGGGTAGTTGTTTGTGAAGTCCCGCCCACCCGCCTTGTTGGGCTTTGACCTCTTGAGCGTGTTGCAGAATGATTCCCAGGTAATGTCAGGGAGAGGGCTGTGTTTTGTGGGTTCAGGGCAGGTGGGGGAGTGTGTGAGCAGGCGATCCACGAGTGTGCTCGGCGGTGCGTACTCGAGGCTGCCCCCCAGGGTGAGGAGTGTGGAAGAAAAAATGGAGCTCACTTCTTTAGGGGTGGAGACGAGCTGTGTGGTGCCCGGGCGCTTCAGCGTTATTTCACCGCGTTCCACGGGGTTGAGCGCCTCGTTGAATATGCGCTTGATCCTAGCTTTCCTCACAAGGCACCGATGGATTTTGGTGGTTGCGGCCTTGTTCACTTTGGTTTCCCACTCCTTGACCAGTTTGATGAGCCTGTCCATGGAAGTGGGGTAGGTGGGATGGTTGGGGGGGGGGGCAGCGTTTGCAGGGACGCTTTGATCTTCTTAACCAGAGCCGAGGAGGTGGGGTGTGACGGTGTGGTGATATTGTGGTAGCTGGTCGCTACTTCCTCCAGTACCACATCTGTGAAGAGCTCTATGTCTGCCGCGGATAAAGACTCAAAGCGGGGGAGGGGAGACTTGCACCATCGCGCCAGGGGGGCGAGGGAGTCGTGGTGCTTGGAGCGTTCCCGCTCCGTCAGTTTGCGGAGAACGTTTCTCTTAGTGGTTGGTGTTTCGGAGAAGGGGTGGGGGGGGACTTGAGAGGTGTACGTGACTGGGTGGTGGTCTGACGTTTTGTCGTAGGTTTGGATAATGGCAGAGGTGGCGGCCAAAAACTCCGAGGCCGCTGCAGAGAGCAAAATATGGTCGAGTCAGCTGCTGCTTGCCCTGTACGGGGTGGGGTATCGGGAGAAAGACCGCTCGGTCGGGTGAAAGTGCCGGAAAGTATCGATGAGGCGTGGCAGGTTGCTCTTGACCTGCCTGCGGAGCCATGGCCACTCGTTGTCCGTTTGGAGGTTCGCTCCGTCCAGCTCAGGGCACATTATGCAGTTGGTGTTGCCGCCTAGGACGTGGTTGGGATACTGATGCATGAGTGGCCGCAGGATGTTTTTAATTTTTGAGCGGTGGACATCCGCGCTCGGGGCACATACCGAGACCAACAAGGTGGGCGGGGCCCCCGGGAGGGTGAGAACGGCTGCCGCCAGCAGCCCTTCCGTATCGAGTCGGGGGAGGGGGGTAACGTACCGGGCGAGCCGGGGGGAGCAAACCAAATTGGACCCGTGCTCGCCTCTGGAGTGTTTGTCCTGGCTGATGCTCGAAACAATGGTGGCTTTAGTGCCCGAACCGTAGGCGTATACGTGGGGGAGGATCGGGGCGTGATTGATTTCTTGGAGGAAGAGGATGTCGAAGTCGTTCTTGAGGTGTCGGAGAATTTGGCTGCTCAGTATAGGTTTCTTCTGCAAGTTGTGGGACAGAAAACGCAGTTCTGAAGGGAGGGGTATGGGGGGGCGGTGAGGCCGTTGGTACCCCTTCCGTAGGCGCGTACCGGATTTCGGGGGGCGGGGCGGGATAGGGGGGGGCTGGAGGGGTGCTGAGGGGTCGGGCTGGCTGGGCCGGCTAAGGCAACGGAAATGCTGAATTTGGTCGGCCGCTACTCCGGCTGAGGCGAGCTCTTCGTCTAGCCCCTTGCCGGTGACGGAGGAAGCCGTGACTCGGCCGGTGTTTCACCGAATCTTGACCCTTGTGTTTTCAGGCAGAGGGGGCTGGAGGGTGCAGGAGGCGGGTATCCGGCCCTCTGGCTTTCGTGGGTTACCTTGCCTGCGGGATGTGGCGGAGGATTCGAGCGAGCCGAGGGATGGTACGCGGGACAGTGAGCCCAAACACTTCGTCTTCCCTGCGTCGGGGTATCCCGTGGTGCCACTCATGGCGTGCTGCCCCCGTGAGGACGAGGAGAGAGCGGGCAAAGAGGCGGATGCGGAAAGAGTCCCCGTTGGAGGGGTTTTTAAAGAACATTGTGTTGTCCGACTGGGAACCAAAAATGGACACCGGGTCGCCTAGCAAGGGGTCGTCCCTGTGGTAGACGATGCCCTCTCCCGGGAGATACATTGTGCCTGTGATTTGGTTGGGGGAGGGGTGCGAGAGGCCTAGTCGCTCCAGCGCGGCATTGTAGGTTTGGATGAGAGAGGAAAACTCTTCCGGGATGTGGGACGTGGCGGTGACTTTACTCCGGCCTAGGTATGCGTGGCCGAAGTGTTGGACCGAGCGCCCGTGGTATTTCTCCCACTTGTTGTCGTGGGGAACCTTTTTTACCGTTTCCTCTTGGCTCTCGGAAAATACGTCGCGGACGTAGTAAAAACCAGTAGGGAGGCGGGGGTCAATTTGTATCTCCGAGGCGGGGGTGGGGGCATCGTGGTCGGGGGGTAGGAGGGTGGTCGCCTCGCCTCCCAGCTGAGCAAGCAGCGTGACGCTGGTTTCGGACATGTCTTCGATGCGGTTTGGTCCCGGCAATGGCGTAGCGGCGTCGGCGTCGTCCGGTGCCGCGTTCCACTCGCTGATGCGCTGAGGCAGCCCCGTCGCGGGCCTATCATGAAGGGCGGACACAAGCTGGGACACGAAGGCCGTGTACCCCAAGGCGGCGCCAGCTTGGAGGTGCTGCACGATGGGTTGCTCGTGCTCGGCCACTTCCGGGTCTTGAGCGGGGAGTATCTTCTCGAGGGCGAAGAGATTGCGGTGTAGTGGGGCAAAGGCAGCGTCTGCATATTTGAAATTATGCGCTAGCAGCGCGGATTCCTCCTTTTCGTAGACCACGAGGTGGGCTTGTTGGTGCTCGTAGGGAGGTCGTGTGGGTTCGAACGACACGTATGGGCCAAGGAACCCCGCTTGGACGCGCAAGTCGAGAGCATGCGCCGATCTTGGGGCCACTAGGAGCACGGCGGTCTTCCGGGCCTTAGACGAGTCGTATGAGGGTGGGGCCGGCGTTGCGTGGGCTCGCTCGGGGGCGCCCGAAGGCGCGGACCTCGTATTGCCGTCGAATCTTGACGAAAACCGCACCATTGCCCATCTATGCCATGAAAGAGAACAATGCCGCATGAGTGGAAGAAGCAGATAGCTAGCGTTTGGACCCCGGTTTTCATGACGTCGCACGGCGCGTGTGTGGTGTCAATCGCCACGACCAAGGAGTCTTTCGACCGGAACATCGCTCCTAGGGCGGTGAGGCGCCCCGTCCTCCGGGCAGGTTGGCGATCATCATGGTGAGCATTTCCGGGGCTTGTAGGTCTTTGTTTCTTTCCTTCCAGTCCCTAGCGATAACGGCTCGATACACTTCGGTAGTTGGCAAAGCGTACATGTCCATAGAAAGGAGTTCTCTGGTGAGGAATTGGGCGCACTCGCGGACTTTAAACATGAGCTCGCCGGCAAAGCGAGATGGGAGTTCCCAATCAAACCGGTAGTAGGCCCAATGCGGGCTCTCAGAAGGAACTATGTGGCCAAACGGGTAGTAAGCATTCTTGGTGTTCACCGATACGTTTGCTAGCGCGGAAAAAGCGTTTCGTTCATTAACTTCATGAATGCACGGGCGTCTCGAATTTTGCGTTGTTTTGGTTGAGACTTGTCTCTCTCCTCCGGTGGCGAAGGCTCAATGTGATCAAGGAACTCTATACTCACCTCAAAACGTAGTGTTTTGTGCAAACGGAGGTCACGCACCGTTGGATGGGCGTGCTTCGCGGCAAAGCGGAAAGGTTCAAACTTAAAATTGATGTCTTTATATCGGCACCCGTCAAAGGAAGAGGTGTTTAGTAGTAAGGCAACATACGGCATCGTTTGATGGCCGCTCGTGCAGTACTCCTAGGAGTCCTTGCCGTCCTTCTTGACCTTGTAGGCGTCCCGAAGTTGTGGTCCGTGCATACATATCACGCTAGAAATGTAAGGAAGGAGAGGAAAAACGGCGGAAGTTGAGCCTAGCATGCGAAAGGTGGCGGCAACCACTTGAGCGTCCCACGCCGAAAGAACGAACCATCCTTTGAGGTCTTTGTTCTCTTCTTTGGCTTTATCTAGCACGGTTCTTAATTGTTTAGCCCACGGGGTGGCGATAGGCGGAGACTTCTTGGCTTCGGTTTGAGAATAGTCCAACTCATACGGCTTTAGGTAGAAGAGCTTGTGTTTGAACAAAAGCCTTTCAAGCTCGTTGTAGTTATTGTGCGCAACGGAAGAGACCCTGCCTCGGTCTAGAATTTCCATGGGGTTGCTCCCAACAAAGGCAGATTGAATATCGGTGCCTTCCACATCCAGGTAGAACTCGGAGTACTCTTGTAGACGGCGGTAAACTTCGGGAACGAAGATGCGTTGGCGGCTGTCAAATATTTTGCCTTCAACGGCTTCAAATTGGCGTGACGGAAAGCGTGTTTGTAACAGCGAATTTGAGGCTGGGTTTTTTTGAAAGAGGTGTGACGGGGAATATTTAAATAGCGTTGAAAGGCCATCATCGGCGGCTTTGGAGCTTCCAAATAGGGTGAAATTCATGGTGTTCTCGGGATGAACGAAAAGGCGACTTGGCGTCAATTGAAAGGTTGCGAGCGTGGATTTGGACTCAGGAATTCAGGTGATGAGTTGAAAACTGCGGGAAAGGCTCCAGAACTTGAACAGCCCAGGATTTTCACCAATCACCGAATAGCCTGGACTACTGGTGGATCCATCAACAAAATGCTGAGGGTCAATCGAAAAAAAAAAGACACTCAGAAAGTGAGGATTGGGAAACCGATTGCCATGGAGTGGTGAACCATGGGCCAACCATGGGGAACCTGACCACGGGAAGTCGGGAAAATGCTCTGAACTCCAGGACGGCCGTGAGGTGTCCGCAGGGGTGAGGGTTGACCTTGGGATCCCCGGGTCAATGGCCTGAGTACACGTAGGTTCACGCGTGAGCGGGACCAGGGGGAACGTGGAAAGAGTCGCCCCCTGGCCTCCAGCCGTGGATGGACGACACCCAAGTGCATCCAGGAGCTGAGTGGGTACTCCAACCCGTGAGGGATGGGGAGTGGTGGAATGTGGTTGATAGAGAGAAATGCTCCGCTGTCGGCGAGGGCTATCCACAGGAAACCGGCCTGCAGGCGCCCAAAAGGCTGTGCTAGGGGGGGAAGGCCGGGGGATCCTTCAAAGGGTGACTGGAAGGAGCTGAAACCGTGAGGGTAGCGACTGAAGGGAGCCTACCGCCGGTCATGCCCCAAGGGAACTGCGACGACGCGAAACGCAATGACCATTATGGTATGGTATGGTACGGTGTAGGTTGTGGTGGTTGTGATCGTGTCTCCTGCTGTGGGGTCGTCAATATGGTCCCGGTAGGGGTACTGGTACAGGTGCAGCGTTTGGTCCTTTTTTACATCAAGCTGAATTGAACCCGCCGTTGTCGTCTGATTTGAAGCAACTGATTGGAGAACGACACCGTTGTTGACTAGATTTGATATATCGATTACCAAGAATACGGTGGTGCTGACCATGCGGGGAGTATTGTTGCCACGTAGGTCGACCGATAGCCGTTCCGCATCATCCGTAAACAACACGGCGGGCAACCCGTATCTGTTAGGTTGGTACGTGGGTTTCATCGCGCCAGGGGCGACGTCCGTGGTATACACGCCTTCTCGGTGCATGCTGCCGGTAATGGGTGCGTCAGACCAGTGGATGGGTACCAAAGGGTTGGTGTCAATTGCGAATGGCCGTATTGAGAGGGGTGCGAACTGTGGGACCAGGGCGGCATCGGTGGCGGTGCCCACCACGGCGGACCGCACTTCCCCCACAAGTCTCGCGGTGTTGGTTGTCAGTGCGCCCATGTCGCTGACACTTGAGGATAAGTGCAGTGACACCCCACCAGACGGATCTGAATTGCCATGATTGGATATCTGATGTGGTTAGGGAAGATGTGGTTGTTGTCGTCCTATTGCGTCCAGGTACTCGCGTTGTTGAGCCCAATGCAACTGTTCAAACCAGTGTCTGAAATCCGGGTACCAGTTCGCAGTACGAATGTCATGATACCGGGGAGCAGCCATTGCCAGGACCGGCCAGTGTGCAACTGTCCGGTGTAGCTGCTTAACCGCCCTTCCAGTCAATGTCTTTGAGTGAAAAAGCAACCATATCGCAGAGATCAGCTCACCTTGGCGGTTAGTGTTAGGGTTATCTGCGGCAATGTTCTGCAACACTGCCAGTAATTCGCTGTCCTCCCTGGGACGATTATATGTCCGGCCAACCAGTTCATGGTATTCACCCAGCAAATCATTCATGTGCTGAAAGTCAGGTCTGTAGTGGGGTTGGGATCTGTGGTAGGGGTGGGATCTGTGGTAGGGGTGGGAGTCAGGTCTGTGGTAGGGGTGGGAGTCGGGTCTGTGGTAGGGGTGGGAGTCAGGTCTGTGGTAGGGGTGGGAGTCAGGTCTGTACCGGGGGTGGGAGTGAGGTCTGCTTACACGACCTTGACGAGGGTGCATTGTGTTTTTTATTAATGTAATTAATGTATGGGGAATTGTAGCACTGGACACGCCTTCGAAAACGGGTCATATCAGCAACATGAGACACGGGAAACTCTGTCAGTTCGATAGCGGTTTAATCCGGGAAATGTGAGTACTGGACACGGGAAACTCTGTCAGTTTGGAAACGGTTCAATGTGGAAAATATTGGGCTGCCTACGAACGCAATGACCATAACAAGACATACCCAGTGAAAGCTTATTACACGTACATACCCGTACATTATAACCTAGGTGTCACCCCCCACTTTGCCATGATTTGGTTGCTGGGAATGGTGAGTTCGTTTGCCTCGAATGCTTTGTTGTACATCTGAAGCTCCAGCATGTCCCCATACCACCCATCGGGGGATGATTGGTCGTCTGCGAACGTGTAGTATCTTTTGTCGAAATCGGTGCTGCATGTTTCCACCGAGTTGTCCACCTGTTTCCCGTTCATCCACGTAGATGTATTCTGTGAGGAATCACCCGCTACGACCGGAACGTCTGCGCTCTGGTGCATCAGTGGCCACGCATATAGCAATTTTCTTTGATCATAGCCAAACCATTCTGCCATCCGTCCATCTCCGTCCATGATAGTCCGAGACGGGTTCTTACCCAGTGGTGTCAATGGGTGTCGAATGTATTTGTAATTCGTACCGCTGAATTGGGCATGCGGTGGGAACCTCATGACCAAGACCATCGTGGCACCCGATTGGCTGATACCATTGAGGAATCGCGGTCTGGTGTATTGGAACCCAGCTGAGTGGGTTGTGCTACTCTTACCACGTATGGCACCGGTCACAGAATCCGTCGCAGCTTGATCCTTACTCCATACGATGGCCCCGTCATCGACGAGAGCTTTGACTCTGCGTGTCGCGTGGTTTCCGTTGCCACTCTTTTCGGCGATGAACCGGATAGGGTCACCTTCCGTGGCAACTGCCTTGGTGCCTACTTCGTCCTTGTACAGGGTGTTTTCGGATTTACCCGAATAGGTGAGGAGGAAAGAAGAGATGGCGAAGCAATAGCACTACACAAGACACATATATGGGCCAACTCCTTAAAACAGGTTTGTTTTCTCTGTTTTCTGCTCTTTTGGTGCCTTTGCTACCTTTCATTGAAACGGGCACCCTCAAAATATACACAAAAATGGTAGTATACATGAAAAATGAATTTTTGACCTCAAGTACCCCCTCCATGGGGTTTGAACCCACACTCTACCAACCTTAGAGTTGTGTTTTTCCTCTAAGCTACGACCTGTCGTCGACGATCTCAGAGAAAACCGTAGTATAATAAAAAATTTGGAAAGTCAGTACTCCTTACATGCTCCAACCACTATTAACCTCCCATGCTCTTAAAACCGTGGCAACCGACGACCCAAGTGTCAACTGCTTTTCACGGTGAGCGAGGAACTTAAGGGAGGGACAGGGTGGGCATATATGTGTCTTGTGTAGTGCTATTGCTTCGCCATCTCTTCTTTCCTCCTCACCTATTCGGGTAAATCCGAGCTGGCTCAGCTAGCACTACACAATCCCCATATATGGGCAACAGAACGGAAGACTGAGCTCCCGTGAACTGAACCTACAAGAAATTCTTCTCCAGTCGCCAGATCAGGAGGGACCAGAACTTGCGCGATGCGCAACATAGCTCTGGTCCTGTCGTAAAACTTTCTGAATGTATCGTAACAGGACCAATCACCCAATGCTGCTACCACATGCGGATCCACGCCAAGATAGATTAGTGCAGTTGCTGCTGCTCCTCGTGTAGAATGCGCGGAAAACGAATCCGTCTCCAGTTCCCCCAATTCCAGTAGGTGTTTCCTTAACCAGCGAGTAGTGAGACCGTTGATGGTATCAGATGATAAAGGCTTCCGTGGCTTTCGTAGGGACACAAAAATCTCAGAACCCTCGTAATCACCAGTAGCCTCCAAATAACGCGCTAAGCAGCGCTGCGGATCAATTGACGGTGGCGTAACATTGTGAATAGGATAACGTGCATAGTATCTCCTCCCTTTGCGCTTAGCAGAAATGAACCAAGGCTGAGCAGCGCGTTGGATATCCCTACGTGATCGCGCCAGATCAACGCCTCGGAACAAGGCAAAGAATCTCAAGGACAAAATGGCTTGCAAGCGCAGCTGAGCTTCCGTCTCCACAGGTTGCTGATGCATGACTTGTATAAGACGCCGTACATCATAGAAACGATGATAATGAGGAACACTGACGAACCAGTCACGTTTCAAGTTGCGTAGCATACCCTCGAAACGTAGTTGCGAAAAGCACGGGAATAAACACACTGCTGAATACACCATACGCCCAGCACTTAAAGAATGCGTGCGTGAAAACTTTAAAATTTGCACCGCCACCGTCGTCAGTGGGATTCGACCAAAGCGCTCCACTTTTAACAGTGGAGCAAGCGCCGCGTCTTGTAACAAGAACGTACCAAACATGTGCCATGCAGAATTGTAACGTTTCAAGGTGTCCTTCCCGATTTCATTGATGATAAGCGTCGCCTCTTCGTTGGTAGCTCCTCGCAATTGATAGTATTCACGCAAACATACGCCAAGGTCAACACGAAACGTGGTTGTGTCTCCGTGCCGTCTGGCATTTGCAAACGGAACTCCGACGTGTTCACTGCGAACTTCACGTGTTTCATCAATAGGTTCCACCAAACCTCGCGTGGCCTGTACGGCAGAGCCATGAGAACCTTCACCCCTGGTGACTCCAACACTTTGTTGACCAACTGAGGTAGGTGCTTGAACGGCGGGAAGACCCACCCCGGTGAAAGTAAAGTTAGATTCTGGGAGAAGAGATCGATGGCGTAAGCCCCCGGCTGAGGACACGGACTGACGAACTTGCTGCACACCGCATTGGAACTCCTTGACATCCAATCGATTTCCGGCTGAATCGAACTTTTGAACTCCTCCAGGATCCAAGTCAACACGTCCGACGGGAAGGTAGCCTCCGACGGTGTCCAACGAAGCCGAGACCAAATGTCCGCCGGATTCACCGAGGTGTGCACGTAAAACGGTTGAATCTCGATGCGATTGGCTTGTGTAAAATTCCACAGTTGGAGAATCAATGCGTTGAACCGCGGCTTGCGACCTCCCCACTTGCGGAGATACCAGTAAAGGACCATTGAGTCGGTGAAAAATCGCAGCGTGGTGTCCCTCAGCGCATACGCTTGAATAGTCAGTAGGGCTCCCCTGAACTCTTTGACGTTTATGTGTTCCTCTCGATTCAGGAACCAACCGAACGCTGCTTGGGCATTCCCTTGAAGGACTCCGCCCCACGCCAGATCTGACGCGTCCGAGTACATGTCCCTGACGTGACCCATGGAAACTACGAAGGTGCGTCCCTTCCACTGGTGTAACTCGTCCGCCAGATCCATCAACTGACGTGACACGCGCTCCGGGAGCGCCACGTCTGCCTCCCAGCCAGCCTGGACTGCCACCGCCACGTGCACCGCCAGGGCGTCGCTGAGGAGTCTGATATGGGGCATGGCGAACAACAAGGAACGGATTCTTCCAAGAACGGAGGCGCATCGCCTCACTGATGGTGTGTGACTGTGTGCCAGTCTGTTCACGTCCCGAAAAATTGCTTGTAGGCGCTTTGGAGGTACCGCGACGAATCCTTCCCTGAAGTTTAGCATAAAACCAAGCATTATAATTTCTTGAGACGGCTCCAAACATGATTTTGGGACATTGACCAATATACCCAACCGATGCAAAAGTTGTACCAAAAAACGTGTGTGTTTCAGACATTCACGGTAAGTATTGCCAATGATGAGCCAATCGTCCAAGTAGACCCAAACGAGTGCTCCGCGTTCGCGCACGGCATTTAAAATTGGTTGCATGAGGCGTTGCCATTCCCGTGGTGCAACGTTTAATCCAAACGGCAAAACGCACCACCTGTAAAATTCACCGTCGACGTAGACCCCCAAATAAGGTCGATCCCGCGGATGGATACCCATGTGAAAATAAGCACTTTTCAAGTCAATTTTGCAAGCATACTGACCGGGTCTCAAGAACGGTAAAATGCCCCACAGAGTGACCAAACGAAAATAGGTGGTCTGTACAAACTGGTTCACGTTCTTCAAACTGGTGATAGGTCGACGGCCTCCCTCAGGATGTGCCTCATCTGACGCTTTGTCCACTGCGAACATACTTGCACAACACTTAATGTCTTTTCGCTCGACGCGTTCCATGCAACCCTGTTGCACTGCATCCAACACGTGTTTTACCAATTCAGGGTCGGTTACCTCTGCGTGGGAAGAACGAGGACGGAAGTCGTCGGTTGGCCGATCCGGATCAAAACCGTCAACCCAATCAAGCTGCAGCCCATTGCGAATCACTGACGCCGCGTATGTGTCCTTCAACGCTTCCCATTCATGCAATTGTGCACGACAGCGCAAATAGAGTGGCATGTGGGGATGGATCGGCGGTGGCACGCACACGGCTTGCGCCAATAATTCCTCTACAGTCAAGCTACTGCTGTGGTCGTTCATCTAACTTGTCGTTACGTGGCACAAATCTTTGGGTGAAACCCTTACCTTTGCCATTGCCTCCTTTGCCAGATCTCCGTGGATCAAAACGACCTCGTGTTGAAAACGAACGGAAAGAACTACGATGCGAGTAAGGGGAGAAACGCGTGCCTCTCAGGTCTTTTTGTAATTTGTTGCGCGACTGAAGTAGTGACATGTCATCCTTCGAGAGTAACTCTGGTGCAATCGCAGGTTGTTCAAACCGTTTATCTACTGCCACTCGCCGGGAGCTTTGGATGCTGTAGTCCAACGCACCCAACATTGCAAACAAATGTTCACATAGTACCAATGAAACAGGTGCTTCCGGAGCTACCGTTGCGTCATCTTCGCGTGCTAAGACTACTCCCAGGACTCGCATGGCGTCTTTTACCTGTTGTTCCCAACGACGCTTCTCTGCGTCCGCTGGATGTTTGTGTGTTGGCGCGTTATTAACAGCTGCCCTATGGAACTCGTCGAACACTGGAAGGTGCTTCAACATCTTTTTTCTGCGAAATTCGTCTTGCAAAACCTTTCGCTCTTCCAGGAGTGCAGACAAGCGTGAAGGAAGCGACAGAACCTCATCGCGCCACACGAACGTGGACTCCTTGTCCGACGCGGGGCCAGCGTGGTCCTTGGGACCGCTCAAAGTTTCGCATGCCAAGAAGACGTCTTCGCGATGCGACGACGTTCCTGTTCTGCCAATGTCGTCGCCCTTTAAGGTGAGTAAGGCATCACGAACCAAGGCCATCGTGTCTTTGACAGTGGCCAGTGTTTTCTTTCCTGTAAGTTTGGAATACAGTGACGCTGCCTGCCAAGGACTGAGACCACTCATTGCGCCTTCCTTTGCCAACTGTGCTGCATGTTCCAACGACTCAGAACTCAGGTTCCACGCCGAATCCGGCAATTTCAGCACGAACTCGTGAAAATCCAGTGTCTCATTTCCTTCTGTCATTTTGTTAAAATTTATATCCTTAAAACATTTTGGATTGCATCAGAAATCAAAGCTCTGGGTACAGCAAATCACTAGTTGAACAACTCAGTGAGCGCGTGACCGGTTTTGAGAGCATGGGAGGTTAATAGTGGTTGGAACGTCCGAGGCGTCTAAATGGAACAAGAGGCGCGTGATGGTGGGCCGTTGCACAAATTTGTGGATATCCGACCAGCCCCATTTTTGGGTCAGATATACACCCAGTCGCCGGATCGACTCCTGGTCGAGCGCGATTGACCAATAGATGACCACCGCAAGACACCATTCAGTGGGTGTGTCATGTGTCGTTTGAATCCCGCACCGTAGATAGTCACCCGGTCGAAACCAGTCTATGGTACCCGTCATCTGTACCGCAATGGTTTCCAGTGTGTTCATGTGATTGGTTGTCACGATTGTATTTCCCTGTGCGTCTTGGTCGTACGACGCGTATGACACTGCCAGGTTTCCATTCAGTGGTTCGTCATAGAGGCCCGTCACCTCGCTTTCTGGAGGGAGGTTGCGGGCAAACACGTCCCGCGTTCTTTTAATCTTGTTCAACAGATGACTGCTGGCATTTGTCGTCGATGGGTGTACAGAGTAGGACGAACCGTGGGTTTGGGTTCGAAACACCAGGAGGCGTGACATCTGGTTTGGCGGGTTGTTTGTCAGTTGGTACTGCAACGATTCTGTTACAGAAGTTCCAACCTGTAGCCGGAGGACACCTTTGTTGTTCATGGCCATGCGGTGTTCCCCGTCCATGTAGGATGCGTGTGCAATGTTTTTCGACATGTCCCTTTTATTCTCCGACTTGTCTTTGACATACTGAACGTTGTCGTTGTGATTTACACCCATGCTGAGCCCGGAATGATCAGACGACATCAGTGTTGGATCGGGGAAGTCATACCACGCCCACAAAAGGTCCCTATTTGGAACAAACACTTCAGGTGTTGATCATTGGGTCTGCAGGTGTGTAATTGTCATCGCTATGTCGTTCGTTTGCATGGAACCGGGGTGGACCCGTAGCTCGTGGAGGCCCGCACCCGCGGCACCGATCACTAAGTGGGTTATCTACTCCTGTGCAGTCTGCGCAATGTCCGGAAATGTGTCAGTGTATACTGCTGGCCCAGATGTATCGTGGTAATAGAGAGAGAGTGTTAGGCTTTCTGTCTGCTCCATAATGCGAAACGCAATGACCATTATGGTATGGTATGGTACGGTGTAGGTTGTGGTGGTCGTGATCGCGTCGCCTGCTGTGGGGTCGTTAATATGGTCCCGGTAAGGGTACTGGTACAGGTGCAGCGTTTGGTCCCTCTTCACCTAAAGCTTTTTTTTTTGCACTGAACGGCGCCTTTTGTGGCTGGCCAGGCCGGGGAGAAAGGCTCTTGCGCGCCAAGCTTTTTTTTGGGGAGGGGCGGGAGCCCGAAATCAAGTTCAATTGCGGGCTGAGTACCGCTGCACGTTGCTGTCCTCGTCTGCTTCATCTCAAAGAGACTTGGCAGCCCCATTATAGACAACCGCAGGCCGGGGTCTCTGCTTGATACCCGAAGGCGGTATGGTTGCGGATTGGGGGTTAGAGCATGACGGCTTGAGCACGGGGGGTGGCTTGGGGGAGGGATTCATTTGCAGAAGTGACTGGGCACCCCCCTGTCAACAACAAACCAAAAGACGGGGCAACCACACAATTGCTACAAATACCTAGGGGTATACATCTTCACCGCCAACCATGAGGCACAAACACTGGCATTGGCCAAGTCGGAAATACGCTCATTTTTCACAACCCTCCAACCCCTCCAGCTCACCCTTTCGGAATACATTCTCTTGGTGAACGTCCAACTCATCCCTATTCTTTCCTACCGCCTCATGGCACACCCCCTGGCCCTGAACGAGTTGGGGGCCCTTCAGGCCATGATCTGGCAAAATGTTGCGCATGACCCCTCCCCGGACAGAGCCAACAGGATCTCCCGCCTCGTCTCTCCTAAGGCCCGCTACACCCCTCGCCACCAGGGAGGCTTAGGACTCCGCCACTTTACTTTTTCAATTTGCATGGCCCTAGTAAACACCGCAATAAGGTACCTCAACGGGGACGGCCCCGCCTCGACAAACGAATCTTTTTCCGAAGCGATGCTCTCCACCACACGCAACCCAATCCAAGACACCATCATGGACGCGTGCCACACCATAGGCTTCCGATACCACAGCACCGGCCTCTGGGCCTCCTGCCCCCCCTCCCTTTTCCTCCCAAAAGAAAAAGTCCAGGTCCGGTTCCTAGCCACCAAGCCGGCACCACAATACAGCAAGTTCGGCAACAGATTAAAACGGACACCCCAGGACCTGGGGTTCCACCTAGGTACAGTCACGGAAGTGCACTCAGAATCGGCCACACTCCAGTTTTCGGACGGCACCACCCACACCATCAAAAACCCCGGTCTCCGCCGCAACGAGAAAGAATACACCTTTCAAAACCCAGCCATTTCTGTCCTCCCTCAACTGGCGGGGCGCCACGAACTGCTCACCCCCCCCCTTCTTCACCCCCAAGAATACATCCTCAACCCCCCCCCCGGGCCATACGGCGGGGTCCTACTCGACTCGTCACTGCATGGCGAGCTGTACCGGCTCCCAGATGAACCTCACTCCCTTGACCCCGACGACCTCGAAGAATGGGGTTGTGAAGCAGCCCTTGCCCTCCTCCTCACATCGTCCCCCGGCACGACATGGGTGTACTTGGATGGCTCAGCGGGCGCCTTGGGCTACGGATCGGCGGCCACCCTGTTTTTTCCAAATGGCTCCAGATGGGTACTGTGCCAAACGTCCCCGTACCAGTCCTCAGAGGGATCGGAGTTCTGGGCCGCTATTATGTTCCTACGGTGGGCCCTTGCATCTCACCCGCACCTCACCTTCGCCGTGCTAGGGGACAACCTCCACGTCATAACTGTTCTCTCTCCGAACACCCCTCATGGCCTCCCATCACGCTCGCCAGCCGGCACGTGGGAATCCTCTCTCCAGTCCATCCAGGCCTCCCTACGCCCAGGGATGATCCAGGGTTGGGGGTGGGTCAAGGGGCACGCCGGGTTCGTGGGGAATGAAATCTCAGATGCTTACTCAAAGTGGGCCGCCCACGTGATGGTCTGGGACCCCTCCCTCCTTCCCCCCCCCCCGATAGGGTGCATATCCAGAGGCCCCCTCCCAGTCATACACAAATTGACTACAACCTCAATCAAGCATCTCCTCCCTCGCCACAAACACGAAAACATCCACGTACCGTCCAGCTTCCATTTCTACAATCACACTTCGTGGTTCAAAGGCCTCCCTTTCAAATGGTCCTCCGGAAATTTCAACATGGCGCCGTTTGCTTTCCACGACGACTTGCGCCCTCGCCATTGCCACGCTTGCCCCGACCCGCACCCGATGGATGTTATCTCTTTCGTCTCACACTGCCCAACGTGCGAACACCTGGTCCAAACCTACATTCAATGCTGGCGCCCCCCCTTCACCACGGTGGTGTCCCAATGGTGGTCCGCGACCACACACGTGGGGGAGAGACGCAATTTCGTCCGGGGGCTTGTTCCCATGTCGCTGTACACCAAACTCACAACCCCCCCCTCAGGCCGAAGAAAACCAGCACACTGTCACGACTTAAAACTCGCCCTTAATGATCGTGTTCCCCTGCTCCTCAGCGCCCTATACCGCACGCTGGAATGGCTAAAAGACCACCCCCCCCCAGCCCCGCTCACCCCCCCTACGGGCCTCAACTCATGGGGACGCCCCTGGTCGCCCTACAGCACGTCGCACACCGCCCAACAACGCCCCCCCCCCGCCTACCACCCTCCCCCCCCCCTCCCGGACAAAGTTGCACACAAGCCCCCAAAGCGCCCCCGCCCCCCATCTCCTGCGGCACACACCACAAATCGAAAACACAGCCGCCAGCCCCCAAGACCTGTCCGGCCTCTATCACTGAAACGCGGTACCGCAAGCCAACCCCAGCCAGAGCCTCCGCCCCCCAAACGCCCGCTCACAATCAGGGACATGTTCAACCTCCCCCCCCCCCCTAGACCAGCACCCCCCCTCGCCGCCTCCGCCCCCGTTTCCGCCCCTTCTCCCCGCATAACAAGGTACTTCGCACCAGCCCCCCCCTCCCCCGCGAGCACAAATTCACAATCGTCCTCACACTCGTCCAACGTGTCATCTCTTTGAAAAAGCCACACTTACACATTTTCTCACGCCGACCCTCGACAGCCCTAGCGGCGCAATCAATAAGTACTACCACACTGGCACCCTCTTCACCTAAAGCTGAATTGACCCCGCGGTCGTCGTCTGATTTGAACCAACTGATTGGACAACGACACCGTTGTTGACTAGATTTGATATATCGATTACGAAGAATACGGTGGTGTTGACCATGCGGGGAGTATTGTTGCCACGTAGGTTGACCAATAGCCGTTCCGCATCATCCGTAAACAACACGGCGGGTAACCCGTATCTGTTCGGTCAGTACGTGGGTTTCATCACGCGTGCCACCGCTGGACAGGTGGACGATGGCCCGCCTGCGTACGTCCATACATTGTCCGTGGTATACACGCCTTCTCGGTGCATGCTGCCGGTAATGGACGCGTCAAACCAGTGGATGGGTACCAAAGGGCTGGTGTCAATTGGGAATGGCCGTAGTGAGAGGGGTGCGAACTGTGGGACCAGGGCGGCATCGGTGCCGGTGCCCACCACGGCGGACCGGACTTCCCCCACAAGTCTCGCGGTGTTGGTTGTCAGTGCGCCCATGTGGCTGACACTCGAGGATAAGTGCAGTGACACCCCAGCAGACAGATCTGATTTTCCTGTCGTGTACAGGGACACACTCCGACCAAAAGGCACGTACACGGAACCGACGACCAGGTTAGGGTTCAGGTACCTGTACCACCCGGGTGAAGGTAGTTCAATGGTCTCCCCAGTAAAACCCGCACCGCTGTACAGCACCACCACCTCCGCGGCTGCCCCCTGCTGCATTATTATAGAGTAGCGGATATTACCCTGTGTCTTGGTATCACCGGTGTCGACTGCCAGGAACACTCGCCCGTCATGTGCCTGGTATATGTCCACTGCAATCGCGAGCTGGGTGTGCATTGCAGCGCATCGGGGTGTGTGTGTAATATCTCTGTTGATCTTCAGCCCCTTGGAGGTCTATCTTTTCTCCGCAAATCCTTCAACCTCAGTGATGGACATCTCTACACACTCTGTTGGATCCCAGATACTTGGTCCCAAGTTGAGTGTTCCCACGCTGCAATGCACAGAAGGCTGAAATCGTCAAAGACATTAACTGATAAGCTATCAGTTCTGTGCAATGCAGCAACATGTAACAAACAGGTTACTACATTACAGAATGGTACAAAACTGAATAACCGGCGACAAATTTAACTATCAAATCTGACAGAAAATGTATCTACAATTATTTCTTGAACTCTGTGCTCCGTCAACAATATGCGCATGCGCTCTGCTGCGCCCCGGGGCACAGTTTCAATCTTCTTAAAATATTAACATTTCCTCGCAAATCAACTCAAAAATGCCCTCACTCATTACACCCCCTTCCTAAGCTTCATGTACATTTGATTTACAAATAAAAATGTGCATGACAAGCTGATATAAAAATTTAAAATGAGTGTGGGCCTTTTCTGCACCCCCTTCCTAGGCTACCTGTATCCAGGAGGGGTGCCCAGAAATGCTATGAATTCTCGTCGCTCTGTGTCCTGTTTGTTTCTCCACTATTGCTGCTTTTCCAGAAAATCCAGAAATTTTGCAACTGTGGAAAACAAAACAAGGTGTACACAGCACAGCAAAATATAACACAAATGTAAACTGCTGTTGAAACACTGTAGCAGTTCACAGGGGGATTTAGACCCCTGTCGCACCCATATAGACGGAAGATGCCTCAGGGCACAATAGCATAATCCCTCTGGGACAAGATCCAGAAAATAGACACTCAGTCCAAAAATCATCACCTTCACCAATCTGATATCAGGCCTCCCCACAGCCAACTGCACCACCAGCAGGCCAGCGCGAGGGCGCCGCCATCGCTGTAAGGCCAGCGCAAAAGGCAGCCGCCATCCATGGCACTGTCAACCCGGCTTGGCCACGAACCAAAAAGACAAAACACATGAAGCAAAACAATAAAAAGATAATAACAATTGCTTAACTGACGGTCAGTCGTCCTCTTCGGTGGCGTCGTCCACCTTTAACACGACGTACCCGTCTCACTTGTCCCAGCGCGAGTGCTGACTCTTCTTCAAAGCCGCGTCGGATCATTGCCTCTTTTTGTTGAAGGCCGCGACGCAACACCACTTCCGAATCCAGGAACTCAAGCTCCATCAACTCCAGCGCACGTAAATGCTGCAAGTCGGTTATCTGACAACGTGGCTTGCTCTCAGACAGCTCCAGCTTACATAGTGCCAACTCCCATGCCTCCTGCAGCCCTTCAGTTTGCACATAAACACCTGTGAACAATTGTTCCACCGGCCGAACCCCTTGCTCCTGGCGCAACCTTTTAAGCTCGACCGTGAGCGCTTGCACACGCATGTCTTTGGCAATAAGCTGCTTTCTGCTGCTCTCCAGCACTCTGTCCTGGAACTCGATAACAGACTCCTTCACTGTAGTGTATGGCTCACCTGGTAGTCGGCGTACGGCTCCACTGGGCTTAACGCGTTGCAACTGGGTCAGCTGTTCCTGCGCAATCAGTAACTGCTGCTCCAAATCGCGCACTTGTCCATTCAGATCCAACAGCTTGGACTCGTGCTGTTTACAACGGCGCTCCCAGTTAGGGTTTCTGCGCTGCGCAACAGACTGCTGGCAGGACGCGTACCTCTTGTCATTGGCGTCTCGTTCACGCCTTGCAAGATCGCGTTCCTTGCGATAGCGTTCGCAGCGCTCTTGGTTTGCGTCTCGCTCTTGCTCTGCAGCATTACGCTCGATGCGGTAGCGCTCGCAGCGCTCATCTAAACTCTCAGGCATAGATTGAGAGAAACAGCGCGATGTTTCGGCTACCCTGCTTGAACTGTGCTCGCAGAGACTTCTGCCCACCAATAGCGTTCACGGAGGACTGTCCTTCAGAATCAGTGTTCGCACAGGACTCAAGAATGTAAATCGCAGATCGTACAGAACAATGAGACGTAGATCTCGCACCGCTGGTCTGCACACCCTCCGCAGCTCAAAGCTTGCAACAGTGACTATTGAGCAACCGCCGCAAACACTTGAACGCAACAAGAGCTGTTCGTACGTGACCAGAGCAGATCCGGCAGTGAAGGCATAAAGTGACTGTGAAGGCAACTGCGACGGAAAGTCCGTGGTTGAAAGACACAGAACGGTAACCGAACTAGATAGCTTGTAATATCTCTGTTGATCTTCAGCCCCTTGGAGGTCTATCTTTTTTCCGCAAATCCTTCAACCTCAGTGATGGACATCTCTACACACTCTGTTGGATCCCAGATACTTGGTCCCAAGTTGAGTGTTCCCACGCTGCAATGCACAGAAGGCTGAAATCGTCAAAGACATTAACTGATAAGCTATCAGTTCTGTGCAATGCAGCAACATGTAACAAACAGGTTACTACATTACAGAATGGTACAAAACTGAATAACCGGCGACAAATTTAACTATCAAATCTGACAAAAAATGTATCTACAATTATTTCTTGAACTCTGTGCTCCGTCAACAATATGCGCATGCGCTCTGCTGCGCCCCGGGGCACAGTTTCAATCTTCTTAAAATATTAACATTTCCTGGCAAATCAACTCAAAAATGCCCTCACTCATTACAGTGTGATCCACCGTCACACCAAACCGGCTACCAGCGAGTGCCTGTACCAAACTGCAGCCGTGCATCTGTAATAGGTCAACGAACGCGCGGCCCTCAAAAAATGGCGTCTCACCCGTTGTGAAGTTTGCCAGTGATGGGTTGATAGTCTGTTGTCGTTTTGCCAATAGTGTCAACAGAGGAATGAGCTCATCATAGACGATGCCATCGCCTTCAACCATGCCCGGTACAATGTACCTCAGTTCCTCATCCGCGCTCACTGCATATCGCATGGGGTCCGTATCCGATCGGCGATGCTGTATGACATTCAGACGCGTGGCAACTGCGTCCAGCAGGTACTCGGTATCCGGTTCCCCAAGCCGCATTGGACTCACGACACCCATGTCACTCCGTATCTGCTGTGACGCGAAAGACGTGCCATTCCTAGATAACCGCAGACCGCCACGTTCGCCACATCTGATAATCAGGCTACGCGTGTCGCTCTGTATACCCGGATTTGCGTGCACACGGCCAGTGTCGTTTGTTAGGCGTCTTCTTCTTTTGGCCGACTGCATTTCTAGAAGTATAAATTCGTTTATTTCCTCTTCTTTTTCCTTGCCACCTAAGATTACAACAACACGCACGGGACAACCACATGCTTTGCGGCTGATAAGCCATGCCACCCCACCCATACCCCCACGCCCAGCCCTGAAGAGGGTTGTTGTGATGTGGTCGTGCTGCTCTTTCTGTCAACAGGATCTGCGTAGTCTTCATATTTAATCCGCAATGTGTTCGTCTGCGCTCCACTGCTGAATCATCTGTGTGACACAGTCCCGATTTCCCCGTGGCCTCACTGCCCCGAATAAACGACCCGTTATTGAACACGATTGGGACGGTGGTGGACGCTTATTCAATATCACTCTTCAGCTGCCGACACACTCGGCAGCGGCAAGGACATCAGGCGCGCTGTACACAGGCACACCCGCCACATCATCCGGGGCAGCAAGAAGGACCATCCCCGCATCATTCCAGGCAGCGGCAAGGATCCACATCATCCTCGGCAGCGGCAAGGACATCAGACGCTGAAGACAGGCACACCCCCCACATCATTCCAGGCAGCAGGAAGGAGCACAGCCACATCATCCTGGGCAGCCGCAAGGACATCAGGCGCTGAAGACAGGCAGAGCCTGAGTGATGGTCTATCCTACGTGCGATTTGTTTCGCTTGCAGTCGATCCGTGTTCAGATAGACTCAATCCACCAAGTTATGCCGTAAAATGTAGTCTGGATAGTGACGGGTTGTGATTGTGAGACTTCCGCCACTCGATGCACCAAGTGAGTGCAGCAGCCAGGCCTCTCCGTGTTGAATGTTGAAAATACGCAAGATCGGCTGAGGCCACGGCTCAGCTAGCAGCGATTCCAGCATATGCGGCTGCATGTGCATGCGTAATGCAGCAGTGTTGATTGTATGTTCCTCCGCTCCAGGTTGATATACCATACCCGTATGAAATGCTTCAGACGGGGGTGGCCCGTGGTTCAAAATCCAGTCATGCGTGTCCACACGTCTAAACGTGAGCGATTGTCTGATGATGTATTGATGATGAGGTCTACTGTCATCATTCATCAGGAGGGTTAAGTTGCGGTTGAAAACGTGAGAGAAGCGACAGGGGGCCAACCAGGCCGTACCTGGCCCGCGTATAGGTACCCCATAATGAAGCCTAGGATTGGTTAGGGTTATTGCTACCCTAGGTTGGTATTGGTACCCTAAGACATCGAACAGACTCAGCTCCACGTCCTCCTCCACCGGCTGCTCATCATCCTCGCCGCCCCCCTCCGCCGATTGCTCATCATCCTCGCCGTCCTGCTCCGCTGACTGCTCTTCATCCTCGCCGTCCCCCTCCGCTGGCCTGCCGTTCCGAACACTCTCCGACGCATATGCATCCACGTTCACCTCACAGTTCTCACAGTTCTCACCAGTATAGAACAGAGCAGTCGAGGCTGCATGCTTCGGCGGCCAGGCTGCATCGAAACGCTCGTACGCTGCTGTACATCGTTCAAGTAGGTTGCCAGTCCCGTCTGGGGGTCCGTAGTCTGTGCATCGGACGCCGTGCTCCCAGGGTGCTAGGCATGCCGAATGGATCGCCAAAACGTCCTTAAAAAAGGGCTCAATCGGACTTCGACAAAGTGCACATGTACCAGAGCGCATAAGCCACTGTTGCAGGCACGGGAAGTGGTAAACGTGACCACAAGGTGTGCAGGCTGCATTATCGCGGTCAATGGGGCCAGCACATATTGGACACTCCATGCCCTCCGTAAAGGACATCTCACACCGCTTGTATCGTTGCATTTTATTTCATATATGCATTTCATATCCTCCCCACCGACATATATATATATATATATATATATATATATATGTATATATATATATATATATATATATATATTTCGGTGCGCGGATGCAGACGTCCAGCGTGCCTAGCGATCAAAAGCATTTATGGCGGAAAACATTCGACGGCGCGCCGACAATCATCTCTAGGCAATTTTGGCATGATTTCTCTACTTCTACTACTACTTTCTCTACTTCTCTCCTTCTCTCCTGGTGTTGTTGTTTTGACAATAACCAAATCTCAACCCGATTATGTCCAGAAGCAGCAACCGACTCTATGCACCCATACCATACACCTGAATATAGTCATCTCCTGTATTTGATCCTCAATCTTGGCGGTGCGATCCTCAATCTTGGCGATGAAATGTTGCCAAGCATGTACTACATTCTCCTTCAAATGGACGGTTTGATATGCCTTTGAATTTGTGCAGACCGCACCGCCAGCCACCCTTTCCTTTTGTATGCACGCGGTCAGATAAATAAAAAGATTAGGAATATGGTCGTCACAGAAGATGATTACAGCTATGTACGATTGTGGTACCCGACCACAATAAACATGAATCTTGACAATCTTCTTAAGGATCTGCAGAGAGTGATATTCAACGCAAAGAAGATGGGTCTACATGCATGTGTACGGTTGGTCTCATCACAAGATGAAGAGGAAGATGAAGAAGAAGATGCGGAATCCAATGTCCCAGAAGGGGATATACTGGTGATCGGGAGTGAGGAGAATGCAGATGCATCGCCTGCTGTCTGCAGGGTGGGTTATTATGCAGTTGACATCATACCAATCAATCTCCTTGACCGCGATCTTATTGCTAAATATGCACTGCCTGTACATGGCGCGCATGTGTTAACCCTGTTGTTGTACCACGTACCTCCTAATGGCGCACTCTGCAGTCCAGGGAAGGATTGGGAGCCTATGCAATATATGCAATACAATATACAATATACAGGGTACGTGCTGCGTGACGGCAAGGTCACATCCATATCCACATTGTTGTTTGATACCCTGCCGTCCACTCCGTGTGACCACTACAGGATAACTGTCGACGTGGAGAATGGGATTCGGTACAAAATCAAGGTTGATGAAACATCTTACACATCCCATCATTCCATATCGGTGTCCGTATCAAATACACATACCAAGGAATTCTATTGTTCTATTAATTTGGATTGGCATCGTGGGAAACCTCGGGAACCCTATCGTGTCCACGGTCCACGGTCTTCCTTGGATCTGCAAGTTGGTATGCAACATGTATTTGAAATCGGTCAAATGAATGACAATGATGATGATGAGAGTCTGATATCGAAGAAATACACATATACAAGAGATACCCTGCGAGATATGTATGTATTCCTGAGATGTGCAACCAATATCACAATGGAAGAATGTAGAAGAATTCTATACTATTGGCTTACGACGGAGGAGATTGTCAGCCCCGTTGTAACTGATCTACATTATGGCACAACTGTGACCGATGAAATTGCGAATATTCCATTATTATTTCCTGATTCCCATTCCCGTGTTGTCGAGGCACAGATTACTAGTCCTCACGAAGAACCGGTAACACGCAGAATTAAAATTGCGATTCATCCTGCATCTGAATACACACGAGTTGTGGTCATCCAGCTTTTTCAATCCGAGGATGGTAGTATTTCTTGCTTAAATCTGGCGGGAGAGGAAGTCCTCTCCGTGCCACCCAACACGGACGCCCAGAGATTTCGCCACGAGCTGGCGAAGATAAATCCGCTAGTTTACGCATCACCATACGTAAACTTGCAGCTTATCAACTGTGGCTCACCCAAATTTGAGTGCACATCAATACTTGTACAGCAATGGTACCCAGTACCACCACCACCAACTTTCTCATTGTGAAAAACCCCGGGTGCTTCAAATCCAACGCCAGCTTCAATAGGTTATAATCGTCCTTCTGCATGATTTGCAAATCGCGATGGGAGTGGTTGAAAAGGCAAAAAATAAAACCTCGTACTGCGAACTGGTACCCGGACTTTAACGGGAATGCGAAACTGATTCATATGGCCACAATGATACAACACCTATCCCGGAGGTGCTAGACAGCCCCATCGGACGTTGTTTGGTTGTGTCTGTTGTATTAGTTGTATCGGTTGTATCGGTTGTATCTGCGCCATTTGACATGACTGGCCAGGTCGTCCGTCTCTGTTTTTGCCACAAACCGCAAAGTAAGGGAACGGGTGTTTGTGCATCGTCGTGCCCCAATGTTCAAGACCACAATGGTTGGCCCATGTGGCCCGTGTGGTCGTTTGGCCCGTGTGGCCTGTGCAACTGCCACATCACTGGTCATGTCGCCTTTTTTTGCTGGTGTGGTGAATATCCGTGAAACAACGTGTATTGTCCTTTATTTTGGGTATGTTGTGCCTGAGGATTCCCTTGTGCATCTCAGCGTGCCCAGTGGCAAGGCCTTGACGACTAATACTGCGTGCCTGATAAATGAGTAGCTCAGGTTCGAGCATAGTGGATATTCGTCACTGTACGTCGCCGACTACCAAAACCCCTCCCCTCTCCAATTCGCGTCTGAGATTTGCAACCTGATCAATCAGATACGTCACTATGCTCAGCAAATAGGGACATACTACATGATTCAGTGGGGTTGCTGTGGCATGAGAAACAAAACGAAACTCCAGCCACTTCGGTGTGTAGGAGCGCCATATAAAACCCATTGCATGTATCTGCAGCATGCCCATGTATACAACCAGCTGATCCCGATGAATTTTCATCGAATCACATTGGTGTTTGGTTGCGACAGTGTGTGGCTGATCCTGATTCTGATGATAACACAGGATCGGGATGGTAATCGTGATCGTGATAATCATCGTCCTGATGATAATGATGATGGCTGGTATGGCTGGTATCTGGTTTGGGTGAGGGGTCTGATACTCCGACGGTCTATACGGTCCTCGGATCTGTTCTCCCCGGGGCCCAGCCACAACAGGCCTTGGGCAGGGCTAGGCCTAACCAAGTCGGCAACTTCAGCAGGGGGTTCTGGAAGTTCGGCAGGGTCAAACTCATACGCATCATACGCATCCTGGATAAAATCCCGATCCAAATATTGTTGTGGGTGGGTGGGTGGTTGTGGGTTATCATCCATCACCATCACATCATCTTCATCTTCACTCCTGACTTGGGGCGGAAGCAGGTCTAGCGGTCTAGCAGCACGTCCAGCACGAGTGCTGCCAATTTGCTTTACTTTTTGATACTGCATGCTCGCTGTGCCAGCCCGTTTCAGCCGTGGTTGGCCATCCTCCAATTTCCATCTACATACTCGCTTCGGCCGTTCTGGCTAACACTCAACTTTCCACAAGGTGCCATCAGGCGCCCAATTCACCTGATCCACCTTACAATGTTTAGCCGGACGAGTGGGACGATCCGGACGCGTATAGGATGCAGGATAGGCACCCCACTGTTCACACCCTACCGGTGTACGGTTGTACGGTTCTGCGAACCCCCTATGACGATAACCTTTCTTATTAACGTTTGTTGGGCCTGGCGCAGCGTCATTTTATTTGGTCAGCATTGCTTGATACCCCGCTGCAGTGGTTGAACTTTTCAACACTTCGAACAACAATTCCGCACCATTATCATTGAATGTCCATAAATAAATTCCTTTCATTCGGAGCTCATCAATCACGCGTTCGACAAATTCGGAATCATTCACGTTCATGAACGTGACTTTACTGATTGTTCCAATCTCCAAGTCAGATGGATTGGGTAGCACTTCCGTAATACCGTCCTTATTGGTTTGCTGAATAATATCGTAATCGTTGTCGCCGCGATGAGAGTGTATTTTGCGGCGCCATTGCTCCCTCTCACCTCCATGCTGAAATTTAGCTGACGATGCCACTGTGTTGCTCGCTCATGCACCACCCCACACAACGTCTTTGCTCTTGAAATTGACATATTTTTTTCTCTTTTTTTACAAACACGTGCAAAAATTTCAAATGTCCAACATCATATTGTGCAAAACTGTCCATGCTTGCAGAGAACCCTGTGGCACACACGCATTCCCCAATGCCGTGTTGCGTCGTCTGGCTAGTTGTACAGCAGGCTTGTCAAGATCCCCACGGCACAGTAAGCGTGGTACATCAGCCTCAACCTCCCATGCACCACTAATCACCGGTTCAGTGACATGAGATACCCCGGGGTTGCTCCAACCAAGAGGAAACCCCATCAGCCACTCCAGCCACTCCAGGTTCAACATGTCTCCACGTATTCGCTGGCGCCAACTGGTGAAGTGTGCATAACGAGCCTGCGTACCCGAATCACTGTACACGCGACATCTGGCGGACGTTAGCAGATGACGCGCTGCTGCATAAAAGGACCTTGCACGTGGCGTTGCCCCTCTTCGCAACCTCGTTCCGAAAGGCAGGTGAATTAGCACCGGCAACCCGCAAACTGAAGGACGGGACCATGGTTTGCACTGCAGCACGCCATCCACCATCATTCCGGACCGGTGCAGTGATTGCAGTTTCTGGTCAATCTGGAGACTTTTTGCCGCAGTCTTATCCCGTCGCAAATGGCAGAGTGCAAACCAGCGCAGTCGCTGGTGTGGTGCACCACAATGACATGCACCAACCGTTGTCCAGGCTATATCGTAGCGTGCAGAATGCAGTGTTACGAGTACAACTTCCAAATGCACACGGCGTTGCAATAATCCCTCAACGTTTTCCAAGAACAGATGTGCAACACACATTCTGACTGCAACGTCAATAATACGATGAAACAGGCTCGACGGTGTACCACTATCCGAAATCAATCCTGCACACTGGCCAATACTGCTCAACGATTGACACGGGAATCCTGCCACAATATAGTCTACAATCGCTAAATGTGGAACATATTGCACATCGTCACATATAGCTGCATCCATCAGATTGTTGTTTGCCATTCTCTGAGGCAGTACATCTAGGGCAAATGTGCATTTCTTGACGTACAGTACAGGTTTTACTGGTAGAAGGACAGCCAGCCCGCAAATACCCGAAAACATATCTATGCACGTGGGCAGCATGTTGCCTACATATCTTACAAATAATCAATGTTGGTGCTCTTAGCGGTAAGCGTTCACTGGGCGGAACGGTCTAACCAAGAGGGACGCATATAATTGCGATACTCAGTACGGGCCACCTCAACCCATTTACAAGGAACCTCATACTGGCACATATTTTTGTACGTACGGCCATCGCCTCCTGGACGTGACATGTCGTCGTCACAAGTTACAGCCGGATAGTTCGGGTGGTCGGAGCCAGATGGGTGGATGTTTAGTCGTCTCCATCCTGAATCTTTACACTTCCATTGCTCTTCTGTAATGTCAGATGCACCCTTATGATATGCGTATTTTGCGTAATTTGTTCCGTTTTTTGTGCGTATACCCGTCATGACTCGCGGAAAATCCTGCAAATGCGAATGCAAATGCTGCCTTTGCACCTGCCTTTGGCCGCTGCGAATTCTACGTTCCCCGTATACGTCCATATTTGTAATTCACATTGTGTTTCGCATGATATATCAGGTTTTATTTAATTACATATATTAGATATACACAAAAAGTTAAAGTTGGAATTTGACGAGCATTACGCAGCAAATCTTTCAGGCGGAAAACATCGGCATTAGCAGAGCTGCAGCGATGCCTGTATTGCAACCTCCGACACAACACTCTACTCAAAGAATACCTCAAGAAAATCTTTAACACCATATATCTCGCTCAGGATGCGGTATGCGTGCGATACGGCAAGGTTGTGTACAGAACATCAACCAGTAGTAGCACTTGCAGTATCCGCATCAGCAAATTGACAGAAAAATGGTAGTACTGGCATTAGCAATGCCTGTATCACAACATCAAATACCCCCAAGAGAACTTGTGTGTTGAGTCTTTTTTTTTTATTTTACGTAGACCAGTTCGAAACAAAGTCTGGTCCTGACAATGGCTGCTGCCTTTGAGTGCCAGAAATGGAATACCCGTGCCGTCCTCGCACACCATGTAGTATTTGTCGCCTATATCCGTACCTGGAAGATTGTTCCAAAATACATTGCCCCCGATGTTGTATGCCTCCATATGGCACCCAGCCGGGTTCTGGATGTCCGTAACGCGACGTAATGTGACGGCATTTGGGTGCCCGAGCCCCTGGCGAATGAAATTAGCGCTGCGTAGACAGGAACTCTCCCCCACAGGTGAGACATTGTTCCGCGCAGCAGCAGGCCAGCCTGTTGTTGTATATGGCAGCACTGGGTCTACCGCGGTACCAGATGGCGTCAACTCACATACTTTTTTACAATTCTGTCCCACAGTATTGCACAGCAGGTAACAATGGTTCGTATCCACGCTTTTGTTGGTGTTAGGGTTAGGGTTGCAATAAGGATTGGGATTGAGGTTGGGATTGGGGATAGGGTCAGCGCTAGGTTCACCATACGTCCGACTACTTTTGTTGCCATTCATTTTATATATATCCGTCCAGCTCATCTTGAACAAAAACAATGAAACAATCTGTCAGCCACCTTATCGACACCATTGTACACAATCTGCGTACGTGCCCCCCAAATGCACCACAGAGGGTAATCTTCACCATTCAGCCTGTTCAGGAGTACACTCCCACTTTTGTGTGGTGCAACGGGGAGTATCATGCATTTGCCATATGGGTTGGTCCTAGGTGTATATGGTCCTCCGAAAACTGTGAAGGACGTGAAAAAAAGCAAATTGTGGACCACATGGTAGCGGATCCGGTGAGAGAAAGCGTCTGGGTTACTGCAGTGTATGAGCAATCACCCTGCATATTTGACGTGACATGCCTATGGAGACTAACGGATATCTGGCCGTGGTGCCGCAGGGACACGGACATTTCAGTGCCATTGACCAGACCTGTCTGGGTCAACATTGCTTTGCAGACTGCTCCAAATTGTGCTAGCTAGACCGGGTACTACATGGATAGGTTAGGGTCGGTGACTGACTTGGCGCGGAAACCCTTCGCCGTGAGGTAATAAATCATATGGCTGAATGGTCCGATTTGTATTCACTGTTCATGCCCTACTACTAAACCCCGAGCTGCAATCGGTATTAAAGGTAGGGTGACGAATGTATGAAAGGGTAAAGATGGTGGTGTTTTTGGTTCTGGCTGGAAAGCAGTTCCGTATGCAGGCGGATCTTATCCGGTCAATCCGTGAGTTGATTGGCTCACAACTTGGTGGACATTGGGATACAGCGCGCATAGGAACAATACAGGAACCGCATGCAGAGTGGGTAGCAGCATTGATGAAAGGACACCCTTGGTATCAAGAGTGGCTTGGGGATTGGAGTGGTACCTTATCGGTTGTTGCACAGCAGCAGCCTGTGTACTCTCAGTGTCTGGCTGCAAATCTGACCACTGGTGGCCATCGCGAAAAGAAACCAAGCTCCGCAAGCGACTTGGGGGTTTCTGCCCCGCTTTGGTCTCCGGGTGACGAGTTTCTCCCCCCCTTTTCTTTTCTTTTTTCTTTCTCATCTTTCACTGTCCTCCTCATCTTCAGCACCTGCGATCTGCACCCCCCCCCCCCCCTAGTCCCTTGATACCATTTGACAGATCGACGAGATGGGACCACGTTCGTGTCAACGAATTATTGATGCTCTCTTCCAGCTCCTCTTCGTACACCGTTCAGGACTGTGGCGAACGGAATCCTATATAGCGTGGTGATCCATGTTGATTTTTGAAGTGTGAGGATGTCATCCTTGATTCTCAGAATCTTTCCCCAGACATCTACCGGAGATCTACTGTGGAAGTTCCCCAGATGTATGGAGAAGTCAGTGGATTCCACTTAGGTGGAGGTCTTTTATGATACCCCAGGAGATCTTTGGCCGGAGTTACTTGTTTGTTTCTGATTTCTATATATATATATATATATATATATATATATATATATATATATATATATATATATATATATATATATATATATATATGTATATATATATATATATATATATATATATATATATATATATGTATATATATATATATATTTATATATATATATATATATATGTGTGTGTGTATATATATATATATATATATATATATATATATATACATATATATATGGTCCATTTTATTTTCGATTCGTCTCGCGCCATAACACCAACCACAGGGCCAATGGCGAGTCCACAGCCCACAGTAACCAGGCCTTTGGTGCATTTTGGAGCAGGGTCACACCCCCTGAGTTACTGTACATATGGCCGCTGTCCTTCGATGAACTTCGGCTCGCCATGAACGCTCACTTGCCTGTGGTTAGGCCGCTTTTGTGTTATGCTCGCCGGGCCATGCACCAAAAAATTTGACCACTGGTGGATATAAATCATAGAGTTATCACAAATACATCCATGCAGATCGGAATCGCGCCTCATCGTTACGTGTACACATGCGTGAAATCATACAGCCACAGATTGAAAGCTGGATGCGAAAGCAGCAGTCGGATAAGAAGTGTGTGTACTGTCTGAACACGAATGCATGTATGGAGGTTGATCATGTAACTCCGTTTGTTAACTGATGCACGGAGTGGCTGAATGAAGAAACACATAGTCCATACACCAGCAATCGCAGTGTCTGGCAGTCCTCTTGGATGCAGTTCGACCACAGTGGGGCGGTCCTACAGTGGCTATGTATGAGATGCAATCGGCGGAAGGGAACATGGATGCGAAAAAGGAAACCATCAAAACGATCCACATTGTCGGTTGGCTCTCCATTTACAACGAAATAAAGAACAAGAAAAAAGCAAAACGCATACCATGCCACAACAACCACCCAAGTACTGTCACCTGTGAGGCAGACTTTATTTACGACAGAAGTGGTCTGACAGCCAGTGCAAACACATGGGTGACGGGATATGTCACCTATTCACGTATTCCGATGCTCATGCCATGTACGGCATGCCGCGCTTCCTGTTGCGAGTACTTTGGCTCGGAACATCCTCGTAGGAAATTCCCTGACCCAAAGCGGAAAATGCGTTATGAAGTGACCGTATCAATGCACTGCAACTGATTAACGGCCGTGCTGTTTAGCGTGTTCTGCTGTCGCATCATCAATGAAACCACATCCCCCCGCCATCTTGGAATTTTATTTCATATATGCCCAACTTCTGTCTTCTGGTGACTGACACTGGCACTGACACTGGACAACGAACAATAGTGGCCAAAGAGGTGTGTGGAGCCGTGTCGAGTGCAAGTAGGATATAAATCTACGCCAAACAACGCACGCTAAAATACGCTGTAACAAGCACAACACGGTGAGAAACAGGAGAGGGGAGAACACGTACGAGGCATAAGTAGGTAGCATACCACACCAGCGCAAGAGTATGAGACTAACTGAGGATGGCAATGACAAGATGCCATGGCACGACAAAACCCCCGCCGCCACACGCCCGTTTGTTTTGCATAGGGAGCGCAAAGCCGCCGCGACACACGGAACACGCAAAGATGTGGGTGAGATAAGTATGTTACACCCACGCAAGGAGCATAACGGCGACAAGACACGCATCACACGAAAAAATAAGGAGGGAAAAGAGCAAGGAGCAAGGAGCAAGTATGTTACCATGTCGTGCCACGCCGCGCACACGAGAGAAGCAACGAGCACCCGGCCCACGCTGCCAACCGAGACCAGAAAAAACAGATGACCTTCGGCCAGGGAACGGTTGTCACGGGGGGCTAACGGTCCTGCTCTGCGGTGCAATGCGGGACAACCCTGACAGCTCTCTCTTACAGCACAACCACCCTTTTTGTTGCACTGATTAGAACATACACACTTATGCATAGCGTCGTGTCTCGCTTGTGCTTCGCTTCTTCCCACACCCTGTTTCACTCTAAGATTAGGAGGATTAGGACTCTAAGATTAGGAGGAAAAAGAAAGGTTGATCAAAGTTTGTCTCCCTCGCAAGTATGTTACATGTCACGCTGCGCACGCGGGACGGACAACGAACAAAGGTGGCCAAAGAGGTGTGTGGAGCCGTGTCGAGTGCAAGTAGGATATAAACCTACGCCAAACAACGCACGCTAAAATACGCTGTAACAAGCACAACACGGTAGGAAAAGGAGAGGGGAGAACACGTACGAGGCATAAGTAGGTAACATACCACACCACCGCAAGAGCAAGAGACCAACCAAGGATGGCAATGACAAGATGCCATGGCACGACAGAACCCCCGCCTCCGCACGCCTTGCGTCGTTTATGCGTTAAAGTAGGGTTGTCTTAGACGCTTAGGCTTGTTTTGCGTTGTGCCTTTGTCCCTCATTCGCCATTCCCTGTTCTCCTCTTCGCAGATGACAAAACAGGCACAACAGGAAGAATCGTGCAAGCCACACGATGCAATTAAACCCTTAGGGTTGTTTATAACTCGCAATAGGGTTTCTTAAACGCTTAGGCTTGTTTTGCGTTCGCTTCACTTCGGCATTCACACGATGCATGGTGAGTAAGGTAGGTAAGCCCAGGAGGAGCTCACCTTCTGGTTGAGTCAGTGTGGTTACAGTGGTATTGATCACGCCTCCCTTCCCTGCATGCGTGCACACGATGCATTAAAGGGATATGACAGTAGGCCACACGCTGGGTACGCGGTATGAACCCATGCCAGGTTACCCAGGGCTTCGCCCTACGTTCCATAAGGGAAGGGGCGAAGTCGTTAAGCTTGCTTGCTTGCAACTGGGTTCAGGAACAGTGTATTATGGGGCACACTAGGAAGCGTATAATACGTGGAGTGTGTCTTGGTTTCTCTGTCTTGAACCCAGTCCGTTGGCCTCTGTTGTACAGGTGGGAGGGTCAGGGTGAGCTGGTGCAGTCCCTTGAGCCGTGCTAAAATATACGGCGCTGATCACACAATCAATTGACTGCGCCTCAGCCAGGAGTGGCGAGGGCAGTTTGACTACATGGACATCCTCGCTTTGCACGCCACCTGTGCGCCCTTCCCCTCCAAGCCCTAGCAGGGAAACGTGTTGTGACGTCCCTGTTAGGCCACAGTTGCTCTGCAGCCCTGTGTTCTCTTGTCTTCTTCACAGGAGGGTCATTAGGACCCACGACTTTATCTTCAACACCACCCGTGTTGGGCCCCCACACCCACACACCCGCGCCCACGGCATGTGGGAGACGAACCCCAACAGCACACCCAGAGGGCGGGCAGTCGGGGGAGGGGGAGCGCCTGACCACAGACGCCCCTCACAACGGCGGAAGGCACCCCCCCCGGGGACGCCCTTCCGCCACCCCCACAGCAAGCAACGCCGGCCCGCAAGGGCGCAGGCTGTGGGGCTGGGGCTGGGTGCCCACGCCCGCACCGACCGCACCCGGGACACACGGGTCGCGGTCCCCCTTCTGCCCGCTCCAGAGGACGGGCGGCCGGGGGAGGGACAGAGCCTGACACCAGACGCCCCTCGCAATGGTAGCAGGCCACCCCCCCTGGGGACGGCCCCCCACCAACCCCGCGGCATCCAGCCCCCACAGGGCATGCAGGCCAAGGGGACAGTGTTGGGCCCCCACACTCACACACCCGCGCCCACAGCACGTGGTTGGCGGACCCCAACAGCCCGCTCAGTGGGCGGGCAGTCGGGGGAGGGACAGAGCCTGACCTCAGACGCCCCTCACAATGGTGGAAAGCACCCCGCCGGGGACGCCCTTCCGCCACCCCCACAGCGAGCAACGCCGGCCTGCAAGGGTGCACGCTGTGGGGCTGGTGCTGGGTCCCCACGCCCGCACCGACCGCACCCGGGACACACGGGTCGCGGAACCCCGGCTGCCCGCTCCAGAGGACGGGCGGCCGGGGGAGGGACAGCGCCTGACACCAGACGCCCCTCACAACGGTGGCAGGCCACCCCCCCGGGGGATGGCCCCCGACCACCCCCGCGGAACGCAGCCCCCACAGGGCATGCAGGCCAAGGGGACAGTGTTGGGCCCCCCCACCCACACACCCGCGCCCACAGCACGTGGGTGGAGGACCCCAACAGCCTGCCCAGTGGGCGGGCAGTCGGGGGAGGGACAGCGCCTGGCCTCAGACGCCCCTCACAATGGTGGAAGGCACCCCCCCCGGGGACGCCCTTCCGCCACCCCAACAGCGAGCAACGCCGGCCCGCAAGGGCGCAGGCTGTGGGGCCGGTGTTGGGTCCCCACGCCCGCACCGACCGCACCCGGGACAAACGGTTCGCGGAACCCCGACTGCCCGCCCGAGAGGACGGGCGGCCGGGGGAGGGACAGCGCCTGACACCAGACGTCCCTCACAACTGTGGCAGGCCATTCCCCCTCACGGGGACGGCCCCCCACCACCCGCGCGGCACGCAGACCCACAGGGCATGCAGGTCAAAGGGATAGTGTTGGGCCCCCACACCCACACGCCCGCGCCAACAGCATGTGGGTGGCGGACCCCAACAGCCCGCCCAGTGGGCGGGCAGTTCAGGGGGGGGGAGCGCCTGATCACAGACGCCCCTCACAACAGTGGAAGGCACCCCCCCGGGAACGCCCTTCCGCCACCCCCACAGCGAGAAACGCTGGCCCGCAAGGGCGCAGGCTGTGGGGCCGGTGCTGGGTCCCCACACCCGCACTCTGGGGCGGGCGGCCGGGGGAGGGACAGCGCCCGACACCAGACGCCCCTCACAACGGTGGCAGGCCATCCCCCTCTGGGACGCCCCACCACCAGCCCCGCGGCACGCAGCCCCCACAGGCCAAGGAAACAGTGTTGGGCCCCAACACCCACACACCTGCGCCCACAGCACGTGGGTGGCAGACCCCCACAGCCCGCCCAGTGGGCGGGCAGTCGGGGGAGGGGGAGCGCCTGATATCAGACGCCCCTCACAACGGTGGAAGGCACCCCCCCCGGGGATGCCCTGAGGCCAGCCCCACAGCGAGCAACGCCGGCCCGCAAGGGAGCACGCTGTGGGGCCAGTGTTGGGTCCCCACGCCCGCACTGACTGCACCCGGGACACACCGGTCGCGGAACCCTGGCTACCCGCCCCAGAGGACGGACCGCCGGGGGAGGGACAGCACCTGACACCAGACGCCCCTCACAACAGTGGCAGGCCATCCCCCCCGGGGACGGCCCCCCACCAGCCTCGCGGCACGCAGACCCACAGGGCATGCAGGTCAAAGGGATAGTGTTGGGCCCCCACACCCACACACCCGCGCCCACAGCATGTGGGTGGCGGACCCCAACAGCCCGCCCAGTGGGCGGGCAGTTCATGTCGGGGGAGCGCCTGATTACAGACGCCCCTCACAACGGTGGAAGGCACCCCCCCGGGACCGCCCTTCTGCCGCCCCCACAGTGAGCAACGCCAGCCCGCAAGGGCGCAGGCTGTGGGGCCGGTGTTGGGTCCCCACACCCGCACCGACCGCACCCGGGACACACCGGTCGCCGAGCCCTGGCTACCCGCCCCAGAGGACGGACGGCCAGGGGAGGGACAGCGCCCGACACCAGACGCCCCTCACAACGGTGACAGGCTACCCCCCCCGGGGACGCCCCCCCACCCACCCCCATGGCACGCAGCCCCCACAGGGCATGCAGCCCAAGGGGACAGTGTCGGGCCCCCACACCAACACATCTGCGCCCACAGCACGTGGGTGGCAGACCTCAACAGCCCGCCCAGTGGGCGGGCAGTCGGGAGAGGGGGAGCGCCTGACCTCAGACGCCCCTCGCAACGGTGGAAGGCTGCCCCCCTGGGGACGACCTTCCGCCACCCCCACAGCAAGCAACGCCGGCCCGCAAGGGCGCACTCTCCGGAGCCGGTGCTGGGTCCCCACGCCCGCACCGACCGCACCCGGGACACACAGCTCGCGGGACCCCGGCCGCCCGCCCCAGAGGACAGGCGGCAGGGGGAGGGGCAGCGCCTGACACCAGACGCCCCTCGCAACGGTGGCAGGCCACCCTCCCCGGGGACAGCCCTGAGCCACCTCCGCGGCACGCAGCCCCCACAGGGCGTGCAGGCTAAAGGGGCAGTGATGGGCCCCCACACCCACACACCCGCGCCCACAGCATGTGGGTGACGGACCCCAACAGCCCGCCCAGTGGGTGGGCAGTCGGGGGAGGGGCAGCGCCTGACCTCAGACGCCCCTCACAACGGTGGAAGGCACCCCCTCCGGGGACGCCCCTCCGCCATGCCGACAGCGGGCAACGCCGGCCCGCAAGGGCGCACGCGGTGGAACCGGTGCTGGGTCCCCACGTCCGCATCGATCGCACCCGGAACACACGGGTCGCGGTACCACGGCTGCCCACCCCAGAGGACGGGCGGTCGGGGTAGGGACAGCGCCTAACACCAGACGCCCCACACAACAGTGGCAGGCCACCCCCCCCCCCGGGGACGGCCCCCCACCGCTCCGCGGTACGCAGCCCCCACAGGGTGTGCAGGCCAAGCCAGGTAGGGAGGAACCGGGACCGGACCGCCCCCCCCAAAGCACGCCAGAAGGAGCAAGGGACCGGGGCAGGACACGCGGAGGGGCACGGACCACGTGGAACGGCGCTACCAGCGCCCAGTGCCAGGACCGCGCGAGGTGCCCACGCCACACCACCCAGGGGGGGGGGGTGCGGACGCCGCGAGAGCGCGAGCGCACACACACGCAGAGGGCACGCAGGGACTACCAGAAGGGCAACCGGACCGAGCTTGCGGAACGCACAGACCGCGTGGAATGGCGTATCAGCGAGCAAGGGTAAGGGACACCCGGACAGGACGGCCCGCCACACGCACCGCGGGACACGCGGGGCGGGAAGGGGGAAACGGGAGAGACACAACACCAGGTACAGGCCCGAGCCTGCCGAACCGGCCGCGAGCGCCGCGCACACAAGGACGGGGCACTGCACCCGCCAAGGCAGTAGTGGCGCAGTGCGCCACGCCCCAACCCCTGGGCAAGGCAGCCTCCGCGCCAGCTCAAGGGGGTCCCACTGGCGACAAGCCGGTAGCACGGGTCCGGCGGCGCCGGCGCCCCGGGCGACCACGCGTTAGGGGGGCAACGCGGTGGGTAAGCGCCCGCAGCCACGGCTGCGAATTGATGCACTGAACGGGGAGTGGTGAAACGGGGAAGCCGGGGAGGGACGGGGCTCCGAGCCCTGTGAACCCGGGGGACTCTGCAACCAGGCAGGAGGTGCGTCTTGGAGGGCCCCCCACTAGGACCCGTTGGGGAGGATATCACCTGGCCCGACCAGGTGGCCCACCGGGGCCAAAAGGCGTCCAGTACCCGCAACATCAAACCTCAAACCTCAAACCTCTTCTGGTGACTGACTATGCTATTGGATTCCATTGCACAGTGCAAACCACTGTGTTGCCCTGATCGTCCACCCTGATTGTCCGTCTGCGATTATTGTGGTCATCCGAAGTAAACAGTTCACGGATTGCAGGAATAATGTCGATGTGGAGTGGTTCACATACTGCAGCACCCTCCTCGTCCCCGCCCACATATAGATCCAAATTTGATATATACATGGGATAGGATGGCGATGAGCAGCAATACAGAATGAAGTCGAATTGCAAGGGCTGTCGTAACTCGTAATACATATACACAATGTTGTACAGTATATATTTGAATCTCTCCTCATTCATTTTTGCTACCCACCACGTGCTTTCAGAAGGTTGATGATCAATGAGCTCTATTCTACCTTGTTCATCATTGAACACAACCTCCAAAAAATCAACACACGTTTCATTGTCACCGTCAGCGTTGTTCATTTGCCGCGCATGTGCTGTTATCTGAATCAGCTGATTGAAGAGTGTTTCCGCCCGTGCGGTTGCACGTGCTTTTGCTCTGTTGAGTGCTGCTTCAACAACCGCCGTGACTACGGTCCCACTACGGTTCTTAACCATGTTTTTGTTTTTTATATGAATTTCCTGTAAATTTCCTGGATGATTGCGTGTAACCCCACGTTAGGGTCAGGGATAGGGCAGAAATCACATGGATTCATATGCAAGCAATGGCTGCAGATTCAATCACAGATGGATAATACAAAGAATATGTGAAAACTGGCCTCCTTTATCCAACACTTCAATGTGCACTAAATGGTAAACGGTGCTGGTTAGGCCTTATGACTGAACCCTAACATGAATTCCTCCCTGACGCTCGTTACACGCTCTTTGCCAGATATGTTTTCAAGACCGCGATCTGGATGTGTGCCAACGAAGGATGATACAATGAACGATGATGAGTTCTCTCAGTACGCACTTTCCACTATGAGAAGCATCATGGGCGACACTGACATCACACAGTGGGAATGGCTAATAGAAATAAGAGAGTTAGTCCCGTACACCAATCTGCACCTGAGATTTGATATGCGCAAACACATCCCCTCCCCCTCCTCACTGGCAACAAACAGCAGCACCGCTCTCTGTGGCGAGCGGTTGCAGTGTCGTATTCCCCATATAGAAGGTGAGATCTGGCTCTGTGACAGATGCATTACGCATGGAGAGAGATCCAAGGTAACAGTGCAAAATTGACGTACGGAGGGAGGAAACCCACGCAGGTCCGAAGAACAAGGGTGACTTGATTGTCTACCGATCCGTCCGGTTTGCACAGTTGCATGCGGCTCAACAACATGAGTATCTGGACGCAATAGGACAACCCCAACGCTAGTACCTGATAACACGTGTCCCACATTGGTGTGCATGTGGTGGATGCAGACCCTGCGGACTCTGCAGTGCGCGATTTGGTGTCTGGTGTGGTAATTGAACAGAATAATCAGGCAATGTCGAGTGGCCTTCATTACAGATTTGAATCCAATGCTGGGATATCAGGTTTGAGTAACGGTGACTCAATAGATCTGTGTTTCGATTTTTCCTACGACGATTCCATACGCGGGCCAGACTGTGGGAGCAGGTTTACCAGGCTACTATGAATGACAGGACAGAATCCACACCCGGGACACGTCAAGATGAAGTTGATTGCCGATCTATTTAATAAGGGTAGACACCATGCCCGTGGTGCAGAGGCGATCTGTAGGCATATCACCCTCAAAATGACATCCCCCCATACACATCTTATGCATCTATGCGTCGGCTATGCGTCCTGCATTCAAACATACAGGCATACAGTACAATGCAGGCGGGATTCAATTCTTGTGACGAAGGAAACCACCGCTCCCATAGTTTAGAGGTTAGAACTTTGGTCCTATGAGCCAAAGATACGGGATCAACACCCGTTGGGAGCATTCAGACCTTGATTTTCATTTGACACGGTACGCATGCACGGTTCTCCTTGATCTTGGTCAGCCGGACAAACTTGAACTGCCAGCAGCATCTTTCTGCCTCCCATTTGGACATATTGCGGTAGCCTTGGCGAAGCACTCCGATTGTTTGCAATATCTTCGCTCCTTACCGTGCTGACAGAAACGTGGCATGCTCCCTGCAAAAAAGGAGATGGCATGCCTGGTATCGCCAGCACCACTTAGCAGCAGGTTTCTTTACGAGCAAACAAAAAACCAACCACACCCTAACCTGCACCACACTGCGGATAAACGTGACTTCACATGCCAGCAATGGTCTGCTACGGTACACCCAAAACGTTACGAAACTTTCTCACTCCCTACCAACCACAACAAAACATACAACCCATATAACAGCACGTTTCTTCACGAGCAAAGAAATGCTGCTGTGCTGAAATAGTCGGTTATCCCCTGCTTGTAGTAGTCACAGTGCAGGGTCGTTCAGTTACTATTGCGAATCTCAGACGCGAATTAGATATAATTGCACAGCGGAGAGTTTTTGGTAGTCTGCTTTTGAGTGACAGAAATAATAAACAGCATAACAACATGTATGGACCAAAGAATTGTAGTATTGTTGGTGATCGTGTTCTTGATTGTGGTGGGAGCGGTGCGGTATCGTCGATTGCGAGATGGAAGGATAGTATTGTTGGTGATCGTGACTCTGATTGTGGTGGGGGTGGTGCTGTATCGTCGATGGCAAAAGGAACGGGAAAGGAAGGAAAAGGAAGAACAGGCAGAAAGGGAAAGGAAGGAAAAGGAAGAACAGGCAGAAAGGGAAAGGAAGGAAAAGGAAAAACAGACAGAAGATGAAATGATCGTGCCCGTGTCCAGGGAACAGTGTCTGTTGACCGCACGCGCGCTGATGAACCCCCTAGGCCTGGAGAATGACGCCGTGTTGCACAGTGTGGATTGGAATGACTGGCCAAAGGGCTGTGTCGTTAACACCCACATTGGCAAAGTGTTCTGGAATGGAACAAAAAGAACCGGGGGTGACGGTGACGGAGGGCAATTGGTGCCGTGTGCGTCTGGGGTGGGTGAAAATCGAATGGCACGAGCCGGAATTGAATGTGCCATACCAGTGCCAAGGTGGAAGACACACCGTGTGGCAAAGGCACGCTGCTACGAGACCGGTAGGCCCATTGCAAACAACGAGCATCAAGAGCGTCTGGTTGAGATAGACGACGACAATATAACCTCTGGGTGTTCCATCAACCAGTTCACCGGGGAGGTGACGTGGAACCAATCAACCAAAACCCCGTGGCATGGCGCGTTTCCTCGGGTGTACCCACCCGGTGGCAAGAATAAGCAGCCATACGCCGGTGACGCACAGTGCAGTGGTGATACCCCCATCACCATCCGCACCGACAACGCTCCTAAGGAGGAGTGTCTACAGACCGCGATGTCTCACGTTCCCCCGAACATTATTCCTGAAGCAACTCTTCTGCATGTAGGGTCTTGGCCGAACGTACCCAAAGGATGTACATTGCAGACGGGTGGTGGCTGGATGGCACACTGGGACAATCACCCCACCGGCAGCAATACACCCGCACATCAGCCTGTGTGCAGGAATCGCCGCAAAAACGAATTGTGGCTGGCCAACTGGGACACCAAGACATGCTTGGAAGAGCAGCGTGAAGCGGATAGGATTTTCAGAGAGAGGGGCGAACAACAGTACCATCACCTCAACCCAAAGAGCTGCGCGGCTCTGGCGGCTGACGTGGTTCCGAGTCCGCTCCAAACTTCAGACGAACCCATGTTACATGTTACTGACGCTACAATTCCTGGCGGTTGCATTATCCACACCGGCACCGTTGACCAACCAAGGGTCAATATGATACATTACAATCATCATCCCGGTAAGTCTCGTGATGACTTTGTCAAAGTTTTCCACCCAGCGACGGACGACAAGGAACCCAAACTCGTTGTGCAACGGGAAAACCTATGCAACCCCGACGCAAAGCGCTTTCGTTGGCCGATACATGCCAATTTGTGCGAAGGGTTGTGCAGAGCATATTGCCCGATAAACGGTTCGAAGGGCAGCCACTGATTCACGTCACGGACCACACCATTCCGGGAGGATGTATTGTGCATTCGGATGGTGGCAATCGGCGGTGGTTCAACGAGGCCAGCGTTGTGCCACGGGCCGATTTAAGAAGTACATGCGACAAGCAGGACGGTAATGGATGGTTCCTGTCACAACCTGGCAAGCCATGTTCTTAAATAAAATGCTTCAACTACATACTATGTCTGTGCACTCGTGTGTTCGAAGATCTAGTTGGCGCACCCCAAATTCTGGCCGATTCACGAAGGCAAGAACGGTAACCGGTGACATTGAGGAACACCGGAAACAGTGTCAACTACAGCTGTACCTGATACGAGGAATTGTACCATGCCATACAGTGGGCAACATATCATCGAGACGGCACTTTGGGGCCTTCCATTTACACAACGGTACCAGGTTGGACATATACAGCTCAACACCAGATGTTTTCCTGTACCAGGGAGCACCAAGTGTGGAGCCGATTGTTGCATTTCCAGGGAGAACCCTGCTGGCCCTGCTGCGTCGTTGGACACCAAAGGCAGATTACGCCTGCAACTACCTGCGGCGAGATGAGAAAAGTTTATAGTGATTTCAACACTGTGTTTGTGCCTCTCCTGCTGCTTGCTGCTGGTGTAGGGTTTCCTGCTGCTGTTTTTGAAGATGAAAAGCTTTTGTTTGCTGAAATACAATCAATCCAGGATAGCCCAAGCCCGAGATATGCAAGTAGAAGAGAATCAGGATCAAAGCATGAAGGGCTGCAGTGTAAACAGTGAAAGTTGGCAGAATATTCACAGTAACTGCAACTCAGGTCAAATCGGATTGCATATTCACAAAGATAGCTGAAATGTTTTGAAAAAGAGTTGGAAAACTGCCCCATGGTCACTCTATCTCCATAGTGCCATCTCAGGAGATGTGCACTCTTTGTTTTGGGTCCCATATGTGCTGAGGTGGCAGGGCATGTGGCCATGAGGTCACTGCCATGTCACATGGGATCTTCCTACTTAGCTAGGCTGACCGGGAATTGAACCCAGGACCTCTCAAAAAGAGGTGCCCAGTCCCGTAGGGTGCATACCACTAGGACAGCTAATAATTCATGAGAAAACATAGATAAATTCATAGGCACTGCCCTGCATATGTCAGTCCTCAGTCAACTCAGGAAAAAGATGATTTGCCTCACATTGATAGGGGATTAAGGGTTCCACTCCATATCCTGATTGGGTGTTTGGTTCCATAGGTCAAAATGTGTTATGAGGACTTTTGGTGGGGCCAATACTAAGATAGAAATGCCTGGATGCTCAGTGCATCTCTAATACAACTAGAGTATGCCTCAAAGCATTGGAAAAGCACATTTTCCTACTCCCCCCTTGTGCTGTGGTGGCCACCACTGTCGCATTTTCAGGAAAAAGGGATTTTTTCTTGGCCTTTCCTTGGTTTCCACACCTACTTTAAAATACCTATAGTTTCCCTCACACAGAAAAACGGGCGCTCACCATGGCTGGCGCTCTTTTGCTGCTCTGTTTGTAACATTTTTTACAGGAAGCTCAGCGCTCATGGCGCTGCAGGGGTTCCTGTGGCTTGGCTGGGTTAGTTTGGGTGCATGCCATAAACATGTACATGTGCATCCCTCCCTCCAAGACGCAGCGCGACATAAACCCAACGCAAGACACAATATACACATTCGCATGGGTTATCGTAAACCTGCTGGCGACCTGTGACCTGTCTTAGGGCGAAGGGAGTTGTTAAAAAAAATTCAATTGCCCCTTGGAGGGGTCTTGGGTTCTGCTCAGTCTTCTGGCGGCTGCTTTCCGGCCCGAACACGGCCTACTCAGCGACGCTTTCGCGAAAAAACCTGCAGAGACAGGAATGGGACAATTATGGACGAATCCACGCAAACGCGAAGCGACAACACCTAAATCCGTCAAATGACGGCCTAGAATTCTTCTAAGACAACACACCTGAGCAGAATTCACTTGTGCATCAGAAGCACATTTTTATAAAATTTATAGTCATCTCTAGACTTTTTAAATCAAGAAATTCCTACGCATAAAAAGGCAGCGCGCAGGAGCGGCTCCTAGCGAAGAGCCGGAAAATGCAGAAATAATGAGATTATAAACGTATGTCTCACGTAACTCGGAAAATGACGAGACACACATTAATAATTAAACATACAGATTCCACCAACACTAATAGAAGAATCAAAAATCCAAAATTTCGGAAATCAACGAAAAGACTTTAATGAATCAGGTATAAACCACAGGTGTGCTCGTCTCGTATGCAGCATACACATTGCTCGTCTCGTGTCTCCGTGAACGAGTCTTCTAGCAGCGCTATCAACGAAAGAACGCGATAGAGGGATTGGGTAGAAAGATTGCAGATGATTAGAGGTCAGATCAGGGTGATTAGACATACACACAAGTGCATAGCGACGTTTGTCGCTTGCGCCTCGTTCACGTTCCCACTTGCTCTCTCTCTCCAGCGGTAGGTGAGGTGAGTAAGCCCAGGAGGGGCCACCCCCTGGTGGAGTCCCAGATTGTGGGTAAGATTAGAGGTTTGTCAAAGACCTCTCGTACACTGGTGCATGCTCGGGTATTCACACACGCATTAAAGGGTAGGCCACGCGAAATGCGCACGGTAAACCTTGTTAAGGTTACCCAGGGGCTCCTCGGTACGTTCTTTAAGAGAACCTGAGGAGTCCCTTAACGCTTGCTTGCTTGACAGGGCGTGTTTGCGGACAGTGTATTATAGGTCACACTGAGGAGCGTATAATACGTGGAGTGTGGCTTGGTTCCTCCGCCGCAAACACCCCTTCATTTGCCTTTGCTTTACAGGTGGGCAGGTAGGGTGATTGGTGCAGCAGCATACCGTTTTCTTCTTGCCCTGCTGAACAAGGGCGCAGATCACACAAACAATTGACTGCACCTCCGCCAGGAGTGGCGAGGGCAGTTCCACTCCATCGACATCCACGCAGTGCACGCAAAAAGAGCACCCCTTCCCTCCAAGCCCTAGCAGGGGAAACGCGTTGTGGCGTCCCCTGTTAGGCCACAGTTGCTTAGCAGCGCTGTGTTCTCTTGTCTTCTTCACAGGAGGGTCATTAGGACCCACAACGTGTTCTTCAACCAAACCCAGTAGAGTGTGCGTGTAAGAGTGGTAGTCCTGAGTGGGGGCTTGAGCCAGTTGCAGAAGTGCTCGCCCACCAGGATGGTGCCACTGTAGGTAGGGTGTGTAGTGTAGTGGTGTCTCCTGTCCCGCGTGCTTTTCCTCGCGGGCAGGGAAGTGCGTTAGCTTTTGGCCATTAGCAAAAATGGGCGTTTTGTATGCCCTTAGCACACTTGGCCACCCCTCCCCTGTAGTAGGTAGGGCTTTTGCCTTCTTCCCCAAGGATAGGCGCCAGCACAAAAATCAGGCGCCATAGGAGTGGTAACAGTACCTGACTAGGACCTTTCGTCTGACATCAGCGAAGCCCGGTCTCCGGGAGCCACGCCCGGGAGAGAAGTGAGACACACACAGACATACGTAGCATACTTAGGGGTAAGGTAAGGTTCAGTCCCTAGCTTTAGTCTTGGAGGCAAGCGTCTCAGCGAGCCTCAGCAACTCACCAAGGTTGTTCTGGGACAAGTAGTCAACCAGAACTGAGTTTAGGCGTCCCTCAGGTGGAACAAACGCAGAGAAGTGCTCCCAGGTGGCCTCTTCAACTCCAAACCCTTCCCAGAGGGTGAGGAAGCGCCAACCCTGGCAATAGCGGTGGCGTAGGACAGACTTCACCAGGTAGAAGCCCTCCTTAGCCATCTCCTCGGCGTTCATGTCGGGGAGTTCACCTTCAACTTCCATAGGGCTGGCAGCCCCTTGTAGGTCCAGAGCGGCAATTTCCTCGTCGTTCAGCTCCCACTCCTCCCCACAGAGGTCTTCAGGATCATAGTAGCGCTTCAGGTGTTGAGCAGCGCACACCAGGGTCCCCCCTAGACGGGGAGAATACCGCACGGTGATACGGTGTCCATCCACTGATAGAATCTTGTACGGCCCGAAGTATGGGTCATCGCTGGTAGAGCGTGGCCAGGCGGGTAGTGGACTGTGGTGCACCAGCACCCAGTCCCCCTCTTGGTAGGTGGCCGGCACTCGGTGCTTGTTCTTCTTGTTCCACTGACGCTCCCTCACTCTCTGGAGCATAGCCTTGGCCTTGTCCACCTTCGCTTGTTGCTCTTGAACCCATTCACGCACAGAAGAATGGGTGTCCTCTGGATAGGGGGCATGTAGGAACCATGTCGGGCGCCCTAGGAATAGCTCATGGGGCGAGTAGCCAATAGCAGAACTCTCTTGGGAGTTCATCATCAAGGATATGACGGGGAGTAGTCACACCCAGTCTTTGGTGCGTTCAGTTTTGCATGATGTCCTTACATTCTCCTTGAGGACACGGATCTGTCGCTCACATAGGGGGTTGCTCGTGTGAGAGTAGGGAATCCCCGTAGACACCTGGACATTGAGGGATCTCAGGACCCTCTTGTACCAGGCAGTATCTCGTACGTCCTCATCGGAGTTGATCTCTTTCGGCGCCCCATAGACACAAAACCACTCCTCCAGGAGTATCTTGATAGTCTCCTCTCCGGTAATGTGCTTGGTACATGGGAACACCCTGGTAAACCTGGTCAACCCACAGGTTACCACGAGGGCGAAGTCATAGCCCCTGAACTTCGGCATCTCTGTGTAGTCCACGTATAGAACACTGTTAGCACAGTGCGGGATGGGCAGGGTCGAGTAGAGACCTCTGTCCCTAATATCCCCTGGTTTGCAGGACCTGCACGGGCACTTGTTGACGATAGGCTGGAGGGTTTTCCGCAGTTGGTCGTCAGTCCACGTAGTATGGAACCACTGCTTGAACAGCCTCAGGGTACGGTCAGCACCCACATGACTGCTGGACCCATGGGTCCACTTCAGCAGCGCTGGGACCCTGTCACTAGGCACCACGATGCGGTCCTTGTGCCAGAGGTAGCTCTTGTCCCTCTTCCACTGATCCTGGTTGACCAGGAGGGGTTCAAGGCGTTTCTCCAGGCGCTTGTAGATATCCCCAAACTCCTTCAGGTACTCCGATTGTTGGAGTCCATCAGGGGGCGGATCATCGTCATGTTGAGGTCCAAGTGGACGTCCATACGGCTGAACCCCTCCCTAGCCAGTGACGCGTTCCCGTGGGGGGCCGGCCACGGGACGCTGCGGTGGACACGCGCAAGTGAGCAGGCAGGCAAAGCACTACGCTCACAGGGGCATCAATGCGCTCATGTCATGTGACAAAGCGTTTCAGGATCCTTGCCACTCTGCAACAAAGGAACGAAACTATGTACAGCAACACATCAGAATATGTACACATGGGGTTAAGACTGGACTGGGGTAAGGGCATTACAGGACAATAGACATTCTATCCCAACTCGTATCCCAATCCCAGGTCCGACCCTCTCAGTGGCTGGTGGGGGCGGGGGCTCAAACACAACCCATGCCCTGCTCAGTCCGGACCCTGAAACCCTGCCAATAGGGGAGGTGTCGCGCCCAGCCACAGGCGAGTTCCTGGTAACCAAGTGGGGCGAAGGACTACCAACAGTGGCTCCCTATGGTCCTTCAACAGCAGGTTCCAACTCACCTCCGAGCGAGAGATATGGCCCCGCCATTATCCCTCGGGAGTTGGTAGCTGAAAATGGGCTGTTTCAGCCCAAACTGATATTAGCTTGAAAAACTCCAAAGTAGACCCCTCGTCTGGACCCGCCAGAGGTAGGGATGAGGCAACTGACCCTATGCCTTTCGAGTACGAACTCCCTGGAGCCCTCACTCAACCTGGTTCCCTCTGAGATCCTGGCATCAGGGCACCACGTGTTCCTCAAGTGGGGTCATGATGCCAAAATCACCAAAATTGGCGTCATTCCCACGCGCGGCTCGCCGGGCCAGGGCGAGGCCAATGGCTCACATGTTAGGAGGCAGGACCTGGGACTTCTATCTGAGTGTACAACTTGAGGTTAGGTCCGAGCTCCCTGTGGGCATAGAGAAATGGGGCCGCCAATTGACCACACGGAAGGGGGAAATTGGGGTCCCAAAATGGGGTCATTTTGGCTGCTCGAAAAGAGCCAAAATTCGGGTTGCTCCCAATAGTATATCTCCACGCCGGCTTCGAGATCAGATCTGCCATTCCATACGCTATTCACCGGGACTTCCATGCCCTTGGCTCTCAAAGATCTCCATGCCACTGAGCGTGGTGTCGATCCCAATTGGGTCCACAAATGCCAAAATGGCAAAATTGCCCACACTCACTTTGGGCTAGCGCCTTAACGAAGGTTGCTCCGCTTCGCCCACGTGGTGTGTGAACCATGGGGACCAATATACATAACACCCATGTCATATATGGTCCATTGGTCCATGCGTCCGGCGTGCACGGGTGGGCTCAACATAGTGCACGGCGGGCAGCAAAAGTGGAAAATTGCTCAAAATGGCCAAAAATGTGCACACTCATGGTTGGGGCAAATGAGGCACATCCCCGACTCGGACCAGAGTGTGCCATAGGATGGGTATCAAGTCATATGTGTCCAACATATCTTTTGGGCGTCGCCCAACTCCCCCAGTATTGAGAATGGCAGGGTCGGCAAGTGAGCCCATGATTTGGGATAGTCCCAAATCGCCAACATGGCGGCCACGGAATGCCAAGCCCATGAGGAGTTATTCGCCGGGTTCAAGACATGTTGGGCACCAAAGTATGTACCATCATAACATACTTGGGTTATGATGTCAATTGAGCGCAACGTTGAGATACACGGTCGCCACTTGACATCATGACGGGCCAAAAACGGCAACATTGGCACAAAGATACCCAAAAGTGCCTTGAAAGGTGCACAATTATATTATAATATCTTCGGCTTGGATCGTGCAATCAACTAATCCTTCTAAACACAACGACTTGACACCAATGACCTTCGATTCCACATATGTGCTCCACTTGGGGCGCCTTGAAAGGTTACGAGCGCCACTTCCCAAGTGGGCACATGAAAGTATGGAAAATTGCAAAACACACACCTTGCTCCCAACGCATCGCTTTGGGATTGCCATACAAGCTTCCCTTCTCGAAGGTTAGGCTTGCAATTGATTGTAGGCAGTATGGAGAAGGAGCTTGCGCAATATGAGGTCCATTGGCGGGTTTGGCTTGGAGCGATGGACCCGCCAAATGGGCACGCAACACAACACATGGCACATACCACAGATTGCCCGAAAAGGTAGCTCCCCCCATGATATGTCATGCCCCTCCAAGGGCATAACTTTGTGTCAATCGCTCATAGGAACTCAAGGGGTGTTCCTATGCAACACCAACACTCGCGCGCTACACTCGAAAGTTATCTTAACGCACGCAATATCATGGCCATAGAGTTACAACGCAAACTCTACCCTCTTGACCATGATCCATTACACTAGCGCGCACGTGTGGAGAAGCAAGGCATATGATGCTTCCTAAATTACGTCGGGAGTATTGTGAATACATCCCACCTTTTCATTATTGTCATTCCTCGCAAGCAACACGAGATATGACCTTCACAAGTGGCCTCACGAATCAACGTTGTTTTGCCCATATCTTTAAGACAAATGGAGGGCAGGATAAAAGGAAAGTTGATTCGTGCATAGGGAAGCACGTAGGTCCACTCGAAAATGGTCAAATCAAGTGCGGGGATGTCGAAGTCGAAAATCCGATTTCGACATCCTGAAAAATTCGGATTAAGGTTGCGAGTGTAGAATGTGAAAATTGCGGATGCATCAACGCAATTCCTGAAGACTTTAGAGCCTTCGTCACGGATAGCGTTAAAATTTCCATTATAAACAGTTAAACTGGCGGTTACGGTAAAGTCGCGATCCAACCGCCAGCAGTCAAAACAGTGAATATCAGAACGGAAGCGTAAAAATTGACGGAAACAATATGAAAATAAGACCCTGTTGATTCCTGATATTCTGATATATAAATCTCCGCTGGCGGTGCATCGGTTGCCGATGCGGGGCTTTACAGCACGGAACACGCTCCTGCCGGGCTCGCACCGGGCGTCAACGGGCGCCTTCCGTACATGGGGTTAGTGGACTGGAGACCGGTCTTCCCTTCCGTACATGGGGTTAGTGGACCGGAGACCGGTTGTATGCCGTAACCTAGCCATGGGGTTCTGGGTACCGCTTCACCCCCCTCCTTAGAGCAAACCCTGGGGGGGGCTCGATAACACCCAAGCATGGCAGCGGGTACCCAGGACCATATCCTGAAGGGGGGGTGTCACATCCTCACTTCAGGCTGATTCGCAGGTGAGGCTCAAAACTCCACAGTAATACAGGTATAGTGCTGTAGGGTCTTGTAACTTCAAGTATAGTATGAAGTATCAAGTCCCGGGTCCTGGCGGCGATTGTTCGGCATCCAAAGGACCCGTTAACCCATACCAGGCGCACCGGGTGCCGGCTGCTACGGTCACCACCACAGTGGCAGTGGCATACACAGCCAACATAGGCGTCACACGACGACCGAGGTGGTCCCACAGGTCGAGAGCGACCACAAAGATCCATCAGGCTACCCCAAGCTTCCCAAGGCCCGCCGACTGGGGAGAGTCCCCACGGGTCCTTCCTCGGGGGCACCATGTCCATATCCATAGGACGCGAGTCCAGAGTGATACAGCCGAACTCCTTAAGGGATCTTAAGGGAGCTCCTCCTCAAGGGATCGGGCATCAAGGCCGTCTTTTCCCTCGCCCTATTACCACGAAGGCCATACATGAGGGAGTCCTCATGCAGTGTGGCCGGAGGCGTCGACTCCTCAAACCACCAGTTTCCCAGGCAGACTGACCGAGGTCAGGAGCACTGGAGGCCGCCATCCGACTGCAAGTGCGTCTGCGAATCGGTAGGCTCACACTGGGACTGACAGTGGCGGACCGCTGGGAGTGTGGTCAGGCAACTGGGCTTCCCGCCTGGCGCCATCAGGATCTCCACATCACAGCGAATAGGGCAACACGGTATCACGAGCACTCAAACAGTAGAATCTGTACTCAGGTACTGGTCCAGGTCGGACCAGGCTGTAAGAACATGTACACGGCGACTCAAGGCGCCCTTGTATACGATTCACATCCCCTCGGGGGAAAAACAGTCTAATCTCAGTGATGGGCCGACAAGACTCAACATACAGATGCACATATCCTGGGGGGCAGAAAAAGATGCAATAAGCGGGGTAAATAGGCGTGTAAACACACTCTGGATAGAGCGCCAAACCACGCCCCGGTCAGGATGAAGGCAATGCAGGAGGGTGGACAGGAAAATGCCTGAGTCCAGGCCATATATAGTCTCGAGACACACGTTGACTGGTCTGGATTCCGCAAGTGCCATGGAACCAGACCACACACCAAAAATTCGCAATGCCGATGACAGCGGCATCCGTTGCGCAACGTCGTATGGGCTTCAAGGCCCCAAGAGCTCAGAAATATGAAGGTCAGTCGCCCTACCTGGTTTCCCAAGGATTCAGCAGGTGGGGAGTGACGAATAGAAGAAGAGAGGGGCCATCCTCCTCTGGATTCAGCAGGGGGGGGTATATGGCCACTCTGATGGCATGTCACCGAAAGATGGAAGAGAGCAAGCAAGTAAGGGACGATCCGTCGGCCTCACAAGCGCTGAAAACACATCAGGGGAGAGCTCAGGGCGCTGATCAGGCAACCCTGGCTGCAATCGCCCGGGTGAGTGCTGCCAAGTCCGAAACGTGGATCTTGGTCTTGTGCTTGCGGATGTACTCCATGAAGGGAGTATTGACCCGCGGCACGAACGAGGAGACGGGTTCCCAGGTATCGTGGGACGGCCCATAGCCCCGCCAACGAACCTTGAACTCCAGACCTCCGGGTGCCAAGGCTTCCGGACGCCGAGCCAGGATCTTCTCGACAGTATAGTCGTCCTGCTCAGCATAGTCATCATCCGAATCAGCCTCATGTGCGGCATAGCTCAGGGACACATGCTGGCCACGGAGGTCGGGTTCCCGCACACGGAGTTGACTCTCGTGGCGCTCCCAGAACTGTCCGTGACCCACCTTGATGCGGTAGGTGTCCTCACCAATCCTGCGGACCACCTCAACGGGTGTGAACCAGGTTTTGGTGCGGTGGGTGCCCATGGGGCGGGGTCTGATCACCCACACCGGGTCTCCCACCCTGAACTTCTGCGCCGTCGAGCTCGGGGCAGACTTCTGACGCTCAGCATGCTCCTTCTCGAGCTGCTGGCGGATGTCCCGCGCCGTTTGCTCTTGCCGCGCGAAGAATTCCTTGGCATCCATAGCCATGCCATCACCAGACAAGGGAAGTCCCCTGCCCAGGGGGTCCCTGCCGAACAGAATCTTGTGAGGGGACAAACTGCCCGGAGTGGGGGTGTCATGATGGGCCTTCAGAGCAGGCCACATCTCCTCAAACCAGTTCCGACGTGGATTGGTGATGTGGATCTTGCGAGGCTTCTCGAACAGCTGCCGTCCAGCCACTTCAGCACGGCCGTTAGACCGGCTGAGATAGGCGACGCTCTTGGCATGACGTATTCCCATGAGGGAACACATAGCCTTGAACCAGCCACCAGTAAACTGGGGCCCTCGGTCACTGCAAATGGTTCGGGGGATGTCAAAGACGGTCAGCCAATGACGAATCATCATGACTGCCACTTCCCTGGCAAGCAACCCCTTTTTGCGTGCCGGAACGGCTACTACGTAGCCACTGTGGCGATCCACGCAAAGAACCACACAGTCAAAGGTCTCCTTGCCAATGTGAACTTCGAGCATGGAGAAGACGTCCATGGCCACGCTCTCCATGGGCTGGTCAGGAACCGGGGTCCATTGGGCTTCCCCTCTGACGTTCCGGTTGTCGGGATTGCAGGCCTGACAGACCGAGCAACCCTTCCTGACCTTCTTGATGGCGGTGTAGAGAACGATATGGTCGATCTCGAACCGACGCTGCATGTCAAGAGCTTGCTTCTTGACCCCTGGGTGCAGCATGTGGTGGTGCCAAGCTTCACAAAGCTCGAGCACCCGGGACTCCGGTACTAGCAGCTTACCATTCCGGTAGAGCTTGCCATCTTCCTCAGTCAGCCCCTTTGGCCACTTCTGCCCGTCGTCAGGGTCGGTCACAGCCCTATACTCGGCCGCAAAGGCCTCAGACTTGGCGTAATCGTCGGTCCAGTCGTCCTGGAGGCAAGACTCCGGGAAGAGGTGCTTGTCGGACTCAGCTCCCTCAGGGGCGAGTACACTGACCGCTTTGCTCACCCTCGACGCGAGGGGGGCATCTGCAGCCATGACGACGAAGCATTCAGCACCCTCCTCCTCCATCAGGCGCTCCATTTCGATGATCCTCTTGGCTTCAGCAGTCTCAGCCTCATCGCCATGGGCAGAGATATCCGTCATGCCCTTGCTGGCGGGATAGGCCAACCTACTGAGACAGTCCGCCACGGTGTTATCCTTTCCAGGAATATGCACAACCGTGAGGTCGAACTTGGCCAAGGTCTCATGCCATCCTGCCCGTCGGGAGGCGGGACCCGAGGGGGTGTCCACGTGCTCCTTGTGCCACGACTGCAGACTCTGATGGTCGGTGCAGACGGTGACGGGATGGAGGGCTATGTACCCAGCCCATTTCCTGAGAGCCATGACGATGGCATACGCCTCCTTTTCACGGGGCGTCCACGTCTGTCTCTGGCCTTCCGCCAGGACTCGGCTCCAGAAGGCCACGGGCACGTGCCTCCCGTCGTCAAGCACTTGCTCCAACACAGCGCCAATGGCGTAGTTGGAAGCGTCGGTGCGCAGGACGAACCCTCGGTCGGGATCCACGAGGTGCAGACCCGCTGCGGATAGCAGCGCCTGCTTCATCCCCTCAAAGGCACGGTCGGAATCAGCATCCCAGACCAGAGCCTTCTTGGACCCCTTCTTGGTCTCCTCTCGGTTGCCCTTGAGCATGGTCGTCATGGGGGCTGCATACTCGGCATACATTTTGATATACCCCGAGTAGTAATTGCAGAACCCCAGATACGCCCGTAGCTCAGAGACCGTCTTGGGCTTTTCCCAGTGCTCAACGGCAGCCACCTTGCCAGGTATGGGCTTTCGCTGCCCGTTCCCGACTACGTGGCCAGCGAGGACCACCTCACTTACCGCAATGGTGGCCTTATCACTGCTGCCCGTGAGTTTGTGCCGAACCAGAAGGTCCAGCACTCGAGTGACGTCCCTCTCGTGTGCCTCCAGGAGCTCCTCGTAGCTCATACTGGGGTCTCCGGACGCGATGATCACGTCGTCCACGAAGGGGTCCGCACAGTCGCGCACCGGCTCAAGCAGGTTCTCCAGCATCCACTGAAAAGCCGCATTGCCGTTGGTAACGCCCATGGGCATCACCTTCCACTGGAGAGGTCCAAGTGGGGTGCTCATGGCTGTGCAGGCACGGGACTCCTTGGCGAGAGGCATCTGATGATAACCATGTTTCAGGTCAATCAACGTGAAGATCCTCCGCCGGTGTTGTTTTTGCAGCATGTCCTCAATGAGGGGCAGCGTATAGCTGTCGTGCTGTGGTTGGGCGTTCAGGCCGCGGTAGTCGACCACGAGCCGCCATTCACCGGCCACGTTCTTGGGGACGACGAAGCACGGAGAGGCCCATTCGGAGTGGCACGGCTCGAGCCAGCCTCTCTGGATGAAGTCACGGAGGATCTTCTCCATGGCCTCTTTCCTCTCGCCCCTCAGGGCAAACTCCCGGTGCCGATACACACGGGGGTCCTGCTTCAGTCGTATCTTGGCCTCGACATACGGTCCACGCACCGGTGGGGGGAACACAGGTTTTCCGCTGAAGAAGGTATCACCATACTTCTGCTTCAGCCTGGCCCTCAATGCCTGAATCTTGGGGCAATCATCGGACTCCGCCTTGGCTTTTCCGGGCACCTGGACCACGGAGCTTACTTGAGGGGTAGGTACTCCGCTCGCTTTCGGCTCAGGTGGTCTTCTCAGGTGGCCCAAAGGGCCATCTCTGGTCTTGCCTCGGAATAGATCGCCGTAGGTGGGTGGGGTACCCCCGACCGGCTCGTCCTGGCTGGATAGGTGGTCCAGCACCCTCTGCACGAAGGTGTTCCCGTCATAGGAGCCAGAGACGATCGAGTCCACTTCCCACCAGGCTCTGTCCTGGCCCTTGCCCTCACGCTGGTTTCCCCAGTCGTGAAAGGGCTGATCCATATACCCCTGAACCAGATCCCACTCCTCTTCAGTGAGGGGGTCTTCCAATTCCGATTCTTCGATGTCAACAGGGGGAACCGCAAAGCATTGCCGCCATGGCTCCGCTATGATGCGGTTGACACACACGAAGTCCGTGGCGTCAGCCTGATCAAGGCCCCCATCCACATAGTGGAATTCTGTTGGCCATCTCTGGGGTGGCATGGGCTGTCCCTTAGCGTCCTGATAGACACTCTCTCCAGCCGGTAGGACGACCTTGTTTAAGGTCATGTTGGTCAATGAGGCTACCCAATGTTGGGTACTTTCCTCCTCGGTGCATCCCATAGGAACAACCAGCACTGCCTTGGAGCGGTCCTTGCGAATCTTCGCTATCGCTCTTGGAATGTCCCATGGAGGGCAATGGATCCACATCAAGCCCTGATGCGGACCCCAGTGCTTCTTCCACGCGGAGTCCTGTGCGCTCCAGTACTTCTCACATACCCGAAGATGGGCGGAGGTTCCTGAAGAGAACGCATCCAGGGCCAGATCCGACGCTCCCAGGTCCGCAACCACTCGGTTCGCCACTTCCGTCATTACGCCGTACTCCTGGTTTGCTGGCCCAGTGGGCTCAGTGTCCAGCGCGGCCACTTCGGGCTGATTGCGTTCGGGGTGGATCCATTGGCATTCCACATGGTGCTCAGGTGACGAAAGCCACGAGAGCTGGTCGTCCTGGTACAGGGTCACGGAGGCCTGGGCCGGGAGAACGCCGGAGTCCGTCTCCATCATGAAGTCGTATCCAACGATCATGTCCCAGTCCATCTCGGCCTCGTAGAAGCGACCGTGCAGGAGGATTTCCTTGCCGAGGTCTGGGCGGCTCAGCTCAGGATGGTTCACGAACTGCAGCCCGATGGCCGCTTCCTTCGTGCCTCCCACCATGTACTGGCCGTTCGCCACCTTCAGCCTGACAGGTTTCCGACTGTCGGTCAGACACTCTGGTGGACTTAGGCCAGCCTTGACCAAGCTGACTTGAGCTCCCGTGTCGACCAACACGTCGAAAACCTTTTCCACTTCCCCGCATAAGGCACGGACCTTAAGATGCAACTGCCGCTCGCGACCGACACGGCGCACGGCGTGCAAACTCAGGATCTCCGGCCGTTCCAGAAGCTCAACAAGCGACTGGTGCAGGTCGTGGACAATGGGCTCAGGCTGCCCATCTGCAGCATCCAGCTGCGGTCCGGGTGATCCTCCGATACTCTCGGATAGATCCTGTAGTACATCAAACACATTCTTCGTCGCGAAGGACGGACGGGTGCGAGGGTTCGTGCCTTCACTTCCCCTCACCCCGCCTCCGCGACTGGGTGCCGGACCGGGCCTTCGGCCCGCGGCAGTCCCTTTGTGCTTGTCGACTCCCGACTGAGATGGTTCGGCGCTTCCCACGTCACCATCCTGCGACCGCCCTAGCTGGGGCCCTTGGCTGCAGGGGCTCCGCTAGGGGGCGTCGGTTGTGGAAGAAGGGGTGTTCTCCTCCGCATCAACCTCGTTGACGCCCTTCTTTCTTCTTTCGCTGCGAGTAGGCTTCTTGTCCTTGTCCTTGTTCTGGTTGTTCTGGTTGTTCCCCTTGTTCTTGTTGTCCGACCTGGGGACCCAGTTCCTCTTGATCTCCTGGATCTCCTTGGCCAACTCGGTCCCCTGCGACACCAGCTTGGAGAGCTCGTCCCTGTCCACCTCCACCTTGGCTTCCCGGATGACCGCGGGCGCACGCTTCTTCGACCCGTGCGCCTTCTTGTAAGCCTCCGTGTCGGCCTTGTGGACGGGGCATGTTCGGTGGTCATGGTTGAAGCCTCGCTTCCTCCCATAACACACGAAACAGCCCTGAGGGTGACCTCGTATGAACTCCCCAAAGGACAGTGGAGGGTCGCCAATGCGGCGAGGGTCCCTCTTCTCTTGCTTCCTCCAACCCTGCTGCAGGGGCTTCCAGTTTCCCGTTTTGCTCCCCGCGCTCAGGTTCTTGGCCACGAAGGCACACACGGCCACTTCGGCAGGCTCATCGTCGTCGTCATCGTCGACGAGAGTCTCATCGCAGCCGGCTCCCGCTGGGTCCATGGCAGCTTCCCCGCCAGGTCCCTCGCCAACGTAGTTGACGTCGCGGTCGCGGGGCCTCAACCCGCGGGTGTGGTGGACGTTCCGGTACTCCTTGAGCACCTCCTCTCCAACCCACTCCAGGATCTCGTCGCAGCTCATCCGCGCCGGGATGGCCTGCAGACGGATGGTCTGGCCGCTCAGCTCACACTCGTCAAGGCGCCACATCGCGGTCTTCTCGCGATCGCCCGAGACAGTGATGAGGAGAGCGTTCCGCAGGGAGTGCCGTTTGACATCCCGGGCCACGTTCTTCCTCGTCCAAGCCACCACGTTCGTATGATACTCTTTGGGGAGCATCATCTTGACCGTGTGGTTGGACTTGGCCCGCTTGGATTCCTCCTTGGTGACCCTCTTGATCCATGCTTCCGGCAGCATGGAGAGCAGGCGAGCCTGCTCGTCACCCTCGTTCCAGTCCTCCACGTTGCGGCGGAAGAGGGTGTATTTCCCTCGGAAGTCTCGCCAATCTCGTAGGCGGATCTCCCGTCCATCATGCTCAAGCTTGATGGACTTCCAGCGCTTGGCCGCCACCTGCGGAGCGTCCACCCGCTCCTGCTCAATGAGCCACTTCTTGGCTTCCTTGAGGGTCTTGATTCTCCCCTCCTTGGTCGCCACGAAGTATAGCTCTCCGAGCACTTCCGGCAGGCGGTACCTGAACCGTCTGAAGACATATCCCTCCGCATCCGCGGGAGGAAGGTCTTCAGTGACGGTCAGCCCCCAATCGTCCAGCTTCTCCAAGAAGCGGTCGAGGTTGAGGGGATTGCCATCGTACATGGGGGGCTTGATGTCCTTCAAGTCTTCCCACACGGCGGCATCCGCGGCCTTAGAGACCATGAACGCCGGCCGCGAGGTCGACCGAGGTTCCCATCGGCCTCGCCCACGGACTCCCACGGCCGCCACGTCCATCTCCTCCATGGAATCCCTGTGGCTACGCCGCGGTTCCTCCATGTACGCTGAACCTAGATGTTCACGCCGTACTCCTTCCATGTACGCATCCTCATCACGGCGCCGGTGGCCGCGCTCAGCGGCCTCCCGTCGTACACCACGCGGCGGGCTGATGTCGAACTCCTCCAGGTCCAGATCCAGGTCCTCACCTTCACCGACATCCCACTCCACGTCTCCTCTGGGGACCTCATCCCTGAGTCCACCATAACGTCCACCAGCCATTGGGATTGGCCCAGGGGCTGGTGCGGGGCGCCGGGGGCGTACCGGTGTCCGCGGTGGAGCACGGCGGTTGCGGTGCTCCGCGCTGAGCCACTCATCACGCCAATCCTCACTGCCACTGCCGGGCGCTCGTTGCGGCAGCCCGCGCTGTGGTGAGAGGGGGCGGTGAGAGAGGGGCCACTGGCGCTGGGGCGACTCCTGGGGGCTCCGCCGGGGGCGTGGGGTCTGCCTGGACCTGGTCCGGGTCCCCAGCCGTCGTCCGACGAGCCAGACTCCAGGGGTGGGTGGTCGCTGCCGACGCTCCCACGGGCTTCCAGCGCGTCCAGCCTCTGCTGCAGGCCGCTGATGACCGTGTTCAGCTGCCTGGTCTCGGCCCTGGCGATGTCCAGCTCTCTCTGCGCGCGCGCGGCGACCTCAGAGATGCCAGTCATCTCGCCCTTGCCCGTGTCTACCTCGCGCTCGAGGAACTGGACCCTCCTGCGGAGGTAGACAATCCACCGCCAGGTGGTATCCCGGTCGCCGTTCCCTGGTGGGTCGTCGGGGTACCCTGGGGGTCCTCCAGGAGGGCCTCTGCCGGGTCCGCCCGGTCCAGGGGGTCCTCCCCCGCCCGGTGGTCCGCCTCCAGGGGGTCCACTTGGTGGGCGTCCTCCAGGGGGTCCTGATGGTCCTCCGCCAGGGGGTCCCGGTGGGCCTCCGCCGGGTCCCCTCGGTGGGTCCGAGGATGGGCGCTTCTTCGTGATGCCGAAGTCCATGTCGTCATCCTCGTCCATGTCGCCTCACCTGGGTGTCTTGGTCTCGGAAGACTCCGAGCTCCGGCTCCATGGGGACGTCTCCGCCTCCTCCGCCCGTCCAAGCCACCACTTGGCGATGTCGGCGGCCTCGTTCATCCCCTGTCGCTGGACCGTCGCTGGCGGTGAAGAAGGGGTCACTGTCGTGGGGGTGTTTCTGCCCGCTGGCCTCCGTGGCCTCTCGGGGGTCTTCCCCTTACCCTTCCTCCGTCGGTGGGCGGTGGGGCCACTGCTCCCACTGCTGCCCGTGTCCGCGTCATCCAGCGTCATCTTGGAGGAGGCGTCCCCTTCGAAAAGCTTTCGAAGGGTCTCCACTCGTGATCCTCCCGGGCGAGTCTCGCGGCGGAGTTTGGCCTCTGCCTCCTCCATTGCGGCGGCGGTGGCTGCGGCAGCCCGCACTTCCGCTTCCTCCCGAGCACGAGCCGCCTCGGCTTCCCGGGCCTGCTGCAGCCGCGCCTTCTGCGCTTCCAACGCCGCCAGCTCTCAGTCTTGGCCTTCTCCTCAGCGACCTTCCGTCGCGCGGCCGCGATGGCGTCCTTCTTGGCGGCGTCCGCCTGAGCCTTCGCCGTCGCTTCGGCGTGGGCCCTTTCCTCCGCCTCCTTCTTTGCCCTCTCTTGGGCAAGCGCCTCTTCCAGCGCCCTCACCTCGGCCTCCCTGCAGGCAATGGCCTCCTGCGTCAGGCGGGCTTCCTCGTCGGCTGCCGCCAGCTCACCGTTGACCTGGGCAGTCGCTGCCCCATGGGCGGCTACGGCCGTGAGTCCGGCCGCAATGGCCGCCACGGTCTGGGCGTCAATGGCCATGCCATGCGCCCACTCCGCAGCCTCCTCCTGGGCAATGCCGACGGCGCCCTCCACGGCAGCGCTGTGCTGCCTGGCCCGTTGCCGGGCAACCCGAAGGTTGCAGAGCACCCCACAGGCGCGCTCACAGGCGCGCGCCACGTCCCCGTCGGGAGCGACGCTGCTGCTGGAGCTGGCCTGGTCGGCCGGCATCCTGCCGCGGTGGGCCGACTCCACGTCGCTGCTGGGGCCTGCTGGGCCCTGCTGGGGTCTCAGGAGCAGCGGACGGGGCTTGGCCTTGGTCTGCCTGGCGACTTGGATGAAGTCGCCGAGGGTGGCGTGGCCGGAGTGATGACCACCATTGGCCCGTTGGGGACTGGGGGCTGGGGTTCCGCCCTTGGCGCCTTGGGCGGCTTCGGCGGCCAGGGACTCCTGGTACTCCCGCCACTTTCGGTCCCGCTTTCTGTCCCCGGCGGACCGCTTCCCCTTCCCCGGAGAGGCGCTGCTGCTGCCCTGCAGCCTGCGCTCGCTCCCCGGTTCCGGGAAGTTCTTTTTGATCATGTCCCACATGGAGACATTGATCGAAGCGCCCGACGGGTACTCGTTGGAGTCCTCGTCCTCCTCAACCCCGTCGGGGCGCAGCCCTTTGCCGGGCCTGTCCGGCCGAGTCCAGGTCCTCCAGCGCTTGCGGCGGAAGCGGTACCCGTACCCTTCCGCCCGCAGCCACTCCTCCACTGCCCGCAGGCGGTCCTCCCCCATGTACTCGCGGAGCTCGAAGCTCCCGGGCATGCCGCCTTCACACTGAGGGTGGCTGTGGCGGTAGTGCTGGTCCCGAGCCAACCCACGCAGCAGGCGTGCCGCATGGGGGTGGGGCCGCGGCCACGTCCTGCCCGCTTCTTGCCAGTTTACCATGGCAGCGGGGGCGTAGTTGGTCTTAGGTCCTTGGTGTGCACTCGTTCCACTCAACGAACTGGTGGTGGTTGTTGAGGCGGGTGCTGCAGCACTGGACTGGGTGTGCGGCTGGTGCTGGTCAGCCGGTGGTTGTGGAGGTGGTTGACGCGGCCTTGCTGGTCGGCCGATGGGACTCGCTGATGCAGGAGTCCTGGTCAGTCCACTTCCTTCACAGTCGCGGCGCGGTCAGGGCGATGCTCTGGACGGCGCTGCTGGCTCCGTGACGAACTCGGCGCTGTCGCTGGGTGGCGCTGCGAGCCGCTGCGCTGCGCTGCGAGCTGCTGCGCTGCGCTGCGAGCTGCGAGCTGCGCCGCGCTGCTCGGGGTTGGTGGCCCCGAGTGGCACGCGAGGGCTGGGTAACCCCGCGGCGGTGAAACGCTTTTGACGCGTTCCCGTGGGGGGCCGGCCACGGGACGCTGCGGTGGACACGCGCAAGTGAGCAGGCAGGCAAAGCACTACGCTCACAGGGGCATCAATGCGCTCATGTCATGTGACAAAGCGTTTCAGGACCCTTGCCACTCTGCAACAAAGGAACGAAAGTATGTACAGCAACACATCAGGATATGTACACATGGGGTTAAGACTGGACTGGGATAAGGGCATTACAGGACAATAGACACTCTATCCCAACTCGTATCCCAATCCAAGGTCCGACCCTCTCAGTGGCTGGTGGGGGCGGGGGCTCAAACACAACCCATGCCCTGCTCAGTCCGGACCCTGAAACCCTGCCAATAGGGGAGGTGTCGCGCCCAGCCACAGGCGAGTTCCCGGAAACCAAGGGGGTCCCAAGACCAACCGATGATGGCTCCCCATGGTCCCTCAACGACAGGTCCCAACTCCCCTCCGAGTCAGAGATATGGCCCCGCCATTATCCCTCAGGAGTTGGTAGCTGAAAATGGGCTGTTTCAGCTCAAACTGATATTAGCTTGAAAAAGTCCAAAGTAGACCCCTCGTCCGGACCCGCCAGAGGTAGGGATGAGGCAACTGACCCTATGCCTTTCGAGTACGAACTCCCTGTAGCCCTCAATCAACCTGGTTCCCTCTGAGGTCCCGGCATCAGGGCACCACGTGTTCGTCAAGTGGGGTCATGATGCCAAAATCACCAAAATTGGTGTCATTCCCACGCGCGGCTCGCCCGGCCAGGGCAAGGCCAATGGCTCACATGTTAGGAGGCAGGACCTAGGACTTATATCGGGCTCCCTGTGGGCATAGAGAAATGGGGCCGCCAATTGACCACACGGAAGGGGGAAATTGGGGTCCCAAAATGGGGTCATTTTGGCTGCTCGAAATGAGCCAAAATTCGGGGTGCTCCCAATAGTATATCTCCACGCCGGCTTGGAGATCGGATCCGCCATTCCGTACGCGATCCACCGGGAGTCCAACAGAGACTCCCATGCTTTTGGCTCTCAAAGATCTCCATGCCACTGAGCGTGGTGTCGATCCCAATTGGGTCGACAAATGCCAAAATGGCAAAATTGCCCACACTCACTTTGGGCAGGCGCCTTAACGAAGGTTGCTCCGCTTCGCCCACGTGGTGTGTGAACCATGGGGACCAATATACATAACACCCGTGTCATATATGGTCCATTGGTCCATGCGTCCGGCGTGCACGGGTGGGCTCAACATAGTGCACGGCGGGCAGCAAAAGTGGAGAATTGCTCAAAATGGCCAAAAATGCGCACACTCATGGTTGGGGCAAATGAGGCACATGCCCGACTCGGACCAGAGTGTGCCATAGGATTGGTATCAAGTCATATGTGTCCAACATATCTTTTGGGCGTCGCCCAACTCCTCCGGTATTGAGAATGGCAGGGTCGCCAAGTGAGCCCATGATTTGAGATAGTCCCAAATCGCCAACATGGCGGCCACGGAATGCCAAGCCCATGAGGAGTTATTCGCCGGGTCCAAGACATTTTGGGCACCAAAGTATGTACCATCATAACATACTTGGGTCATGATGTCAATTGAGCGCAACGTTGAGAAAAACGGTCGCCACTTGACATCATGACAGGCCAAAAACGGCAAAATTGGCACAAAGATACACAAAAGTGCCTTGAAAGGTGCACAATTATATTATAATATCTTCGGCTTGGATCGTGCAATCAACTAATCCTTCTAAACACAACGACTTGACACCAATGACCTTCGATTCCACATATGTGCTCCACTTGGGGCGCCTTGAAAGGTTACGAGCGCCACTTCCCAAGTGGGCACATGAAAGTATGGAAAATTGCAAAACACACACCTTGCTCCCAACGCATCGCTTTGGGATTGCCATACAAGCTTCCCTTCTCGAAGGTTAGGCTTGCAATTGATTGTAGGGAGTATGGAGAAGGAGCTTGCGCAATATGAGGTCCATTGGCGGGTTTGGCTTGGAGCGATGGACCCGCCAAATGGGCACGCAACACAACACATGGCACATACCACATATTGCCCAAAAAGGTAGCTCCCCTCATGATATGTCATGCCCCTCCAAGGGCATAACTTTGTGTCAATCGCTCATAGAAACTCAACGGGAGTTCCTATGCAACACCAACACTCGCGCGCTACACTCGAAAGTTTTCTTAACGCACGCAATATCATGGCCATAGAGTTACAACGCAAACTCTACCCTCTTGACCATGATCCATTACACTGGCGCGCACGTGTGGAGACGCAAGGCATATGATGCTTCCTAAATTACGTCGGAAGTATTGTGAATACATCCCACCTTTTCATTATTGTCATTCCTCGCAAGCAACACGAGATATGACCTTCACAAGTGGCCTCACGAATCAACTTTGTTTTGCCCATATCTTGGAGACAAATGGAGGGCAGGATAAAAGGAAAGTTGATTCGTGCATAGGGAAGCACGTAGGTCCACTCGAAAGAGGTCAAATCAAGTGCGGGGATGTCAAAGTCGAAAATCCGATTTCGACATCCTGAAAAATTCGGATTAAGGTTGCGAGTGTAGAATGTGAAAATTGCGGATGCATCAACGCAATTCCTGAAGACTTTAGAGCCTTCGTCACGGATAGCGTTAAAATTTCCATTATAAACAGTTAAACTGGCGGTTACGGTAAAGTCGCGATCCAACCGCCAGCAGTCAAAACAGTGAATATCAGAACGGAAGCGTAAAAATTGACGGAAACAATATGAAAATAAGGGCCTGTTGATTCCTGATATTCTGATATATAAATCTCCGCTGGCAGTGCATCGGTTGCCGATGCGGGGCTTTACGGCACGGAACACGCTCCCGCCGGGCGTCAACGGGCGCCTTCCGTACATGGGGTTAGTGGACCGGAGACCGGTCTTCCCTTCCGTACTTGGGGTTAGTGGACCGGAAACCGGTTGTATGCCGTAACCTAGTCATGGGGTTCTGGGTACCGCTTCACCAGCGCTTCAGACCAGGCACCAATCAGGGCGTCGAAGTTGTTGCGGCTGATGTAGTCTGCACACTCGTTCTTCACTCCCTGGATATGGTGTACCGTCAGCACTAGTTGACTGAGGTAGGTCCACCAGCGCCGTAGCTTGGCCTTCTCAGGTGGGGGGCCCTTCTGGAAACTGCGGACCGGTTCTTGGTCGCACAGCCAGACCGCAGGGTTACTCCCCAACAGTCGTGCTTGTGAGGATAGCACCAGCATACCCGCGAGCAATTCCTGCTCATAGGTGGGGTAGTTCCCCCTGGCCTGGTTCCACTTCCAGTTCCAGTGGCCCACAGGTACTAGGACCCACTTGTTCTCAGGGTAGCTGTGCTTGAGGGTTCCATCTCGGTTGAGACCTTCCGTCCCCCATTGGGAAATGGCCGAGTCGAACTCCTCCTCCTCTAGTGCTTGCCATTGGAACAACGTTCCACCACCGCCCACATTGCTGGCGTTGGTCACCAGGATAATCTCCCCCTGTGCCTTAGGCGCGCCCAAGCACTTAGCATTGGCCACCTTGTCTTTGAATTCGTCAAACGCTTGTTGCTCTTGTGGGCCCCAGCGCCAAGTAGTACTCTTCTTGATCAGGTCCGTCAGAATGGCGCTGGTGTAGGTGAAGTTTTTGATATGGCGGCGATAGAAGTTGCACGCCCCAATGAAACTGCGTACATCATGAAGTCCTTTCTTGGGGTCTTCGTGTCGTACCTTAGCATCCATCAGGGGTTTGGCCTTAGAGGCCGCTGGGGTCCACCACCCATAGCCAACGTCAAGCCCCAGGTACTGCATGGTCTCCTGCATGAACTCACACTTCTCCAGCTTGAGTCGCGTGTGGTTCTCCTGGCAGACCGCAAAGAACTCACCTGAGAGGATTAGGTGATCCTCCTGGGTATTGGTCCCGAGGCATACATTGTCGATGTGAGCCTCCATCTGGGCCCCACGGGATATGAGCTCCTGCACCTTAGGTCTCATTCGTAAGATGGACAAGATCTTGTTCATCAGCTCTTGAAAAAGAGCGGGTGCGTTAGCCACGCCAAACGGCATGACCTTCCACTTGAACACCCTCCTCTGAGGGGTGATGAAGGCCAGTAGCTCCTGAGCGTTGGGCGTCAGGTACACTTGCCAGAATCCGCTTCTCTTGTCCATTTTGGTCTTGTAGCGACAGGAGGCTATCTTCTCCAGGGTACACTCCATATTGGGAATGGACCCTGAGTGGTTCAGCGTTTTCTTGTTCAGCTCTCCGTAGTCCACTACCAGCCGTTTGGCTGTAGACCCAGGTTTAGCCACCAGGAAACAGGGGCTGCAGTGTAGGGGTTAGTCCCCGTCCTTGTACTCCAGGACTAGGCCAGCGTCGATACATTCCTGTATCCGTCGCTCAATCTCGTCGGCCTGCTCTTTAGGAGCTGGATAGGGTCTCCTCCGGATCTTGTGACCCACGAACTCGGGTTTCAGCTTGAGGTCCATCTGTACCAGCTTGTCACATGAGGCTGGAGGGGGTAGTTTTCCGCACACCTCCAGATAGGTCCTTATAAGCTTCTGTACCCGCGGGTCCAATACCTTGATCTTGTCCTCCATATCCTCGTCAGAGTGTAAGTTGCTTGCCCTCTGAGTAATAGACGTCGGGAGATGGTCCTCCACCGACTCTTCGCCCGTGGTAGTGTCCTTCAGCCCTTGGTAGGCATATAGAAGGTCTTGTTCAACCATCTCCAGTGGACGATGGCAGCATAGGCACGCTCGAGGGGGTTCACATACACATTCTTCCGAGAGGTCGTCCTCCTCTGGGGTCCTCACATGGGCGCCCCACACGCTCTTCATGAGCTTAGAATCTACCTCCCTTTGCCAGGTGGTGATCTTCTGTTCGAGGTCCTCCTTCAATTGGGATAGGTCTCCCATACGTCCTTGCTTCAGTGGCCATGAGCTGCGGGTAGGTTTAGCGTAGCATAGCTTTTTCGCCACCAACTTCCTCTTGGAGTCCACATACTCCCTTAGCCTGGATCGAGGGTCCAGCTCTTCGTCCACGGGGTCTTCCACCCTCATGGAGAGTAGGGGTTTTAGTGGGGCGAGGTACTCGGCGTTCTCCACTTCCTCCACACAGGTCTGCACGAAGAAGGCGTCGTGCTCAGTTTCGTCATCTGAGTGGATAGAGCTAGGTAGCTCAGATACTCCACACTCAGAGACTCCATCAGGAACAGGTACATGGCAGGGAGAGTTGGGGGCGTTGGTGTCAGTCACGACGTACTCTTCTCCTCCGGGTATAGTCTCAACAGCATCTTGAGGTCGTAGGCGATCCTTCAAGTCACCCAAGGCGAGCCCATCGCTTTCTCGTTGTATACCCTGGACCAGAGTCGGGTCCAGATCCTCCCAGGGGATGGAGGTAAGACCTCCGTCCACCACGCTGAGCATACTCCCCCATCAGGGTTTCCCAAAAGGCGTCTTGCGTCCCAGAGGCACGTAGATGGCCTCATCAGGCAAACGAACAGAGCTGATAGTCAGCCTGTCCAGGAGGCTTCGCCAGTACTCATTGCCCCCATGGGCTCCCCAATCGGGGGAACACAGGACCATATGGGAACGTTCCAAGGCCACCTTGGTCAGGACCCTCCCCAGTTCACTGAACCTTGGGTTCCCGTAGGCCATCCCGAAGGAGGGCCAGTAAAATTTGTAGCTGCAGGTCTTCCCCTTGCTGCAGTAAAGGTCCAGTACATGCTGCTTGTCGCTGGCGAACAACTCCACACTCAGGTCTTCTCTAGAGTAACGTAACTCCTTCAGACCTTGGTCTAGGACTTCCCCCAATAGTTGATAGTCCTCAGTTTTGGAGGCCGCCATCATGTTCGAGGGCTCCTCCTTCAATAGCCTCAGGTAACTCGAGGTATGTTCCGACTGCTCCAGTGGCACAGACTCTCTGCCACTGCCGTGGTCCACGTAGAGGAGGTAGGGCGCTTGCAGCGTCAGGGATTGTATCTGGGAGTGCTGTACGAAGAAGTCAGTCCCCAGTACAAAGTCGAAGGCCTCAGTGTTCATCACATAGAACCGATGGGCGATAGTCCGGGAGCCCATAGGTACCTGAAGCCAGTTTGGACCCCCGTGGCCATCTTTAGGTCACTTGGGGTGTGTATCTAGGTGCCGGCAAGCCGCCATTGGCTGATACCATACTCTCCCATCCACCTGACCTAACCCGATGTGATGGTGTGATAGGTTTGGCCATTCCGGCTATGAGCGGCCATATTCAGTACTGAGGCGCCGCCAGCGGAGAACTATATATCAGAATATCAGGAATCAACAGGGTTTTTTTATCATAATGTTTCCGTAATTTTTCAGTCTTCCGTTCTGATGGTCAATGTATTGGCGACTGTCAGTTGGCTCGCGATTTTGCGGTAACCGAATGGTAACTGTTATTTACAGATATTTTGGCGGAAACCCTGATGAAGGGTCAGATTTCATTAGTAAAGGGTTCGTTGCCTCCGCAATTTTCATATTATATACTCGCAAAATTAATCCGATTTTTTCAGACTTTCAGAATCGAATTTTCAACTTCGACATCGCCGCACTCGATATGACAAATCTCGAGTGGTCCGACATTTTTCCCCGATCACGAATCAACCTTCCTTTTGTAATGCCCTTCGTTTTGCTTAGAGATATAGGCGAAACAAAGTTGATTCGTGAGGCCACTTTGAAAAGTCATATCTCCGGCTCACCGCGAGTAGTCCCAATGTCGAGAATTGGGTTGGAACCGCATTGGCCTCAACTTAATTTTGGGAGCATCAAACGCCTTTGGTGTGTACACATGTCTGGTATAGCAAGGGATAATGGTCAAGAGGGTAGAAAGTGATATCTAACTCTTGGACCGTGCAACCGAATATTTTAATGCGACTTTCGAGTGTACCGCATGAGTGTTGGGGTCGCATAGCAATTTTTCTTTGGGTTCCTACGTATTTTTAACGTGAAGTTATGTCAATCGAGGGTCATCGCATATCATGTTGGGAGCCACTTTTGAGGGTATGTGTTATATGCATGGTATGTGCTTCGATATGCTCACGCCCATGTTATATATCTCCGTTTGTAGGAGGATATATGGAGTCATACGTGGCAAGGGCTTCGCCCATGTCCCAAGTGTGAACTCCATAGCGCTAGACTAACTCTACCGCTCATATAGTGCATGTGGGAGGGCTTACGGAGCGACCCACAAGCACCACTATCAATTTTCCCATTTTCATGGTGCGTGTTGGGAGGAGATTCGAAGGTGTTCTCATGCGTCCATATGGGGATCCAAGTGGGGGGATTGTTTGCAAATGGTCCCAAGCAATTGTGTTTTGAGTCATAGGTTGACACCATTGGTGAGCGAAGTTATATACTATTGTAATTATCTTGATTTTGGCATTATTTGCATGTTTTTGACCTCATTTTATGCTCATTTTTGTGTTTTATGTGCTCAACTGGTCGGCTAACAGTAAAGTGCCCAGAGATCCGTGAACTATGGTATGTCGCTTATATGTTGGCATATTCTTCAGTGTTGTACCTCACCATGTGCCGGATCACATGGTCACTTTAGCTTGGCACAAGAGGCCTCACAAAAGTAGGTCTCAAACTCATGAGCTGACTTGTGAAGCATGTCATGTACATAACTGGAGGGGTTTCGGAGCCAATGATGGGATATTCTTGGGCATGGATCTTTGGTCTATATCACCCTTGTATACTACTTTCCGGTTTGACACATGCATGAAGCATTTGAATATTTGCCAAATGCATTTTTGAGTATATAATTGAATTTTGGGCATTATGGTGTGATTTGCCTGATTTTGCCATGTTATGAGGTCATCTTCATGTCGCAGTTCTCCAAGCCCATTCAACTCCAAGTCCAACCAAGGTTATGTCAGGGTAGGGCATGGTCCTGAGTGCCACTCTAGGCCATGACACGCCACCTCCCCTTTTTGGGCTAGGATTTATAGGGTTGGGAGTGAACACATTTTTGGGGTCTGTGTAGTGACTTTTGACATATGGCATTCAGCCATCTCATTTGACCTGGTTCAGGGCAATATGTTGGTGAGTCAATGGAAGGTCTTGATTCCAGGGAATGAGGGGTTAATGGTTGTGAATGTGTCTGTTTACCTGTTTCCCCAACTTTGCTTTATTTGTGTTCATATGCCAATTTCAGGGCTTCCCTCTTTGGTGCATTTCTTGTACATGCCCGCCATCGTGAGACGACCGATGTGCTGAACGGAAGCCCGCAGTGCAGATTGGATTGTGGATTGGGTTATTGGTGTATTTGTGGGATCCGGTTGCTGTTCAGGGTTGAAAGAGGATTATATTTTCTACATATTTGGATTTTGAACCCTGCATTTTGAGAAATGCAATCGCTGATCAGGAGTAAGTCAGCAGGGGTTACAGGCGGAAGGGGCACAGCGGGGGCCGGTCCTGGTAGGGACCTTCTTTATGGTAGCAGAGGCTTACCTGCTGCCCCTACCTACCGCCGACCCGGGGACTTGGGCCCCTATGAGCCCTGCCCAAGTACGCCCCAGGTGGGTATTGTGGACTCGGTGGAGACCACGCCGGAAGTGGAAGCCCGAAGAGAAGAACGACGTTTGGGAAGAGGAGGACTTGACATGGAGGACCTGGTCTCCATGTGCGAGCGTCGCTGCCGAAATGCATGCAACCTCCGCTCCGCCGCGGAGGACTCTGAGGAGGCCTGTCATTCAGGCAGCAGTGGAGGACGGGCCCGGCGGTACCGGAAGCGCGGGTCGCCCAAGCCCGCGGCAGGGGACGCCGGGGCCCTGGATACGGACCCCAGCCCGGTCAGGCTGTCGGAATCCGAGGGGCACTCCGATGGCTATCGGACTTGTTTCCCCTCGGAGTCGGAGGAGATGTCCGCGCCGACCGCCAGGGCGCATACGGCCCCCGAGCCCGCCCTGAAGCACGACGCCGAGGGCTTGGAGAGGCCAGCCAGGGACAGGACGGCATCTGTGCCCCGGCACACGGGACAAGAGATGGACGCCATAGGCGATACGCCCATGGGCGATGAGTCTGAGGCGCCGGGAACCGCGGGATGCGCTGGATCAGGTGGAAAGCACGCTGAGTGCCACTGCGAGCACGTGTCCTTCCTCATGGGCAAGTACCGAAAGATGGGGATGGACGCCTTCGTGCATCGCCTCGACAGCCTGGACAACGCGAAGGACGGCATAGAGGAGGACGTCGCTGGGATCCTGGATGACCAGTCGGCTGCGGAGAGAGACATGTCGGAGCTGCGAGCGGAACAGGCCCAGTACCGGGAGAATCTGGAGCTGGCCCTGCAGAAGCAGCAGCGAGTGGTGGACAGCCTCCTCAACCTGGTGGAGGACATGTCGGGACGCCTGAGAAGGCTAGAGGAGTTACAACCCCTCGTCTTGGGCCCGGAGCTCCCGGCAAAGCCAGCCGCAGCAGAGCTGGTGGAGCGGGTTAAGACCCTCAGGAGCGCCATGGATAAACCCATGGGCGGCCCTGCAGAGGCACCCTACGCGCCTCCGCGTGCTGACCCGGGGGCGCTGCCGTTTGTTCCCATGTTCAGCGAATCCACAATGCTCGGGGAACACACGGCACCGGCTGGGTCCATGCGGGAAGGGCACGTAACCACGGACCCGAGGAGCCTGACGGTACAGATGTCCCACGCCGCCCAGGATCTACCGCCAACTACGAATACCCATGCAGTTTATGCGGAAGAGGAGATCCAGAGCCAGACCATGCAGGGGCGAACCATGGGAAGCGCCGACGGACATGGTCGAGGCCACCCAGGCGGAAATCCGTGGGCGAAGGACCCCACTACGGGGATATGGACAGCCGATGGAGCAAGGCCTTCCCGCATTCCAAACCCCATGGGTTCAGGCCCAACTGGAGCGCACTCCATGGAGGAGAGGGATGTACGGGGAGTGTACTCAGACCCCCCGGCCACAGGTGGTATCCGTCTCGGTGGAGTGGTGGCTGGTGACGTCGGAGACGCCATCAGGATTGACGACCTCAGGGGAATCAAAATCCCCTACTATGATGGCAACCCCTCCAACCTGGACGACTTCATCCTGGATTGGGAGGACTTCGCCGAGGAGGTCGTCGGCGAGATGCGGGGAGCGCTGCGGGACAAGTGGGTATGCCGGACATTCCCACACCGGCTCGCGCAGGACCTGAAGGAGGAGCTGCGGGATCAGATCCGGGAAGGAATGATCGGTACGGAGCAGGCCTGCCTCCAGTGGTTGGAGGATGAGGAGCGGGTGGACGCTCCAAACAAGAAGCTGGAGGACTTGTGGTCCATCCCGCTGCAGCTGGACCGCGGTGAGTTGCGGGTCAGGGAGTGGAACCGGTACCTGCGGAAGTACCGACGGAGCCTCAAGCTGTTGGAGGACTGGAACGAGTCCAGCGAGATCCGCCACCTGCTGAAGGACGTCCTCCCCGGCCACTGGAAGAGGCGAGTGGAGGACGAGGAGAAGAAGCGAGCCAAGAAGCGGGTGGCGGTGAGGATCATGGCGGCGGGGGATACCCATGCGGGTATCATGGAGTTCTTCAGGAGGAACCTGGGCGAGCCCAACCGGATGTTGGGACTGAAGAATGCCGTGTACGTGGAGGTATTTGGAGCCTCCATGGGGCAAAGGTTGCTGCGCCTCAACAACGTGGAGTGGAGGCGCCGGGAGCCGCTGAGGATGCAGGTCATCTTCGCCCGCATGAGCCTGGACGAGATCGTGAAGTACATCACGGTGGAGTTGAAGCTCAATGCGAAGAACGAGGCCCACGTGCAGGATGGACATGGTCATGGACAACGAGGCCACCGAGAAGACCGCCATCATCGGGAGATCCAGGAGGACACGGCCAACTCCGCGGAGAATGGTATTGGAAGTGGCCAAGACCGCTGGACCTGGTCCCGGGAAGATCACGAGGAGGCCCATTTCTTCGCGTTTGTGGCGCACAACGTGAGGGACCATGGGCAGGATCGGTCCAGATGGGGCCGGGTGGGACCCAAGAAGGGCAATGAGCCAAGGAGGATCGGGAACCCACCGCTCTCGTTCCGGGAGTACAGGTCTCAGCACGACGGGTGTTGGGTCTGTTATGGCAAGAGAAACAACCATGCACACGACCACCGTCAGTGCAAGGTGTATGAGGCGGACAAGAAGGCCTACTTCGCCGCCCACCCCGAGAAGAAGCCCAAGGAGCAGCGGATTGCTGATTGGAAGGCGAAGGGCGGAGACGGGGGAAAAGGCCAAGGCAAAAGCCAAGGGAAAGGCGGAGAAAGAGGCTATGGTGGTGGACCTGGCCAAGACTGACGAGTGAGGTCGATGGAGGAGGTTGCCGAGGACATGTTGAGGACTTTGGAGGAACTCAAAGCCCAGCAACGTGGTGGACAAAGTCCTGGCAGATCGCAGCCGGAAAGGGGCTGCGGGAAGCCAAGTTTAGAGGAGCCCCCACGGGAGTGGGACCTCGGAGGTCTCTCCTCCGAAAATCAGTGGAATTCCAGAGAAAGTGAAGGCACATCGGGTGCCGAAGAAGGCTCCAGAAGAGACAAAACCACTGAGTTTCGCCACTCCCAACCCCTGGAGCGCCCTGCCAAGGGAAGTTCATGTGGGCAAGGGCCGTGGTAAGAAGGAAGAAGCGACCACGGAGAGCCCCGTGGACGGGCAAGACCAACCCAAGATCTACACCATCCGTGATCATACCCTCGAAGTCCTGATGCACCCGGACGTGCTAGAGTTGCATGCCGTGAGAGTCGTCCATACACCGCATGGCGACGAGCGGCAGTTGCACTTGAAGGTGCGTGTACGGTGCGGACAAGAGGAGTTGGTGGTGGATGTTTTGGTGGATACGGGTGCCCAGGTGAGCCTGGTCCGGAGAGGGTTGTTCAAGGAGGAATCCCTGCAGCCCAGCCGTAGGCCGGTACGCCTGAAGGTGGCCAATGGTGAGATTATGGGTGGTGGCACCCACGAGGCCACTATCAGTATGGAATTCTGGGAGCATGAGCGCTTGAACTGCCCTGATTTGGCGAAGAGAAGCACTCTATCCGGGAGCTTCTATGTGGCCGACATTACAGATTGGGATATGATCATGGGGTATGACTTCATGGTGGCAAACGCCATTGGAGCCCTTCCCCATCGTGCAACGCTGGTCCGGGAGGATGATGAATGCCTCACATGGCTGTCCACGGACTATGCATGCGGATCATCCCAATGGAATGCTGAGGAAGAGGGCCGGATCGTCCAAGCGGTGCAAGCTGTGGGTGCCAAGTCGAGAGGAGACCGTGGAGTTCAGCTCACGGAGTATGGAATGGCGCCGCAGGTGTATGCCAGGATGATCCAGACGCTGGTAGCCGAAGCGCCCGAGACGGACGTCTTCGCTTCCCGGGATGCCCCATTTTTGCGGAAGTGTAGGGGCATTGGCATCGAGGAGACTCAGCCTGGCACAGGCATTGGGGTTTGAAGGAGTGGGGGCCCGTGTATTGGCATGGCTCCCTGGACAATACCAGACGTACGGTCGAGAAGATCATCGTGGATAGGGCGAAGGGGGTCCTGGTCATAACCGGCATAGGATCCACCCCATGTCCGCTGGAGGGTCTCAGGTCGACGCTGGACTCCATCACCCTGAACGAGATGTCATTCGGGCCAGAGGAGGAGTTGTTCATCGACGCCAAGGGTGTATCAGTGCCCTCCCCGGGTCAAGCGTGGGGTACCAAGGCTTTCCTGGTGAATGGGGCGCAAGCTCAGCCCACGGGTGATGAAGCATTCATCCGTAGGGTGGAGGCGGTGCCCATGAAGGTCATGTTTGACCCCAAGGAGGGGACGGATCAGCCAATTGATGGCATTGACGTCCTGTCCCATGCCGAGATCGATGACGTCGTCAACTACATGCGGATGGGGATGCACGACCGTGTGGCAGCCAAGAAGAGGCCGGCCATGGTCACATCTCCGCATTGGTGGGATGACAAGATGTTGGTCACCGGCAAGTACGAGAAGGATGAGTTCGTGGCGAGGGTCATGGATCACATCATGGACCAATACGATGGTCCGGTTGGGTCGGACCCGCCGACGTGGGATTTTCCAAGAATGGGGGCCGATAGCGACAGTAACCAGCCCAACGCCGCAAATTTCCGAAGATTATCGGTGGGAAGTGCACCCCACGACGATGAAGACGGCATATCGGACGAGGAGTAGTCGGATTCGGACCCGGTAGAGGCCTATACCGCAGTGCGGTCGGTTGTATCGATACCGAAGCAAGCGGCTGGAGAGGCCCAGGAGAACCCGAAGGTCGCCGAGCTGAAGGAGAGGCTGATCAATGCCTATCCGCGGCTATTCAGTGGCGTCGCCAACAAGAACCCTCCAGATCGTGGGAGGTTTGGCACAGCGAAGATCAAGCTGAAGCCGAACCCCAAGATCTATCGTCATCGGGAGTACCAACTGCAAGGCGAATGGGCCGAGGCCATGAAGAAGTTGTTGGCCGAGTTCATTGAGCGGGGATGGACCGACCCTCCGACAGTGAGTGGGCCAGCCCAGCCTTTATCGTGCCCAAGAAGGAGAAGGGCGAGTGGAGGTTGGTGGTGGATTACAGGGGTTTGAACGAGCAAACCGAGCACGACTCGTTCTCGCTTTTCTCATCGACTCAATCCTCCAAAAACAACAGAAAAAGCGGATCTTCACGGTGTTGGACCTGAAACACAGTTATCCCCAGATGCCGCTACACCCGGACTCCAGGCCCTGTACAGCGATGTCGACGCCGCTGGGGCCCATGCAGTGGAAAGTGGTGCCCATGGGCGCCAAGAATGGCAACGCCGCTTTCCAGCGCATGATGGAGGACCTACTCGGTCCAGTCCGGGACTGTGCCGACCCCTTTGTGGATGACATCATCATCGGGTCCGGCACGGAAGACATGACTGAGGACGAGCTCATCGAAGCGCATGAGAAGGATCTGCGCCGAGTGCTCAGCGAGTTGGACAAGCACAACATGGTGTGCAAGACCACCAAAGCCTCACTCTTCGTGAAAGAAGTGGAGTTCGCGGGTCACGTGGTTGGCCACGGGCAACGCCGTCCCATGCCTGGGAAACTGGCGTCCCTGCACCACTGGGAGAAGCCCCAGACCGGCAGCGAACTGCGGTCCTTCATGGGGTTCTGCAACTACTATTCGAACTATGTCCGGATGTATGCAGAAGTGTGGGGGCCGCTGCACAAGATGCTGCAAGTGGGCAAGTTTGATGGCCGGAAGGGGAGCAAGAAGAAGCTTGCCTGGACCCCTGAGGCCGAAGATGCGTTCAGCTGCCTGAAGGAGCGACTCCTGGGGCAACTGGGGCTATTCCTGGTGGACCCTGACAAGGGATTCGTGCTGCGGACGGACGCCTCGGACTATGCTGTAGGGGCAGTCCTCGAGCAGATCCGAGACGACGGGTCACATGTACCCGTGGCGTTCTGGAGCCGGATCCTGGCCGAGGGCCAACGCCGAGCCTGAACCGCGAGGGAGAAGGAGACGTACGCCATTGTTTGTGCGCTCAGGAAGTGGTCTGACCACATCGAATTGCAACCGGTGGTGGTTTGTACGGACCATCAGTCCTTACAGAGCTGGCACAAGGAGCACGTCGACACCCCCTCGGGACCGGCGGCAAGGAGAGCCCGATGGCATGAGACGTTCGCCAAGTTCGATCTCAGTGTCGTGTATGTCCCGGGGAAGGACAACACTGTGGCAGATTGCCTCAGTCGATGGGCCTACCCCGCGGGCAAGGCTTGGATGGACATATCCAGCCATGGAGACGCCGAGGAGACCAAGGAGGCCAAGCGCATCATCAAGATGGAGAAGGCCATGGAGCAAGAGGGGGTCAAGTGCTTTGTGGTGATGGCAAACCGTACGGACCTGGCCAAGTTGCGGGGCGCCCGCGTCCAAGCTATTCGAGAGGAAACCCTCGAGCAATGGATGGTGGCCCCTGTAGAGCTAGTCAGGTCCGTGCTCACAGAGGACTGGTCGGATGACTACGCGGCATCCGAGCACTGGAGCAAGTACTGGAATGCCGTGAGCGCCCCGTCGGACAACGAGTGGCCTGAGGGCTTGACCGAGGATGGAGACAAGTTGTTCCTCAAGGACAAGCTGCTGGTGCCCGAGAACCGAGTGGAGGAGCTCATTGACCATTGGCACAACGCCCAGCTCATGCACCCTGGCCGAGACAAGATGCAGCAGGACCTGGAGTGGCGTTTCAAGTTCCCTCCGGGGTACTACGCCATCCTGGATAGGTACTGCAGCGACTGTGCCGTGTGTCGGGCCACGAAGAGCCCCAACCACTCCACAGCGGGCAGCCCGGTGTATACGGCTATACCGGAGGCCCCTATGCGGTCCGTGGCCATGGATGTATTCGCCATGCCGCAGGTCACTGTGGAAGGAGAGACCTACGACTGTGTCATCCTAGCGGCCGATAGGCACAGCGGGTATATCGTGGCGGTCCCTGGCAAGAAGTCCAAGAAGAAGGACAAGAAGGACAAGCGTGGAGTGGGTCTTCAGGCCAAGACCGTCGCTAATGCCATGATCAGCCATTGGCTGACGATTTTTCATGTCCCAGCTGTCATCTGCAGCGATCGGGGCAGTCAGTTTGTGGGGACGTGGTTCAAGACGATGTGTAAGCACATGGGCATTCGGCACGCCAAGACCGTGGCGTACCACAGCCGGTCAAATGGCCGGGCTGAGGTTGCTGGGCGGCAGATGTTCGAAAAGTTCCGTCAGCTGCACATCGACGAACCGGGCCGGAATTGGTATAATTCGCTGTGGAGAGTACTCCAAGCGTATCACAACCTTCTGGGACCCACTGGACTGTCGCCCCACCGCATCCTGTTCCTACGGGATCGAGTGTCACGCACTCTCCCGCGGTTGAACCATGGCAAAGTGGCCCGGGATGCGAACGCTATAATGGCTGAGGCGGAAGACACGGCGGTCAAGGTGTGCAAGGCACTTCAGGACGAGCATGAGAAGAGGGCCAAGTACTTCAAGCTGGGAAAGGTCCAGAAGTATGCTCTCCAGGACACCGTGTGGGTGGAGCGGCATCACAAGGATGTCCTGTCCAGGCATCGGCAGGCGTCCTGGTATGTGCCGGGGGTAATCGTGCGGAAGGTCGGGCAGGATGTGTATGCGGTTCGTGTGGGGGATAACAAGATCCTTGACCGCGACCATACCCAGCTTCGTCCCCGAGCACCGGACCCCAGCGGACGTCCCGTCACCTTCGAGTTCACGGCCGGCGATGTGGATTCGGACGACGAGGGCGAGGACGACGACTTCACCGCGGAGAAGATCCTCGCGGACAAGCCGGACCTGGGGACGCCCTGGGGGGAGGCTTTATGAAGTGCGTTGGAAGGGATTCGCCGCATCCAGGGATTCGTGGGAGCCTCCGAGCAGTTTTCTGCCGAGGTACACCACGGTCTGGATGGACTATCTGAAGAGAAAGAACATTTCTTTGGATGTCAAGGACGTGTTGGTCCATCTGGTGGCTGCAGTAGCACCGTAATGGATCCCCCTTGGCATCTTTGTTTGTTTCTGTGCTTGGGAGACGGGCGAGGGCGTTCATCGGGGGATGTTTGGGCCTTGATTGGCCATATACCCCCTTCACTCAATCTCCACATATATATTTCATCGTGGTATACGTATTTAGATCGATCGACGACGTTTCTCTATCTTTGATCCCCTTGGTCCATGTTGTAGATCAAGAGGAGACCGGATATGGCGTAGGGCACCAATTATGGGTGTCCTCACCCCTCCCTTGGGGCGTGGGGGACGCATACGACGTGTATGGGGCCTCCATGTGTCCTTGGGACATGGGGGGGGGGCTGGAGCCCATTGGGGTCCTCCCGTCCTCTCTTTAATGACTTCCGAGTGGTAACAACGCTCTGAGAAGGGGGGTGAAGCCGGTTCGGCCCCCGTGGCCATCTTTGGGTCACTTGGAGTGTGTATCTATGTGCCGGCAAGCCGCCATTGGCTGATACCATACTCTCCCATCCACCTGACCTAACCCGATGTGATAGTGTGATAGGTTTGGCCATTCCGGCTATGAGCGGCCATATTCAGTACTGAGGCGCCGCCAGCGGAGATCTATATATCAGAATATCAGGAATCAACAGGGTTTTTTTATCAGAATGTTTCCGTAATTTTTCAGTCTTCCGTTCTGATGGTCAATGTAACGGCGACTGTCAGTTGGCTCGCGATTTTGCGGTAACCGAATGGTTAACTGTTATTTACAGATATTTTGGCGGTAACCCCGATGAAGGGTCAGATTTCATCAGTAAAGGGTTCGTTGCTTCCGCAATTTTCATATTATATACTCGCAAAATTAATCCGATTTTTTCAGACTTTCAGAATCGGATCTTCGACTTCGACATCGCCGCACTCGATATGACGAATCTCGAGTGGTCCGACATTTTCCCCCGATCACGAATCAACCTTCCTTTTGTAATGCCCTTCGTTTTGCTTAGAGATATAGGCGAAACAGAGTTGATTCGTGAGGCCACTTTGAAAGGTCATATCTCCGGCTCACCGCGAGTAGTCCCAATTTCGAGAATTGGGTTGGAACCACATTGGTCTCAACTATATTTAGAAAGCATTCAACGCCTTTGGTGTGTACCCATGCCGGGTATAGCAAGGGATAATGGTCAAGAGGGTAGAAAGTGATACATAACTCTTGGACTGTGCAACCGAATATTTTAATGCGACTTTGGAGTGTACCCCATGAGTGTTGGGGTTGCATAGCAATTTTTTTTGGGTTCCTACGTATTTTTAACGTGAAGTTATGTCCATGGAGGGTCATGGCATATCATGGTGGGAGCCACTTCTGAGGGTATGTGTTATATGCATGGTATGTGCTTCGATATGCTCACGCCCATGTTATATATCTCCGTTTGTAGGAAGATATATGGAGTCATACGTGGCAAGGGCTTTGCCCATGTCCCAAGTGTGAACTCCATAGCACTAGACTAACTCTACCGCTCATATAGTGCATGTGGGAGGGCTTACGGAGCGACCCACAAGCGCCACTATCAATTTTCCCATTTTCATGGTGCGTGTTGGGAGGAGATTCGAAGGTGTCCTTATGCGTCCATATTGGGATCCATTCGGGGGATTGTTTGCAAATGGTCCCAAGCAATTGTGTTTTGAGTCATAGGTTGACACCATTGGTGAGCGAAGTTATATACTATTGTAATTATCTTGATTTTGGCATTATTTGCATGTTTTTGACCTCATTTTATGCTCATTTTTTTGTTTTATGTGCTCAACTGGTCGGCTCACAGTAAAGTGCCTAGAGATCTGTGAACTAAACGTATGTTGCTTATATGTTAGCATATGCTTCGGTGTCGTACCTCACCATATGCCGGATCACATGGTCACTTTGGCTTGGCACACGAGGGCTCACAAAATTAGGTCTCAAGCTCATGAGCTGACTTGTGAAGCATGTCATGTACATAACTGGAGGGGTTTCAAAGCCAATGATGGGATATTCTTGGGCATGGATCTTTGGTCCATATCACCCTTGTATACTACTTTCCGGTTTGACACATGCATGAAGCATTTGAATATTTGCCGTATGCATTTTTGAGTATATAATTGAATTTTGGGCATTATCGTGTGATTTGCCTGATTTTGCCATGTTATGAGGTCATCTTCATGTGGCAGTTCTCCAAGCCCATTCACCTCCAAGTCCAACCAAGGTTATGTCAGGGTAGGGCATGGTCCTGAGTGCCACTCTAGGCCATGACACGCCACCTCCCCTTTTTGGGCTAGGATTTATAGGGTTGGGAGTGAACACATTTTTGGGGTTTGTGTAGTGACTTTTGACATATGGCATTCAGCCATCTCATTTGACCTGGTTCAGGGCAATATGTTGGTGAGTCAAGGGAAGGTCTAGAGTCCAGGGAATGAGGGGTTAATGGTTGTGAAAGTGTCTGTTTACCTCTTTCCCCAACTTTGCTTTATTTGTGCTCATATGCCAATTTCAGGGCTTCCCTCTTTGGTGCATTTCTTGTACATGCCCGCCATCGTGAGAGGACCGATGTGCTGAACGGAAGCCCGCAGTGCAGAGTGGATTGTGGATTGGGTTATTGCTGTATTTGTGGGATTCGGTTGCTGTTCAGGGTTGAAGGAGGTTTGTATTTTCTATATTTTTGGATTTTGGACTCTGGATTTTGAGAAATGCAATCGCTGATCAGGAGTAAGTCAGCAGGGGTTACAGGCGGAAGGGGCACAGCGGGGGCCGGTCCTGGTAGGGACCTTCTTTATACCTCCAATTCACAGTCCCCGCAGCTGTGCACCACATGTCCATCCCCCATGCGTATAGCCGCGGTGGTCATGGTGTTCTTCAGGCTCCCACAAAGTAGAATTTTCTTGGCCACCATAGATATGGTGGCGCCAGTATCCAATACCCCCAGGTATTCGCGTCCCCCTAGACGGATACGTACCCAAAACACCAGGTCTTGAGTGCCACCGGAGCGTCCCTGTCAGAACTCCGCGGGACAGGTCACCCCGAACCCCTTGTTCCGCAATTTGCAGGCCATCCTCATGAAACGGCGCCTCTTCTTAGCGTTGCCGTCATCACCACCTTCATGCTCACGCTTCGCTCCTTGTCCTTGCTGGGCCTGCGTTTGTGAGCGTGTGGTAGGACCAGACTGCCCTCCAGAGAGCTCGGAGTTCCCCCCTGGATTAGGGTTGGGGTTGCCTCCGTTCTTGTCCTTGTTCTTGTTGTCCTTGTCTGGCTGGCGGTTAGCGCCTCCTCCCCGTCCCCCTTGACTCTTGACTTGCCCTTGTCCCCGTCCTTTCGACTTGCCCTTGCCGGAGTCGTTGCCTTTGCCTTTGCCTCCACCTCTGCCTGAGCCTTTGCCAGGATCTTCACCCTTAAGGTTCGCCGATAGGTGTTGCTTATGGTAACACTCATCCTCGTAGTGCTTCCGCCTCCCGCAGAAGGCACACGTGATGGTGCACCTGTAATGATCCGGCAGCTTCGCTTTGGCGCCGGTGTTCTTCTCCTGCTGCTTCCCCTGGACTACGAAGCAGTCTCGCTGCCCGCAGTCAGGGGCATGCTGCAGGTGGCCCTGCTCGTCTCTGGCATCACACCAGAAGAGCTCCTTGATGTTCTCTATGATACGGGCGTGGGCGTGTTTGAGGGTAGTCCCCTGCCCAGGTCTGGACCCTTCTACCCTTTGCCATGACCTTCAGAACCTCCTCCTCCAGGACGGTAGTTGTTTAGGTGCTGGTCGCTCTCCTTCTCCAGCGCCAGCTCCAGGACTAGCACGCATAGATCCTCGTAGCGGAGGGATCTAGCCTTGCGCTCCGCCGTCGAACGGCACTGGTCCCACAGCTCTCGAGGGAGCTTGGCCACCAACCAGAACAGCCGGTCGTCGCTGCTGTAGGAACCGGGCGTCAATCCTCCAGCCCAGTGATCCAGCTCAGCCAACAGCTCAGAGACCCTGCCAGGTTTGGGGTTGTTGGGCAGCACGGGCAGGTTCTGGATCTCGGCCCTGATGGAGAGGTCGGTTTCGTAAGTCGGGTACTGCCTCTCGGAGGCAACCAACGCATCGGCAAAGGTGGCGGAGCTAGTCACGATCTGCCTCACCTGCTTCTCCAGGTACTTGGTGTTGCAGCACTGCAGGAGCAGATCGCACTTGACTCGTCCACTAGCGTGGGTTTGGCCGGTCAATCGGAGAAACGGGCCAAAATTCTCAGCGAACTCGCTGAGGTCCTTGCCTGTGAACTCAGGCAGGTTCACCACGATCTTGGAGGTGGCAATAGCCTTCGCCTCCTGAGACCTGCGTCCCTCAGGGCGTCGGGTCTTCTTCTTCTTCTTCTTCTTCTTTCCCCTTGGGTTCTCGGGGTCCTCCGGGTCATCGTCCTCCGAGGGCGAAGCAGAAGTCATAGACGGCGGCTCATCATCAGAGGGGTCTCCGCCTAGATCATTAGAGCCATAAGGCTCCACGTCCACCATTGCCCTCAAGGCTGTCAGCCCCAGCCGCTCCAGCTCGGCCCTCGTAGAGTTCGTCACGTGGCTGTAGGGCGGCTGGGCCGTTCTCGGTACGAAAGGACTTCTCGGAATCGCTGCAGGGGTCGGCATCGGTCGGCTCCTCAGGTGTTTGTCAGCCCTGCCACCAGGTGGTTGCCCTGTACTCGATGGCGTGACACTCCCACCGTGGTAGGTGACGCTTTGGGCGGTATCATCAGGGGCTCCAGTTTCTCTCGGATCTCTTGAGTGAGGTCGCCCACGACTTTAGAAGTGGCTCCTCGGAGCACCTCCTTGATCTCCGACCGCGTCAGGGACCTGTTGGGGGATCTCCCCGATCCTCTACTCCTGCCTCCAAGAGACTCAGGTCCTCTCCTCAACCCACTCAAGTTTGCATACCCAGGTGCATACCCAGGAACATCCACATAGGTTCCCGTAGCGGGTAGAGGATGGTGATAGTCAGCCGCATACCATCGCGGCGCAGAACTGGAAGCCACCGGCTCACTGGCAGTAGTTGCCTCAGGAAACACAGTGGTAGGTGGGCCCAAACCATAGGCAGGGTAGGCAGGCATGTCAGTAAAGCCTGTGCCCTCTGCCATAGGCGGGTTGGTTATGGGAGTGGATGATGAAGCTGCTGGGTCTGGAATTGGGAGTGTGGTGGTTATAGGAGAGGGTGTTGCGTGGAGACCAGAAGCGCTTGGTGCGCCTTCGAAGGTAGGGTCATTCGTCAGGTCTTGCCCTTGGTCCTCTCCTTCGTCAGCTTCGTCTCCAGCATCCTTCTCCCTCTCTCTCTTCCTCTTCACAGGCTGAGTGACCACCTCCCCGACTCAGAGGGCCCTGAAGGCCGACTGGAGTCCATCCAACGAGTCCTCAGCCACGTCCACTGGCCCATGTAAGGGCTCCGAAGGTACAGCGCTAGGTCCAGGTCCAGGTTCACCAGGTGCTGGCCTTGCTGGTGCCTCAGGCGCTGACTTCACGTCGGTGTCCTCCTTCTTTGTGTCCATCTTCGTTCGCCCTTCTGCCTATATGTGACTGATCTCGGCGCACTGGTTGTACGGCACGGGGTTGCTGCCGGTACGCAGAGACAGTCTGCCTCTGCTACCAGAAACGTTTATAGTGATTTCGACACTGTGTTTGTGCCTCTCCTGCTGCTTGCTGCTGGTGTATGGTTTCCTGCTGCTTGTTTTTGAAGATGAAAAGCTTTTGTTTGCTGAAATACAATCAATCCAGGATAGCTCAACCGAGAGATATGCAAGTAGAAGAGAATCAGGATCAAAGCATGAAGGGCTGCAGTGTAAACAGTGAAAGTTGGCAGGATATTCACAGTAACTGCAACTCAGGTCAAATCGGATTGCATATTCACAAAGATAGCTGAAATGTTTTGGAAAAGAGTTGGAAAACTGCCCCATGGTCACTCTATCTCCAAAGTGCCATCTCAGGAGATGTGCACTCTTTGTTTTGGGTCCAATATGTGCTGAGGCGGCAGGGCATGTGGCGATGAGGTCATTGCCATGTCACATGGGATCTTCCTACTTAGCTAGGCTGACCGGGAATTGAACCCAGGACCTCTCAAAAAGAGGTGCCCAGCCCCCTAGGGTGCATACCACTAGGACAGCAAATAATTCATGAGAAAACATAGATAAATTCATAGGCTCTGCCCTGGATATGTCAGTTCTCAGTCAACTCAGGAAAAAGATGATTTGCCTCACATTGATAGGGGATTAAGGGGTCAACTCCATATCCTGATTGGGTGTTTGGTTCCATAGGTCAAAATGTGCTATCACCACTTTTGGTGGGGCCAATACTAAGATAGAAATGCCTGGATGCTCAGTGCATCTCTAAAACAACTACACTATGCCTCAAAGCATTGGAAAAGCACTTTTTTTTACTAGATGGCATGGTTCAATGTCCATTGCAATCGTTGATATCACTGCAGATTGACCTGATGGTTCACAATCGACGTACAATCAACCTGTACAACTGCTGTTGCTGGTTGAAAATATTCATCATCAAACCGTTGTCACCCACATTGACATGTTGACTGACTCAACGGATACCCCCACTTTTTCGGATGCAAATGGCAACATCGTCGCCACTGATACGGCACGGCAAATTGTGAAGGCATTTAGCTTCAGTGGTCTACTCATACCTGAGAGCATCCGCGACACCTACAGGAACAGGATAATGGTGGCTATCTTCTTCGAAAACCCCAACAGAGTTGTGGCGCCCTACGGGATTACACAGGTGCACAATGTCCAAACAAATACATGGACCCCCCTCCTTGGCACGGGTTGTCGTGTACACGTTTTCAGCCACATGTACATCCATGTCATAGGCAAGGTTTCCCCGGCTACTACAAATGCAAATGTAAGCGCTGCACTACATGCAAATACATTGGCTGTACAGGCAGACAGCAGTACAAATGCAAATGTACTGGCTGTACAGGCAGACAGCACTACAAATGCAAATGTACTGGCTGTACAGGCAGACAGCACTACAAATGCACATGTACCGGCTGTACAGGTGTAACTGCTGTAATCAGGACTGCTGCTGATGACAATAACCACAAATATCGCCATGACCGACGAAACCTATTACCCTGGGTTCCAAATGGTGGGGATGGGTGCTTTGTTGGATACAGAGGAACAAAGACAGGACGCGAAGCAGCAGTGTGTACTCATGCATTCTTGTCTAATTGCAGGTTAATTACAGGGTTGATGCTATTGAATCAGATTGGATTGGATTAGACTGGATGGCGAATCGCCGTGGGTCTCCGGGTGCCATGATGCTATTGCAATTTGTGCCATTGGCGAACTTACTGAAGTGCCTGTGTATGTGTATGTATGGAAAGGGGTCACCTGCCAATTTTGCGGAGACGTATGTTCAGCGGTCTTCGAGTTTGTCAAACAACATAAAGGGTCACTTTTTATGGGGTCGAATGTTGAAGGACCGGGCAACATGGCAAGCAATTACTACAATTACTACAGCAGCCAGAGACTACAGAACTTACAAGAACAACAATTCAATCAATGGTGGACGGAGCAGGAGCGCAGCAGAACATAGATTCGAGAATGAGAGACAATTGTACATCCCAATCGATACTAACCCTAGAAAAAGCTGTCACTGTCGCTTGCGCGCTGGCGCCTGGCGCCAGAATGAAATTAAAAGATAAGTAAAACACGACGAAAAAACTTTCTAAATAGCTGAAATTAAAGGTAATTAACGCTTAGGCCAAAAGGCGCGCTGCGAAACGCGTAAAAACGCGACGAGAAATTTTTTGACGTGAAATAGGTGAATAGTTAGCGCCGTAACAACTGTAACGCTCGTAGGACCCTAACGCCGTCCCTCTCGTCGTCTAACTAGCCGTAGGCGCAAAGAAAAACGCGTCGCGAGCAGCGCGTAAAACTCGAAAACAAATGTTTCTAAGCCGCCGCGTCCCTTCGCCCTGCTTCCCTTCCTTTTCTTTCCTTCTCCATGCACGCACCCCTCTTCCCTCGTGCCCCCCCTCACTCCTTTTCGTCAGCTTAGGCGACCGGCCCTGGGGGAAAAGCGGTCAACCCCTTGCAAGCAAGACCACCATCTTCGCGGCCGCGTGGCAACGCGTAAGTCAGGAAATACACCTTGGTATTGCTGCTTGCCTGCGTGCGTGAGTTGCGTGGAGTTTGATTTTCTAAAGAGAAACATTTTAATTTTTGGTTTTCAGAAAGTTTTCAAAGGCACGGAAAAATGGCAGGGGTTTTTAGCAAGGGAAAAGAGGACAAAAGGAAAAACAAACACCAGCAGCGCAGACAACCGCACAGCACAGCCAACCAGCACAGCGCCGAGGCCCAGGGCACCAGGGGCCAGAAACCAGAGAAAGCCGGAGACAACGGGGGCGCACAGGGGAAGAAGAAGAAGGGTGGCACAGTGCTCGGGTTGAAGGGGTGGCTCGAGAGTCATAGCCATGTGAGGGCCTACGGGTGCTCACGGGTTGTAGGTTCTCCAATCTCCAACATCTAAGCCTGTATCTCCCCATTGGAAAAAAAAACGTAGAGTTTGATTTTCTAAAGAGAAACATTTTAAATTTTTGGTTTTCAGAAAGTTTTCAAAGGCACGGAAAAACGACAGGGGTTTTTACCAAAGGAAAACAGGACAAAAGGAAAAACAAACAGCACAGCACTGCAGGGCAGAACGGCACCGCAGGACACGGCACAGGGCGCAGGACACGACAGGACAACGCACAGCACAGCAAGAGACCACGACACACCAGAGCAGCACCACCACACCGCAGAATGCCCAGGGAGACACCACAACGCACAAGGACACGCCACAGCACGAGGCAGCAACAACAGCGCAGACCACACTGGCGCCGCACGACAGGCCGCAGGAGGGCAAAGCCAACACAAACAGCACCGCAAAACGACAGCAGAGCACGACCGCACAGCACCACACGACAGCACAGCGCCACAGCATACGACACAGGGAAGCAGGGCACCACAGCCAGCACAACAAGGCACCGCAGCGCACAGAGCGGAGAAGACAGGGAACGCACAGCACGAGGAAAAGAGCACCACAGCACGCAGACACCACCACCGGGCCAAAGACAGCACAGCCAACCAACAGCACAACACAGCACAGCACGACAGCCCACAGGAGGGCAAAGCAAGCCCCAACAGCACCGCAACACGACAGCAGAGCACAACAGCACAGCACCACGCGACAGCACAGCACCACAGAACACGACACAGGAAAGCAGGGCACCACAGCAAACCACACCAACCACAGGGAAGCAGACCACGCGGCCAGACAGGGACACCGACACCGAAACACGCCACCAGCAGACAACCACGGGCCACCAGACCCAGCACCGCACCACGGCACACCACAGGAAACAGCACAACACACAGCAGCGCACCACAGCACCAGGCGCCAGCAGCAGCACGCACGACACGAACAGCACAACACGAGCGCACCAGCACAGCGGAGCACAGCACCGCACAGAACGGAGAGCACAGGGAACGCACAGCACAGCACCCCGAGACACACACAGCACAAGGCAGAGCGGCGAACAACAGCACGCACCACCGCGCCACGACAAAACACACACAGCACAGAGCACACAGCGCGGGGGAACACCGCAAAACACAGCGCCGCAGAGCACAGGACCCCAGGGCGACGGGCAGCGCCAAAGGGCACGGCGCAACAAGCAGCGGCACCACACGAGCGCAACACAGCACACGACAGCAGAACACCTGGCGACACAACGCGCAGCAGCGCGGCGCAGCACCGCACCCAGGGAAGCACAGCACCACACGGCACACAGCACCGAGCGGCAGGAACGAAAACCGCGAAACACAAAGGGGGGGGGGGGGGCAGGAACCACGCGGGAGCAGCCAACAACCAGGCGGAAAGCACGAAAGAGCGACAAGCGCACGGAGAGCCCAGAAACAGAAAAGCAAACAATGCAAACAATGCAAGCGGCGAGGCCCAGGGCACCCGGGGCCGGAAACCAGAGAAAACCAGAGACAACGGGGGCGCACAGAGGAAGAAGAAGGAGGAGGAAAAAAAAAACAAAAACACCAAGGCACCAAGCAGGAGCGACGAAAACCGCGAGACACAAAAGGGGAGGGGGGCGGGGGAGCAACCACCAAAGAGCAGCCAACGGCCAAGCGGGAGACACAAACGAGGCGGGAGCGCACGGAGAGCCAGGCAGCGGGAGGCCAAGAAAGACAACCAACGAGGAACGGCAACAGCAGCGAAAGGAAGAGGAGCAACCCCGGCTCGGAGGGGGCCAGGCAATGCAGGAAGACAAAGCGGCCAAAGGAAAAGGTGAGGCGCACCAGAACGCGCCCGGGAGGCCGGCCCGCCCGACCCGGCCAGGCAAAGCACGCACACGAACACACACCACACGCCACTGCCGCCAGCGAACCCCAGCCAGGAGTGGCGGGGACCGCCCACCACCAGCGGCAGCGAAACCCAGCCAGGAGTGGCGGGGAATAGCACACAGGAACCTCCGCCAGGAGTGGCGAGGGACCAACCACACCACACAGCAGCCACAACCCCAACAACACACCACCGCCAGACACCACACACCACACACCACACACCACCGCCGCCAGCGGACCCCAGCCAGGAGTGGCGGGGACCGCCCACCACCACCGGCAGCGAAACCCAGCCAGGAGTGGCGGGGAGTAGCACACAGGGACCTCCGCCAGGAGTGGCGAGGGACCAACCACACCACACACCAACCACAACCCCAACAACACACCACCGCCACACACCACACACCACACACGGCACACCACTGCCGCCAGCGGACCCCAGCCAGGAGTGGCGGGGACCGCCCACCACCACCGGCAGCAAAACCCAGCCAGGAGTGGCGGGGGACCAACCACACCACACACCAACCACAACCCCAACAACACACCACCACCACACACCACACACCACATACCACAGACCACCGCCGCCAGCGAAACCCAGCCAGGAGTGGCGGGGAGTAGCACACAGGAACCTCCGCCAGGAGTGGCGAGGGACCCCACCAACACACCACACACCACACACCACACACCATCGCCGCGAACGGACCCCAGCCAGGAGTGGCGGGGACCACCCACCACCGAAAGCAGCGAAACCCAGCCAGGACTGGCGGGGAGTAGCACACAGGAACCTCCGCCAGGAGTGGCGAGGGACCAACCACACCACACACCAACCACAACCCCAACAACACACCACCGCCACACGCCACACACCAACGGCAACCCCAACAACACACCACCACAACACACCACACACCACACACCACACATCACACACCACCGCCGCCAATGGACCCCAGCCAGGAGTGGCGGGGACTGCCCACCACCAGCGGCAGCGAAACCCAGCCAGGAGTGGCGGGGAGAAGCACAAAGGAACCACCGCCAGGAGTGGCAAGGGACCAACCACACCACACACCAGCCACAACCCCACCAACACACCACCACCACACACCACACACCACACACCACCGCCGCAAGTGGACCCCAGCCAGGAGTGGCGGGGACCGCCCACCACCACCGGCAGCGAAACCCAGCCAGGAGTGGCGGGGAGTAGCACACAGGAACCTCCGCCAGGAGTGGCGAGGGACCAATGACACCACACACCAGCCATAACCCCACCAACACACCACCGCCACACACCACACACCACACAGCAACGCCGCCAACAGACCCAAGCCAGGAGTGGCGGGGACCGCCCACCACCAGCGGCAGCGAAACCCAGACAGGAGTGGCGGGGAGTAGCACACAGGAACCTCCGCCAGGAGTGGCGAGGGACCAACCACACCACACACCAGCCACAACCCCACCAACACACCACCGCCAGACACCACACACCACACACCACCACCGCCAGCGGACCCCAGCCAGGAGTGGCGGGGACCGCCCACCACCACCGGCAGCGAAACCCAGCCAGGAGTGGCGGGGAGTAGCACACAGGAACCTCCGCCAGGAGTGGCGAGGGACCAACCACACCACACACCAGCCACAACCCCACCAACACACCACCGCCACACACCACACACCACACAGCAACGCCCCCAACGGACCCCAGCCAGGAGTGGCGGGGACCGCCCACCACCAGCGGCAGCGAAACCAAGCCAGGAGTGGCGGGGAGTAGCACACAGGAACCTCTGCCAGGAGTCGCGAGGGACCAACCACACCACACACCAGCCACAACCCCACCAACACACCACCGCCACACACCACACACCACACACCACCACCGCCAGCGGACCCCAGCCAGGAGTGGCGGGGACCGCCCACCACCAGCGGCAGCGAAACCGAGCCAGGAGTGGCGGGGAGTAGCACACAGGAACCTCCGCCAGGAGTGGCGAGGGACCAACCACACCACACAGCAGCCACAGAGCAAGCGCCAGCCGAGGGAAGGCAAAGGGAGGAACAGCCAGGCCGCCCCCCCCCCCCCGAAAAAAAAAAAAAGGGGGGGCGGGGAAAAGGGGGCCGCGCGAAAAGAGCCCACAGCCACCAAACCGCCTGCCAAAAACACAGAAGGAGGTTAAACCCCCCACCCAGAGGGCACCAAAGACAGGACCCCCAAACAGGCACAGGGGGACCACCCAGCCAAAACCGGCAACACCAGACCAAGAACAGCGGCCCATCGGGAAAAGAGGCACCGAAACAAGCAGACACCCAAAAAAAAAAAAAAAAAAACGCCAGCAGCCCAGCCGAAAAGAAAAGAGACGGGGGGAGAGACCACAAGGCCCGGGACGGGGACACCCAGCAACCGGAAAAAAAAAAAAAGAAAAAAAAAGCGCAAAAAACACACCCCGACAACCCAGCCAAGAAGGGCGGGGCACAGCCGAGACCCGGGCCCAGCACGCACGCCCACACCGCACACCGGAACCGGAAACGGCGGGGGGCAAGGGAAACGCGCACGAAACCACCCCCCAAAGCGGGCCGACACCAAAGCCCAACCGCGAACACCACAAACAGCCGGCAAAAGAGGGACAACACCACAAATCAAGCCCAAACACACCCACCCAACACCCCAGCCACGACGGGCAAGTGAAAACGAAACCCACGACCAACCGCAACCCGGACCCAACCACCAACGCAAGCCAACAGTAGGAAACCCAGTGCCCACAGCCCGGGCACTGAGGCAGCCCGCGCCATGCAGGTGACCCGGCCAAACGAGATCCGGAGCCCGGGGGTAAGGCTGCATCCTAAGGCCAGCGCTGCTTTGGGACTCGAGGCGGAGCGTGCGACACCCAAGCGCCTCGGAACCCTCGTACCAAGAGCATGCATGCATGCCTTGGGAACGGGATACGCCAGGAAGTCCGGTGAACCCCTAGGGTTCCGCCCAAAGGAGGGGACGTGCGCAAGCACGGGTGCACACCCTCCCGGCGAGACAAGCACGTCACGCTGGCGGCGATCAGCCCTGCCGGTGTAGCCCGGGGCCGCTTTGTTGGGGGCCAACAGTCAGGTCTAGCGGGATGTAAGCCGCCTCCCCTCTTCACGCGCGGAGCCTCTTCCTGTTCGTCACAGGGGCGACGCCAGGGGGAACCATGGGGCGCCTCTCCACGACTGAGTGCACCTACCTACCTACCTACTAACCCTAACCCTAACCTGGTTTACCTGCTGGAGCGGTTTTTGTATCAATTTGTTGCGGATGGCCACAGGAGTCTCAAAAACCATGTTCCGATGCACAAAATTAGGTTTGAGGAGACCGGTGAACATGGTCCAATTGCAACAGGGCGGCGCATGGTGTTGGCAGATGCAGTGATGGCTCGATGGACTGATGCCAAATCACACAAGTCGATGTGACTTCAAATAAACAGAACATAATAACATAAGATCACACACTGACGCCGTGAGGCGGCCGAGCATTGGAATTGGGACGGATTGGGGAGGAAGCATGGGGTCAATGGAATTCAGCGAAACGTTTATACAGAACATCGAGAATGCAGTTGCAGAACAGCCACTGATGCTACATCAAAAGTATGAGGTCATCAGATTGAAGAATCTACAAATAGTGGATTCACGCGGATTTGCGCATGAGGAGGATGCGTATTTGCACTTTGAGAGAATGAAATCCAGGTTAGGGTTAGGGTTGGGGTTAGGGTTAGGGTTAGAATCCAATGACGCCCCAGAGGAGAATGACGGCAGCTCGCAGGAGCTTGAGGTTATATTGTCATTTGATGGTGATAGTGAGTAGTGCTGGTCATCCCATGTTCATATTTTGTCGCCGGTTCGTCCAACATATGGCCACACATCACGACTTGTCATGATTCAGAGAAACGGGAGGGTCAGCAGTAAAAACCAAAAAATACCACACATACGATCATGCCGACAACAGAAGGAGGTACGCAGCCAAAAGTTCCCAGATTAGACCGTTTGGTTTAGAACATTGGTATTGGTGATAGCAATCAATTGATGAGGCCATACAATGTACACACTGTGTCGTCGTGTGTTCCACACGATAAATCTGCATGGTTGCAACTCAACTTGTATTGCTTGTTTGCTTGCTTGTATGATGATGTCCAGGTACAGTCTTTAAGTGGCACAACACCGTCGTGTTGTGTGGTCAATTCATCGCTCAGACCAAAAAGGTCCATTATCGCACTGTACTGCAACCCTAACCAATCACTGGAGCCCCATGGGTTGTTGCCACATAGAGTTACATCCGGTCCTGTTGTTCCATACGACAGCATCCAGTCGCGCAACACTTTGAGCGACGTGGTGTCGGTTAACTGCAGTAATGCGCGGGGTACCTGTCCGCGCTGTGTGTCACACTGTCCAACATCTCACAGAAGTAGGCGTCACGGATCATTGTCAGATTCACAGATGCGTCTCCCTGCCGTTGCGAGCGGGGACCCATACCACGGCGTACCAGCCGCAACCCTCCACCGGGTGAGGGCTTTGTTAATGATGTGGCGTCTGACTGCCTCAGCCGACACCAGTCCCCCCATGGAATGCGTGAAAACAAGGCAGCTGCCCCGTCCATGTACTGCGCTTGCCACGGCATTGTGAAGCCTGGTGTCCATCCATCCGTTGTTGACGGTATCCATCCAGAGAAATGTACTGTTGCGACACAGTGGTTCTACCCAGTGTGCCACAGACCCCCAGTAATTGGTTTGTCCGGTCTGGCCCCACTCGTGAATGAAAACACACCTGTTGTGTATTACTGTTGTTGTTGTTGTTGTTGTCACCGCTGCCACTACGGCGATGAGAAGACCTGATGATCCCAAATTATAATAACACCAAGACATCGATACTTTTTATCACCTGTAACCACCACACAAGGGAATAACAAAACTGCTTTCTTCCTGTCTACTCAACAAGGCAGCGAAGGCAGGATGGCGTCAAATATCTCAAATCAATCACCCCATTACTGGTCGGCAACCAGGAGTTATGCAGGCAATACACACGGTTGATGAGTGAAGCCCGTAATCGAAATGCCCCACATATATGCCTTTCCAGTTTATATATTGTTCGCACTGCTTTCACCAGTCATTGCATGCGTCAATCGTTCCAAGTTGAAGTTGTCCTGCCTGAAGAAGTTGCTGGCCCACACTTAGTTGGCGGGACAATGTTTCGGGTCACTGCAATGTGTCGTGTAAAGTGGACGGACCACTCCTAACCACAAGTACATTGTCGCTTTGACGTTGACCGTACCCTGGCAGAGGGTGTTGACCACCCTACTGAATTGATGTACACTCTTATATCACCCACCTCCTTTTGTGACACGGTCAGGTCCTTCGCGACCACCGTCCGTCTCCTCCTCTGCGGCAATTATGCAGAAAAATTTCAATGTGAACCTGCTGAGCAATGGTATGTGTATGATTCTGCGAATGCAAGGGTCCTATCCAATCGGGCGCGCTGCTCAGTGTGTCGAATCCTCCCGTGCACCAAGTTACCCCTTTCCAGTCTAAGTAAAAAAAAAAAAACCATTGATCATGTTTCCATCAGATCCCGCGGAAGATAGTGCCTTGTTTCATTATTCTTCTGATGGTGAGAATCCCATCTGGCGCGGAAATCTGAGATCGGTATGGCATCTGATCATGAAGCTCCTAAAGTTTTTTTTAGGCAAAGGAGGGGAGATGGAAATCACGGCGGCTCACTACACACCGATACCGCGGAGACAGATGGTTAGCCCAATCTTTCACATTTATGTCGACAATGAAGAAAATTTAGAAACCCACGTTACGGATGGCAGTGGATGCCATGCACATATATGGCCTTGTGATGACGAATACTATCCTGGTGATGATCCTCCTGATAATTAGATGTACACATACAGTGTGTTGTGGCAAGTGCTGGAAGCCTTCAACAAAAATACGAACCCAAGTGATATTGGTGTCGAATGGGTGTCGATCGAGGTTGACACGCACAAAGACACAAGCAAACTAATAGAACTGCTAGACTCTGAGTTGCGAATTGTGGAGGTGAGAATCACCGAACGCAGAACCAACAGCAAAATACTGCAGTTTGTGTGGCGAGGTTTGGACCAGTACCACGGCTACCACCAACGGCTCCCAATTCATGTGTAGCTTCACGATTTCTCTTGTACATTCTTTACACCATATCAGGCGAAGGACTGGTGGCTCATACAGCACATTGATTGGGCCTGGAGCATGTACTACATTCTCCATCTTCACAGGGTTTCCCGGTATGAAGCCGGGTGAGGACATAACTTGATATGAGTTGGGCACAATGGCGCTGCAGGGCACCGCCGATCCACAGTGTCTGTTCAGATATTGATCAAGCGTGACAGGCCGCTGCCCCTGAATTGGGCAACGGATGATTCCCGCTAAAATGTCGCCATCATCATCCATCCTGAATGTTTGTCTGCCATACGTCCAATCCTCGTGGTCATCATGATCATAGGTGAACAGTTTGCGCATTGCAATGTGCGCAATTCATATGCTCTGCCACAACACACCTCCTCTGTTTGCTGGTGCTTCGTCTCCCTATCTGTTGCAAGTTGGCAACGTGCCACACAGAACTTAGCAATACTGTACTACTGGTAGAGTATGCGATATTGCTCTGCCACCGTAACCGAAATGCCCCACACTACGGCGATGAGGAGACCTGATGTTGCCAAATGACGTAACCAGCACACAAGGGAATAACAAAACTGCTGCTTTCTTTGTGTCTACTCAACAGAGCAGCGAAGGCAGGATGGCATCATAAAGGCATTGAATTATCACACAATAGCCAGTGGCGAAGCCAGATGTACCCTAGAATGGGGTTTTTCTGCAAGCATCGACGCTTCGAGGATGAACGTATTACGCAATAAGATACAAGACCTTTTGAATCATTGTCCTGAAAGACTTCTGATAGCCGTGGAGGTTATTGCTACTACTCGTCACAGGTACACACGTCGTTACGAGGTGAAGATAACGTTAACTGACGAAGAACACATGGACATGTCACATTAGGACACATGACATCGAGGAGCGAATGAAGTGTATTCACCATACTAAAGGCAACGGCAAACAGTTCAAGAATTGCACGGGCACAAATCTGAGTTTTACCATGTACTTACTCTAGTCGCCATTCAAAGATAACCGTGTCCCAGGTGGCTGGATCAGTCACGAATGGATAATGATCAACGTTGTACATTGCACGTCGCACGTCACCGTCATGATCACTCAACGCCTGCTTTGCTAAAGCAGAAAAGCGACCTACAAGCCAAATTTCAAATTTGATTGGGTACTCAAATTCTGCTGTCTTAGTTGTCCTGCAGTGACAATGTCTCTCCCTATTTATTCACCCAGGTCGTCCACAACGACATGGTTAGGTTTTGTGCATCTTCGATTATGGTTGCATGCTCGGATTGTAGTACCTCGCCAGAGCTCTGCTCATGTACCAGGTAGCAAGCAATCCTTCCAGGATATGCTACAAAATATATGTCATAGGCATGGGCATAACGGGTTATAGTAGCAAACAACAATGCACGACCACTGCCTGACTGCGAACGATAAACAGCCGGCCTCTCTGGCAAGCCTTTCCCATCCCTCTGTCCGCCACTGTCATGTGTGAACATGTCACGTGCAATAACCGAAATGATTTGATTTGTAAGCGAATCCTCCATACGTTGAGTTTGCACTGTTACCCTTTCACTACGTGTGGGTGGTATATGAATCACTGCCGTATGATTGAATAAGGGGGGGTCGTTGTGCATTGTACACAGTACGTTGTAAATTGTCGTTTTACCACCAACGTCCATGTCTCACTTTCTATCAATTGGTTTTTTTCTTACACAGGATTGCACAGGTCCTAAGGGTGTAAAGTATGTAGAGAGTGTTGACGCCCCGCGCCCTGTGTGAAACTTTTTGTGTGGCACCTCTGCACCGCTGCATTTGCCGTAATCAATGAATGGGGAATTGTAGCACTGGATGCGGGAAACTCTGTCAGTTTGGAAGCGCTTTAATCTGGGAAATTTCAGAGGCTATTTGTAGGGAACTTTCACCCCTGATTTGTTACATGGAGCGCAGAAACCAACACAATTTGGGCCGCTCACTTACGTGCGTGGTTGAGATTGTGGGTTGCTACATTGCTATGTTGTGTTTGACTGCAGACTGGTACAACTTTGTCATTTTGTTTATGTCTGTGCCTATAGTTACTACATGCATCCTTTTTTGCCCGGCAAATGGAGAATGAAATTTCATTCAACACGACAAGGGAATGCATTAAATACCCGATCCTTGATCGAAACTGATCCGAATTGCATCGTACTGCCCGTTGTTAGTTGTCCAATGCATCATGTTGTCGACACCGTGTATTTTATTGAGAATAATCCCATTCATTTTCAGTGGTATCAGTTGTCCAACGATGGCCTGTGCTATTTCGATTGACAGGTCTTGTTGATTGTAGTTGTGGGGACTTCACGTTTGCTGGTCCTATAACACACTGAGAGATCCAGCGACACAGTCTCTCCACGTTTGGTGTCAATCAGTGGTAGCACATGTTTGGGGTGAGGGTGTATGTAGGGAGCGTTGTTCAGGTCCTCAAGTTCATCCTCATCAAAGATATCCCAATGTGCAAAAACCTGGGTGTTCAGATTGTATTCAAAATTTACTGTCAGCGTAGAATCGGCGTAAAATGTACAACCCACATCCACTCAATGTACGTTTTTGTGATTACCAGCCTGTGCCAATAGAACGTCACATATGGTTGCCACAACCCAGCATTCAGAGCATGTGGAGCATTGGGAGCAGGAATATTGCCATATGTGTGGTGGTATGATTGAGGCTATATGTCCCCGTATGTCGCCTGGCAGAATGTTCATGATGCTTTACTACTACTGGTCAAAAAAGGTTGGAAAACTATTCCAGCCAGAGGCATTCATTTTCCAAACGTTCGCCGTTGCCTGTAGTATGGTATTGTACATACAGTAAAAAACAGAATGAAAACTTGGATCCACGCAGATGAACAAGTCATTGAACAATTGAGGGGTGACGGGTTTCACGTTACGAATGTGCCTGGTGATGAGTTCTGTGTTTGGCATGCTGTTGCAAAATCTCTTGACATCGACACAGAAACTCTTCGCCGTGAGGGCTGAACGGTCCGGTTTGTATTCACAGTTCATCGTTGAGTACAATATCACCAAAAACAATGACTTGCTGAATGGACTCAATACACCTGCGGGACGGAACACAGAATGGGAGACATGGTTCTTGCAGGCATAGCTAAACATTTGAGGCGAGGGATAGGGCATGGGGGTGGGGGTTCGAAAAGTGAGATAAATTTCCCTCGCATTTTAACCGAGACTTGAGTCATATCTGAAATCTACAATATATGGACTGAGATGAGAATGTTGTGACACCATGAGATGTTCTGGTATGCCATCCCGTGCCACGGCTGGATTCCTCTGTATCCAGTCACGTACGTAACCTACAAGTGTGCGCGTCGGATGTGCCCGGGGATGCAGTCTAAGAATGATTTTTGCGTACCCAGGATACATCTCATATATGAATTGAAAATCCAGGACTGTGTTGTAATTGGAGAATGTGTGATGCATTTGGGGAAGAAATTGGGTTCTGATCACGTATTTCCACGGCCATTCATCGCCATGTCGGTCGTCTGGAATTTCTCCCATCTCATTCTCTCATCGTTCCCAGTCCATCATCCACTCATGCCACCCGACACCAGGGTATGATGGTAGGACGATGAATGTGGCTGGTTCTTGACGGCTGAAGCATTGTTGCAATGCCTTAGAAAAAATTTGTATTGCCGTTGTTAAAACCTCCTGCTCCTCCTCCTCATCCATCCCCGTGATGACACCTGTTTTCACCAGGATGGACAACGGGTCACCGGGATCCTCGTCTGACACCTGGATACCATTGACTGCCCATATGTCATCAATCACTGTCAGCATGTCAGTTAGTAGTTTGGTTGCTTCATCCTCGTACATGGTTTCTGGTGCTTCCGTTGTTTTGATAGATAAACTAAACTGCGATCCGGTCGCATTGAGCAGGCTGTAAAAGGAGTAAGAGGACAAGAGTATATGTTACCACACATGAGGTCAACAATGGATCCCTGATTCATTCAAGCTAACTCCAGACCGAAAAGGCGTTGTTGCAGATTTGATTGATTGATCTTGGCCGTGGGGCCATAAGGATCTAATCCAAGCCGTTCTCTTCTCTTTTTCTCGTCTTCTGTTGTGCCTTTGAACTACATTATGGCACAACTGTGACCGAAGAGATTTCTCAGACACTCAGGGGACACAAATCTACTCAAAGCATAAGCAACACGGAATACTGCTTTCGTTCCATCTTCAAATCCATTAACATGAATTACACCGCCGTTTACAGTATCGATGTATAACTTTGCTGCATTCCAAGTTTGAATCTCGATATCTGGTTGGAATGTTAATGTTGCTCCTACGGAAGCAATAGACTGGAAATCATCTGTATCTGTGATGGGCAGCCATAAGATCTGGGGTGCACTGGTGAGGACAAACCTGGTTCATGCAGGACATGCTGATCCAGGTCCAATGCAACCATGTGGTGCCAGCTGCCATTCCCGGTACCCACGCGCTGTATAATGTACGGGGCAACGATCCGCTTTCATTTGCTGGGTATGCCTGCCAAGTCAACCCCAACATGTATTTATTCGTTTACCTATCCATATAGTACCCGGTCTAGCTAGCAGCATTTGGAGCAATCTGCAAATGAAGGAAGCGGAAAGGCAGGCGACGCCTGGCGTGTACATCAGAAATGGCGAGGCCCCATGCACATTCCCCAGGTTTCAGGTTAGGGTTATCCTCCTCGGAGTATATTGAATATACATGTAGACCAGGAACAACACTTGCTATCGCTTGTTTGGTATCTTGCAGCAGTGTGGTATATTGTTCTGTGCGCTGGCGTGTAGGTAGATAGATTTATGTGTCTGTCAGATAGACTTCTGACAGATAGGAGTCTGACTTCTGACTGACGTCTGCGGAGCTCCAATATGATGGCTTTCACCACCCGGGCATAGTGGTCATATGAGGAGTAACAAGGGACTCCATTACGACCACACAGCTGTCGGACACAGGAGTGACCCACGATCAAACATTCCCAGTAGAATGGAAAGGAAATCTGATCATGCCACTCTGTTCAATACATTCATCAGCCTGATAGTTCTGTCACGTTGATTGACTACGTGTTGACCATCTGAAACTGCGGGAAACTTTCCCGGGTTGGGTAATTTTCTCCATACTTTTTAAATCATCGGTAAACGGGTGCGTGGTCTGAACATTGAACGCACAAGACAATTCATGTGCGGGATGTTTCTGAACTGCTGTGTCAAAAAATATTCCGAACTCACCCCCTGACACTGTATATTTCCTAGACAAAATGCTAACCGATCTGTATTAACAAAAGAGGATTGTGATGCAATGCCTCATGCTAATTCATCCTGGAAAGAAGACCCCATGAGGACACAGATGCACCCCACGGAGATACTTGTAGTCATTGACCGTGCTGTGGTTTCGTTAATGATGCTACAGCAGGGCACGCTGAACAGCACGGACGTTAATCAGTTGCAGTGCATTGATACGGTCACGAGGATGCTGCTTGGAATGCACGTAAAAGGTGATGTGCACGTGGATCGCGCCGGTTACACCAGTTATGCAGCCCTTTCTGTGGACAATCTGCAAAACTTGATTCGGAGGGTACCGGATCAGTATACCAATAGGGTTATACGGTGGCTTCATAACGCATTATCCGCTTTGGGTCAGGGAATTTCCTACGAGGATATTCCTCAACTCGGGGATGGTGATGATAATGATGATGATGATTCATTTGAATTGTTTGACTTTGAATTATCTTTATATAGATATTCGGAGGGGATCGTAAAAAGGATAATGGAGCCAAAGTATTTGCAACAGGAAGCGCGGCATGCCGTACATGGCATGAGCATCGGAATACGTGGATGGGTAAATGACATGGTAAATAACCCTACACATAAGCTTAGCAGCTTTGAACAACGTTCACTGTCAAGCTTTACACGTCACTCCATTGCATATTTTACCCACATGTATGTGGTGTTTACAGTTCTACAGGCTGGTCATCAATATTTAGAACGTACATTGAAAAGATAGAGCCTGGATCCCATCCGACGGCGGGTTGGACGAACCGGCTTTTTACAAAATATGAACGTGGGCGCATCTGGCGTTGGGTGATGACCACCAATACTGACTATCACCATCAACCGACAATATAACGTCAAGCTCCTGCGAGCTGCCGTCATTCTCCTCGGGGGCGCTATTGGATTTCATTTTCTCAAAGTGCAAATACGCATCCTCCTCATGCACAAATCCGCGTGTATCCACTATTTGTAGATTCTTCAACCTGATGACCGCAAACTTTTGATGTAGCATCAGTGGCTGCTCTGCAACTGCACTCTGGATGTTCTTTATAAACGTTTCGCTGAATTCCATTGACTCCCTGCTCACCCGGCCTTTTTCCTGTTCGAAATTGGGACTTTGGTTTGACATGCATGAAATGACTATCACGCACGTATGCAACAAGTAGTGGGGTCGGTTCTTTCACCGTACCCTCCAACGGACTCACAATATAACGAAACGGTGGCAATCTTGCTGGTTTGGGTATGCCTGCCCAGTCAACCCCAACATGTATTTATTCGTTTACCTATCCATATAGTACCCGGTCTAGCTAGCAGCATTTGGAGCAATCTGCAAATGAAGGAAGCGGAAAGGCAGGCGACGCCTGGCGTGTACATCAGAAATGGCGAGGCCCCATGCACATTCCCCAGGTTTCAGGTTAGGGTTATCCTCCTCGGAGTATATTGAATATACATGTAGACCAGGAACAACACTTGCTATCGCTTGTTTGGTATCTTGCAGCAGTGTGGTATATTGTTCTGTGCGCTGGCGTGTAGGTAGATAGATTTATGTGTCTGTCAGATAGACTTCTGACAGATAGGAGTCTGACTTCTGACTGACGTCTGCGGAGCTCCAATATGATGGCTTTCACCACCCGGGCATAGTGGTCATATGAGGAGTAACAAGGGACTCCATTACGACCACACAGCTGTCGGACACAGGAGTGACCCACGATCAAACATTCCCAGTAGAATGGAAAGGAAATCTGATCATGCCACTCTGTTCAATACATTCATCAGCCTGATAGTTCTGTCACGTTGATTGACTACGTGTTGACCATCTGAAACTGCGGGAAACTTTCCCGGGTTGGGTAATTTTTCCATACTTTTTAAATCATCGGTAAACGGGTGCGTGGTCTGAACATTGAACGCACAAAACAATTCATGTGCGGGATGTTTCTGAACTGCTGTGTCAAAAAATACTCCGAACTCACCCCCTGACACTGTATATTTCCTAGACAAAATGCTAACCGATCTGTATTAACAAAAGAGGATTGTGATGCAATGCCTCATGCTAATTCATCCTGGAAAGAAGACCCCATGAGGACACAGATGCACCCCACGGAGATATTTGTAGTCATTGACCGTGCTGTGGTTTCGTTAATGATGCTACAGCAGGGCACGCTGAACAGCACGGACGTTAATCAGTTGCAGTGCATTGATACGGTCACGAGGATGCTGCTTGGAATGCACGTAAAAGGTGATGTGCACGTGGATCGCGCCGGTTACACCAGTTATGCAGCCCTTTCTGTGGACAATCTGCAAAACTTGATTCGGAGGGTACTGGATCAGTATACCACTCGGGTTATACGGTGGCTTCATAACACATTATCCGCTTTGGGTCAGGGAATTTCCTACGAGGATATTCCTCAACTCGGGGATGGTGATGATAATGATGATGATGATTCATTTGAATTGTTTGACTTTGAATTATCTTTATATAGATATTCGGAGGGGATCGTAAAAAGGATAATGGAGCCAAAGTATTTGCAACAGGAAGCGCGGCATGCCGTACATGGCATGAGCATCGGAATACGTGGATGGGTAAATGACATGGTAAATAACCATACACATAAGCTTAGCAGCTTTGAACAACGTTCACTGTCAAGCTTTACACGTCACTCAATTGCATATTTTACCCACATGTATGTGGTGTTTACAGTTCTACAGGCTGGTCATCAATATTTAGAACGTACATTGAAAAGATAGAGCCTGGATCCCATCCGACGGCGGGTTGGACGAACCGGCTTTTTACAAAATATGAACGTGGGCGCATCTGGCGTTGGGTGATGACCATCACTACTGACTATCACCATCAACCGACAATATAACGTCAAGCTCCTGCGAGCTGCCGTCATTCTCCTCGGGGGCGCTATTGGATTTCATTTTCTCAAAGTGCAAATACGCATCCTCCTCATGCACAAATCCGCGTGTATCCACTATTTGTAGATTCTTCAACCTGATGACCGCAAACTTTTGATGTAGCATCAGTGGCTGCTCTGCAACTGCACTCTGGATGTTCTGTATAAACGTTTCGCTGAATTCCATTGACTCCCTGCTCACCCGGCCTTTTTCCTGTTCGAAATTGGGACTTTGGTTTGACATGCATGAAATGACTATCACGCACGTATGCAACAAGTAGTGGGGTCGGTTCTTTCACCGTACCCTCCAACGGACTCACAATATAACGAAACAGTGGCAATCTTGCTGGTTTGGGTATGCCTGCCCAGTCAACCCCAACATGTATTTATTCGTTTACCTATCCATATAGTACCCGGTCTAGCTAGCAGCATTTGGAGCAATCTGCAAATGAAGGAAGCGGAAAGGCAGGCGACGCCTGGCGTGTACATCAGAAATGGCGAGGCCCCATGCACATTCCCCAGGTTTCAGGTTAGGGTTATCCTCCTCGGAGTATATTGAATATACATGTAGACCAGGAACAACACTTGCTATCGCTTGTTTGGTATCTTGCAGCAGTGTGGTATATTGTTCTGTGCGCTGGCGTGTAGGTAGATAGATTTATGTGTCTGTCAGATAGACTTCTGACAGATAGGAGTCTGACTTCTGACTGACGTCTGCGGAGCTCCAATATGATGGCTTTCACCACCCGGGCATAGTGGTCATATGAGGAGTAACAAGGGACTCCATTACGACCACACAGCTGTCGGACACAGGAGTGACCCACGATCAAACATTCCCAGTAGAATGGAAAGGAAATCTGATCATGCCACTCTGTTCAATACATTCATCAGCCTGATAGTTCTGTCACGTTGATTGACTACGTGTTGACCATCTGAAAATGCGGGAAACTTTCCCGGGTTGGGTAATTTTTCCATACTTTTTAAATCATCGGTAAACGGGTGCGTGGTCTGAACATTGAACGCACAAAACAATTCATGTGCGGGATGTTTCTGAACTGCTGTGTCAAAAAATATTCCGAACTCACCCCCTGACACTGTATATTTCCTAGACAAAATGCTAACCGATCTGTATTAACAAAAGAGGATTGTGATGCAATGCCTCACGCTAATTCATCCTGGAAAGAAGACCCCATGAGGACACAGATGCACCCCACGGAGATACTTGTAGTCATTGACCGTGCTGTGGTTTCGTTAATGATGCTACAGCAGGGCACGCTGAACAGCACGGACGTTAATCAGTTGCAGTGCATTGATACGGTCACGAGGATGCTGCTTGGAATGCACGTAAAAGGTGATGTGCACGTGGATCGCGCCGGTTACACCAGTTATGCAGCCCTTTCTGTGGACAATCTGCAAAACTTGATTCGGAGGGTACCGGATCAGTATACCAATCGGGTTATACGGTGGCTTCATAACGCATTATCCGCTTTGGGTCAGGGAATTTCCTACGAGGATATTCCTCAACTCGGGGATGGTGATGATAATGATGATGATGATTCATTTGAATTGTTTGACTTTGAATTATCTTTATATAGATATTCGGAGGGGATCGTAAAAAGGATAATGGAGCCAAAGTATTTGCAACAGGAAGCGCGGCATGCCGTACATGGCATGAGCATCGGAATACGTGGATGGGTAAATGACATGGTAAATAACCCTACACATAAGCTTAGCAGCTTTGAACAACGTTCACTGTCAAGCTTTACACGTCACTCAATTGCATATTTTACCCACATGTATGTGGTGTTTACAGTTCTACAGGCTGGTCATCAATATTTAGAACGTACATTGAAAAGATAGAGCCTGGATCCCATCCGACGGCGGGTTGGACGAACCGGCTTTTTACAAAATATGAACGTGGGCGCATCTGGCGTTGGGTGATGACCACCACTACTGACTATCACCATCAACCGACAATATAACGTCAAGCTCCTGCGAGCTGCCGTCATTCTCCTCGGGGGCGCTATTGGATTTCATTTTCTCAAAGTGCAAATACGCATCCTCCTCATGCACAAATCCGCGTGTATCCACTATTTGTAGATTCTTCAACCTGATGACCGCAAACTTTTGATGTAGCATCAGTGGCTGCTCTGCAACTGCACTCTGGATGTTCTGTATAAACGTTTCGCTGAATTCCATTGACTCCCTGCTCACCCGGCCTTTTTCCTGTTCGAAATTGGGACTTTGGTTTGACATGCATGAAATGACTATCACGCACGTATGCAACAAGTAGTGGGGTCGGTTCTTTCACCGTACCCTCCAACGGACTCACAATATAACGAAACGGTGGCAATCTTGCTGGTTTGGGTATGCCTGCCCAGTCAACCCCAACATGTATTTATTCGTTTACCTATCCATATAGTACCCGGTCTAGCTAGCAGCATTTGGAGCAATCTGCAAATGAAGGAAGCGGAAAGGCAGGCGACGCCTGGCGTGTACATCAGAAATGGCGAGGCCCCATGCACATTCCCCAGGTTTCAGGTTAGGGTTATCCTCCTCGGAGTATATTGAATATACATGTAGACCAGGAACAACACTTGCTATCGCTTGTTTGGTATCTTGCAGCAGTGTGGTATATTGTTCTGTGCGCTGGCGTGTAGGTAGATAGATTTATGTGTCTGTCAGATAGACTTCTGACAGATAGGAGTCTGACTTCTGACTGACGTCTGCGGAGCTCCAATATGATGGCTTTCACCACCCGGGCATAGTGGTCATATACGGAGTAACAAGGGACTCCATTACGACCACACAGCTGTCGGACACAGGAGTGACCCGCGATCAAACATTCCCAGTAGAATGGAAAGGAAATCTGATCATGCCACTCTGTTCAATACATTCATCAGCCTGAATGTTCTGTCACGTTGATTGACTACGTGTTGACCATCTGAAACTGCGGGAAACTTTCCCGGGTTGGGTAATTTTTCCATACTTTTTAAATCATCGGTAAACGGGTGCGTGGTCTGAACATTGAACGCACAAAAAAATTCATGTGCGGGATGTTTCTGAACTGCTGTGTCAAAAAATATTCCGAACTCACCCCCTGACACTGTATATTTCCTAGACAAAATGCTAACCGATCTGTATTAACAAAAGAGGATTGTGATGCAATGCCTCATGCTAATTCATCCTGGAAGGAAGACCCCATGAGGACACAGATGCACCCCACGGAGATACTTGTAGTCATTGACCGTGCTGTGGTTTCCTTAATGATGCTACAGCAGGGCACGCTGAACAGCACGGACGTTAATCAGTTGCAGTGCATTGATACGGTCACGAGGATGCTGCTTGGAATGCACGTAAAAGGTGATGTGCACGTGGATCGCGCCGGTTACACCAGTTATGCAGCCCTTTCTGTGGACAATCTCCAAAATATGATTCGGAGGGTACCGGATCAGTATACCAATCGGGTTATACGGTGGCTTCATAACGCATTATCCGCTTTGGGTCAGGGAATTTCCTACGAGGATATTCCTCAACTCGGGGATGGTGATGATAATGATGATGATGATTCATTTGAATTGTTTGACTTTGAATTATCTTTATATAGATATTCGGAGGGGATCGTAAAAAGGATAATGGAGCCAAAGTATTTGCAACAGGAAGCGCGGCATGCCGTACATGGCATGAGCATCGGAATACGTGGATGGGTAAATGACATGGTAAATAACCCTACACATAAGCTTAGCAGCTTTGAACAACGTTCACTGTCAAGCTTTACACGTCACTCAATTGCATATTTTACCCACATGTATGTGGTGTTTACAGTTCTACAGGCTGGTCATCAATATTTAGAACGTACATTGAAAAGATAGAGCCTGGATCCCATCCGACGGCGGGTTGGACGAACCGGCTTTTTACAAAATATGAACGTGGGCGCATCTGGCGTTGGGTGATGACCACCACTACTGACTATCACCATCAACCGACAATATAACGTCAAGCTCCTGCGAGCTGCCGTCATTCTCCTCGGGGGCGCTATTGGATTTCATTTTCTCAAAGTGCAAATACGCATCCTCCTCATGCACAATTCCGCGTGTATCCACTATTTGTAGATTCTTCAACCTGATGACCGCAAACTTTTGATGTAGCATCAGTGGCTGCTCTGCAACTGCACTCTGGATGTTCTGTATAAACGTTTCGCTGAATTCCATTGACTCCCTGCTCACCCGGCCTTTTTCCTGTTCGAAATTGGGACTTTGGTTTGACATGCATGAAATGACTATCACGCACGTATGCAACAAGTAGTGGGGTCGGTTCTTTCACCGTACCCTCCAACGGACTCACAATATAACGAAACGGTGGCAATCTTGCTGGTTTGGGTAGATTTGTGTCCCCTGAGTGTGTGAGAAATCTCTTTGAGTCTGTTCCAAATCCCTCCTTTGGGTCTGTCCCAAATCCCTCTGAGAATCTGTGCAATCGCACTGTGCTCTGACACAACACGCCTCCTCTGTTTGCTGGTGCTTCGTCTCCCTATCTGTTGCAAGTTGGCAACGTGCCACACAAAACTTGGAAAAACTGTACAACTGGTAGAGCATGCGATATTGCCGTAATCCAAATGCCCCACCTTTTGCCTTTCCAGTTTATATATTGTTCGCACTGCTTTAACCAGTCATCGCATGCGTCAATAGTTCCAAGAATGGCCAGTCCTGATGGGCATTTGTTGTCCTGACATTGAAGTTGTCGTACCTGAAGAAGTCGCGGGCCCACATTTAGTTGGCGGGACAACGTCTTTCCTTTGGGGTTGTCCTCAAATGCCATCCATTCAATCGAGGATTCCGGTCACTGTGTCACTGTGTCACTGTGTCACTGCAATGTGTCGCGTAAAGTGGACGGACCACTCCTAACCACAATGGTAAGTACATCCAACAAAGGCCGCCACGTATGCCGCGGCTTCGGCTGTGTGCACTGGTGTACCAGTTGCATTCAAATACCTTATCTGGTAAGGATACTCAAACTGATCTGGCACATCGTCCCATTGGATCTGGCCGTAACTGTCCAACACGTTCACCGGCCGTTCCCGGCTCATGGCTACCCGGCCGTCGTCCCCTGAGTTTGTGAACCAGGTCCTGGATATACGTTGATATTGTTCAACCTGAGCTGGCCCAATCACAATCCGTCGGTCCTCCGGTGCCAGAGTTTCGTAAACCATCCTAGTCACATCGTAATAATGTGTCATCACATAGTCAGTCACGGTGGCCATCCTGGTGACAATACGCTGTACCGGAATCAAATTCGGATGGAAGTCACAATCCATTGTGATCTTGGCCACCGTGTGGTTATGTAGTACATCGTCGCTTAGACGTTGACCGTACCCTGGTACAATACCACTGGTAGTGATATAGTCACCAGACTGCAGAGGGCCGTTGGTGTTGAGCACCCATACTGCACCCTCGCCTACTGAATTGATGTACACCCTTATATCACCCAACTCCTTCGGTGACACAGTCACAAAGCCCGTGCCGTCCTTGCGACCACCGTCCGTCTCCTCTTCTGCAACAGAAATGACGCCGAAGCATGCCTTGTCATTGGCCTTTGTGCTGAGAGACACAACCGGTAGCGATTCGTTAATTGTGATTGCCTCACAGCCCCGCACAACACCCCTTGACATGCAAATATATGTGTTGTGGGCTGCGCTGACGATAAGGCCTTTAAAATTCGTCGCATCCGAGTATGGGATGTTATGGATGTACGTGTGATGCTGTCCCGTAAAGTTGTTGTTCACTGCTGTTTCCCAAAATCAATCATCTTCGATGAAACCATTCAAGCCATGCCTGCCATAGAAGGCAACCTGTCCCCGATATTTTGATATCCGGTTAATGTTATCATTTGCGACATAACAACCAATAGACCCAGATCCGTCATCCGACTGATCACCGACTGGTTGATCCAGTTTGACTGTTTTGAACACTGGATTCTGGCCAGGCCCGGGCCCGGGATCACCCCTGTCGCCCTTGTCGCCCTTGGGACCCTCTGCCCCATTTTCAGCCCTGTCAACCCTGTCGCCCTTGGGACCCTGTGCCCCATTTGCACCCCTGTCACCCTCGTCGCCCTTGGGTCCCTGTGCCCCATTTGCACCCCTGTCACCCGTGTCACCTTTGGGTCCCTGTGCCCCATTTGCACCCCTGTGACCTCTGTCGCCCTTTTGTCCCTGCTCCCCATTTGCACCCCTGTCGCCCTTGGGTCCCTGTGCCCAATTTGCACCCTTGTCATCCTCAGGCCCCTGTTGGCCGGTCGGGCCAGTGGCCCCTTTTGCACCATCAGCGCCCTTGATACCTTGGACCGTTGACGGGTCTCCTTTTTCGCCCTTGGTACCTTGGACCGTTGACGGGTCCCCTTCTTTGCCCTTAGTACCTTGGACCGTTGACGGGTCCCCTTTTTTGCCCTTGGTACCTCCGACCGTTGACGGCTTCCCTTTTTTGCCCTTAGGACCTTGGACCGTTGACGGGTCCCCCTTTTCACCCTGGACACCTTTCTCACCCTTAGGACCTATGTCTCCCTTCTCGCCATCAGTTTGCTCCCCTATGGCTGCAATGGCGAATGCAAGCCAATTGTCCATCTGCACACCATGGAAACCTGCGTGTTTCTGAACCAAACCAGTCAGCGTGCTGTTTTCCTTCAGGCGTATGCCATATCGTTTTGGTTGATTTACCGAGTCACCTGCCAGATGGTATGTGACACATTTTGCATTCCCAATCATGGCAACTACCTCATCAACGTCGTCGCTAGTGAGTTCCACGGTGTAACTGTGTAACGGTGTACGTCGTCCCAAACTCGGTGGTTCTTAAAATAAAACGTTATGCGACCAACCCCGAAAAGGCGTCGTGTCGGTGTGCTGCATGGGCAATCCGTGGAATCATCAGAATCATCATCATTGCGTACGACTTCGGTGTTTGTTGACGACCGACCCTTGGATAAGGGCACAACCAAACATCAGGTAGGAAGGAAAGATACAAACCGTGCCCGGCTCTATCTGTACCATATTTGTCTGTCCAGTCCGAATATGCAGTTGGGCATTTTCGGCCTGACAGACTACAACCGTTAAATTTTTTGATCTATGCAGTGGTAAATTCCAGTCCAGTGATTGCATATGGAAACACCCACTCACGTATGAGATGTGAAAATTCCACATGTTTTCGCTTGCCTGCACACAAAGATCCCGAATATCGTCAACGTTACACTGTGCTGTACTCTGTCTGTGAAATATATACCAGTTCCTGATGTCACTTTCCTCCATGACTTCCACGATTTTGGGGAGTTTCACGCTCCTTTCCGCATACTTGAAAAATGTGTCCTCCTCCGTATCATGGATTGATCCTGCTGTCCGCCACGAAAGTCTGTCGCTCGTAAGCACCACATTCAACCCAATCGGCCACAGCGCATTGAGCGCCTCGCGCGGATGAATTCTGCGTGCTGCTGGTATGAACTCGTCCCAAGGTATGGCATTGACCGTGCGATCGACACCCGCCAGCTTAACAAACCCGGACTTCGAATACAACATACAGTGCGTCTGATACGTGCACTGCCTTTGACACAGCGACTCACTGATGTTTATGGGGGGACAATTGTCGATGGGTATGCCACCCAGATCTATGACATTCCACGTCGGTTCAGACACCGACAGCTCTTTCAGACACTGGTCGATGCGATACAACAGATCCGAACGAAAATTTGCATCATCTTCCAAGACAAGCATATAATCACAATTCGACACTGCCTGTACCGTTGTGAGATGGGACACAAAATTGCCTATCTCACCCTTGCGCACGTCACGACACCAGAATAGTTTGCGACATCCACTAACTTGGTTCGCGCCCTCTGTACTTTTGCATGATGCATATGCTGTGGCACCACCACCCTTATCAGCTACAACCACCTGCACGTCCCATTCGACACCTACTGGAATACACAAGCGATGTACAACTTTCAGAATCTGTTCCTGTTTCTCTGGTCGGAACCGTAGATTTATGATACGGACAGCAATACGACGGGGCACGTCAAGGGGGGGGCAACCACGCCACAAAAAGTCCAGGTGGCGCTTGTCGCTCGCATTTTCAGGGATGGGTGGTTCGCCTTCCTGAAGTCGTTCCATCATGCAGGACTGAACATTCATAAACCCAACAAGCACATACCGTGTATTCTGTGTTATTGCAACTCCTGAGTGCCGCATTTTGCCACAGTGCACTAGTAACGAACCCCGATCTACACAGTGCACCGCGTCACAATGTTCGTACCGCGTTCCGCCACCGACGAAACTGGACGGATGAGAGAGCAGTAGAATGAAGGAGAGTTGAGAAGCGTCGTGATGTGGTCCCAAGCCACTCTGCCCGGAAACGTCGTATTTCACAACAAAGACGTCAAACATGCTGATAGTCGCAGATTGCTCCAACATATATACATCCTTGCACGTATCTATGATGCGTGGTTGCAACACATCCCACATGGAAGTCAGCTCCCTCAAATGTTTGATCGGAATATCTGTAGTGGGATAGTTGTGATGGCGTTTGTGTGTCCAACCGCCGTGGCATTCTGCACACTCAATTATGTATTCACAGTCCTTGTTGTTCAGGAAGCATGGTACCTCGTGTATGTGCCACAACGCGTTTTCCACCATTGTATTTTTTGTACACTTACTTATCCACTCCTTTTTTCTGCTTATTATGGCCTCCTTTTGTTGTGCCGTAACCAGGACGACCTGTGTCTCTGCGTTGTACATCGCGTTATATATTTTTACAAAAGTTTTCTTTGCATTGTCACCGCCGTTGCTGTGGTAAACACAAGGACAACATATACCGTTGTTTAACTGACCATTTATGATCTGTGTGCTAGGGTCGTGTGTTTGGAATATGTACCCTTCTGTATCCAACACGAGGTCATACAAACCCTCCAGGTATGCTTTTTGGTAAAGCGCTCAAGACCCGGATGTGGCCAAGCACGAGCAACCCATCGTGCAGCGCCTCCAACCGGCGCCGCCTTGGGGTCCACGGCCTTCGTGTTCCAGCTTGTCTCCGCCCTTCGTGATAGGCCCGCGACGGGGCTGACTGAGCGCATCAGCGAGTGGAACGCGGCACCGGATGACGCCTACGCCGCTACGCCATTGCGGGGACCAAACCGCATCGAAGAGATGTCCGAAACCAGCGTCCCGCTGCTTGCTCAGCTAGGAGGCGAGGCGACCACCCTCCTACCCCCCGACCACGATGCCCCCACCCCAGCCTCGGAGATACAAATCGACCCCCGCCTCCCTACTGGTTTTTGTTACGTCCGCGAGGTATTTTCCGAGAGCCAAGAGGAAATGGTAAAAAAGGTTCTCCACCACAACAAGTGGTAGAATTACCACGGGCGCTCAGTCCAACACTTCGGCCATGCATACCTAGGCCCGAGTAAAGTCACCGCCACGTCCCACATCCCGGAAGGGTTTTCCTCTATCATCCAAACCTACAATGCCGCGCTGGAGCGACTAGGCCTCTCGCACCCCTCCCCCAACCAAATCACGGGCACAATGTATCTCCCGGGAGAGGGCATCGGCTACCACAGGGATGACCCCTTGCTAGGCGACCTGGTGTCCATTTTTGGTTCCCAGTCGGACACCACAATGTTCTTTAAAAACCCCTCCAACGAGGACTCTTTCCGCATCCGCCTCTTTGCCTGCTCTCTCCTGGTCCTCACGGGGGCAGCACACCATGAGTGGCACCACAGGATACCCCGACGCAGGGAAGACGAAGTGTTTGGGCTCACTGTCCCGCGTACCATCCCTGGGCTCGCTCTAATCCTCCGCCACATCCCACAGGCAAGCTAATCCACGAAAGCCAGAGGGCCGGATACCCGCCTCCTGCACTCTCCAGCCCCCTCTGCCTGAAAACAAAAGGGTCAAGATTCGGTGAAACACGGGCCCAGTCACGGCTTCCTCCGTCACCGGCAAGGGGCTAGACAAAGAGCTCGCCTCGGCCGGAGTACCGGCCGACCAAATTCAGCATTTCCGTTGCCTTAGCCGGCCCAGCCAGCCCGACCCCTCAGCACCCCCCCAGCCCCCCCCTATCCCGCCCCCCCCGAAGTCCGGTACGCGCCTACGGAAGGGGTACCAACAGCCTCACCGCCCCACCATACCCCTCCCTTCAGAACTGCGTTTTCTGTCCCACAGCTTGAGGAAGAAACCTATAGTGAGCAGCCAAATTCTCCGACACCTCCAGAACGACTTCGACATCCTCTTCCTCCAAGAAATCAATCACGCCCCCATCCTCCCCCACGTATACGCCTACGGTTCGGGCACTAAAGCCACCATTGTTCCGAACATCAGCCAGGACAAACAACCCAGAGGTGAGCACGGGTCCGTTTAGGTTTGCTCACCCCGGCTCGCCCCGTTCGTTACCCCCCTCCCCCGACTCGATACGGAAGGGCTGCTGGCGGCAGCCGTTCTCACCTTCCCGGGGGCCCCGCCCACCTTGTTGGTCTCGGTATGCGCCCCGAGCGCGGACGTCCACCGCTCAAAAATTGAAAACATCCTGCGGCCAATCATGCATCAGTATCCCAACCACGTCCTAGGCGGCGACACCAACTGCATAATGTGCCCTGAGCTGGACAGAGCCAACCTCCAAACGGAAAACGAGTGGCCATGGCTCCGCAGGCAGGTCACGAGCGACCCGCCACGCCTCATCGAAACTTCCGGCACTTTCACCCGTACAGGGCAAGCAGCAGCCGACTCCACCATATTTTGCTCTCCCCGGCGGCACCGGAGTTTTTTGCCCCCACCTCTGCCACTGTCCAAACCGACGACAAAACGTCAGACCACCACCCAGTCACGTACACCTCTCAAGTCCCCCCCCACCCCTTCTCCGAAACACCCACCACTAAGAGAAAGGTTTTCCGCAAACTGACGGAGCGGGAACGCTCCAAGCACCACGACTCCCTCGCCCCCCTGGCGCGATGGTGCGAGTCTACCCTCCCCTGCTTTGAGTCTTTATCCTCGGCAGACATAGAGCTGTCCCAGATGTGGTACTGGAGGAAGTAGCAACCAGCTACCACAATATCACCACACCGTCACACCCCACCTCCTCGGCTCTGGTTAAGAAGATCAAAGCGTCCCTGCAAACCCTGCCCCCGCCCAACCATCCCACCTACCCCGCTACCATGGACACGCTCAACAAGCTCGTCAAGGAGTGGGAAACCAAAGTGAACAAGGCCGCAACCACCAAAATCCATCGGTGCCTTGTGAGGAACACTAGGATCAAGCGCACCATCAACGAGGCGCTCAACCCCGTGGAACGCGGTGAAATAACGCTGAAGCGCCCGGGCACCACACAGCTCGTCTCCACCCCTAAAGAAGTGAGCTCCATTTTTTCTTCCACACTCCTCACCCTGGGGGGCAGCCTCGAGTACGCACCGCCGAGCAAACTTGTGGATCGCCTGCTCACACACTCCCGAACCTGCCCTGAACCCACAAAACACAGCCCTCTCCCTGACATTACCTGGGAATCATTCCGCAACACTCTCAAGAGGTCAAAGCCCAACAAGGCGGGTGGGCGGGACTTCACAAACAACTACACTTTGCACATCTCCCCCCCTCCTATCCAACAATTCATTTGGAGGGTATGTAACCACTACCTCCACCAGCCGTTGCCCGAGAAATGGCTCGAAGCCAACATTATCTTGCTTTTTAAGAAAGGGGACGTGACGAACCCTGTAAATTACAGGCCTCTAGCCTTGCTGAACAGCGTCTACAAAAAAATTTCAACACACGCCAACCGTGAGCTACTGACAGCGGCAATCGAACACTCCATCATACACCCCACCCAGCTCGGCGGGCTTCCCAACCGCAGGTGCCAAGACCACATTTTCAACCTGTTATCCACGTTTCGGGAATCAGTCGGTAGCTACAGCCTCTACATTGATTTCAATAAGGCTTTCAACTCCGTCCCCCACACCACCCTCTTCACAGTGCTGTCCCGCCTGAACTTTCCCACGCCCCTAGTAAACCTCACTCAATCCTTGTACCGTGCCCCCCGTGACTTCCAGGTGGTGTCAGGGCACACCCACTCCTCCCACCTGCAAACCAGAGGTGTTCGGCAGGGATCCCTCATGTCACCCATCCTTTTCTGCCTTTACCTGAATGTTCTCCTCTTCGCCCTGCCGTCTCACGTCACGGCACCCCCCTCCCCACACGAGTCGGGGCACGCCTTCGTTGACAACCTCCTCTATCGATCAGAGGATGGGGACCGCATACAACAAATTTTGAATTTCTTCGACACGGGCCAAGGGAGTGGGGTCTAGACTTAAACCTCAGCAAAACCGAGATCCATGCTATGGCAACAGCCCCCCCCAGAACTTTCACCTCCCCCTCGGGCACCCCCCTGTCAACAACCAACCAGAAGACGGGGCAACCGCACAACTGCTACAAATACCTAGGGGTGTACACCTTCACCGCCAACCACGAGGCACAAACACTGGCATTGGCCAAGTCGGAAATACGCTCCTTTTTCACAACCCTCCAACCCCTCCGGCTCACCCTTTCGGAGTACATTCTCTTAGTAAACGTCCAACTCATCCCTATTCTTTCCTATCGCCTCATGGCACATCCCCTAGCCCTGAACGAGTTGGGCGCCCTCCAGGCCATGATCTTGCAAAATATTGCACATGACCCCTCCCCGGACAAGGCCAACAGGATTTCCCGGGGTGTACCACTGGCTACAGGCCTTCCACGACCTGCGATGGAGGGGCAAACCCGACCGCCAAATCGGCTCCACGCACTGGCAAACGTGGCTGCAAGCAGACGCGCAGCGCGATGCCGCCCGAGGCCTCGGGCCCGCGCCCGCGACGCGAGCCCTCGATGCGGCGGCCCCGGGCCGCACGCTGGCACCACACACAGTGCCGCTGGCCAACCTGCCCTTCGAACCAGCGGCGGAGGGCGCCATTCGGAAGTCGGTGCAGCTCCCCCCGGCGCGAGGGGCCACGGAGCCGACGAAATACCCCCTGTGTGCGGACAAGTACTACACCAGCGGGGCAATGCTGGAACACCTGGCGTGGCACGAGGTGCACGCTGCGGCCCCGGCGGACGACAAGGAGGCGGCCGCCAACATCCTGCAGGGGAGAGCACGGAGGTCCCCGTGGCACGCCCCGTACACCCGGCGCCCCCCGCCCCAGGCAGCCGACCACGCAGATGGAGGTGAGGAGGCACCCGGAGCGGCCCCGGGGGCCGGCGGTGCGGCCCCACCAGGGTCCATGTCCATCCCCGCGGGGCTGGCCCCCCTGGCCCCCCTGGTTCCCCCGGTCCCCCGGGCTCCCCTGTGGGCCCCGCTGGGAACGGGCTCAGCGGATGCGGCGCACCCAGATGCCCTGGCGGCACCAGCGAACCCGGCGGCGATGCCGATGCGGGATAGCTGACTCCAGGAGGACACGACGGGCGACGCCCTGTGGCTCCTCTCGTGGAACCTGCGCAACGGCCTCGTGCCGCCAGATCGGTCCCTCCGGGACACACTCCGGCGGCGCGGGGGCCGGCGGCCTGCACCGACAAGGAGCACCTCATCACCGGCATGCTGCCCCAGGAGGGGGGCTTTGCCATCATGCTCCAGGAAACGGGGATCGCCACCAGGGCGCAGGAGATGCACGTGGCCGCGGCGCTCCGGGACAAGGGGTACACCGCCTACTTCAGCAGCCGGCTGGCGGAGACGGGGGCCCCCTCCACCTCGAGAGGGGAGGGCCTCCTCACCGAGGTCAGCAGCAAGTATGTGGCGGAGCACGGGGTGCTCAGCTTCACGGAAATTGTCCCCGGGAAGGCCGCGGCCCTGGAGATCCGCACGGACGGGGGAGGCCTCACCCTCATCAACGTCCACGGGCCGCAAGCAGGCTGCTCCCCGTGGGCGGGACGGGCGGCGTTCTGGGCCGACATACAAATGTATGCCACGGCACGCAGCCTCGGCGGGAGGCACCCGGTGGACATCGCTGGTGACATGAACATCTACATGGATGTCCCCGCCAACCCGGCCACAGAGCATTTCCGAGCGGGCTGGGAAGCCTGTGGCTTCCGAAGAGCCGCAGCAGGCGGCGAGGAGGACATGACCCCCACGCTCCACCCGTCCCAGCACAGGGTGGACACCTTCCTGGTCAACGAGCCCCTCCTGCCGTGGTCCCTGCGCGAAAGCGTGGCATGGGCACCACGGGCCACGCCACCCCTTCCCCGACAACGACAATCCGTGGCCGACGGCGGTGCGGGAGTGCCTCAACCAATGCGCCGATGAACACCTCCATTATTGCCGCCGTGAGCAAGAGCCCACCAACCACCCCGGGTGGCGCGACGCCCTGGCCCACCTCTTCCACACCACCGGCACACGGGACCCCCGCCTGAGACTCGTCCACCCCACGAGGGCTAAGCAGGACGCCCACACCGGCCCACGGGTGACCCCGGACGGCCTGCACCTCCACGTCGGGGGCTACCGCCGCTGGGACGGCCTGTCACCCCCCACGCGGGGGGCGGCGTACCACCCGCCAGCGGCCCTCATGTACATCCTCCGCGACGTACTCGCGGAAAGCGAGCACCAAGAGCCTAACGCGGACGTGGCGTGGCCAGAGCCCTTACGCTCCCGGCCCCACGCGCCGACGCCGTTGTGGCTGGTGACCACGGACGACCAATGCACCCAAGCGACGGGACAAGCGCAGCTCCGGGCCGAGTGGGTGATAGTGCAAGTGGGGGCAGGCCAGCCCGAACCCCGTGGGCTCCCCCGTGGCACCGCCCTACTGGTGGCTACGGGGGTGCCGCACGACCCACACATGGCGGTGCACGCGCTGGAGGACCGTCCGGAGGACACAGGACACCTGGTGGTGCACCAGCGCGGGGGCCCGGCGTGGCTCAAGGAACATGTGACAGCGCTACGGTCCTGGGCAAGCACGGTCGCCGGAGCGGAGATCCGGCTGCACGACCACCCGGCGATCAGCCCAGGCGACACCAGGGCGCTGAGCGTGGACCAACTGACCCACAGCCACCCCGACGTCCGGTGGCACTCCACCGACCTCAACGCGGGGTGGCTCAGCCCCACCGGATACTACTGGATCCCGGAGGCCTGGGGACACACCTCCTCTGACGCGTCCGGGGGCGGACCCTGCAAACACGCCACCAGCGTCGCTCTCGCCGCCGACCTCACCCGCACGTGGGCGGTGGCCATCTCGGGCACGGTGCCCGACGGGGAGGGGGTGGCCGCCTCCCTCCCCCTACATTACGGTGCACACAGACCATGGGTCCACACGGTGGACGCCGAAGTCATCCTCCACCTCCTGCGGCACGCAGATCGCGAGCGAACCACGGGGGTCCCCGCGGGCGCAGCGAAGGTGGTCAACCAGATGCCCCTGAGGTGGCTCCGGGACGGCCTGTGCGCTCGGGGGCAACACGCCGGGCACCCGTTCTGGTACGTCCGAGCCACGTCGCACCACAGTGACGCCCTACTGCACAAGGCGGACTGGGCGGCGTCCCAGGACACTGTCTTGCAGAATACGCCCCCGGACCCTGGCCACGCCCAACTCATTGTCGCCGGCCGTGACGGCCATCTCGATCTACGGCCCCCCACGATGCGGGTGCTCGGCGAGGTCGCGCAACGGGCGCAGACGGACCATGCGCTGACGCACCGGGGACACACAGCTTTGGGCGCGGCCCACGCCACGGCCTACGTCCACGCCCGGGACCTCACCGCGGCGGCCACCAACTGCCGGGCGCTGCGGGCCCGAGACGGCAACACGCCGGTGCAGCGCAGGCTCCGCGTCCGGAAGGAGCGGCTCTCCGGCGTCGCCATCGTCCCACAACCGTGCCTTTTCTGCGGCGGCCCGGAAGAGACCCCGGTGCACATGCACGTGGGTTGCACCCACTCGCGGCTCCTCTGGCCCCACTACCGCCAGGCGGTACACGAGGCGGCCCGCCACCTCCCACCTGGGGACAAGGCCCTGTGGGTGGCCTCGTGGCGCTCCGCAGGCGCCACGTGGACGGAGGTGTTCTGCTCCGGACTGGTGCCTGAGGACGCGGAGGCGCAGCTCCGCGCCATAACCCGATACGACCCGCCGGGAGGGACCTCAGTGGAAGATTTCCTCCACCACATGCTCAGGCTGGGGGACTTCGCGTGGGAGCTTCGCAACCACCGGCTGGAGCAACTCCTCCACGAGCCCCTAAGCGCGGCGGCCCGGGCGCACCGGTGGCTCACTGCGGCGGAGGGCGACCACCCTCCCCCTCCCCCGCGCCCTGACAAGGACTTCGTAGCCTCCCTCCGTGTTGTGAATGGCACTCTGGAGTGCCCACTCCAAGAGAGCCCCCACCCGTATCAGGACCTGCCGGGGGGGTTCTCGAGGCACCTACAAGACGCCCTCTTCCCACCGTGGATCATCGGGCGCGGCTCCATGACCACATGGGAGGCGCGCATCGTGGGGGAGGAGTGGGCGCGGGAGTGGGGCCGGTGGTGCGCCGCCACGCGCGCCCCGGAGACCCCTGCGCAACGATACGCCGCCATCCCGCTCCGGGGGTGGGGGCCGGACACCCGGCCGAGACCCACCATGATCCGCGGTCCGGTGGCACCCCCCAGAAGGACGGGGCCACCCAACTCACCGTGGCGCACTTCAAAGCTGGGGGGCCGGTATACGAGGACGCCCTGTCCCGGCTGGGCGACACCGAGGGGCCCTTGCTCCTCATGCTCCCCACCGGTATCGCAGCCGCGCTGCGCCAGGACCTAGACGGCTGCGAAGGGCTGCGAGTGGGGTGGGAGGCAGTCGCGGACGGCACCCTGCTGGCCCTCCTCCACAGGGACACCGCGAACGGGTGCCAATGGGACGCGCTGACGCTCCACCTCACCGGGCGCCACGTGTACATGGCGAGCCCCCCCCAGGGGCACCCCCGCCCGACGTGGGACGACCTCATCGCCGCCTTCCACGACCACGGAATCCTCCCTGGCGACACGTGGCAGGAGGTCCAGCGGAAGACGCTTGGCAAGGACTACCGGCGCCGCGTCCACGCCCGCTTGCTGGAGATCCGGGACCCCCTCCGACAGAGGTGGGACGACCTCTGGCTCCGCCATCTCGACCCTTGGTCGCCGCCCTCCCACCTCCCACACACCTGCCGACTCTGCGGAGAATGTGACACGGTGTCCTCCGCAGCATCGACAGGCGCCAACAGGTGCGCGCGGTGCACCCGGGTAGCCGCGTGCCCCTGGCCCGAACCTCCCGCAGGCCCGCGCAGGCGCACAGAGGAGGAGGCCTTGCGCCGGCGCATCGAGGGGGCACACACCCCCTCGCACGAACAAGCGGGCCCCGCGGGCGCTGCCCTTCTGTGAATCCACGTGCACCTGCGGGACCCCACATCCGTTGCGCACCTGTCGCACGTGTTCGCCCCCTAACCCCCACCCGCCGCCGCCCTTTGCAGAGCCCGCAGCACCATGCCACGCCGACGGGGGGATGGGCCGGGGCACACCAGGGCCCGCCGCAGAGCGCAGGAGGCGGCCGTCCGGGGCCTGGTGGCGGACACGGTGGCGGAGGCAAAAGAAGCGCACGCTGCCGCACGGTGCGACCTGGAGGGCAGTGCGAGGGCCTTCCTCAACGAGACCGCCCTCCCGGCCGTCCGCGCCCTGAACGGAGCGGGGGCCCCTACGCTGCTCCAGGCAATGCACCGGATCGTGAACGCCATCCGGCCGGGCCTCATCAGCCCGGAAGCGGCCCTCTACGGGCACTGGATGGAGTGGCGCGAGTGCAATCGGTCGGGCCGGCCCCTGTCCATGGGGGACACCCTCCGGCTGACAGGAGCGGGGTCTGCCATGTCCCTCCGCAGTAGCGCCCCAGTCCTGCTGCACGCCCTCAGGACGCGCTACCCCGGGGACGCGGCCCCGTACCTGAACCAGGCGCGGGCCACGTACCCGGGAGGATGTGTCCGAGCTGGATGCGGCGCTCCACCTTCTACACCCGCCGGACGAGGACCTGGAGGTGGGCGAGGTCACGGTGTTCGTGGAAGGCGCGGACGAGGCGTCCTCCCGCCCCCGGCCGACCAACCCGGTGTATGACGGCACCGGGCCTACCCCCCCGTACGCCGTCGTCTACGAGGCGTTCCCCAGGGAGCCCACTTGGTGCCCCGCCCTCCCACCGGCGACGCACGCGCCCCGCGACTGGGCTAACCCAGACCTGTCGCCCCCCCTCTCCAGGACCAGGGGTGCCCACCACAGGGGGCAGGTCCTCTGGCAAGAGTGCCCTGGCACCCCCCTCCTCCTCCTCGTCGTCGCGACCCGCGGGGGCCCGGGGCGGATCCTGGGGATCACCCCCACCCACCTCTATGGGGCCACACCCGTACCCCGCCCCCCCCTCCCGGCGCCCGCGGCGCGGGACGGAGTACACACCTTCCTGCGCACACAGGAGGTCACCGCCGTTACGGGGTCCACCTGGTGCGGCTGCCCCCGACACCGCTCGATGACCCCCGGGGGCCCAGGGCCCTGAGCCCCGCCCCAGACTGGGAGCTGTGGCGCGACGCGTGGGCCGCGTGGCTCCCCCGCCTGCCCTCCCAATGCCGGTGGATGGCCGCGGACCCCCAGCCGTGCAGGGGCTGACGCCACAGCCGCCCCCCCCCCCCCCCTCCCCCCCGCAGAGCACCACACGGCACTGCCCACGGCACGGCACTGATGCACCAGGAGGTAGTGGGAAGGGCGCGCCTGCCACCACGCATGCCTACCAGAGTAACAGTGATGGCAGACTCCGATGGGTCCCTCGGGCGGGACGACCGCCACCACCGCCGGTCCCGCTCCCGCTCCCCCGTCTCCTCCCCAGAGTGGACGGGGGAGACCCTCGCGGAGCGCGAGGAGCGGAGGCTGGCGGAGGCGGCAGTGGTCGGACCGCCGCCGCCGGCCCGGGGACCTGGGCCAGCCGAGACGGCCGCCCCCGCCGCCCAAGCGGCCAGCCCCGCCGCCCCGCCCCGCCCAGACGCGCAGGAGGCGGAGACCGCGGCGAGCCACGCCGCGGCCCCGGCCGCGGCCCCCGGCACGCCGCCGACAAGGGGGGCAGCCCCGGCGCAGGAGCCGGACGCATCGCCGAGGGCTGCCGCAGCCGCGCAGGAGAGCAGGAAGGGCGCGCGAGGGTTTGCGACGGACCCCGCACGGGCCGTGGGCGCCTCGCCGGCGGCTGCCGCGGTCGCAGAGGAGAACGAGGAGGGCGTGCGAGGGTTTGCGACCGCGGCCACGGGCGCCTCGTCGGCGGCCGCCACGGCAGCGAAGGAGAGTGAGGAGGGCGCGCGAGGGGCTGCGGCCCCCGGCACGCCGCGCAAGCGGGGGAAGAACCCCGCACGGGCCGCGGACGCCTCGCCGGCGGCCGCCGCAGCAGCAGCAGTGGGCAGGGAGAGCGCGAAGTACCGCGCCCACGCCAACCCCGCCCACACCCACACCAGCCCCCCCAAGCCGTACCCCCCCAAGCCCTTCCCCCCGGGGCGGGAGCGGCACGTCCGCCCCCCGACGCGCGAGCGCTCGCCGCCGGGCGTCACGCTGCCGCAACTGCAAAGGCAGCGGGACGCCCGGCGAGTGGTCCAGGAAGGGCGCAGCGGCAGGGGGGGAGGGGAGCAGCGGACGGCGCGACAGGCAGGGGGCAGGGGAGGGGTCAGGGCACGGGAAGGGCGCGCAGGGGCGCGGGCAGGGAGCCCAGGTGCAGGGGGCGGGGCGAGGGGAGGTGGGAGAGCGAGCGGGCCAGGGCGTGGTGGACGAGAGGCGGGACCCGCGACACGGACAGGGGGCCGGGGAGGGGCCAGGGCACGGGAAGGGTGCTCAGGGGCGCGGGAAGGGTACCCAAGCGCAGGGGGCAGGACGAGGGGGGATGGGAGAGCGAGCGGGCCAGGGCGTGGGGGACGAGAGGCGGGACCCGCGACACGGGCATGGGACTCGAAAGGGGCCCAAGGGCAAGGGCAAGGGCAAGGGCAAGGGCCCCAAGGGACAGGAGGGACGGGGCATGGGAGGCCAGGGAGGAGGGCGGGGCGCAGGGAGGGGGGCAGAGGGCGGAGCGCCCCCGCAGCCGGACGTGCAGCCGGTGAGATGCATCCCCCCCGGCATCCAGCAGATGCCGGCACACCACACCCACCACCACCACCACCACCACCGCCACCACCTCTACAACATCGACCCTGACGCCGGCGAGCTCGTCCCCCCCCAACCCCGACGACACCAGCACCAGCAAGCCCCCCCCGCGCCGAGGGCGGAGCCGGCGCGGATGGCCTCGGCGGAGGGGGGACGGGGCGCGGCATCGGCGCCGCAGGCGCAGGGTCAGCGAGGGGGGCCGGCACGGGGGGCGGAGGAGAGCCGGCCGTGGGACCGGGACTGGGGCGCAGTCCCGGACCCGCTGAGGGGGGGAGACCCTCCCCCTGGTGGGGGAAGTGTACGGGTGGTTGTGCTTGGCCAACCAGGGGACCTCCAGGAGGTCGCGGAACCGGCCCTTCGATGCCGTGCTCCTCCGAAGGGACGGAGGAAACCGAGAGGCACCCCCGGGGGGGTGGGCGGCCCCAGAGGACCAAGAGAGGGTCCTCAGGTCAGTGATCCGGGCGGCGTGGCCCGACAGGGAGCCGACGTGGCCGGCCTTCCTGGAAGGGGGAGCGGTGCTCCGCATCACGGATGCGGACGCCAACAACTGGCTCCCCCGGGCTTTGCGTAGCACCCTCGCCCACTGGCGCTACCGCCGGCACAACCCGCCGCCGCCGCAGCCCCAGCCCCCACACAAGCGGCGGCGCAAGTGAAGGCCCAGACGGCGGGTACGGGAGGGTTGACCCACGCCCCCCCCACGGTATGGCACGACGTGCGAGGGCGCGCCACCTCCCGCGGGAGGGAGTGCGGAGACAACGAGCGCGGGGAGGAACCTGCTGCCCCGCAACCCGCTAACCACTGACCGCTAACCCTCACGGCCACCCCCGGCCGGCCAGCGCCGCGCGACAACGGCCAGGGGATAAAGGGCCCCGGCGAGGGCCTGCGCGAGCATCTGGCTCTCGATAGGGGGGGCGGGTGAAGGGCGCGACTCCCTGGCCGATGGCTGGCCCCCGGGACCAGGACCGCCATGCCGCCCCCGCCCCTCCCCCCCGGCCGACGAGAGGCATCGCCAGGGGGCCAAAGGGCCCCCCCCAAACCACCCCCCCCCCCCGCACAGACCCGAGGGCGGGCGGGGAGGCGGCCCCCCCACCCCCCCCCCCCGCACCCACCACAGCAGGGGAGCCACAGGCGCGGCCCTCCGCCCCCCCAGGGCCGGGGGGGCGCCCCCCCCTCAGGGGGAACGGCGGCGCGATAAGGGCAACGGCGGCTGGGCCTGCCCCCGCGAACCCACACCGGCGTGCCGGAGCAACGCGCACAACGGAGCAGGAAGGAGGCCGCGCCCCACATGACCCTCCCGTAACCACAGCCCACTCCGAGGTGACAGAGGGAGGGTTTCAAGCCAGATGGGGCCCCCAGGGGGGCGGTCCACGGGCCGCCCCTCACCCCCCCCACCCCGGGGCGGCACTACAGCCCCGACCGCACGCGCGCGCCGGAAGGGAGCGCGCCGGCGGCACGGAGAGAGCCAGGAAGGAGTACCACAGGCCGCCGCCTGGAACGAGAGCAGGGAGGGCGCGGCGCGACACCCCCCCCCCCCCCCCGCCCCCCCGCCGGCCCGCCAGCCACGGGGGCCCCGGCCCCCACCCCCCGAGGCAGAAGGGATGGACCCCCCCCGCCCGAGAGGGGAGCCGGAGTGTGACCCGCCCCCACGCCCCAGCCGCCGGCTCAAATGGGGGCCGCAAAGAACAAGTGGGCTCACGCCTGCGCGCCGGGACGCCGCGCAGATCGTGCCCAGAGAAGCCGGGTGGGCGCGAGCCGGAATGGTATGGGTGGCCACGCCCCCCATGGACAGCACGACACCAGTGACGCCCGCTTTGTTGCCTACCCAGGGAAAGCGGCGCGCCACCTCCCGCGGGAGGGAGTGCGGAGACAACAAGCGCGGGGGGAAACCTGCTGCCCCGCAACCCGCTAACCACTGACCGCTGACCCTCACGGCCACCCCCGGCCGGCCAGCGCCGCGCGACAACGGCCGGGGGATGAGGGGCCCCAGAGAGGGACTGCGTGAGAATCCGGCTCTCGGTAGAGGGGGGCGGGGGAAGGGCGCGACCCCCCTGGCCGATGGCTGGCCCCGAGGGCCGGGACCGCCAAGCCGCCCCCCCCCCCCCTTTGGCCGACAGGAGGCATCGCCAGGGGACCGAAGGCCCCCCCCCACTCCCCCCCCCCCCCTCCCACACAGGCCCGAGAGCGGGCAGGGGGGCGGCCCCCCCACCCCCCCCCCCTCCCCGCACCCACCCCAGCTGGGGAGCCACAGGCGCGGCCCTCCGCCCCCCCAGGGCCGGGGGGGCGCCCCCACCCACAGGAGGAAAGGCGACACGGTAAGGGCAACGGCGGCTGGACCTGCTCCCGCGAACCCACACCGGCGTGCCGGAGCAACGCGCACAACGGAACACGAAGGAGGCCGCGCCCCGCATGACGCTCCCGTAACCACAGCCCACTCCGAGGGGACAGAGGGGGGGTTTGCAGGTCAGCTGGGACCCCCAGGGGAGCGGTCCACAGGCCGCCCCTCACCCCCCCCCCACCCCGGGGCGGCACTTCAGCCCCGACCGCACGCGCGCGCCGGAAGGGAGCGCGCCAGCGACACGAAGAGAGTCAGAAAGGGGTACCGCAGGCTGCCGCTCGGAACGGGAGCGGGGAGGCCGCGGCGCGACACCCCCCCCGAAGCAAGGGGGATGGGCCCCCCCCACCCGAGGGGGGGGCCGGAGTGTGACCCGCCCCCCCGCTCCAGCCGCCGGCCCACATGGAGGCCGCGAAGAACAAGCGGGCCCACGCCTGCGCACCGGGACGCCGCACAGATCGTACCCAGAGAAGCCGGGTGAACACGAACCGGAGTGGTATGGGGGGCCACGCCCCCCATTGACAGCACAACGCCAGTGACGCCCGCTTTGTTGCCTGCCCAGGGAAGGCAGAGGGACGTAAAGAGGCAGAGCGACCCCCCGCCCTACAGTCAGTCGGCGATCCGGCGGTGCTACTGTCCGCCTCTTACCCCTGTGCACGTCAGTCGGCGATCCAACGGTGCCGCACCCCACCCAGCCCCCTCCCCCCCTGTCCCGACCCCGTGCACGTGGACTGGGGCCTCCCGGCACGCGCAACACGCTTCACAACGCACAGCCCCACCCTCAGGACCGGATTCATAGCCGACGACACCCCTAAGTGGCGTAAGAGACTCCCGCGGCCCAGTAGTGAGAGCGTCGGTCTTCAATCGTCCAGGTTCGATCCCGGACGTTGGTGCTCCTGGGATCCCTGCACGTAGAGCTCACTAGTTCGCAACGTGGGAACCACCCCCCCCTCCAGCAACTCGCGCCACCACCGATACCATTGGATCGGGTGGAGGTCTCGTTCGTTTTACCCCCCAGCCAAGAAAAACAAAACACATGGGAGCCACCCACCCCTGCAGCAGTGCGCACCGTCACCTGTACTCGAACAGGTCGATGGGAGGCCTCGTCCGGTATTCGAAGGGATCAGCGGGAGACCACCGATCCCGGGGCTCGAACCAGCTCCTTCGCGGCGCGCGCCTGGTGCGCTACCTCCGACGCGGCTGCCTTCTGAGGTACGCTGGCACCCGGGTCACAGAACAAACGCGCCCGCAACCCCCTCCCCCTGTGCTAAGAGTAAGCCCGCGGTAGGGGTGCTCTGCTGGGCCATGAACCGGAACATTGGTGCACCACTCCAGCCACGGTCATCCCAACCCCCCCACGCATCCCGCAGGGCGAAGCTCCGTGCGCATCAGGCTCGTCATGGGAATCCGGCGGGCCGGCGCCAGGACACCAGGTCGACACCTCTCTCCCCCCCCGCAAGAACAGAGCGAGGCCCCCACAACCGCACGCCCACAACGCAGACCCCGACAGCCCACCTAGTGGACGGGCAGTCGGGGGAAGAGGAGCGCAAGACCCAGAACGCCCCACGCAACGGTCGAAGGCACCCCCCCGGGGACGCCCTGCCGCCGCCCCCACAACCCCAAGCCAAGTAGGGGGGAACCGGGACCGGACCGCCCCCCCCCAAGCACGCCAGACAGAGCAGGGGACCGGGGCAGGACACGCGGAGGGGCACGGACCACATGGAACGGCCCTACCAGCGCCCAGTGCCGGGACCACGCGAGATGCGCGCGCCACACCACCCAGCGGGGAGCGGACACCGCGAGAGCGCGAGCGCACACACAAGAAAAGGACATGCGGGGACCACCAGAAGGGCAACCGGACCGAGCGCGCGGAACGCACAGACCGCATGGAATGGCGTACCAGCGAGCGAGGATAAGGGACACCCGGACGGGACGGCCCGCCACACGCAGCGCGGAACACGCGGGGTGGGAAGGGGGAAGTAGGGGGGACACAACACCAGGTACCGGCCAGAGCCCCCCCGAACCGGCCGCGAGCGCCGCGCACACACAGACGGGACACTGCACCCGCCAAGGCAGTAGTGGCGCACAGCGCCACGCCCCAACCCCTAGGCTAGGCAGCCTCCGCGCCAGCCCAGGGGGGTCCCACTGGCGAGAAGCCAGTAGCACGGGCCCGGCGGCGCCGGTGCCCCGGGCGACCACGCATTAGGGGGGCGACGCAGTGGGTAAGCGCCCGCGGCCACGGCTGCGAATTGATGCACTGACCGGGGAGTGGCGAAACGGGGACGCCGGGGAAGGACGGGGCTCCGAGCTCTGTGAACCCGGGGGACTCCGCCACCAGGCAGGAGGTGCGTCTTGGAGGGCCCCCCACTAGGGCCCGGTGGGGAGGATATCACCTGGCCCGACCAGGTGGCCCCCCGGGGCCGAAAGGCGTCTAGTACCCGCAAAATCAAACCTCAAACCTCAAACCTGCGGGAAAGCGTCTGGGGTCGCGGCATGGCACACCCCCAGGTGGTCAGCTCGGACCACCTCCCGGTCCGCCTGGCGCTGCCGGGTCTCCTCAGCGCAGCGGGACGCGCGGCGATGCCCATCCCCTACAGCCACACGGAGGGCCGCCTCCTCCCGTACGACGCCGAGGCCGCGCCCGTCCAACACTGCCTGTGGGCGGCGGTCACCGCCGCGCAGGATGAACCCTCCCTGGCGCCCTGGCTGGGTCCCGCAGAGCAGCACGACTACGGGTCCATGCCCGCGGCCGCGGTGGACAAGGTGTTCGAACACCTCCACGCGACGCATGACGCCCTGGCGCGCGTGGTGGGACGCCGGCAGCCGTCTCCGGCGGGAACGGACCCGGCGGAGGGGGTCCTCCCGGAGAGCGGAAAGCAGCTCCAGGCAGCGGTCCTCCGCTATGACACCCTGGCAGCGCGCGCCCCGGCAGCGTACCAGGCGGACGCGGCCAGGCATGGCATCCGGTCCGAGGCGGCGCTCCGGCTCACGGAGGAACTGCAGGGTGTGTCGCCCGGGTTCCGCCCGACCACGCAGGGCCAGCTACAGGAGGAGCTGGAGAGGCAAGCAGCCGCCCTCGAGGAGGACATTCGCCAGCTCCGCGCCCTCCTGGCGGCAGACCGCAAGCGCGCCATCAAGGACTTCTGGCGCCGCCACGCCCCCGACATCGCCCAGCGATGGAAAGCCGTGCGGGGAGCCATAGAGGTAGAGGACCCAGGCCCGTCAGGCCTCTGGAACGTGCGGGTTCCCAACACCCAAACGCTCCTCACGGAGGCCCACGACGTGATGTTCGCAGTTCGCGCCTTCTGGCGAGAACTGTATGACAAACGCCCGGTGGACCTCCCGGGTTTCCAGGCGGTCCTCGGCCGCCACGTCCCCCGGGTCCCTGAGGGAGCCTGGACACAGGTCCAGCAGTGATCCATGCAGGACCTGAAGTCCGCCCTGGACAAGGCCGATGGCAAGGCCCCTGGTCCTAACCACGTGGAGGCCCGCTTCATCAAGGCCCTCCCGGCACCCGTCCAGTGGCTCCTGGTCCACTCCTACCGGGCCATCCTCCGCGGCGCCCGCGCCGCCGATGCACTGGAGGGACGCGCACATCTGTCTCAGCCCCAAGGTACCGGGCTCTGCCAGACTGGACGATTACAGGCCCATAGCCCTGGGCCAGCTGGACATGAAGCTGCTCACGGGACCCCTCACCCAGCGCATCACGGAGGTGCTCACACGACACGGAGTGGTCAGCGACTGGCAGCAGGGGGCCCTCCCTGGCTCCAACACAGGCCCCCCGCTGTTCATGGCGCAGCGGCAGCTCCAGCGGGGAAGGCCCAACTACGTCTTCTCCGTCGACGCCCGCAAGGCCTTCGACACCGCCCCACACGGCGCCCTCCACCTCATCCTACGCCACCTCTCCGTGCCACCGGACGTCATTGACCTCCTGCTCTTCCTCCACATGTGCGCCAGGCTGCGCATCGTCACAGCACACGGGCTAACGCAGCCCGTCTACATGCTACGCGGCGTCCGGCAGGGCAACCCCGAGAGCCCCCTGCTGTACGCGCTCCTCCTGGAGCCCCTGCTCAGGGCACAGGGGCACCGCCTGCGCCCGCCGGGAGGGGCCGAGCACGGCCTCATCCAGGCCTATATCGACGACCTGCTGGTGGTGGCCCACACGCTGCAGCACTTCGTCGTGGGCGTGGAGGCGGTGGCCGCGTACCTGGGGATGATGGGCAAGGAGCTCAACCCCCGCAAGTGCGCCATGGCCACCACGGAGGGGGTCCCGGGCCTGCAGCTGCGCCTCTGCCCCCACCTGGAAAACCCGTGGTACTGGGTACCAGCGGCGGACTCCGTCCCCTACCTGGGACTCCAGCTGCAGCCGGACGGGGAGTTCTCCCTGCAGCGCAAGCACCGGCTACGCCTGGCGGAAGTGCACCACTGGTGCCTTAACACCCTCGCGCCACCGAAAGTGGTGCAGGACGTCATCCTGGCGATCCTCGGAGGGGTGACGCAGTACGTCGCCCCTTTCATAGCCGACGACTCCGACACTGCACGCCACCTGGACCACATCACGGTCCAGGTCGCGAAGGACAGGGCGCGGTACGCCTTCGACGCCTCGCGGGACAGCCTGCAGGATGACCGGACCCTGGGGCTCACACGGGTGCCCACGCGGTGCCAGCAGGCAGCGGTGGCCCTCGTGGGTACACTCGTCCACCACCGCGCAACCTCTGTGCGCGCCGAGGTCACCAAGATGTTCTGGGAGATAGCCGGCGCGCACGGAATATGTCCCGAGGTGCACTACCCCGTCCCGGAGTTCGCAACTCTGGCGGGAGGCGACTGGGTCCACCGCATACCCCGGGCCCTGGCCGCCCTGGGAGTGGGGATGTACAACCCCATCGCGTGCCCCAGGGCGGCTCATGTCCAACTACAGTCCCCGTCGGGCAAAATCGTCACGCTGCGCACCGCCAAGCTGCGACACCGCGACACGTGCCGCCTGACAGTGCCACACACAACGCCGTGGCATGGGCACCACGGGCCACGCCACCCCTTCCCCGACAACGACGATCCGTGGCCGAACGCGGTGCGGGAGTGCCTCAACCAATGCGCCGATGAACACCTCCATTATTGCCTCCGTGAGCAAGAGCCCACCAACCACCCCGGGTGGCGCGGCGCCCTGGCCCACCTCTTCCACACCACCGGCACACGGGACCCCCGCCTGAGACTCGTCCACCCCACGAGGGCTAAGCAGGACGCCCACACCGGCCCACGGGTGACCCCGGACGGCCTGTACCTCCACATCGGGGGCTACCGCCGCCGGGACGGCCTGTCCCCCCCCACGCGGGGGGCGGCGTACCACCCACCAGCGGCCCTCATGTACATCCTCCGCGACGTACTCGCGGAAAGCGAGCACCAAGAGCCTAACGCGGACGTGGCGTGGCCAGAGCCCTTACGCCCCCGGCCCCACGCGCCGACGCCGTTGTGGCTGGTGACCACGGACGACCAATGCACCCAAGCGACGGGACAAGCGCAGCTCCGGGCCGAGTGGGTAATAGTGCAAGTGGGAGCAGGCCAGCCCGAACCCCGTGGGCTCCCCCGTGGCACCGCCCTACTGGTGGCTACGGGGGTGCGGCACGACCCACACATGGCAGTGCACGCGCTGGAGGACCGTCCGGAGGACACAGGACACCTGGTGGTGCACCAGCGTGGGGGCCCGGCGTGGCTCAAGGAACATGTGACGGCGCTACGGTCCTGGGCAAGGACGGTCGCCAGAGCGGAGATCCGGCTGCACGACCACCCGGCAATCAGCCCAGGCGACACCAGGGCGCTGAGCGTGGACCAACTGACCCCCAGCCAGCCCGACGTCCGGTGGCACCCCACCGACCTCAACGCGGGGTGGCTCAGCCCCAGCGGATACTACTGGATCCCGGAGGCCTGGGGACACACCTCCTCTGACGCGTCCGGGGGCGGACCCTGCAAACACGCCACCAGCGTCGCTCTCGCCGCCGACCTCACCCGCACGTGGGCGGTGGCCATCTCGGGCACGGTGCCCGACGGGGAAGGGGTGGCCGCCTCCCTCCCCCTACATTACGGTGCACACAGACCATGGGTCCACACGGTGGACGCCGAAGTCATCCTCCACCTCCTGCGGCACGCAGATCGCGAGCGAACCACGGGGGTCCCCGCGGGCGCAGCGAAAGTGGTCAACCAGATGCCCCTGAGGTGGCTCCAGGACGGCCTGTGCGCGCGGGAGCAACACGCCGGGCACCCGTTCTGGTACGTCCGAGCCACCTCGCACCACAGTGACGCCCTACTGCACAAGGCAGACTGGGCGGCGTCCCAGGACACCGTCTTGCAGAATACGCCCCCGGACCCTGGCCACGCCCAACTCATTGTCGCCAGCCGTGACGGCCATCTCGATCTACGGCCCCCCACGGTGCGGGTGCTCGGCGAGGTCGCGCAACGGGCGCAGACGGACCATGCGCTGACGCACCGGGGACACACACCTTTGGGCGCGGCCCACGCCACGGCCTACGTCCACGCCCGGGACCTCACCGCGGCGGCCACCAACCGCCGGGCGCTGCGGGCCCGAGACGGCCACACGCCAGTGCAGCGCAGGCTCCGCGTCCGGAAGGAGCGGCTCTCCGGCGTCGCCATCGTCCCGCAACCGTGCCTTTTCTGCGGCGGCCCGGAAGAGACCCCGGTGCACATGCATGTGGGTTGCACCCACTCACGGCTCCTCTGGCCCCACTACCGCCAGGCGGTACACGAGGCGGCCCGCCACCTCCCACCTGGGGACAAGGCCCTGTGGGTGGCCTCGTGGCGCTCCGCAGGCGCCACGTGGACGGAGGTGTTCTGCTCCGGACTGGTGCCCGAAGACGCGGAGGCGCAGCTCCGCGCCATAACCCGATACGACCCGCCGGGAGGGACCTCAGTGGACGATTTCCTCCACCACATGCTCCGGCTGGGGGACTTCGCGGGGGGGCTTCGCAACCACCGACTGGAGCAACTCCTCCACGAGCCCCTAAGCGCGGCGGCCCGGGCGCACCGGTGGCTCACTGCGGCGGAGGGCGACCACCCCCCCCCCCCCCCCGCGCCCTGACGAGGACTTCGTAGCCTCCCTCCGTGTTGTGAATGGCACTCTTGAGTGCCCACCCCAAGAGAGCCCCCACCCGTATCAGGACCTGCCGGGGGGGTTCTCGAGGCACCTACAAGACGCCCTCTTCCCACCGTGGATCATCGGGCGCGGCTCCATGACCGCATGGGAGGCGCACATCGTGGGGGAGGAGTGGGCGCGGGAGTGGGGCCGGTGGTGCGCCGCCGGGCGTGCCCCGGAGACCCCTGCGCAACGATATGCCGCCATGATCCGGGGCGGGGCCTGACCACCCGTGGGACGCGGCGACGGGGGAATGGCTGCAGGCGGCCCCGGGGCCGCAAACGGGATGGACTGGTGACGTATCCTCACTCGTCAGGACGCCCGTCCCGCCCCGCATCGTCCTTCACACCGCCAACGTGCTCCGGGCCACGGAGATACGCACGTGGGGACACGCTGCGGCCACCGTCCGGTGGCACCCCCCAGAGGACGGGGCCGCCCAACTCACCGTGGCGCACTTCAAAGCTGGGGGGCCGGTATACGACGACGCCCTGTCCCGGCTGGGCGACACCCAGGGGCCCTTGCTCCTCATGCTCCCCACCGGTATCGCAGCCGCGCTGCGCCAGGCGCTAGACGGCTGCGAAGGGCTGCGAGTGGGGTGGGAGGCAGTCGCGGACGGCACCCTGCTGGCCCTCCCCCTCAGGGACACCGCGAACGGGTGCCAATGGGACGCGCTGACGCTCCACCTCACCGGGCGCCACGTATACATGGCAAGCCCCGCCCAGGGGCACCCCCGCCCGACGTAGGACGACCTCATCACCGCCTTCCACGACCACGGAATCCTCCCCGGCGACACGTGGCAGGAAGTCCAGCGGAAGACGCTTGGCAAGGACTACCGGCGCCGCGTCCACGCCCGCCTGCTGGAGATCCGGGACCCCCTCCGACAGAGGTGGGACGACCTCTGGCTCCGCCATCTCGACCCTTGGTCGCCACCCTCCCACCTCCCACACACCTGCCGACTCTGCGGAGAATGTGACACGGTGTCCTCCGCAGCATCGACAGGCGCCAACAGGTGCGCGCGGTGCACCCAGGTAGCCGCGTGCCCCTGGCCCGAACCTCCCGCAGGCCCGCGCAGGCGCACAGAGGAGGAGGCCTTGCGCCGGCGCATCGAGGGGGCACACACCCCCTCGCACGAACAAGCGGGCCCCGCGGGCGCTGCCCTTCTGTGGATCCACGTGCACCTGCGGGACCCCACATCCGTTGCGCACCTGTCGCACGTGTTTGCCCCCTAACCCCCACCCGCCGCCGCCCTTTGCAGAACCCGCAGCACCATGCCACGCCGACGGGGGGATGGGCCGGGGCACAGCAGGGCCCGCCGCAGAGCGCAGGAGGCGGCTGTCCGGGGCCTGGTGGCGGACGCGGTGGCGGAGGCAAAAGAAGCGCACGCTGCCGCACGGTGCGACCTGGAGGGCAGTGCGAGGGCCTTCCTCAACGAGACCGCCCTCCAGGCCGTCCGCGCCCTGAACGGAGCGGGGGCCCCTACGCTGCTCCCGGCAATGCACCAGATCGTGAACGCCATCCGGCCGGGGCTCATCAGCCCGGAAGCGGCACTCTACGGGCACTGGATGGAGTGGCGCGAGTCCGGTCGGTCGGGCCGGCCCCTGTCCATGGGGGACACCCTCCGGCTGACGGGAGCGGGGTCTGCCTTGTTCCCCCGCAGTAGCGCCCCAGCCCTGCTGCACGCCCTCAGAACGCGCTACCCCGGGGACGCGGCCCCGTACCTGAACCAGGCGCGGGCCACGTACCCGGGGGGAGTGTCCGAGCTGGATGCGGCGCTCCACCTTCTACACCCGCCGGACGAGGACCTGGAGGTGGGCGAGGTCACGGCGTTCGTGGAAGGCGCGGACGAGTCGTCCGCCCGCCCCCGGCCGACCAACCCGGTGTATGACGGCACCGGGCCTACCCCCCCGTACGCCGTCGTCTGCGAGGCGTTCCCCAGGGAGCCCACTTGGTGCCCCGCCCTCCCACCGGCGACGCACGCGCCCCGCGGCTGGGCTAACCCAGACCTGTCCCCCCCCCTCTCCAGGACCAGGGGTGCCCACCACAGGGGGCAGGTCCTCTGGCAAGAGTGCCCTGGCACCCCCCTCCTCCTCCTCGTCGTCGCGACCCGCGGGGGCCCGGCGCGGATCCTGGAGATCACCCCCACCCACCTCTATGGGGCCACCCCCCCCCCCTCCCGGCGCCCGCGGCGCGGGACGGAGTACACACCTTCCTGCGCACACAGGAGGTCACCGCCGTTACGGGGGTCCACCTGGTGCGGCTGCCCCCGACACCGCTCGACGACCCTCGGGGGCCCAGGGCCCTGGGCCCCGCCACAGACTGGGAGCTGTGGCGCGACGCGTGGGCCGCGTGGCTCCCCCGCCTCCCCCCCCAATGCCGGTGGATGGCCGCGGACCCCCGGCCGTGCGGGGCTGACGCCACAGCCGGCCCCCCACCCCCTCCCCCCCTCCCCCCCTCCCCCTTGTCGGCCCAAATTTCAGCCACCACAAAGCGAGGGTGCAGGCCGTGGGCTGGTCCCCCTTGGGGACCAGGAAACAGGGGAGCAGGCCTTTTGTTGCCCCCCCCCCCCCCCACAGAAATGGGGCGGAAAGCAGGCCCAGCACAGCCCCCCCCCCCCAGCATGCCCTCGCACCCCCGCACCCTCACTGCAGGCCGTCACATGTTGATCAAGGTCCCTCCCCTCACGGACAGGGAGCGGACGCCGAACGATGGGTATGTTGGGATCTGGGACCCGCATGGTAACCCAGCAGGTGGTCCTCCTCTCCCAAACAAGTGAGCAGGTAGACCCAACCACCACTACCCCCCCCCCCCCCCAGCCTGCCCCCCGACGGGAGAGGTGCACGGAGTCGGCACCCTCAGGGCCTAAAAAGTGGAGGCTGTGAAGGGCTCGCAGATTGACTGCTGTGGGTATCCCTTGAGCGGCCTGCCTAGGGAACCTCCAGGTGTGCGCGTGCCCCTCCAACTTCATCACAGACGCCTAGGCCAGCACAGCCCCGTGCACTCCAGTTCAGTTGTGGGCGACCCCTGGAGGCCAGACAGCCACCTGCCGACCCCTGCCCCCCCCTCCCCCTTCCAAACGGAGCGGTCACTCGGGTGGTGTGCCCTCTGGGCCCCCCCGTTTACGCGGGCAGTAGCACCGCCACCCAGGCCCCGAGCCCGGGCAGGCTCCAGGGCAGGGCAGCGCTCAGCGCGCCCTGGAGCCCCTCCTCCTGCCGTCCCTCAGCGCCGTGGGCGGATGGTCCAGTCCACGACAACACCACCAGTGCCTAGAGCAGTCAGGAGGTGTGGACCCCCCCAGTCGAGCGCCCAGGGAGCGCGCCCCCGTGCCTCATGCAGTCGTGGGGCCGCTGGCAGCATGTCAATGACCGGGAGGCGGCGTGTCCAGTCCGAACACTCCCCCGGCGGGCTCAGCGTCAGGCTCCCATGGCCTCCCTGCCGGGGCCTGGAGCACCAGGCATCACACAACCCCCCACACGCCCCCCCCCCCCCCGACGCGCCTCCACCACAAGCAGCCAGGGCCCGGTGGTGGCGGACCCTGGTTCACACCCGACGACCACACGAACAGCCGGGACGCCACTACAAGCGGCGACACGGACGGACCAAGCCGCAGCGGGGGAAACCAGAAACACTGGAGCGGCACCGGCGCCAGCGGGCAGCACCAGGCGCGGCGCAGCCGTGTGACCCGTCATGCCCTGCGAGCGCCACCAGCATGCACGCCCCGCCCTCCTGCCCCGCGCGCGCCACACACACAGGCACGGCGGCATCTCCCTCCCGTGTGTGCCACCACGGGGTACGGGGGCGGTCAACAGTCCGGCAGGCCTTGGGACCGGACAACCGCGATTCGCCTAGCCCAGTCGTGTCGGCACAAAGGCGAGTGCTGACCATGGGCCAGGGCGTCCGGCACAGGCCTTGACCCAAACCAAACCAAACCCCCTCCCCCCCGCAGAGCACCACACGGCACTGCCCACGGCACGGCACTGATGCACCAGGAGGTAGTGGGAAGGGCGCGCCTGCCACCACGCATGCCTACCAGAGTAACAGTGATGGCAGACTCCGATGGGTCCCTCCAGCGGGACGACCGCCACCACCGCCGGTCCCGCTCCCGCTCCCCCGTCTCCTCCCCGGAGTGGACGGCGGAGACCCTCGCGGAGCGCGAGGAGCGGAGGCTGGCGGAGGCGGCGGTGGTCGGGCTGCCGCCGCCGGCCCGGGAACCTGGGTCAGCCGAGACGGCCGCCCCCGCCGCCCAAGCGGCCAGCCCCGCCGCCCCGCCCCGCCCAGACGCGCAGGAGGCGGAGACCGCGGCGAGCCACGCCGCGGCCCCGGCCGCGGCCCCTGGCACGCCGCCGACAAGGGGGGCAGCCCCGGCGCAGGAGCCGGACGCATCGCCGAGGGCTGCCGCAGCCGCACAGGAGAGCAAGAAGGGCGCGCGAGGGGTTGCGACGGACCCCGCACGGGCCGTGGGCGCCTCGCCGGCGGCCGCCGCGGCAGCAGAGGAGAACGAGGAGGGCGTGCGAGGGTTTGCGACCGCGGCCACGGGCGCCTCGTCGGCGGCCGCCACGGCAGCGAAGGAGAGTGAGGAGGGCGCGCGAGGAGCTGCGGCCCCCGGCACGCCGCGCAAGCCGGGGAAGCACCCCGCACGGGCCGCGGACGCCTCGCCGGCGGCCGCCGCAGCAGCAGCAGTGGGCAGGGAGAGCGCGAAGTACCGCGCCCACGCCAACCCCGCCCACACCCACACCAGCCCGCCCAAGCCGTACCCCCCCAAGCCCTTCCCCCCGGGGCGGGAGCGGCACGTCCGCCCCCCGACGCGCGAGCGCTCGCCGCCGGGCGTCACGCTGCCGCAACTGCAAAGGCAGCAGGACGCCCGGCGAGTGGTCCAGGAAGGGCGCAGCGGCGGGGGGGAGGGGAGCAGCGGACGGCGCGACAGGCAGGGGGCAGGGGAGGGGTGAGGGCACGGGAAGGGCGCGCAGGGGCGCGGGCAGGGAGCCCAGGTGCAGGGGGCGGGGCGAGGGGAGGTGGGAGAGCGAGCGGGCCAGGGCGTGGTGGACGAGAGGCGGGACCCGCGACACGGACAGGGGGCCGGGGAGGGGCCAGGGCACGGGAAGGGTGCTCAGGGGCGCCGGAAGGGTACCCAAGCGCAGGGGGCAGGACGAGGGGGGATGGGAGAGCGAGCGGGCCAGGGCGTGGGGGACGAGAGGCGGGACCCGCGACACGGGCATGGGACTCGAAAGGGGCCCAAGGGCAAGGGCAAGGGCAAGGGCAAGGGCCCCAAGGGACAGGAGGGACGGGGCATGGGAGCCCAGGGAGGAGGGCGGGGCGAAGGGAGGGGGGCAGAGGGCGGAGCGCCCCCGCAGCCGGACGTGCAGCCGGTGAGGTGCATCCCCCCCGGCATCCAACAGATGCCGGCACACCACACCCACCACCACCACCACCACCACCACCACCACCTCTACAACATCGACCCTGACGCCGGCGAGCTCGTCCCCCCCCAACCCCCACGACGCCAGCACCAGCAAGCCCCCCCCGCGCCGAGGGCGGAGCCGGGGCGGATGGCCTCGGCGGAGGGGGGACGGGGCGAGGCATCGGCACCGCAGGCGCAGGGGCAGCGAGGGGGGCCGGCACTGGGGGCGGAGGAGGGCAGGCCATGGGACCGGGACTGGGGCGCAGTCCCGGACCCGCTGGGGGGGGAGACCCTCCGCCTGGTGGGGGAAGTGTACGGGTGGTTGTGCTGGGCCAACCAGGGGACCTCCAGGAGGGCGCGGAACCGGCCCTTCGATGCCGTGCTCCTCCGGAGGGACGGAGGAAACCGAGAGGCACCCCCGGGGGGGTGGGAGGCCCCAGAGGACCACCAGAGGGTCCTCAGGTCAGTGATCTGGGCGGCGTGGCCCGACAGGGAGCCGACGTGGCCGGCCTTCCTGGAAGGGGGAGCGGTGCTCCGCATCACGGATGCGGACGCCAACAACTGGCTCCCCCGGGCTTTGCGTAGCGCCCTCGCCCATTGGCGCTACCGCCGGCACAACCCGCCGCCGCCGCAGCCCCAGCCCCCACACAAGCGGCGGCGCAAGTGAGGGCCCAGACGGCGGGTACGGGAGGGTTGGGGGGGGGGGATGGGCCCCCTGACCCACGCCCCCCCCACAGTATGGCACGACGTGCGAGGACGCGCCACCTCCCGCGGGAGGGAGGGCGGAGACAACGAGCGCGGGGAGGAACCTGCTGCCCCGCAACCCGCTAACCACTGACCGCTAACCCTCACGGCCACCCCCGGCCGGCCAGCGCCGCGCGACAACGGCCGGGGGATGAGGGGCTCTGGCGAGGGCCTGCGCGAGCATCCGGCTCTCGATAGGGGGGGCGGGTGAAGGGCGCGACCCCCTGGCCGATGGCTGGCCCCCGGGACCGGGACCGCCATGCCGCCCCCGCCCCCCCCCCCGGCCGACGAGAGGCATCGCCAGGGGGCCAAAGGGCCCCCCCCAACCCACCCCCCCCCCCGCACAAACCCGAGGGCGGGCAGGGAGGCGGCCCCCCCACCCCCCCCCCCCGCACCCACCACAGCAGGGGAGCCACAGGCGCGGCCCTCCGCCCCCCCAGGGCCGGGGGGGCGCCCCCCCCTCAGGGGGAACGGCGGCGCGATAAGGGCGATGGCGGCTGGGCCTGCTCCCGCGAACCCACACCGGCGTGCCGGAGCAACGCGCACAACGGAGCAGGAAGGAGGCCGCGCCCCACATGACCCTCCCGTAACCGCAGCCCACTCCGAGCTGACAGGGGGGGGATTTCAAGTCAGATGGGGCCCCCAGGGGGGCGGTCCACGGGCCACCCCTCACCCCCCCCACCCCGGGGCGGCACTCCAGCCCCGACCGCACGCGCGCGCCGGAAGAGAGCGCGCCGGCGACACGGAGAGAGCCAGAAAGGAGTACCACGGGCCGCCGCCTGGAACGAGAGTAGGGAGGCCGCGGCGCGACACCCCCCCCCCCCGCCCCCCCACCGGCCTGCCAGCCGCGGGGGCCCCGGCCCCCACCCCCCGAGGCAGAAGGGATGGACCCCCCCCGCCCGAGAGGGGAGCCGGAGTGTGACCCGCCCCCCCGCCCCAGCCGCCGGCTCAAATGGGGGCCGCAAAGAACAAGTGGGCCCACGCCTGCGCACCGGGACGCCGCGCAGGTCGTGCCCAGAGAAGCCGGGTGGGCGCGATCCGGAATGGTATGGGGGGCCACGCCCCCCATGGACAGCACAACGCCAGTGACGCCCGCTTTGTTGGCGCGCCACCTCCCGCGGGAGGGAGTGCGGAGACAACAAGCGCGGGGGGAAACCTCCTACCCCGCAACCCGCTAACCACTGACCGCTGACCCTCACGGCCACCCCCGGCCGGCCGGAGCCGCGCGACAACGGCCGGGGGATGAGGGGCCCCAGAGAGGGACTGCGTGAGAATCCGGCTCTCGGTGAGGGGGGGCGGGGGAAGGGCGCGACCCCCCTGGCCGATGGCTGGCCCCCGGGGCCGGGACCGCCAAGCCGCCCCCCCCCCCCTTGGCCGACAGGAGGCATCGCCAGGGGACCGAAGGCCCCCCCCCACTCCCCCCCCCCCCCTCCCACGCAGGCCCGAGAGCGGGCGGGGGGGCGCCCCCCCCACCCCCCCCCCCCACACCCACCCCAGCTGGGGAGCCACAGGCGCGGCCCTCCGCCCCCCCAGGGCCGGAGGGGCGCCCCCACCCACAGGAGGAACGGCGACACGGTAAGGGCAACGGCGGCTGGACCTGCTCCCGCGAACCCACACCAGCGTGCCGGAGCAACGCGCACAACGGAACACGAAGGAGGCCGCGCCCCGCATGACCCTCCCGTAACCACAGCCCACTCCGAGGGGACAGAGGGGGGGTTTGCAGGTCAGCTGGGGCCCCCAGGGGAGCGGTCCACAGGCCGCCCCTCACCCCCCCCCCACCCCGGGGCGGCACTCCAGCCCCGACCGCACGCGCGCGCCGGAAGGGAGCGCGCCAGCGACACGAAGAGAGCCGGAAAGGGGTACCGCAGGCCGCCGCCCGGAACGAGAGCGGGGAGGCCGCGGCGCGACACCCCCCCCGAGGCAAGGGGGATGGGCCCCCCCCACCCGAGAGGGGAGCCGGAGTGTGACCCGCCCCCCCGCTCCAACCGCCGGCCCACATGGGGGCCGCGAAGAACAAGCGGGCCCACGCCTGCGCACCGGGACGCTGCACAGATCGACCCAGAGAAGCCGGGTGAACACGAACCGGAGTGGTATGGGGGGCCACGCCCCCCATGGACAGCACAACGCCAGTGACGCCCGCTTTGTTGCCTGCCCAGGGAGGGCAGAGGGACGGAAAGAGGCAGAGCGACCCCCCGCCGTACAGTCAGTCGGCGATCCGGCGGTGCTACTGTCCGCCTCTTACCCCTGTGCACGTCAGTCGGCGATCCAACGCTGCCGCACCCCACCCAGCCCCCTCCCCCCCTGTCCCGACCCCGTGCACGTGGACTGGGGCATCCCGGCACGCGCAACACGCTTCACAACGCACAGCCCCACCCTCAGGACTGGATTCATAGCCGACGACACCCCTAAGTCGCGTAAGAGACTCCTGCGGCCCAGTAGTGAGAGCGTCCGTCTTCAATCGTCCAGTGCGGGGGTTCGATCCCGGACGTTGGTGCTCCTGGGATCCCTGCACGTAGAGCTCTCTAGTTGGCGACGTGGGAACCACCCCCCCCTCCAGCAACTCGCGCCACCACCGATACCGGTGGATCGGGTGGAGGTCTTGTTCGTTTTACCCCCCACCCAAGAAAAACAAAACACATGGGAGCCACCCACCCCTGCAGCAGTGCGCACCGTCACCTGTACTCGAACAGGTCGATGGGAGGCCTCGTCCGGTATTCGAAGGGATCGGTGGGAGACCACCGATCCCGGGGTTCGAACCAGCTCCTTTGCGGCGCGCGCCTGGTGCGCTACCTCCGGGGCGG